>OZ012735.1:583586424-584923924 GCA_963859935.3 Lathyrus sativus
AGACACTAAGCTCGGGAGTCGGTTAGACGAGTGAAATGTGTTAGACACCCTTCACCTCTATTGTATTCAATGGAATCCTCCTTAAATTTTAGGGTTGATTGCTTGCCTACAATATGATTATTTATTACTTATTTAATTAATTATTTACAAGATTTCTAATTATTTATTTACAAAATCAATAAATGATTTACAAAATAACAAAGAAACCTAAAAATATTTTTTATAATTGTACTCGTTAGGGTTTACAACCCTACGCCAACGTAGTCTCACTTTAGACGAGGGATCAGAACATCATAGTTCTTCTTGAAAATATTTATGTGGTTAGTTGATTTTATCCCTTGAAAATAGTCCTCACACAACAGAGGTGGAGAAAGGCTTAGTTTTGAAAAATGTTTGAATACACAAGGGTAAAAGACTTATAGTTTAAGTGTGTGGTGTTAATTTTATCCCATTTCTATTTACGGAAATATTATTCGCTCCTAATTTATTTTAGAAAATAAATTGATTATATAATTATATTTAAATTAATTATATAAAGAAACCATTTATTATCCCTTATCCCTAGCCTTATCCTTATACTTTTGGATCCTAAGAGTTATATCCATAAAACTTTATCCCATGCAATCCCAATTATATTCCTTGTTTTATCTCAAAAACTTATCCCATTTAAATATCATTTAATCATCTCTAATATCCCTTAGAATTTTAAACCTTATATTTTATCCCTTATCCCTTATTTATTTATCTCAAATTATATTTCTCAATTATCCCAATTAATCAATCACAAAAATATATTAAACCCTTGATAGTAAACTTTTTATTATTTAATTATTTAAATAAATAGTATAATGTATTAGCAAGAATAAAAAATTAAAATATTAAAACCCTAATTATCTTTTTTTTTGTATTTTCTATTCCCTATTAATCATGATTATCCATAATTATTTATTTATATTTATTTTTATATTAATTATATTATTATATTAAATCCTAAGTTAATTATATCCCTAATTGGCTATCTTTGTAAAAATTAAGGATCACTCCTAATTAAGCAAATCAAGATAATTAGTATATTATTAGTTATTAGTTAAATAAAATAGTTGCATTAGTTATTAATTCACATTAGTTAGAAAAAGAAAACTGAGGTGTCAGTAGTCTTAAGTTGGCAATTGGGCTAGATTTTGTGGGTGTCAATAGTGATGGAGAATGATGGCTCAAGACCCAACTCTAAAAATCATAATCCACCCATAAGTAATAGTCATAAAAATAAAATAAAAAACAAGATTTTTTCACAAGGAATGGTTTCTACAATATCCCTCTTCTCTTTGCTCCCGTTGTTTCCTCTATTCTATTTATCATTTATGATTATGGCTTGTTGTTTGTTTTAACTAGTGATCTATTTCTGCTCCTAAATGGCTGAAGATAGCTCATACCTTGGCGGGTTTTCAGCTGGTTTGACTGCTATACTAAATTGTGAGGATGATAAGAAAAAACTGCCGAAAGCTCGCCTTCTTCCCTGCTGTCATGATTTTGGAGAGCAGTCTGTGGAAAGAACACTTGAATACGTGTTCGGTCTCCCCAACAGATCTTTAAATTCATTGGATGGTGCAATTGATAGTAGTTTTATTCATTCTGTTATTATGAACGTTGTTTTCAAGGTATAATGCAAATATTTGAGATTCTTCCGGTGAAAGAGATATGATATGTAAACTAGATCTTGTTGGCCTAAAAGAATCCAGCATATGCTATGATATTAAAGTTGCCTTTTCTTATAGAGAGCTTGGAGTTGTTCAATAGTGGTCAAAATTTTCGGGACAACCGGTCCAGTGAATATGTCAAAATGTCATGTATTCAAACTCTTTCTTTGCCTGCTATTCACAAGTACCTTGTCTCCGCTTCTTTAGATCATACGGTCATGTTTTGAGGTTAAAGATTCATGTATCAGTTCTTGTTGTGCTGTGGCAAAACACTGGTATAAGTTGTATAAGGTTTTTTGACTTTTGATAGAACTATACATATTTTATAACAGAGATTGGGATTTGTTTTAAGGTTAAATACATTTATTAATTTAATTAGGGTTTTAATTTGAAATTATATTATGATTTATTAATAAATTAAATTATAAATCCTTGGTATACCTTTTTTATTATTATTTTTTTTATAATAGGGTAATAATTAAAAAAAAACTAAGACTTAAATAATACACAAAATAATCATAGTATGATCATAAATCCCAAAAAAATATTGAAAGTTATAAGAATCAAAGACGACCAACCTGGTGTGTCGTGACCAACTTAAGTCGCTTCCCCCTTCTTTTCTTTGCATTCTCCGCGTTTTTCTTCTCCCTCTTCGATCCTTCTTGACCATTTAGGATTTTTTGTGTTGTTGTTCTTCAGTGTGAAGAGCAACAACTTTTTTCTAGATAGAATTTGGTGAATTGTGGATGAAAAAGAATGTGGGAAGCATGCTATATTTATAAGTAAAAATCAGGTCAATGAATTGAATGTGATTAAATCATTTATGAAAGATTTAATCGGACCTGATTTCTCTATTTCTTAGAGCCCAAACCAATGAATCTGGATGTATTTATGGCTTGGTGAATTTAAATAAACTTATTAATTTAAATAATAAAATAACAATGATAATAAACTCATGCACTCTCCCTTGTAACTCTTATACAAACTCTCCTACCATATGAGCTATTATGTTCATTCAACATAAAATAAAACCAAAATTCTGAAGTGCTAATGGGCTTGATTTTTTAAATAAATTAATGACACATCTTTTTCTTAGTTTTCTTTACTTTTTATAAGCGCCTGCGAAAAAGTATTTAATTTAGGAAGAACAAATTAAAAAATCTTTAACAATACAATTTACTAATTTTTTTAAACAAAAAAAAGTGGGAAAAAAAATAAAGGTGGTCAAATTTTGGAGTACGACATGTGGCGTTACCTAACGTCAGCGCTAGAGCTTGCGTTATCATACTAGAATTCGCGCCTCGCGATGCAACTCACGAACTTGTGTTACGATTCGCACCCTTCATTATTTTTCAAAACCATTTTCGCAACGTAAATGAAACCTTGATCCATATCGGATGCATTTTCTAAATCAAACAAAAATACATAATCATTTTTCAAACATCTTTCACAATTAATCAGATGAAAAAGGAACGATTTTGTGTATATCACTCTTTCCTCGAGTATTGGACATGAGGTGTATATTTCGGTCATTCGAGCATTCGTCATCCTTTAAAAAAAATCTTAACCTAGTTGATACCAAAAATAATTTTTGTAATAAATTGGACGAAAAAGGAACGATTTGGTATATATCACTATTTTCCTCGAATACTTGAATACGAGTTGTACAACTCGACCATTAGGTGTTTGTCTTCCAACCGAAAAATTTGTAAACATATTTAATTCTTTCACAATTAATAAGATGAAAAGGAACAGTTTGGTGTATATCAGCTCTTCCGCGAGTCTTTGGATACGAGGTGTATATCTCGACCATCCGAGCATTCGCCATCCATTCAAAAACAACCCAACACATTCAAAATTTTGTATTTTGACTTTAAAACTCAAACTTTTTTTTAAACGAAAGATGTTTCATCTCGAGACAATGCAAAACCATGTTTCGCCCACTTATATGTGTAAGTAAGCTAGCGACGTTTTCCCACGAATGTTGATATGTTTATCCATTCTGATATGATGCAAACGTCTTCTTCTATACTGTTTTGGATAATAAACAATATTTTTCATTCGATTGTGAAAAAATAGCTTTCGCTAAAGTTGCACACATATGAATACATTCAATAGAACAACCAAGGAAACAAAAGTTAGTAGGTCGGACATGGGGCACCACATATGTAAAAGTAGAGGGAACACTCATACATTACCCTCATAAATAGCTTAATGAAACAACATTTTCTTATAAGCCACCAATCTACGACCACATGCATAATTTACAATCAATTGAGTTATTTTACACACTTTATTTATTTTTCTTTTTTTTAAGTGTATTTTTTAATTTAGTAGTTTAAAATCCTAACGCACCTTACTTAACATTATTTAAAATATTTAAGAAGCTGAGAGATCAAATTTATCCCTTAACACAATTGTTTGAAGATAAGAAAATCACCAATGTGATTAGATTATTAATAATTTTTACGGTTTGACAATAAAATATATTTAACCCATTCATATATCATTTATATTTGAATTTCTTTTAATATATCACATATAGTATTCCTTATATTTTATATTGTCACTTGTATTGGAAATTCTAATAAATAAATAAATAAATGATACTTTTACCGATCACTATTATAAACAAAAATAAATGATCTTAAGTCTTGATCAATACTATAAGTAAAAAAGTATTAATTTTTAAACTAATTAATGTTTATATTATTATTATTATTATTATTATTATTATTATTATTATTATTATTATTATTATTATTATTATTATTGAATTTTAGGCAAAATTACTGCAGAGGTTCTTTACGAAATTTAATTGTAACAAGTCGGTCCTTTACGTTTTTTTTGCCACATGTCAGTATTTTAAGTTGTATAACGTATACAACGTTAGTTTTTATTAGTTATTCCGTTTCAAAAACACAAAGCTGGCATTAACGGTGCCAATGTGGTTGTTACGTTGCTGAGATGACAATTATTTGAATATTACTTGATATATTTGGAAAAAAAATCTTTCTTATTCATCAAATCCCTAAAATATTTGTGCCCTACGATTCCTTCTCATACTTTCTCCAACAATGGCTTCATACAGAACTAATTTGTCAAATTCACGTAGCCCTAACTGCAATTTCTTGATTTCGAATGCAAGCCATAGTGAAATCGAACCAAGGCGTGCTTGTGGAGCAAAGGTCGTGATACGTACAATGAGGAAGAAATGTCAAAATTTTGGGAAGCTTTTTTGGGATGCAGAAACTTTGTGGTATGTTTATTGCACTTGTCTGTTATATCTTATTTGATGATGCTAATTGTTAGATGTTAACAAAGTGAAGGTTCAAATTGTGGCTGTAACTTTTTTGAGTGGGTTGGAAAAAAGTTCAATGGTGAAGGGCAAATGGAAATCAAGACTTAAAGGAGATGTTCAAAATGCGATGAAAAGGATGGAGAAATCAACATTTTGCTGAAAAAGATGAAGATCCATGGAGATGACTACTACACAAAATAGATGATAAAGAACACGTTGACGATGTTGAAGATGCACATTCATGTAATAATGTTTTTAGTTGTGATTATTGTAATGTTGATGTGTATGTTGATCCATAAGTGGTGATCATGGTTTATATTGATGTTAGTGTTGTAAGACATTGTGATTATTGTAATGTTGATGTGTATGTTGATCCATAAGTGGTGATCATGATTTATATTGATGTTAGTGTTGTAAGACATTTTGTTAATGTGATCCTTATTTTGTGCCTAATTTGTCTGTAAAAGTTTATGCTGCCCAAATATGTTGCAGTAAATATATAGTTTGTGTCCATATTTGTTGCACTAAAGAAGAGTTAAAGGACATGTTCTACTAATGAATAATTAAAGGACATATTTGTTGCACTAATGAATAATTAGAGGTTATATTTTGTTGAACTAAAGAATAGTTAAAGGACGTATTTGTTACACTTTAAGAGACTAAATCAATATGTGTTTAACAACTTAGTATTCTGTCACAATCTATTTTGCAGTAAGGATGATTCAAATTACCATCCAAAATACATTAAGATACATCATTGATTACATGATCATTTCATAAAGTACCCAAAATACCATTTTCATAAAGTATCTAAAATACCATCCAAGATACATCAATATCCATCCAAAATACATAGTAGACATCCAAATTACACAGTGATAATTCAAACTACATATTTTTAAGTCATCCAAAAAGACAAAAACAACTACATGATCATAGTTCAGCAAAATATAACAGTCAACATTCTAAGTGTTTTTTCTCTTTATAGGCAGCTTAGGTGTTGTCCTTCTTGGTGGATGAAAAGCTGTTGTTGGTCCTAGAAAAATTGTAGTCCCTCTTCTTGGTGATAGTCTTGTTTGGAGTGTAGTGGTGTGGTATTTCTTTGCTTAAAGTTTTGTTGTTGTTTGTGTCCTTGTTTGTATTGATTAAGTTTGGGATCTTCTTGGTGATACCCTATTTTGAAGGCTTGTTGTAGGTTGTGGTTGGGATAATGTATTGTGGTTGGTGATAGTTTACATTGAAGTCTTGTAGTTGGTTTTGTTTAGGATGGTTGTGTTTGTGATGGTTGTGTTTGGGATGGTGCAGATTGGGATTATGCAGGTTGGGATTGTGTAGTTTGTTTTGGTGCAATTGGGCAGGAGGCTTTGTCGTGGCCAAGTTTACCACAAAGTGAGCATTTATTTGGCAACCCTTTCTTGTTAATATTTGTTGTATTTTTTCTCTTCTCATTGGCATCTTTGTTCCTTCTTCTCTTAGGCCTCCCTGGTGCTCTTCTTGATGGTCGTGGAAGTATGTTGGGGTATGGGGTCTCTTCCCATAAGTTTTGGCCATTGGTTGGATAAATGATAGATCTGTAGTAAGCCAGGTAAGTCTCCTTCTTATACATGGTAGGAATGTAATCTGCAGGGTCTTCAACTCTACTTTGGATGCATGTAATTGCATGGTAGCATGGTATCTAGTTAGCATACAACTCCTACAAGAGCACTCCTTCTAATTGAGGTCAGTTGTGAATCTGTCTCCTGATATATTGATGTACCTTACTTCATAAATCATATCTCCAACCTTGTAAACATAAAAATTGCATTGAGTTATTAAGTATTATGAGATAATATAGGTGCAATAGTATAAGTACAATAATTAAGTGAATTACCTAGCCATATAGAACCTTGATATTTTAGTTTGTCTTTCCAAAGCCTTTGTAATTCTTGGAAGCACAAAACCATTATAAGTTTCAGTTTTGGTTATGTTTGTTGCCCATCTATCCATAAGGCACCCTTTTATATCCTTTAACATTTTAACAATAGGCTTTTGTCTTGGTTCAACTATAACGCTATTGAATTATTTTGACATATTGTTAACCAACACATCACATGTGTTGTCATAATTGAATATAAACTTACTCCAAAATCTAGGTGGAATCTTCCCTAAGTATTCGAAGGCCTCTTTATTAACCTTCCTCATCTCCTTCATTTCCATTTCCCATGCTTGAGGATATGTTGCTTTGACTGCCCTCCGCATCAGTTCTTTCAATTGCTTGCCAAGAAATCTTTTTCTAAAGTTGTTGTAAAAATGTCTCACACAGAATCTTTCGTCAACACCTACAACAATTCTTCCAATGCACGTAACGGCCCCTAAACATAGAAAAATAGTTAAACATAAAGTTTATGGTACTATAATGATAATGACTATGTGAAAGTGAATGTACATTTTGCTGGTCTGATATAAAAGTGAATTTCTTACAAACTTGTGGGCCGCCTAAATTTTGAACTAGAAGATCAAGAAATCAAGCCCATGAGTCCTTAGTTTTTGCTTTAACCACAACCAATGCAATGGGCATCATTTGGTCATTAGGATTTTGTTGCACCCTAAAATTTTCTCAACCTTATTTACTTGGTTTATGTTTCAATATCATTAGCATTTGCATATAGAGTCATGTCCATAGCCTAACCATCTGCATAAGCATAGCAAGTCATCCAGCAGGGGTCCAATCATCATTATCATCTCTAGAGGCCTATCAAGAGGTTATTATCCTAATTCCATCTCATTCAAGTCATCAGAAAAGAATTTGAAAGCAGGGAGTTCAGTGGATCAAGCATTGAGTATATCTCCTAACTGAGGGTATCTGTGGGTCAACCAAAGAAATTGTGAGCTATGGGTTGAGCATGGGGAGCATCTAGACATCTTGGAGGACTTAGAAAGTCATTTGGAGAAGAAAACAAGTTGTTGATATGATCACAAGTATTGCAGTTGAAGACAGTCAACTAGGGTTTCATCTGGGTCAACCCTAGGTCAACCCTAGGTCAATTGATTGATTTAAAGGCATTCAGGTCTATTGAAGAGATATGGGATTCATCATTTGACATGGAGAATAAGGATATGTTGTTATGCTAAGAAAAATTCAAGAGAAATCAAGGAGAAGAGGAGTTTCTAAATTAGGGTTTCTATGTAAAATCCCCTAGTTTAGATCAAATTTCCAAGCAAGATAAGTCAAAATGCAAGTTTCAAATGGATCCTTGGCCAACATGAAACTTGTAGAGGATCTAAAGACCTTTAATTTGAGTGGTGGAAGACATCAAGGAGATTTATAGAACTCAAGTTATGGTCCTTGCAAGTTACAGGTCATCTGAGGTATCTGAAATTTTGTCTGTGAAAGTGACTTGACTTCCAAGCAATTTTTACCCCTCAAGGAGATTTCAAATGGATTTCTGGTCAACATAAGAATTGTTCCTTATTGTCTTGGCTTTCTAGAATGGTATAGTATGCCTTCATATGATGTGTGGAACTCAATTTATGGTCTTGGCAAGCAAAGGGTATTTTGGTCATTTGTGAATTACAGGTCATTTTAACCTATGCCCAAAACTCATACAAGGAGGCCTCAAATGAAAAAACTTACAACATCAAACTTGCTCAAAATGACATTTTGAGTCTAGAAAAGTGACCATGAGAGATTGGAAAGATTCATAGCATAAGGTTTCAAAATTGTTGAATTTAATGAATAAAAATGGCCTTAAAAATGAGATTTTTCATATCTTGGCCAAATGAAGCAAAATTATAGGTCATTTTAAAGACATTGGCTAAAGTATAATTTTGAGTTTGGTTCAAGATTTAAGATTTATCCATGGTTGCTTGAATTGAAAGTTACATAAACCAAATTGAAAAGGAAAAATGCAAGGGAAACTTCTCCAAGTTTCTAGGAGGTTCTAACCTCATCTATATATTCATACAAGTTGGTTCATGCAAGGGTTGGTGCTCCCATTTGTTCAAAACCCCAACTTTTCCACACTTTCCTCAACTTGCATAAGCTTTCCAAAACCTCTATAATCTCCATCAATCTTCACTATTCTGGATTGAATCTTCATCATCATCACACAAGGATCAGAATCCACACCTTCATTTGTCAAATTGAGGGAGGAATTGTGTCATTCACCATTATCATTCAAGAAGCATAAACTTTGGAAGTGAGTGATTCAAGGCCTTAGAACCATACTTGTTGCATACAAAAGTAATCATCAAGCCTACTGATCACTTTCCTTTCATCACAAGCAGTTGATTTGAAGATCTTAGCACTTGTATCAAGGAATTGCACCAGGTTTGTTTTCTCTTCGCATGGCATGAATTAGTTAGAATTCTAGGGTTTTGATAGAGTAGAATGGTTAAGATAGGATAGAAGATTGATTGGGATGATTTTGGAGAAGTTTCATGAGGTTTGAGCATGATGTGTCAATTCTGTTGAGGCTAATAACTCTTGGATTAAGGCGCGAAAATGTGATTGGATTAGCATGTCATGATCAGGATGAATTGTAGATCAGTTTAGGATGAGTTTTGTGGAGAATTGGAGAGGTTTCATATCAGGTATTAATGGTGGTTTCCATCTGTTCCACCTATCGAATTAGCTGATTGTTTGAGTTTTAAGGTAAATTAAGGATATAGACTTGTAGAGGGGAAGAAATGGATGAAAATTGCTTTTGGAATCGTGTGTTTTCATGGCGTGTGGAGAGAGCACGAAGAGATGGAAGTATCGTGCATGAGAAGGGTTTCTGAAACCCTAAATGGCTGGAGGTTGAAGAAAGGTTAGGAGCCATACGATTGAAGTCTGACCTTTGACTTGGGGGATTCATCCAACGGACACGATCAAATTTCAGTTTGGTGGGAAATTTTAAAAACTGAAACGCACCGTTTCATTTATTGGGGGGAATTGGGCTCAGACAGCTATTTGCACCCCCCAATTTGATGGGCCCAACGCGCTGAACATGATCTGCTTGCTATTTTCACCCCCTCCCTCTATTTCTTTCTATTTTCATTTTTTAACTTCCTTTTATTTTCATTCATTTCTAAAAATCATATAAAATCAGAAATTGCATATTTTTAATTCATTCTTTTTGCATTATTTTCTTTAAAGAGTCAAGAAAATTATAAAAAATAAAAATTGCATTTTATTTTTTATTTGATATTTTCCCCATATTTTCTAAATAAATAGCATGTTAAATAGTTTCATTTCATACATGATTTTGTTATTTTTTGTTCTATTAGATGCTTTAATATTTTTTGCCCATTCTTTTTAGGTTGTTTAGTTTAGACATTAAACTTGTAGATACAATTTAGTTCCCATTTTTAGAAATTAATTTTAGGTGTTTAGTTTAGGTGTGAATAACATGAACAAACTAGGGTTTTAGGTGATGACTTAGGAGATTTGATTCTTTTCCCTTAGGACTTAGGGTTTGACTAGTTTAGTTATGGGACTATAGGGGCTATGGGTAGTTATTAGATCCCCTTAGAAAAAGTCAGGATTCCCCTACTGCTGTTAATATACTGTACATATCTGATTAACTGGTGTGGTGTGCCCTCTGGGGATTATTGCTTGTATGTGTGGGTATTGGGATTGTCTGGGGACTTGGGAGAGCTGAAGACTTGTGAAGATGAAGCCATTGGAGATCCAGAGATTGAAGATCGACTTCCAGAGTTGAAGAGGAGATTCTTGCTAGCAGATGCTAAGGAGATTAGGGTTTAGGAGCCAGGCAGAGCTCAAGATTAGAAAGCTTGTTTCTCAAACATGGATTGCCTTGTCTGCATCCATTCTTCTCTGTGATTCAGAGTCTCTCTAAGACACTCACCCCCTTCCTTTGGAAGGCTTGGTGATAGTGTCTAAGAGATAGAACTCTTGAGAGAAAATGTCTTTTGTGTTAGAAGCAGTCTGTTCACCACCTTTGGTAGTCAACTGATTGCTTAACACCCAATTCACTCTGATGACTGATCCCTCATCCTGGGGGTTTGAACTTGAAGAAAAGCCATTGCAGATAGAAGACTGATGATCAAAGCCCTTGCCTGAAGGCCATGAAGATGGAGATTGATGTTTGTTGAAGCCTGTAACTGATTGGAGATTACTTGAAGCCAGATGTTGATTCAGAGCTGCTGATGCTGTTTCTTTTGCTGTTGTATTTCATTGCTGATGTATTGTTTGGATTTCCTGGTTGTATTGTTTGTTGTTTACCCTGTTGGGTTGAAAGTGAAGCCTGTTCACTTTCGCCTATTGTTTTCTAGGTTCGAGGTTGAGTGGGACTCCCTTGCCTCGCTTGTACTGTTGCATCCATGCATTTTACCGTTTTACTGTATATAGTTGTTATTGTTTCTGTTTCTGCCTATCCCGTAGGATCTCTGTTTCTCTCTGTGCAAGAGAGGAGCATGATAGACACTAGGTCTTAACCCATGCATGATAACACTAGGTTAGTTTGATTCCCTTCGCAACCGTAGGTTAGAGTTCTGTCTCTTCTTCCTCAAAGCAAACAGAAAAATACAATAAAAGTTCAAACACAATAAAAGACACTTCTTTCGTAAAAGAATGTGAACTCATCAAAATGTCATTTTTGTCCGCTTGGACTGCTAATCAGAAGAAACCCTTTTTCAGAAGGAATAAAAACAATCCAGACAAACATGTGCCTTCCGTGGCCCGAACTACGTTTGCTCTGATCTTTCATGCCGTGTGAAAGTACGTAGGCATAGGATGCGATATCCTAGCGAGCAACCTTCCCCTCCTTTCCCGTAGGTAGGCGAACTACGTTGACTCTGATTTCTCGTTCCAGACGGGAATACGTAGGCATAAAGTGTGATACTTTGCCGAGTCATTTTTATTTTCATTTCCTTTTCTTTTAACCCCAGACCTTTAGTGTAGATAGAATAACAATCCATACCCGAAAACAAGCGTGGATCCCGTCGAGTACGACGGACGTGAGGGGTGCTAATACCTTCCCCTTGCGTAACCGACTCCCGAATCCAGGTTTTGGTTGCGACGACCATACCTTTCCCGTGTTGTGCGAGGTTTACTCTGAGCGTTTCCTTTCCCTCCCGTGGGATAAATAACGCACGGTGGCGACTCTTCTGTTCAGCCGGCGCCGATTTTCGCAGTAGCGACAGCTGGCGACTCTGCTGGGGATCCAACGTCCCCTGGCTGCTAAGGACTGCGATAGTTCTTATGCATTTGGGATCCAACGTCCCTTAAGAGAGTCAATCCTAACGCTTGTTTTCCCGTCGAGGATTTTGTATGGAGTTATTTTATATGTCTAACCTTGTATTTTCAGCTTTATATATTGATTATTGTTGTTGTATCTGGGGTGTGACGGGTGTTCTGATATTGAGAGATAAGTCGGACCTGGGCTTGAGTGCACCTAGAATTAGAGTAGAAATTAGTGGGTGCCCGCTTGCTTTGCTTGCTTTGGTGTCCCATGAAATCTACACTCAGACGAGGTTCCTCTGGTTGGCCTCCTGCCCCTTCCTTTGGTTGGCGTGGGTTGCTGGTTAGTTGGATTGTCGACTCTGGGGACCGATCATTTGGAAGTTGGCTAAGTGAGGCCTCTTCAAGAATTGATGATGCCACTCCTTCTGGGAATCGTATCATCAACCCTAAAAGTCTGTGACGCCGACGACCGCATAGGACGCCGTACCTTATGCCAGCTATAGGGCCACCCACCTGTGAGGGGATTCAGGGTTATGCAGGTAACTAGACCTTCAGACCACCGGTTTGTTTCTTGATCAGGATCCTGGATATTTATGGAGGGTTCTAAGGTCTGTCAGAGACCAGGTGGAGATGTGTCCTAAGGTCTGTCAGAGACCAGCTGGTGTGTTCTGAGGTCTGTCAGAGATTATTTGGAGATGTGTTATGAGGTCTGTCAGAGACCAGTGGGAGATATGATTTGAGGTCTGCTAGAGACCATTCAGGTTATGATTATGGGGTCTATCAGAGACCAATATTGGAGCTTTGTTTGAGGTCTATCCGAGACCAGGTTTGGATGACTTCTGGAGGGTCTGGGACTTTCTGGATTGGGTTCAGACTGTTCAGCTACAGCTTTGGTCCCTGTTGCATGTTACTTGCATTGCATTATTGCATATCCATTACCATTTGCATTTCACTAACGTGTGTCTGTGCTGCAGGTGCATTTGCATTTCCCTAGTTCTAGTGCCCAGACTTCTGAGTGTTTGATCATGACTAGCTTGAGGAGGACAGTTGCTTACAAATTGCCTACTCTTGATATTGTTCCTTTACTGGGGTTGATCTCTCTTGCTGATGAGGGTGTTCGTAGGAGCTTCCGGATGAGCTATGGTAGACTACTGAGATTGGTGTGTAAACCTACAGAGGTAGAGTTAGATGGGTTGTATGCTTTGATGCAATTCTATGACCCTGCTTTGAGGTGTTTTACGTTCTCCGACTTTATTATGGGACCAACTCTGGAGGAATACGCTGAGTATGTTGAGCTGCCCGTGCAGAACCAGGTTCCATTCATCCATTCTGGCGCCAAGTCCAAGCCGGAGGATTTGGAAAAAGCTTTGCATGTTGATGCTTCTGAGCTATTAACTACTGTTTCCCATGGAGTCCCAGGCTTCTCACTTCAGTTCTTAGTTGGTAAAGCCCAGGAGTATGCCAAGAGCGGGTGCTGGGTTGCTTTCAATGCTGTGTTGGCCTTGTGCATTTATGGCATAGTCTTGTTTCCCAATATACCGGATTTTGTGGACTTCGATGCTTTCTACTTGTTTGCCGCTGGTAATCCTGTACCTACCTTACTTGGAGATCTCTATCACTCACTGCATTACAAGAATAAGAAAGGGAGAGGAAAGAATGTTCATCTTTGTGTACCCTTGTTAAGTATGTGGTTTGAGAGCCACCTTCCTAAGAGAAGATCTGTTGCAGAGACTACAGTCCCAGTTGGTTGGCCAGAGCGCCTGATGAGGCTATCGTCGGAAGATATGGAGTGGTTTGATCGAGACCTGTTGGGATCTGAGCTCATCTTCAGCTGTTCTGGGTACCCTAATGTGCCGTTGATAGGAAGAAAAGGGTGTATCAATTACAACCCTTCTCTATTCATTCGCCAATTCGGATATGCACTGAAGAATCCACCTCAGGAGGAGGAAGTACAGGAATCTCTGTACTTCACAGGCGATTTGAAGGGAGAATTACTAGCTGAGCTGCAGCATGCCTGGACAAGTATTAACCGCAAGGGGAAGCCACTGTTAGGTAAGAACGATTGCCAAGCCTATGCGCCATACAGAGTTTGGGTCCAGGAGAGAGCAAGTCAGTTATTAATGCCATTTCCAGTTGCACCCGTCATTGTTCCTATTCCGGCCGAAGAGCCAACCACTGTTTCTAAGGAAGCCTATGAGCAGGTTGTGAGAGAAAAGGAAGCCTTGTTGAAGATCAACGAAGGGTTAGAGCAGGAGCTAGCTCAGGTACGCGATGAAAAAAACAAGGCCGTATATGCTTTCCAACAACAAATCGAGCTGTTAAGCAGGTTAGGGGCTGAGTTGACTGAGGAAAAGAAGAAGCGCGAACGTCTGGGGCAAGAGTTCAGAAGCTCCCATGACATGCTGGAATCCAAGAAGAAGGCGCTTGACATCGCTCACCGAGAAATCTCCTCTTGCAATAAGACTTGGAATGCTACACTCACCAACAATAAGAAAAGGGAGGATAAGTTGAAGCAGCAAATCTCCGACCTCGAAGAAAAGTTGAAGTCTAGCATCAAGAAGTGTGAGGAAGAAGTGATGACCCGGTATAGTGTCCAGCATGCACTGAGCAAGGCCATCAAATGCAGAGATGAAGCGATGTCTCAAAAGCGAAAATTAGAAGATTGCTTCGGAGAAGCGACATGGGAGGAAACTGCTGAAGACGTGCGCCGTGTTCTTAAGAAGAGAAACCAACTTGTTGAAGGGCTGCTTGATCGACCAGGTCACCCAGAGACCAAGAAGTTGATAGAAGAGTATCAGACTTCCGGGAGGATTTGATCATTTCATGTAGTAACCTGTATGCTTTATTTGCACAGTGCTGACCATCACCAGGATTGTTGGTTGAGGTCATGCCTTCTTATTATACTCTCAGCGACATTGTATTCTGGTTTTCTCAATAATATATGAGGCTTTCTGTGATACAGCTCCGGTCTTTATATCATTAGCACTGTCACTGCACTGGCACCTTCACACTAGAACTGGGGGAATGAACTTCCCTAATGCACAGACACATTGCATTGCATTCATATTCATATTGCATTACAGGTAATCTTTGAATAGTGTCTTATTTCCTGCTCTGTACCAGGTACTTTCCAGGATTGCAGATCAACACCCGCACCGCTATTCTACCCGCACCAACTGTCGAAGAATCATGGATCAAATGCAGAACGAGATGCAAGATGTGCGCGAGAAGCTCGCTCTCTTCATGCAGACCATGGAAGCTATTGCAAAGGGTCAGGAAAATCTGCAAGCCATGGTCCAACCTCTGTTGGCTCGAAATGCTGGTCACGGTAATGAGGATCATCAGTCCGCGCGAGTCGATACAGTTCATGGAGATGGCACTCCCACGCCAGTGGCTCCACCTGTAGTCAATATACCTGCTGTTAACGTCAACAACGCTACCGCTAATGGTAACGTCGGAGTTGGGAATGAGACTACTGTCCATAACGTTGGGCTTGGTGACATCAATTTGGGTGATAATATGGGAGGCAACGGCTTTGGCAATGCTGGATTCGGGTTCAATGATCAGGGATTCGATAATGCTGGGAAATATGGTTTCAATGCTCAAGGCTTTGGGCAAGATGGTTATGGTGCGGCCAATCAGGGCTACGGAGGTTTTGGAAATGGAAACGACGCTGGGTTTATGACTTTTGGGCCTGCTGGAGGTGTTCAAGGGTACGGCAACAGAGGCCGAGGTCCGGGGATGAATCAGATCAGGGCTGGACGTAATAATGGATATGATGGGTATGGAGCTGGAAATGGTATGTGGCAAGAAGATCAGCAGGAGGACGCTTTCTCCGGAGGAGGTTTCGAAGGGCCGATGGATGACTCCTAGAAGATTAGAATGCTGGAAAAGCATATGAGGGGAGTCCTGAACCAAAGTGTTGTGGGTTTGGACATGGCAACAATGGGTTTGGTACCTGGTTTGAGGGTGCCAATCAAATTCAAAGCCCCTGCGTTTGATAAGTATAAAGGGGACACATGTCCGAAAGTGCATGTACGAGCTTATTACAGAAAGATGTCTGCATACTCAACTGATGAAAGAATGCTAATGCATTTCTTTCAAGATAGTTTGTCGGGTCCTTCCCTAGAGTGGTACATGGGGTTGGAGCCAACCAATATCAAGACATGGAAGCAATTGGCGGAGGCGTTTGTAGCTCACTACAAGTATAACAGCGACTTGGCGCCCAATCGGGTCCAATTGGCGGGACTGTCGCAGAAGAAGGGGGAGAGCTTTAAAGAGTACGCGCAAAGGTGGCGCGATATGGCTGCCAGGGTCCGTCCTCCCGTAGAAGACAAGGAAATGAATGACATGTTTGTCGGCACATTCACAGGTCTGTTTCATGATATGCTGTTTCACACGTCTCTGGCCAGTTTTTCAGACCTAATTCTGATGGGAGAAAAGATCGAGCGTAACATTAAGCAAGGAAAATTCCAGGTTGAGGAATCAGCTGCATCTGGCAGTAATAGGAAGGCTTTTGGTGGGCGCCGTCAGGGCGAGGCAAGCGCAGTATTTGGAGGCCGAGGCCGAGGCAGGGGACGAAACCAATATCGTCAGCCGCAGCAGGTGGCGAGTGTTACTATTCCGTATCAACAACAACCACTTCAACAACAACAACCGTCTCAGCAGCAGCCAATGCCGCAGCAGCCTCAGCAGGGGGCACAGCAGGCTCAGCGAAGATTCCAGGGTGGCAAACCGAGAAGAGTGTTTGAGAAGCCTCCTTCAACATATGCTGATTTATTGCAGACATTGTTGGGATTGAACCTGGTAGAGAAGAGAACTCTGGCACCGATAACGGGAGCTCCCCCGTTTGGTTACGATGCAAGCAGGCACTGTGAGTTTCATTTTGGGGCTCCAGGCCACGATATAGAGGGTTGCCATGCTTTTAAGCATGTTGTGCAAGATCTTTTGGACAACAAGACTATCAATTTCGGAACGGCAGGTCCGAATATAGTGCAGAAGCCCATGCCTAATCATGGGGCCAACGCCATTCTGACTGAGGAAGGGTTGAATCTGATTATGAATGTTGAAGATTTAAAGACGCCGCTGAGCGAGATAAAGAGTCGACTGTTGCAAGGGGGTGTTTACCCGGGATGTGACGAGTATTTCTTAGAATGTTGGACCCTAGCTGGGGGGTGTGATGATTTGAAGAAAGGCATTCAAGCTTTAATTGATGGAGGCATATTGCAGTTTGACCAAGCAGCAACTGAAGAGCCCGCAGGGGCAGTAGCATATGACCAGACTGATGTGGCCACTGTAACAATTCCTCGAAAGACAATCACTATCGCAGCACCAGCTCAGCGACCACCGATCACCATAACTAAGGCCGGGCCGATCCCGTACGAGAGCACAAAGGCAGTCCCATGGTCATATGGGTTGGAAGTGTATTGTGACGGGATAAAGATTGATGTTAATAAGCAGCCAGCCGAGACTGTGGAAAATGTTGTTGGTTCAGGAGGTATGACAAGGAGTGGTAGGATCTTTATATCCCCTGAAGTGGAGGCCGAAAGACTAGCAAAAGGAAAAGGGAAAGCGGTTGAGAATGTTCCAGTGCAAGCAAGTGACAAAGAATCGGCATCGAAAGACGTAGAAGAGTTCATGCGTTTGATTCGAAAAAGTGATTATAAGATTGTGGAGCATCTGCAGCAGACGCCGTCCAAAATATCTATCATGTCATTGTTGTTGTGTTCGGAAGCTCACAGAAATGCTTTGCTGAAAGTCCTGGATACTTCTTTTGTACCTCAAGACGTCTCCGTGAATCAGCTGGAAGGAGTGTTGGCACATGTGAATGCAGGCCACAGCTTGGGCTTTACTGATTTTGACTTGACCCCGAAAGGGAGAGATCATAATATGGCGCTGCACGTATCTGTCGAGTGTAGAGGATCAGTAATGTCGCACGTATTGGTTGACACCGGGTCGTCTCTGAATGTGCTGCCTAAGAAGGCAATGATGAAGCTGGATGTTAGCGGAATCCGGTGCACGCCCAGTGACTTGGTGGTTAGGGCGTTTGATGGTACGCGAAGAAACGTTTTCGGATCAATAACGTTGCCTCTACAGGTGGGGCCGGAGGTGTTTGCAACTGAGTTTTATATCATGGATATACAGCCTGCGTACAGCTGCTTGCTTGGAAGACCCTGGATTCATGGGGCGGGGGCAGTCACGTCCACCCTGCATCAGAAGTTGAAATATATGGTCGGAGACAGCGTAGTCACTGTATGCGGAGAAGAAGACATCCTGGTAAGCCATCTATCGTCATTTAAATATGTGGAGGTCTACGGAGAGATCCACGAAACACCCTGCCAGGCATTTGAAGGATTGCGTATCAAGGACAAAAGTCCCGGGCCGAGCAAAGTGCCAGAGATAGCCGTCTCATCGTATAAAGAAGCTCAAGCTCTAGTGGAGGCAGGAGAAGCAAAGGGCTGGGGCAAAGTGCTGAACATTCCTGTGAAGACGGACCGGTTCGGGCTAGGATACCAACCGTCGTCGTCAACTCCTGCCGTGGGGGCACCCCGTTTCAGAGGGCCAATCACCATCTCTGCCAGTGGAGTGTGTCATGAAACCGTCAATGCTGCTTCGGAGTCTGACGAAGGAGACAGCGACTGTGATATGGATGCCTGGATTCAGCCAAGCACGCCAGGACAAGGACTGTGCAACTGGTCTATTCAGGAGCTTGTTCCTGTGACTCTTAAACAGTAATACTTTGCTTTATTAATTGTTGAATAATCTGATGTCTTGCCCGGGGCATCATGATTTGCTTAGGGTTGTGTTGTTATCAACATTGTGTGTTAATCATTAAATAAATGGCGTTTTTTCATGTGCAAATACTGTAATCTCTGTCTTTCTTGTTTTATATTTTTCAATAAAATGGCAACGCGGTTATTCGCTTTATACGCATTTTGAAGCACTTAACCATTCCTTTTGCAGGATAACATTTTCAGATGACATCCTTGAACCACCTATGACTCGTCCCGACTTTGAACACCCGGTATTTCAGGCCGAAGAAGAGGTTGTCGAAGATAGCGACGTTCCTGAAGAACTGTCTTGGTTGGTGAAGCAAGAGGAAAGAGCCATTCTGCCTCACGACGAGGTCATCGAAATTATCAACTTAGGGTCGGAAGGGGTTGAGAAGAATATTCGTATCGGGGCCGCACTGCAGAGTGATATCAAGCGAAGACTGGTTGAAATGCTCCGAGAGTATAGTGATGTATTCGCTTGGTCGTATGAAGACATGCCAGGGCTCGATACAGACATGGTGGTGCACCGCCTGCCACTGAAAGAAAATTGCCCGCCGGTCAAACAAAAACTTCGCAGAACTCGACCAGATATGGCAGTGAAGATCAAAGAGGAAGTTCAGAAACAGTGGGACGCTGGTTTCCTGGCTGTGACAAAGTATCCCTCATGGGTTGCTAACATCGTACCAGTGCCAAAGAAAGATGGCAAGGTTCGAATGTGCGTGGATTATAGAGATTTGAATAAAGCAAGCCCAAAAGACGATTTTCCACTTCCTCATATTGACGTGCTAGTTGATAATACTGCTCAATACTCCGTATTCTCCTTCATGGATGGCTTTTCAGGCTATAATCAGATTAAAATGGCGCCAGAGGATATGGAGAAGACTACTTTCATAACGCCATGGGGAACATTTTGCTACAAAGTGATGCCCTTTGGTTTGAAGAATGCTGGGGCAACATATCAGCGTGCGATGACGACTCTTTTCCATGATATGATGCATAAAGAGATCGAAGTTTATGTGGACGATATGATTGCCAAATCCCAGACAGAGGAAGAGCATCTGGTGAATCTGCTGAAGTTATTTAAAAGGCTTAGGAAGTTCAGGCTGAGGCTGAACCCTAATAAATGCACCTTCGGGGTGAGATCGGGTAAACTGCTGGGGTTTATCGTAAGCGAAAGAGGAATAGAGGTCGATCCTGCTAAAATAAAAGCGATTCAAGAAATGCCGACGCCCAAAACAGAGAAAGAGGTGCGCGGGTTTTTAGGGAGGTTGAACTACATTGCCCGGTTCATATCTCACCTAACTGCTACGTGTGAACCATTATTCAAGCTGTTGAAAAAGGATCAAGCTGTAACGTGGAACGAAAATTGTCAAACGGCGTTCGATAAAATAAAGCAGTATTTGCAGGAGCCTCCTATTTTGATACCCCCGGTGGCAGGGAGACCCTTGATTATGTATTTGACAGTTCTTGAGGGAAGCATGGGTTGTGTTCTCGGTCAACACGACGAGACAGGAAGAAAAGAGCATGCGATCTATTACTTGAGTAAGAAATTTACAGACTGTGAATCTCGATATTCAATGCTGGAGAAAACTTGTTGCGCGCTAGCCTGGGCCGCCAAGCGTTTGAGGCAGTACATGCTGAATCATACAACCATGCTCATCTCGAAGATGGATCCTATCAAATATGTATTTGAAAAGCAGGCGTTGTCAGGTAGAATTGCCCGTTGGCAGATGGTCTTGACTGAATATGACATTCAATACGTCTCGCAGAAGGCTATAAAGGGGAGTGTGCTGTCTGAGTATCTGGCGGAGCAGCCTGTTGAAGATTACCAATCGATGAGGTTTGATTTTCCTGACGAGGATATCATGTACCTAAAGATGAAAGATTGTGAAGAGTCGTTGCCAGACGAAGGACCAGAGTTGGGTTCCAAATGGAAGATGATATTTGACGGAGCCGTGAATGCTTACGGTAGCGGAATAGGGGCAATCATCACTACGCCACACGGGTCGCACATCCCGTTTACTGCCCGATTGACCTTTGCCGTTACCAACAATGAGGCCGAATACGAAGCTTGTATAATGGGGCTTGAAGAAGCCATTGATTTGCGAATCAATAATTTAGACGTATACGGAGACTCAGCTCTGGTGGTGAATCAGATCAAAGGGGAATGGGAGACACGTCAGCCCAACTTGATACATTACATGAATTATGCAAGGAGATTGTTGCCTTTCTTCGACAAGGTTGAATTGCATCACGTACCGCGGGCAGAGAATCAAATGGCTGACGCCCTGGCCACTTTGTCGTCCATGTACAAAGTCAACTTCTGGAACGAGGCTCCCCGAATCGTCATCTCTCGGCTTGACAGGCCAGCTTATGTATTTGCTATTGATGAAGCATCTGATGACAAACCATGGTATTTTGATATCCTTAACTTCCTGAAGAATAAAGAGTATCCGGCTGGGGCATCCAGTCAAGATCAGAAGACTCTCAGGAGATTAGCGGGTAATTTCTATTTGAATCCGGATGGTGTCTTGTACAGAAGAAACCACGACTTGGTGCTGCTGCATTGTGTAGATGAAAAAGAGGCAAAGCTGCTCATGGAAGAAATACACGAAGGTACCTTTGGTACGCATGCTGGTGGACATGCTATGACGAGAAAGCTGCTGCGGGCAGGTTATTTTTGGCTGACTATGGAAACTGATTGTTTCAAGTTTGCGAGGAAGTGCCACAAGTGCCAAATCTATGCTGATAAAATCCATGTGCCTCCGAGTCCTCTAAATGTGATGTCATCACCATGGCCATTCTCGATGTGGGGAATCGATATGATTGGAAAGATCGAGCCTACGGCTTCTAACGGGCATCGATTCATTCTAGTAGCAATCGATTATTTCACCAAGTGGGTAGAGGCGGCGTCTTACGCAAATGTAACAAAGCAAGTGGTGGCTAGATTCATCAAGAGAGATATCATTTGCCGATATGGGATTCCCGAGCGGATAATCACGGACAACGGTTCGAACCTGAACAACAAAATGATGAAGGAGCTCTGTCACAATTTCAAGATCGAACATCACAACTCCTCCCCTTACCGACCCAAGATGAACGGCGCTGTTGAGGCGGCCAATAAGAATATCAAGAAGATCGTTCAGAAAATGGTAGTGACCTATAAGGATTGGCATGAGATGCTACCTTTCGCTCTGCACGGTTATCGTACGACGGTACGCACATCAACCGGGGCAACCCCGTTCTCATTAGTGTATGGAATGGAAGCGGTATTACCATTGGAAGTTGAGATCCCTTCCCTGAGGGTATTACGAGACGTTCAGCTGGACGAGGCAGAATGGGTAAAAGACAGATTGAATCAACTGAGCTTGATGGACGAGAAGAGGCTAGCTTCTCTAGCATACGGTCGTTTGTACCAAAGCCGAATGAAGAAAGCATATGATAAGAAAATACATCCGCGAAGCTTTCAGACGGGCGACCTTGTGCTGAAAAGGATTCTCCCGCCGCAAGCAGATCACAGGGGCAAGTGGACCCCCAACTACGAAGGGCCATACGTTGTCAGGAAAGTCTTTTCAGGAGGAGCATTGTTGTTGTCCACCATGGACGGAGAAGACTTTACGTCGCCTGTGAACTCGGACGCAGTTAAAAAATACTTTGCTTAAAATAGACCCGCTGGATAGAAAAAGAGAGTCCAGGCAAAAATGGGCCATCCTGGCGAACCAAAAACAGAATGAAAGGTTCGGGCAAAAGTTAGGGATAAAATTGAAAAAATGTGCACCCGCGAAGTTGAAAACCTACACTGGGCGGCTTCGGCAAAAAAGGGTATCCCGGTGAACTGAAAACCCATAAAGGGCGGTTCACGCAAAAGTTAGGGATTTGAAAAGCAAATGATTGCGGTCCGAATTTGATATTGCACTGAGCATCAATGCGGGAGAATATAGCGGGGAGGATCGGTTATCTGGTACAACCTTTTCAGAAGTATGAATACCGGGAAAAGCGTTAGAGTCGGACGAGTCATAGGAGGATCAGTTCGTGGTGTTCATCTGCATCCCGTTGCCGACATGTGTACAAACTTAGTTTGTCGATATATTTATGCTTCCTGTGTATACTTGTATATTTGTTTTGTGTAGCTTCCTCTTTTCAGGAGCTACATCCTGTGTACAAAAAACTCCGCCCATTCAGGGGCCCAATCAATAAAATACGTTATTCAGTACTTGACACTGTTCTTTACGGTTTTGTGCATGATTAACGCCTAAGTTTGATGAAACTAACATGTGCATAACGTCACTGGCCCTTGCCAACAGTTGCTAAAGCTTTGAATTAACTGAAAATGACGTCACTAACCTGAATCGACTTGGTTGCATAGATTTGTCTTGTCTTGTTTGTGTTGTTGCAGGTCTCATAGCCATACGAGGAAGATGATCAAGAGACTGCAGTAATAAAAGACTCGATCTCCACGCAGGTCATGCATGTTCCTTACTAAAGAAGGATCGAATTCCCCGGCTAGTCGTAGCCTATCCAAAAGGACGTGTTCCCGCAGAGTCGTTTATCCTCAGCAGAATTGGCGGTTCCAAGATTGTAGGCTGTATTCAGACAGTGTATCTCAAGCAGAGTGGTTTAGCCGCAAAAGATTAACATTTGTGAGTTGTATTCAGGCAGTTTACTTTCCCCCTGCCGGGTCATTTACTCTCCCCCAGCGGATTCAATTGTTTTTTCCCAAGAGAATCATCCCATCCCCAGTGGAATTCTCTTCTCAGCAAGTATTCCTCCCAATGGAACTCAAAGATTAAGGCTCTCCCCGGCAGAGTTGGTGTGGGTCATGGCATTTATTTTGTCAAAATACCGTATGATATCTGTTCACTTTCCCGCAGAAGTTCAATCATACCAGGCGCATCTGTTGCTCCCCAGCAGAGTTATGTTCCCCAGCAGGGTGGTCCTTCAACGAGGTGTCTGGTTAAGTTCCCAATTTCCCAGCTGAGTCAACTTCACTCTTCCAGCATTTATTTTGCCGGAATAATTCTGTAGCACCTGGCTATCCCCAGCGGAGTGGGCATTATTTTCAGCATTTATTTTGCTGAAACAACTCCTGTGCCCTGCAGTTCGAGTCTGCATTCGCATCAGCATATAGTGTCATACTTGCATTAACCAAATAAAAATGCAGCATTTCCATGTCGAAGGGGGCATTGCATCATTGCCAAACATGTGCATTTTGAAACATAAACTAGGTTGGCTAACCGTTGTTCCAAGTATTGCTTCTCTTGCAGGTAGAGAGAGCCCTTTCTCAGGTGGATCAATAAAACGTTCAAAGTCTCGGCATGAGACGTACGACGAAGTGTCAGTTTTGGCACTATTCCCCACAGAGTTGTCAAGATGAAGTTCTCTTTGTCTCCGACCAGAGTTGTTTATGAATTTCTTGTGTTTTCCCCGCCAGAGTCAGCAGGATAAGTTTCTCCTTATCCCCAAGCAGAGCTATTGGTCATCAAAGGATTCATGAATCAGAATTTCAGAGGCTACCGCCGGTTATCAGAACAGGCGTCCGGAAGTATGATTTCCAAATGTCCCCAGTAGAGCCAGCCTCGAAGTTGCTGTAACGTCAGTGATAAGATATTTGCGGACCAATGGAAGGATGAGTCCTAACGTGGACAATTTTATTGACGGGTTTTCTGTGTGCTAGAGAAGGTTGTTGGAATGTGGAGTCCTGACGTGGACATCTCCTCGAGTTGACGATGCGTATTATTCCTAACGTGGACAGGTGCGAGTTCCTGGTATTGATTGAGTGTGGAGTCCTGGCATGGACAAGATCGACTACTCTTCGTGTTGGTGTCATAACATGGACAATTTATCTCGGCAAATAGCTTTATTCGTAATGGTGAAAGGGGTGTCCTGACGTGGACAAGTTTGTAACTCTTTGTGATGACAGGATGCGAGAGTCCTGACGTGGACAAGTTTATCCTTCTTTGTGTTGTGGGCAAAGTGTGAGTCCTGACGTGGACAAGTCTTATTTCCCAAGCAAGTTGAAGGCGCGCAAGTCCGGACGTGGACAAGTTTTATTTCCTCAGCAAGTCAAGAGGTGAGTCCTGACGTGGACAAATCAAGACGAAACGCGAGTCCTGACGTGGACAGGTTCATTCCTTACAGGGAAAGATAAGATCGTTTCCTTACGTGGAAAAGTTTAAGTCCTGACGCGGACAGTTTGAGAAAAGGTCTCCTTACGTGGAAAGATGTGGTTCCTTACGTGGAAAAGATTGAGTCCTTACGCGGACATATCGGAGGAGGATTCCTTACGTGGAAAGAGTGGAGTCCTTACGTGGACATATCAAGCTGGAGTCCTAACGTGGACAGATTGAGATTATATTCCTCACGTGGAAAGATTGGAGTCCTAACGTGGACAGATTGAGATTATATTCCTCACGTGGAAAGATTGGGGTCCTTACGTGGACAGAGTCAAATCGAGGTGTGATTCCTTACGTGGAAAGAGAGATAGTGTTCCTTACGCGGAAAGAGGTTTGTATTCCTGACGTGGAAGAAGAAGATGTTATTCCTAACGTGGACGATGTTGTTCCTAACGTGGACGATGTTATTCCTAACGTGGAAGAGTTTATTCCCAACGGGGACGATTTATTTCTGACGAGAAGGAAGACGAGCCATCCCCAACAAAGTTATGGAGGTTTTCCAAATCAACGAAGCAGGCGTCCGGACATGGACAGTGTTATGTCTCTGCGATGATAGAATCTTTTTCAGAACGATGAAAATAATCCCTAGCAGTGGTCGCGCGAGATCAGTGGGTTGTCGTAATAGTCAGATTCAGCTGATGAATGTCGTTCCCTCAAGCAGGGGCGTAGTTTGTTTCTGCGGTTGGCAAATTTCTGGTTTCACTGGTATTCAACCGTCTCGTACCGCGAGTGTCTGAAGGCTCCGGGCTCTTCACCCAATCGGGTCCAAGTCGCTTGAATAGGGGCAGCTGTTGCACCCTAAAATTTGCTCAACCTTATTTACTTGGTTTATGTTTCAATATCATTAGCATTTGCATATAGAGTCATGTCCATAGCCTAACCATCTGCATAAGCATAGCAAGTCATCCAGCAGGGGTCCAATCATCATTATCATCTCTAGAGGCCTATCAAGAGGTTATTATCCTAATTCCATCTCATTCAAGTCATCAAAAAAGAATTTGAAAGCAGGGAGTTCAGTGGATCAAGCATTGAGTATATCTCCTAACTGAGGGTATCTGTGGGTCAACCAAAGAAATTGTGAGCTATGGGTTGAGCATGGGGAGTATCTAGACATCTTGGAGGACTTAGAAAGTCATTTGGAGAAGAAAACAAGTTGTTGATATGATCACAAGTATTGCAGTTGAAGACAGTCAACTAGGGTTTCATCTGGGTCAACCCTAGGTCAATTGATTGATTTAAAGGCATTCAGGTCTATTGAAGAGATATGGGATTCATCATTTGACATGGAGAATAAGGATATGTTGTTATGCTAAGAAAAATTCAAGAGAAATCAAGGAGAAGAGGAGTTTCTAAATTAGGGTTTCTATGTAAAATCCCCTAGTTTAGATCAAATTTCCAAGCAAGATAAGTCAAAATGCAAGTTTCAAATGGATCCTTGGCCAACATGAAACTTGTAGAGGATCTAAAGACCTTTAATTTGAGTGGTGGAAGACATCAAGGAGATTTATAGAACTCAAGTTATGGTCCTTGCAAGTTACAGGTCATCTGAGGTATCTGAAATTTTGTCTGTGAAAGTGACTTGACTTCCAAGCAATTTTTACCCCTCAAGGAGATTTCAAATAGATTTCTGGTCAACATAAGAATTGTTCCTTATTGTCTTGGCTTTCTAGAATGGTATAGTATGCCTTCATATGATGTGTGGAACTCAATTTATGGTCTTGGCAAGCAAAGGGTATTTTGGTCATTTGTGAATTACATGTCATTTTAACCTATGCCCAAAACTCATACAAGGAGGCCTCAAATGAAAGAACTTAAAACATCAAACTTGCTCCAAATGACATTTTGAGTCTAGAAAAGTGACCATGAGAGATTGGAAAGATTCATAGCATAAGGTTTCAAAATTGTTGAATTTAATGAATAAAAATGGCCTTAAAAATGAGATTTTTCATATCTTGGCCAAATGAAGAAAAATTATAGGTCATTTTAAATGGAAAGATCATTTTAAAGACATTGGCTAAAGTATAATTTTGAGTTTGGTTCAAGATTTAAGAGTTATCCATGGTTGCTTGAATTGAAAGTTACATAAACCAAATTGAAAAGGAAAAATGCAAGGGAAACTTCTCCAAGTTTCTAGGAGGTTCTAACCTCATCTATATATTCATACAAGTTGGTTCATGCAAGGGTTGGTGCTCCCATTTGTTCAAAACCCCAACTTTTCCACACTTTCCTCAACTTGCATAAGCTTTCCAAAACCTCTATAATCTCCATCAATCTTCACTATTCTGGATTGAATCTTCATCATCATCACACAAGGATCAGAATCCACACCTTCATTTGTCAAATTGAGGGAGGAATTGTGTCATTCACCATTATCATTCAAGAAGCATAAACTTTGGAAGTGAGTGATTCAAGGCCTTAGAACCATACTTGTTGCATACAGAAGTAATCATCAAGCCTACTGATCACTTTCCTTTCATCACAAGCAGTTGATTTGAAGATCTTAGCACCTGTATCAAGGAATTGCACCAGGTTTGTTTTCTCTTTGCATGGCATGAATTAGTTAGAATTCTAGGGTTTTGATAGAGTAGAATGGTTAAGATAGGATAGAAGATTGATTGGGATGATTTTGGAGAAGTTTCATGAGGTTTGAGCATGATGTGTCAATTCTGTTGAGGCTAATAACTCTTGGATTAAGGCGCGAAAATGTGATTGGATTAGCATGTCATGATCAGGATGAATTGTAGATCAGTTTAGGATGAGTTTTGTGGAGAATTAGAGAGGTTTCATATCAGGTATTAATGGTGGTTTCCATCTGTTCCACCTATCGAATTAGCTGATTGTTTGAGTTTTAAGGTAAATTAAGGATATAGACTTGTAGAGGGGAAGAAATGGATGAAAATTGCTTTTGGAATCGTGTGTTTTCATGGCGTGTGGAGAGAGCACGAAGAGATGGAAGTATCGTGCATGAGAAGGGTTTCTGAAACCCTAAATGGATGGAGGTTGAAGAAGGGTTAGGAGCCATACGATTGAAGTCTGACCTTTGACTTGGGGGATTCATCCAACGGACACGATCAAATTTCAGTTTGGTGGGAAATTTTAAAAACTGAAACGCACCGTTTCATTTATTGGGGGGAATTGGGCTCAGACAGCTATCCGCACCCCCCAATTTGATGGGCCCAACGCGCTGAACATGATCTGCTTGCTATTTTCACCCCCTCCCTCTATTTCTTTCTATTTTCATTTTTTAACTTCCTTTTATTTTCATTCATTTCTAAAAATCATATAAAATCAGAAATTGCATATTTTTAATTCATTCTTTTTGCATTATTTTCTTTAAAGAGTCAAGAAAATTATAAAAAATAAAAATTGCATTTTATTTTTTATTTGATATTTTCCCCATATTTTCTAAATAAATAGCATGTTAAATAGTTTCATTTCATACATGATTTTGTTATTTTTTGTTCTATTAGATGCTTTAATATTTTTTGCCCATTCTTTTTAGGCTGTTTAGTTTAGACATTAAACTTGTAGATACAATTTAGTTCCCATTTTTAGAAATTAATTTTAGGTGTTTAGTTTAGGTGTGAATAACATGAACAAACTAGGGTTTTAGGTGATGACTTAGGAGATTTGATTCTTTTCCCTTAGGACTTAGGGTTTGACTAGTTTAGTTATGGGACTATAGGGGCTATGGGTAGTTATTAGATCCCCTTAGAAAAAGTCAGGATTCCCCTACTGCTGTTAATATACTGTACATATCTGATTGACTGGTGTGGTGTGCCCTCTGGGGATTATTGCTTGTATGTGTGGGTATTAGGATTGTCTGGGGACTTGGGGGAGCTGAAGACTTGTGAAGATGAAGCCATTGGAGATCCAAAGATTGAAGATCGACTTCCAGAGTTGAAGAGGAGATTCTTGCTAGCAGATGCTAAGGAGATTAGGGTTTAGGAGCCAGGCAGAGCTCAAGATTAGAAAGCTTGTTTCTCAAACATGGATTGCCTTGTCTGCATCCATTCTTCTCTGTGATTCAGAGTCTCTCTAAGACACTCACCCCCTTCCTTTGGAAGGCTTGGTGATAGTGTCTAAGAGATAGAACTCTTGAGAGAAAATGTCTTTTGTGTTAGAAGCAGTCTGTTCACCACCTTTGGTAGTCAACTGATTGCTTAACACCCAATTCACTCTGATGACTGATCCCTCATCCTGGAGGTTTGAACTTGAAGAAAAGCCATTGCAGATAGAAGACTGATGATCAAAGCCCTTGCCTGAAGGCCATGAAGATGGAGATTGATGTTTGTTGAAGCCTGTAACTGATTGGAGATTACTTGAAGCCAGATGTTGATTCAGAGCTGCTGATGCTGTTTCTTTTGCTGTTGTATTTCATTGCTGATGTATTGTTTGGATTTCCTGGTTGTATTGTTTGCTGTTTACCCTGTTGGGTTGAAAGTGAAGCCTGTTCACTTTCGCCTATTGTTTTCTAGGTTCGAGGTTGAGTGGGACTCCCTTGCCTCGCTTGTACTGTTGCATCCATGCATTTTACCGTTTTACTGTATATAGTTGTTATTGTTTCTGTTTCTGCCTATCCCGTAGGATCTCTGTTTCTCTCTGTGCAAGAGAGGAGCATGATAGACACTAGGTCTTAACCCATGCATGATAACACTAGGTTAGTTTGATTCCCTTTGCAACCGTAGGTTAGAGTTCTGTCTCTTCTTCCTCAAAGCAAACAGAAAAATACAATAAAAGTTCAAACACAATAAAAGACACTTCTTCCGTAAAAGAATGTGAACTCATCAAAACGTCATTTTTGTCCGCTTGGACTGCTAATCAGAAGAAACCCTTTTTCAGAAGGAATAAAAACAATCCAGACAAACCTGTGCCTTCCGTGGCCCGAACTACGTTTGCTCTGATCTTTCATGCCGTGTGAAAGTACGTAGGCATAGGATGCGATATCCTAGCGAGCAACCTTCCCCTCCTTTCCCGTAGGTAGGCGAACTACGTTGACTCTGATTTCTCGTTCCAAACGGGAATACGTAGGCATAAAGTGCGATACTTTGCCGAGTCATTTTTATTTTCATTTCCTTTTCTTTTAACCCCAGACCTTTAGTGTAGATAGAATAACAATCCATACCCGAAAACAAGCGTGGATCCCGTCGAGTACGACGGACGTGAGGGGTGTTAATACCTTCCCCTTGCGTAACCGACTCCCGAATCCAGGTTTTGGTTGCGACGACCATACCTTTCCCGTGTTGTGCGAGGTTTACTCTAAGCGTTTCCTTTCCCTCCCGTGGGATAAATAACGCACGGTGGCGACTCTTCTGTTCAGCCGGCGCCGATTTTCGCAGTAGCGACAGATTTCTACCTATTGTTGCAAGAATTTGTCCTCCATAATGACTCTAGAGAAAGCACCCATCAACTTCAATAATTGGTCTACAAACTGAAAACATCTCTTACAAGAAACAAGACACGTGTATAGCCTTTGAAAACTTGGCGATAATGGTATGCTTGCATAGTTATCATGTTTCTCAGTTTCCCCACTTTGTGGTTTAGTTGGTTGCACTTTCAACTTAATTGTGTTGTTTGGATTTTATCTCAGTAACTCATGTGTGTAGTCATACAACCTCAAATATTGTTCCTTGGATAACCATTTTACATAATTTAGTGCTACCTTCCTTTCCCTATAAGCCTTCATCCTGCTTATACTAGAGTTATATTTTTCATGAACTTTCTCACATATTGTAGTGAGTTCCACACCTGGATTAACTCTAACAGTTGAGTATAACTTTTCCCAAGAAATTAGGTGTTACACATCCTTACATTAAACTCCCTATTACATGAATGAGTTTCAATTAATTTTATCAGTTGCCATGTATGCCCATTTGGAAATTTGGAACATAATGCAACCCATTCACACCCTTCCTTGCATCCCACTCTAACCCTTGTCTTATCATTCTTTATAAAATGTAAATCTCTACCAATATTAACAACATAGTTTTCTATTACTTCTTTAAACTCCTCCTTTGTTAAGAACATGGTACCCAAAACCCACTTATAGTCCACAAACTTCCTATGCATCACAAATTATGGATATTTTTCCTTTGTTACTTCATCTGAGTAGTCACCACTTGAATCCTCATCAATCACTAACTCTTCAGATTTATAATCTGAATCTAACAGACCCCTATCTACCACTTTTCCTATGTTCCTTTCAACAAATTAAACCAAAATCTAATGTATCTTTATCACTAGCTTGTTCATTTTCAACAGACATGGCTTATTCAACCCTTTATTTGCAAGGTTTTCCCTTTTTCTTGTTGGAAGTTCCCTTGGCATTTTTTTCTTAGGTCTCTCACCCTTACTTTTTTTCCCTTTACTTGCCTCATCCATTTCTACACTTGATCATTCTCCCCAGCAACAAATCCTCATTCTCCTACTAAAACCTTGTAAATTCCAGCATTCAATACCTTATCATCAAAGTCATCAAACCTGCACTCTAATGCAATATCATCACTTTTTCATTATGGTCACTCTCAACATGTTTCTCAAGTATGTCACTCATTATGTCATGTTTGCCTAACCCTATGTCAATTTCAGGTATGTTAGTCTGTTTTTCAGTTTTAGGTATGTCAGTTTGTTATTCAGTTTCAGGCATCTCATCCACTACATCAAGTATGTCAGTTGCAGGTATCTCATCAACTACATCAGTTATGTCAGTTGCAGGTATCTCGTATACTATAGTGGGTTGGATATAAGTTAATAGATGTTGGACATCAACTACATCTACTACATTAGGTTGGGAAATAGGATAAACTATGTATACAATCTACCTTTCCACGAGTCTTGGACCAATTTAAAAGTTCTATTGCACTAAAATCATTGATTAGTTCCTTTAAAGTACCAACAAAATCATACCAAATTTCAAGTACCCCAGGATACCCCATTTTTTAACAACACCCACAATTTCAAAATAACTCTATATGTTACCATCACACTTCCAGTTTGAAATTATCCCTCATACATATCTACCCCTATCATCTCCCATGATGAAAATCAACATGAAAAACATCCATTTTTGGCAGAAATCAATAAGTAATATAAGAGACCACATACAAAATCCTAGACCTCAATAAATCAAATATATTTGAAGGCAAAATGGAAAGTAAGTTGTAGAAATCAAATACATTTACCTACCTTAACGTTCAAATCTTCTTATCTCAGTCCGTCCCCCTCAAATCCTTCATCTCCCTTTTGCATCCATCATGTCTGTCGTTCGCAACAGCTCGTATGTGCAAAGTTTCTCTAATTAGGGTTCACTTCAGGAAGTCTTAATATTAAAATAGATGATTTTGTTTGATTGCATAAACATAAGGACCAACAATTACATTTCAGCAAAATTACATCCATGTTAGCAACGTAACATGCCACATAAGTACCGTGAGTGACAACTGAGCTTTTCTGGAATGAATTTATTAAAAATGGCTAACGTTGTAGACGTTATGCAACTTAAAGTACTAACATGTAGAGAAAAAAAAACTAAAGGACCAACCTGTTACAATTAAATATCCTAAAGGACCCCTGAAGTAATTTAGCCTAAATTTTATTTTGATTGTACATAAAATGAAGAAAATTAATTTACACTTAATTAATTTTTTAAATTTTTTAATCAACATAAAAATAATTATTTATATTTATAATCGTGATCAAACTGAGTAAGAAGCAAGAGAGATTTTAACTTGCCACCCCTAAATTATACCCGAGACTCCCCATACTTTCATATTTCCAAAACTGCCATTGGCTGAAAATTGATCCAAATTTTTGTTTAAAATTTCCAGTAGGCTAAATGAAATTTCTGGCAGTATATTCTAAACTTTCGGTATACCGAAAATTTCACAATTTCTGGTATGTTTCAATAAATTCCGAAAATTGGAAAGTTACAAGTTGATACCGAAAATTTCAACCTAAGTGAGATTTCCGGTAGTGTTATTTGTTTAATTTTTGGATGTTCAGAATTTTGCCGACAATTTTGGATGATTGTGATTGCATCAATAATTTTGCGTCGTCCAGTGTAAATGCAAAGTTGTATAAATAAGGGGTCACATGTTTTTTGATATAAACATCTCAAAAAATGCCTATTCACTTCCTGCAGAGTTTTGACTTCTGAATGACACCACATCTATTGTCAGTATGACATCCAAGTTGAGTGAGTTATTGCTTGATGTCGAAAACAGAAAGGTTAGAAATATCGAGTTTCGTGAAGATGGTATTGATACTTACAGGAGGGTGAAATACAACCTTGAGTTGAAGAACGACGAAGATGTGAAGGATGTAGAGATCATTTCGCTGTAGAATAACGAAGATCTGTTGACAATATAATGAAAATGATGAAACATCCATAATCATCTAGTAGTGTTTAGGTTTTTCTTATTTATTAATCATCCGGTAGTGTTTAGGTTTTTTTAAAGTTATGTTTAAGTTATGTAATCCATAGTCAAATGTTAGTTAATGTTGATGTTGCATCAATGGAAGATAAAAAATATTAGCAAATAAAGAGTTATGATGAAGATGTCAGAATAATATACAAATGATACAAATAATACATAATAAACCAAATCCATGATATACAAAAGATGTTTAAATAGACTCCTACGGGCTATGTGTGCAGCCAAAGATAATCCATTATAAAACTCGCCATTTGGGTTTACTAAATCCATGAGGTTATCCATAATATCTACAATCATCTAGACGCGCTGCTGGTCATCGACATTAGCTGGAGGAGGCAGCGACACGTCATCAACAAGTACCCAACATCAAAAGGTCTAAGATCAGTTGTAGGTGGGGTGATGCGATGATGTGATACAATAAGGTACCACTCTAAGTAACCATCCTCACGCTACGAGGGGTGCTGAACAATAACAACTCGATCTCTAATGGCACGACCAAAGCTTATGAAGTTAATCTAAAACCCCAATCAATATTTGTAGATGGTATACCTGAAACTGGTCGTGGGATACTCTTAACATTACCATAATGTTGCAAACTCCTCTTAGACAAGTGTTTAACAACAAAGGTCTCCCACTGTATATAACTTAAATACAATGCCGACTTCTAGAACTCACGTTGGACTCTATGACCAGTGTATGGTGTCCAAATGACATCATCTACAGTCAACACATTGTGCCTCCTCCCGTACTTAACAATACCTTTGGGATGTGCCTGGCTGGCCTTCCACCTCTTTGCCCTTGGGGACCCCACTGAGCAATGATGCACCCTCATGTCACAAATGATGGAGAAATGCTCGTATATCTAACACTAATATCAAAACACAAATACAACAAATAATAAATAAAAAATTATATTTGTAACAATTAAATAAGAAATCAACAACAAATAATAATTTCAAGTATACCTGTAACAACCTCAAATAACCAGAAAGTTATTTGGTCTCAAATACTGTCGCCACTCCAAGTGTTGTATACAGAAGGATCAACGCAACACACCCCCAAGCCCAACTGGTATCCTTGAGGCTACTGAAGAGAGAGGCGTACCATGTGTTGATATAAACACCATACTTGTCCGCAAAGAGAGTACATGCTACTAGATGTAGCATGTACACCCTAGCAGCAACCTCATAACTTCTATTCGCTACAAGCTGGTCATATGTCTTCCAAAGCCAAGACATACTGTCGCTACTGCGAAAATCGGCGCCGGCTGACAGAAGAGTCGCCACCGTGCGTTATTTATCCCAACGGAGGGAAAGGAAACGCTCGAAGTAAACCTCGCAAAAAAACGGGAAAGGTATGGTCATCGCAACCAAAACCTGGGTTCGGGAGTCGGTTACGCAAGGGGAAGGTATTAGCACCCCTCACGTCCGTCGTACTCGACGGTGTCGCTACTCGAAAAATGCATCGTGCAACGACGGGGAGGCGAAAAGAAAAGGACAGAAGAGTCGCCACCGAACTTTATTTATCCCATGAGGGGAAAGGAAAATATCGAGAAAACCTTAAGAAAGAAATGGATAAGATGGTCTCGCAACCATGAACGGGTTCGGAAGCCGGTTATGCGAAGGGAAGGTATTAGCACCCCTCGCATCCATCGTACTCGATGGGAACCTTTTGTTTGTCGATGTGTGAATTTATTTTCTTAAATATATTATTCTATAAAAGTGTTCCAAAGGGGGAGAGAAAAGGGTTGGAAACAGGAGAATGAGAGGTAAGAGAGAGAAAGAACGGACTCGGTAGGACTTCGCGGTCCTAGGCCTACGTATTCTCAAAAGGTATGAGAAAGTCAGAGTCGACGTAGTTCGGGGAACTACAGATATGGGGGGAATTGTGCTCGGCAAGGATTGTGGCCCTTGTGCCTACGTATCTTTACTTGAGAAAGTAAAGAATCAGAGCAGCCGTAGTTCGGCCTACGGTGTGTTGATGTTTTTTATGGATGATGCTATCGTGCGCATTCTAGCGGTTAGGTGTTTTGCTGCTCGCTCGTTGGAGACTTAGGCATTACCTGTTTGCGGTAGAACGGACGTAACATATCCTTTTGAAAGATTGATTAGTTTTCGCCACGCGGGGCAAGGAGTCACGTTTGATTGATTGGATTGTTTTTTAGGGGGCGAGACAGGTCCTCGGATAGTAACCCCTACGGGTAGTACCCAATTCTTTATCTCAAAGTTTTTGTTATAAAAGGGTGTGGCGAACGAGGCGTCTTCATATTGAAAGACGAGCATCGAAACCACCCTCACTACAGTGGGCATCCCTACGCTCGGAGAAGAAGAGGTCTACACCCAATCCTCTCTCTTTAATTCAATGCAAAGAGAACTTCGTTCTCTTATTAATGATGATTTTGGTTTTGAATGGTAAGTGCTTTGCGACAGAGAACCCTACGGTAAACGTCAGCACTCGGGATAGGAGAAGGCCTACGCCTAACCACTCCACGACCATTCAAGTTTTTGTTATGAAAAAGAAATGAAAATGCACTCGGTACAGGACCGAGGTTTTAGGTGACAAGGGTTGCGGGATGAAGTTGTGAAAGTGAGAGGTAGTGGAAGAAGTCGCGTTTTCGTATCGAAAGACGAGTATCGAGACCACCCTCACTACAGTGGGCATCCCAACACTCGAAGAAGAAGAGGTCTACACCCAATCTTCTCTTCTTAATTCGATACAAAGAGAAATCAATTTATTACTGAAAGTATACTCGGTACGAGACCGAGGTTTTATGAGGAAATGTTGGAAGCGTCTTTGTATCGACAGACGAGCATCGAGACCACCCTCACTACAGTGGGCATCCCTACGCTCGAAGAAGAAGAGGTCTACACCCAATCCTCTTTTTAGCTCAACACAAAGAAATGATTTTAAGGAGATGAGATTTGAACATGGACGGGAAACGTCTTCGTATTGAAAGACGAGTGTCAGAACCACCCTCACTACAGTGGGCATCCCAACACTCGGAGAGGAAGAAAGTCTACACTTAATCCCCTCTTTTTAATTCAATACAAAGATAATTTGATTGTGAAAATTGTTTGACAAAGTTTTTGAATCAAGTCGGGACAAGTAATGAAGAGAGAAAAGAGGTGGTCTCAGATCCAACATTACTTATCAATAATTTGACTGGTAATGAATTACGGAGGTCTCGTCATCGACCAAAAAGTGGAACGGGATGTCCAATAAGAGACGAGATCCAACTCTTACGAGAAAATAAATTTTTTTACAACAAAAACTTCAATATATCTTATAAAGCTCTAACAAAACACAAAAAAAAGGAAATGTCATTCTAAATATATAAGAAAACTTTTAAGAGAAATATGATAAGGTCTTAAAACTTAAAAAATAAATAAATAAAAAAATAAATATATAAAATATTTCTAAAGATTATATAAGAAACTTAAAGTAATATATATACACAGTATTTACAAATAAATATTAAAATATTTACAATATATTAGAAGAATATTTATACAGCTATAAAAATTTTAAATTTACTAAAATAGAGTTATAAAACTCTAAAACTTTTATTTGAGATTCAATAAAGTAATAAAACAGAAAAAACAAAGTTAATAGATTTTGATGACCAAACAAAAAACACGAATACGTTGGAGGTATCAGAACCCAAACAATGCACTTGCAAGTAACACACTCAGATTTCAACACCACCAGAATCAAAGCAAAATTGAAAACGAGAAAACGCAACGCATAAAGGTCAAACTACCTCAGATTCAGAACTCCCTTATTCTCGGACTCGGTTTCGACTTCTCACTCTTCTCCTTCACTTCCGTTTCTGTATTCTTTTGGCGGTGCGGCGATGGATGGTTAGTTATTGGAACAACGGCGGCTTGATTTTTAATGGTCTACAGTCTCGCTCACCACATGTTCGATGAAAGTACTGTGATAGTTTGGATGGTTGTTGTGAAGTTCATGGTGAGTTATGATGAAGGTGGAGGTTGAGTTGTTAGAGGTGGAGTTTTGGTTTTGGTTTTTTTTTTGAAAGGGTTCAAGAGGATCTCTTGAGAATCTTCAGAAAATGGAGAAGACTTAGCCTTTTTTTTTTCTCTTCCTTTTGGCTGAAGATGAACGGGTCTTTTTATCCCAATTTCTGAGGTTTTTTCCTCTGCTCTTGCTTTTCAAAGTCTCACAAAGTTGTCAATTTGTTGGGCTCCAAAATTGCCGTTTTTTGCATATCCTCTGCCCATTGTGCAGGTTTGTTGTTACATCAATTTGGCATTGTGTGTTTTGGGTGTTTTTTTGAAGCAGTGACAGCAGGTTGTGCAGAGTTGACAACAGGGAGCAACAGGTTACAGTCCACAAGTTTTTTAATTATGGTTGTACTAATAGGAACAGGTCTGGTCTGGTGTGGGATATGGGTTGTGGTAACAGGGTTTGTCCTATTCTGCATACTCACTGCTGGTACATTTTTACACATTTCTTATGGTGAGTGTAGGTTATTGATCTGGTAGGATTTTGGTGCAGATACAGCCGATTTCAATGCAGATTGGACTTTGCAATTTTGGTCAACATCTGCTCCAGCAAAACCAGTCCACAGTCAAACAGATAACATGCTGCAGTTACTAAACTACACGAGGTATATTCATTAGGCCCTAAATTAAGCTCAACAGCTTCCATCTGCATTCCAGAAAATAGCTCAAAAGCATTAACAGCATCACCCCTTCGACAATAAACCGAAATTATAGAATTCCAAGTAACAGAGCTTTTAAACTCTATTTCGTCAAAACACGCCGAGCATCCCTAACAGAATCAAAGCAATTGGAATACATTGATATAAGCACATTAGACAAAACCGTGTCTGAATCATGTGGAGATTTACAAATAAACGCATGAATTTCCATCCCAAGTTTAAGCCTAGTTGAGCCACATTGCTGGCAAGCTCGAAGAGCACTACCGATGGCGTAATGATTAGGTAACAAACCATTAGAAATGATCCCTTTGAATAAAGAACATGCTTCATTAGGAAACCCATTTTGTGTGTAACCTGAAATTAAACAAGACCAAGAAACAAGATTCTTTTGTGGCATTTCATCGAACAGTTCCTGTGCGGAAACCAAGTATCTAATTCTAACGTATATGTTGATGAGGGTGTTGCAGATGAAAACATCATTGGTGAAGCCAGTGTTGTAGATTTGTAGGTGAAGGTGATTGGCATCGTTTAAGGAAGAAAATGTTTTGTATGAATCAAAAGGTTGAAATTGAGAATGGGAAAATAATGTGTAGTACCGAAGAAAAGTGTAGGTTTTGTGAATTGAAGATGGTTGCAGGATTTGCAGTGTATGAAGGGTGAAATCAGAGTGCAGGTCTTTTGCGGAGCCAGTGTAAATGGTTTGTGGGGTGAGGTTTGTATGCGATGTGTCATTGTTGCTTGGTTTGAACTAGCTTCAGAATCAGACTTGCACTTGAGCTTAAGTTCTGAACCAGCGCTCATATCGCTATGCACATAACAGTCTTTATTGCTTTTTGATTCTAATGATACAGTTTGGTTTCGTCCGTCCAATCCTGGCACGACTAGAAAATTCGAAGAAGGCCCGCCGAGGGAGGATTCTAAAACGATAAGAGGTTGGTCTGGTCCTTGGTGACTTACGGTCATTCCAGGTAGATCAATTGGTTCTAGAATCACTGATTTACTAGCGGGGTCTTTTTGGATAAGTCTAAAGGTAGCATAAAGAGCGAATTCGGTTCCAGCTGCAGGTAAGTTTTGCATTGAGAGTGATTGGTTTGTGTTTGTTATAACAAAAGTTGAGTTTTCAAAGTCTTGTGACAAAGAAACTAGTTGATTATTGTAACTGGAAGGAATAGGAGTAATCCAATCTGCAACAGATGTGTTACCACCAGCTTTAATGTCCCAATTTCTGGAGGTATGACCGGCGAGAAGATATGGTCCATAAAGAATTGCTTGAAGAGATGCAAATTCAGGTCTGTCATCTTTTATGGCTTCTGTTCTGAGGATAAGAGGCAATTGAAGGTCCAGCTTGTCACTGGCACCCCACTGCCTTGCGATTGACAAAAAATTCCCTGGAGCTGGTAGAGATAAAGTTTCAGTATTCAATATCGCCTTGGCACCATCGGTGTGAGTCCAAGATGGTAGACGAAAGTTCAATGTTGATGAAACCCCATTTTTTTCGTTAGGAGAGACTGTAAATGTAACTCGTAGGTAAGGGTCCGATGAAGCAGCTGGAACAACTCTCTGAGTGAGCAAAACGTTCCCAGATTTCCAATTAAATGAACTTGATATGTACTGAATGATGTATAGACTAGGATTATTCCCTTCCTCTTCAAAATAAATAGAATCTCCCAGCTTTGAGAATGACTCAATTCCTGTTCCGTAGCAGCACCAGAATGAATTAAACGGTGTTCCCCGACCATGAAAAGTTTTAGCTTTGGAAACCCCATTTGCTAGAGGAAGCATATAAATCATCACCCCAGGATCTGTTCCTCTTCGAACACCGAGTACACCATTTGTTAAGGCGCGCTCATAATAATCTGCATAAGAGACTTCTTTGGTCCATCTGAACAGGTGGCGTGAGACCTTCAACATATTATAAGTTGTGCATGATTCTTCATTCTCTGTTGACATGGTGTCTGCCATTCTCTTTGGATTTCTCCAGAACTCGCCGACTGATGTCCCTCCCGTTGCATAGTTGTGTGAAGAGTTTACAATTCTCATAAAGAACATCCCAATATCCTTATAAAGTGGATCACCTGTGACTTCATACCGCATTTGAGCTCCAACAACAATTGGGATATGTGTATTAGCATGAAAATCAGCTATGTCATCTGCCTCTACTGAAAGCAGCCCTAAAAAGCATGGTTTGTCGGAAAGGTGAGCCAACAATAAATGCTTTGAATCCCCCGTTAAGCTATATAATTTGTAAAGGACATCATTCATTCCTCCAGTTTCATCATTCAAGGAATCATAGTGTCTATGTACAGTGTACTTTGCTATTACATTCATGACTCGGTTGTAAAAGTAATCGACCATCCATGTCAACATTTTTAGAGCTTGAGGGTTTCCACCTTTAACATGTTGATCCAACAATCCGTCCATGATCTTGTGAATGGTGTAATAGGGAGCCCAAAACAGGTTGAATAGCTTCGAATCTATCACAATACTCATCTGGAAATGCAGATAGATATCCTGTTCCAACTTTCTCCTGACAAGCGGATAGACCGGTAACAAGGGCCGACATTTTCTCCTTCAGACTATCGTTCTTTGTGCTAGCCCACATTAGAGCCGATGCACTCAAGTAATGCCCAACAAAATGTCCTCTGAGTTCCTGATCAGGAGTCTCCCATCCACCATAAGGTTTACCCGGAGTCAGTAATCCCGCCGTCTTCCTGAAGCTCCAAATCAAACTATCAACATCCAATCATCAACAAATACTCCAGATTAGTCTGCTGTGCATCAGCATGAACTGAACCATCCAGTAACCTCACATCCTCAAGAGGAACTTCTTTGAGAAATCCAACAGGTAGCTTAAACACACCTGGATTCTTAATTTTCCTATACATAACACTCCAACCGCGTTGATGTTCTTCTGATGAGAACTTCTTTGGTAACAAATCCACCCAAGCTGAATCATCAGTTGGTGTTACATGATGCGTTATACGCGTAAATCATACTGCTATTATCGCGTTTATGGGTGCTCAAGTATTGTTGTGGCAGCTGCTGCAGTGTAGAAGGTAAGATCACAACGCAGGCGGTAAACCGCAGCTTAAGGTATATCCCATTAGCTGTACTGCTCTTATTTTCTGGCTGCATAATTACTCAATTATTCTTCATCTCCTTTTTTTTTTCATGTGAGCACTCATGGAGACTTGGCATAACAAAGGTTTGACATGGCGAGGATAGAACAATGACGCTCTTGCAACAACTTTTTCCTTATGTGCCTTGGCTGCATCAATGAAGAGTTCTTGGCATACACTGTACGAAACATCAAAATTTCACACTGATCTCGAGTCATATGTGTCTGCAGCTTTCTTATTATTATTTTTTGTGTTGTCATTTTGACGATGTTGTTCGCAGGTCTGGTTTTGCATAATGGAAATAACTTGGGCTGAACCTTCTCCAACAGCTTTGGCCATTCCAGACAACATATCCACTGATATTAAACTTTCAATAGTTGTAGACCATTTTCCTAAAAACTTTATCAATCAATCCTATCATGCTCAAGTTAAGAGGACTTCCAATATGAAGAACTGAATTTCGAGGATATACATGGGCACCAACTCTAATTAGCACATAGTCTGACTTTTGCTGGGCTTCACTAAATGCTACAAGCACAAGAGCTTTCCCGTGCCGAATTGCCTTGATGCCGACATTTCCTTTTCCATCAGCAGTTTTGTTTACAGCGAGAACATCAGGGTAGTTAGTTTCAGCATAGAAACGCATTGCATTGCATGCTTCATAGAAAGGATTTCCTAAAGTATCGTAAAATGTTGTTGGAAGAACAAGTTCTACACCAACAGCAAGGTCAATCACTTTGAGCAGGACCTTATTACTGGCTATTCTAATTTGAGTCACCTCAGCAACCTTGGCACAAGAAGCAATCTCTATTCTACCAGTGGTACGATCTTTGGCTTTAATACATGCAAGATTATTACTTTCTGTTGTTTTAATTCTATCCTCATCAATGAACACGACTTCTTTCTGCAGAGCATTTTTATCAAAATTACTCAATAAAGAATACTTGATGGTTCCTTGGCGATTCTGACCCTGATGCCCCAAGCAAGAGTTTGTTTATCGCCGACTTCGCAGTTTCGACAAACCACTCATCCGCAGGAAGTGCACTTTGTGGGTTTATGCCTCTAGCGGAGAAGGTCCGGATGGCACGAGCAATAATAGCTGATGCTATCTGATGAACATGTCGAGATGGATATCCTCCAAGACACCCCAAAATTATTGCTCATCAGATAACCACATGACAACAGTCTCTGCTAATCTTGCAAGCAAAATTTCTGTATTTTCTCTTTCCCAAGCAATACACCTCCAGCCACAGTAGCTAATTGCTGAAGTTTTTGCAAATAATGTTGCCGACAGAAGCGATCTCGAAGCTTGTCAAAAGAATGCTGAAGATGTTTCCTCCATTCCTTTAATTCTGTACTAGCATTTGAATTGAAACTTACACTCTCTGTGAGTCCACTATTTGGTTCTTTGCTTTCATTTTGTAGTATCCATGTCGAAAATACAGCATTTGGTAATGGTTCATTCAATATGGTAAAAGCTAGTCCTAATACTGCAAGTTGTTCTGAGTCTGTCTCAGCTCTGAAAGGCACGACCTCTTTAAGCTCTGGAAGATTGTCATCATCCGAAAGACCCGGTAGTGATTTGATAGGAGAGTCCATGTATTTATCAAATAATTGTATGATTCTGTTGAGTACATTTCCTCTAAAGTGCACGATAGCCATTGGTGTTAACTGTTCCAGTATCTCTTCAATTATGTGCACAAATCGCATTCCACTCTCAACAAGCATGTTACTGGATGAAGTTGCAACTGCAGAAAGTGAAGAGGCGAACTGTGGTGACAATGGTAAGCATCCAGCCGATTCTGTCATGTCAGGAACTACTCTTCTAGCACGTCTAAAATTTGACTCTAAAACTTCTTCAACAGAAGGATGCAGTAGCATCAATAGTAATTTAGGCATTTTTAATCCTTGTGGCTCCAAAATTGAGCAATACTTCAAACTAGCCTGAATACAAATGCTAGCAGATCGTAAGGCAGACACCGTCTCGGATGATGGTGCATTCTCTTTCAACAATCGTACAAAATATTTAAATTCTCACTCTGCCCACTGAGCAATTATGTTTGTATAAACAGGATTATCTCTAAAAAACTAGATTCCTTTATTGTCAACGAAATAACAGAGAAAACAATCTTAGACAATGTAAAAGGAAATGTTCCAGGACAGAGAGAGCTCGAGGGAAGCAATGTGTAGTTGTTGAAAGCTCGGCGAGGAAGTGAAACAAAACGCAAACAAGATGCAAAACGGACGAAATTTTGTTTATTTGATTGTGAACATATGGGCTTGTAATTGTAGGATTTTTGTAATGGACCTTGAAATGTGTCATGGGCTTTTTATGTGAATAATGAAATTGAGAAAAATCTTCAACAATCCTTTTCATCATTTGTGAACTCTTTCAAACTTGTAACGCATAAAAACCTTGAATCAACCCTACATGGTTGATCCATTTCCTAAACACCGAAGCCATGATTTTATTTTAAGATGATTCCAACTTGAATTAATCTTGCACTTACGAAAACCTGACTTTCCTTGAATTACCCAAAAGCACGAGAACCACTTAATCGAGACTTGAACATGCATAAGACCCCAACTAAACATGATATGGTCTTTGATGGTTTCCAATCACTTCATTCTTACCTTTGCGTCTGAAACAACTCAAGATATTGATAACTTACATGTGGATCAACCTTGACTTGTTTAGGCACAAATTAAATCCAAAATTCTCCTTACTGCACATGCATCTATGATGGACCTCCAATAAGCATCTTGATTACATTTACTTCCTCTTGTGATCCTCTCAGTCCAGATAAATAAAGCATAAGCGACACCTATTTCTGGAATGATGATTAGTGGACGGATGTACAAAATGAAGGTAATACAGGTAGGACAAATTTGGGGTATGACAGATGCCCCTATCTAATTGGCTTTGACCCAGTAAGATGAACTGCTACCGAGTTCATTCTTTCAAGGTGCGAGTCAATTAGATATAATGAAATCCCTGAATTTGTCCGAAAAGAAGGAAACTGTTTGGGGATGAAATATTGGATATCTCGCAAAAGTCGTTACCAACACAAGGGTGATAACATTCACACTCACTGCCCTGACGCCAAAAGAATATAAGGATCCAATATCAAAAAGGATAATGGAGAACAGACGTTAGTCATGACACCAAAAAGGATGTCAGACCCATCACCAAAAGGATTATGGAGCGGAATAAGATCAAATTTAATCGCCACAAGGATGTAGATGGATAAGCTTCTCTGAAGAGATTGTCACTTATCACTGAAGATGGATAAGCTTCTCTGAAGAGATTGCCACTTATCACTGAAGATGGATAAGCTTCTCTGAAGAGATTGCCACTTATCGCTGAAGATGGATAAGCTTCTCTGAAGAGATTGCCACTTATCACTGAAGATGGATAAGCTTCTCCCAAGAGATTGCCACTTATCGTTGATGAAGGATAAGCTTCTCTGAAGAGATTGCCACTTATCACTGAAGATGGATAAGCTTCTCCCAAGAGATTGCCACTTATCGTTGATGAAGGATAAGCTTCTCTGAAGAGATTGCCACTTATCACTGAAGATGGATAAGCTTCTCCCAAGAGATTGCCACTTATCGTTGATGAAGGATAAGCTTCTCTGAAGAGATTGCCACTTATCGCTGAAGATGGATAAGCTTCTCTGAAGAGATTGCCACTTATCACTGAAGATGGATAAGCTTCTCCCAAGAGATTGCCACTTATCGTTGATGAAGGATAAGCTTCTCTGAAGAGATTGCCACTTATCACTGAAGATGGATAAGCTTCTCCCAAGAGATTGCCACTTATCGTTGATGAAGGATAAGCTTCTCTGAAGAGATTGCCACTTATCGCTGAAGATGGATAAGCTTCTCTGAAGAGATTGCCACTTATCACTGAAGATGGATAAGCTTCTCCCAAGAGATTGCCACTTATCGTTGATGAAGGATAAGCTTCTCTGAAGAGATTGCCACTTATCGCTGAAGATGGATAAGCTTCTCTGAAGAGATTGCCACTTATCACTGAAGATGGATAAGCTTCTCCCAAGAGATTGCCACTTATCACTGAAGATGGATAAGCTTCTCTGAAGAGATTGCCACTTATCACTGAAGATGGATAAGCTTCTCTGAAGAGATTACCACTTATCACTGAAGATGGATAAGCTTCTCTGAAGAGATTGCCACTTATCACTGAAGATGGATAAGCTTCTCTGAAGAGATTGCCACTTATCACTGAAGATGGATAAGCTTCTCTGAAGAGATTGCCACTTATCACTGAAGATGGATAAGCTTCTCTGAAGAGATTGCCACTTATCACTGAAGATGGATAAGCTTCTCTGAAGAGATTGCCACTTATCACTGAAGATGGATAAGCTTCTCTGAAGAGATTGCCACTTATCACTGAAGATAAATAGTCAAGTCTGCTGGAGACAAAGCACTAGGGATCGCCTGTGGCTTTACTGAAGACCTCCCTGTCTGGGCTGATTGTTGATTTGAAGATCTGATTAACCACGAGGTTGCAATACATCACGCAATACACCCATGGTCTTGAAAAGATGTCCCTGGTTTGGGCTGAATTTTGCTTTGATGATCTTGAATTCCATGGGAGGACCCATGGCCTTTGCAGATAATGCCCCTGACTGGGCTGCTAATTGCCTTGAAGCTCAATAAGTTGCAAAACTTCGTGGGGAACACCCACGGTCTTGTGGAAGAATGCCCCTGATTGGGCTCAATCTTGTCTTGATATCTTCTGACTCTAGTAAGAGAAACCCACAGTCTTGCAAGAGGTGCCCCTGTCTGGGCTGATGATCTTGGAAATCTTCGTGATTGATCCTGGATCTGAGCTCGCATATGCGAATGCTTGATGATAATGATATTCCATAACAAGTGGAAATGCAAACGCAAATGCTAACACGCGGAGATGCAAGAGCTGGGGGAGTATGATATGATTCTGGGTATGCGTATGATGCAAGATGCTTATGAAGTCGAACGCGATGCGTATGATGCATATGATGTGTATGATTGCAGGAAGGTGATTGGGAATGCAGGTGCCGACATGGCAGACTTTGGTGGTGGGAAAGTGAAGGATAAGCCTGACTTCCCGACATCATCTTTTCATGATATGATAAAACCTGGAGGTGCCGATACCGTCAACTCGAGGCCTGCTCTGCCGGGTTTGACGACCTTGTCAGTCAAGTTGTTACAAGATTTAGAACGATGTTCCTGCGTACTCTTTAGAGTCATGGTCACCCTTTAGTTACCCCAAGAGGGTAAGTTATCCCTTAATCTAATTTACCATAATGTCATTATATGCAAAACCCATCATCAAATAAATGAAACTTGCAACCAAAGGGTAAATAAAAACAGAAAAGCTTTGATGAAAGTAATTTTATTGATGAAAACCCATAAATGGGAAAATTACAAAGGAGGCAATTCCTAAAAGAGGTAACTGCTTTCGAAAGAAAAATAAAAACTAAGACAATGTTGAAAATGGTCCCTGCCAAGTTTCAAATCTTCTATGGCCCATATGTCTCTGAAAACCCCTCATGCCTTGCTTTCGAGCGCCAGAATCGAATTGACCTTTCTCAGTCGAGAGCTTGATGGTTACGAGGAATAATTCACACGTCTTTTCAAGATGCAGTTCTGCCTTTTTGAATCCCTAACTTTTGCCTAGGCCGCCTTTTCAGGTTTTCAGCCTATCAGGATACTCTTTTTTTTACTTCTAGTCCCTAATTTTGCCTGAACCATTTTTATGGTCCACCAGGACGCCCATTTTTGCGTGGATTTTCTTTTTGGGTCCACCGGGTCTATCTTTTAGGCATAATATTTTTTAACTGCATCTGCATTCACAGGGGATGAGAGATCGTCACCATCCATGGTTGACAGGATCAAGGCCCCTCCGGAGAAAACTTTCTTTACTATATACGGACCCTCATAGTTTGGTGCCCATTTTCCCCTTGGATCGACGTGAGTTGGCTGAATTTTCCTTAGTACCAAATCTCCTGCTTGGATGTGTCGTGGGCGAACCTTCTTATCAAAGGCCCTCTTCAATCGTTTTTGGTATAACTGTCCATGACAGATGGCCGTCATGCGTTTCTCGTCGATGAGATTGAGTTGGTCGAGTCTGGCTTGTATCCATTCGGCCTCATCTAGCTTGACGTCTGCTAAAATCCTTAAGGAGGGAATCTCTACTTCAATAGGCAATACTGCTTCCATGCCATATACGAGAGAAAATGGGGTTGCCCCTGTGGAAGTGCGCACTGAGGTGCGGTAGCCATGCAACGCGAACGGCAACATCTCGTGCCAGTCCTTGTAAGTCTTCACCATCTTCTGGACGATTTTCTTAATGTTCTTATTTGCCGCCTCAACAGCTCCGTTCATTTTAGGGCGATAAGGTGTTGAATTGTGGTGTTCAATTTTGAAGTTTTCACACAACTCTTTCATCATCTTATTGTTGAGGTTTGAACCATTGTCTGTAATGATCTTGTTCGGGATTCCATATCGACAAATAATCTCTTTTTTGATGAAGCGAGTCACCACTTGCTTAGTGACGTTGGCATAAGACGCCGCTTCTACCCATTTGGTAAAGTAATCGATGGCCACTAAAATAAAACGGTGCCCATTTGAAGCGGTTGGCTCGATGCGTCCGATTACATCTATACCCCACATAGCGAAGGGCCAAGGCGAAGTCAAAACATTCAGAGGGAGTGGTGAAGTATGGACCTTGTCTGCGTAAATTTGGCACTTGTGGCATGACTGGACATGGAGACAACAATCCGTTTCCATCGTCATCCAATAGTATCCTGCCCTCAAAATCTTTTTAACCATAGTATGACCACTAGCATGTGTCCCAAAAGATCCTTCATGCATTTCATTTATGATACGCTTTGCCTCGTGTTTATCCACGCATCTGAGTAGAACCGAATCGTAATTCCGCTTGTATAGCACGTCACCACTGAGGAAGAACTTTGAGGAGAGCTTTCTGAGATACTTCTTGTCAGTGATAGTTACGCCTTCTGGATATTCTTGTGTCTCTAGATATCGCTTGATATCATAGAACCAAGGATGATTATCAGTTTTAGCTTCTTCCCCCTCGGCCGCTAGGCAATAAGCGGGTTCGTCCAAATATTCTAAACGGATGGATGGCGCCTCATTCTCCTACTTGACTTGAAACATAGATGCTAGTGTTGCTAGAGCATCAGCCAACTGATTTTCTCCTCTGGGAATGTGATGGAAAGTGATCTCATCAAAGTACGGGATTAACTTCAAGACATGATCTCTGTAAGGAATTAACTTGAGGTCCAGTATTTCATACTCCCCTTTAATCTGGCATATGACAAGCGCGGAATCTCCATAGACTTCTAGAATCTTGATTCTATTATCAATGGCAGCTTCAATTCCGAAAATACAAGCTTCATATTCGGCCATGTTGTTAGTACACTTAAAGCATAATCTGGCGGTGAATGGCAGGTGAAAGCCAGTTGGAGAAGTGATGATTGCCCCAATTCCACAACCTTTGGCATTTGCGGCACCATCGAACACGAGCGTCCATCGCGATCCTGGTTCGGGTCCATCATCTGGGTCTGGCGTGGCATAATCTCTGACAAACATGACGTCTTCGTCGGGGAAATCGAAGCGCATGGACTGGTAGTTGTCCATAGGCTGGTGGGCAAGGTATTCAGAGAGCACACTTCCTTTGATAGCTTTCTGCGTAACATACTGGATGTCATACTCTGTTAACACCATTTGCCAACGAGCTACCCGCCCGGTGAGAGCGGGCTTCTCGAATATATATTTGACAGGATCCATCTTGGAGATCAACAAAGTCGTATGGGTGAGCATATATTGTCTCAAGCGTTTTGCTGCCCAAGCCAATGCGCAACATGTCTTCTCGAGCATCGAATATCTCGTTTCACAATCATTAAACTTCTTGCTGAGGTAATAGATTGCATGCTCTTTCCTGCCGGTTTCATCATGTTGTCCCAATACGCATCCCATGGATCCCTCTAACACAGTCAGGTACATGATCAGGGGTCGTCCGGGCACCGGAGGCATCAAGATCGGCGGTTCTTGTAGGTATTCCTTTATCTTCTCAAAGGCTTTCTGACAGTTATCGTTCCATACCACGGCTTGATCCTTTCGAAGTAATTTGAAAATGGGCTCACAAGTGGCCGTTAGATGAGATATGAACCTGGCGATATAGTTCAACCTCCCAAGGAATCCTCGGACCTCTTTTTCAGTTTTGGGAGCCGGCATCTCCTGGATAGCTTTGACCTTATCTGGATCGACTTCAATCCCTTTCTGGCTCACAATAAAACCTAGCAATTTACCAGATCTTACACCAAAAGTGCATTTGTTGGGATTTAGTCTCAGCTGGAATTTCCTTAACCGGGCGAATAGCTTTCCCAAGTGGATAAGGTGCTCTTCCTCAGTCTGGGATTTCGCAATCATATCGTCTACATAACACTCAATCTCTTTATGTATCATGTCATGGAAAAGAGTGACCATTGCTCGCTGATATGTTGCGCCTGCGTTCTTAAGTCCAAATGGCATAACCTTGTAACAGAAAGTTCCCCATGGAGTGATGAAAGTCGTCTTTTCCATATCTTCGGGCGCCATCTTAATCTGGTTATATCCAGAAAAGCCATCCATAAATGAGAATACAGAAAATTGGGCTGTGTTGTCTACCAGCACATCAATGTGTGGCAAAGGGAAGTCATCTTTCGGACTCGCTCTATTAAGGTCTCTATAATCTACACACATTCGCACCTTCCCATCCTTTTTAGGTACTGGGACAATATTCGCTATCCATTGCGGATAGTTGGATACTGCCAGAAAACCAGCGTCCAATTACTTTTGTACTTCCTCTTTGATCTTGAAGGACATCTCTGGCTTTGTTCTCCTCAACTTTTGCTTCACCGGCGGGCAGCCTTCCTTGAGAGGTAGTCTGTGCATCACAATCTCTTCATCTAGACCGGGCATATCTTTGTAAGACCAAGCAAAAACGTCAACATACTCTCGAAGCAATATTATCAGTTTTGACTTAATCTCTGACTCCAAAGCTGCGCCTATCTTGATTTCTTTGGCATCTTCTTCAGTTCCCATGTTGATGACTTCGACCTCTTCTTGGTAGGGCTGAATGACCTTTGACTCCTGCTTCAATAGTCTAGCTAGCTCTTCTGGGAGATCACAATCTTCCTCGCAGTCTTCGTCGGCTTGGTAGATCGGGTTATCAAAGTCATATTGGACCATAGCGGGGTCGTTATTGACAGGAGCAAGGGAAGATCTGCACGATGAATGACTTCATGCTTTATTATTATTTTTTTTTTTATATTTTTAGAAAAGGTTGACAGAAAAAGGAAAATAAAACAAAACATTGTCTTTCAAAGATAATTTTATGTGCAAAAAGTAGAAATGAAAGGAAGAGAGTGTAATTGGATGCGAAAGTTTATTTATTGATGATAAGTTATGCTTTAAAAGCAAAAGGCCCTACAACATGATACATATGCCTTGGGCAGAGCATATGATTTTTTTTTTTTATAGATAAAATAAAAGGGAATTACTCGTCTACTAGAGTAACTTCGGGGATTTCAACGACTCTCCAATTGTTCAAAGTTTGATTAGGCGCCCTAGGATACACCATACACAGCTCTTCATGATCTTCGGTTTCAGTTTCCAAAAACATGACTTGACCATCGACAAGGTGGCCTCCACTAGTAAAAACCAACGGAGTTACAAGCTCTTTGCCCTTATCAGTTGCATTCTTCTGCTTGTAGCCTAGACCAGCTCCATTTTTGTTGACGGGCAATTCCAACACCCTGCCCCATCCTCGCGGATGTCCTTCCTCTATCACCGTCCTCGCGTCCTTCCAAGTCACTATTGAAGATGCTGGCTTTTCGTAAATCATTTCAACATTGATCACTTCAAAAGCTTGAAACGGTGTCTCATGCACCTCATTTCCTACTTCCACATAGCGGAAAGAAGCAAGATGGCTCACAAGAACATCTTCCTCACCCTCAATGATGACCATCTGATTGTTAATCATAAACTTGATATTTTGATGCAAGGTTGAAGTTACAGCGCCTGCGGAATGAATCCACGGACGGCCAAGAAGGCAACTGTAAGCGGGGTATATATCCATTACGTAAAACGTAATGATGAAAGTATGAGGTCCGATCTTGATCGGGAGGTCGACCTCGCCTACCACAGTTCTCTTAGCTCCATCAAAGGCTTTTACAATAGTTTGACTTGGCTTCATCACAAGTCCTTCAATTGACAGCTTGCACAACGAGCTTTTGGGTAATACATTCAGCGATGATCCAGTGTCAACGAGCACCCTAGAGAATACAACATCCACACATTCGATGGTAATGTGCAAGGCCTTGTTATGATTTTTACCTTCGGGAGGTAATTCACTATCATTAAAGCTCAAGATATGACCTGATGCAATATTTCCCACCACTTCTTCAAACTGTACTACTGATATCTCCTCTGGCACATGGGCTGCCTTCAAGAATTTTAGCAGTGCTTCTTGATGGGCCTTTGAACACATTAACAATGACAGCATGGATATTTTCGAGGGCGTCTAATTGAGCTGATCAATCACTTTGTAATCGCTCTTCTGAATGATTCTTAGAAACTCCTCCGCTTCATCATTTGGGATGCCTTTCTGTTTAGACGACTGCCCCTGTTCATTGGTGCTTGGTACGGCACTACCTTTCCTTGTATTGTCACTGCTGTTGACAGAAGGTGCAGTCGGGGCGAAGATTCGACCACTTCTAGTGACGCCTCCGGTTCCCACGATGTTCTCTACAGTCTTCTTTTCTTCCAATACATCTTCTTCTGCCACCTTCTGTCCGTTGAGAAAAACAGTTTCATCGTATAACCAAGGTACAGCTTTGGTGCTCTTGTATGGAAACGGAGATGGGGTCGAAATGACAAGCTGGTTCATTGATGGTGGAGACATAGGTATCTTAACTGGATCATACGGGATCTGCAGTGGGATAGAAGTATGTCCGTACATGTTGTCCCATTCTTCCTCATCGCACGGTATGGTCAATGGTGTGCGGTTCGAATTGTCAACTGGGATCCAAAGCTCATATCCATCATCATATGGTATCTCCAATGTTTCGAACGGAATTTCAAGAGTAGCAACTTCCTCAATCTTTGATAGTTGTTCTGCTACTAATACACCCTGCTCAATCAGGCCCTGTATGCCCTTCTTCAGCTCAGCGCATCCTTGAGACCCGTCCATGCAAACATGGCAATCAGTTGGACATCCTGGGTAAATGTTTTTCAACAAGAGTTGCTCCTTAATAGTGGAAAGTGGGGTCCTCAATTTCTCAATATCCGAAATTAATCGGATCCCCTTAGAGCCTTCAATCATGTTTGTTGAGTGGTGAGGTGGCATTGGATTAGATTTGATGTTCGGAGTATTTCGGGTAAAGTTTATCGCTTTGGAGTCGATAAGATTTTGCACAATGTATTTTAAAGCCTTACAATTCTCGATGCTATGGCCTGGGGCGCCAGAGTGGAACTCACATCTCGCATTTACATCGTAGCCGTAGGGGAGAACAGCCGGAGGATCTTTCATTTCCCTAAGTTGAACGAGACCTGCTTTCAACAAGAACGGAAGCAATTTGGCGTAAGTGGACGGAATTGGATCAAGCCTCCTTTCTGGCTTTCTCTGCCCTTGATACTGATTTTGTCTTGGTTGATAGGGTTGTTGTTGTCGATTTTGCTGAGGCGTAGGCTGATTTGCCGGAATAGAAAGTGGTTGCTGTGGAGCAATGGCAGCAATGTGGTGATAACCTTGGTGAGTTCTCCCTCCCTTGGTGAACACTGCACTAGCTTCGCCTTCCCTTTTCTTAACGAAACCCTGATAGGGCTTCTTGACCCCGCTTGCAGATCCGCCTGCATTCTGAATTTTTCCCGCCTTCATGAAACTCTCTAATCTCTCTCCAGCCATAACAAGTTCAGAAAAAACCGTGGAGGTTGAGGATGCTAACCGCTCAAAGATCGGTCCTTGTAGCGTGCCCATGAATAGGTCTGTCAGTTCTTTCTCCATCAGTGGAGGTTGTACCCTTGCAGCTACTCCCCTCCATCTCTGCGCGAAGTCCTTAAAACACTCATTCGGCTTTTGAGTCAAATTCTGAAGCTGCATACGATTCGGAGCCATGTCAGTATTATACTGATAATGCCTCACGAAAGCGTCTGCTAACTCTTTCCAGCTTCTTACGTTGGATCGTTCAAGGTGCATATACCATTCTAGGGATGCCTCCGTTAAGCTATCTTGAAAGAAATGGATTAGTAGCTTCTCGTCATCAGAATAGGCGGCCATCTTCCTACAGTAAGACCTTATATGGGTCTTAGGACAACTGTTACCCTTGTACTTCTCGAAGGTTGGAATTACAAACTTTGGAGGTATCTTAACTCCGGGTACAAGACATATTTCAGCGGCATCCAGTCCCAAAACATCGGGGCCTTGCAATGCCCTTACCACCTCTTGTAAGGCCTTGAACTTTTTCTCCAACTCAACGGTTTGGGGTGCACATGCTTCAGCTGAACTCTCATAGAAGCCCTCATGTTCATCGTACTGGACTGGTATTGGGATCGCAGTGCCATGAGGTTGAGTAGTACCGACTGTCGGAGGGACGGTGTTGATAGGTACGGCGCCGGCAGAAGTAGGAATTGCCCCAACAGGGGTTGGGGTGGCATCAACAGGAATTGGAATTGCACCACTTGCATTGGGAATTGCACCAGCCAAAGTCTGATTAGCGCTCCTCTCCGCTGCTTGTCTCATCTCCTCTTGACTCCTGGCCATATTCTGAATCACCTCCATGAGTTGATTCATCTGCGTTTTCATGCCTAGCATCTCGCTCCTCATAGTAGCCTGGTCTTGTTCTATCTGATCCATGATTCTCTTCTGGCTATTCCTTGTGTTATAACGATGCCGTGAAGTCAGCTTGCTTTACTCTTTCTGAAAGGGGTAAGCGGTGTGTAAGATCGGGTTGTAGGAAATGCAGAAAGAAAAATGCGCAAACATATGCAAAATGCTCGAGAGACTTTTGAGGCTTGTGATTATCATTGGCATCATAGAATCATGACTGAATAATAAAGAAATGCACAATTTGGACCAAAAAGCAATCTTTCATTAATTTTAGAAAAAATTCATACAGACAAAAGCTGAATAAGCCGAAACTACAAGTCGTGCTACAAAAGATAACTGAATAACTAAAATTCTCTCTTTTGGAGACGTTCTTCAAGCTTCTTCGTCTCAAACATGAACCTCCTAACCATTTGGTCGCAGAGCTGGATAAAGTGGTGAACAGAAGGGGGGATATCATTCCCTTCCAAGTCTTGAATGGCGCTTTCCAACCTCCATGGGATATCACGGATCATGAGGTTGCAATGCTCCACCAAATTGTTGTACCTAGCACGACACATATCTAGAGTCGACTGGTAATAACAAATAGAATCCACATGGGTGTCCAACAACTCATTGAGCTGAGCCTCCTTCTCGAGCCACTGCGCACTATCTCTTTGCAAAGCCTCGAAACGATTCCTCCACAGAAGGGCTGTTTCTTGGGCAGTTTCCAATTCTTGACATTTGTTATTCCACATGTCGGATGTGACATATGAATCTTTCAATGCCTCCTCTTTGAGTCTTCGTTCATTTTCCACTAGGGTCAAGGCATTTCTCAGTCGTTCTTCAAGATCCCCAATATCAGCCTCAAGATTCTCTCGTATTTCCTTCTTTTCGGCAGATGCTATCTCAAAGAAGTGCCATGCCCTATCACAAGAAGCTTTGGTGTCCTTTAAGCGTTGTCGGAGAGTTGTTAATGATGCATCAGCCCCTTCGTAACCCTGCTGGTACCTGACTCTCAGATCCGTTTCTAATTTTAGCTTCTTGCTACTTTCAGCTGCTTGATCCTGTTCAAACTCCACCTTTCTTTTGTACTGACCACTCTCCACCTTTGCTTGGTGGACTTCATTCTGAAGGTCCTGGTTCTCCTTAGTCAATCTCTCCACTATTAGCTTCAGTTTTTCATATTCTTCTATGGACACATGAGTGGGAGCAGGAGGTGCTTCTCGCATAGAGGGCTCTAAGGGAAATGGTAACGACCTTTCAGCTACTCTAGCTAGTAACCATCGGTTGTATGGCTCCTTTGCCACGCAATTCTTCGCTTTCAACTCCTTCCTCCCCTTTGTATGAATCTTTCCCCAAGCCTTAGCAATCTTCCTGACAAACGCAGGGTCCTCTGATGTGGCTAGCAAAAAGAAACTCTGAACCTTCTCTGCTTCGGGCTCGCCCTCCATAGCATAGCCCAACTGACGTAATGCCATGACTGGGTTATAATTAATACAACCGGCCCTACCGATCAAAGGTACATTACTGAATTCTCCACAACTAAAAATGATTTCAACATCATAGTACTCAGGAGAGTACCAAGCAATATCACTAGCTTCTAGAGACATGATGCGTTGAGACCATTTTAATTTCTTCTTGTTTTCCACGAACGGCCCTTTCTTGGGCAAATGAGAAGCATACCACTTGTATAGTAGGTGAGAGCAGCATTGGATCATTCCCGCCTTCTTTTCACTCCTCCAATGAATAGAGTGATAAACGTCGGCAAGGAGTGTAGGGATGGGATTCTTCTGCATGAAGAGAACGATGGCAGTGATGTCTATGAAATTGTCCACATTTGGAAAGAGGACAATCCCATAAATCATTAGAGCAACGCTTATTCCGAACTTTTCCCAATCTTCATCCACCTTGTATTGAGCAGCCTTTTCTAGCAGAAATTTCAATGGAAAACCCTGAACACCCCCTTTACTGGTTAGACCCTCTTTGACTTCCTCTTTGGTCATACGTAGAGTAAGAGCAATGGCGGGAGGTTTTGGTTCTTCTTCCAAGCCTGTGTATATAGGTTGATCCTTAATCTTGATGTTCAAAATGTGAGAATATTCCTCAAGAGTAGGGGCCAACTGATAGTTTTGAAAAGTGAAACATCTGAGAGGTGCATCATAGAACTGAGCCATAGCGAACAAAGCCCAAGTATCGACCCTAGAATGGAGGAGATCAAGCAATTTCCCATACTTCCCCTGAAAGTTGATCTTGATAGCCTTTGGTACGTCAATCAGAATGTCTTGAATTAGTTCCAGCTTTGGTTCTCTAAACTTGATGGAATTTGTGCTTCGCTTTCTTTGGTCAGTCATTGTATTCACCAATACCTGAGATAATCACAGTCTCTTAAGTCCCTTGATATGCGAGAAATGATATGCAATGCAATGTTTTATGAATGCACATGATAAAGAACACAAAACGAGATCAAGATCACTGGTCCTGCAAAAACAACACAAAATTTTTCTCCCATCGGGTGGGTTATCTATTGGTTTATAAGAGGGTATCCCAAAGGCTTTTAAACAAAGTCCTATGTACTAACCCTCGAAAGTTTTCCACCATAACGACTACTCGTAAGACGGTAATCCCTTCAAAGGATGAACACAGAGTCATGTCTTAGCAACCTTTAGAATAAGGTTCTACAAAGGTCCTCAGAGTCGCGGACTCCCACGTCGGAAATAAAGACATCATTACGACTACACGTAAGACATAATCATTCCAACGGGGTCTCATCTGAGCGGTGGAATTCGATCCAACTCAACGAGTCCTAAGTCTCGCAAATCAGAAAGAACCCACCTCCTATCTTAGTGTGTACTTGAAAGCTCGGGTAGGAAGCCTTATCTCACAAACCATCCAAATAAACCCAACAGTTAGTGAACATAACATAATAAAAAATAAAAGCAAATAAAACACAAACACGACAAACAAAATAGGTCTGGCTCGCTAGGAATTGTCCCCAGCAGAGTCGCCAGCTGTCGCTACTCGAAAAATGCATCGTGCAACGACGGGGAGGCGAAAAGAAAAGGACAGAAGAGTCGCCACCGAACTTTATTTATCCCATGAGGGGAAAGGAAAATATCGAGAAAACCTTAAGAAAGAAATGGATAAGATGGTCTCGCAACCATGAACGGGTTCGGAAGCCGGTTATGCGAAGGGAAGGTATTAGCACCCCTCGCATCCATCGTACTCGATGGGAACCTTTTGTTTGTCGATGTGTGAATTTATTTTCTTAAATATATTATGCTATAAAAGTGTTCCAAAGGGGGAGAGAAAAGGGTTGGAAACAGGAGAATGAGAGGTAAGAGAGAGAAAGAACGGACTCGGTAGGACTTCGCGGTCCTAGGCCTACGTATTCTCAAAAGGTATGAGAAAGTCAGAGTCGACGTAGTTCGGGGAACTACAGATATGGGGGGAATTGTGCTCGGCAAGGATTGTGGCCCTTGTGCCTACGTATCTTTACTTGAGAAAGTAAAGAATCAGAGCAGCCGTAGTTCGGCCTACGGTGTGTTGATGTTTTTTATGGATGATGCTATCGTGCGCATTCTAGCAGTTAGGTGTTTTGCTGCTCGCTCGTTGGAGACTTAGGCATTACCTGTTTGCGGTAGAACGGACGTAACATATCCTTTTGAAAGATTGATTAGTTTTCGCCACGCGGGGCAAAGAGTCACGTTTGATTGATTGGATTGTTTTTTAGGGGGCGAGACAGGTCCTCGGATAGTAACCCCTACGGGTAGTACCCAATTCTTTATCTCAAAGTTTTTGTTATAAAAGGGTGTGGCGAACGAGGCGTCTTCATATTGAAAGACGAGCATCGAAACCACCCTCACTACAGTGGGCATCCCTACGCTCGGAGAAGAAGAGGTCTACACCCAATCCTCTCTCTTTAATTCAATGCAAAGAGAACTTCGTTCTCTTATTAATGATGATTTTGGTTTTGAATGGTAAGTGCTTTGCGACAGAGAACCCTACGGTAAACGTCAGCACTCGGGATAGGAGAAGGCCTACGCCTAACCACTCCACGACCATTCAAGTTTTTGTTATGAAAAAGAAATGAAAATGCACTTGGTACAGGACCGAGGTTTTAGGTGACAAGGGTTGCGGGATGAAGTTGTGAAAGCGAGAGGTAGTGGAAGAAGTCGCGTTTTCGTATCGAAAGACGAGTATCGAGACCACCCTCACTACAGTGGGCATCCCAACACTCGAAGAAGAAGAGGTCTACACCCAATCTTCTCTTCTTAATTCGATACAAAGAGAAATCAATTTATTACTGAAAGTATACTCGGTACGAGACCGAGGTTTTATGAGGAAATGTTGGAAGCGTCTTTGTATCGACAGACGAGCATCGAGACCACCCTCACTACAGTGGGCATCCCTACGCTCGAAGAAGAAGAGGTCTACACCCAATCCTCTTTTTAGCTCAACACAAAGAAATGATTTTAAGGAGATGAGATTTGAACATGGACGGGAAACGTCTTCGTATTGAAAGACGAGTGTCAGAACCACCCTCACTACAGTGGGCATCCCAACACTCGGAGAGGAAGAAAGTCTACACTTAATCCCCTCTTTTTAATTCAATACAAAGATAATTTGATTGTGAAAATTGTTTGACAAAGTTTTTGAATCAAGTCGGGACAAGTAATGAAGAGAGAAAAGAGGTGGTCTCAGATCCAACATTACTTATCAATAATTTGACTGGTAATGAATTACGGAGGTCTCGTCATCGACCAAAAAGTGGAACGGGATGTCCAATAAGAGACGAGATCCAACTCTTACGAGAAAATAAATTTTTTTACAACAAAAACTTCAATATATCTTATAAAGCTCTAACAAAACACAAAAAAAAGGAAATGTCATTCTAAATATATAAGAAAACTTTTAAGAGAAATATGATAAGGTCTTAAAACTTAAAAAATAAATAAATAAAAAAATAAATATATAAAATATTTCTAAAGATTATATAAGAAACTTAAAGTAATATATATACACAGTATTTACAAATAAATATTAAAATATTTACAATATATTAGAAGAATATTTATACAGCTATAAAAATTTTAAATTTACTAAAATAGAGTTATAAAACTCTAAAACTTTTATTTGAGATTCAATAAAGTAATAAAACAGAAAAAACAAAGTTAATAGATTTTGATGACCAAACAAAAAACACGAATACGTTGGAGGTATCAGAACCCAAACAATGCACTTGCAAGCAACACACTCAGATTTCAACACCACCAGAATCAAAGCAAAATTGCAAACGAGAAAACGCAACGCATAAAGGTCAAACTACCTCAGATTCAGAACTCCCTTATTCTCGGACTCGGTTTCGACTTCTCACTCTTCTCCTTCACTTCCGTTTCTGTATTCTTTTGGCGGTGCGGCGATGGATGGTTAGTTATTGGAACAACGACGGCTTGATTTTTAATGGTCTACAGTCTCGCTCACCACATGTTCGATGAAAGTACTGTGATAGTTTGGATGGTTGTTGTGAAGTTCATGGTGAGTTATGATGAAGGTGGAGGTTGAGTTGTTAGAGGTGGAGTTTTGGTTTTGGTTTTTTTTTTGAAAGGGTTCAAGAGGATCTCTTGAGAATCTTCAGAAAATGGAGAAGACTTAGCCTTTTTTTTTTCTCTTCCTTTTGGCTGAAGATGAACGGGTCTTTTTATCCCAATTTCTGAGGTTTTTTCCTCTGCTCTTGCTTTTCAAAGTCTCACAAAGTTGTCAATTTGTTGGGCTCCAAAATTGCCGTTTTTTGCATATCCTCTGCCCATTGTGCAGGTTTGTTGTTACATCAATTTGGCATTGTGTGTTTTGGGTGTTTTTTTGAAGCAGTGACAGCAGGTTGTGCAGAGTTGACAACAGGGAGCAACAGGTTACAGTCCACAAGTTTTTTAATTATGGTTGTACTAATAGGAACAGGTCTGGTCTGGTGTGGGATATGGGTTGTGGTAACAGGGTTTGTCCTATTCTGCATACTCACTGCTGGTACATTTTTACACATTTCTTATGGTGAGTGTAGGTTATTGATCTGGTAGGATTTTGGTGCAGATACAGCCGATTTCAATGCAGATTGGACTTTGCAATTTTGGTCAACATCTGCTCCAGCAAAACCAGTCCACAGTCAAACAGATAACATGCTGCAGTTACTAAACTACACGAGGTATATTCATTAGGCCCTAAATTAAGCTCAACAGCTTCCATCTGCATTCCAGAAAATAGCTCAAAAGCATTAACAGCATCACCCCTTCGACAATAAACCGAAATTATAGAATTCCAAGTAACAGAGCTTTTAAACTCTATTTCGTCAAAACACGCCGAGCATCCCTAACAGAATCAAAGCAATTGGAATACATTGATATAAGCACATTAGACAAAACCGTGTCTGAATCATGTGGAGATTTACAAATAAACGCATGAATTTCCATCCCAAGTTTAAGCCTAGTTGAGCCACATTGCTGGCAAGCTCGAAGAGCACTACCGATGGCGTAATGATTAGGTAACAAACCATTAGAAATGATCCCTTTGAATAAAGAACATGCTTCATTAGGCAACCCATTTTGTGTGTAACTTGAAATTAAACAAGACCAAGAAACAAGATTCTTTTGTGGCATTTCATCGAACAGTTCCTGTACGGAAACCAAGTATCTAATTCTAACGTATATGTTGATGAGGGTGTTGCAGATGAAAACATCATTGGTGAAGCCAGTGTTGTAGATTTGTAGGTGAAGGTGATTGGCATCGTTTAAGGAAGAAAATGTTTTGTATGAATCAAAAGGTTGAAATTGAGAATGGGAAAATAATGTGTAGTACCGAAGAAAAGTGTAGGTTTTGTGAATTGAAGATGGTTGCAGGATTTGCAGTGTATGAAGGGTGAAATCAGAGTGCAGGTCTTTTGCGGAGCCAGTGTAAATGGTTTGTGGGGTGAGGTTTGTATGCGATGTGTCATTGTTGCTTGGTTTGAACTAGCTTCAGAATCAGACTTGCACTTGAGCTTAAGTTCTGAACCAGCGCTCATATCGCTATGCACATAACAGTCTTTATTGCTTTTTGATTCTAATGATACAGTTTGGTTTCGTCCGTCCAATCCTGGCACGACTAGAAAATTCGAAGAAGGCCCGCCGAGGGAGGATTCTAAAACGATAAGAGGTTGGTCTAGTCCTTGGTGACTTACGGTCATTCCAGGTAGATCAATTGGTTCTAGAATCACTGATTTACTAGCGGGGTCTTTTTGGATAAGTCTAAAGGTAGCATAAAGAGCGAATTCGGTTCCAGCTGCAGGTAAGTTTTGCATTGAGAGTGATTGGTTTGTGTTTGTTATAACAAAAGTTGAGTTTTCAAAGTCTTGTGACAAAGAAACTAGTTGATTATTGTAACTGGAAGGAATAGGAGTAATCCAATCTGCAACAGATGTGTTACCACCAGCTTTAATGTCCCAATTTCTGGAGGTATGACCGGCGAGAAGATATGGTCCATAAAGAATTGCTTGAAGAGATGCAAATTCAGGTCTGTCATCTTTTATGGCTTCTGTTCTGAGGATAAGAGGCAATTGAAGGTCCAGCTTGTCACTGGCACCCCACTGCCTTGCGATTGACAAAAAATTCCCTGGAGCTGGTAGAGATAAAGTTTCAGTATTCAATATCGCCTTGGCACCATCGGTGTGAGTCCAAGATGGTAGACGAAAGTTCAATGTTGATGAAACCCCATTTTTTTCGTTAGGAGAGACTGTAAATGTAACTCGTAGGTAAGGGTCCGATGAAGCAGCTGGAACAACTCTCTGAGTGAGCAAAACGTTCCCAGATTTCCAATTAAATGAACTTGATATGTACTGAATGATGTATAGACTATGATTATTCCCTTCCTCTTCAAAATAAATAGAATCTCCCAGCTTTGAGAATGACTCAATTCCTGTTCCGTAGCAGCACCAGAATGAATTAAACGGTGTTCCCCGACCATGAAAAGTTTTAGCTTTGGAAACCCCATTTGCTAGAGGAAGCATATAAATCATCACCCCAGGATCTGTTCCTCTTCGAACACCGAGTACACCATTTGTTAAGGCGCGCTCATAATAATCTGCATAAGAGACTTCTTTGGTCCATCTGAACAGGTGGCGTGAGACCTTCAACATATTATAAGTTGTGCATGATTCTTCATTCTCTGTTGACATGGTGTCTGCCATTCTCTTTGGATTTCTCCAGAACTCGCCGACTAATGTCCCTCCCGTTGCATAGCTGTGTGAAGAGTTTACAATTCTCATAAAGAACATCCCAATATCCTTATAAAGTGGATCACCTGTGACTTCATACCGCATTTGAGCTCCAACAACAATTGGGATATGTGTATTAGCATGAAAATCAGCTATGTCATCTGCCTCTACTGAAAGCAGCCCTAAAAAGCATGGTTTGTCGGAAAGGTGAGCCAACAATAAATGCTTTGAATCCCCCGTTAAGCTATATAATTTGTAAAGGACATCATTCATTCCTCCAGTTTCATCATTCAAGGAATCATAGTGTCTATGTACAGTGTACTTTGCTATTACATTCATGACTCGGTTGTAAAAGTAATCGACCATCCATGTCAACATTTTTAGAGCTTGAGGGTTTCCACCTTTAACATGTTGATCCAACAATCCGTCCATGATCTTGTGAATGGTGTAATAGGGAGCCCAAAACAGGTTGAATAGCTTCGAATCTATCACAATACTCATCTGGAAATGCAGATAGATATCCTGTTCCAACTTTCTCCTGACAAGCGGATAGACCGGTAACAAGGGCCGACATTTTCTCCTTCAGACTATCGTTCTTTGTGCTAGCCCACATTAGAGCCGATGCACTCAAGTAATGCCCAACAAAATGTCCTCTGAGTTCCTGATCAGGAGTCTCCCATCCACCATAAGGTTTACCCGGAGTCAGTAATCCCGCCGTCTTCCTGAAGCTCCAAATCAAACTATCAACATCCAATCATCAACAAATACTCCAGATTAGTCTGCTGTGCATCAGCATGAACTGAACCATCCAGTAACCTCACATCCTCAAGAGGAACTTCTTTGAGAAATCCAACAGGTAGCTTAAACACACCTGGATTCTTAATTTTCCTATACATAACACTCCAACCGCGTTGATGTTCTTCTGATGAGAACTTCTTTGGTAACAAATCCACCCAAGCTGAATCATCAGTTGGTGTTACATGATGCGTTATACGCGTAAATCATACTGCTATTATCGCGTTTATGGGTGCTCAAGTATTGTTGTGGCAGCTGCTGCAGTGTAGAAGGTAAGATCACAACGCAGGCGGTAAACCGCAGCTTAAGGTATATCCCATTAGCTGTACTGCTCTTATTTTCTGGCTGCATAATTACTCAATTATTCTTCATCTCCTTTTTTTTTCTTTCATGTGAGCACTCATGGAGACTTGGCATAACAAAGGTTTGACATGGCGAGGATAGAACAATGACGCTCTTGCAACAGCTTTTTCCTTATGTGCCTTGGCTGCATCAATGAAGAGTTCTTGGCATACACTGTACGAAACATCAAAATTTCACACTGATCTCGAGTCATATGTGTCTGCAGCTTTCTTATTATTATTTTTTGTGTTGTCATTTTGACGATGTTGTTCGCAGGTCTGGTTTTGCATAATGGAAATAACTTGGGCTGAACCTTCTCCAACAGCTTTGGCCATTCCAGACAACATATCCACTGATATTAAACTTTCAATAGTTGTAGACCATTTTCCTAAAAACTTTATCAATCAATCCTCTCATGCTCAAGTTAAGAGGACTTCCAATATGAAGAACTGAATTTCGAGGATATACATGGGCACCAACTCTAATTAGCACATAGTCTGACTTTTGCTGGGCTTCACTAAATGCTACAAGCACAAGAGCTTTCCCGTGCCGAATTGCCTTGATGCCGACATTTCCTTTTCCATCAGCAGTTTTGTTTACAGCGAGAACATCAGGGTAGTTAGTTTCAGCATAGAAACGCATTGCATTGCATGCTTCATAGAAAGGATTTCCTAAAGTATCGTAAAATGTTGTTGGAAGAACAAGTTCTACACCAACAGCAAGGTCAATCACTTTGAGCAGGACCTTATTACTGGCTATTCTAATTTGAGTCACCTCAGCAACCTTGGCACAAGAAGCAATCTCTATTCTACCAGTGGTACGATCTTTGGCTTTAATACATGCAAGATTATTACTTTCTGTTGTTTTAATTCTATCCTCATCAATGAACACGACTTCTTTCTGCAGAGCATTTTTATCAAAATTACTCAATAAAGAATACTTGATGGTTCCTTGGCGATTCTGACCCTGATGCCCCAAGCAAGAGTTTGTTTATCGCCGACTTCGCAGTTTCGACAAACCACTCATCCGCAGGAAGTGCACTTTGTGGGTTTATGCCTCTAGCGGAGAAGGTCCGGATGGCACGAGCAATAATAGCTGATGCTATCTGATGAACATGTCGAGATGGATATCCTCCAAGACACCCCAAAATTATTGCTCATCAGATAACCACATGACAACAGTCTCTGCTAATCTTGCAAGCAAAATTTCTGTATTTTCTCTTTCCCAAGCAATACACCTCCAGCCACAGTAGCTAATTGCTGAAGTTTTTGCAAATAATGTTGCCGACAGAAGCGATCTCGAAGCTTGTCAAAAGAATGCTGAAGATGTTTCCTCCATTCCTTTAATTCTGTACTAGCATTTGAATTGAAACTTACACTCTCTGTGAGTCCACTATTTGGTTCTTTGCTTTCATTTTGTAGTATCCATGTCGAAAATACAGCATTTGGTAATGGTTCATTCAATATGGTAAAAGCTAGTCCTAATACTGCAAGTTGTTCTGAGTCTGTCTCAGCTCTGAAAGGCACGACCTCTTTAAGCTCTGGAAGATTGTCATCATCCGAAAGACCCGGTAGTGATTTGATAGGAGAGTCCATGTATTTATCAAATAATTGTATGATTCTGTTGAGTACATTTCCTCTAAAGTGCACGATAGCCATTGGTGTTAACTGTTCCAGTATCTCTTCAATTATGTGCACAAATCGCATTCCACTCTCAACAAGCATGTTACTGGATGAAGTTGCAACTGCAGAAAGTGAAGAGGCGAACTGTGGTGACAATGGTAAGCATCCAGCCGATTCTGTCATGTCAGGAACTACTCTTCTAGCACGTCTAAAATTTGACTCTAAAACTTCTTCAACAGAAGGATGCAGTAGCATCAATAGTAATTTAGGCATTTTTAATCCTTGTGGCTCCAAAATTGAGCAATACTTCAAACTAGCCTGAATACAAATGCTAGCAGATCGTAAGGCAGACACCGTCTCGGATGATGGTGCATTCTCTTTCAACAATCGTACAAAATATTTAAATTCTCACTCTGCCCACTGAGCAATTATGTTTGTATAAACAGGATTATCTCTAAAAAACTAGATTCCTTTATTGTCAACGAAATAACAGAGAAAACAATCTTAGACAATGTAAAAGGAAATGTTCCAGGACAGAGAGAGCTCGAGGGAAGCAATGTGTAGTTGTTGAAAGCTCGGCGAGGAAGTGAAACAAAACGCAAACAAGATGCAAAACGGACGAAATTTTGTTTATTTGATTGTGAACATATGGGCTTGTAATTGTAGGATTTTTGTAATGGACCTTGAAATGTGTCATGGGCTTTTTATGTGAATAATGAAATTGAGAAAAATCTTCAACAATCCTTTTCATCATTTGTGAACTCTTTCAAACTTGTAACGCATAAAAACCTTGAATCAACCCTACATGGTTGATCCATTTCCTAAACACCGAAGCCATGATTTTATTTTAAGATGATTCCAACTTGAATTAATCTTGCACTTACGAAAACCTGACTTTCCTTGAATTACCCAAAAGCACGAGAACCACTTAATCGAGACTTGAACATGCATAAGACCCCAACTAAACATGATATGGTCTTTGATGGTTTCCAATCACTTCATTCTTACCTTTGCGTCTGAAACAACTCAAGATATTGATAACTTACATGTGGATCAACCTTGACTTGTTTAGGCACAAATTAAATCCAAAATTCTCCTTACTGCACATGCATCTATGATGGACCTCCAATAAGCATCTTGATTACATTTACTTCCTCTTGTGATCCTCTCAGTCCAGATAAATAAAGCATAAGCGACACCTATTTCTGGAATGATGATTAGTGGACGGATGTACAAAATGAAGGTAATACAGGTAGGACAAATTTGGGGTATGACAGACGGGATCCACGCTTGGTGTTTATAAGGAAAAGGGTGTGTTTATTTATCTACGCTAATGGTCAGTCTGAAAAGAAAAGAAAAGGACAGGACTCGACAAAACATACGATGTTCTGGGCCTACGTACTCCCTCGTGCAATGGGAAAGTCAGAGTCAACGTAGTTCGACTACCTACGTCTAGACGGGGGGAAGGTTGCTCTCCAGGACATCGCGTCCTGTGCCTACGTACTTCCACACGACATGGAAGATCAGAGCAAACGTAGTTCGACTACGCACGACACAAGCTGTTCAAGTGTTTTTTATGGGAAAATGCACCTTAACCAAGGATTTTCACAGTCCAGGAGGACAAAATGTTTTGATGTTTGTTCAAATCTTTTAATGGAAGAAATGAATTCACTTTTGCTTTATCCTTTATTAAGTGTTTTTCTGTTGTTTTGAGAGAAGAAAGAGACACCCTAAAACTATGGTTAAAAAGGGGAATCTACCTAATGTTATCATGCCTGGTTAACCAACCTAATGTCTATCATAACTCCTCAACAGCAGAGAAGTTAGAGCTCCTAAGGGATCATGGCAACAGGACTAAACAGCAAACAGGAATCACTGCAAAGTAAAGAAATACTGGAAATATGCATGAATGCAACAACCAAACAAGCAAGGCGCAAAGGCCACACACTACAGAGGCAAGGGAGCTCAGCTCTACCAAATACCAACAAGCAAAGCCACTCAATAACAAACAAGCAGAAGGAGGACCACCTCAACTTCTCATGCACACAAAGCCTATTTCTAAGATGCACCTATCTCAGAAATATCTAGATGAACCCCTAAGTCTAATGTAGCACAGCACCACACAAGTCAAGCAACACAAAGAGAAGGCTAACCAGCCTGGCAAACTCCTATCCAAAAGCAAGAAACTACCCCTGAGCAAGCCCCTAAACAACCCTAAAACAAAACCCTAATCTACCTCTGAGCAAAGCCCTATGCAAAACCCTAACCAAATCTCTAAGCAAAGCCCTATGCAAAACCCTAACACAAGAGAAAACAATCCCAGTCTTCAAGCTTCAAGACAAGCTTACCAAAGAAAGGGAGCTAAGTAGGCAAACCCATAGTGCCTTCCTCGGGAAAGTACTAGGAGGCTCCTTCTTAGGAATCATATCCCATGCGGCTCGACAACTGTTAACGGTTTACATTCCTCCTCAGGAGAAACTAAACTCACATGAAGGCTCCGACATCATTGGATACTTGAGAAATCCTACATGAACTAAGGGAACTAAGTGAACAGACCCATAGTGCCTTCCTCTGGAAAATACCAGGGGACTTCCACTTAGGAATCATATCCCATGTGGCTCAACAACTGTGAACGGTTTACATTCCTCCTCAGGAGAAACTAAACTCACATGAAGGCTCCAACATCATTGGATACTTGAGAAATCCTATATGAACTAAGGGAACTAAGTGAACAGACCCATAGTGCCTTCCTCAGGAAAGTGCTAGGGGACTTCCACTTAGGAATCATATCCCATGTGGCTCAACAACTGTGATCGGTTTACATTCCTCCTCAGGAGAAACTAAACTCACATGAAGGCTCCAACATCATTGGATACTTGAGAAAGCCTATATGAACTAAGGGAACTAAGTGAACAGACCCATAGTGCCTTCCTCAGGAAAGTGCTAGGGGACTTCCACTTAGGAATCATATCCCATGTGGCTCAACAACTGTGATCGGTTTACATTCCTCCTCAGGAGAAACAAAACTCACATGAAGGCTCCAACATCATTGGATACTTGAGAAAGAGGTGAGAAGAAAGAATGAAAAACCTCCATAGTACCTTCCTCAGGAAAGTACCATGAATTTCCTTCAAACTTTAGGATCTCAAACCTCACAAACAGAGAGCAAGCTCCTAGACTAGGACCTCAAACCATGCATCCTTGCAAGTTCCATCAAGACTTCATCCAGCCTTCATCTTCAAGAAGAAACCACAGGCCCTCAAACCAAAAGAAACTATCTCTAAAGTTCAACCACAGTTGAACATCAAAGTCAAAAGCCCTCAAGACTACTCCTATTCTCAAGCTCAAGCCAAAAATAGCAAAACACTCTGTAAAAATCTACCAAAAATCTAGGGGAAACCTATATGGCTCTATGATCCCAAGATCAAATCTCAAAGCCTAAGTCAACTTCTAAGGCTACTAAACAATCCCTAACATGTGAATGGTTAAGGGTTACCAGCAAGTTATGAGGTCTCTACTCTCTAACCCTAAAACAATATCAATCAATCTCTAAAAAATCCACAAAAATCCTATGGGGAGCATGCATCAGTCTAGTACAACATACTAAAAAACCAAAGCAAAAACCAATACCAAGTGAGAGAACTAAAATCAGCAAGGCAGACACACCACAAACCAATTATTCAATATCAATTAAAATACAAAAATGCAAATAAAAATGAAAATGCATGATCAATTCAATATTTTTGCACTATAAAATTCTAAAATGAATTAGGAACCTACAGAAAAAAGAAGGGAATTAATTGGACACTCCTACTATTTTTTATGAAATATTTCCTAACATGAACAAACAAAGAAAATAAAAAGAAAAATAAAACAGGGGGGGTGCAGCGATAGCAAAACCTAGTTGCTTTCCCACATTGGGCTAAACACGGGGGTGCGCCCAGCAATTGGGGCAAAGGCCCAATCCACAGTCCATTCAGCATTCTCACACGAGGGGGGGTATAGCGGGCAATGAAGGGGTGATTCAGCAAACTCAAACTTGGGCTTAACCCAGCCCAAACCCTAATCCAAGTATTAGCCAACAAAACCTAACTCTCCTCTCCCAAACCCGGTCTACTGTTCATCCCCAAACCCTAGTTGCGCCTCTCATGCTTCTCCAACACTCTCCCTCAAACCCTCTCTGATCTTCTCTGAAACACCTCAAACACTAACACCTCTTGAACAAAGCTTAACCCAAGATCAACCATCAACACGAAGAAATCTTCGTCTCAAGCTCTCAGTTCAAAAACTATCCTCACGGTTCTTGATCTAAACTCAACGCCAAATGTAACACCCCACTTCCCAAAATCAATTAAATTAATAAACATTATAAATAAACAAAATCAGAGTTCCAATTCTCCCAAGTGGGATATCACATAAAACAATGTTTCCTTATAAAAAGGTTTTTCTCCAAATACAGCGGAATGTTAAATAATAAAATTCAATAAAAGTTTGATACGTTCACAGGGAAATAAAATATAAGTTCAACATAAAACAAATAAAAACGCCCAAGTCCCGTGCTACGTATCAGAGCATCCTAGACTCGACAATCACACCAATATCCAAGCTAGCTAAGCACCTGGATTATCTGTACTTCCGAAGAAGCACAGACCACAACAACAACAAAGGGGTGAGAAAACATGATCAAAATTATAATGGTAATGTAATACATGTAAATAAGGTAGTACAACACACCAACACACCAAGATTCACCCCTAACAACACCATATGACGAACCTACTGTTCAAATTACAATATAACATTTTATAATGCAAAATGCAACTCAACACCATGCATGCGGTACCGACTCGTTGGTTCATTCAATCGAACCTGGATAGATCACTTACGCTCCTCCTGAGACATGATCTATCCCCCACCATTCTCCACAAAGGAGTACGGATGAATCACTTACGCTCCTCCTGAGACATGATTCATCCCACCAAAACACCATGATATGCACACACCAATGCATAACTAATATATTTAGGCACTCAACGTGCACACGATCCTCCTGATCATATCATCATACATCAATGCATATATGTACAGATATAACATACACCAACACCATATAAATCAACCAGATAGTAAACAAGTCCATATTCTATCACCAAGATACAAACACATCCCACTACTCGGGGATACACGATCCTACTGATCACTACATACATATATATCAACTAATTGTCCACTAGTCATTATTACGGGAAACATGCACTATCACCAAGTACACAAGTTAGTTCCCACACTCATCATTCTTACAGTGCATCAAGGCCAAAGGGATCACACAAGCCCAAGCTCAAGGCCAAAACATCACAAAAATCACATTCTGGTTCTGCTACGTTCGCTGGCATTTGCCAGGCGAACCTGCTGGCGAAACCCTCATTTCACTATCGTGCACTCGCCAGGCGAACCTTCATTCGCCAGGCGAACCTTCGCTGGCCACACTTGCCAGGCGAAGTTCCTACCCTTTAGGTCTGGGACTTAATTCTGAATTATTCGCTGCCACTCGCCTCAGCTCGCCAGGCGAACACTCGCCTCCACTCGCCAGGCGAAGCTTCGCCAACACTCGCCAGGCGAAGCCCAGCGAATGCTGCGATTTCACCAATTTCTCACAGTTCTGCAGAGTGCTTTCTAAGCCAAATGGGTTAAACTTCCTACTTCCAATTCACCTCTCAACATCAGTACCAACAACATAGATATCATAACTTATCGGTTTCTAGACTACATTCCCAATTCAACTCTTAGGCATTCTATCGATATCCCAAAAGGTCACACAGAATTTTCCCTAAAACCCGTAAACCCAACCTATCCGCCAAATTAACCAAAAACCACAATTCATCAACAATCAACATCCAATTATCAGCAATAGTCAACAATCACAACATATCAATATGTAATATCATATATCGATCAATCTCCTACGGGGTTAAGGACTCCCCACTACCCTATACATGTATAAACCATTCCCAATCAGGTTTCTCCCCCCTTACCTTGTTAATCGGTTGATCGATGAAAGAACCCTCCAAGGTTTGGCCAATTCTGATTTTCCCCCGTTCCTTCGTTCTTCGCTCCCTTTTCTGTTCTTCTCACTTCTCTCCTTTCTATCGTTCTTTTTCCACTTTCTCTAACTTCTCACAATGTATCGTAAAAACTACTAACCCCTCACATTCTCTATTTTAATTCTCTAATCCCAATAATAATAATAACTTAATAATAATAATAATAGCTTAATAAAATAATAATAATAATAATAATATTATCTCACCAAAATAATAATAATATTAATAACAATAGTAACTATAATAAATATAATAATAATAATAATATTCCCAACAATATTAATATTATACACTATATTATTATATTCACCAAAACACCACCAATAATCCTCCCACATTAGGGACACCCACCAAACATCACCAAATACACCCCCACCAAAGGGCACACCAACACATGATATTTAAAATAATAATAAAATGACTAAATAATTAAAATGGGTGTTACACCAAAGATCTAACTAACCCTAGATGCAACTAGCTGAACGAGTCAAGCAGGGAATGAACAAACCTGGAGAACTGAAGAAGGCGACGAAGATCCTGGAACTGAAGAATGTTGAAGGAGCTCGCGGAGATCTTGAAGATTTCTGGAGGATTCCTCGTAGATTCTTGAAGATCACCCAACCGGAAGATACTTAAAAATGAACTGGGTACGTTGAAGGTCTTCGAAAGATGATTAAAGATCTTGGTTGAAGGCGTCGCTGGAGATCCGACGATCTTTGATGAAAATCGTTATTGAAGCTTAGACCAGTTCACCGGAGATGATACGCGCTGATGTTCTTTGAAGGGAACGCCGAGGAGATGAGTCCTGATGGTGATTTCTGGGAATTTCTGAGGTTTCTGATGAGCAAGATGAAGATCTGGAGATCTTCAATAATCTGGAAAAAATGACGATCCTGACAAATTTTCCGGCGAAAGAAGCAGTTTCCGGCGAGAGTGGGTGAAGGTAGACGATGAAGATTGAAGGAGATCGGATGTGTTTCTGGCGAAAATGCAGATTCCGGCAGGTTTACCAGACTCTGGCGGTTAGTTGCGGCGGGGATGGCGGTGGCTGCATGTGCTCCGGCGAGGGGTGGATAGTGGAATCCAGGTGTCAAGGGAATGGTTGAGAAAGGGACGCGTGTGGAAGGAGAGCAGGGAGAAGGCAACACGTGTACGCGATGCTGGCAGAGAGAGAGAGAGAGTGGAGTCTGGGTGAGGTGTCAGTGTGTGGAGTAGTGGGAGTTGTGAGGTGGGGTCCTTGGGTTTACACGCGTGGCTGAATATATACTTGACATGTGTCACTTTCAATTTTTCTGGACTGAAGAAAAATGGACAAAAATGATTGAGATGAACTGGGCCTCCAACCTGCACTGGGCCCAACGAATTTGGCCTGATAAAATCTGAATTAATCTAATTAATGAAAAATGATTAAGAAATTCTGAATTAAAATGATTAAACCTAATTAAAACTAATCAAAGATTAAACCTAATTAACTAGTTAACTAATGATTAAACCTAATTAGTTCTAAAAACAATTAACTAAATGAAAACTCAATTAACTCTAATTAAAATCTAAACAAAAGATTAAATCCTAATTAAATCTAAAAGATGATTAAAATCTAATTAAACCTATATTAAACCTAATAAAAGAAATTAATATCTAACACAAGATTAAATCTATATTAAAAATAAACTCTATTAAATCTATATCTACAAACTATTAAATCCTATAATATCTATTAACTATTATTCTACTAATCTATTAAAACTCTATTTAAAACTAATAAAAGAAAAATCTATTATATTCTATTAAAACTATTAAAAAACTATTAAAACCTATTAAAAATTCTATATAATTCTAAAAAATGATTTAAAACTATTAAAAATATTAGGAAAATCTATTTAAATTCTGAAAAATCTAAAAAGCCTATTAAAAATCCTACAAACGGCTATTAATCCTAAAAAATGCAAACATAGGCAAATAACCAACATAAAGAGAGCACGAGACCAGATTAAAGCAAACAGTAAACCCCTGGCATCAGAATATCCCAAAAACCACCATGGAAGCTGAAAACACCGAGAAACGCACAATTTCCCGAAAATGAAACCCTGATTATCTAGACTGGATCTGAAATATCCGGTAGATGAAAACCAAGCTGTAACCCTGACACCCTCTGTCTGTGTACAAATGTCATGCATCTGATATGCAAATACGAATTAAACCACGAACCAGATAGGAGAACCGGTTGGTCAAATTTTAGGGTGCAACACATACGAAGGCGAGTTCCCCTGTTGACGCCAAACTTCTCATGCATAACCGCCTTAGAAACTCCCAAATCTCATGTAGCAGTCATACATGCAAAGGACATGCTAAAAACAAGAGCCGTCCATAATCTGTCACTGATTGGGAAATGGAACAATGAGGAGACATCATCCATAGTGATAGCTATCTCCTAATATGGAAGATGAAATGAAGATATCTTCTTGTGCCACATCTCAACAAACACACTAAGTTGTGGAGCGTCAAGGATGATGAGGGAGCAGTGTGTAAAATCAAGCAGCTTAAACTCCCGTATATTCCAGCTAACCTACTCATGCACCAGAATCTTCGTGAAGTCCTTCATCTTCGACCCGTGCAATATCAACTTTAGTGTGGGACGCTCTAGTGACAAACAAATATAAACAAATTAGTAGTTAGTTTTTATGGCCCAATAATAAACAAATTAGAGTTAAACATAAAATATATATACCTCTCCCTACCATAGTCGTAACGCCACATGGTCAGCATACTCAGTAAGCATTGACCGATCAATGGGTCCTCCAAGGAATCCTCCATTAATATGCATAGAAGGCTCAATCGAAGGAGCTATAACCTCCGTGTCAGCAGTAACAAATGCGACAACATCATCAACAACAACATCTGGATGGACCACCCAAGCAACCTCCTTCAAACCAATCTCCTAAACAACCTCTTCAGCCACCAAATCAACAACCAAATCTACAACCTCCTCAACCACCATAACATCAACAACAGTATCTGGCACCACTTCGTCTCTAGGCTGCTCTACTGATCATACCAGTCGACGTCGAGTGTTATGAGGTGTCCAAAACTGACCATGCTCAGCCAACCGCTTCTGGTGTGACCTTACTCAACACCTCTGACAGCCTTAGCCTGGTCTGCTGCTCGATCAACAACTCTCCCTGCATTAATGTTGTCTCTGCCTCTATATTTCACTGCAAAAGAATGATTTTTAAATAAAAAAATATTAGCAACTACCAGAAATTTTGGTAAAAAACAAAGATTTTGTACCTACCGAAAATTTCAAAATTTTCGGTATACAATCTCATGGAATATACCAGAGATTTCAGAATTTCCAATACAAAAATGGGTTTTTATAACTACCGAAAATTTTAATTTCCGGTATATTCAATGGGATTTTATACCGGAAATTTTAAAATTTTCAGTAAACATTTCAATATAAATACTGGAAATTTGAAAATTCCAGTACAAAATACCGAAAACTTTAAAAAATTCGGTATAAATACTCACTATTTTTGAAATTTTCGATACCCTGCTCCAAATTTACGGTATTGTCCCAGAAGTTTTAAATTCTCGCTTGTGCATTGTAAATTTCAAAAATTTTAAAAATGATATTGCAATGACAATGTCGTCTTTTCATATGCAATAGGGGTGCCAAATTTAACTTGAAGGTGTCAAGTTAAATGCTCGACTTAGGAATATATGATAGATTAATGATAGAGAAAAAAAGGGAAAACAAGATTTGATTCTATATAAAAGTTGTATTTATTAGATGTAATAGACATGCAAATTTAGGGATGTAAATGGATATCCATGGAGACGGATATTATGGTATCTGTATTCGCTCCGTTGGATAAATATGATATCCCTATCCGTCCCATATCCATGCAGATATCTGTTAAGCGGGTAATCCACATGTTTTACGGTATCCGCGGATATTTACAAATATCCATGGATAATATTTTTTTTATATAAAAATTATGTTTTGAAAAAAATATTTTTAAATTCTTTTAAAGACACAAAACGTTAATATCACATAACATCTATACAATTTGCTCTTAATTTAACAATAAAATTTCATCACATTAATTTTCTTCTTATTCACCAAAACATAATTAGATTCAAACATAATATTTATACATTTTATTTTTAACCAAACAAATAAATGATATTTCGATTGTGAGTTATGAAGGAAGAGCTGGTGTCAGAGGAACAGGAAGAGAGACACTGGTTCGATAGAGGAATGACGACACTAGTTAGTTAGACTGTGAAATTGTTGAAGTGAGATATGAAGTATTGAAGAGTTTAAATATGAAATGTATAATATAATTTGAATGAAATGTGAAAGATTTTCTTAAGAAAATTCAAAAGAAAGAAAGAAATATAAAAATAATTTTTTATAAGATAAAAAAAGGATTTGGATCCTCTCCTTTTTTATATATCATGTCATCTCTTATGTTTCTAATATAATGGTTCAGAACTTATAATGAATAATTAAATAAAAAAAGTCATTTATGGTTGTTGATTTTGTGAAGGAACAAAGACAAATTACTTATCCATTTCTCTCTCCTATTAAATGACTTTTTTTATTTAATTATTTATTATAAATTTTGAACCGTTAGATTAGAAACATGAGAGATGACATGATATATAAAAAAGGAGAGAATTCAAATCCTAAAAAAGTATAATAAACTAATGAATATTTAAATGATTTTTATAATTTATTAAATGATAAGAATATTCGTGGACACGCATATCATTAAATCTGTATTCATATCAATTAACAATCAGATATTTAAATATTTATTTATTTTATCCGTGTATATTTATTAAACTATCCATCCTACCCATTTTATATTTGTGACGGATTTTATCCTAAGATATTCTTAGGTACCGATTTTTTTTCACCCCTATGCAAATTCTATCATTAGAGATTACTGTAAATTTTTTGCCTAAAAATAGTAAGAAGAATTAATGAAAAATACAACACCTAGATTTTTGTTTCCCTCCAATCCAACCCCAAACACAACATTTTTCTCTCCTCTTCTTATCCTTTTACTACACACAACACACGCCCCCAACAAAACCAAATTATCCCTTTTCACTCTTCTCTACTAGAATCAACATCACTTCCGTTCTTCTCCTTTCTTCCTCTTCTTCAATTCCTCACAAACCGAATTCAATCAAATAATTTCCCAATTTCCACAAAACCCTAACCCTATGGAACTTTCTCGCCTCTCACTTTCCGACAACCACTTCTTCTTATCCTCACCAATTCACCGTTCTTCTTGGACTCGCCCGCTTCCCGCGTTACCCGCATTCCTCACTCCCCCCCGCCGCCGGAGAGGTTTATGCTCCGCCTCCAACTCCGACACTCTAGTCGCCGCTGCCGCCAAGAAGCACGGAGAGGATGACACTGACTTGAAGACGTGGATGCATAAGAATGGCCTCCCTCCCTGTAAGGTTGTTCTCAAGGATAAACCTTCGCTTGATGATAGTCTTAAGCCTATACACTATGTTGCCGCTAGCGAAGATCTTCAGGTTTGTTTCATTCACGTGTTTTCTTTTTCAATTCAATTTTCTGTTTGTTTATTGATGTGTTTTAATAATCTATGAAGTAAGTACAAGTAATTTGGATACAACACTAACATGTAGACATTGATAATGACTTAAGAAATGAAAATGTTTGAATCAAACCACCTCAATGGAGCTTAACTACGGTGTGTTTGGTTTTGCGGTTTTGCGGTGAAAAATTGGTTTTGGGTAAAAGTGATTCGAAGATACAGTTTATGTTTGGATAAATTCTTGCAAAAGTGAGTTGAACGTAAATTCCCGTGTATGTTTAAACTCAAAAGATACAATTTCTAGCTTCAAGAAGAATCAGTTCTTGAAAGCAAAATCAATTCTACTCGAGAGCAACCAAACATGTCAAAAACAATCCTAGAATTCTAGAATCAATTCTAAATGCTTCAACTGTGTAATCAAACATACACTACGAGTTGATCATTAATCCTTTTAATTTGAAATGTTTTGCTGCATGTTTTTCTGATAGAAAATGGTTTGCATTGACGATGCATATCCTCCAAATCCTTGTTTAATGAGTTTGGTTGTATGCTTTGTAGAAGGGGGATGTTGCATTCTCGATTCCAAGTTCGTTGGTTGTGACTCTTGAGCGTGTATTGGGAAACGAGACTATCGGTAATTATGCAATTCTCATGATTCATTCTGTCATGTCTTGAATAGTGCTTCATTCCATTATTGTAGAAGAATATGAGTTGCATAGCTTTTGCTTAATTTTTATTGATTTAAAAGACAGGAATTTAAATCGTCTGAAGACAAAAAGGTATTCGATACATTTTTTTGATTGATATATAATTTTAGTCCTTATATGTTTATATTCATTTTTAAGTTGGTCCTTGTATGGTTATTTGTTTAAATAAATAAATTGTTGTTCTCTATTTATAACACTGGGATGAAATTTTGTAATGTCAATGTAGAGTACAACAAGGGTCGTATTGAAAAATGATTGTCGTACTATATAAGAATGAAAAATATAGTATTTGTAGTCCCTATATGTGACGATCATTTTTTTTTAGTTATTTTACTTTGGCGTATTATTGTTCCAAGTCTCCAACAGATGGTGTTAAACAGAAACAGACGGTGGTAGGAGAACCAGTTAAAATGGTTAAATATGTAAGGACTAAATTGAAAACATGTTTCATGTTGGGTCTAAATTGAAAATGAGTGTCACATATAGAGACTATAATATATTTGAACCCTTTTTGAAGATACTAGGAGAATTTGATAAAAGGTATTAAATGCTTTTGATTAACATCGGTTAGCAAGATTTTTTCCGGCAAGTGAAAACAATAATTTGTTGGTTTTCATGTTGCATGGATGCTGATTTGATTTCAACACGAATATGTCCACTAAGATCGAATATTTATTTGAGTGACTTTAGATATAAAGTGGGTTTAACTAGCTTGATTTAGTACAAACTCTTGTTATATAGCGGCTAGTACGGTGCTATAATATTGCAGAATTTGAACAAAACGCTATTTTCCGTGATTTGTGATTCACAACAGTGATATTATGTAAGCTTAGATGAAAAATATTTTTTTGGTGATATAGTACATTCCTATGGTTAATCATGTTAGTGTCAGAAATGTATTAGAAATTGTATTGAAGATGTTTAGGTAATTGGGGTGACAAAACATGCATATTTGTAGAAATGAATATGGCAAGCAACTGGCCTTGGATACATTTGTAAGGCATGCAAATGGTGATTTTTGTTCAATTCATACTTAGTGAATGGATGTCATTTTGTTGTTCAGTTATAATAAAAATTGTGTATCGATGGATGGTAGGTTTATTAAAGCATTTTAAATTTTGAAATAAATTATCCTGTTTTTGTCCTTATTGCAGCTGAGCTATTGACCACAAACAAGTTTTCCGAATTGGCATGCTTGGCCTTGTATCTGATGTATGAGAAAAAACAGGGGAAGAAATCTTTCTGGTATCCATACATTAGGGAGCTTGATCGGCAACGAGGCAGGGGACAACTGGCAGTGGAATCACCTCTTTTATGGTCAGAATCTGAGCTGGCATACCTTGAAGGAAGCCCATTAATGGTTTTCTGCCTACCTCCCTCCTTAATTAGTGCCAAACACTAAGTTCATGCTACTGATATTTAAAATATTAGGTTGTTTAATGCTTAATATTTTTCAAATAAATTCAGACTAACTTCTGGTGGCTGTGATTTAGGATGAAATTGTTAAAAGGATTGAAGGAATAAGAAAAGAGTATAATGAACTAGACTTAGTCTGGTTTATGTCTGGTTCTCTGTTTCAGGTAATTAAACATGCACTTGAACTTTTCCAGTATAACACTTATTTAATATTTACATAAGTCATTTAGTGCTTACTTTGTATGTATAATGCAGCAATACCCATATGACATTCCCACAGAGGCTTTTCCATTTGAAATTTTCAAACAAGCTTTTGCAGCAGTTCAGTCATGTGTTGTGCATTTACAGGTAAGATTTACTTATCGGTTACATATCTATACAGATAAGAATGTGCTCAAGAAAACTCCAGAGTATATAATGGCTAACCAATTGATGAAATCAATGTCAGCTCTACATTTTGCATGTCACATTTGGCAATGAAAATTACCTCAATCTGAAATGGCATAATCATTTATGATACAATTAAACATTAGGTTGATAAGCTCTAGACCTAATTTATTCTTTCTAGTTTCCAAATATATTTAACTGATTGCTGGATTTGGTGAAGTGGTGATAATCTAATTTAAATATAAAATTTTACTATTGGATTTTCCTTACTTTTGCATTATACACTAATTTCCTTCTAATCTTTGGATAGTTGTAACCATTATATTCCCTGATCAAACATGCATATTATGCATATTATGTATGTATTTATGCAACCTTCCTTCTCTTTCAACAACTTGCCCTCTCTTTCAACAATGTGCGGGTTTTTATTTTCTGTTTTTTGAAATCAGAATGTTAGTTTAGCTCGGAGATTTGCTCTGGTTCCCCTGGGACCTCCTTTGTTAGCCTACTGCAGCAATTGCAGGGCGATGTTATCTGCGGTTGATGGTGCTGTCGAACTTGTGGTTGATCGCCCATATAAAGCTGGGGACCCAATTGTTGTGTGGTATAATGTTTGCTTCATTTGATAGCTATAATTTTAAAAAAAGGATGTAGTTATTTTTGTATTAGTAGCTTCATTATAAGATTTGTAGTTGATCGTCTTTAGGTGTGGCCCACAGCCTAACACAAAGTTGCTTACAAACTATGGCTTTGTTGATGATGACAATTCCAATGACCGTCTAATAGTTGAGGTATAATTTGGACATTCTCTTTGCTAGCATCTAGTGTTTTGTTGTTTCAATTCAACTTTAACCTTGCTGATACACTTGTCTTAGGCGGCTTTGAGTACCGAAGATCCGCAATATCAAGAAAAAAGAATGGTTGCTCAAAGAAATGGAAAATTATCAATTCAAACTTTTAATGTATTGATACTAAACCCTTAATTTAATTGAAGGTTGCCTGGAGATTCTTCTCGTTAATTTCTTAGCTCAACTTTGGTGCAGGTGTATACTGGGAAGGAAAGAGAAGCTGTCGCAGATATGATTCCGTATCTGCGTTTAGGTTATGTTTCAGATCCTGCTGAGATGCAATCTGTCATCTCCTCTGAAGGTCCAGTTTGTCCTGTAAGTTTGTTTCTTGTGCTTTCTATATCCGAATTTGAGGAATTTTAAGAGTGCCTCGGACCAAAATCTAGTTTTGTCATGGATATCAGCAAAATCAAGTCCTGTTGATGTCCTGCAGACTTGCCTATTTCATATTTTGCTTTCTTGACTTGAGGTTCTGATCTGATCGTGAAGCATTATAATAAATGAAATCTTGTTTTAGTTCCTTACTCTTTTTCTAAAAATCGTTAAAAATTACTCTAATCTAAGAAAATAGAGTAAATCTTGTGATGTGAAAAGTTGACTCTAATTATTCATTCTAGATGAGCCCATGTATGGAGCGAGCCGTGCTGGACCAGCTTGCTGATTATTTTAATTCCCGGTTGGCTGCCTACCCTACAACCTTGGCTGAAGATGAATCTATGGTACTATTTGTTTGAATTTGAAATTGACCAATATTTATCAACTTTTCACTTATAGTTTATATATTGCTTTAGCTGGCAGATGGTAGTTTGAATCCAAAGAGGCGAGTTGCTACTCAACTTGTAAGGCTAGAAAAGAAAATGCTTCATGCATGTTTGCAGGCAATCACGGATTTGATAAACCAGCTACCAGACCATAGTGTATCGCCATGCCCTGCTCCTTATGCACCTTCATTAAAATAAAAGGTACAATTCTCTCCCTCCCTCTCTCCTTCCCTGCTATTGAACATCTTTATAATGTTTTTTCTTGAACTTTGCAGTAATTCCTGAATTATTTTGTTATCTGATTGTGTGTTGGACTTGTATGGAACATAAAGTTCCCGTTCATGTTTTTCAAATTCATCAAGAAATCGCAATATAATAGTTGAGAAAATGAAAATGTTTTGACAAATAAATCAATATATGCAGATAAATATACAAGTAGAAAAAAAATCTAATGTGTGTATGGGTTTCTTTCTTCAATCGGGCTCCAACGCGGACCCACCAACTTACTTTGATTCAAATCCACAAGTTTGCTCCAACCAAACACTGTCCAGGATTAGATCCAGACGGTTGAAATTCCAGATGTCTGGACCAGACCCACCTGTATTGGCCGAGACACTTGAATGACCTGCCTTGAAATTCCAGATGTCTGGACCAGACCCACTTGTATTGGCCGAGACACTTGAATGACCTGCCTTGAAATTCCAGATGTTGTAAAGCAGTCATAATAATGGTTGTATAACACAGAGATAGACCCACCTGAACCTGATAGGTGTGTGGCAATACTCTCATATATCATGTTTGATCCCTTGACACATGAAAACACAAGCGTTTAGTAAAACTTGCTTTCTTCCTTGGTTCACTTGTCCTTTTCTCAGAGACATCCTATCTTATTGTTTTGTTAAACTCACTGAAAGACAATTTTGAATTGGAGGAAAATGGTTTTCTTTCAAATAACTAATGGAGCAAAGGATAAAAATGAGTTCCAACAGCCTATCACTGAGTGGTGAGAATTAAAGAGCACATTGGTAGGTCTGGTTCGGAGCAAGTTTGTGGGGGACGGGGCTCCGGATTGAAGCTCCGATGATGGAGGGATAGTATCCCTATGCACGTCAAACGGATGATAAAATTTAGGCTAAAAATTGGAATTTCTTTTTGTACATTTATCTATACTTTATTTAAAATATTACCATTAGATTTTTTCCTTGACTAGCGATTTATTGATGAATGTAAAAAACATGCGTGAGTATTGCCACTGAATCCTTCACAAATAATCAATACCTTCTCAGGGCATTAGAAAGGTGTACCTCCTGCTCATGTTGTATAACTTAAGTTTTTGTGACTGAAAATGTCTGGTCCCAATTCTCTTTTGTTAGTTAAAATAGGGGGTTTGCGCGGGCATGTGAACCATTCACTTTGTACCGCTAATGAAACAATAGTACTTAAAGGGACCTAAGTCACATTTACTATTGAGAGTTGCCAGAGCTCCTAAAAGACTTGTAGCAAAACCTGCCGTTGGACTTGATTAATCAATAATCAGAATTGTCCTTTAGTGTTTTCATTATTGTAATTTTCTGATTGTTAAAAAGCTGTATAAATTGAAATAATAAAATTAAATTTTTGTTTTCTCAGAATAACCATGATTGCTGTACTTAGAACAATGATGCTATGCCTTTCAAAGTCCAGATTAAAAGGGGTAGTTCAAGTATTTTCTGCAGGCCGCATCAAGTAGGGGAGCATCATTGAAGCACTTCCCCCCTAGAAAATGTCGAACTGTGGTCGAGCAAATGATTCTAAATCTGAGTGTTGGGATGATAGTAATCTTTGTAAATGGAAATATGTATCACAAATTGTAATTCATTTGTGTATATATTTGTATGCAATTCTCAGGATCATATTTGATCATTTTTCTTACTTTTGTACTTTGAGCCTGCTCGGCGTGGTTCACTTTAAAATTGTTACAAATATGTCAAATGTCATAGAAGGTTTTGTTTGCTGAATGTGGTATGACATTGGAATGACATAAGACATCTAAATAACAGGCATGAATTTTTGTTAATCCCCGTGGTGGTGGTGATTGTTCTGGCTTAGTATCGTGTTAAAATAGTAGTTAATGTTATGTGAAACGGTCAGAAGAGATCCTGGATCAATGGAGTAAGTTTCTGATACGGCAGGGAGGATACTGACTGCTAAAATTAGCATTCTAATTTTAATGTCTAAGACAGTGAGCAAATGAGAAGAAATGTGAGAGCTAGAATGAATTTGAATATTTGAAATCACACATTTTACTACTTTTATATTAAGAGTGATTGAAATTGATTGTGTGTGATGTGTGTTGTGTGGGCAATTGTCATATTAGAACAAATGATGGTTGATGAAGGACGGAATCATCTGCTACTAGTTAGAACAAAGGTTTATTTGTATTTGTTCGGTGTATTTTTGTACTTGAGATCTGTTCGAGTTTTTTTTTTTGTTGGTCTTGTTAACGACTCAACCAAAAATGGTGTGTTTTTTACTTGAGATCTGTTCGAGTTTTTTTTTGTTGGTCTTGTTAACGACTCAACCAAAAACAACTAGAGATAATGCAAACGCTTTTTATGTTGTAAATTTATCTTCTCAGTGATTTATTTTTCTTTTGGGAAAATTAAGAGTTGCCTACACATTAATATTGATTTTTTTTTTCATATAAAGTTTTATATAGATTGATAGAATCGGATGGAGAAAGCAGAATGAAAATGATATTTTATTGTTTGGATCATTTAAAATCGGATAGAGCGGAGCGGAATGAAGTGGTGTGAATTTTATTTCATTATATCACTTAATACTATATTTCTTCCGCTCCAATTTGAGTGGAATGAACAACCTCCAATTTTCAAACAATAGAGTTAGGGGTGTACATGAGATAGATAAATCAAATAAATCCAGGAAAACACATCCAAACTAACCTTAAAAATGGATTGAGTCGAGTAATTGGGTAAACATGGTTTTATGGTGTTTTAGTTATTTAAAATCGTTGAAGACAAAATTTTCCTTGTTAAACCATGATTAACTCACCCATTGCTACATTAATGAGAGTCTTATTTGTTGCAAAGAATTGCCTTACAAGGATTAATGGTGTCTTGGAAACACTAAGTCATCGACTTTCACTAGTATATCTTCAAGAATTTCATAAGAGTATGTGATCGATCTATCCTCTAATGTTAGCGTCATATGAGTCAGTTTTGACTTATCACATTTTAACTTTCTCATCATGGACAATAACATCATATTGAAGATAGCTCTTAAATCACATGGAGCATTGCTAATAGTTAGCGAACCAATACAACAAGAAAAAGTGAATTTACTTGAATCAGTGAGTTTGAGTGGAAGCTTCCTTTGAATGATAGCATTACACTCTTCCGTTAAAGCGATTTTTGTAAATTATGTGTGTTTTTAGTGTGCTTTGAATTATTGATGAGTTGGGTCAATTAAAATAATTAAGTGATGTAAAAATTAATGGAATTATTTAGAGTTATTTTAGTGATTAAATAATAAGAGTATTTATTTAATTAGGTGAATATAATGAAATATTAAAATAATAATGAAAATAAGGTGTAGAGGAATTAAGGGTAAACTAGTAAATTGGTAGCATGAGTTGGAGGCAATAAAGAGAAAACGTAATTAGGAGGAGTATAGTTATTAGAAATAGGAGAGAAGTGGAGAAAGAGTCAGTTTGCATATTTGTCGCAACTGCGAAAAACCACCAGCGAAAAAAACAGAAGAGTCGCCACTTTCGTTATTTATCCCAAAGAGAGGGAAATGAAACGATCGCAAAAACCTAAAGAAAAAGGGAAAGACAAGGTCATCGCAATCATGTCTGGATTCGGGAGTCGGTTACGCAAGGGGAAGGTATTAGCACCCCTCACGTCCGTCGTACTCGACAGGATCCATGCATTATTGTCTATCTAAAAGGGTGTGTTGATATTATCTAGCTAAAGGCTTAAGGACAAAAGAAAAAGAAAAGAGAAACTGACTCGGCAGAGCATCACCGCTCTGTGCCTACGTACTCCCTCGTGCAATGGGAAAGTCAGAGTCAACGTAGTTCGCTTAACTATGGCTAAAGAAAGGGGGAAATGTTGCTCGCCGAGATATCGCATCTCGTGCCTACGTACTTTCGTCTGGTACGAAAGATCAGAGCAAACGTAGTTCGGGCTCAAAGGACCACAGGTTAGTTCAACAGTTTTTTAGGTCCGAGTAGGGTTAACAAATAGTTCTAGCAGTTGGTGTATGCAGCTCGACCATTGGAGACTTAGGCGTTACCGTTTGCGGTAGAACTAGGAGTTAACGACACTCTTTTTTTGTGAAAAGATTTTCCTGATTAAGAACCCCAAAGGGTAAAAAAGTTTTGAAATGTTTTTGTGTTTTTTAGAGAAGAAGTGTTTTGAATTTGATTTGTAACTCATGTCGCACTAGAGACTATGACCTAAGAGCGAATGCGTCGTATATCACCTAAAGGGTGTACACTAAACACTCTAGGTCCTTGAGAGGAGGCCCCTCAATTACCATTTCTCAAGTAGCTTAAGGCTCGTAGCGTGCTACACTTGTCATTCTTTATTAAGTGTTTTATGAATGTTTGAAGATGAGAAGAGAAGAAGGAACACTAATGGGAGACTAATCAATCCTAAAAGTTATCATGCAAAGTGGACTTAAAGTTGAGATTCAAAAGGGAACTACCTAATGTTATCATGCATATTTAGAACCCTAATGTCTATCATAACTTCTCTTGAACAAGAGAAGTTAGAGCTCCTAAGGGAAAGAAGACAAAAGAAGAAGAAGAAAGACCATAAGAAACATGTAAATGAATGAATGCATACATAAAATGCACAAGTAGAATGATAGTGGGAGGAAAATAGTGTGGGACAGTAGCCACCACAAGCTCATCTCAACCAAGCATGCATATGGAAAAATTCAAAGAAGAAAGGAAAAGAGAATGCACCAAACACAATTACACAATGCACATATGCAAAAGGGAAACATACAATGCAAGCATGAAATGGAAAAGGCATGAAAAATAGCAAACAACTCCTAAAAATACCAAATAAAATCTCAATGGACCCTCAAGATGTTATGAGCCTAGGGTAGAAAAATCAGAGCCTAATTCAAAGTTTAAGGTCACTTTCCAGAGGCTAACCTAAGAGGTGTCAAAGGAAAATCTAAATGGGGGAGGTCCTAAAAACCTAATTCAAAACTATGCTTAAATTCATCTAAAAATCAGAATAGAAATCCTACACCTCTATCAAGATGTCCACAACTATCCAGTAAAAGATTAAATCCTAAATCTATACCAAGATCAAGCACAAAAATCAGGAAGCAACCTATGCATTTTTAACCATTTTAATCACCAAATTAAAAGAGAAAAATGAAATTAAATGGAAAAATAACAAAAAAAAAAACAATTAAATGCCATACAAAAATCAGAGACATAGCAAAAATGGTTCACAATTTTTTTCATAATTTTCTCACAATATTTCATATTTTTAATGCATTAAAAATGAGTAAAGCAATAAAAGAAAATAAAAAAAGAAATAAAAGAAATAAGAAAAACTGGAAAAAGAGACAGCCACTAGATCGTGAGACCGATCAACTCATCCAAGGGGAGGGGAGAGCGCCACGTAGCGCAGGGAGGCGTTTAATGAAACGCGGCGTTTTATAGTGCATTAGGTGTGGCTGGTTTGACTTGTGTACACCATACTCCCTAATCTCATTCGTTCCTTCTAAAAGTATTACCATCCAACATATCACAGCTTGCCACATAACTAAGTCAATAGTCAACAAGCCTATACTTAATCTCACACGCCAGATCTATTTACTCAGTCAACTAATTCAACCACATCCAACGACTGCTGGCTTTCGTCTTCGTTTTAAATGAACAAGCAAGGAGCCAAAATCTGTGGCGGCCGGAAAAGATTCCGATCATCTTCTCCGACGAGCTCATCAACACCAGAAATCCAAGTCTCACCAAACTTAGCAAAAAACACACAAATCTCTTCGTCTACTTACAAGGATCATCGTGATCTACTTCATTCTCACTTCTATCCACAGATCAAGCCACCACGAACCAAAATAGAAAATGCACATCTAGGAAAATCATCTCAAACAGTCACAATTTTAACCCTAACTCCATCTATACATCACCAACAACCTAACCTCATATCTAATATAACTTAATTGTGCTTAAATTAAGATAAAACGTGAGTGGAAAGAACCTGATCAGAAGCTTTACTTTAGTCACCTTCAAGCTTGAATTCTTGCCTCAAATGCTGCAGATTCACTCAAGGATGTATGCTACAGCTATCTGGATGCTTAGTTCCCTTTAATTTTGCTTCAAACTTCAAATTCGAATTCCACTTGAGAGCTCCAATTTCTTCAACTGTTCTCACGGCTCTTCCCTCCAAATGCCATCCAAAACCATCTGAATCTGATCCAGATCTTATATAGAAGAAGTTTGGATCACTATCTGGCCCAATCAGAGCCCAATTCATCCAATTCAATTTTCAACATTCTTCCCTTTTTCACTAATGGCTTTGTACGAATTCCCCTCTGTTTGGCCTCAAAATTGCTTCAAATGCACTGCTTGCAAGGTGGTGAAAATGAAGAGCTGAGATTATTCCCTTAATTCCAATCAATGGTGGAGATTGGTTATGTAACTTCATGATGAAGAAATCTTGACAATGGCTCATTTAAACACCTCAAATGTAAAATGTAAAATTTCCAAAGTGTTTAGAATGCTGTTTGCACTCAAAAAAATGCATCCATTTGCACCAAAATGTTAAAAAATGACATAATTCCAATTTTGCCCCTTTAATCATTCTTCCATGAAAATTCAAATATCCAATCCTCAAACCAAGGAAATTTATTGACTTCTCAATGATTGAATAGGCAAATAACACCATTTGGATCAAGTTTGATGTTGGAAAAATCTTCATTTGAAGTGTGCACGTTGGTGAAATGGACCTATAATTTTATGACCTGTAATCTTACTTTCCCAAAATACCCCTGACTTGTAACCCTCATAACTTGAGTTCTACAAATCAGATGAAAGACTTCTAGTACATTGTGGAAAGCTAAGACCAAGGCCTACAACTTTCATGTTAGCCAAAAGTTTAGGAGAAACATCCTTCTAGGTCAAAAATGGCTTGGAAGTTGGTTGACTTTTGTTGACCAAAATCACATCCCTCTGATGACCTGTAACTTGTCTGGATCATAACTTGAGTTCTATAAATCCAATCAAGGACTTCTAGTACTCAAATTAAAGCTAAGAACATGCTCTACAAGTTCCATGTTTGTCAAAATGTGAGATGAAACTTTTATTTTGAGATAGGTGGTCTTGAAGTCAGGTACTAAATAGGGGATTTTACCCTAAGAACCCTAATTTAGTAACTTCTCACACACTTATTCCTTGATGAATTGAACTTGAAATAATATCTAATACATCCAAACACAACATACCATGACCATAGAGACTTTGAATTGAGTTTTAATCTCCTTCAATTGCACAGTTGATTGAGGATTTGTCAGATGAAAACCCTAGCTGCATCAACTTCAGCTGTAACCTTTCACACTTAGCACAAACACTTGAATGAGCTCCACAATGACCCTCAAGGCACTCAATGAGCTCTCTCAACATCTTATATCCATAACCATGCATTCACAATCCCCTGATAATCTTCAATTGGCCTCCAAGTTAGGAGCTGGCCCTCATACATCCATTCTTTCACAAGACTACTGTCCACTTCCTGATAATTTGATGACTATCCTAACTTGAGTAAAAACCCTTGCTTAGGCTCAAACCTCTGAATAGACTCCTCTTGATATGCACAAATGCTTGATCCCCTGTTCAATGCAACATGCTATGCAATGCAAATGCTAGAAAGAAATGAAATGAAACATAAACCAAGTTAAGAAAAGGTTGGGCAAATTTTGGGGTGCAACAGCTGCCCCTATTCAAACGGCTTGGACCTGAATGGATGAAATGCAAACGGCTTTCAAACAATCAAGGTAAAAGACGGTTGAATACCAAAGAACCCAGAAATTTTCCAACCGCAGAAATAAACTGCAAAACTCTGATTGGGGATCAAATATCCAGAAAACTGAGCGCAGACAATTACAACGGCAACCGGCTGACTGATCATCCGATAATGAACACCTGACATTGCTGCCAGTCATCTGTGTAACGCCACAGATATTGAACCCATAGACCGGATTAACATGCACTTGATCCTTTCCATTGTCCAAAATCAGATCAACATGCACTTGATCTTTTCACATCGTCTAATGATAGATATGAAGAAACACAATCCCGAAGGTTCACATCGCCTAATGATAGACAGGAAGAAAAACAATCCCGAACTCACATCGTCTAATGATAGACGAGAGAAAACAATCCCGAAGGTTCACATCGTCTAATGATAGACAGGAAGAAAGATAATCCCGAAGGTTCACATCGTCTAATGATAGACAGGAAGAAAGATAATCCCGAAGGTTCACATCGTCTAATGATAGACAAGAAGAAAGATAATCCCGAAGCTCGCATCGTCTAATGATAGACAAGAGGAAAATGTATATCCAAAATTCTCGCATCGTCTAATGATAGACGAGAGGAACATCCAATCCGAATCTTGTATCCTCTAATGATAGACGAGAGGAAAATCATATCCAAATCTCGCATCGTCTAATGATAGACGAGAGGAAAATTACATCCAGATCTTGCATCGTCTAATGATAGACGAGAGGAAACATATCCTAAACTCGCATCGTCTAATGATAGACAAGAGGAAAATCGTATCCAAATCTCGCATCATCTAATGATAGACGAGAGAAAAATCATAGACCACATCAATGAACCTCAAAATCACCCATCAAATTTCAGAATACTTTCTTCTATAGGAATTGATGGAAAAATATCTTCAAAAGGGCCACATCATCAGTAAGAACTGATAGGAAGAAAACCACCTTCAAAGAGTCAGGTTGTCAATAAGAATCAACAACTAGGAAATACTAACATTCCTCAAAGAGCCCCGACGTTAATAAGAATCGACAGCCAGAAAAAAAACCCCTTGTAATGTCATCTCAACCAATAAACAGAAAGAAAACCATATCTGAAAGATCGCCTTGAAACCTCGCCTCGTCTGAAGATAGACGGAGAGAAAACCATATCCAAAACTCATATCATCTAATGATAGATGAGAGAAAAGTACATCCCAAAAATCTCACATCGTCTAATGATAGGAGAGAGGAACATCATACTCAAAGCTCGCATCGTCTAATGATAGACGAGAGAAAACCATACACAAAACTCGCATCGTCTAATGATAGACGAGAGAAAACCATACACAAAGATCGCATCGCCTAATGATAGAGGAGAGAAACATCATACACAAAGCTCGCATCACCTAATGATAGACGAGAGAAAACCTGCTGAGGAAACACATTGTTGATAGGAACTAAAGGAAAGAAAAGTCTGCTTGGGGATGTCATCATCAGAGGACTGATGGACAAAATTATAACCGATGGATGATCTGAAATCCGAGTAAACCGATAAGCTGTCTGAACAAAGCTGTTGGATAAATGCCCTGCATTGATTGAAACGTGATTCAAGCTGCCACGGAAGGCTGACATAAATTGGCTTATGCTTCGAATGCATATGTGTATGTTTGAATATGGCGTAATGCTCCATACAAAATGGAAATTCTACGCATTTGAGGATGAAATGCAAGGATGATGCAAACATGATAACAACATGCAAAGATGTAGATGCAAGCACGGGCTGTCGGGGAAAGCTGGATACAACAAAACATTCCAGCAAAATAAATGCTGGAAAGGTGAAGCCAACTCCGGTGGGGATAACTGGACGTGCCAAGTATGATCGGACTCTACTGGGAATAGCTTACATGTGCCAATGATGATTGGACTTTACTGGGAATAGATTACACGTGCCAATGATGATTGGACTTTTGCTAGAGAGAACAGATGACGTCTTCCAGCGTGCCAAAGGGAATTGGATTTGCCAAGGATCAGGTACGACTGATGCTGGAAAGAATACCCTGTCTGAACTCAAAGGTTTTGGTTAAAAGGGTCAAAGGATAGTAACGTGACTTCCCGATATTCGTCTTGCACTCGAAAGTTAGCTGAACCTGCTTGAACAGCTCTTGAAGACATGGAGAGGAACAAATCCTACGCTTCCAAATCTGACCTAACTCGTGGGACCTCAGCGGGGATATTCCTCAAAAGGAAATCTGGAATCTCATGCCCTGATGGCTTGATATGCACTGACTAAACACCTTGAACCTCAGAGAGGTGCTTCACATTAATTGCCCCACGGGTAAGGAATAACTTCTGCGCTCTTTGGGGTGGTCTGCCTCAGTTTGCAACGACTTTGCCCCTGATTGGCTGATTTGTGGAGAGAGTGCTTCTTAGCTATAAGGGATTCACCGAATCTCGACTTGACTGCCTCAGATTGACTGACTTCCGGATGGCTGACTCCCATGCCATGATCATTTGATATAACTTGCCCCAGTTCGATGGAGTATTCAAGCAATCTGCATTATATCCTGATCAATTTTTCCACTGTGGAAACTTTCCTGTTGTCAAACGCTTACTCACAAGTAAAACAAGTTATCCTGCATAAAAGATATATTAAATGCAATGCATATGACAGTTTTCGAAATCCAATCTGTTCACTGGAAAAAATTGTGACATAAAGTGAATAAATCATTTATCAACATGTCAACATTAGTACAACGCTGTAAGAAGAATCCTTTTAGGAGTCAGTTTCGATGTGATCTTTACCGAAGTATGCTTTCGAAACAAACCTGCTTCAATTAGGACTTTTTCAGGTTGTAACTTGGTCAGGTTCACGGTTTACAAGGAAAGGATAAAGGCTCAAAGTTTATTTTAACCCACCCATTCTCCGTGATGTTCTCCAATCCTATGCTCAGCTAATTCGACACTAGCGCTCACCTCTCGGAGGATGAATGACTGGAGTGATGGTCTGGGAAACCACAAGTTTTTTCTGGAGCGACAATCACTCGCTTTTCGTCTTTTATGCCTGAATCACACGACTTGTTTTTTATCATCATTTTTTATTTCCCTAACTTTTTCCCGGACTGGCTCTTTCAAGCTTCTTTTGATTTCAAGGTCCAGCGGGATGCCCTAATTTTTGCCTAAGTCATTTGTGTTCAAGATTCGACTTAGCGGGCTTTGTTCTCTCTTTTTTCTTTTAATTCTTTTCTTTTTGCACAAGTCGTGTGACACCGGCTTGTCTGACTCTTCGGGGAATAACGTGATTGTTTCACTCCTTATCGGCAAGATTTTTTAGGCACGACCTATACAGGTGTGATTTATCCTTGAACGAGAACAACTCCTATTGCAATTTGGATACTCGGCCGAACTAGCTGACACCTACCCTGCCCCAAGTTAAGATTTAGGATTTTTCGTTTTCAGAAAGAAACTCCTACAACTAGGCTCAAAGGGGTTGACAAGGGATTATCATCCTTATATCTCCAGTGTTTGGGAATTTGAAACAATGCCTGTACATCATCAACAGGTTTTATTCCAAAAGCATACAATCGGAAGCTTGCGCGTCTTTAAACTTTGTCATCCTCCCCGGACTCCGCTTAAACAAGCGTATAACCTCTGTAAAAAAGCAATTAGTGAACAAGAATGGATTAAATCAAAACATGCATATTCATTTCATTAATATCAATCAACGAAAACAACAAGTTTTACAAATGAGATTGCACTTTAAACAGGAAAGGAAATTACAAACATAAAGAAATAACAGGATAAAATGAAAATTGCCAGCTTCTGGGAACTGGGCTTTCACACTGATTTGCCGCTTTAGGGAGATGCGACCCTTGAAGTCTTCAAACTCAGTCAGATGAGCGATGTACGACCTACCTTCCTCCTGGAAAAGATATACATCTTCGGTCCATCAACTGTTGTACCTTGGCTTGAAAAGCCTCGCAATCTTCAGTAGCATGCTCTAAGGATCCTCTATGATATCCACATTGGGCCCTAGGATCGTACTCGGGAGAGTAAGGTTCTGGCACTGGTTTGAGAGCTTTAGGCTCCACCAAAGAGTTTCGAACTAGGTATGACAGCAGCTGACTGTACGACATAGGCACTGGGCGTCGAGGAGCACTCCTTCTTTTTAGATTATTGTTGCGGGGCCTACTCTAGATCTGGCGACAGTAATCTTGCTATGATGACCTAAAAGGTCGTGGATTCTGAACAGCATAAACATCCGGCGACTGGGTTTGGACTCTTGAGGACTCTCCTTGCTCAGGCACTCTCATCCTTAAACTTGACCCAGGAACAGGCAACAACTGTGGGCAGGGAGATTCTGACACCAAAGATTGTAGGATATACTCTTGACCTACTGCAGCTTTAGGAATAGGAATAGGAGTATAAATCTCTTTTTCACAACAGGGAACAAACTCGCCTGATACATTCATGCCGCTTGGCGTGAATTCAATTGTCCTCGAATCAATCAAATCCTGAACCTTATGCTTAAAAGCTTTACAGTTCGTGATGTCGTGCCCCTGTCCTCCAGAGTGGAAATCACAATAAGCATTTACATCGAAGCCCGGTGGTGGTTGGCCAGTAAGTGGATCCAAAATTTGAGGCTTTACCAACTGAAGTTGGAGCAAGAGTTGCACCAACTGAGCGTAATCCATGGGGATCTGATCAAAGATTCTATCTTGTGATTTTGTCCTTTGACCATATCTTCTAATCCTGGGATTCTCCTGAGAAACAGGACGCAGCTGATGGCACGGGAATTTCGGAACCTCCGGCTGTGCAGCAGATTTTTGACATACATCACGCTCTGGCATGGGTTCCACAGACAGAAGTGGAACAAGCATCTTTGCTGCAGCTTCAGGCATTTGATCACCTTCCTTTCTGAGCATACTCCTTATCACTTCCATGATTAAACCCACCTGAGTTTTCGCTGATGGTTTTCCTCTTTGAGCACATTTTGATCTAAGCGCAACACTTGCATGTCTGTAATGAACTGCCCCATCTGGCTCTTGACTTCTCTCAGCTCTGCTTGGACTTGTTCCATGACTTTGCGTGAATTCCTGTGACTACCTGATTATATAACCTGCAACAAACTAACGGAGTATATGAAGTCAGATTAACAGCTCCGAGGTACCTGTTACACAAAAATAATATGCAAGATGCAAACAAACATACAACAGGGAAATCTCAGAATAGCACCAAAGCAACAAGAAAACCAAGACCCAATCAGGGATAACCAACACACAGATATCACACCATCCAGAAATAACCGAATACAAACAGAGTGACCTCGACCAACAGGCCTAGCGATGGTCAGCAAACAAAAATAAACAGGGGCTAATCACGTAAGCAAAGAAAACAAATGCGACAGTCGGCACAGGAAACCTTCTAGCAACTTTCCTCATATTCAACTGAGCTTTCAGTTTGAAACTCTTCAGAACACACACTCTCAGTGGATCCTTCCATAACAAGAATTACCGTGCCCTCATGGCTGGATGAAGGTGAATCATTAATCTGAATAATACCCTGAGGCGTGATGGAAAACTTGTTAGAGTCTAACAGAGTATGAACTTGGCTCCTAAGCACTTTTCAATCGTCTGTTGAATTCCCCTGCGCCCCAACATGGTACTCACAGCGAGCATTGACATCGAAGCCTGGAGGGTACAGCGGGATCATTGGATTAGTCTCTTTTGGCACTATCAGCCCACTTTTGATTAAATCCGGCAACAACTGACCGTACGACACCGGTAGCTGAGTAAACTGCCTTTCGGGTTTCCTTGGTCTTCGTCGAGCGTGCTGACGCGGCTGACAACGGTAAGACCGTTGGCTTTGAACACTTGAAGTATCAGAAAACTGAACCTGAGATATAGGAGATTCTGAGATAATATCATTCCCTCTTTCCCATTCTTCCTAAGAACTGATAACTGACTCATTCTCCTCAACTGAGATATAGGGGATGTTTCGAATCTTTTCGCTCTTGATTCCACTCTCGACACGTTCACCCATTATCACCAAGTCAGCAAAGTTTGACATTCCACCGCTGATCAACTTGTCAAAGTAATGGCCCTTTAAAGTACCCAAGAAGATGTCAACCAGTTCTCTATCCTAAAGCGGTGGTTGAACACGAGCAGTGAATTCTTTCCATCTCTGCACATACCCTCTAAAGGATTCATTCTTTTCCTGAGATAATTCTTGCAACTGCATGCGAATAGGAGCCATATCGAGATTGTAGTCGTACTGCTTCACAAAGGCATTGGCTAAATCTGACCATGATCGAATACAACCACTCTCTAACTGCATATACCCACTCAATGATGCTCCATTCAGACTGTCTGGAAAACAATGAATCATAAGCTGATCATTGTGAACATGTGAAGTCATTTTCCTGCAAAACATTACCAAGTGTTGCTTCGGACAACTATCTCCTTTGAACTTCTCAAAATTTGGCATTTTAAACTTCGGCGGCATCACAAGATCTGGCACCAAACACATGCTCACAGCATTCAAATCAGAAGTATCCTGACTCATTAAGACATTAAGCTTTTCCTCCAACAACTGACATTTTCCCATAAATTCAACAGTCTGCGGGTCTTCAACATTAACCTTTGGAACAGTCCTCTGAGAATCTGGCACCGAGAATGTGAAACTATGATATTCTGTGTCATGGAGAGAAGAAGAATCTCTATCTCTTTCAATGGGATGCTCTTCAACAGGAACCGGCACGGGATGAACTTGAGCAACATTGTTCACTGGAGTCTTCTGAGTACCATTCTCTCCTCTAGTCATAGCTGACATGGCTTCCACGAGTTGACTCAACTGATTCTTCATCAATTCAAACTCTGCCCTCGTCACAACCAAGTTCTGCTCTCCTGAGTTCATGATCCTTCCAGAAGCTAACTCAAATCTAATACGAATATCGGGAAATCAACTGACGAAGCAGACAAAAGACGAGTAAGCTCCCCGTTCCGGCTGAAGATGGATATGCAAAAATGAAATGCAAATGCAAACAATGCAAAATGCTAATGCACACACAAGGGATCAAGACTGTTGTGATGTAGACTGAGGAAGATCAAAGCTCTGCCTTAGCAAGCATACAACACTGCTCCGATAGAAACCAACTGATACCAATAATCCAAATTCAAACTGCAGAGAAAACCGGGTAATCTGAAGGTAAAGGTTTCCTGCATAACCCCAGTCCCACTCACATGTATGAACCTATTCACTGATAACGGTATGGCATCCTATGCGTTTTTCAGCGTCACAGACTTTCAAGAAATGATGATACGTTCACCATTTCTGGTTTGGCATCATTATCTCCTGAAGAGGCCTCACTTAACTGACTCATAGATGATCGGTCCCCAAAGTCGACAATCCTCAAATCCAAAATCTCCTCGAGCCCAAAGGGCCAGAAAGAAAGTTGTCTAATAGAATCTCGTCCGAGCGTAAATTTCGTGGTGAGCTAGTACGAGTAAATCAAGCACACCCACCACTAATCTCCACTACTAAAGCTAGGTGTATACTCAAGCCCAGGTCCTACTTATCACTCAATGTAACTTCCCTCCCACAACACAACAATAATGATACATGATGCAGAAAATAAATGCAGGAAAGTAAATAAAGCACATATATACAACACCTAAATATAAACACACAAGCGCTAGGATTGACTCGCATAGGGAACCAGAGTCCCCAGCAGAGTCCCCAGCTGTCGCAACTGCGAAAAACCACCGGAAAAAAAAACAGAAGAGTCTCCACTTTCGTTATTTATCCCAAAGAGAGGGAAAGGAAACGATCGCAAAAACCTAAAGAAAAAGGGAAAGACAAGGTCATCTCAACCATGTTTGGATTCGGGAGTCAGTTACACAAGGGGAAGGAATTAGCACCCCTCACGTCCGTCGTACTCGACGGGATCCATGCATTGTTGTCTATCTAAAAGGGTGTGTTGATACTATCTAGCTAAAGGCTTATGGACAAAAGAAAAAGAAAAGAGAAACTGACTCGGCAGAGCATCGCCGCTCTGTGCCTACGTACTCCCTCGTGCAATGGGAAAGTCAGAGTCAACGTAGTTCGCCTAACTACGGCTAAAGAAAGGGGGAAAGGTTGCTCTCCGAGATATCGCATCTCGTGCCTACGTACTTTCGTCTGGTACGAAAGATCATAACAAACGTAGTTCGGGCTCAAAGGACCACAGGTTGGTTCAACAGTTTTTTAGGCCTGAGTAGGGTTAACAAATAGTTCTAGCAGTTGGTGTATGCAGCTCGACCATTGGAGACTTAGGCGTTACCGTTTGCGGTAGAACTAGGAGTTAACGACACTCTTTTTTTGTGAAAATATTTTCCTGATTAAGAACCCCAAAGGGTAAAAAAGGTTTGAAATGTTTTTGTGTTTTTTAGAGAAGAAGTGTTTTGAATTTGATTTGTAACTCATGTCGCACTAGAGACTATGACCTAAGAGCGAATGCGTCGTATATCACCCAAAGGGTGTACACTAAACACTCTAGGTCCTTGAGAGGAGGCCCCTCAATTACCATTTCTCAAGTAGCTTAAGGCTCGTAGCGTGCTACACTTGTCATTCTTTATTAAGTGTTTTATGAATGTTTGAAGATGAGAAGAGAAGAAGGAACACTAATGGGAGACTAATCAATCCTAAAAGTTATCATGCAAAGTGGACTTAAAGTTTGGATTCAAAAGGGAACTACCTAATGTTATCATGCATATTTAGAACCCTAATGTCTATCATAACTTCTCTTGAATAAGATAAGTTAGAGCTCCTAAGGGAAAGAAGACAAAAGAAGAAGAAGAAAGGCCATAAGAAACATGTAAATGAATGAATGCATACATAAAATGCACAAGTAGAATGATAGTGGGAGGAAAATAGTGTGGGGGCAGTAGCCACCACAAGCTCATCTCAACCAAGCATGCATATGGAAAAATTCAAAGAATAAAGGAAAAGGGAATGCACCAAACACAATTACACAATGCACATATGCAAAAGGGAAACATACAATGCAAACATGAAATGGAAAAGGCATGAAAAATAGCAAACAACTCCTAAAAATACCAAATAAAATCTCAATAGACCCTCAAGATGTTATGAGCCTAGGGTATAAAAATCAGAGTGTAATTCAAAGTTTAAGGTCACTTTCCAGAGGCTAACCTAAAAGGTGTCAAAGGAAAATCTAAATGGGGGAGTTCCTAAAAACCTAATTCAAAACTATGCTTAAAGTCATCTAAAAATCAGAATAAAAATCCTACACCTCTATCAAGATGTCCACAACTATCCAACAAAAGATCAAATACTAAATCTATACCAAGATCAAGCACAAAAATCAGGAAGCAACCTATGCATTTTTAACAATTTTAATCACCAAATTAAAAGAGAAAAATGAAATTAAATGGAAAAATAACCAAAAAAAACAATTAAATTCCATACAAAAATCAGAGACATAACAAAAATGGTTCACAATTTTTTTCATAATTTTCTCACAATTTTTCCTATTTTTAATGCATTAAAAATGAATAAAGCAATAAAATAAAATAAAAAAAGAAATAAGAAAAACTGGAAAAAGAGACAGCCACTAGATCGTGAGACCGGTCAACTCATCCAAGGGGAGGGGAGAGCGCCACGTAGCACAAGGAGGCGTATAATGAAACGCGGCGTTTTGTAGTGCATCAGGTGTGGCTGGTTTGACTTGTGTACACCATACTCCCTAATCTCATTCGTTCATTCTAAAAGTATTACCATCCAACTCATCACAACTTGCCACATAACTAAGTCAATAGTCAACAAGCCTATACTTAATCTCACACGCCAGATCTACTTACTCAGTCAACTAATTCAACCACATCCAACAGCTGTTGGCTTTCGTCTTCGTTTGAAATGAACAAGCAAGGAGCCAAAATCTGTGGCGGCTGGAGAAGATTCTGATCATCTTCTCCGGCGAGCTCATCAACACCAGAAATCTAAGTCTCACCAAACTTAGCAAAAAACACATAGATCTCTTCGTTTACTTACAAGGATCATCGTGATCTACTTCATTCTCACTTCTATCCACAAATCAAGCCACCACGAACCAAAACAGAAAATGCACATCTAGGAAAATCATCTCAAACAGTCACAATTTTAACCCTAACTCCATCTATACATCACCAGCAACCTAACCTCATATCTAATATAACTTAATTGTGCTTAAATTAAGAGAAAATGTGAGTGGAAAGAACCTGATCAGAAGCTTTACTTTAGTCACCTTCAAGCTTGAATTCTTGCCTCAAATGCTGCAGATTCACTCAAGGATGTATGCTACAGCTATCTGGATGCTTAGTTCCCTTTAATTTTGCTTCAAACTTCAAATTCGAATTCCACTTGAGAGCTCCAATTTCTTCAACTGTTCTCACGGCTCTTCCCTCCAAATGCCATCCAAAACCATCTGAATTTGATCCAGATCTTATATAGAAGAAGTTTGGATCACTATCTGGCCCAATCAGAGCCCAATTCATCCAATTTAATTTTCAACATTCTTCCCTTTTCACTCATGGCTTTGCACGAGTTCCCCTCTGTTTGGCCTCAAAATTGCTTCAAATGCACTGCTTGCAAGGTGGTGAAAATGAAGAGCTGAGATTATTCCCTTAATTCCAATCAATGGTGGAGATTGGTTATGTAACTTCATGATGAAGAAAGCTTGACAATGGCTCATTTAAACACCTCAAATGCAAACTGTAAAATTGCCAAAGTGTTTAGAATGTTGTTTGCACTCAAAAAATGCATCCATTTTCACCAAAATGTTAAAAAATGACATAATTCCAATCTTGCCCCTTTAATCATTCTTCCATGAAAATTCAAATATCCAATCCTCAAACCAAGGAAATTTATTGACTTCTCAATGATTGAATAGGCAAATAACACCGTTTTGAGCAAGGTTGATGTTGGAAAAATCTTCATTTGAAGTGTGAAAGTTGGTGAAATGGACCTATAATTTTGTGACCTGTAATCTTACTTTCCCAAAATACCCCTGACTTGTAACCCTCATAACTTGAGTTCTACAAATCAGATGAAAGACTTCTAGTATATTTTGAAAAGCTAAGGCCAAGGCCTACAACTTTCATGTTGGCCAAAAGTTGAGGAGAAACATCCTTATAGGTCAAAAATGGCTTGGAAGTTGGTTGACTTTTGTTGACCAAAATCACATCCCTCTGATGACCTGTAACTTGTCTGGATCATAACTTGAGTTCTATAAATCCAATAAAGGACTTCTAGTACTCAAATTAAAGCTAAGAACATGCTCTACAAGTTCCATGTTGGTCAAAAGGTGAGATGAAAGTTTTATTTTGAGATAGGTGGTCTTGAAGTCAGGCAATAAATAGGGGATTTTACCCTAAGAACCCTAATTTAGTAACTTCTCACACACTTATTCCTTGATGAATTGAACTTGAAATAATATCTCATACATCCAAACACAACATCCCATGACCATAGAGACTTTGAATTGAGTTTTAATCTCCTTCAATTGCACAGTTGATTGAGGATTTGTCAGATGAAAACCCTAGTTGCATCAACTTCAGCTGTAACCTTTCACACTTAGCACAAACACTTGAATGAGCTCCACAATGACCCTCAAGGCACTCAATGAGCTCTATCAACATCTTATATCCATAACCATGCATTCACAATCCCCTGATAATCTTCAATTGGCCTCCAAGTTAGGAGTTGACCCTCATACATCCATCCTTTCACAAGACTACTGTCCACTTCTTGATAATTTGATGACCATCCCAACTTGAGTAAAACCCCTTGCTTAGGATCAACCCTCTGAATAGATTCCTCTTGATATGAACAAACTCTTGATCCCCTATTCAATGCAACATGCTATGCAATGCAAATGCTAGAAAGAAATGAAATGAAACATAAACCAAGTTAAGAAAAGGTTTGGCAAATTTTGGGGTGCAACACAAATTACATGAAAACTTGGATGAGAGAAAAGAAGGGTTAGGGTAAGACGAAGAAGAAGGGCTTAGGATGAAAAGTTCAAGGATTCTTTCATCGTTGCTGGAATAATCAGGTAAGGGGTGGGAGGAAATTAGTCATTTATGAGTGTTATATCATGAAAGGGTAGGGAGGTCTTCCTTGGTCTCCATTAGGAATTGTATGTTTTGTGATTATGACAATTTTGATAAATAATGAAGTGCTTTGTGGTTGTATTTGTGATTCAATTATTGTGATGTGTTGGCGAATCTATCATTGAATTATACTGATATGTGGTTGATGTGTTGTTGAATTCTTGAGTTTTTATGGTGAATTGAGTTGTCCCTGATTGGTGAATCTAAATGAGTAATTCATCAAAAATTTAATATGTTTATGACCTATAGAATAAAATAGGTGTGATAGTGTTGATAGATCATGAATCAGATTAAATTAGAAGTATGTAATTGGATCTGGTATAACACTGAGCGATTGGAAACTGGGCACTGTCACGTAACAACTAAACTAGGATTTATGGAAAAACAAACAATGATAATCGGTTGTTCCCAAATGACAACCGATTGCACTAGTGTAAATTTTGGAAAATTTGCACTCATAACAATTGGTTGTATCATTTTGAGAATCAGTTGTCATGCTTTTCAAAAACGTAATTTTTGGGGTATGACACTTATTGACAATCGGTTGTCACCTATTGACAATCGGTTGTCACTGTATTTTGAACTGTGATATACTTTGAAATTTTACCTCATAACTTTTAACGGTATATGCAATTGACGTGCAACTTGAGGTGTTAGGAAGCTGACACTCAGAGCTATAACAAGATAGAGATAGGTGAATTGTTTAAGTATTATCCCTATGCCTATTGTGTTGGTGAAGTTTTGTTCATATGTTCGATTAATGAATTGTTGTAATTGTTATGATAATGTTGATGTGATTATGAGATGAATTATTATACATATAATGATAACATGTTGAGTTGAGATATGTAGTTTCAGTGTGAAACTACTCTGTGGCCGTTGTACAAGAATTGTACAGTTCGATGTGATACCGTTAATTGTTGTTGAAATATTATGATGATGCATTCATTTATTCATGCATCTTATATTGTTCTTATTGATGAAAAGGGTGGGGGTCTAGGTGAGGGGACTTGTGAATTTCCTCGGCTCGGTGTGAGGCTTGGAGCTCGATGTGGGGCTCATAGATTTGGTAGATGGAACCCAGTTCATGATGAGAACCATTGTTGTGATTGGTACCACATGCATATGAGTCATTAATGTTTTGTGAGTTGCATTGCATGGATAAGTGCATATCATGGTGATGTGGGTGATTTATGAATACTTGTGGATGTGGTGCATGATTGATTTCTATGTGAATCTGTATGTAGTGAACTACTCTGATTATGTACGCACCGTTAATCATTTGAATGTATTCTCATCCCTGTTTGTGTTGTTGTGTTTCTGCTCCTATGGAGTACACACAATCAGGTACCCGAGTAGGAGCTTGAGGTTGAAGATGGTGTTGTGCGTCCTAGTTGTATGTTGATCGAATCCTTTAGTGAAGCCGCTCTGATATATAACACTAGGAGAACAAACTGTTCTTTATTTTATGTTATGTTGCATTATCTTCCTTTTGTTTTAAATATGAACGCTGTTTAATTTTGTGTTGTTGTTGAGGCTTTTAATGCCATAATAATTTTAAAACAAAATTCCGTTGCATATTGAATTGTTTAACGATGAATAAATGTTTCAGTTTGGATGATGGTTTTGATGTGAATAAAATCCTACTCGGAGAATTGCATTTTATGTATGTTTTATTTGATTAAATTGTCGAGTCAGTGAGTAAGGTGTTACATAGTGGTATTAGAGCAGGTCGGCCCGTCCGCCAGGTTTTGTAATGTTGTTTATTCCATAGTACACGACATGTGTGTGAAACACTATCGGTGCTTGTTTGTTTTCTTACCACTTATATGCAGGAGCTAGAATGAAACAAGTGGGGGATAAACTTTTGCTTCTCTGAGGTGTTGCATTTGTGGAGAGTTGGTGTAGTGTGCCGCTGATTGTAAGACTGCAAGTGTTATTGAAGCTGTGTTATTTCACAAACCCGAAGAGAAACCGGATTTGAGATTCTGGTCTTTAGGTTAAGTTAGGATGTATTTGAGGGAGAATAATCAAGTATTATTGGTGTTTGCTTTTTGGAGTGTAGAGAGCAATGTGATGGCTAGTGTTATGCCAATGGTGTGTAATGTCCTGATGTTTTTCCTTAAGATATCTACGACTTACCTCCAAAGTATGAATCTAAGTTTGATGAGGGTGAAGAGTTGATGGTTTATCTGCTAAGCAAGTAAGAGAGTATGTAAGAGATGGTGCGCAAGGGTTGGAGATGTTAGCCTCGTTAGAAGCCAAAGGCAAGAGAGTAGTTTGTGATCTTCTGATTGTGTGTGAATTTCCAAGAGTGTTTTAATGGCTTAGTACCTGGTACTAGTCCCGTTTCAATGGATCCATATAGAATGTTTGCTTCAGAGTTGAAGAAACAATTAGAAGAGTTACTTGAGAAGAAATTTGTTCATCTAAGTGTCTATCCTTGGGGTGCATGAGTATTATTAGTGAATAAGAAGGATGGTAGCATGAGGTTGTATGTTGACAATCTTCAGTTGAATTAGGTGACGATTAATAATAAATATCCTTTTTCGAGAATCGGTGATTTGATGCATCAATTTATTGGTGCTCGTGTTTTCATTAAAATTGATTTGCGGTCGGGTTACCATCAGATTTGAGTGAAACCAGAAGATATTTCGAAGACTGCATTTAAAACGAGATATGGTCACTATGAATATTCTGTAATGTTGTCTGGAGTGTCTAATGCGCCTAGAATTTTCATGGAGTACACGAACATAAATTTTCATCCTTACTTAGATCAGTTTGTTGTGGTGTTTATCGATGATATCCTTATATATTTGTAATCTGAGGAAGAGCATAAAGAACATCTGAAGGTGGTGTTGTAGATGCTAAAAGATAAAAAGTTATATGCCAAGTTATCCAAGTGTGAGTTCTAAAGGTGGTGTTGTAGACGCTAAAAGATAACAAGTTATATGCCAAGTTATCCAAGTGTGAGTTCTGGTTAGAGAAGTTTTCTCGAGCACGTGATTTCTAGTGGTGATATTTTTTTTGATCAATCGAAGGTTGATGTTGTGTTATAGTGGGAAACTCTGAAGTTTATTACTGAGATTAGATGGTTATTATCGCAGGTTCATAAAAGATTTTTCGAAGTTGGAAATGCCTTTGACTCAGTTGACTCGCAAGGGTCAAACTTATGTGTGGGATGTTGCTTGTGAAGAGAGTTTTGTAGAACTCAAGAAGAAATTGACGACTATTCCAGTTTCGATTCTGCCGAATTTGGTTGAACCTTTTGTAGTATATTGTGATGATTCAAAGATAGGTTTAGGAAATGTACTGATGCAGAACGAACATGTGGTTGCTTATGCTTCTAGACAATTAAAAGTCCATGAAAAGAATTATTCTACACACGACTTAGAGTTAGCAGATGTGGTGTTTGTACTTAAAATTTGGAGACATTACCTTTTTGGTTCTAGATTTGAAGTGTTCAGTGATTACAAGCGTTTGAGATATTTATTCTATCAGAAAGAACTAAATATGAGGCAGAGGAGATGTCTCGAGTTCCTAAATGATTATGATTTTTGGTCTAAATTACCATTCAGGTAAAGAGAATGTGGTAGTTGTTGCGTTGAGCAGGAAATCCTTACATATGTCAATGCTTATGGTACAAGAATTAGATTTGATCGAGCAATTCGTAGATATGAGTTTGGTGTGCGAAGGAACTCCTAATAGTGTTAAGTTGGGTATGTTGAAGTTGACTAGTGGCATTATGGAAGAAATCAGAGAAGACTAGAAGACTGACTTAGGATTGATTAACCGGTTAGTGTTGATTAACTCATGTGAGGGTGGTGACTTCAGAGTCGACGAGAGTAGTATGATCATATTTGAAAAGAGAGTTTGTGTTCCGGATGTACCAGAATTTAAAAAGAGCATTCTTGAAGAAGGTCATAGGAGTGGATTTAGTATTCATCTTGGTGCTACCAAGATGTATCAAGACTTGAAGAAATTGTTTTGGTGGCCGGGTATGAAAGAGGAGATAGCCGAGTTTGCCAATGCTTGTTTGATCTATCAGAAATCAAATATCAAACATCATAAGTCGTTGGGTCTGATGCAATCGTTGAGCATTCGAAAGTGGAAATGAGATAATATTTCTATGGATTTTGTGATAAGTATGCCAAAGATGACGAAGGGATGTGACTCCATTTGGGTGATTGTGGATAGGCTGACTAAATTGGATCATTTTATTCTGATTAAGATTAGTTTTCCTTTGCAGAAGTTGGCCGAGTTGTATATTGAGAAGATTGTCAGTTTGCATGGTATTACTTCGAGTATTTTGTCAGGTCGAGATCCAATATTCACTTCGAGATTTTGGGAGTGTTTGTAGAAGGCGTTAGGTACCAAGTTGAGGTAGAGTTCTTCTTATAATCCACAGACGGGCGGTCAAATAGAGAGGATTATTCAATCTTTAGAGGATTTGTTGAGAGCTTGTGTGCTAGAGAAAATTGTTATTAAAACTCTATTAAAAGAATTAAAATCCTAGAAAAACAATTAAAATTCAATTAAAATTCTAGAAAATAAAGGAAAGATCTAAAAATGTAATAAAGCTGATTAAATTGATTAGAGAACAACTGCGCAACTATAGCGAAATAAGCGGTAAAAACCGGACACCGAAATGTCCTCAAAAAAACAGTGAGAGCTGAAAACACCGGGATGAGCACAAATTCTCAAAATAAATCCTCGTATTGGCCTGAAATGCCTGAAGCGCGATCAGAGGGCTGTAATCCCGATAAAGTCAATCTAGCTGAAAAAATGCAATGTATGCGGTATGCGAATGCGAATGCAAAATGCGTCGAAACATAAACCAGATGAGGGAACCGGTTGGTCAAATTTTGGGGTGCAACAGCTGCCCCTATTCAAATGGCATGGACCCGACTAGGTGAAGAGTGAACGACCTTCAAACAATCAAGGTACGAGACGGTTGAATACCAAAGAATCCCTGAAATTTGCCAACCGTGGAGATAAACTGCAAAACTGCTTGAGAAGCAACATCCAATAAACCGAATCTGGTTGTTACGGCAACAACTGGTCCAACGTTTGGTAATAATTCTGATTTCAACATCAATCACCTGCGTGACACCACAGGCACTGGGCTATTTTTGCAAAAACACCTCCGTCCACAATTGGACCAATCTTGTCAACACAAGAAGAGAAACAAATTCGTCAGCACGAATAAAGATTCTGTCGTCACAGGGGTAACCTTGTCCACATCTGGACCCAAATTTTGTCAAATCACGAATAAATGCAAATCTGTCCACGTCAGGACTCACACTTCGTCAACCCGAAGAAATCTCAACAACACAGGAATATAACTTTGTCCACGTTAGGCCGCTTGTTTTGTCAACACGAAGAAATCTCATCAACAAGAGCAAAACTTTGTCCACGTTAGGACACGCACTTCGTCAACACGAAGAAATCCTATCATAAACTTGTCCACGTTAGGACTCAACTTTTGTCAACACGGAGAAATCCTAAAACTTGTCCTCATCAGGACTCACGCCTCGCTAACACGAAGAAAGATAAATTTGTCCCCGTTAGGACTCGTGCATCTTGTCAACACGAAGAACTATAACCTTGTCCACGTCAGGACCCATATTTCGCCAATACGAAGGAAGATATCTGCTGGGGATAAATGGTCCCTAAAGAGTAATTAGTTTTGTCCACGTCAGGACTTCACGTTACGGAAAACTCCCGGTGCTTTCGCTGGGGAAACATTTCTGTCTACACACAGGAAACTTCATCCGCCTATCCATACGGGAAGATCATCTGCCTAAACACAGGAAACTTCATCCGCCTATCCATACGGGAAAATCATCTGCCTAAACACAGGAAACTTCATCCGCCTATCCATACGGGAAAATCATCTGCCTAAATACAGGAAACTTCATCCGCCTATCCATACGGGAAAATCATCTGCCTAAACACAGGAAACTTCATCCGCCTATCCATACGGGAAAATCATCTTCCTAAACACAGGAAACTTCATTCGCCTATCCATACGGGAAAATACTCTGAATACAGTATCTCTGCCTATCTCTGCAGTAGCTAACTCCATTGGTCCCAACCTACAAACCTTCCAGCGCTGACGTGACAACGACTTTGAGGAGGACTCTACTGGGGATAATATTTTGTCAACACGAAGAAATCATGGCGGCTTCACTGGGGATAGAACTCTTCCACCCAATAGGAATTCAATTTTGTCAATCATACTGGACAATAACTCCGCCTTATCTTTGCAGTAGCCAAACCCACTGGGGATGCTCTGAAATTAACAGCCAGGCACCTATTTCGACAACAGGCGACAACTCCTGAAATTTTGGTTATGAAACCCTGTGACGCTGACGGAACAGCAAACTTGAAGAAAATACTCCGATGGCCGAATAAGAGAAACTTCAACAAGCAACTCTGTGGGGAAAATAGTAAGGTGAACCGTATCATCACACGTCTCACGGAGAGACCTCGAATACCTGGTAATAGATCTGAGCTAGAACTCCATACTCCTGCTGAGAAAACACGCCTGAAAGCAAAAGCTTAACCAACCTGATTTATGTTTCAAAATGCATATGTTTGAAAATGATGCAATGCCCTATATGGCATGGAGATGCTATGCGTTTGTATAGATGCAATGCCTCATACGGCATGGAGATGCTATACGTTTGTATAGATGCAAATATGACGGTATATGCAAGTGCAAATTCAAGCTCGAGCGGCCAGAGAACACCGGGACTAAAGCCGCTTGGCAAAATAAATGTCGAAGGCAATGTCAACTCCACTGAGGGGTACCGGGTATCATAGAATCATCTCAGCAAAATAAATGCTGGAAAACTGAGACCAACTTCCATGGGGAAGAAACAATCCTGCTGAGGGATGGCTCACAAATTCATCGTTACGAACTCTGTAGAGGATGACCAACCTGACGGAGGAATGACAACCTTTGAGGAGGGAAGGACGACCCTGCACGGGGATGCCCTTTCTAAACCCTTGACAACCTGATTGTACTCTATGGGGCTTAACCCAACCGGGGTTAATTGCGCACAACTCACTGCTGAGAATGCCCCTGCTGTCAGGGATATCCATTCTGACCTGCCGAAGATACTCCTGATCCTATTTTGAGGAGGAATAATAGCGATCTCAACCATTTTGGGGACAATACGTGACTTCTATCTGCTGAGGAGAGGAATCCTGATTTAACATTAATCGGGAAACCGGTATCAATCAAGCTTTGTATCGGGGAATGCGACACCATGTGAGTCACTAGGAATTATCGTGTCGGGTATTTTTAGGCTTTTTCTAGTTTACGGATGAAAATAGGTTATTAACAAAATGGTTTTAAAGGGAAAATACTAGACGGGGCTAGCATTCAAAGATGGACTACCAGGCGAGAACTGATAGCAAAATAGGTTAGGTTATCGGACGAGAATGGATTTACGGTTGGAACATCAGACGAGACTGACCAGATGATAGGTTAAGGAAAGGATGACCAGACGGGGCTGGTTTGGAAGCTGACATGCACCAGACGGGAACTGATGCAACAAATAGGTTAAAGAGACGGTGACCAGACGGGGCTGGTTGAAAGCTAACATACACCAGACGAGAACTGATGTTTACGGAAAGGTTGGCCAGACAATAACTGGTTGAAAAATAACAGGTACCAGCCGAGAACTGGTGTTTACAGAAAGGTGGCCAGACAATAACTGGTTACTGGTTTTCCAGGCGAGAACTGGGCTTTGGAAATGACAAGGTTACAAGGTTCTGTCAAGTAACTATAAGATAATGATCCAATGACGACAAGGTCTTTTTTGAAGGTTCAGGTTTTTTGACGAGGGTAATGACACGATTCTTTGATACTCAACTCTTGTTAGGGTGAACAAACTTGCTTGAACAACTTGCCCCAGTGCAACTCAACTTGCTCCAATCCAACTCTTGGGGAACTCACTCTGAACAGAAAGTAGCTTGCTACAATATGACCTTGAGACGGCTTGCCCCGGTATCTGCACGACGAAACGATTCATCCTCGATTAAACAACTATCAACATAGTTGGTTTCACTATCTCTGGAGTGACTTGCCCCTTGAATGAGCGGAGAAGCGACTTAACCTGATCTGATCACACACTGGAAGGATCTATCCTCAAATCACAACATTCTGGATAACTGCCCCTGATTGGCTCTCGAGAAGATTCACTTCTGATCGACTGCTTCTCAAGTAAACTGTCCCATAATCAACCGATGCTTCGGGACTTGTCCTTAGACCAACTGATTCCTAACTCACTGGAAGTCTATGCCCCAGATTTACAGGGTTTCACAACATACACCATTCTGATCTAGACTGCTGAATTATTTAGTCCTGTTCAATTATTCCCTGTTGGAATTTCCTTCCTGTCAGCTACTGACCTGCAAATAAAATTGTTTATTCCCGAATGGTAATTTTAATGCAGTGTTCATGCAGATTTTGAAAAAATTGTGTTGTCACTCATTTACGTGTCATGATTGTGAGTGACGAATGAACCAGAGTTCAAACGTAGTGCTGATTTGATCAGTGAAAAAAATACATCAAGGATATGACTAGCAAATCAAGAAGGAGTCGGGTTACTCAACCTTATCGTAATGCGCTTTCAGAATAAGCCCTACCTCAATTAGGTCTTTTAAGGGTTGTATCGTGGTCGGGTTCACGGTTCATGAAACAAAGGATACTTGGCTCAAATTATGATTTTTACCCACCCCTTCTACGTGATGATCTCCGATCCTACAGTTTAGTTAACTTGGCACAAGCGCTCGCCTTTTCGAGAGGTAAGTTGAATATTGGGAACAGTGGTTAAAGAATTCACAAGGTTTTCGGAGTGACAGTTACTCCTTTTTCGTTTTCGGTGTCTGTACCTACACGACTTTGTCCTTGTTCGAGGATTTTTCTTTTTATATCCTTTCTTTTTCATTCTTTTGATTCCCTCATTTTTGCCTGGACTGACTCCTTTTGAGTTCTTTTCGATTTTTTCTTTCTTGAAGTCCAGCGGGATGCCCTGATTTTTGCCTAAGTATTAACTTTCCAGCTTTTTCTTTTCTTTTACTTAGCGGGCTTTCTTATTTCTTTCTTGGAACAAGTCGTGCGACACTGGTTGTCTTGATTGCTCCGAAAGGATTGCGACTGTCTCACTCCTGATTGGTGAGGTTTAACCATTGTGGTTGATGAGGTACGACCTCTGGGGGAAAATAAGATGTGATTGGTCCTTAAGAGGCAACACTCCTCTATAAGACTTGAACGCTCGATCAAGCTAACTGACAACTACCCTGCCCCGGGTTAAGATGTGAGGGTTTTAAAAGTCCGAAAAAACTTCTACTTCCTGGCTCGAAGTGGTTAACAAGGGACTAACTCCTTATATCTCCAGTGTTTGGGGGATTTGAAACAATGCCTTGTACGTCATCGGCAAGGTTTTATCTGAAAGCATACGATCATCGGTTATGAGTATTCAATTTCGTCATCCTCCCTCCAATCTTTGCTAATCAAAGCGACAAAGTGGAGTGAATAAAATGCAAGTGTCAGTGCAATGCAATAAATGAGTGGCAATGACATGATTAATTCAGAAAAATGCATAGTCACTTTATCAATATTACCATTCGAAACAAACAATGTTTAACAGCAAGTAGTAACTAACAGAAAAGAAACTACAAATGCAAATGATAAAAGTCTGAGGACTGCCAATGCTGAGGACGCCTGTCTGTCTGGACCACTGGCTTCTTGCAAATAAACCTCTGCATCTATGAGCTTAGGCAGCTGAGAAATTGTCATGAACCACCAGAATTCCTTCTCTAAAGGAAATGCACTCTTGGTCGATCAACTGTTGTACTTTTGCCTGAAAAGCTTTACAATCTTCAGTTGAATGCCCTGGAGATCCACCATGGTAACTACACTGAGCGTGGGGATTGTACCCGGGAGGGTAAGGTTCTGGCATATGCTTAAGAGCTTTAGGTTCCACCAAAGAATTCTGGATCAAAGATGGTAGAATATGGCTATACGGCACAGGCACTATATGAGAAGGAGCATTCCTTTGTTCCAAGTTGTTACGAGGCCTGTTCTGGTTTGGGTGCTGATTCTGATAACCTCGGCCACGAGTTCGCTGATTTGCCACAGAAGCGACATAAAGTTCTGGATATGGTGCCCTAGGCACAATTGTCTGTCCCGCATAACAAGACACAGAAGATGAAGAACCAACAGATTTCACCGATTCATCTCGAGGATACTCAACATCTGGCATGATTGCATTGATCACAACTCCTTCTTCAATTTGGTAGCTACAGAGAGATTCAGTTTCACTAGCCTGACTGCCCGAAACAATCTGAATTTTCCCAATTTTTACGGCATGCTCGATGCGTTCTCCTAATCTTACCAATTCAGAGAAATTTGGCGCATTTCCAAGCATTCTTTCGAAGTACGGGCTCTCCAGGGAGTCTACAAACATGCCCATTAACTCTCGGTCTAGAAGCGGTGGGTGCACCCTGGCAGCAAATTCTCTCCATCTCTGAACATACTTCCTGAAGGGTTCGTTGTTCTCTTGAGACAATTCCTGCAACTGCATGCGATTAGGAGCCATGTCTAGGTTATAATCATACTGTTTCAGAAAAGCTCTGGCTAAATCCACCCATGATCATATCTGATTACTCTCTAACTGCATATACCAACTCAGAGATGCCCCAGTCAGACTATCTTGAAAGCAGTGAATCATCAACTTGTCGTTTTGCACAAACAAAGTCATTCTTCGGCAGAACATCACCAAATGTTGCTTCGGACAACTATCTCCTCTGTACTTCTCAAATCTCGGCGCTTTGAACTTAGGAGGCAATACCAGGCCAGGAACCAAACACATGTCTGCAGCATTGAGGTTGACAACATTTTTAACTTTCAAGGCTTTGACTCCTTCTTCCAACACTCGGGGCCTTCTAGTATACTCAAGAACTCTTGGGTCTTCAGTCCTAGCTACCGGGATCTCTCTTCGGATATTCTCCATAAGGGAAAACAACACCTTGGCTGTTAATAAGAGGAGGGCGTTCATTTCGGACAACAAACTGCTCACATCGATCTCGGTCCCTAACCGGAGGTTGCACAAATTGGTCTGCAACAACGTTGTTCGCTTGCGGAAAGTCTTCCACAGACATAGAGCCATACAGAGGATTGGTCGTCATAGTGAAACTTGTCAAGGTGTTAAGAGACTGGAAGTGGCTCTCAGACATAGCTACCAATAACCTTCAACTGGCTTCACGACTTGATTCTGCTCAAATCTGCTTCAACCCCTTGGTCGTCTTCTAACAATCAACAGTTGCTCAGGCCAAACACCAGATAATCACCTTCAGAATCAAAACAACGGCTGGATCAGAGCTCTGGCTAGCTGGAGAATGCTATGCAATATGATGCAAAAATGTTTATGCAAATGCAATGCAAGATGCAGCAAACACGGGATCACAACCCCCACAAGGCTCTGATTACTGCTGCACTGCTGATTGAGTAAGTTCGCTCTGAAGAGAAGACCAAGATGACGGGTAGGCTGGAAGTCAAGTTTCCTGCAAAAACCCTCCCACTCACGGGTATGGACCTAATCTGACAAGGTACGACATCCTATGCGGTCGTTGGCGTCACAGACTTTCAAGACTGATGATACGATACCCAGAAGGTGTGGCATCACCATATCCTGAAGAGGCCTCACTTAGCCAACTTCCAATTGATCGGTTCCCGGAGTCGACAATCCTCCTAACCAACAACCCCCTCAACCCAAAGGGTTGAAAAAGAAGTCAACCAGAAGAACCTCGTCCGAGCGTGAATTTTGCGGGACACTAGTACACACAAAGCATGTACGCGCCCACTACTTTCCACACTATTCTAAGGTGCACTCAAGCCTGGGTCTGGCTTCTCACTCAAAGGAACACCTCTCCCAACAGCACAACAGCAACAGATAGCAAAGTGCGGAAGTTGTAAATACAGTAAAATACAACACACAAAAGGTAAACATCCAAAGACGAGCAAACAAGCGCTAGGATTGACTCGCATAGGGGACGTTGGATCCCCAGCAGAGTCGCCAGCTGTCGCTACTGCGAAAATCGGCGCCGGCTATGACAGAAGAGTCGCCACCATGCATTATTTATCCCAACGGAGGGAAAGGAAGCGCTCAGAGTAAACCTAACGCAAAACGGGAAAGGAATGGTCATCGCAACCAAATCCTGGATTCAGGAGTCGGTTACGCAAGGGGAAGGTATTAGCACCCCTCACGTCCATCGTACTCGAAGGGATCCACGCTTGTTGGTTTGTCTACAGGATGCAAAAACAATCTATCTACGGCTGCTAAAGCTAAACGGAAGGAAACTGACTCGATAGAGCGTCACACTCTATGCCTACGTATTCCCTTGTGCAATGGGAAAGTCAGAGTCATCGTAGTTCGGGAAACTACGAGGAAGTTTGCTCGCCAAGACTTCACGTCTTGTGCCTACGTACTTCCACACAGCGTGAAAGATCAGAGCTTACGTAGTTCAGGCTAACTACGGCTAGACAGGGTGTTCTCGATCACACAGGAGTGAGAGATTAAGTTGGCTTTAGAGGTACGGGAACCTACGGGAACTAGAACTACGGTCTAGTCTCGATTGCACTCGGGCAAGAGAAAGGGATAACACCAGTTGTCAGCGGGAAAGTCTCGATCGCACGACAGCGAGAGAACAGAGAGGTTAGTTGTTAGTGTGCTTGCTAGGATACCGCATCCTATGCCTACGTACTCTCGTCTGGTACGAGAGATCATAGCAAATGTAGTTCGACGGGAAAACGAGTCTCGATTGCACGGGGGCAAGAGAAGGGGTCTCGATCGCCTAAACGCGAGAGAAAAGGGTTTTCGATCGCACGGGGGCGAGAACAAAGAGGAAGCAGGCCTACGCCTAAACGGGAAGGAACCCGGGACACACACACAAGAACCTAAGATGTAGGAGCGAATGCGTCGCATGTCACCCAAAGGGTACCATACTAGACATCCTAGACGATTGAGAAGAAACTCCTCAACTGTCATTTCCTACGTATCTAACGTTGCAGCTCACAACACTCGACGGTTGCCTAAATACTTAAATAAGATGATGTTGAACGAAGCGGCTCCGTTGGCTCTCGACATGCGCGCAAGCTCCATTCCAATCTTCTCCTCTCTGGATCCTTGATGAGGACGCTCGAATCAGGAACCAATGTAACGCTTAGACCATCATGGTTCGATTTATACGAGAAATCAAACTCTAAAAGGTAGCGTATTGATGTCCGTGTCAAAGACAAGATAGAGAAATGATATCGAAAATCATTCTCCAATTGAATCATGTCACACGGCCAGCCAGAAATAAAATCGAAGACAAAATTAGATGGAAACGAAAATAGGAGAGAAATCCAACGACAAAATGGAAATAATAGTCTACTCCTAAAATACGGCAATTAAATTCTACTAGAAAATATTCCAAATAAAATTAAAAGGGAATTGCATAATGGAAAATAGCATAGAAAATTCCTATCTAAAATACTATAATAGTCTATAAAGAAAAATAGGAAAAAACTATATTAAATCTATATATCCTATAGTATGCTAAAAATAATAGAATATAAATTTTATATTAAAATCTATGCACTAATATTCTAACCATGAAAATAATCTCCTAAAAAAATAGGAAAAATAAAATCTACACTATTACAATCAATCATCCAACACAAAGGGAAATTGAAAATAAAAGGGGAGGGGGGTACAACCTGCAAACTGGGGTATGCAGGAAAAAAAACACCATTCTGGGCCCAGCCCACCATCACTTCATCAGCCAAAAAAAGAAAAAAGAAAAAAGGAAAAAACGGGGGGGGGGGGGGGGGGTGAATGCAAGGGAACGTGAGGTGTATGATCCAAACACCTGATTGGGCCCAAGGCCCAAGGCCAGTCCGTGAGGCCTCCCAACCTTCCTCTCAATTTTCTCGATGCAACTTCTGAACCCTAACCCTTCTCCTTCCCCTCTCAACGGCGCCGTCACTGTTCATCCCTCTCCATCTGAATCCCTCAACTCTTGCTCCTATCTCTCTCCGTCGCCAAACCTCTCACCTCTCTCACTTCGACTTTCTTTCCCAATCTTACTCTTCAAACTTCTTCAAACTCAATCTCGCGATATTTTCCTCTCCGATTCAATCTCAACTTCGTTTCCATTCCGTTTCCTCCAAATGTCACCATCACCTACAAAATAGAGAACAAAAAAACGCCTGACAAGATCAGAGCATTCGAAACTTTATTCAGAATAAACTTCGTCAGTAGATCATGGATGGAGATGGAAGCAAGTCTTTGGCATCGTCTTGGCAAGCACGAAGGTGTGATGACGAAGATCTACAAAAGTTGACGAAGCTTCGTGGATGAGTTTCTTGTTGAATGTTCTTGAGATACTGGAGATCTGGATGATGATCTACGAAGATTATTGATGAGTCTTTGAGTTTCTGGCAATTTGAATAAAGACCGGATGAAGATACTGATGAACGCATGAAGAACGTTGAAAATATTGATGAGCCTGGAGATAACTGATGAATGCAGGTCTAGATTGATGAATGGATGATGATCTTTGAAGATCTGGAAAACGGTTACGATGAAGATCTTGATGATCATGAAGATATTTTGTATATTGATATGAAGATCTTTGAAGATCTTGATGAACTTTCCGGTGATGAACAGATCTATGAAGATCTGAAAAAAACATGAAAATCCGTTGATGATGAGTTTTTCGGTGGAATTCCGGCAAAAAAATGCAGTTTCCGGCGATCTGTTACGAAGTCCGGCGGGAGGTTACGGTGGTCCGGTGGTGGCTGCATAGCCGGCGGCAGGAGGGAGATAGTGGAGTGTGCGCTGGCACACATGCAAGCAAGGGGAGGACGCGTGGAAGAAAGAGAGCATGCAGAGAGAGAGGAGTGGACAAGTGGAAGGTGAGGTGGCAGCCAGAGAAAACACACGCGTGGCCAATTTATATAATGACATGTGGCGAGTTGGATTGGGCCCCCACAATCTGACACGCGACCCATTACTTAATGATTCAATTAATGAACTAATTAATGATTAAGGGCTCTATTAAATCTAATGACTGCAACTAATGGTTAATTAACTGCAACTAATTAAAAGGATTAAAACTTGATTAATACCCTAAGTGACATCTAATTAATCCTATTAAATTCTAAACCCAAATTCAATTAAAATCTACAAATGAATTAAAACAATTAATGTCTAACAAATTCAATTAATATCTATCAAATATCCTATTAATTCTAAAATGAAACAATTAACATCTAATAAAATTCTAAAAAGAGAAGAATTTAAAATCTATTTTTAAAAAATTCTAAAAAAAGAAATATCTATTAAACTATTTTAAAAAAAAGAATTATCTATTTAAAAATTCTAAAAGAAACTATTATATCTAAAAATGAATTATTCTAAAAATAGAAAATTGTTATTAAAACTCTATTAAAAGAATTAAAATCCTAGAAAAACAATTAAAATTCAATTAAAATTCTAGAAAATAAAGGAAAGATCTAAAAATGTAATAAAGCTGATTAAATTGATTAGAGAACAACTGCGCAACTATAGCGAAATAAGCGGTAAAAACCGGACACCGAAATGTCCTCAAAAAAACAGCGAGAGCTGAAAACACCGGGATGAGCACAAATTCTCAAAATAAATCCTCGTATTGGCCTGAAATTCCTGAAGCGCGATCAGAGGGCTGTAATCCCGATAAAGTCAATCTAGCTGAAAAATGCAATGTATGCGGTATGCGAATGCGAATGCAAAATGCTTCGAAACATAAACCAGATGAGGGAACCGGTTGGTCAAATTTTAGGGTGCAACACCACCCAAAGAAGAATGGTATTTTGATAGTGGATGTTCTAAACATATGACTGGAATAAAGAACCTCTTGGTGGACATTAAACCTCATTCCACGAGTCATGTAACCTTTGGTGATGGGGCTAGAGGAGAAATCAAAGGTATTAGAAAACTAGGATGTCCTGGTGTTCCAGAACTGGATAATGTCATGTTGGTTAAAGGAATGACTGTAAATCTTATCAGTATCAGTCAGCTCTGTGACCAAGGACTCAGTGTCAAATTCACTAAGGGTGAATGTGTTGTCACCAATAGAGAAGATGAGGAAGTCATGAGGGGATCTAGAGCTAAGAATAATTGTTACTTATGGGAGCCTAAAAGTAACTTCAATGTCTGTACCATAACCAAAGAAGAAAAGGAGGATCAATTCTGGCAAAAAAAAGGGAGACATCTTCAAGGGATAAAAAGGACCATATCCAAGGAAGCAGTAAGTAGAACTTCAAAGTCAACCCTAGATGAAAGAACAAGTTGTGGTAAATGTCAGGTTGGCAGGCAAGCCAAAGAATGGACATCATAAAAATCTAGATCTGTTATACTGGAAGTTAATGGAATACATGAAAGATAACCAACATAAAGGAAGCAATGTCACGCAGGATGTCATGACATTATATTATGACAATCTTAGTGCCATCAATATGAACCCAATTCAACTTAATAGAGCCATGTATAATGATAGCAGACATCACTCTAGAGAAGATCGTGTGGAGATTGAGAACTCTGACCTACAAAGTGATATCATTTTTCAAGAGATCTCGAGACTACTCAAATTGAAAATTTAAGAAGCAAGTTGAAAAGGTGTCTTTATAAGGGATTATAGCAATTAATGATAATTGGGAATTGTATTTTAAAAATTAATCATTTACTGATTGGTCAAAATATTGAGTTCCCTCCTCTTTTGAAATCACACCCCACTAGCCCCCTACACACTATACGCTTGCTTCATCTGGTGCCCATACCAATTCTTCATCTTCCATACCTCCTTCAACAACCATAGAAAACCTGTTTTCTCACGGCCAAAGTCTCTTAAAATGTCTCAACATCCAAAATCTATCCCTACCAAGAAAATGACCACCATCGTTGATATAGATTTTGGTGCTAGAAACCCTAACCAGGTTCTTGAGGTGGCACCCCTACGTACGGTGATCCCTGAAGGTCTGAGTGTGAAGAAACTACGAACTTCGCATGCAAGAAGACCTAAAGAACTAGTCATAGGTCAGGCCCCCCACACTTCAACCTCCACCCCTTCTAAGGATACCAATAAGGAAGGCTCTAGGGATTTCCACAACACCATTGCTAATTTGGTATCTAGGATATTGAATGAGCCACATGATGTGCCAGAGATACCCATTCCCCATCTGGATCAACAAGCCGATGTTACTCAAGATGTTGAAACCTTGGGAACAACCTCACAAAAGGATGATGATAAGGGTCAAGCTTCTGAAAGTAATGATGTTAATATGCACGGTGATAACAGTAATGATAATGATGTCCAGAAGGATGAGGCTGATGTAGTGAACCTTGATTATTATTCAGACAATGATCTGATAGCCACGATCAACCCTGGCATAGCCAAAAGGCTCATGACTAGGAAAGGGAAGAAGGCAAGTATGCATAGTCCTCCTAAGAAGAAAGCTGTAACAAAGAGTACTCTTGTTGGCTCTACCAAAGCTTGGAGCAAGGTGGTTCCAAATAAGAGAAAGGCTCAAACTAGTACTGAATCTGACTCTGACTCGGATGTTGCATGTTGTAACACCCCAAATTTAATCAGAATATTTTAATTAACTTATTTAATTGAAAATATTCATATTTTGGGTGTTTCCGGTGATTTTCGGTGTTTTGTGGAATTATTGAGAATTATGCAATTTATGAGTTATTTATTTAATTGATAATATATAATATTAATTTATTAATATTATTATGAATTAAAATAAATATAAGAGGAATAAGGGTAATTTGGGCAATTGAGAGGAGTAAGTGAGGGTATAATGGAGAAAGCCCAATTGTGTGGCCCAAGTCTAAGTTTGACAAAATAGAATTCCGAAGGTTTAGGATTCATTTTGTTAACCGGGAAAATAATGGAGGCCAGAGCTCTGAGGAGGGAGAAGTGGAGGCAAAAGCTTCGGAAGATGCCAGGATATAATCGTGAAAGCTTTGAATCGGCTAAGGTATGGGGAGTAGCGCTGTTCATGATTTTCTATGTATGCCTTTCGATGTGTTTATGGTTGGTTTGGGGGTTTTAGGGGGAATTATGAGAAAAAGGGGATTTTGGCCTTTGTGGCCAAAATCTATCATTGAGATTTTGACCATGATAAGATTAGAAGGTTATGCGAACAAGTGATCTATGGCCTTCGTGGCCTAGATCTATCATAGAGGTGGTAACCTAAGGATTCTAAGGGTAAAGATGGGAAATAATGATCTTTGGCCTTCGTGGCCTAAACCTCAAGTGTAAATCTAAGCGTAAATTTAATTGAGGAATTAGGGAAATTGATGATAAGATCCTAGATTATGGCTTATGGTATGTAACACTGAATATTGACATGAGAAAGGAAACCTTAGGCCTTCGTGGCCAAAACCTTGGGTTGTGATATGTTTGACCCTGTAGGAATAGGAATGTTCAAATGTGAGTAACTCTGATGCACTCAGAGCAATTGTAGGAAAATAGTGATTTAGGCAGTGCAAATGTTTCCAGATTGGCCTAATAAACCATAGATTTTGTGTCGTTATCACCGTATGACCTTAGGGATGATTTGGGGACGTTTTGGGGGCATTGGGTAAGTGAATCGTATGAGTATTTGGGCAAGAATCAGTTCTGGTCATAACAAGTTTCGATGTCATCGCACTGTTCGCCTAGCGAGCATGCCAGCGAAGAATCGCCTAGCGAGCATGCTAGCGAAGACTCGCTACCGACTCGCCTAGCGAGCAAGCTAGCGAACGTAGTAGAGTTCGCGAAAGTTGATCGTGTTGCAGCGACGCCTTGATGTTTGATTCATGGATTTCTGGGATGGATTACCATGAGTATGGCAATGAGGAATTATGTGATTAATAGGCGATAGTGTGACGATTATCACGAGTATAATTGATGAATTAATATGAGATGATATGGGTAGTATTAGGAATTAATATATGATAATATGTGGTAATATGGTGGGCTAATATGAGGATGAATATGATGCAAATATGTGATTATTATGATGAATTATATGACGATTTCCATGATGTGTGATGATGATGATTATTATGATGAATTATGTGATAACATGAGATATGTTGATTTATGCGATGGTGATGATTATTATGATGAATTATGTGATAACATGAGATATGAAAATTTATGTAATGATGATGACTATGTTGATGAATATGATGAATGATGATGCACCTATGATGTTATTATGAGGATGAATTATGACGTGTGCATCATGCATTCATATGCATCCGGAATTCGGTTCAGGACCTCAATTACTTTGGTTCAATCCCACTGTGTGGATGTGAAGTATTATGATATGCTCCGGTTCTCTAGTAGAATCGATCCTATTGATGGGGATCTATGGAGGGTTGATGGACCAGTATCCATCGAGCTGTGATGATTGGTACCACATGCATTGAGTCTATGTTGCATTTGCATTTATGAGCCTTTGTGTATAAATTACGATGTTGTGGCCTTCGAGGCCTATTGAAGGATATAATTGTGTTGAATATGAATATGACGCCGTTTATGCATTAATTGTTATACATTGATTATTATAAATTGTTGTACTCACCCTACCTGTTTGAATGTTACCTCCACGTGGGTAACGTGCAGATGAGCAAGTCTAGCCGTAGACGCCGTCGAGGAGTCATTTTTGAAGGCTGAGTTATTAGTTGATTTAGGTGACTTGAGGGTCTTGCTTTGATATGTAACATCGGGTTGGGTTCTTTGAGTTGGTTTTATATCAGTGGGTTATTGTACTTATTTTCCCTTATGAGTAGAAACCTTGATTTATGCTTTGAGTTCCGCTGTTTATGATGTTTTGATGTATTTTGGGGAAAACCCGTAGTTACGGAGTACGAACCTATTTTGATGACTTTGAGGAATGTACGCCCTTTTAGTGTCTTTTTAATGAGATTTATTTATTCACTCTGATTTCTGTGTTATTTTGCCTTAATATTTTTGGGCTAGAAAAAGGGTGTTACACATGTGATGTCACTGACATCCCACCAAAGAAGAAACCCACCACTAGCAAACTTGCTGCTAGTGTTCCTGAGGTTCCTATTGACAATATCTCATTTCATTATCCCTCAAGTGTCAACAGGTGGAAATATGTGTATCAGAAGAGGTTGGCATTGGAGAGAGCTGGCTCAGAATGCCCTTGAAAGTAAGGAGATCATGAATATTATCCATGATGCTGATTTAATGAGGACTGTCACTCAGTTTTCTCAATGCTATGAGACACTTGTTAAGGGGTTCATAGTGAACCTATAAGAAGAATGTGCTGATAGAAAATCAAACGAGTTTGGTAAAGTGTATGTAAGAGGAAAATGTGTTACTTTCTCCTCAACTGTCATCAATAACTATCTGGGGAGATCTGATGAAGCTCAACCTGAGCTAGCTGCTTCTGACAACAAGGTATGTCAAGTTATAACTGCCAAACAGGTCAAAAGCTGGCCTTCAAAAGGAAAACTGGTTGCCAGTAAACTAAGTGTGAAGTATGCCATGCTACATAAGATTGGTGTTGCCAACTGGGTGCCCACAAATCATAAGTCAACTGTTGCAACTATCCTGGGGAAGTTCATTTATGTTGTTGGGACCAAAACAAAATTTGATTATGGGACCTACATCTTTGATCAGACCATGAAGCATGCAGGAAGTTATAGTGTCAAAGGCCTCATTACATTTCCATCACTTCTCTGTGGGATCATCTTGAATCAGTCTCCCAATATCCTAAAAGAGAATGACTCTGCATGCAAAAGAGAAAGCCCCTTGTCTTTCCACCACAAGATGTTTCAAGGAACTCATGTTCCTGACATTGTCATGACATCTGCAGAAACATCCAAGGATAGTTCAAAGACAGGGAAAGCTGAGGTTATTTCCATGCTCAAAGAAACATGCAAGGAGTTGGAGACAAGGAAGCAAAATCTGGAAAAGTTGATCAGGTCTCTTGAGCAAGATGAAGATACTAAATTTACTGAAAATAATGAGGATAAGCATGATGATGGTTTGGGGGAGGATGATGGCCAGGAAGCTGACTCAGAAGAAGCTGCTGCCAGTTCTAAGGAAGACTCTGATGGAGAAGGAGATAGTGATGATGCTGACTCTGAGTCTGATGACTAGAGATCTTTGTTTGATTGCTCCAGAACAAATGTTTTTTTGTGAACAGTTTTTGTGTTGCTGTATTGTAATAACCCTTTAACTTTATGTTTCCAACTGTGTGTGATCAATGCTAATTAATTAGGTATGATCTAATTTTGTGGCTAAAAAGGGGGAGAAGTAGTAGTAGAAACAGCAGGGTTTGATGTTTGTGCATCAGCAGGCGTGCTTGATGATTTGTTGCTACAGGCTTAGTTGTGTTTAGTTGTTGTCCCTCACAGGTGGAAGATGAGATTTATTGCTATACATGTTTGCACTGAGCAGGTTTGCAGGTGTGCTGAGGTTATGCTGTTGCTGCTCTGAGTTGTGCTGGAGTTGATCTCTTATATGTGTGAGCAGGATGATGATCCTGTGTGTTTGATGTTTGCTATTGCTGGTGAGTGATTGTGTGTTCCTGATATTTATAGGAGTGTGTGTTAGTAGAAATGTGTGCTTCTGTAGGTTGCTGGTATGTTGTGGTTGGCTGGTGTGCCATGATTTGTTATGCATCCCTTGAGGGAGAGAATCACAGGATGTTATACCAGATGTTGTGACATTTGTAGTCTGAACTAGCAGGTGGTATTTTTGCTGAGAAACAAGTGTTTTTCAGGATGTCAACCTGGATGTCTTGACATTCATAAGCCAGAACAGTCTGTATGATTGTGTGTTGAGTGGGAGTATTAGCTAGTAGCTATCCTGCATGATTAGATGTGTATTGTGAACTTTTCTGCTGCATATGTTCTCTGATATGGTGACAGATTGTTTTAGCCAAAAATTTGACAAAGGGGTAGTTTGTAGATGTTTTTGATTGGCTGCATTTTACGGTAAAACATTGTTGTGCGTGTAGATGTCATGATTGATGTCATGACATGCTTGTGTAGTGTTCTGCAGGGTAAGTTTGGTTGGCTAGAACAAAGTGTATTGGATGTCATACTGAATGTCATGACATCAGGTAGCTGACATCAAGGGCACGTGTTTGTCTTTCTGGTATAATGATTGAGTTTGCTCAGGCTAGATTCCAGGAAACATTTTAGGGCGCTTGGTTATTCAGGCGAAATGCTAGGCAGTGTTGAGGATAACATAAAATACCTATGACTTAATTGTAAGTGCGCAACTTTATGAAAAGAGGTTTGACTTGGTTAAACCTAATTGTTGCACTGAGGCCCAAGGAACTGACACTACCTATAAATACAGAAGTTGCAATCCTGATTCAGAGACGAAAGTGTTGAATCTTTCAGTTTGTGTCTTGAATTGACTTTGAAGTTGGGCGAGACGCTCATCCTGAGTAGTCATGAAGGCACGTTGCTCTAATTGCATGTCCCTCATCATGTCTAGAAGTTCTGAAGAATGTTGTTGCAGATGGTTTGTGAAGTGTGGTTGCGCTTCATAACCCCACTGGCGAGGTTCCTCATAACCCCAATTTTGAGATTGCTCATGACCCCACTGCGAATTATCTTCATACTCCGAGTATTGTGGGGGCTGATAATAGTCACGCAACGTTGTCCACCTGGTATGTTGCCATTGGCCCCAACCTTGATCATTACTAGAACCTGTGGGAGGTGTGTGTGCAACCCAATCCTCATTTATTTGATCGGCAGTTTCCATTGGTTGTCGATCATCTTACTCCTCTTGTTCGTCTTTTTCTTCATCCTCTTCACTTTCCTCATCACTCTCATCGGAATCATCTAACCGATAAATAGTGGCTTTAACAACGAATTTGTACTGCTGTTCATCATGAAGCCAGATATAACCCATCATGGTAAGAGTTTTCTAACAAAACTCTTGATCTGAAGTGATCGATTTATAGGGAAACTCCGAAAGTGCAACTTTAGCGCTCGTTAGGATCTCTTGAATAACTGACCCATAAGAGAGAGTTGTACCACGACCTGAGTCCCTTAGAGCGTAAATCCTACTTGCAATGTAGTAAGGCAAATTAATTTTAATCTTGTTTCTCAGAATGTACATCAAGTGAACTTCATCCTGATCAACGCGAGAAAAACCATGTTTCTTAGGCTGCAGAATGTGCGCCACTATCCATTGCAATATCCTATCCTGTGGTTTCAATTTTCCTGTGGTGACAATCTTCGAAAATAAGTCGCTTGCCACAATATGAGCAGTATACGGCTTTTTCAACATAGAGTTCAAAGCTGTCTTGAACTCATAGCCTTCCACTGTGTGGGTGTCAGTGACCTCAAAGAGAGGCTTTTCCGAATCAAGAGACATATTAAAGTACTTTTGCCAGACAGCAGTAGTGACACTAACCTTTGTGTTGCCAACCTTAGGGTGAAATTGAGAACCTGGAAACTTTCCATGAAGACATGTGTAGAAAATGCGTACAAGGTCTTCATTATACTTTTCATTACACTCCAGAAAGTTGTTTACTCCTTGAAAATCAAGAAGACTTACTATGTGAGGAATGTGCATGCGCTCCGCCGAGAGATGATAATAAGCGTGTTGCTTGACCATAAATCTTTTGCTAAAATTTTTGGTGAAGCTTTCGGTAAATTCCGGAGGAACTAACGATACAGCGGAAACCGGAAGGGATGCAGATGAGGAGGCCCTTGTAGATCATTTACCTGTCACTCTTCTTGCAGCCATGGTTGTTGATGTCAAAGAGATGAAGATAAAAATGGGTTGATGATGATTTGCAAAGATTGGAGAAGATTCTTGAATGTGTTGAGAGGTTTGAGACTTTTACCCTTTTTGTAGGAGCTATTTAGGTTTTGGGAAGAGGAGAGTGATAGAGTATAGGTGTGATGTAGTGTCAAGTTACAATGCAAATGCAATGATACACATTGAATGAGTCATAAAGACAATTGAAAAGTGGAATTTTGAACGATTTTCTAAAAACATTTGACTGATTTCGCGTGATGCGTCGACCGCTGTTGGTATGCGTCGACGCATACTGTGTTGGAAATCACACGTTCAAAAACTCAACAGGTATGCGTCAACCAGTAGGTCGACCTGAGCATACCCAAACAAATTTCAATTTTGGTGACACTTTTGTGAGTCGACCAGACCCTGTTTTAGGTCGACTCATGCAGGAGAAACAAGCATATTTTCACATTTATGACCATATAAGCAACAAGGATACATAAATAACTAGCCACAACAAACTTCAAGCATTCAAATAGACCAGATACATATATTATGACATATGTGACACATATAACACAAAATTTGATGCATTTTTGTGAACATGAGAATAGAGAGATAGAGTTGAGGAAAGATATCACCTTCATTCCAAATGTGGCTAGATGAACACACACATGTACTTTCAACATCTTCAATTGGTTAGATATCCGATAATCAAAATAGATGTAAACATAGATATATAAAAGATGTGCAAGAAATGTTACTAAACACGATCCGAAATATCGAGAATACCTAATTCCCGTAGGATATGAAAGAAGGGCTCAGTAGCAAGAGGTTTTGTGAAAATATCCGCTAGTTGATTTTTTGTATCAACGTGTTCAAAAACCACATCGCCTTTCTCCACATGATCCCTAAGGAAGTGGTGTCGTATTTCGATATGCTTAGTGTGTGAATGCAACACGGGATTCTTGGTGAGATTAATGGCACTTGTATTGTCACAAAAGATCGGAATACGCTCAAGTTTGAGATTAAAGTCTAACAATTGTTGCTTAAGCCATAAGACTTGAGCGCAACAACTTCCGGCGACAACGTATTCCGCTTCGGCGGTTGACAAAGCAACAAAAACCTGTTTCTTTCTATGCCAACTGACCAAAGAGTTTGAAAATAAGTGACAAGTACCACTGGTACTTTTCCTATCCGATTTGCACCGGTCAAAATCGGAATCGGAGATTCCAACCAAGGAACAATCGTTTCCTTTGGAATACCATAGTCCAAACTTCGGAGTACCCGAAAGGTATCGAAGTATGCGCTTAACCGCTTTAAGATGGGATTCCTTAGGAGAAGATTGGTATCTAGCGCACATGCAAACACTAAACATAATATCGGGCCTAGAGGCGGTAAGATAAAGAAGAGAGTCGATCATACCTTGATATCTTTTTACCTCTACATCCTTACCATTTTCATCTCTACTGAGATTTGCACAAGTCAGCATTGGTGTGTTAATAGCTTTGGAATTTTCCATGTCAAACCTCTTGAGAAGCTCAAGACAATGTTTTGTTTGACTTACAAAAGTTCCTTCCTCAAGCTGCTTGATTTGTAACCTGAGAAAAAATGTGAGCTCCCCCATCATACTCATCTCGAATTCACCCTACATTAGGTTAGAAAACTCTCTCATGAGATTCATGTTAGTTGAACCGAATATAATTTTATCAACATAAATTTGCACCAAAATTAAGTGTTTTCCTTGACGCTTAATAAACAGGGTTGTGTCGACCTTGCCTCTTGAATACCCTTGATCAAGTAGAAACTTTCTTAGGAACTCATACCAAGCCCTAGGGGCTTGTTTGAGTCCATACAAGGCACGTTTTGACTTGTATACGTGATCAGGATATTCATGAGACTCAAAACCCGGAGGTTGGGCAACATAAACCTCTTAATTTATATAACCTTTAAGGAATGCACTTTTTATATCCATTTGAGATAGCTTAAAATTTTTCGCACAAGCGAAGGCAAGTAAAAGGCGTATAGCCTCGAGTCAGGCCACCAACGCATAAGTTTCCTCATAGTCGATGCCTTCCTCTTGGTATACCCTTGCGCGACTAAACGCGCCTTATTGCGGGTTATTACCCTGTTTTTGTTCAACTTGTTCCTAAACACCCATCGGGTGCCGATTACTCGATGACCTCGCGGAGGAGGGACAAGGTCCCAAACCTCATTTCTCTTGAACTGATTAAGTTCCTCTTGCATAGATAAAAACCAGTGCTCATCGAGTAAGGCTTCTTTAGGGTTTTTAGGTTCCATTTGTGAAACGAAAGCGAAGTGATAACATAAATTACTTATCTTAGACCGAGTCGTAACTCCCTTTGATATATCACCAAGGATATTGTCGATTGGATGGTCTTTGGATGAATTCCAAGCTGGAGGAAGATCATCTTTTATAGACGGATGAAATTCCTCGGTTTCCTCATAGCGGTCATCTTTCTCCTCCTCAATTTTGACTACATCGGGTTGATCAATTCCCGGCTCGGCACTATTGAGTATGTATTTTGAAGATACACCTGCACCATGAATAACACTACCTTTTCCGACATCTCTCGGATAAGATTCATCAAATGTTACGTGTACAGACTCTTCAACTGTAAGTAATCTCTTATTATAAATTCTATAAGCTTTACTTGACTGAGAGTATCCGAGGAAGATACCTTCGTCAGCCTTGGAATCAAATTTGCCTAAGTTTTCCTTTCCATTATTCAACACAAAACACTTACAACCAAATACATGTAGGTGAGATACATTCGGCTTGCGCCCTTTTAAAAGTTCATATGGTGTTTTGTTTAGAATGGGGTGGATGAACACCTTATTCAAAACACAACATGTCGTACTTATGGCGTCGGTCCAAAAATATTTAGGTAATGCACTTTTATTGATCATTGTTCTTCCCAACTCTTCTAAAATACGATTTTTACGCTCCAAAACCCTATTTTGTTGAGGAGTACGTGGAACGAAGAAGTTGTGATCAATTCCGTGTTTACCACAATATTCTTCAAATAAATAGTTTTCAAACTCACATCCATGATCACTCCTAATTGAGACAATGTTTGTGTTTAATTTATTTTGGGAAAGCTTAGCAAATCTTTCAAAGGCGGCGAATGTATCGCTCTTGCTAGCCAAGAATATAGTCCAACAAAATCTAGAAAAGTCATCAACTATTACGAAACTATAATAGTTACCACCTAGGCTTTTAATTCTAAATGGCCCGAATAAATCCATATGGAGAAGCTCGAGAGGTCTCGTAGTTGAAACAATATTTTTGGATTTAAAAGAGATCCTCGTTTGCTTTCCCATTTGAAAAGCATCACAAAGGTGATCCTTGGTGAAATTTATTTTGGGCAAACTTAGGACTAGATCTTTGGAAACTACCTTGTTAAGCAAGCCAAAGTTGAATGTGCTAAACGTCTATGCCGTAACCATGAGTCCTCACTCATTGTCATGAGACATTTGTCACTTGTCAAAGATACTTCATTCAAGTCTAGCATATAGACATTGTTTACTCTTAGGCCATTAAACACACTCTTCATTTCATCATTATGCACAATTTTGCAACACTCTTTTGAAAATGATACATTGTATCCTTTGTCTCATAATTGGCTAATGCTAATGAGATTATGTTTAAGACCCTCGACAAGCAATACATCAGATATAGTAGTGGAAGAAGGGTTACCTACACTACCTTTTCCAAGTATTGCATCGCGATTGTCATCTCCATAGGTTACATACCCCTTCTTCTTTGCCACGAAGTCGATGAAGAGAGATATGTCTCCTGTCATGTGTCTTGAGCAGCCACTATCGAGAACCCATATTCTCTCGGTGGTCTCAAGACGTTGTACCTATGAAAAAACAATTAACAATAGTAGGTACCCAATGGCTTATTGGGTCCTAAATTGTGAGTGACAAAATGGTCACATTTGGGCAACCATTGATAAATGTCTTTAGGAACCAAAAATCTCCTAAAACAACATTTAGCAATGGAATGGCCTTTCTTGCAACAATATAAACAAGAAAAGTTAACTTTTGAATTACCTTTGCTATCGTGATCTCTTACAACATATTTGTATTTTTGATATGGATTAACCATACTCTTTTTAAAATCAGATTTATCGATGGCAAAAGTAATTTTGGGCTCTAGAGCCTTGTTAAGTTTGGCCTTTAGGTTTCTACCTTCATTTTACCAAATGTAACAAGTGTCACACCCAAAATTAACTATTCTACTTCTTAGATCCTCACAACCTGCTTTTGTACTTTCCACTATGGAAGCTTTGAGTGCCTCAAGTTTCTTTTCAGACTCACGAATCTTTTGCTCTAATTGAGCAAAAATTTGATTGTTTGAGGCAATCCTTTTAAAGGCTTCTTTTGCTTCACAATGCAAAGTATTAAAAGCAGATTGTAATTTAAAATGAGACATTTTAGAGGAATTTTCATATTTGCCATGTCGTACCTGTTTCTTTTTGTTCTTTTGGTGAGCGGAAGGACAAAGATTTACGGATTCATCTTCATCACTTGAGCTTTCATCCTCGTAGGAATCATTATCGCTTTCCCAAGCTATATACGCTCTCCTTGGCTTTGATTTCTTCTTATGTAATCTATTTGTTTCCTTTTCTTTGCTCTTTTTGTTCAAGGGACAATCCAGTTTGTAATGTCTGGTCTTTCCGCAAGTATAACATGAACGTCTTATTTTGTTCCCCTTAGTGTCATCATTTCTAGAGTACCTAGATTGTTTCCGGAAGTTGACAAGATTCTTCTCGGAGCGTTGGATGCCGTTCTTTTTAACATAGCGGTTGTAACGCTTTACAAACAACCTCATGTCCTCACTCTTGTCATCCTCTTCTTCGTCACTCGAAGTGTAATCACTATGCTCCTTAGATTGAGACTTTGAGGAAGAAGTCTTGAGAGCAATAGACTTCTTTTCAGTATTTTTTGTTTTGTCCTTCTTTTCCTTTTTTTATGTTGCTCTAGGCTTAGAAGCACTTATTCGTGCTCTTTGCAGCTTCCCAAACAATGTTGTTAGATCCAAAATTGTAAGGTCATTGGCTTCTTTGATAGAAGTTACCTTCGATTGCCATTCCCTGTTAAGACATCTCAAAATTTTGTTAGTAGAAACATCATTGGCAACTGGCCTACCTAGTAAGTGCAATCTATTGATAAGATGAGTGAATCTCTTTTGCATGTACGCAATGGTTTCCCCTTGCTCCATGTAAAAGAGATTGAACTCTTGTGTTAGCATATTGATTCTCGCTAGCTTAACATCATTGGTTCCCTTATGGGAAACTTGCAATGAGTCCCACATAGCTTTTGCCGTTAAATAATGAGAAACCCTATTATATTCATCAACTCCTAATGAGGAGATCAAAATATTTTTCCTTTCCAATAGTAACTATATTTCTTCTCATCATCATCAGTCCATTGTGCTTCGGGCTTAGGCACAATCAAATTATTCGCATCGATCATAATTATTTCCATTGGACCGTTGAGAATAACATTCCACACTTTTCTATCGATGGAATTAATGTGCACCCGCATACAGTCTTTCCAGTAATTGTAATTTCTCCATTAAAAATGGGAGCTCTATTATAGGCCCCTTTAGGTTCGTTAGCCATTTTCTACAAAGTTATACTTGAAGCACGGAGTGAACCGATGCTCCTGATACCACTTGTTAGACGATGGCACGGATCTAGAAGGGGGTTGAATAGATCCCTTATTTAAAAATGAGTCGGCGCTACCAATAAAATGGTTTTTAAAAATTTGTTTAATTTGCGGAAGCGGCCGTGGAAAAATTACCGTCTATAATGAACCGTTACTAGAAGACTGGATATGCGTCTAGCCTTTGGAAATTGATAATGAGAAATGAGAATCACCACACTAGTCACACCACCAATTTGATTTAGATCACTACTTAGTATGACTAGTTCCAATGACTTAAAATGTCAACAAAATAAATGGACATCACACGAGAACTTTGGTTCAGACAATTTATCAAACACTTGGCGTGTGGAGCACTCCAAGTAAGTTCGGCTTTGAGTAAGTAGCTTTAGTTTCTTTGTACAATAAACTATTGTACTAGAGTCAATATTAATTAAGTACTTACTCAAAACAGTCCTAAATTCGATATAATTATTTGTGTGAAAATCTCGGAAATATTAAGCAAATGTAAAAGCGTAAGGTAAAAGGCACAAGGATTTGTTGAGGCAGTTCCCCTGCCGTCCTCGCTTCGGGGTACGTCTGCCCTCAATTCTAACAATAGAATTGAGCTCGTATAATATAAATGTAACCTGTTGTTGAATTGTTTATACAAGAATAGAATAGAAAATGCACAACCAAACTCCCTTATTGTTGAAGATGCTTTCTCTTCTTGTCCCTTGATTCGAGTCGAATCAAGTCCTTCGATTGCTTGTGGATGAACCTCCGATTACAGCTCCTTGGTTGAACAACCTTACATCTTCAACCCCAGCCCGGCTGATATCAAACATTTGTCAATCGAACTCGAACCCTCTCCTTCACAATTCACCGATTACCGCTATTAGATCGACAGAACCCACCGCTCCTCGATCACCTTCGCTCAGTTGAATATATGTTGAGAGGATTCGTACCAAAACCCCCAAATTCAATGAATCTTGGAGGATAAAACCCTCAAGGTTTTATTCAAGAAAAACCTGCCAAAATCTCAACCCAAACCAGATTCCCAATCAATAGCTTCGGACGTTATCACTTCAAACAATCCATAATGCACAACAAAGATTATTGTGTGTGATTGTTGTGGTATGAAATGTAGAAGATGAAGATGGTGAGAACTAATGGCACCTCTTTCACTTTTCTTGTTTTACAATTGATTCAATTGTTATGAAATGAAATGAGCAACTTTCTATTTATATCAGACCAAAAGTAACTGATAAAACTACTTTTTAAAATGATAGACAGGCCAAAAATTATGCAGCAAACAGCGAATGGTCGACCTATGCAGAAGGCAGCGGTCGACTAGAGCTTAACATGTGAAAACAGATTCTGTAAAATAAACATCTATGCATCGACCGAAACAAGACTATGCATCGACGCAAAGGCTTCAATTTTTGACAAATAGAAATGATAACAGTACGCGTTGACCGGTAGGTCGACGTGCGCCAACCTGTGGAAAATGCAATTTAGAGACACCTTCTATGAGTCGACCGAAGCAGATGAATGGTCGACTCAAAGACCTGTATTTTGCAAAAATGCCTATTTTTATGTTTTTGACTCTGTAGATGCAACATATAATACGCCAACGATGTTTGACTCGAATAACGCTAATTTGACGACACAACATGCAAGCAAATGAGACATAAGAGATAAGGTATGCTTATGCCTTGTGGTGATAATGCCACGTATCGATTCTTCCACGTGGTTGCGTTTTGACATCATCGAAACACACATGTATAGTATATGAGACTTTGCCCTCACATTATTTTATTAAGTGAATATATTATAGTGTTAAAATAATAATGAAAATAAGGAGGTGTAGATGAATTAATGTTAAGCTGGTAAATTGGTAAGATGAGTTAGGGGCAATAGAGAGAAAACATAATTAGAAGGAATATGTTAATTAGAAATATGAGAGAAGTGGAGAAAAAGTCAGTTTGCATAATGCATGATAACTTGGAAAAGAGAATAGAATGGCTAGATCAAGAGGAAGGAGAAGAATGACTTAGGAGCACGAGTTCAAGGATCCTCTCATCTTTGCAAGAATAATCAAGTAAGGGGGAAATTATTTATTTTTGGGTTCTATATCATGAAATGGTAGGGAGGTGTCCCTTGGCCTCCATTAGGAATTGTGTGTTATGTGATGCTGACAAATTTGTTAAATAATTATGTGTTTTGTGGTGGTATGTGTGATTCTATTATTGTGACATGTTGGTGAATCTATCATTGAATTATACTGATATGTGGTTGTTGTGGTGTTGAATTCTTGAGTTTTTGTGGTGAATTGAGTTCTCACTGATTGGTGAATCTAAATGAATAATTAATGAAAAACTTAATATGTTATGATTTATAGAATAAAATAGACGTGATAGTGTTTATAGATCATGAATTGAGTAAATTAGAAGTTTGTAATTGGGTCTGGTATAGAATTGAGTGATTGGAAACTAGGCAGTGTCACGTAACAGCTAAATTGAGAATTTTGTAAAAATACACAGTGACGATCAGTTGTTCCCAGATGACAGCCGATTGCCCTAATGTAAATTTTGGAAAATTTGCACGCATGACAATCAGTTGTAGCGGTGTGATAATTGGGATGTCATGCTTTTCAAAAACGTAATTTTTGGGGTCTGGCACTTGGTGCAATTGGTTGTCACGTATTGACAATTGGTTATCACCGCATTTTGGGTTGTGATATGCTTTGATGTTTTACCTCATAACTTTTAATAATAGGTAAAATTTTAAGTATTATTCTTATGCCTACTGTGTGGGTGAAGTTTTATTCATATGTTCAGTTAATGAATTGTTGTAATTGTTGTGATAATGTTGATGTGATTATGAGATGAATTGTTATACATATAATGATAACATGTTGAGTTGAGATATGCAGTTTCAATGTGGAAACTACCCTATGGTTGTTGTATAGGAATCATACAGTTTGATGTGATATTGTTAATTATTATTGAAATGTTGAGATGATGAATTCATTCATGCATCTTATATTGTTGTTATTAAATAAAGAGGAAGAGGTCTCGATGAGGTAACTTGTGACTATCCTCAGCTTGGTGTGGGGCTTGGAGCTCGACTTAGGGCTCATGGGTTAGATAGATGGAACTTGGTTCATGATGAGAACCATTATTGAGATCGATATCGCATGCATACAAGTCATTAATGTGTTGTGAGTTGTATTGCATGGATAAATTCCTATGATGGTTATGTGGGTGGTTTATGAATACTTATGGATGTGGTGCATGATTGATTTCTATGTGAATCTATATGTAGTGAACTACTCTGATTATATATGACCGTTAATCATTTAAATGTATTCTCAGCCTCTATCTGTGTTTTTGCGTCTGTGCTCATCTAGAGTACAGACAATCAGGTCCCTGAGTAGTAGCTTAAGGTTGAGGACAATGTTGTGCCTCCTTAGTTGCATGTTGATCGAGTTCTTTAGTGAAGTTGCTATGATAAGTAACACCAGGGGAATGGGTTGTTCTTTGTTTTATGTTATATTGCATATATTCCTTTTGTTTTAGAGATGAACCATGTTTAATTTTGAGTTGTTGTTGAGGCTTTTAATGCCATAATACTTTTAAAACAAAATTCTGTTGTGTATTGAATTGTTTAATGAGGAATAAATGTTTTAGTTTGGATAATAGTTTTGATGTGAATAACATCCTACTTGCAGAATTATGTGTTATGTATGTTTTATTTGATTAAATTGTCGAGTCGGGGACTAGGGTGTTACAATGTTTCCATCATTTTTCAACTTACGCCTTTCCGATAAGAGCTCTTTCATGAATTTAGCATAAGCAGACATCTGTTCAAGAGATTTACAAAATGGAATGTTAACTTGGATTTTCTTCAGCATCTCCATGAACATTTTGAATTAGTTGCCTTCCTCCTCCTCCTTAGGTTGCTTCTTTAGAATCAGGTACAATAGTTTAATGTAGTCACGTAGCTCGGGATTTGGGTCAATCAAGATTTGTTCTTTGGTTCTTTGGAAGTATGAGTTCTTATCAATGAATTGATCTAGTGTATATCCTCTAACTTTCTCATCACTCTTGACATCCTCTTCAACTACCACTTCTTTTTCACTCATTTGATCAACTTTACTCGATTCTTTCTTTTCGTCACTAACTCTTGGTTCAAAGGCACCATTTTATTTCTTTACTTGATGTTTTTTCATGTCTCATTTTTTGGGTTATATACGGTGTTACCGATAAATGCCTCGCTTGAACTTTCTTGTGCATCCATTTGTTTATATAATTGATCGATTTGCATCTTCAAAATTTTGAAAGATACTCTGGTGTTCTGGTTCATAATGATCTGATTTTGGGTCATATATTGTTGAGTTTTAACCATGCTGTCCTGGGATTTTCTTACCTTCTAAAAGCTTTCTTGAGTGGTGTTCATGAAGTTTGACAATGTTTCCTCAAGAGGCGAGGGTTTGCATTGAGGCGCTTGAGGAACCTGTTGAACATCTTGATTAACATTCAAAGTCTGATTGTTTATCCACTATAAATTCATATGATCTTTCAAACCCGGATTTTATGTGTTGAAATAAAAATTATTCTTTTGAAATTTTGCATATTGAACTTCATCACTCTCAACCTCTATGGTACAATTACCATTTGCATGTTCCCCTTCACAAAAATTACAACGAAGTGTTTGAATTTCGCTCACGTTATCTTGGGTTAGTTGTGCCACAACTAACTATTTAGAAAGTGCTTATACTTGAGCTAACAAGGATGTGGTTGAATCAAATACATGAATACCTTTTTGCTTCATTGCTCGTTCACTTGAGTGATACTCATTTTTACACATATTCTCAATCAATATTTTTAACTCTTCATCCGTTTTAAATCTCAATGTACCTCCAGCTGAGGCATCGAGAAACATTCTCGTTTGTGTTCTCAACCCATTGATAAAGTGTGTCATTTGTTCTATATCACTCATGTTATGATTCAGACACTTATGGAGTAACAATTTGAATCTTTCTCATGCATCACACAACGAATCAAATTCCTCTTGTACAAAATTGGAAATTACGACTTTTCTCTTCACAAACTGAGCATTTGAATAATACCTCTCTAAGAACTTGTCTTCTAGCTCTTTCTAGGTCTGAATAGTATTATTTGGAATGCATTGCAACTAATCCTTCACGCGACCTATCAAGGAAAAGTCAAACAAATGTAATTTTATTTGATCGTCGGTGATATCACCACTAGGATTGCATATTGAGCATGTCTCATAAAATTTAGGGAGATGCTCCCAAGGATCTCTTATTTCTTGCTCGTTGAACTAGTTTTCCTTCAGACCGAAAAGTGCATAATTCTTAATGTCAAAAGATACATGATTTTCCAGCTGAAATCCTAGCGATATCTAGCCGACATCAGTCCTCATGCCATAATCTTCCAATGTTTGTCATACGAGAACTACCATTTATACATTTTTCTATTTTACTTCTTCGATAATTTGCATTGCTTCTTTTTTCGCTATACAAATTGAGCATAATGTTATTTCGATTTCTGGGTCAATTGGTATTAGTGTCGACTCGGTGCCTCACATTTACAAACAAGTAATACTTAATAGCACTACACTAAGCATAACAAAATAAAAGTATAGATAAAATAACTAAAAATTAAAAATTAAAAATAAAATGCAAAATTGAAAACTAACAAAGAAATTGCAAATTAAATAAAATAATAATAATCTAAATGTTGCACTACAATTGTCTTGTTGAAATTATCAACAATTCCCAACAATGGTACCTATGTGCGATTTGAAGTAAATAATAATGGGGGTTTAAAGATTGATTTGCTTCACAAATAAAATAAGAAAATACTTGAAATAAAGTTTAGTGATTAAAGAAGATTAGATTTTCTTCCAACTCCCCTACTCATATTTGTTGATGAACCGTGCATTAATAAAATTTATAATATGTTAATGTATCATGACAAATTAACATGGTTCTTGTATCTAATTTTTTGGAAAATTTACGAAGCTTTACGATTTTTTTGAGGGAATACATGCTTAATTAGTTACGAACTCCTTTAACTTAATTCTAGATTTCACTTTAGTCCTTTAGTTAATAAACGATACAAATTAATCCCTTAAAAACAGTTCTGTTAACCAATTTGATCTTTTATATTAAATATTGAGAAAAAACGTTAACTTGTGATTATGTGGCATAATAGCGTGGCAAAAGTCAAAATAATGAGTCAACATTTTTTTAAGAGACTAAATTGAAACCTTATAGTTAGTCAGGCTCGGTCTTGTACCTGAGCAACCAATCCCACAACACATGGCCTCAAATTGGTAGGGGCCTCAAATTAATATTATAGCCGTAACATAATAGTATATTAATTTGTGTGTTAAATTCTATCATCCAATTAAAATAGTGCAAAATAGTGCCAGGACACACTATTATTTTAAGACAAAGGTTTTCGGTTCGAAACGGGGACAATACTTAATCAAGCATAAAACAACTTTAATTAGTCAGTGCATTATATCAGTGACACATCAATTATACACTACTACTATTATTCTATATCACGTGTCCGTCTGTCCGCTTTTTATAATACTCACCCGATTAAAATATAAATTGTATTATTATTTTTATTTAATTTTTATTTTATTATTTATAAAATAGAAATAATAGATAATGATGGAAAATTTAATAAATAGTCACATAACCATTATTTGTTAAAAAGAGAAGTTAAGATTTAAAATAAAAACTGAAAAGGGTATATTTAGAAAGAAAAAAAAAGTTACACCAAAATCATATTTTGTCTTTATATATATATATATATATATATATATATATATATATATATATATATATATATATATATATATATATATATATATATATATATATATATATATATATATATATATATATATATATATATATATATATATATATATATATATATATATATATATATATATATATATATATATATATATATATATATATATATATATATATATATATATATATATATATATATATATATATATATATATATATATATATATATATATATATATATATATATATATATATATATATATATATATATATATATATATATATATATATATATATATATATATATATACTGCACCAATTCATTTTACTTTATTTTATAAATGATTTGGTAATTTTTAATGTATTCTTTAAATTGTATTTTACTTTATTTTATGAAATATTATACACTACTATTATTATTCTATATATACTGCACCAATTCATTTTACTTTATTTTATAAGTGATTTGATAATTTTTAATGTATTTTTTAAATTATATTTTATAATTATAAGTTAAAAAGTTAGTAAATTTATTTTAATTTTAAATAAGACATTGTGATTAAATAAATAGTAAATGATTAAATTTAAAATATAATTGATTTTTTTTGAACTAAAATATATTTAATTAATTTGACTTAGTTTAATTTAATATAAGGTGAAAAATATAACTCGACTAGTTTGTCTCCTATAATATAACATTTGTATGATTATAATTTGTTTTTACTAATTTAACTTTCTTCTGCTATTATATCAGTTATTAATAAAAAATTTATATTCTTTTTAAAGAAAAATATTAATATAAGTGTTACTTTATTTTGTTAAGGGTTCTATTATAAAAATTAAAACAGGGTCTCTAATTTGTTCGGGTCAGCCTGAAGTAAGTTAAGAGATCATATTAAGAAGATAAATCAAATTGTGATTAAAGTGGCTATACCAGAGACATTAAACCATATTTTGAACAAAATCTTGAATTTAATACCACTAAATCATAATTTTATTACAATTTTTAATTCAAAACAAAGACATTAAACCAAAATAACATTAAAATGTTTCAAAATGTCATATGGCACACAAAGACAATTACAAAAGTTGCACACAAACACTATTATAAAAGATGTACACAAAAGATAAACACAATTATAGTTTGCTATAGATTTTGACCCTTTTGAAGCCTTGATTTTTCTTTGGAATAAGTTGAATTGAAGAAAGTGGTGGTATAGATTGTGTTGGTACTGACTGACTTGGTAGTGTTGTTTTGGACTAAGCCAGGACCTGCCCCTTGTCGCTACTGCGAAAATCGGCGCCGGCTGAACAGAAGAGTCGCCACCGTGCGTTATTTATCCCACGGGAGGGAAAGGAAACGCTCAGAGTAAACCTCGCACAACACGGGAAAGGTATGGTCATCGCAACCAAAACCTGGATTCGGGAGTCGGTTACGCAAGGGGAAGGTATTAGCACCCCTCACGTCCGTCGTACTCGACGGGATCCACGCTTGTTTTCGGGTATGGATTGTTATTCTATCTACTCTAAAGGTCAAGGGTTAAAAGGAAAGAAAATGAAAACAAAATGACTCGGCAAAGTATCGCACTTCATGCCTACGTATTCCCGTCTGGAACGAGAAATCAGAGTCAACGTAGTTCGCCTACCTACGGGAAAGGAGGGGAAGGTTGCTCGCTAGGATATCGCATCCTATGCCTACGTACTTCCACACTGCATGGAAGATCAGAGCAAACGTAGTTCGGGCCACGTACGACACAAGTCTGCCTTGGTTGATTTTATTCCTTCTGAAAAAGGTTTTTCTGATTAACAGTCCAAGCGGACAAAAATAACGTTTTGATGAGTTCACATTCTTTTACGGAAGAAGTGTCTTTTATTGTGATTGAAATCTTTATGTGTTTTTCTGTTTGTTTTGAGAGAGAAGAGACAGAACTCTAACCTACGGTTGCGAAGGGAATCAAACTAACCTAATGTTATCATGCATGGGTTAAGACCTAGTGTCTATCATGCTCCTCTCCTGCACAGAGAGAAACAGAGATCCTACGGGATAGGCAGAAACAGAAACAATAACAGATGTATATACAGTAAAGCGGTAAAATGCATGGATGCAACAGTACAAGCGAGGCAAGGGAGTCCCACTCGACCTCGAACCTAGAAAACAATAGGCAAAAGTGAACAGACTTCACTTTCAACCCAGCAGGGTAGACAGCAAACAATACAGTCCAGAAAATCCAAACAATACATCAGCAAAGAAATACAACAGCATCAGCAGCTCTGACTCAACATCTGACTTCAAGTAATCTCCATTCAGCTACAGGCTTCAACAAGCATCAATCTCCATCTTCATGACCTTCAGGCAAAGGGCTTTGATCATCTGTCTTCCATCTGCAATGGCTTTTCTTCATATCTCAGGCTAGGATGAACATTAGTCAACCAGATGAGGTGAATGAATGTTAGACAGTTAATTACCTACCAAGGGTGGTTCATCAACTGTTAACATTAATCAGAAAGTTTCCTCTCAAAAGTTCTATCTTTCAAATATATTCACTGATCCTTCCAAAGGAAGGAGGTGGATATTTGAAAGAGACTTTGAATCATAGAGGAAGGATGGATGCAGACAAGGCATTCCATGTTTGAGAAACAAGCTTTCTAACCTAGAGCTCTGCCTAGCTCCTAAACCCTAGTCTCCTCAACATCTGCTAGCAAGAACCTCCCCCTCAACTCTGGCAGTTGATCTTCAACATCTGGATCTCTAATGGTCTTCATCTTCACAAGTCTTCAGCTTCCCCAGGTCCCCAGACAAACCCAATACCCAAGCAAGCAAGCAATAATCCCCAGAGGGCACACCACACCAGACAATCAGATATACACAGACAGTAATAGCAGTAGGGGAATCCTGACTTTCCCTAAGGGATCTAATAGCTACCCATAGCCCCTATAGTCCCATAACTAATCTATTCAAACCCTAAGTCCTAAGGGAAATGAAATCAAACTTCCTAAGTCATCATCTAAAAACCCTAATTTGTTCAGGTTATTCAAGCCTACATTAATCACCTAAAATTAATTCCTAAAAATGGGAACTAAAATGAATCTACAAGTTCAACATCTAATCTAAACAATATAAAAAGAGTGAACAAAAAATATGAAAGCATGTAATAGAACCAAAATTACTAAAATCATGCATGAAATGAACTATTTAAAATGACATTTATTTAGAAAATATGGAAAAAATATGAAATAAAAATAAAAATGCAATTTTATTTTTCTATAATTTTCTACACATCCTAAAGAAAATGATGTAAAAAGAATGAACTAAAAATGATTTTTTATGCATTTATTATGAATTAAAGAAAATTGGTAAAAATTAAAATGGAATAAAAACAATGGAAATTAAAATGAGAGGGAGGGGGGTTCATTAAGCAAGCACGCCCAGTTCATATCCAGGATGGGCCAAGCAGGGTAGGGTGCGCGTAGCAATTGGCTTAAGGCCCAGCATCATTCAGAAACAAGGAAAATCAGAAACAGCGCAGGGGGGTGAAAATAGTAAGCATAACACGTTCAAAATGAGAATGGGCTTAAAACTGGGGGTGGGATTAGCAACCTAATCTGAGGCCCGCCCGTTTCAATTAATGAAACGGTGCGTTTGGCACCCAGTCAATTCCCTCCAAATTCTGGATTGAATAATAACCATCTGATCACTCTCTTAGTCAAAAGTCTAACACCAAATAAACGGCCATGATTTCGTCTCCTTCATTTGATCATCTAGGGTTTCTGAAACCCTCATGCACCTGCCATGATCGTCCCATGTTCCAGCTCTCGGTTCTCTCCCTCTAGGCCATGAAATGCCACGACATAAACACGAAAACTGCTCAGAATTCTTCCCTCTACAATCCTATGGTCTCAGCTTACTCTGAAACTCACTAGATCAACAAACCCGATAGCAACAAGATCTGGTCACCATGAACATACTCTGAGATGCATCATCACAATTCTCCCTCAAACTTGCACTAATCTAACCTATACCTAATGGTGATTAACCTGACCTATCAAGCTAAGATTATGATGCATTAACCTAAGAGTTTCAAGCCCTAACAGTTTCTACAACCTGATAACAAACATCACCAAACCACTCCAAATTCAACCTAATTGCTCTACTAATCTCCTACATTACATCTAAACTAATAAATTCATGTTAACCTAATTGAATCAAGCTGTGGCAGAGAAAACATACCTGGTGCAAAATCTTGAAAACAGCTATGGAGGCTTGTGGATCTGAGGCTTCCAAGGCTTGGATCTTGATCAATTGACTCAATACTCAATTCTGTATGCAATACTTTGATGATTCCTGGCTTGAATTGTGCTGTCCAATGGAGATTGTGATTTTGATGTTGATGATGGAAGTGCTCGAAAATGGAGGAATTACACTTGGTTCTTGATTGAATGATGATCCATGATGATGAAACAGTATAATGAAGTTGATTTTGATGATGATTTGGTGAAGAATTTTAGGAATTGGGATGAAACTTCAATGAGAAAGAATGAGAGGATTTTGGAAATTCTTGGTGAAAAATGAAGCCAACCCTTGATCAATCTACATTTCATGAATATATAGACCTCATATGAACATTCTAGATCCATCTTACACATTCCCTTGCCTTCCAACTTTGATCCATTTTTGAAGTGTTTCTTAAAGTACAAGTAACCAAAGATAACTTTCTTTTTTCCTTCTAAACTCAAAAAAGTGTTTGAACCATTGTCTTTGAAATGTCTTTTCCATTCAAAATCATATATTGGAAGTCTCCATTTGGACTTAGAAATCTCCCAAACCATTTTTTCTCTTGACTTTATTCAAGTTATAAGCCTTTTTAGTTCAACTTTTGACCAATTATGCAACTTCATGTTATGAGCTTTTCCAACAATTTGTGACCTTCTTTCTAGACTTAAAATCTCATTTGGAGCAAGTTTGATGTTGTAAGTTTTTCCATTTGAGGCCTCCTTGTATGAGTTTTGGACATAGGTTAAAATGACCTGTAATTCACAAATGCCCAAAATACCCTTTGCTTGCCAAGACCATAAGTTGAGTTCCACACATCATATGAAGGCATACTATACCATTCTAGAAAGCTAAGACAATGAGGAACAATTATTATGTTGACCAAGAATTCATTTGAAATCTCCTTGAGGGGTAAAAATTGCTTGGAAGTCAAGTCACTTTCACAGACAAAAATTCAGATACCTCAGATGACCTGTAACTTGCAAGGACCATAACTTGAGTTCTATAAATCTCCTTGAGGTCTTCCACCACTCAAATTAAAGGTCTTGAGATCCTCTACAAGTTTCATGTTGGCCAAGAAGCCATTTGAAGCTAGAATTTTGACTTATCTTGCTTGGAAATTTGACCTAAACTAGGGGATTTTACACAGAAACCCTAATTTAGAAACTCCTCTTCTCCTTGATTTCTCTTGAATTCTCCTTGGCATATCTCCATATCCTTCTTTATATGTCCAATGATGAACCCCACATCTCTCCACTAGACTTGAATGCCCCTTAAATCAGTCAATTGACCTAGGGTTGACCTAGGGTTGACCCAGATGAAACCCTAGTTGACTGTCTTCAACTGTAGCTCTTGTGCTCTCATCAATGACTTGTCTCCTTCTCCAAATGACTTTCTAAGTCTCTCATAAGGTCTAGATACTCTCCATGCCTTCAATCCACAGCTCACAACCCTCTTGTTGATCCTCAGATACCCTCAGCTAGGTGATGGACTCAAGGCTCGATCTGCTGAACTCTTTGCTTTCAAATTCTTTCCTGATGACTTGAATGAGATTGAATCAGGATAATAACCTCTTGATAGGCCTCTAGAGATGAAAATAATGATTGGTCCCCTGTTGAATGACTTGCTATGCTCATGCTATGCAGATGGTTAGTCTATGTACATGACTCTATATGCAAATGCTAATGACATTGAAACATAAACCCAAGGAATAAGGTTGGGCAAATTTTAGGGTGCAACAGCTGCCCCTATTCAAACGACTTGGACCCGATTGGGTGAAGAGCCCGGAGCCTTCAGACATTCGCGGTACGAGACGGTTGAATACTAGTGAAACCAGAAATTTGCCAACCGCAAAACTAAATTGCGCTCCTGCTTGAGGAACGACATTCATCAGCTGAATCTGATTGTTACGGTAACCCACTGATCTCACGCGACCGTGCTGGGGATTGTCTTCATCGTTCTGAAGAGGATTCTGTCATAACAGACTGCTTGCTTGTCCACGTTAGGACTCTGTCTGTCATCCATACGAAGAGATCTCACTTAGAACCTGTCCACGTTAGGACTCCACTTGCTGTTAACCCAGAAAAATCTCGGCAACTCCGCTGGGGATATTCCAATAAATCGTCCACGTTAGGAATAGACTCTTCCACGTTAGGAATAACACCTGTCCACGTTAGGGATCATTTCTTCTGTATCTGTCCACGTCAGGACTAAACCTTTCATCTTTCCACGTCAGGAAGCAATCTTCTTACCACATAAGGAGAACTATATCAATCTGTCCACGTAAGGACTCCAATACAACTCGATATGTCCGCGTCAGGACTCCAATCTTTCCGCGTAAGGAATACAACTATTTCTGAACCTGTCCACGTAAGGACTCAACTTTCCACGTAAGGAGTGCATCATTCTTCAACGTAAGGAAACAACATTCTTCTAAATTTGTCCGCGTCAGGACTAAATTCTTCCACGTCAGGAATAATCCATTTCTTTCCACGTCAGGAATCAATCTTGATATGTCCGCGTCAGGACTAAATTCTTCCACGTCAGGAATAATCCATTTCTTTGATTCGTCCACATCAGGACACCGATCTCGTCTTGATTTGTCCATGTCAGGACTCAGGCGTCTTCGACCCGCTGAGGAAATAAGACTTGTCCACGTAAGGACTCATGCACCTTTGACCCACTGGGGAAATAACTTGTCCGCGTAAGGACACCAACACAAAGAGTAATCACTTTCGTCAACGTCATGACCTCCCATTCCACTAATTTCGAGAAGCCGAATCTTGCCCACGTTAGGACTAACACACCTCACCAATCCGAGGAAATAAACCTGTCCACGTAAGGACGCCCACTTCTGAAGAAATCCCGTCGATATAGGAATAAATCGTCCGCGTCAGGACTTAGTTCTTCAATGATCCTCACCCACAAACTTCTTAGCACTGACGTGACAGCGACTTTGAGGCGGACTCTACTGGGGATATCTGGAAACCAACTATCGGACGCCTGTTCTGATAACCGACGGGGGCCTCTGAAATCCTGATTCAGGGAACCCGTTGATGACGAACAAACTCTGCTTGGGGATAAGGAGAAACTTATCCTGGTAACTCTGCGGGGAAAATAAGAGACATTTGCATAAACGACTCTGTTAGAGACAAAGAGAATCTCTTCATGCTAACTCTGTGGGGGAATACTGCCGAAACTGACGTTATCATTGGATGTCTCCTGCCGAGATCTTGAATGTTTAGTAAGTTATTTGTTTGAGCCAGAGCTCTCTTCACTTGAACTGCTATAGCACAGAAACTGCTTCAGCAAAATAAATGCTGGAAGGATAATGCCGACTCCGCCGGGGATAGCCAGATGCTACAGAATTATTCCCGCAAAATAAATGCTGGGAGGGTGAAGTCAACCTTGTTGAAGTAACCCCCTGCTGGGGAATATAACCTTGCTGGGGAATAGCAGATGCGCATAGTATGATCGGACTTTCTGCTGGAACGTGAACTGATATCACCAGTATCTCTGACAAAATAAATGACAGGACCCACCATCAACTCTGCTTGGGAGAGTCATAATCTTCGAATTCCACCGGAAGGAAAAAACACTTGCTGAAGAGAGAACTCCGCTGGGGATGGGATGATTCTCTTGGGGAAAATTAACTGACTCCCCTGGGAGAGAGTGCATGACCCTGCGGGGAACGATGAACCTGTCTGAATACAGCCCTACGATCTTGGAATCGCCAAACTCTGCTGAGGACGAATAACTTTTCTGGAGCTACGGCTAGCTGGGAAATTCCATCTTTCTTCAGGAAGAACATGCATGACCTGCGTGGGGATCAAGTCTTTCGTTATCGCCATCTTTTGATCACCTTCCTCGTATGGTTATGAAACCTGTAACAACACAAACAAGACACGACAAGTCTATGCAATCAAATCAATTCAGGTTAGTGACGTTACACTCAGTTAATTCAAAGCTTTAACAATCGTTGGCAAGGGCCAGTGATGTTATACTCATGCTAGTTTCATCAAACTTAGGCGTTTTATCATGCACAAAACAGTAAAGAACAGTGTCAAGTACTGAGTAACATATTTTCATTGATTGGGCCCCTGAATGGGCGGAGTTTTTTTGTACACGGGATGTAACTCCTGAAAAGAGGAAGCTACGCAAAGCAAATACATAAGTATGCACAAGAAGCATGAATATTTTGACAAATTAAATTTTGTACACATGTCGGCAACGGGATGCAGATGAACACCACGAACTGATCCTCCCATGACTCGTCCGACTCTAATGCTTTCCCGGTATCCCCACTTCTGAAAAGATTGTATCCGATAACTGACTCCTCAAATGTATTCTCCCGCATTGATGCTCATTGCAATATCAAATTCGGACCGCAGTCATTTGCTTCTCACATCCCTAACTTTTGCGTGAACCGCCCTTTACGGGTTTTCAGTTCACCGGGATACCCCTTTTTGCCGAAGCCGCCCAGTGTAGGTTTTCAACTTCGCGGGTGTACATTTTTCAATTTTATCCCTAACTTTTGCCCGAACCTTTCATTCTGTTTTTGGTTCGCCAGGATGCCCCATTTTTGCCTGGACTCTCTTTTTTTGTCCAGCGGGTCTATTTCAAGCAAAGTATTTTTTAACTGCGTCCGAATTCACAGGTGACGCAAAGTCTTCTCCGTCCATGGTGGACAACAACAACGCTCCTCCTGAAAAAAACCTTACTGACAACGTATGGCCCTTCGTAGTTGGGGGTCCACTTGCCCCTGTGATCTGCTTACGGCGGGAGAATCCTTTTCAGCACAAGGTCGCCCATCTGAAAGCTTCGCGGAAGTATCTTCTTGTCGTACGCTTTCTTCATTCGTCTTTGGTACAAACGACCGTATGCCAGAGAAGCTAGCCTCTTCTCATCCATCAAACTCAGTTGGTTCAATCTATTAGTTACCCATTCTGCCTCGTCCAGCTGAACGTCTCGCAATACCCTCAAAGAAGGGATCTCAACTTCCAATGGTAGTACCGCTTCCATCCCGTATACCAACGAGAACGGAGTTGCCCCGATTGATGTGCGTACCGTCGTACGATAACCGTGCAAAGCAAAAGGTAGCATTTCATGCCAATCTTTATAAGTCACCACCATTTTCTGAACGATCTTCTTGATATTCTTATTGGCCGCTTCGACAGCGCCATTCATCTTGGGTCGGTAAGGGGAGGAGTTGTGATGTTCGATCTTGAAATTCTGACAGAGCTCCTTCATCATTTTGTTGTTCAGATTTGAACCGTTATCCGTGATTATCCGCTCGAGAATCCCGTATCGGCAAATGATATCTCTCTTGACGAATCTAGCCACCACCTGCTTCGTTACATTTGCGTAAGACGCCGCTTCCACCCACTTGGTGAAATAATCGATTGCTACTAGGATGAACCGATGCCCGTTAGAAGCCGTCGGCTCGATCTTCCCAATCATATCGATTCCCCACATCGAGAATGGCCATGGAGATGACATCACATTTAAAGGACTTGGAGGCACATGTATCTTGTCAGCATATATTTGGCACTTGTGGCACTTCCTTGCGAACTTGAAACAATCAGTTTCCATCGTCAGCCAAAAGTAACCTGCCCTCAGCAGTTTTCTCGTCATAGCATGCCCACCAGCATGCGTACCAAAGGTACCTTCGTGAATTTCCTCCATGAGAAGCTTTGCCTCTTTTTCGTCTACACAACGCAACAGCACCAAGTCGTGGTTTCTTCTGTATAAGACGCCGTCCGGATTCAAATAGAAATTACCCGCTAATCTCCTGAGAGTCTTCTGATCTTGACTGGATGCCCCAGCCGGATACTCTTTATTCTTCAGGAAATTAAGGATATCGAAATACCACGGTTTGTCATCAGATGCTTCATCAATAGCAAATACATAAGCTGGCCTGTCCAACCGAGAGATAGTGATTTGGGGAGCTTCGTTCCAGAAGTTGACCTTGTACATGGAAGACAAAGTGGCAAGGGCGTCAGCCATTTGATTTTCTGCCCGCGGTACGTGATGCAATTCAACCTTGTCGAAGAAAGGCAACAATCTCCTTGCATAATTCATGTAATGTATCAAATTAGGCTGACGTGTCTCCCATTCCCCTTTGATCTGATTCACCACTAGAGCTGAGTCTCCGTATACGTCTAGATGCTTGATTCGCAAATCAATGGCTTCTTCAAGCCCCATTATACAAGCTTCGTATTCGGCCTCATTGTTGGTAACGGCAAAGGTCAATCGGGCAGTAAACGGGATGTGCGACCCGTGCGGCGTAGTAATGATTGCCCCTATTCCGCTACCATAAGCATTCACAGCTCCGTCAAATATCATCTGCCATTTGGACCCCAACTCTGGTCCTTCGTCTGGCAACGACTCTTCGCAATCCTTCATCTTTAAGTACATGATATCCTCGTCAGGAAAATCAAATCTCATTGATTGGTACTCTTCAATAGGCTGCTCCGCCAGATACTCAGACAACACACTCCCCTTTATAGCCTTTTGCGAGACGTATTGAATATCATATTCAGTCAAAACCATCTGCCACCGGGCAATTCTACCTGACAACGCCTGCTTTTCGAATATATATTTGATTGGATCCATCTTCGAGATGAGCATGGTTGTATGATTCAACATGTACTGCCTCAAACGCTTGGCGGCCCAGGCTAGCGCGCAACAAGTTTTCTCCAGCATTGAGTATCGAGATTCACAGTCTGTAAATTTCTTACTCAAGTAATAGATCGCATGCTCTTTTCTCCCTGTCTCGTCGTGTTGACCGAGAACACAACCCATGCTTCCCTCAAGAACCGTCAAATACATTATCAAGGGTCTCCCTGCCACTGGGGGTATCAAAATAGGAGGCTCCTACAGATACTTCTTTATTTTATCAAACGCCTTTTGACAATTTTCGTTCCACGTTACAGCTTGATCTTTCTTCAACAGCTTGAATAATGGTTCACACGTGGCCGTTAGGTGAGATATGAACCGGGCAATGTAGTTCAATCTCCCTAAGAACCCGCGCACCTCTTTCTCTGTTTTAGGCGTCGGCATTTCTTGAATCGCTTTTATTTTAGCAGGATCGACCTCTATTCCTCTTTCGCTTACGATAAACCCCAGCAGTTTACCCGATCTCACCCCGAAGGTGCATTTGTTAGGGTTCAGCCTCAACCTGAACTTCCTAAGCCTTTTAAACAACTTCAACAGATTCACCAGATGCTCTTCCTCCGTCTGGGATTTGGCAATCATATCGTCAACATAAACTTCGATCTCTTTATGCATCATATCATGAAAAAGAGTCGTCATCGCACGCTGATATGTCGCCCCAGCATTTTTCAAACCAAAGGGCATCACTTTGTAGCAAAATGTTCCCCAAGGCGTTATAAAAGTAGTCTTCTCCATATCCTCTGGCGCCATTTTAATTTGATTATAGCCTGAAAAGCCATCCATGAAGGAGAATACGGAGTATTGAGCAGTATTATCAACTAGCACGTCGATATGAGGAAGTGGAAAATCGTCTTTTGGGCTTGCTTTATTCAAATCTCTATAATCCACGCACATTCGAACCTTGCCATCTTTCTTTGGCACTGGTACGATGTTGGCAACCCATGAAGGATACTTCGTCACAGCCAGGAAACCAGCGTCCCACTGTTTCTGCACTTCCTCCTTGATCTTCATTGCCATATCTGGTCGAGTTCTGCGAAGCTTTTGTTTGACTGGCGGGCAATCTTCTTTCAGTGGCAGGCGATGCACAACCATATCTGTATCGAGCCCTGGCATATCCTCATATGACCAAGCGAATACATCATTATACTCTCGGAGCATTTCAACCAGTTTTCGCTTGATATCACCCTGCAGTGCGGCTCCGATACGAATATTCTTCTCAACCCCTTCCGACCCCAAATTGATAATTTCGATGACCTCGTCGTGAGGCAGAATGGCTCTTTCCTCTTGCTTCACCAACCAAGACAGTTCTTCAGGAACGTCGCTATCTTCGACAACCTCTTCTTCGGTCTGGAATACCGGGTGCTCGAAGTCGGGACGAGTCATAGGTGGCTCAAGGATGTCATCTGAAAATGTTATCCTGCAAAAGAAAGGGTTAAGTGCTTCAAAATGCGTATAAAGCGAATAACCACATTGCCATTTTATTGAAAAATACAAAACAGGAAAGACAGGGATTACAGTATTTGCACATGAAAAAACGCCATTTATTTAATGATTAACGTGCAATGTTTATAACAACACAGCCCTAAGCAAATCCTGATGCCCCGGGCAAGACATCAGATTATTCAACAATTAATAAAACAAAGCATTACTGTTTAAAAGTCACAGGAACAAGCTCCTGAATAGACCAGTTGCACAGTCCTTGTCCTGGCGTGCTTGGCTGAATCCAGGCATCCATATCACAGTCGCTGTCTCCTTCATCAGACTCTGAAGCAGCATTGACAGTTTCATGACATACTCCACTGGCAGAGATGGTGATTGACTTTCTGAAATGGGGGGCCCCCACGGAAGGAGTTGATGACGACGGTCGGTACCCCAGCCCGAACCGGTCCATTTTCACAGGGATGTCCAGCACTTTGCCCCAGCCCTTGGCTTCTCCTGCTTCCACTAGAGCTTGAGCTTCCTTATACGATGAGACAGCTATCTCTGGCACTTTGCTCGGCCCGGGACTTTTGTCCTTGATGCGCAAACCTTCGAATGCCTGGCACGGTGTCTCGTGGATCTCTCCGTCGACTTCCACATATTTAAACGAGGATAGATGGCTGACCAGGATGTCTTCTTCTCCGCACACGGTGACTACACTGTCTCCGACCATATACTTTAACTTCTGATGCAGGGTAGACGTAACGGCCCCTGCCCCATGAATCCAGGGTCTTCCCAGCAAGCAGCTGTACGCAGGCTGTAAATCCATGATATAAAACTCCGTTGCAAACACTTCCGGCCCCACTTGCAGAGGCAAAGTAATCGATCCGAAGACTGTTCTCCGCGTGCCGTCAAACGCTCTGACTACCAAATCGCTGGGTGTACACAAAATCCCTCGAACATCCAGCTTCATCATCGCCTTCTTGGGCAGCACATTCAAAGATGATCCGGTGTCAACCAATACATGCGACATTACCGATCCTCTGCACTCAACCGATACGTGTAATGCCATATTATGATCCCTCCCTTTCGGAGTCAAGTCAAAATCAGTAAAGCCCATACTGTGGCCTGCATTCACATGTGCCAATACTCCTTCTAGCTGATTTACGGAGACATCCTGGGGTACAAAAGAAGTGTCCAGGACTTTCAGCAAAGCGTTTCTGTGGGCTTCCGAACACAACAGCAATGACAAGATAGATATTTTGGACGGCGTCTGCTGCAGATGCTCTACAATCTTATAATCACTTTTCTGAATCAAGCGCATGAATTCTTCTACATCCTTCGATGCTGCTTCTTTTCCATTTGCTTGTACCGGAACATTCTCAACCGCTTTCCCTTTTCCTTTCGCTAGCCTTTCAGCCTCCACGTCGGGAGATATAAAGATCCTGCCACTCCTCGTCATGCCTCCTGAACCAACAACGTTGTCCACAATCTCGGCTGACTGCTTGTTAACATCAATTTTTATCCCGTCACAATACACCTCTAACCCATATGACCATGAGACTGCTCTCGTGTTCTCATACGGGATTGGCCCGGCCTTAGTTATGGTAATCGGTGGTCGCTGAGCTGGTGCTGCAATAGTGATCGTTTTCCGAGGAATCGTCACCGTGGCCACATCACTCCGATTATCCACTACTGCCCCTGCAGGCTCATCAGTTGCCGCTCGATCAAACTGCAATATACCTTCATCAATTAAAGCCTGAATGCCTTTCTTCAAATCCTCACACCCCCCAGCTAGGGTCCAACATTCTAAGCAATACTCATCACATCCCGGGTAAACACCCCCTTGCAACAGTCGGCTCTTTATCTCGCTCAGCGGCGTCTTTAAATCTTCAACATTCATAATCAGATTCAGACCTTCCTCGGTCAGCACGGCGTTCGCCCCATGATTGGGCATGGGTTTCTGGACTATATTCGGACCTGCCGTTCCGAAATTGATAGTCTTGTTGTCTAAAAGATCCTGCACAACGTGCTTAAAAGCATGGCAACCTTCTATATCGTGGCCCGGGGCCCCAGAATGAAACTCACAGTGCCTACTTGCATCATAGCCGAACGGGGGAGTTCCCGTTATCGGTGCCAGAGTTCTCTTCTCCACCAGATTCAATCCCAACAGCGTCTGCAACAGATCAGCATAGGTTGAGGGAGGCTTCTCAAATACTCTTCTCGGCTTACTGCCCTGGAATCTTCGTTGAGCCTGCTGTGCCCCCTGCTGAGGCTGCTGCTGCTGTGGCATCGGCTACTGCTGAACCGGTTGTTGTTGCTGGATTGGTTGTTGTTGATAGGGAATAGTAACACTCGACACCTGCTGCGGCTGACGATATTGATTTCGTCCCCTGCCTCGGCCTCGGCCTCGGCCTCCAAATACTGCGCTAGCTTCGCCCTGACGGCGCCCACCATAAGCTTTCCTATTACTGCCAGATGCAGTTGATTCATCGACTTGGAACTTTCCTTGCTTAATGTTACGTTCAATCTTTTCCCCCATTAGAATCAGGTCTGAAAAACTAGCCAGAGACGTATGAAACAGCATATCATGAAACAGCCCTGTGAATGTGCCGACAAACATATCGTTCATTTCTTTATCTTCTACAGGAGGACGGACCCTGGCAGCCATATCGCGCCACCTTTGCGCGTACTCTTTAAAACTCTCCCCCTTTTTCTGCGAAAGCCCGGCCAACTGGACCCGATTGGGTGCCAGGTCGCTGTTATACTTGTAATGGGCTACGAACGCCTCCGCCAATTGCTTCCATGTCTTGATATCAGTTGGCTCCAACCCCATGTACCACTCTAGGGAAGGGCCCGATAGACTATCCTGAAAGAAATGCATTAGCATTCTTTCATCAGTTGAGTATGCAGACATCTTTCTGTAATAAGCTCGCACATGCACTTTCGGACATGTGTCTCCTTTGTACTTGTCGAACGCAGGAGCTTTGAATTTAATTGGCACCCTCAAGCCAGGTACCAAGCCCATGGTTGCCATGTCCAATCCCACAGCACTTTGATTTAGGACTCCCTTCATCTGCTCTTCCAGCATTCTAATCTTTTGGGAATCATCCATCGGCCCTTCAAAACCTCCTCCGGAGAAGGCGTCTTCCTGCTGATCTTCTTGCCACATACCATTTCCAGCCCCGTACCCATCATATGCATTATTACGTCCAGCTCTGATCTGATTCATTCCCGGACCGCGGCCTCTGTTGCCGTACCCTTGAACACCTCCAGCAGGACCAAAACCCATAAATCCAGTACCGTTTCCGTTTCCAAAGCCTCCGTAACCCTGATTGACCATACCATAACCATCTTGCCCAAAGCCTTAAGCATTAAAGCCATACTTGCCAGTGTTATCGAATCCCTGATCGTTGAATCCGAACCCAGTATTGACAAAGCCATTGCCTCCTAGATTATCTGCCAAATTGACATCACCCAGCCCAACATTCTGGACAGCAGTCTCATTCCCCACTCCGACGTTACCGTTCACAGCAGCGGTAGCGTTGTTGACATTAGCGGCAGGTATATTGACCACAGGCGGAGCCACTGGCGTGGGAGTGCCGTCTCCATGAGCAGTATCAACCCGGACAGACTGATGATCGTCATTACCATGACCAGCGTTGCGAGCCAACAGAGGCTGGACCATGGCCTGCAAATTCTCCTGCCCTTTTGCTATAGCCTCCATGGTCTGCATGAAGAGGGCGAGCTTCTCGCGCACATCCTGCATCTCGTTCTGAATTTGGTCCATGACTTTTCGACAGTTGGAGCGTGTAGAATAGCGGTGCGGATGTTGATCTGGAATCCTGTTAAGTACCTGGTACAGAGCAGGGAATAAGACATTATTCAAAGATTACCTGTAATGCAATATGAATATGAATGCAATGCAATGTGTCTGTGCATTAGGGAAATTCATTCCCCCAGTTCTAGTGCGAAGGTGCCGGTGCAGTGACAGTGCTGACAATAGGAATATCGGAGCTGAATCATAGAAAGCCTCATATATTGCAGAGAGAATGAATAAGCCCAGGGTACAATATCACGGAGAATACAAAGAAGGCATGACCTCAACCAACAATCCTGGTGATGGTCAGCACTATGCAAATAAAGCATACAAATTACTATATGAAATGATCAAATCCTCCCAAAAGTCTGGTACTCTTCTATCAACTTCTTGGTGTCCGGATGGCTTGGTCGATCAAGCAGCCCTTCAACAAGCTGGTTTCTCCTCTTAAGGACACGGCGTACGTCTTCAGCAGTTTCTTCCCAGGTTGCTTCTCCGAAGCAATCTTCTAGTTTTCGCTTCTGAGACACTGCTTCATCTCTGGATTTGATTGCCTTGTTCAATGCATGCTGGACACTATACCGGGTCATCACTTCCTCCTCACACTTCTTGATGCTAGACTTCAACTTCTCTTCGAGGTCGGAAATTTGCTGCTTCAGCTTATCTTCCCTCTTCTTATTGTTGGTGAGTGTAGCATTCCAAGTCTTATTGCAAGAGGATATCTCTCGCTGTGCTGCGTCGAGCGCCTTCTTTTTGGCTTCCAGCATGTCATGGGAGCTTCTGAACTCTTGCCCCAGACGTTCGCGCTTTTTCTTCTCCTCAGTCAACTCAGCTCCTAACCTGTTTACCAGCTCGATCTGTTGCTGGAAAGCATATACGGCCTTGTTTTTCTCGCTGCGTGCCTGGGCTAACTCTTGCTCTAACCCTTCATTAATCTTCATCAAGGCTTCTTTTTCCTTCACAACTTGCTCGTAGACTTCTCTAGAAACAGTAGTTGGCTCTGCTACCGGAACGGGAACAAGAATTGGTGCATCTGGAAACGGCATCCTCAACTGACTAGCCCTCTCCTGAATCCAAACCCTATAAGGTGCATAGGCCTGACAGTCATTCTTTCCTAACAACGGCTTCCCTCTGCGGTTAATACGCGTCCAGGCATGTTGCAGCTTGGCTAATAACTCCCCCTTCACGTCTCCTGTGAAGTACAGAGATTCCTGTACTTCTTCCTCCTTTGGCGGGTTCTTCAGCGCATATCCGAACTGACGGACGAACAGAGATGGGTTGTAGTTGATACACCCTTTCCTTCTAATCAACGGCACATTAGGGTACCCCGAACAACTGAAGATGAGCTCAGATCCCAACAGGTCTCGATCAAACCACACAACGTCTTCGGAAGATAGCCTCATCAGGCGCTCTGACCAACTGGCTGAGATTGCACTGTCCACAAATGGTCCCTTCGTGGGGAGATGACTCTTGAACCACATATTCAACAGAGGAGTACAGCAGTAGACAACTTTTCCTCTTCGGTTTTCGTTCTTATAGTGCAATGAGTGGTAGAAGTCTCCGATCAAAGTTGGCACTGGGTTGCCTGCAGCAAACAGATAGAAAGCATCCAAATCCACAAAGTTGGGCAAGTTAGGAAACAACACGATTCCATAGATGCATAAAGCCAAAATAGCATTGAAAACCACCCAACAACCGTTCTTGGCGTACTCCCGAGCTTTGGCGACTAAGAAATCCAGAGAGAAACCTGACACCCCAAGCCAAGAAGTCAACAACAGATCTGCAGCGTTCATATGCAAGGCTTTGGCTAAGTCCTCCAACTTGGGCTCAGCTGCAGAGTGAATAAAGGGAACCTTGTTCTGCACAGGAAGCTCAGTAAACTCCACATACTCCTCAATGGTAGGCCCTAGAATGAAGTCGGCAAAAGTAAAGCATCTCAATGCGGGGTCATAGAACTGCATCAAGGTGTATAGCCCGTTCATCTCATCAGCAGTGGGCTTGCAGACTAATCTCAGTAATCTCCCATGGCTCATTCTGAAGCTTCTCCTAACCTCCTCATCGGCAAGAGATATCAGACCAAGCAAAGAAGTAATATCAGGTGCAGGCAGCTTATACGCAACTGTTTTCCTTAAACCAGCCATAATCAGTACTCTGAAGTCCGGGCACTAGAACTAGGGAAATGCAAATGCACCTGCAGCACAGACGCACGTTAGTGAAATGCAAATGGTAATGGATATGCAGGCAATGCAATGCAAGTATCATGCAACAGGGACCAAGGCTGCAGCTGAATAGCCTAAACCCAATCAAGAAAGGTCTCAGATAGACCATCCAGAAGTCATCAAACCCTGGTCTCAGATAGACCTAACACAAAGCTCCCATACTGGTCTCTGACAGACCTCAAACCATAACTCCAACCGGTCTCTGGTAGACCTCAAATTCACATCTCTAATTGGTCTCTGACAGACCTCAGAACACATCTCCAAATGGTCTCTGACAGACCTCATAACTCTCCATAAATAACCAGGATATCTGATCAAGAAATAACCGGTATCTGAAGGTCTGGTTACCTGCATAACCCTGAATCCCCTCACAGGTGGGTGGCCCTATAACTGGCACATGGTACGGCATCCTATGCGGTCGTCGGCGTCACAGACTTTCAGGGTTGATGATACGATTCCCAGAAGGAGTGGCATCATCAATTCCTGAAGGGGCCTCACTCAGCCAACTTCCAAATGATCGGTCCCCGGAGTCGACAATTCAGCTGACCAACAACCCCTTCGACCCAAAGGGCAGAAAAAGAAGCCAACCAGAAGAACCTCGTCCGAGTGTAGATTTCATGAGACACTAATGCAAGCAAAGCCGGCACGCGCCCACTACTTTCTACGCTAATTCTAGGTGCACTCAAGCCCAGGTCCGGCTTATCTCTCAATATCAGAACACCCGTCACACCCCAAATACAGCAATAATAATCAATATATAAAGCTGAAAATACAAGGTTAGCAATATAAATCCATACAAAATCCTCGACGGGAAAACAAGCGCTAGGATTGACTCGCTCAAAGGGACGTTGGATCCCAAATGCATAAGAACCATCGCAGTTCTTAGCAGCCCGGGGACGTTGGATCCCCAGCAGAGTCGCCAGCTGTCGCTACTGCGAAAATAGGCGCCGGCTGAACAGAAGAGTCGCCACCGTGCGTTATTTATCCCACGGGAGGGAAAGGAAACGCTCAGAGTAAACCTCGCACAACACGGGAAAGGTATGGTCATCGCAACCAAAACCTGGATTCGGGAGTCGGTTACGCAAGGGGAAGGTATTAGCACCCCTCACGTCCGTCGTACTCGACGGGATCCACGCTTGTTTTCGGGTATGGATTGTTATTCTATCTACTCTAAAGGTCAAGGGTTAAAAGGAAAGAAAATGAAAACAAAATGACTCGGCAAAGTATCGCACTTCATGCCTACGTATTCCCGTCTGGAACGAGAAATCAGAGTCAACGTAGTTCGCCTACCTACGGGAAAGGAGGGGAAGGTTGCTCGCTAGGATATCGCATCCTATGCCTACGTACTTCCACACTGCATGGAAGATCAGAGCAAACGTAGTTCGGGCCACGTACGACACAAGTCTGCCTTGGTTGATTTTATTCCTTCTGAAAAAGGTTTTTCTGATTAACAGTCCAAGCGGACAAAAATAACGTTTTGATGAGTTCACATTCTTTTACGGAAGAAGTGTCTTTTATTGTGATTGAAATCTTTATGTGTTTTTCTGTTTGTTTTGAGAGAGAAGAGACAGAACTCTAACCTACGGTTGCGAAGGGAATCAAACTAACCTAATGTTATCATGCATGGGTTAAGACCTAGTGTCTATCATGCTCCTCTCCTGCACAGAGAGAAACAGAGATCCTACGGGATAGGCAGAAACAGAAACAATAACAGATGTATATACAGTAAAGCGGTAAAATGCATGGATGCAACAGTACAAGCGAGGCAAGGGAGTCCCACTCGACCTCGAACCTAGAAAACAATAGGCAAAAGTGAACAGACTTCACTTTCAACCCAGCAGGGTAGACAGCAAACAATACAGTCCAGAAAATCCAAACAATACATCAGCAAAGAAATACAACAGCATCAGCAGCTCTGACTCAACATCTGACTTCAAGTAATCTCCATTCAGCTACAGGCTTCAACAAGCATCAATCTCCATCTTCATGACCTTCAGGCAAAGGGCTTTGATCATCTGTCTTCCATCTGCAATGGCTTTTCTTCATATCTCAGGCTAGGATGAACATTAGTCAACCAGATGAGGTGAATGAATGTTAGACAGTTAATTACCTACCAAGGGTGGTTCATCAACTGTTAACATTAATCAGAAAGTTTCCTCTCAAAAGTTCTATCTTTCAAATATATTCACTGATCCTTCCAAAGGAAGGAGGTGGATATTTGAAAGAGACTTTGAATCATAGAGGAAGGATGGATGCAGACAAGGCATTCCATGTTTGAGAAACAAGCTTTCTAACCTAGAGCTCTGCCTAGCTCCTAAACCCTAGTCTCCTCAACATCTGCTAGCAAGAACCTCCCCCTCAACTCTGGCAGTTGATCTTCAACATCTGGATCTCTAATGGTCTTCATCTTCACAAGTCTTCAGCTTCCCCAGGTCCCCAGACAAACCCAATACCCAAGCAAGCAAGCAATAATCCCCAGAGGGCACACCACACCAGACAATCAGATATACACAGACAGTAATAGCAGTAGGGGAATCCTGACTTTCCCTAAGGGATCTAATAGCTACCCATAGCCCCTATAGTCCCATAACTAATCTATTCAAACCCTAAGTCCTAAGGGAAATGAAATCAAACTTCCTAAGTCATCATCTAAAAACCCTAATTTGTTCAGGTTATTCAAGCCTACATTAATCACCTAAAATTAATTCCTAAAAATGGGAACTAAAATGAATCTACAAGTTCAACATCTAATCTAAACAATATAAAAAGAGTGAACAAAAAATATGAAAGCATGTAATAGAACCAAAATTACTAAAATCATGCATGAAATGAACTATTTAAAATGACATTTATTTAGAAAATATGGAAAAAATATGAAATAAAAATAAAAATGCAATTTTATTTTTCTATAATTTTCTACACATCCTAAAGAAAATGATGTAAAAAGAATGAACTAAAAATGATTTTTTATGCATTTATTATGAATTAAAGAAAATTGGTAAAAATTAAAATGGAATAAAAACAATGGAAATTAAAATGAGAGGGAGGGGGGTTCATTAAGCAAGCACGCCCAGTTCATATCCAGGATGGGCCAAGCAGGGTAGGGTGCGCGTAGCAATTGGCTTAAGGCCCAGCATCATTCAGAAACAAGGAAAATCAGAAACAGCGCAGGGGGGTGAAAATAGTAAGCATAACACGTTCAAAATGAGAATGGGCTTAAAACTGGGGGTGGGATTAGCAACCTAATCTGAGGCCCGCCCGTTTCAATTAATGAAACGGTGCGTTTGGCACCCAGTCAATTCCCTCCAAATTCTGGATTGAATAATAACCATCTGATCACTCTCTTAGTCAAAAGTCTAACACCAAATAAACGGCCATGATTTCGTCTCCTTCATTTGATCATCTAGGGTTTCTGAAACCCTCATGCACCTGCCATGATCGTCCCATGTTCCAGCTCTCGGTTCTCTCCCTCTAGGCCATGAAATGCCACGACATAAACACGAAAACTGCTCAGAATTCTTCCCTCTACAATCCTATGGTCTCAGCTTACTCTGAAACTCACTAGATCAACAAACCCGATAGCAACAAGATCTGGTCACCATGAACATACTCTGAGATGCATCATCACAATTCTCCCTCAAACTTGCACTAATCTAACCTATACCTAATGGTGATTAACCTGACCTATCAAGCTAAGATTATGATGCATTAACCTAAGAGTTTCAAGCCCTAACAGTTTCTACAACCTGATAACAAACATCACCAAACCACTCCAAATTCAACCTAATTGCTCTACTAATCTCCTACATTACATCTAAACTAATAAATTCATGTTAACCTAATTGAATCAAGCTGTGGCAGAGAAAACATACCTGGTGCAAAATCTTGAAAACAGCTATGGAGGCTTGTGGATCTGAGGCTTCCAAGGCTTGGATCTTGATCAATTGACTCAATACTCAATTCTGTATGCAATACTTTGATGATTCCTGGCTTGAATTGTGCTGTCCAATGGAGATTGTGATTTTGATGTTGATGATGGAAGTGCTCGAAAATGGAGGAATTACACTTGGTTCTTGATTGAATGATGATCCATGATGATGAAACAGTATAATGAAGTTGATTTTGATGATGATTTGGTGAAGAATTTTAGGAATTGGGATGAAACTTCAATGAGAAAGAATGAGAGGATTTTGGAAATTCTTGGTGAAAAATGAAGCCAACCCTTGATCAATCTACATTTCATGAATATATAGACCTCATATGAACATTCTAGATCCATCTTACACATTCCCTTGCCTTCCAACTTTGATCCATTTTTGAAGTGTTTCTTAAAGTACAAGTAACCAAAGATAACTTTCTTTTTTCCTTCTAAACTCAAAAAAGTGTTTGAACCATTGTCTTTGAAATGTCTTTTCCATTCAAAATCATATATTGGAAGTCTCCATTTGGACTTAGAAATCTCCCAAACCATTTTTTCTCTTGACTTTATTCAAGTTATAAGCCTTTTTAGTTCAACTTTTGACCAATTATGCAACTTCATGTTATGAGCTTTTCCAACAATTTGTGACCTTCTTTCTAGACTTAAAATCTCATTTGGAGCAAGTTTGATGTTGTAAGTTTTTCCATTTGAGGCCTCCTTGTATGAGTTTTGGACATAGGTTAAAATGACCTGTAATTCACAAATGCCCAAAATACCCTTTGCTTGCCAAGACCATAAGTTGAGTTCCACACATCATATGAAGGCATACTATACCATTCTAGAAAGCTAAGACAATGAGGAACAATTCTTATGTTGACCAAGAATTCATTTGAAATCTCCTTGAGGGGTAAAAATTGCTTGGAAGTCAAGTCACTTTCACAGACAAAAATTCAGATACCTCAGATGACCTGTAACTTGCAAGGACCATAACTTGAGTTCTATAAATCTCCTTGAGGTCTTCCACCACTCAAATTAAAGGTCTTGAGATCCTCTACAAGTTTCATGTTGTCCAAGAAGCCATTTGAAGCTAGAATTTTGACTTATCTTGCTTGGAAATTTGACCTAAACTAGGGGATTTTACACAGAAACCCTAATTTAGAAACTCCTCTTCTCCTTGATTTCTCTTGAATTCTCCTTGGCATATCTCCATATCCTTCTTTATATGTCCAATGATGAACCCCACATCTCTCCACTAGACTTGAATGCCCCTTAAATCAGTCAATTGACCTAGGGTTGACCTAGGGTTGACCCAGATGAAACCCTAGTTGACTGTCTTCAACTGTAGCTCTTGTGCTCTCATCAATGACTTGTCTCCTTCTCCAAATGACTTTCTAAGTCTCTCATAAGGTCTATATACTCTCCATGCCTTCAATCCACAGCTCACAACCCTCTTGTTGATCCTCAGATACCCTCAGCTAGGTGATGGACTCAAGGCTCGATCTGCTGAACTCTTTGCTTTCAAATTCTTTCCTGATGACTTGAATGAGATTGAATCAGGATAATAACCTCTTGATAGGCCTCTAGAGATGAAAATAATGATTGGTCCCCTATTGAATGACTTGCTATGCTCATGCTATGCAGATGGTTAGTCTATGTACATGACTCTATATGCAAATGCTAATGACATTGAAACATAAACCCAAGGAATAAGGTTGGGCAAATTTTAGGGTGCAACACCCCTCAGTCGGGCAGACCCAACCCAGTGCTATGCTGATGAGGCCCAACAAGGCCCAATTTCCTCTGTCGAGCACAAGCCTCATCAAGGCTCACCAATCGGGCAGAAGACTCTCTTGACGGAGAGGCCCATGTGCTCCCCCCACGTTCTCCACGTGTCCCCCACGCGGGGACACGTCATCAAGCAACTATCCACTTCCGAAAGAGATGGTCATCCCACCTTCCGAAGATCACAGGGCAGTTGATTCAGGGCGAAGACCACGTGCTGGTCTTCATTACGCCACGTAATCCCTGGAAGTTACTTGTGTTGGGCTTGTCAATCTGACCCAATGCAATGTAATCCTTGGCCCTGCATTGGGGGCACATTATAAATACCCTATTTCACTAGAGGGTCATGTATTCTATTCATTACACCTTCTCTTTGTACTTGCTCTCTCTAGTTTCATACTTACTTAAGCATCAGAGCATCTTGTAGATACACCCCTTTTTCTCCTCCGTAACCAGTGAAGACAACAACTGACGACGCGTGGCAGGCTACTGATTCCTTTCTGATCAGGTAAGATCAGTGGCGTCGTCTGTGGGAAAATCTGCTTCCCCGTTCTTTCTCTTGTCCAAGCACAGAAGTTCAAGAACCAAAGTAACCTTCAACTTCCATTCAAATCATGGTCAGCCCACGCAATAACAATGCTCTAGGATCTGTCTTTGCCCCCTTCTCCAACAGGGACGCCCACGACCCCAACGCGACCGTCCGCAACGAAGAAGGTGACCACAGGTATGGGCGCACCACCTCTCCCTCCTCAGAAGACGCGACCTGCAACGCCGTCCAACACTTAGACAGCCCGGCTGTCTACCAACCCATCCCGGTTCCAGCCGGCGTCGATCCTACCGTGGTGGCTCTGTTTGCGGAGATCAATTAGACCAACTTAATGATCTTTGGGAAGAACGAGCAGATAGGGATGATCGAGAGGGAACGACCATTGTGCTCTCCCCTGCGGAGACACCGTCGCTCAGTTTCCATCAGTCATTCTCCTCCTACACGGAGAAATCATTGCCAAGCCTCCATCAGTCCTTTCCCTCCCCCGCGGAGACACCATCGCCCAGTTTCCATCAGTCTTTTTCCTCCCCCGCGGAGGACGCGGCTCGTCGAGGACTCACGGGGTCCCTTTCCCCTGCCGACGAGACATCACCCTCGTTTGGAGCGACCTTAACAGCTGGTTTCCCACAAACGGGACAGGTCGCCTCCCCAGAAAGAGCGATGTTCCCTGACTCAAAAAAAGAAAGCCGCAGGGGGTCCCTCCAGATTGAGATCCCGACCGAGGAGTCCCCCACGCCGAAACAAAAACCACTAGGGATCAGCTTCCCCCTTGTTGTCGCCCATCATGAGCGACGAAGACGTCCAGTGCTCATCGCTATGCAGAGCCATCAGGAGGCCCCACTGCCTGTTGGGATGGAAAAACCACCGATCTTGGCAACGTACGATGGCACGGCTGACTTGGAAGACCATATCAAAAGCATCAACACAATACTCGACTACTGGAACGTATGAGGAGCCATCAAGTGCAGGTTGTTCTGCACTAACCTGAGGAAGAGAGCCATGGTGTGGTACAAACGCCTCACGTCCGACTCCATCACCTCCTGGGGTGAACTGAAGCGGCAGTTCTCCAAGCACTTCACGGCTTCCCAGTGCCATCTGAAGACAGAAGCGACCCTGGAAGCCACTAGCTAGAGGAAGAACTAGCCTCTCCGAGATTACATAGAGAGGTTCAATCGCGAAGTCGTCCAGGTATCCACCACAAACGATATGAAGAAGTTCTTGATCCAGAGAGGCATAAGACCACACTCTAACTTCTCCAAAGCCGTTGGGATCGTATGTCCCCGCACCTTGAATGCCCTCCTCCACAAAGCTTAATCATACATCTAGTATGAGGAGATAGAGGCCTCAAACAACATGGACAAATCTAAATACTGTCGGTTCCACCTGAGTCATGGACATGTCACGGAAGATTGCATCCACATAAAATATGAAATCAAGATCTTAATTAAAGAAGGGCATCTGAAACAGTATACCCGAAGGGATGAAACCCCCTGACCTGAGACCCACAAGGCCAAGAGGGTCGAGGAAGCGTCAATTCCCTCTGATAAAACGGGACTGCAGGTGGCCCTGTGCGTCTCCCGACCAGAAGATTTCCTCCTCTTTAGTGAGCCTGCCAAACCACAGTCCACCCACAGTCCGTGGGAGGATTTCCTCGCTACACTGGTGATATCCAGTGGGGGCCCCAGCAAGCTATCGATCGGGTCGGTCAAGAGGAAGTTCGACGAAATCATCGACAAGAGCTCAAAGATGAACCCTACCCTCGACAAGTTTAAAGGACAATCAAACCCGATCACCTTTTACCTAGAGGAAATTCCCGGGAGGCACCTAACTCCAGCATTCCCCTCCTGATCAGAGCTCAAATGGCAAACTTCGATGTCCATCGAATCCTAATCAACTAAGGGAGTTCAGTGGACATAATGTACGCCCACTTGCTCACGACCCTGCAGCTCGACGAGAGCCATTTGAACCCATATATGGGCTCCAACCTCCAAGGCTTCAACATCACCACCACTAAGCCTCGAGGATACGTAGAACTGGTTGTTACCTTTGGGGCCGAGGAGACGGTCCGAAAGGTGAAAGTATGCTTTCTGGTAATTTAGTTCCCCTAATTGTACCAGTGCATCCTGGGACGGCCAACTTTGGCCGAACTGACCGCGGTACCGTCGACAGTCCACCTGAAAATGAAATATTATACATCCAAAAGGCGGGTTGTCACCCTCCACGAGGACATTGAGGCGACACTCAAAGGACTCAGCTCCATTAACATCCCCTCAAATCGGCTGGCAGACCAACCCAAATGGAGGAGTCGAAGCCCTTCCCAAACGTCAACTCTATTGACCTCAACAACCGTTTCCCTAATAAGCAGGGACAAGGCGAAGGGTCCGAAGACACGCCTCCAGCAGAAAATTGACAACTCTCCCATTCGACACGTCCCATTCCATATGGAGACTTCAAACTAACCACATTAGGAGACAATCTCAGAAGAAGCGTGAAGATCGGCACGGGCCTCCCTAACTTAGCAAGGAAACAACTCAAGTTCTGCCTCCAGGAGAATGCTGACCTCTTCGCATGAAGCGCTGCTGAAATGTCTGGGCTCAACCCCGATGTAGCTTGCCACCACCTCTCCATAGATCCAGGCGCTAGGGCTATAGTTCAACATATGCGTAGGCAGTGTCCCGAGAAAGCAAAGGCTGCTGAAAAAGTTGTAAAAGACCTCTTAGAGGCGAATTTTATATCGGAAGCCCAATACACAACATGGATATCCAACATTGTACTAGTTAAGAAACATAATGGAAAATGTAGAATGTGTGTTGACTATACCGATCTTAACCGGGAATGTCCTAAAGATGCTTACCCATTGCCTAACATCGACAAACTCGTCGACAATTATGCAGGTTTAAAACTATTGTCATTCATGGATGCATACTCGGGATATAATCAGATCCCCATGGTGAAGCCGAAAAGCAATACACGACCTTCATGACCGAGTCGGGCAATTATTACTACAACGTAATGCCCTTCGGTCTAAAGAATGTCGGGGCGACCTACCAAAGGATGATGAACAAGGTCTTCCGCAGAGAAATTGGAGACATGCTCGAAGTCTACATGGACGACATGATTGTGAAGTCACGAGAAGAGGTCGACCATACCGCCCATCTCAGGAAGGTCTTTGAAATTGCAAGGAAGTGTAGGATGAGGTTCAACCTGAAAAGTGCACCTTCGGCATACGAGCAGGCAAGTTCCTTGGTTTCAATCTAACAGAACGAGGAATAGAAGCCAACCCGGACAAGTGCAGGGCCTTTTCCGAGTTTGCCATGTTGAACACAAAGAAGTCTATCCAGTTGTCACACCCTCATTTTCACCTTTAGCCTTTTTACCATACACTCTTCATATCATACATCGTTCTATTGCATATCGAGTATGTGGGTTCACAAGGTACGGATTGGGTCGATTTGTTATTTTTCCATTTCAAATGAGATAAATTGCCTATCATGGAATACATGGAAGAAAAGGTTCATCACCTAAGGTTTGATCTAAGTTGGAAAATCTACTCGTGTAGATTACTTCAAGAAGAAGTTACTTGAAAAATATTAGGATATTCAAGATAAATATTCCTAATGAACATGAAATGCAAGGCCAAAATCAAATTTGCTTCATCCAATTTTATTTCAAATTCTTGGTCAAGTGGAGTTCAAATTTGCAAAGCATGAGTCAAGATCACAAGTGCATAATTCAAGACTTCATTTTAAATAATGGCATAAGGGAATCCATCATTCAAAGTTCAAGATTCATGAATTCAAGACTAGATTCAAGAATATTACAAAGAGAAATTTCATGACATTTGTAAAAGTGTCACATTTGTTACAAAGTTTCAAGCTCTTGGTAATGCTTAGAAAATTAAGCTACTTCTAGTCTTAATTCAAGCTTCTAATTAATTTCATGCTATGGAACCCTTCATGCCTCAACAAGTTTACATGTCCAACATTATGCTTGCAAACATCCAAAGAAAATATTTAAGAGCTAACTCAACATTGGAACATGTCAAGATCAAGACTATGTTTGCTTAGCCATGGACAATTTGAAGGGGATCCAAAACAGCCCCATGCAAGAAGTGACAATTTGCATTATATCATAAGACCATCACATGTCACAAGATCAAGGAAATGAACCCACAATGATGCATTTACATACTAAATATCATATTTTTCAAAATGCTGTCAAAAAGGTAGTAGCATTGACCACAAGAGCTGTCAAAACACAAGCCAACAAAATGGGTGCAAGATACAAAATGCAGCAGAAAAAAGACAGCATGGAAAAGTAGTGCAGAAAAATGCAGCATAGCAACATACATGGAAATGGAAAGAAAGATAGTGACATGAGAAAAGGTGGTAAGAAACATCTCCATATGAAAAATCTGATATCTTGAGAGAAGGGAAAACCCTAGAAAAATGAGATAAGAAGAGGATAGGGGCTGCAAAACATAGGGATTCAACATTCACTACACATTGCAAAAACCAGAAAAAATAGAGAGAGTAAGAAACCCTAAAAAAACAGGAAATAGAGAGCAAGAAAACCATTAAAAATCAAGAGAGTCACATAGTAACCCAAGAGGACCATTGAGAAGCAAAACCATCCAAGACATAGAGTGGAGAGTGAAGAAAACACCCAACAAAAATCAGTGGAGGTCTCGCAAGAAGGAGAACAAACTCTTTGGTATCCTTTCCTTTAAACTTTTCCCTCTTTATATCTTGCATTTGTCTTTTGTTTTCTTCTTTTGAATGTTGTTGTGCTGAGTGTATTGTATAAGGTCCTAAGAGGAACCAAGGAACCTCTATGAGAACCATAAGAACGAAAAAGAACAAAGAAAAAAGTTCAGTTTTTTCACCCAGGTGGGCTGACACGGGCCATGTTACACGACACGGGCGGTCGTGTCAGCCTGCTGTTTGAGTTTCCATGGCGCGCGTCTCCTAGACCCTCTGAGTCACACAACACGGCCAGCCGTGTCACACCGCTGTTTTGCCTCAAAAACTCATTATCTCCCAGGCCTTCTGACACGGACCGTGTCACACGACACGGCCACCCGTGTCACACCACTGTCTCGCCTCAAAAACTATGTTGTAGGCACCTTCTGACACGGCCAGCCGTGTTAGGCCCCTGTTTTTTTTTCACTTTTTTCGATATTTTACCTCCAAAATTTTTTTTCAAGGAGTTCGCAGTTTTTTTTGCATGTCTCAATTTTTTTAGCCGACTAACCTCATATGTTTGTATGATTTTAGTATGTGAATATTGCTATGGTCCTTGTTGACCTTTGATTCCAAAAACCATTTTCAAAAACAAACTCTCAATTTTATCGAGCCATTTTTAACCTTGTAAGTCGATTGCCTTGCGCATCGCCATCGACCTTGTCCGTATCGCTTCAAATATATCTTTACAAACAATAAACCTTGATCCAGCATCAAATGATCCTTTTTCTCATAAAAAACCCAAAATACAATAAATATATGGTTAGGGTTGTACGGCATGGATTTTAAGGTGGTGGAGAAGGAATGAGAATGGAATCTTCCTACACTCGTTCTGAATGCTTTGGGTACAAGACGCTCGACTTGGCTATTCGAAACATTCATCTCTATCCAATGTCCTTTTGTGTAATCCTAATCAAGAACCATTTATCTTCAAAAACCTAAAAATAACATCAAATCATCAAACTTCTTTTCACCTTAGGGCATCAATCAAAAACCCTTTTTCAAGGTATAAAATCAATCAACAAATAACCATTTCATAAGCCTTCGAACTACGGAGCTCTGATTCTTCATTTCTTTTAAGTGAGGATACGTAGGCACAAGGGCCACAATCCTTGGAGAGCATTAAAATAAAGAAACCAACCCCTCTTTTCCTTAAGCAAGCAAACTCTTAGATAAAACACCCACTCAAGCAAAACAAACCTAGGAGGTTCCCATCGAGTACGATGGATGCGAGGGGGTGCTAATACCTTCCCCTCACATAACCGACTCCCGAACCCTAAGACTTGGTTGCGATGACCATGCTTTTTCCCTAAAGGTTTTATTGCTATTTCCCTTTCCCTCCGTAGGATAAATAAAATCCGGTGGCGACTGTGTGTCATTTTTCGCGTAGCGACACCAGTCACTAAACGAGATGCTCGCGTCTTTGTCATGATTCGTCACCAAGTCTGCACAGCACGCCCTCCTCTTCTTTAAACTGATATGCAAGGAGGCCACATTCAAATGGACTAAGGAGTGCGAACATGCTCTCCTCCACCTCAAGCAAGTCCTCTCGGAGCCGCCAGTGATGTCGAGACCCATGGTTGGGGAAACCTTATACCTGTATCTCGTTGTCGCCATAGAAGCCGTCAGCGCAACACTGATTCGCGAAACTCCCAAAGAGCAGAAGCCGATATACTTCACGAGAAAAGCCCTCCAAGGGCCTGAGCTCAGGTACCAGCAGATTGGGAAGGTCGATTTGGACCTCAACAACGCGATTAGAAGGTTACAACATTACTTCCTGGCCCATATGATCATAGTCAGAATCGACTAGCCCGTCAAACAACTACTCGGGTGGCCAGACATGTCGGGGAGAATGCTCAAATGGTCGCTCAAACTCTCTGAATTTGACGTTCAATACGAGAGCAGGAAAGCCCTCAAGACTCAAGTCCAGGCCGACTTTGTCGACGAGAAGGCTCCCGTAGAGTCCCTAACCCCTAGGGTGTACAAATGGACCATCTTCATCGATGGCGCCTCTAGCTCGACGAAAAGTAAAGCAGGCATAATACTAGAAAATGAAGAAGGTATCCTGATAGAAGTCTCCCTCGCCTTGGCGTTCCCAACGTCGAACAACTAGGCCGAGTATGAAGCGTTCCTTGTAGGACTCCGTCTGACTCAAGACCTTGCCGCGAAAGAAGTAAAGATCTTTACCGACTCCCAGCTCGTGGCATCCCAGGTACGGGGAGAATATCAGGCCAAGAACGACAACCTCGCCGAGTACCTCTCCTTGGTAAGAGAAAGAAGGAAGAGCTTCGATTCCGCAGAGGTACAACACGTTCCACATGAACACAACACCCGAGCAAACGTCTTGTCAAAATTGGCTAGCACGAAGAGGAAGGATGGAAACAAATCCATAATCCAGGAAGTCCTCTCTCGCCCCATCATCGAGAGAGACACGATAATTGTCGAGGTAAACACTATCAGCGACAGTGACTGCTGGATGACCCCGGTGTTCACCTACCTCAGCACGGGACGCCTGCCCGACAATGCCAAAGAGGCGAGCATGGAAAGACGTTGAGCCTGATCGTACGTCTTGATCGAAGACAAGTTGTACAGGTGGGGATTCTCCATCCCCCTCCTCAAGTGCGTCGATGAATCCAAGGTACCGGACATACTCCAAGAGATCCACGATGGGATCAACGCATAACACCTTGGCGGAAGATCACTTTCTCGCAAGGCCTTACGAGCAGGATATTATTGGGCCACCATGTAGCAAGACGCTAAAGAGCACGTCAAGAAGTGTGACAAATGTCAATGGCATAGGGTAATGCACCTGGCCCCGCCAAACAAGCTCAAAACACTTTCGTCGCCATGGGCCTTTGCATGGTGGGGGATGGACATTCTCGGACCCTTCTCCATCGGATCCTACCAAAATAAATATTTGATAGTCGGCGTCGAATACTTCACCAAGTGGATAGAAGTCGGAGCCTTAGCCAAAATCACTACCCAAAACATACTCTGTTTCTACAAACGAAACATACTTACCTAGTTCGACGTACCTCAGGCCATCGTCACCGACAATGGGATACAGTTCACCGACAAGAACTTCTGGGACTTCGTCACTAGGCTAGGGATGAAACAACACTTCACGTCGGTCGGGCAACCGCAGACAAACGAGCAAGGCGAAGCTGCGAATAGGGTAATTCTGCGCGAGCTGAAGCGAAGGTTGGGAGACGCAAAGAAAAGATGGATCGAGGAACTACACAATTTCCTCTGGGCTTACAGGACCACTCCACACTTAACAACCGAGGATACCCCATTCCAAATGACCTATGGGATAGAGGTGGTAATCCCGATCGAAATAAGAGAATCTTTCATGAGAACCGAGTCCCCCCTACCCGAGGAGGCGAACAACGAAGTACTAAGGGAAGAACTCGACCTGGTCGAGGAAATCAAGTCGGGGGAATTTCTGCAGGAAGCCACACTAAACCAAAGGATAACCTTGTGGCACGACAGCAAAGTCATCAAGCGTGAGTCCTAGGTGGGCAGCCTAGTCCTGTGAAGGAACCAAAAGGAGTCACGCGAGGGCAAACTCGCTGAAAACTGGGAAGACCCCTATCATGTCTGAAACAAAACGGGCAACGAAGCCTATTACCTCGAAAACCTACACAGGGAAGAACTTGCTCGACCATGGAACACATAAAAACTCAAGCAATATTACAGTTAAACACTGCCTGCGACCTACTAGCGTCACGGCCACAAGGGGGCACCACTGTACAAACCTGACTCCTACTTTTTTTTATAAAATAAGGCAAGAGTCATCCCCTTACACGTGCAGGTGTAGTTCTTGATCCAGCGGGGACCCCTCGACCGAGCCCCACCACTGCCGTACCATTGGGGCAGGACACCCAGCTCGAGATGGGAAGTTGACGCCTGGGAAAAAGACCTCAACCGAGATCTTGGCCCCATGATCGATCAGATGCCAACCCCGATCACCCGACCAGTTCTCCGCACAGTCGATCATCAAACAAGTCGAACAAGAAAGCAAACAGAAATACAATTCAAACATAAAAACATAAAGCACACACAACATAAAAGTAAAGTTGCTATATATACAAAATGGCGGGCAAAGCCCATTGTCAAAAAATTACAAGAATGGCCAAGCAGGCCAGAAACAGGTACATCAAGCGTAGGCATGCAGGCCAAGAAAATAACACAGGCACGCAAGCAAAAAAAAACAACATACAAAACTAAGAGGCTTCATTCTCCTCCTGCTCGCCACCAACCTCGACCGGGCCGTCGTCCTCCTCTTTGGTTTCCGGCGCGACCACACGAACCTCGACGAATTGATGGAAGGGCCCTATCCCTTTGGTGATAAACGGGATACCCGAGTTCACGAGCCAGAGCTGCTCCACGTCGCTGTCGTATTCCACCTCGAGCGCCCCCAAACAATCCTGCTCGAGATGTCAGATCCTCGACACCAGAGCCGCCCGGGATGCCACGAGTTTTTCCTCATTGGTCTCGTCCTCTACAGACTGGGAAGCCGCCTCCAGTTTTGTAATTCGCGCCAAGAGCCTAGTGTTCTCTTCGCCTGCGGCCTTCAACTGCTTCTCCACTTTGTCGTAGAGCTTAAGATGGATGCATTATTTTCCTTCGTCTGATCGAGATCAGCAACCAACTTGCTCCTCTCCGTCTTGACGGTCGCAAGGTCGGCTTGCAATTTGGAGAGGTCAGCTTAAGAGCAAGCCTCATCGTTGAGGACCATAGCCGTCTCGAAGACTCGAATCACCACGGCTAGGTCCTTCACCAAAGCCTTCTTCCTTGTCTGCCAATCAGCACCCAAGATGGATTCTGTCTCCGCGGCACCCATCACTGAAGAGTTGGCCCCACAGAAGAATGCGGGCTGCAAGTGACAATGTGGGAGCAAGAACCTCTCTTCGGCACTACCTTCAGTGAGGTCGAAGGTCTTGGGCTCGCCGACCCGTGGTCTTTTAGGTGCCTCTTGCAAGGAGGGGGACTGGCTGCCCTGAGGGGAAGAAGACGAGCCACCAGGCTGCTGTTCGGGACCAGGCATTTGCTGCACCTGGGCAACCTTCCCTTTCCAGATTTCTTCACGCCCTTGCTGGCCGCCAACCTTTTCACACGCTCGTGTATGCTCGACATCTCTTCTGCAAAAGAAAAATAAACAAAGTTAGCAAAACAAACCAAAAACGAACACGCGGACAAGATCCAAGTGCAAAGCGGACCTACTACATAAGAGGCGCAGGGCTTCCTCATTGGACGCACATTCGAGGAGGACCCTCATATTGATCAAGCGCGACTCTGTAAGAATCTCCCCGTGCGAATCGAGGATAAAGTTCCCATCCAACGTCACACACTTCGCAGGGGTGAAACTAGTCACAAAAGCGACCAACTTCTGGTAAGCCGCCCGAACGTCGACATCCAGCGAGCCTTCCCACACTATATAGCTATCTGTGCCCTTGTCGAAGTGTTCCTCCGTCCGAACCAGCATAATCTTCGGCACTAAGACCTCCTCATACTGCCCGTCCCATTCTTGAACCTCGAGGCTAAAAAGTGAACCCACGGTCGTATGAGTGACGGGCTTAACGATGTAACATCGGTCCTTCAAAGCCCGGATGGAATCCATACACGCCCGAAAGAGTCTCCTCGACTGCTTCAAGGACATCCAGCTGTATCGACCATAAAGCATTTGTCTTTGGAGGTGGAAGATACGGAAGAAGAGGGTGGGAGTGACCCCGATATTAAGATGTTGACAGATGAACTCGTACGCCCGCACGAACGCAATTGCATTGGGATGTAGTTGCGAGGGCGACAACTGAAGCCAATCAAAAACTCCTAGCTGGAAGTCGGTGAAGTGCAGACGCAATCTCTCCTCCTGGAAGGTAAACTCGTACAGATGGAACCTCATCCCCTTATACGCTGAGCATATTCGGTGGTTTACTCGCGGTTCGTATACCTGCCAGGTTACAAGGGAACCCTCGAGACGGCCTTCGACATTGGCATAAGTGTCTGACTCATCCACAACAAAGCGAGGGGAGATGCTCAAGGGCTCCTCCTCAGACCAATCCGAGGCAGATCTTCTACGTTTTTCTCCGATCTGCGCCATCGGGGAGTCTGGCCCGTTGTTAGTTTTAATAATTCCCTGGACCCAAGCAGCCATTTACACCTGGAAAGCAGAGGAAATCAGTGAATTCAATATTCAAAATCAAATCCACCCTTCCACCGCATATCAAGTAAAAGGGCGAAGAGGGGAGACCCCTACGGGTAAGGCCTCTCCCGCCTCAACAGATGAGAGCAGACCCCTGAGACTTCAACACTTGTCCCCGGGAAGTTCATACGAAACTACCCAATGTCCCCGGGGGACCCCACTTCCTTTCCCGGGAAAGTACGGGCAAACTATCATACCTCCCCGGGGACTTCATTGTTTGTCCCTGGCGGATTCATCCTACGTGCCCTTGGACTTCATCGTTTGTCCCCGGTGGGTTCATCCAAAACTATCCTACGTGCCCGGGGACTTTGTAACACCCATTTTAATTATTTAGTCACTTTATTATTATTTTAAAAATTATATGTTGGTGTGCCCTTTGGTGGGGGTGTATTTGATGATGTTTGGTGGGTGTCCCTAATGTGGGAGGACTATTGGTGATATTTTGGTGTGAAATATAGTAATATAAAAATAATAGTAACATTGGTGGGGGTGTTATTATTATTATTATATTTATTATATTTGTTACTATTATTAATATTATTATTATTTTGGTGAAATAATAATATTAGTATTATTATATTATTATTATATTATTTTTATTAATATTATTATTATTATTATTATTATTATTATTATTAATATGTGGTATTATTAATATTAGTAAGATTATATTAGTATTATTATTATTATTAAGATTATTAATATTATATTATTTTATTAGTTATTATTATTGGGATTAGAATAATTAAAAAGGTAAATAGAATATGAGGGGTTAGGAGAGTTACGATACATTTTAGAAAATTGAGAAAAAAGAGCGATAGAAAGAGAGAAGAGGAAAGAACGAGGAAAGTGAAAAAGAACGAAGGAAAAAGGGAACGAAGAACGGAAGAGGAAGGAGAAGGCCAAGAGACCAATTCTAGGAGGAATTCTATCGATCGACCAATTGTCAAGGTAAGGGGGGAGAAATTTGATTGGGAATGGTTTATACATGTATAGGGTAGAGGGGATTCCTTAACCCCGTAGGAATTTATCGTTATATAAAGTTTTATATTGGCATGCTATGATTATTGTTGATGTTGGGGGATTGATGAATGCTGATGATGCATTTTGGGGTATATATATATATATATGGTGATGATGTTACTGTAGTATTGATCCATTTTGTTGGATTGTTGATGTTACTGTAGTGTTGATAGTAACTAGGAATATAAAGCTGATGAGATTATGTGTTGTTACCGTAGTGTTGGCAATGACCGTGATTATAGCTTTGGGAAAAGTTATGTGTTGTTTCCCTATAGCGTCGTTAATGACTATGGTTAGGACCTTGGTGAGATTCAGAGTGACTCTGAAATGTCGGTAATGTACCGTAATGTCGGTTCTAGAGTAGAAATTATAGGATAATTGGTAAGTATAATATCTATTGGCATGTTTGTGATTGTGGATTGATGTTGATGAATTATTGATTTTGGTGTATAGGCTGAGGTGTTGGTTTAGGGAGGTTCTGAGTAACCTCAGAGACTTTTGGTGAGATGTCTGAATTGGTCTCGTGTGATCCTTCTAGCCTTGCTGTAGTGTGAAAATGATGAGTATGGGATATAACTTGTGTACTTGGGGATAGTACGCGTTTCCCTTAATATTGTTGGTGAGCAATTAGTAATGTATATGTGTGTAGTGATCAGTAGGATCGTGTATCCCCGAGTGAGGGGGGGGGGGACGTAGTTATATCCGGTGTGATAGTATGAATTCGTTTACTATCTGATTGATTTATATGGTGTTGGTGTAATATATCTATACATATGCATTGTTGTATGATGATATGATCAGGAGGATCGTGTGCACTTAGCGTGCCAGAATATAATAATTATGCATTGGTGTCTTGCATATCATGGTGTTTTGGTGGGATGAATCATGTCTCAGGAGGAGCGTAAGTGATTCATCCGTACTCCTTTGTGGAGAATGGTGGGGGATAGATCATGTCTCAGGAGGAGCGTAAGTGATCTATCCAGGTTCGATTGAATGAACCAATGAGTCGGTACCGCATGCATGGTGTTGAGTTGCATAATTGCATTATAATATGTTATATTGTAATTTGAACAGTAGGTTCGTTATATGGTGTTGTTGGGGTGAATAATTGATGTGTTGGTGTGTTTTACTGCCTTATTACATGTATTACATTACCATTATATTTTTGATCATGATTTCTCACCCCTTGTTGTTGTTGTGGTCTGTGCTTCTTCGGAAGTACAGATAATCCAGGTGCTTAGCTAGCTTGGATATTGGTGTGACTGTCGAGTCTAGGATGCTCTGATACGTAGCACGGGACTTGGGCATTTTTATTGTTTTATGTTGAACTCCTATTTTTTTTCCTGCGAACGTATCAAAATTTTTATTTAATTGTATTATTTAAATATTCCGCTGTATTTGGAGAAAAACCTTTTTTATAAGGAAACGTGATTTTTATGTGATATCCCACTTGGGAAGGAAACTCTGATTTTTATTATGTTATTCATATTTTATTTGTTTTAGGAAGTGGGGTGTTACAATTGGTATCAGAGCAGGTCGGTCCGTCCGGCCAGTGTTGTTGAGTCGAGTTGAGTCTGTCCGTTATGATGTAGTTGAATATCTTTTAACCTGGTGTTGTTATGTTTTGAGCAGTATGGCAGGAAGGAACGATGTTGCATTAGCTGCTGCTATGCAAGCAATGGCGCAAGCTGTTGCTAATCAGAATCAAACTGCAGATGCCCAATTCAGGAGTTTGGCGCAGTTTCGGAGCAACAAGCCGCCAACATTTGAAGGAGGAATTCTGGACCCAGAAGCTGCTCAGAAGTGGCTGAAGGCAATTGAGAAAATCTTCAGAACTATGGATTGTACTGATGAACAGAAGGTGAGGTTTGGTACTCACATGCTGGAGGGTGAGGCTGAAGCTTGGTGGGACAATAGTCGCCAAAGATTGGAAGCTGCTGGAACTGCCATTACTTGGGAGGTAGTTCGGAAGGGTTTTCTGGAGAAGTATTTTCCGGAAGATATTCGGAGTGCTAAGGAAATTGAATTCTTAGAGCTGAAGCAGGGTAGTATGACTGTAGCAGAGTATGCTGCTAAGTTTGAGGAGCTGGTGCAGTATTGTCCTCACTATAATGTGGAAGGGGCAATGACTTCTAAGTGCTTAAAGTTTGAGAATGGACTGCGTCCAGAGATTAAGCTGGGGATTGCTTGTCAGAAGATCAGGAGCTATCCTGAGCTGGTAAGCAGGAGCAGGATCTATGATAACGATAACCGGGCAAGGATTGCACACTACAAAGCTGTTAATGACCGTAAGGGTAAGCAGAGGTTTAGTGGTACTCCTTATGGTGTTGCTGCTGATAAGGGAAAACGTAAAGCTGTTGTTGATAAGAAGCCTAGAGATGGGAGAGCATCTGCTGAAGGGAAATGTTTTCGGTGCGGTGGTATGGGACACCGTGCTAATGATTGTCCTAATGAAGCCAAAAAGTGTTTTAAGTGTGGAAAACCAGGTCATGTGATAGCTGACTGCAGAGCAACTATGCCGACCTGTTATAACTGTGGTGAGAAGGGTCACATCAGTACCCATTGTGAGAAGCCGAAGAAGCCTCAGACGTCTCCGGCTGGTGGAAAAGTGTTTGCTTTGGCAGGAACTCAAGCTGCCAGTGATGAGCGTGTTATCAAAGGTACTTGTATTATCAATAATATTCCTTTAACTGCTATTATTGATACGGGTGCAACACACTCGTTTATTTCTGTGGATTGTGTGGAGAGGATAGGATTGGTGCCGTCTACTCTGGAGAGACGAATGACTATTGAGACACCCTCTATAGGTTCAGTGACTACTTCTTTGGTATGCCTGAAGTGTCCGCTGACTATTTTCGGTAGAGAATTTGAAGTGGATTTGATTTGTCTACCACTTGGTAAATTGGATGTTATTCTGGGTATGAACTGGTTAGAGTTCAACCGAGTCTACATCGACTGTTTTCGGAAGGAATTGTTGTTCTTGACCCCTGAAGAGGAAGCTTTAGCAAGTTCTTTGTCTAATAAAGAATTGAGGGCCTTGTTGGAAGATGAAACTAGAGTGTTTGCTTTATTTGCAACTTTATCGGTAGATAGCAAAGTGTCAATGGAGGAATTGGCAGTGGTGAATGAATTTCCGGAAGTGTTTCCTGACGACATTACGGAATTGCCTCCGACGCGAGAAGTGGAATTTGGTATTGATCTTGTTCCTGGTACGAGGCCTATTTCTATGGCGCCGTACAGGATGTCTGCAGTGGAATTGGCTGAGTTGAAGTCTCAGATTGGAGAATTGTTGGATAGAAAGTTTATTAGGCCAAGTGTATCGCCGTGGGGAGCTCCAGTGTTGTTGGTGAAGAAGAAGGATGGTAGTATGTGTTTGTGCATCGATTACCGTCAGTTGAATAAAGTGACGATTAAGAATAAGTATCCTCTCCCGAGGATTGATGATTTGATGGACCAGCTGGTGGGAGCTCGTGTGTTTAGTAAGATTGACTTAAGGTCGGGTTATCATCAAATAAGAGTAAAAGAAGGTGATATTCAGAAGACTGCTTTTAGAACTCGATATGGACATTATGAATATGCTGTAATGCCGTTTGGAGTGACTAATGCGCCGGGAGTATTTATGGAGTATATGAACAGAATTTTCCATTCTTATTTGGATCAATTCATTGTAGTGTTTATTGATGATATATTAATTTATTCTAAATCTGATGAAGAACATGCAGGACATTTGAGAATTGCCTTGCAAGTGTTGAAGGAAAATAAATTATTTGCTAAACTGTCAAAGTGTGACTTCTGGTTGAAGAGAGTGAGTTTCTTGGGGCATGTAATATCTGAAGATGGAATAGCGGTGGATCCGTCAAAAGTAAGTGCAGTATTGCAGTGGGAACCGCCGAAGACAGCGACAGAAATTAGGAGCTTTCTGGGTTTAGCTGGTTATTACCGCAGGTTTATTGAAGGGTTCTCTAATTTGGCGTTGCCATTAACTCAGTTGACGAGAAAGAACCAAGTTTTCGTATGGGACGCTGCTTGTGAAGAAAGTTTTGAAGAGTTGAAAAAGAGATTGACTACGACACCGGTGTTAGTGTTACCGACTCCGAGTGAACCGTTTGTGGTGTACTGTGATGCGTCTAAGATGGGATTAGGAGGAGTTCTTATGCAGAATGGTAAGGAAGTAGCATATGCTTCGCGGCAACTGAGAGTGCATGAGCGAAATTATCCTACTCATGATCTTGAGTTAGCTGCGGTTGTTTTTGTGTTGAAAATTTGGAGGCATTACCTGTATGGTTCAAGATTTGAAGTGTTTAGTGATCATAAGAGTCTGAGATACCTGTTTGATCAGAAAGAGCTGAATATGAGGCAGAGAAGATGGTTAGAATTTTTGAAGGATTATGACTTCAGTTTGAGTTATCATCCGGGAAAGGCCAATGTAGTGGCAGACGCTTTGAGTAGAAAGACAATTCATATGGCAGCTCTGATGGTGAAAGAAATTGAGTTAATTGAACAATTCAGAGATTTGAGCATGGTTTGTGAAACTACTGCAGAGAGTGTAATGTTGGGTATGTTGCAGGTAAATAATGACTTCTTGGATATGATTAGAGAGAATCAGAAGTTGGATGTGAAATTGGTAGATTTGATGCCTGGAGTAGGAAGTGACTCCGATAGTGACTTTAAATTGGATAGTACAGGTGTGTTGAGATTTAGAGGCAGGATTTGTGTACCAGATGATGAGGAACTGAAAAAGCTGATTTTGAGTGAAGGACACCGTAGTAATCTGAGTATTCATCCCGGAGCTACGAAGATGTATCATGATTTAAAGAAATTATTTTGGTGGTCTGGTATGAAAAGAGACATTGCTCAATTTGTTTATGCCTGTTTGACGTGTCAGAAATCGAAGGTAGAACACCAAAGACCTTCTGGATTTATGCAACCGTTGGAAATTCCGGTTTGGAAATGGGATTGCATTTCTATGGACTTTGTTACAGGATTGCCAAATACGGCGAGAGGTTTTGATGCTATATGGGTGATTGTGGATCGGTTAACAAAGTCTGCACACTTTGTGCCAATTAATATTAGTTTTCCGTTGACGAAGCTGGCGGAGATTTATATTCGGGTAATTGTGAAGTTACATGGTGTTCCGTCCAGTATTGTGTCGGATAGAGATCCGAGGTTTACTTCAGAATTTTGGAAGAGCTTTCAAGAAGCTTTGGGTACTAAGTTGAAATTAAGTTCAGCTTATCATCCACAAACTGATGGTCAATCGGAAAGGACTATTCAGTCGCTTGAGGATTTATTAAGAGCTTGTGTATTGGAAAAGGGTGGTGCGTGGGACACTCATTTATCATTGATTGAATTCACGTACAATAATAGTTACCATTCGAGTATTGGAATGGCACCCTTTGAAGCTTTGTATGGGAGGAGGTGTAGGACTCCTCTGTGTTGGTATGAGACCGGTGAGAGTGTGGTGCTTGGACCAGAAATTGTTCAGCAGACTACTGAGACGATTCAGATGATTCGTGAGAAAATGAAAGTGTCTCAGAGTAGGCAGAAGAGTTATCATGATAATCGGAGGAAAGAGTTGGAATTCTGTGTAGGTGATCACGTATTCCTAAGAGTTAACCCGATGACTGGTGTGGGTCGGGCGTTGAAGTCCAAGAAGCTGGATCCTAAGTTTATTGGACCTTATGAAATTTTGCAAAGAGTTGGTGCTGTGGCCTATAGGGTGGCGTTGCCGCCGGAGTTGTCGAATCTACATGATGTGTTTCATGTGTCGCAATTGCGAAAATATGTTTCTGATCCATCTCATGTGATTCAGAGAGATGATGTTCAGGTTCGGGAGAATCTTACTATTGAGACGATGCCGTTGAGGATCGAGGACCGTAAGATGAAACAGCTCCGAGGGAAAGAGATACCTTTGGTGAAGGTAGCTTGGGGAGGTGCTGCAGGAGGTAGTGTGACCTGGGAGTTGGAAAGCAGGATGCGAGAAGCGTATCCGGAGCTATTTCCATCAGGTAATTTTCGAGGACGAAAATAATTAAAGTGGGGGAGAGTTGTAACACCCATTTTAATTATTTAGTCACTTTATTATTATTTTAAAAATTATATGTTGGTGTGCCCTTTGGTGGGGGTGTATTTGATGATGTTTGGTGGGTGTCCCTAATGTGGGAGGACTATTGGTGATATTTTGGTGTGAAATATAGTAATATAAAAATAATAGTAACATTGGTGGGGGTGTTATTATTATTATTATTATATTTATTATATTTGTTACTATTATTAATATTATTATTATTTTGGTGAAATAATAATATTAGTATTATTATATTATTATTATATTATTTTTATTAATATTATTATTATTATTATTATTATTAATATGTGGTATTATTAATATTAGTAAGATTATATTAGTATTATTATTATTATTAAGATTATTAATATTATATTATTTTATTAGTTATTATTATTGGGATTAGAATAATTAAAAAGGGAAATAGAATATGAGGGGTTAGGAGAGTTACGATACATTTTAGAAAATTGAGAAAAAAGAGCGATAGAAAGAGAGAAGAGGAAAGAACGAGGAAAGTGAAAAAGAACGAAGGAAAAAGGGAACGAAGAACGGAAGAGGAAGGAGAAGGCCAAGAGACCAATTCTAGGAGGAATTCTATCGATCGACCAATTGTCAAGGTAAGGGGGGAGAAATTTGATTGGGAATGGTTTATACATGTATAGGGTAGAGGGGATTCCTTAACCCCGTAGGAATTTATCGTTATATAAAGTTTTATATTGGCATGCTATGATTATTGTTGATGTTGGGGGATTGATGAATGCTGATGATGCATTTTGGGGTATATATATATATATATATGGTGATGATGTTACTGTAGTATTGATCCATTTTGTTGGATTGTTGATGTTACTGTAGTGTTGATAGTAACTAGGAATATAAAGCTGATGAGATTATGTGTTGTTACCGTAGTGTTGGCAATGACCGTGATTATAGCTTTGGGAAAAGTTATGTGTTGTTTCCGTATAGCGTCGTTAATGACTATGGTTAGGACCTTGGTGAGATTCATAGTGACTCTGAAATGTCGGTAATGTACCGTAATGTCGGTTCTAGAGTAGAAATTATAGGATAATTGGTAAGTATAATATCTATTGGCATGTTTGTGATTGTGGATTGATGTTGATGAATTATTGATTTTGGTGTATAGGCTGAGGTGTTGGTTTAGGGAGGTTCTGAGTAACCTCAGAGACTTTTGGTGAGATGTCTGAATTGGTCTCGTGTGATCCTTCTAGCCTTGCTGTAGTGTGAAAATGATGAGTATGGGATATAACTTGTGTACTCGGGGATAGTACGCGTTTCCCTTAATATTGTTGGTGAGCAATTAGTAATGTATATGTGTGTAGTGATCAGTAGGATCGTGTATCCCCGAGTGAGGGGGGGGGGGGGGGGGACGTAGTTATATCCGGTGTGATAGTATGAATTCGTTTACTATCTGATTGATTTATATGGTGTTGGTGTAATATATCTATACATATGCATTGTTGTATGATGATATGATCAGGAGGATCGTGTGCACTTAGCGTGCCAGAATATAATAATTATGCATTGGTGTCTTGCATATCATGGTGTTTTGGTGGGATGAATCATGTCTCAGGAGGAGCGTAAGTGATTCATCCGTACTCCTTTGTGGAGAATGGTGGGGGATAGATCATGTCTCAGGAGGAGCGTAAGTGATCTATCCAGGTTCGATTGAATGAACCAATGAGTCGGTACCGCATGCATGGTGTTGAGTTGCATAATTGCATTATAATATGTTATATTGTAATTTGAACAGTAGGTTCGTTATATGGTGTTGTTGGGGTGAATAATTGATGTGTTGGTGTGTTTTACTGCCTTATTACATGTATTACATTACCATTATATTTTTGATCATGATTTCTCACCCCTTGTTGTTGTTGTGGTCTGTGCTTCTTCGGAAGTACAGATAATCCAGGTGCTTAGCTAGCTTGGATATTGGTGTGACTGTCGAGTCTAGGATGCTCTGATACGTAGCACGGGACTTGGGCATTTTTATTGTTTTATGTTGAACTCCTATTTTTTTTCCTGCGAACGTATCAAAATTTTTATTTAATTGTATTATTTAAATATTCCGCTGTATTTGGAGAAAAACCTTTTTTATAAGGAAACGTGATTTTTATGTGATATCCCACTTGGGAAGGAAACTCTGATTTTTATTATGTTATTCATATTTTATTTGTTTTGGGAAGTGGGGTGTTACAATTGGTATCAGAGCAGGTCGGTCCGTCCGGCCAGTGTTGTTGAGTCGAGTTGAGTCTGTCCGTTATGATGTAGTTGAATATCTTTTAACCTGGTGTTGTTATGTTTTGAGCAGTATGGCAGGAAGGAACGATGCTGCATTAGCTGCTGCTATGCAAGCAATGGCGCAAGCTGTTGCTAATCAGAATCAAACTGCAGATGCCCAATTCAGGAGTTTGGCGCAGTTTCGGAGCAACAAGCCGCCAACATTTGAAGGAGGAATTCTGGACCCAGAAGCTGCTCAGAAGTGGCTGAAGGCAATTGAGAAAATCTTCAGAACTATGGATTGTACTGATGAACAGAAGGTGAGGTTTGGTACTCACATGCTGGAGGGTGAGGCTGAAGCTTGGTGGGACAATAGTCGCCAAAGATTGGAAGCTGCTGGAACTGCCATTACTTGGGAGGTAGTTCGGAAGGGTTTTCTGGAGAAGTATTTTCCGGAAGATATTCGGAGTGCTAAGGAAATTGAATTCTTAGAGCTGAAGCAGGGTAGTATGACTGTAGCAGAGTATGCTGCTAAGTTTGAGGAGCTGGTGCAGTATTGTCCTCACTATAATGTGGAAGGGGCAATGACTTCTAAGTGCTTAAAGTTTGAGAATGGACTGCGTCCAGAGATTAAGCTGGGGATTGCTTGTCAGAAGATCAGGAGCTATCCTGAGCTGGTAAGCAGGAGCAGGATCTATGATAACGATAACCGGGCAAGGATTGCACACTACAAAGCTGTTAATGACCGTAAGGGTAAGCAGAGGTTTAGTGGTACTCCTTATGGTGTTGCTGCTGATAAGGGAAAACGTAAAGCTGTTGTTGATAAGAAGCCTAGAGATGGGAGAGCATCTGCTGAAGGGAAATGTTTTCGGTGCGGTGGTATGGGACACCGTGCTAATGATTGTCCTAATGAAGCCAAAAAGTGTTTTAAGTGTGGAAAACCAGGTCATGTGATAGCTGACTGCAGAGCAACTATGCCGACCTGTTATAACTGTGGTGAGAAGGGTCACATCAGTACCCATTGTGAGAAGCCGAAGAAGCCTCAGACGTCTCCGGCTGGTGGAAAAGTGTTTGCTTTGGCAGGAACTCAAGCTGCCAGTGATGAGCGTGTTATCAAAGGTACTTGTATTATCAATAATATTCCTTTAACTGCTATTATTGATACGGGTGCAACACACTCGTTTATTTCTGTGGATTGTGTGGAGAGGATAGGATTGGTGCCGTCTACTCTGGAGAGACGAATGACTATTGAGACACCCTCTATAGGTTCAGTGACTACTTCTTTGGTATGCCTGAAGTGTCCGCTGACTATTTTCGGTAGAGAATTTGAAGTGGATTTGATTTGTCTACCACTTGGTAAATTGGATGTTATTCTGGGTATGAACTGGTTAGAGTTCAACCGAGTCTACATCGACTGTTTTCGGAAGGAATTGTTGTTCTTGACCCCTGAAGAGGAAGCTTTAGCAAGTTCTTTGTCTAATAAAGAATTGAGGGCCTCGTTGGAAGATGAAACTAGAGTGTTTGCTTTATTTGCAACTTTATCGGTAGATAGCAAAGTGTCAATGGAGGAATTGGCAGTGGTGAATGAATTTCCGGAAGTGTTTCCTGACGACATTACGGAATTGCCTCCGACGCGAGAAGTGGAATTTGGTATTGATCTTGTTCCTGGTACGAGGCCTATTTCTATGGCGCCGTACAGGATGTCTGCAGTGGAATTGGCTGAGTTGAAGTCTCAGATTGGAGAATTGTTGGATAGAAAGTTTATTAGGCCAAGTGTATCGCCGTGGGGAGCTCCAGTGTTGTTGGTGAAGAAGAAGGATGGTAGTATGCGTTTGTGCATCGATTACCGTCAGTTGAATAAAGTGACGATTAAGAATAAGTATCCTCTCCCGAGGATTGATGATTTGATGGACCAGCTGGTGGGAGCTCGTGTGTTTAGTAAGATTGACTTAAGGTCGGGTTATCATCAAATAAGAGTAAAAGAAGGTGATATTCAGAAGACTGCTTTTAGAACTCGATATGGACATTATGAATATGCTGTAATGCCGTTTGGAGTGACTAATGCGCCGGGAGTATTTATGGAGTATATGAACAGAATTTTCCATTCTTATTTGGATCAATTCATTGTAGTGTTTATTGATGATATATTAATTTATTCTAAATCTGATGAAGAACATGCAGGACATTTGAGAATTGCCTTGCAAGTGTTGAAGGAAAATAAATTATTTGCTAAACTGTCAAAGTGTGACTTCTGGTTGAAGAGAGTGAGTTTCTTGGGGCATGTAATATCTGAAGATGGAATAGCGGTGGATCCGTCAAAAGTAAGTGCAGTATTGCAGTGGGAACCGCCGAAGACAGCGACAGAAATTAGGAGCTTTCTGGGTTTAGCTGGTTATTACCGCAGGTTTATTGAAGGGTTCTCTAATTTGGCGTTGCCATTAACTCAGTTGACGAGAAAGAACCAAGTTTTCGTATGGGACGCTGCTTGTGAAGAAAGTTTTGAAGAGTTGAAAAAGAGATTGACTACGGCACCGGTGTTAGTGTTACCGACTCCGAGTGAACCGTTTGTGGTGTACTGTGATGCGTCTAAGATGGGATTAGGAGGAGTTCTTATGCAGAATGGTAAGGTAGTAGCATATGCTTCGCGGCAACTGAGAGTGCATGAGCGAAATTATCCTACTCATGATCTTGAGTTAGCTGCGGTTGTTTTTGTGTTGAAAATTTGGAGGCATTACCTGTATGGTTCAAGATTTGAAGTGTTTAGTGATCATAAGAGTCTGAGATACCTGTTTGATCAGAAAGAGCTGAATATGAGGCAGAGAAGATGGTTAGAATTTTTGAAGGATTATGACTTCAGTTTGAGTTATCATCCGGGAAAGGCCAATGTAGTGGCAGACGCTTTGAGTAGAAAGACAATTCATATGGCAGCTCTGATGGTGAAAGAAATTGAGTTAATTGAACAATTCAGAGATTTGAGCATGGTTTGTGAAACTACTGCAGAGAGTGTAATGTTGGGTATGTTGCAGGTAAATAATGACTTCTTGGATATGATTAGAGAGAATCAGAAGTTGGATGTGAAATTGGTAGATTTGATGCCTGGAGTAGGAAGTGACTCCGATAGTGACTTTAAATTGGATAGTACAGGTGTGTTGAGATTTAGAGGCAGGATTTGTGTACCAGATGATGAGGAACTGAAAAAGCTGATTTTGAGTGAAGGACACCGTAGTAATCTGAGTATTCATCCCGGAGCTACGAAGATGTATCATGATTTAAAGAAATTATTTTGGTGGTCTGGTATGAAAAGAGACATTGCTCAATTTGTTTATGCCTGTTTGACGTGTCAGAAATCGAAGGTAGAACACCAAAGACCTTCTGGATTTATGCAACCGTTGGAAATTCCGGTTTGGAAATGGGATTGCATTTCTATGGACTTTGTTACAGGATTGCCAAATACGGCGAGAGGTTTTGATGCTATATGGATGATTGTGGATCGGTTAACGAAGTCTGTACACTTTGTGCCAATTAATATTAGTTTTCCGTTGACGAAGCTGGCGGAGATTTATATTCGGGTAATTGTGAAGTTACATGGTGTTCCGTCCAGTATTGTGTCGGATAGAGATCCGAGGTTTACTTCAGAATTTTGGAAGAGCTTGCAAGAAGCTTTGGGTACTAAGTTGAAATTAAGTTCAGCTTATCATCCACAAACTGATGGTCAATCGGAAAGGACTATTCAGTCGCTTGAGGATTTATTAAGAGCTTGTGTATTGGAAAAGGGTGGTGCGTGGGACACTCATTTATCATTGATTGAATTCACGTACAATAATAGTTACCATTCGAGTATTGGAATGGCACCCTTTGAAGCTTTGTATGGGAGGAGGTGTAGGACTCCTCTGTGTTGGTATGAGACCGGTGAGAGTGTGGTGCTTGGACCAGAAATTGTTCAGCAGACTACTGAGACGATTCAGATGATTCGTGAGAAAATGAAAGTGTCTCAGAGTAGGCAGAAGAGTTATCATGATAATCGGAGGAAAGAGTTGGAATTCTGTGTAGGTGATCACGTATTCCTAAGAGTTAACCCGATGACTGGTGTGGGTCGGGCGTTGAAGTCCAAGAAGCTGGATCCTAAGTTTATTGGACCTTATGAAATTTTGCAAAGAGTTGGTGCTGTGGCCTATAGGGTGGCGTTGCCGCCGGAGTTGTCGAATCTACATGATGTGTTTCATGTGTCGCAATTGCGAAAATATGTTTCTGATCCATCTCATGTGATTCAGAGAGATGATGTTCAGGTTCGGGAGAATCTTACTATTGAGACGATGCCGTTGAGGATCGAGGACCGTAAGATGAAACAGCTCCGAGGGAAAGAGATACCTTTGGTGAAGGTAGCTTGGGGAGGTGCTGCAGGAGGCAGTGTGACCTGGGAGTTGGAAAGCAGGATGCGAGAAGCGTATCCGGAGCTATTTCCATCAGGTAATTTTCGAGGACGAAAATAATTAAAGTGGGGGAGAGTTGTAACACCCATTTTAATTATTTAGTCACTTTATTATTATTTTAAAAATTATATGTTGGTGTGCCCTTTGGTGGGGGTGTATTTGATGATGTTTGGTGGGTGTCCCTAATGTGGGAGGACTATTGGTGATATTTTGGTGTGAAATATAGTAATATAAAAATAATAGTAACATTGGTGGGGGTGTTATTATTATTATTATATTTATTATATTTGTTACTATTATTAATATTATTATTATTTTGGTGAAATAATAATATTAGTATTATTATATTATTATTATATTATTTTTATTAATATTATTATTATTATTATTATTATTAATATGTGGTATTATTAATATTAGTAAGATTATATTAGTATTATTATTATTATTAAGATTATTAATATTATATTATTTTATTAGTTATTATTATTGGGATTAGAATAATTAAAAAGGGAAATAGAATATGAGGGGTTAGGAGAGTTACGATACATTTTAGAAAATTGAGAAAAAAGAGCGATAGAAAGAGAGAAGAGGAAAGAACGAGGAAAGTGAAAAAGAACGAAGGAAAAAGGGAACGAAGAACGGAAGAGGAAGGAGAAGGCCAAGAGACCAATTCTAGGAGGAATTCTATCGATCGACCAATTGTCAAGGTAAGGGGGGAGAAATTTGATTGGGAATGGTTTATACATGTATAGGGTAGAGGGGATTCCTTAACCCCGTAGGAATTTATCGTTATATAAAGTTTTATATTGGCATGCTATGATTATTGTTGATGTTGGGGGATTGATGAATGCTGATGATGCATTTTGGGGTATATATATATATATATATATGGTGATGATGTTACTGTAGTATTGATCCATTTTGTTGGATTGTTGATGTTACTGTAGTGTTGATAGTAACTAGGAATATAAAGCTGATGAGATTATGTGTTGTTACCGTAGTGTTGGCAATGACCGTGATTATAGCTTTGGGAAAAGTTATGTGTTGTTTCCCTATAGCGTCGTTAATGACTATGGTTAGGACCTTGGTGAGATTCAGAGTGACTCTGAAATGTCGGTAATGTACCGTAATGTCGGTTCTAGAGTAGAAATTATAGGATAATTGGTAAGTATAATATCTATTGGCATGTTTGTGATTGTGGATTGATGTTGATGAATTATTGATTTTGGTGTATAGGCTGAGGTGTTGGTTTAGGGAGGTTCTGAGTAACCTCAGAGACTTTTGGTGAGATGTCTGAATTGGTCTCGTGTGATCCTTCTAGCCTTGCTGTAGTGTGAAAATGATGAGTATGGGATATAACTTGTGTACTTGGGGATAGTACGCGTTTCCCTTAATATTGTTGGTGAGCAATTAGTAATGTATATGTGTGTAGTGATCAGTAGGATCGTGTATCCCCGAGTGGGGGGGGGGGGACGTAGTTATATCCGGTGTGATAGTATGAATTCGTTTACTATCTGATTGATTTATATGGTGTTGGTGTAATATATCTATACATATGCATTGTTGTATGATGATATGATCAGGAGGATCGTGTGCACTTAGCGTGCCAGAATATAATAATTATGCATTGGTGTCTTGCATATCATGGTGTTTTGGTGGGATGAATCATGTCTCAGGAGGAGCGTAAGTGATTCATCCGTACTCCTTTGTGGAGAATGGTGGGGGATAGATCATGTCTCAGGAGGAGCGTAAGTGATCTATCCAGGTTCGATTGAATGAACCAATGAGTCGGTACCGCATGCATGGTGTTGAGTTGCATAATTGCATTATAATATGTTATATTGTAATTTGAACAGTAGGTTCGTTATATGGTGTTGTTGGGGTGAATAATTGATGTGTTGGTGTGTTTTACTGCCTTATTACATGTATTACATTACCATTATATTTTTGATCATGATTTCTCACCCCTTGTTGTTGTTGTGGTCTGTGCTTCTTCGGAAGTACAGATAATCCAGGTGCTTAGCTAGCTTGGATATTGGTGTGACTGTCGAGTCTAGGATGCTCTGATACGTAGCACGGGACTTGGGCATTTTTATTGTTTTATGTTGAACTCCTATTTTTTTTCCTGCGAACGTATCAAAATTTTTATTTAATTGTATTATTTAAATATTCCGCTGTATTTGGAGAAAAACCTTTTTTATAAGGAAACGTGATTTTTATGTGATATCCCACTTGGGAAGGAAACTCTGATTTTTATTATGTTATTCATATTTTATTTGTTTTGGGAAGTGGGGTGTTACAGACTTCATCGTTTGTCCCTGGGGGATTCATCCAAAAATATCCTACGTGCATGAGGGCTTCATTGCTTGTCCCCGAGGGATTCATCCTAGCACTACACTAACTAAAAGAAGCCCCGACGTATTCGCCGAAAACTCCACGGTCTCCCCGAGGCATTCATCAGGTCAATGGGAGAAACCGCCAAAAAACAGGAAAAACAAAGATAGGGCAGCGAAGACTTACTTGGTACGAGGTTCTGGGAGGATGATACGACAGCGTGCGGCGGACGTCTCGATGCTGAAAGTTGGGAAGCTTGAACGAGAAGAAGAGGAAACACCTTGAATGGTAGGAGTGAAAAGTGAGAAATGAAGCAGACTCGGTCCTATTTATAAGCCTAGCACGGGACTCGAGGCGCCCCTAGGCACTCAAACGCCCCTACCCCTAGCCGTCTTTGCTAAGAAATGGTTGCCTGACATGTGGCAACACCAGAAGCTCCACATGCATCCATCTCCCCTTCGGGCTCCCCGACATGCTTCCGCTCCTGACATGGTACACGACTCCCAATTCTATACGTCGGGCAAATACCTTCTCACGAAGAGGTCCTCGACATTTAGACCCACCGTTAAGTCATTACTCCTCCACCTAGGAGCAACGACTTGGGGGACTTCTGTTCTGGACTGGGCCAGGACCTGCCCCTCAGTCGGGCAGGCCCAACCCAGTGCTATGTTGATGAGGCTCAACAAGGCCCAATTTCCTCTATCGAGCACAAGCATCATCAAGGCTCACCAGTTGGGCAGAAGACTCTCTTGACGGAGAGGCCCACACACTTCCCCCACGTTCTCCACGTGTCCCCCACGCGGGGACACGTCATCAGGCAACTACCCACTTCCGAAAGTGATGGTCAACCCACCTTTCAAAGATCACGGGGAAGTTGATCCAAGGAGAAGACCATGTGCTGGTCTTTATTACGCCACATAAGCCCTAGTAGTTACATATGTTGGGGTTGGCAATCCGGCCCAATGTAATGTAACCATTGGCTTTGCGCTGGAGGCACATTATAAATACCCTCTTTCACTCGAGGGTCAGGTATTCTATTCATTACACCTTCTCTCTGTACTTGCTTTCTTTAGTTCCAATACTTACTTAAGCATTAGAGCATCTTACAGGTACACCCCCTTTTCTCCTCTGTAACACCGATGAAGGTAGCAACTCACGACGCGTGGCAGACTACTGATTCTTTTCTGAAGCCTTCTTTTTTCTTTGGAATAAGCTGAACTGAAGAAAGTGGTGGTGTAGATTGTGTTGGTACTGACTGACTTGGTAGTGCCAAATAGCAATACCTCAACAAATGATAAAAAACAATGGACCGAGAAAAAAGTCATCATTCAAGAACAAAATCTCTCTGCATCTTTTTCCTCTTTTAACTTCAACTTGCAAGCAGCATTGTTTAGATAGGAAACAATCTTCAAGGTTTTTGACAGCTTTTTCTACTCCTCACTCAAGGAAGAATCATATTTTATATTCTTCATAGCCTAAAGTCAAGTGTTAGCAAAAAAAATTATGTCGAGAATATGCAATAACACATGAAATATTAAACAAATGCATTTTTGTTTGAATACCTTTTCATATCTTTTAGAAGTCCTTGCGTATTTACCAGCTTTAAACAAAATATTATCTTCTTCTTTCTTCTTAGCAGCAACTTTAATTTTCTCTTCAATTCCAATATCCCAAGACTCTTTCTCATGAGAAGAGAGAGATGTTATGAATGCCAGAAAGAGATTACCAATGAATAAAACCATGAATATGAATATTAACAAAACAAGTGTAGAGAAAGAAATCAATAAAGCATAAATAAGTTTTTAATACATGGAAGCATGTTTAAGGCACATGTTAACTCACCTTTCTTCATAGTCAATACAACTTTATCAAGTCCATCAATTACTGGCTTCGTATAAAGTTTCAACATATCAATCATTCATATAACCAAAAATAAATACTGAATTCAGAGGAATAGGTATTGGATAAAAACATATATAGATCTCCATTTACCCTCGTCTATTTTGAATTCGAACATCTTCTCCTCTTCATCACGACCGTTTTCGAAAAAGACAGTACCATCTTACAACTTATTGACTAGTTTAACTGAGGTGTTGGGCTAAAATATTATCAGTAAAACGTACTAAATTTTTAACAAATCACCAGGTAGAATTGAAAATGAAAGCAAAATTAGGCATAACTCTAAGATCTAAAATAACTTTGAGATTTGAAAATGAAAACTAAAACGTTAGATTCAAGTTTTAGAAAGACACAGAGAATGAAGTGAACGAATTGGTGGCTAGGGTTTGAGGAAGAGAGAAGAAAGAAGTGGTGGCTAGGGTTTGAGGAAGAGAGAAGAATTCCATTTTCAACTTCTTTTATTTTTAAATTTTAAACTTTAAATAAATATAACATAAATCAATTCCATGTCATCTAATGTAAAACTAGCCGGACTACCACACATACAAAACTTAACAAAATTTAATGGAAAAGACTAATGTGACTATCAGAACAACATTTAAAGGACTCAGAACGAACATTTATTAAATAAGGGACTCAAGTGAAACCTTAAATTAAGTCAAAGGACTAAAATATGCATTAATCCGAGATTACATGAGTTTTTACCAAAATTTTTAAAACCAGGTGTAAAAATCATACTTTTTACACATATTTTAAAAAAATAGGTGTGAAATCATATAATTTTCCAGAAATCTATGATTTTATATCGGATTTTTGAAAATTTTGATATAAAAGCATACGTTCTTACACCGGGTGTTCCAAATATACGGTATCCAATCATAATTTTTTTGAAAAAAATGATCTTTCTTACCGGTTTTTTCAAATATGCCGAAAATCTACCGTCCAAACCGTATTTTTCGAAAAATCCGATAATGTTAAATTTATTTTTTGCTTATCATAAACGAATTACCGATTTTTTTTTAAAATCTAGAAAATTATCATATATCAGATTTATCAAAAACTCTGATACGTTAAATTCATTTTTTAAAAAAACTAATAAAAAATAAAAATGCATACCGTACTTTTTGAATACACTACCGGATTTTTCAATTTTTATAAGAAATTTCACTTGTTCTACCGATTTTTTAATTCAAATTTTTTGATAAACTTTTGAAGAAAACAATATAGATATTATAAAAATATATGGGATGCCAAGTGCAAGTGTGAGGTGTTAGGATACAACCTCGATATGTTGGTAATAAAGACTATTTCTTAACGCACCATATACGTTTCTACTGCACCATGCAAATTTTCATAAATGCCCACTGTTTTCGAAGATATGTCTTCGGATGCACCAAAAGGTCAGTCAACGTTAAAATATTCTGGAGATTCATCTCTGGAATATTTTTGAGGTTAAGTCGTGCCAGACTCTTCTCCTTCTTCACTTTTCATTTTACTCAAGCTCAACTCAACCTCTCTCAAATTTCTTCTCTACACCAAGTCAAATTTCATTTAACAAGGCTCATGGGAACATCAATCTTCATCTGTAACATCATCCAACTTCATCAAAAACATCAATTTCTTGTAAGTTTTTTCGAGTTTTCGATAAATGTTTGAGTTTTGGTGTAAATGAGTAGAAATCAATTATTAGGGTTAGAAATGAGTAGAATCACATTTAAGATAGTTTATCCAATGATGATCAAAACAATTTTTCTTGAGCTTGCATGTGGTAAATTACACCATTGATGCAACTTATGAGTTGCGAAAAATTCCAGAGATGCATCTCTGGAATTTTTCAACGTTTAATTTTCTGCAGGAAATTCGGGAGATGCATCTCCATAATTTTTCAAAGTTTTAGTTTCCTCTAAATTCAGAGATGCATCTCCAGAATTTCCTACAATATTTTTTTTCCTTGCTTGCGTGTTGTTTGCCTGCACTAATGGTTTGTCTTACTTTAACTTATAATCATAATGGGTGATAAACATGATAGACTGGGGCATTACAGAGTTGCTCAGCATGCATCCGTTCGGCATGAGAAGAGTTAGCAGGTTCCAGAGGTTCCAGGTCCCTCTGGTTAGACAAAGACGTCTACTTTTAGGGCTTCTATCATTCCATATTCTTCTTTCTGTAGGAGACGAGATTCACCATCTGACGCATCACTTCCCCCATCCTCCTACAAGCGTCAGGTTTCATCACTGCCACCTCCTATGAATGATGTTGTTGATCCAGTCCCACCTCTTACTGATGATGTTGCTGATCCGATGCCACCTCTAGAGCGTGTGCTGTTGCGGATGCTGAGCCAAAAGCTTTTGGAGGAGGTCTAGTTGATTTATCCTTACTGCCTCTGTATCCAGACCATACTGTCAGACATATTTGGAACATAGAGGTATCATTAGTTAGATTATTTATTTATTTTTATGTTAATTTTAATTTCTGACATTGTTTATTTCATATTGATTATTCCTGGCATATTTCAGGAGCGCGATCCTCAAAAGTTTCTTAACCACAGGAGGAAGATTGTTGCCTTGCCTCAACAGGATGGAGGATTGGTTTCAGTCGATTCTGTCCTTATCTGGCCTGAAGAACTTGTGCATGATCGGTTACACCATGGTCAACCACAAGATGCTTAATGCATTCATGGAGAGATGGTACTCGGAGACCTCGTTGTTTCATCTCCCGTATGATGAGATGTCTATCACACTCGACGATGTCTCGTGTTTGCTACATCTTCCAATCAGAGAGAGATTCTTAGATCATGGGAGGATTACCAAAGACGAGGGACTCGAGATAATGGTAGAGTATCTTAGGGCTGATCTAGAGGAGGCGAAGAAGGAGGTGGATAAGGTCGGGGGTGCTCATGCTAGATTTAAATTTCTAAATACAATATATAATGTTGAGATCCTTAGAACATATTAGGCTGATGGTGATGATGAGCAGGTGGCGCTCCACATATCGTATGCATTGAGAGTATACCTGCTTTATTTGGTTGACATTGTGATTTTTGTGGACAAGAGTGCCACTTATACAAATGTCGTCTACCTACGATACTTCTCAGATCTTAAGAGAATCCATGAGTACAACTGAGGGCACCTGAATTCGAAGTTGAAAGATGTCTGTATGTGGAAAACGAAGCAGGTCACAGACATCGTGACACTACTGACGATAATAATTATTGGTCTTTAAATATATATTTTTTATATTTTCATTTCATTTTGCAAAACCATTACCGATGATTTGGGTGTTCCAAAATTTTCATTTCAGGCTTGGATCCTCTAACACTTCCCGCATATCTCTGGCTGGACGAGTGTACTTGAGTATACTGAGGATATGTCGTGTGATATTGCTTTTATCTCGCTCAGAGGGAACCAGGCGACCGAGTCTTTAATAGTTTATCTTGATTGTTTGGTTGCTGAGGACAAACACTTCAACAACTATGTTGATCACTGTCAGACGCGACCATTTGACGAGATGATGTTATACTCTGGATGTTTGGCTTGCAGATTGCGTATCACTGCTCCTAATCTGCCTGAGTGCGCCATATGGCAGTTCGACTACACTCAGACCATTCCTAAACACCTTGTTGTCTATGCTCCTCCTGCCTTGATATGTAGATAAATAGAGGACACTTTTGATGATTATGAGAGTCATCTGGTACCGGAGGAGACACAGACTACCTTAGTTGAAAGAGACTGGAGCTACGTCGAATGGTACATCAAATGGTTCTTCAGGGTGCCACATATGTACATGGTGCATGCTGCTCAAAGAGATCTGTCGAGACCAACTCATCAAGATATACTAGAGGAGGAGCAAGCACAATTATATCATATTGATGATGTCTTGCCTAAATATTATCATATAATGAAGATTGCACAGACAGACATTGATACATATATCTTTTCTGATGAGTCTGATGTCAAGCGAGTCCTAGATGTCATCATGATGGAAGCACAAGGGGCATTGTTGTACCAGAGACATCGCTAGAGGACAGGGGAGATTGATGACCGAGGAAGAAAATGAGACAAAAGGGAGGTTGTTAGACACACACAATAGTCTTTTATTATATAGTTGTAATACTATGGTCTGTACTTTATTTTGACGGTCTTACTACTTTATTGATTTCGATTGTACGATATATTTGAAATTTATTAGTATTTTAATTTTGTATGATATTTTTAGTCCATCTGAAATTATTTACCTCTATTTTTTTATTATACGTCTATTTTTTTTTTTTTTGAAATATTCACGAAGATGTATCTCCGATACAAATCAAATATAAATAACTTCTGAGTGGAATGTATTGAATGTTTTAAATTATTTTTAAAATACATATTTAAAATATTTTAATATTTATTTAGAAATAAATACCTCCGAAAATACATCTCCAAAAAAAATAACACTTAAATAATTTCACGCGGCGTTAAAAAATATTAAGGGTGCATTAAGTACCTCTAGTAAGAAAACCAACGAATAAAGCCCATAGAAATTATTGTGGCTACAGCAAAAGTAGCGTTTGTATCGTTCCTCGTCTCTGTTCCACTGCTTCCCCTTCACCTTCTCTTTATTCTTCATTCGATCTTCAATCCTAATCGCGCTCCCATTTGTAAGTCCCTTTCCGCATTATCTATTCAATTTTCCATCGTGCCTCTCTTTCTCATTCATCGTTTAGCTATCACCGTAACTTGGATCTGCAACTCCATTTCTTTTTTATTTTAATTTTTAATTTTTGAATTCTTAGAGTTTTCAATTCCAATTGCATTTGATTAAACATTGATTTATTAGGTTATGAGACTGCTTCGTTTCCAGTTTGTGTAATCATTTCTCGCCTTTGATGTAATTGTGTTGTAGCATAGTTGGGGATGAAAATTCATAATATCGTGATTGTGATGTGATTGAATTGAATTAAATTCGCAATTTTTCCCTCTATAGTAAGTACCTTCAATTAGTTAATGTGTTAGTTGTAGTTTTATGTTATAAATGCTATTCAATTTCACTCATATCATTCTTAGTTTTGTATTTATGAAAAGGGAATGAAGTTCTGTTAGGTGAGTATTAATCGTTTGACAGTTATTTTTTAATAAGGTTACAAAGTGGGCTTATGTGTCAATACGACGAGTTTTCGTTGGATGTCGGTGTAAAACGGATTCACACCAATAGTGTATAGGGAATAAGATTTATTATTATTATTATTATTATTATTATTAATTATTTTTTATGAATTTGTGATAAACTAAACAAAGAGTTTGAAACGGAATTATTTTTTTGTAATTAGATTAGACTTGTTTCGTTAAGTCAGCTCAGTTGTGCAGGGGCATCAAATTTTAGGGGTGTGGATTCGAATCCGTGACATCCCAATTGTTCCTTTAAAGGATGAAATTCCAACCACTAGACTACTTGACCAAAAAAAGATTAGGCTTATTGGATTTTCACTATGGTTTACATGAATGATATTGGAAGCTAGTATAATAATGAGTGCAATAATCTAGGATTATTGTAATGAAGTGAGAGTTTTAATTTGATGGATTATTTGCGGTTTCTGTGTTTGAAGAGCAATAGTCCTTCAATGGTAGATAATAGCATGACGATTTTAATGATTTGGGCAGATGATAGTCCTTCTTAGCGTTTTTTTGTTGGATCAAGTAAAACTTTCTTAGTGGGATAAGATACTATCAAACACCTGGGTCATTGACATTTAAGGTTACATCATATTTTATGTGTATCATGAAGTTTTATTTTTTTTTGTGTTCTACAAGGAACATGTATGGCGAAAGTTGATCCATGTAGCCGATCCTACTTAGTGTGATAAGGCTTGGTTGTTGTTGTTGTTCTACAACGAACATGTTGGAGCTCTGTCTTTATGAAACTCATCCTTTTGTCTATCTTGTTGATCTCTTCCTTATTCTTGTTGTCAATATGTGTTAACACCAAGAACTTGATTACATCCTTCGCGCAGAATATTAAAGTGATTTTGTTTGGTAGATCATCTCATCATAATCTATAATTTTAAATCTGCTAGCATTTCTCCTTCCAATTTTAATTTTAGGGTTTGGTTTTCATATTTTTTCATTGCAGAAGCTGCTAATATTTTTTTAATTATTATAGCTATTTGCACTTATTTGATGATGCCATCCTTACAGTTGAATTTATGATTATGTATGGAACTTTATCATTGACGCTTAGTTGGATTTGTTCAGTTACTGATCTATCTATTGTTTCTTTTTTATATATGAATGGTTGCCAGTGTGGATTGAGATGGCTGGAGGTGTTATTCAGCAGTTATTGAGGAGAAAACTCCAATCTCATTCTCCTGTAAGCATTAACTCCTCTCTTTGTGATAATTTTGTTTGTCTATGAATATTTAGGACTATGCTTCTTGTTCTTGCATTATGGAACTTAAAATGAAGACGCATAGACTAAACGTTAGGCATTGGGAAAAAATGATTTTATGTTATACAAATTTGAGGAAAAGGGCACATTGGTTTATTTGGAACTTGTTAATGCCATGTACTTTATTTTTTTTCATATTTAAGAGCAATATTGTTTTCTTATTCATCCAATTTATCATTTTCCCTCTCTAGGAGTCTCATATAGAATAGATTTCAACATAGCACAATGTTTATTAGTGACAAATGGGGATTCATGATGGCAAGCATCCGTCATAAAAATATGACAGGATGTGTTGCAGCCTATGGCAGAAGCACGATGGCTATAATAAAAAAATAATACACATACCAAAAAGTATAAAAAATACGGAAAAATAAAATGAATTAGAAGCCCATGTCCAGAATAATAAACTAGAAACATGTTGCGAAAAATAGTGCTTTAATCAAAAGTTCACTATGCCATACCACATACCACCATGGCCCCCATTTGGAAAAACTGCCATAGCATTATTGTGCATTCAAAATACAACAAGAGTATGTGAAGTGTGGTGCTTTCATGAATTTGACCTGTAAAATAGTAAGAGCGTACGTCATACAAAAATAAGGTTAACAGAATGTTTAAATTGTTAATAAAGTTTCACAAGCAATAGTTATGTTTTACAGCATGGGATGCTTCTTAGAATATAACGGTGTTCATCCAGATAGCAGTCCATATCAAAGCACAACACTTAGTCCTTATCCTCTCATCTCCAATTATTATTCTGGTAATGCATGTACTCCTTTTGTCAATAAATGAAAATAACATAATGACAGCACTAAAATCGAAAGAACTGAACATAAACAGAATTTGAGTTTGAAATCGTCCTGGAGGTAGGAATAGAACTTGGCACAGTTCTTCATCAAGTTGTTCAATATCCTCTTTTTGGTAGACAACATCACTCTTCCTGCGTGATGGGTTGATGATGCTGGGTTTGCAAAAGAGGCAGTTGTGTAGACAGTTAGATGCCAGTTGAAACTTGAAACTTCATTGAATATTTTATGGCATGGATCAATGATAATATTGTGCTAAAAATGACTAGATTCTGAACATTCTGTTGTAATTTTTCCTGCTATGTTGATAACCCTCCTTGGCATTATTTGCTACATGCATGCGTCTTTACAATTTGTCAACAGACTGTGCCTTAGTGTAGCTTTACTAGAAAGCACATCATACTTTTACAATTTCATATTGCAAATTATACCCCAAGGACTCTTTTGAATTTAATTTTTACCGTCTCACTATTAAATAACTAAATTCAGTTATATTATATTAGGAGTTTATTAGGTCCATATGCTGTTGCCAAAGTTTTAAACCAGCGGTAAATGATAAGGAAGCGTGTCATCATTCTAGCAATTAAAGATTTTTCACTTGCAGGAAAATCTTTTAACAGTTCAGGTGGCTTGTTACAGTTCATTGATACTATAAAACTTTCGTATTATCGCTTGATCAAATTAAATCCCATGTAAAGTTGTAAGTGCAATTTTCTGATTCCAAATCATCCTCAATCTCCCATTCATTTAGGGTGTAAAGAATACTTGTTACTTCAGATAGATTTGCCCATATCCTAGCTTTAATTATTCCCTAATAGGACCCCAGAGGACTTGGCCCTAAGTTGAATTAATGGGAACTATCTTCTATTACATGTTTAGGGCTATTCTTTGATATAAGAAAAGACCATTCTGAAAATTGGTATGGTGGAAATCATACGTATGACGTATACATGTCATAAAATTTCGACATATAACAATTTTCCTTCAATGGAACAATCTAATTTTCTTTTGCTAATGGCTTCTAATATGCTTCCTGCAGAATCCTTTATCTGTGTCATCCATTATCACAAAGAATGATGGCGCTGGTTCTACGAGCAGCAGATCCTTAAAAGCTCTTGCATTAATTGGCGCTGGTGTCTCAGGGTTATTAGGTTTTGCAACAACAGCATCAGCTGATGAAGCCGAGCATGGCCTGGCTTCTCCAAGCTATCCATGGCCACACGAGGGCATCCTCAGTTCATATGACCATGCTTCGTGAGTTTGACCTGAATTTTCCCTGTATTTTTCATTTTTTGATCATATCTTGTGTGTTTGAGCTGAGGTTTCTTTATATTTTCTTGTTTTTGGGATCAAGAATATCATTTTCTATGTTAGTCAATAGGACACACTAAAACTAGCCTCTTTTTTCATTTTTAATATGATTTACAGATGGTTGTGAATTGACAATTGTTGGTATATAATTGGCGTTTCTTCATTTATATCACTACTTAACATCATATTTCTCAATTTTGGAACAAACCATTCAGTGTTCCTCTCTTTGTGATGTGATCTAACATGGTTTAAATCATGTCTGTGTTTTATAGTGATCAAAACTATTTATTGTTTTATCTTATAAGAATCATTAATTATTTTGTAGAATGTAATAGAAAGTTTTCCGAAATTATGCAATAGAAGTATTTCTTTTTTCTTTTAGGATTTTTTTTCTAGGCCATGATTTATAATACAGCGAATCTGTTATATGCTCTATGCCACCGTCACATTCAAAATTAAAAACTGAATTTCATATAAATCCTCTATGAATATCAGTACCAATTAAGTTCTTAATACACTAAACAATTTTTTATGGGCAGGATTCGTCGTGGTCATCAAGTTTATACACAAGTCTGTGCTTCCTGTCATTCTATGTCTTTGATATCATACCGTGATTTGGTTGGTGTTGCTTACACAGAAGGGGAGGTAAAGGCCATGGCTACTGAGATTGAGGTGGAAGATGGCCCTAATGATGAGGGTGAGATGTTCACACGTCCCGGTAAACTCAGTGATCGCTTTCCTCAGCCATATGCAAATGAATCAGCTGCTAGGTTTGCTAATGGAGGAGCCTATCCTCCAGATCTAAGTCTTATTACCAAAGTAAAGTCCGTTTGTCTGCCAGTAACTGAGATTTTCTGTTTTATACACACCAGAAACTTCTTTAACCTTTATATTTTCAGGCTCGTCACAATGGTCAGAACTATGTGTTTGCTCTTCTTACCGGTTATCGTGACCCCCCTGCTGGTGTTGTGGTAAATTCTCTTTGCATTGATTTTACAGCTAAACTCTACTGTTATTAAAGTATTTACATAAGTTGTTACAGGTTGTTAAAGTATTTTCATAAGTATTTACCAGTGTTACAATACTGTGCTTAACATCAGATTTTGTTTATGGCTTATCTTCTAAATTATAACGCAGATTAGAGAAGGACTACACTATAACCCTTATTTTCCGGGCGGAGCCATTGCCATGCCTAAAATGCTTAATGATGGTGCTGTTGAATACGAAGATGGTACCCCTGCTACAGAATCTCAGGTACTTTTGTTTGTTGAGTATTTCATTTGATAAATCTAATCATAATTGATTATCGAATACTATGAACTTAGGAAGAATGAAACAATCTTTTTTCTCCTGGTTTGTGTTGGTGTAGATGGGGAAAGATGTTGTGTCATTTTTGTCTTGGGCTGCAGAACCTGAGATGGAAGAGAGAAAACTGGTTTGTTTCCTATATTATCCTCTTCTTCTAACAAATTCAATGAAAAAAAATTGATTTTCTAAGAACAATGCTACTACATGCAGATGGGATTTAAATGGATATTTGTACTATCATTGGCATTACTTCAAGCCGCGTATTATCGTCGACTTCGATGGTCTGTTCTTAAGTCTCGCAAGTTGGTTCTTGATGTTGTCAACTAGCTGCCTTCAAGTTACGTTTTTCATTTTTGGAAAGAAGATAATTATTGCCAATAACTATGTCAAATCTCATCATCAAGTTCGTTGAGAGACTAGCCGGAAACTATACCCTATTTTTGTTCTGAGATATAGAAATAAAGGTGTTACATGTGAGATACATTTCTTCAATTTTTCTTCAATTTTTCTCCTCCCAGACTTGTGTATTTCTTGCGTTACTTTGGATCTTTAAGATATAATTTATTTGTAATTGAACAAAATAAAAGTTCCGGAATTTTGATTTCATAAGTAAATGTAGAATTACACCTTTGGAATTTAGTTTGTTGTAAGTTTTTCATATGTTAAGAAACATTCTCGATAATAGAAGGGGCGTTCTGACAAGAGGGAGGATATTTTGTAAGAGAATTGTTTAAAGGATAGATTGATATTTTTAATGTAGGGCATTTGAATGCATGCAGTTGTTAACTAAGAAAACTGTGTCAACTAAGAAAAAGTTAGGTCAAAGCTGTGTTCTTCATTTTGATTTCTCATATCCATATAATGTAATTACAACTTATCAAATTGGCTTTCAAATCATAAAATTAGCAAAATGTCATATGTACATTTACAATTAATTGTGCTAATTATAAGAATGACTATTGTGTTTATGGTAATTTGGATTTGCCACAATTTGAATGACACTGATATTGTCAACATGAAGCGGAGTTGGTTGTTGTTGAGAGAATCCAAGCTCAGAAAGAATACCATGTAAACGTATTATTTCAAAACAAGCCGCATACATTGTGTGATATTTTGCTTTAGTGGATAATATTATACTTTAGTGGATGAGTATGAGACTGAATCTCGTTTCTTACATTTCCATAAATTAAAAGCATTTCTTAAGAACATACAATACAACAACAAGTAGTATGGACATCCAATCAAATTGGCATCGTTACATGCTTGGAGTTTGAATTGGCATCACTATATGCTTGGAGTTCGATTGATGAATCAACAGGAAAAAATATACGCTTTGGGGGTGTCAAGAAGGTATCTAATGATTCATTGTATTGCTAAAAGATGGAAATGTTGTGGAGTTTGCATAGACTTACTAGCTTTATACAACACAAGAAATATTTGGGCAGAGTGATAGTTACATATATGAGACCTCATACCAGTTTGCGATATTGAGTGAGATCACCCAAAAAGTCATATTTATCTCTTCTATATTTAATAGTAAATTTCAGGGGAGTATCAACACGGGTTACATTTGTGAGTACAATTAGTTGGATCAAGTTTTGAATATACTTTTGTTGATTTAGAAAAACACCTTCCTGAACCCACAAAATAAGTGAGACGGCCTAATTTTTTCATATAAAAAGTTGAATGTAACAGATGTTTGATTCTACAAATAACATCTTGATCAAAACAATCATGACAATGTCATTCACATAAACAAGAAGCACCATGTGGCCTTTAGAAGTCCTTCATAGGAAAAAATATGGATCACACTGACTTTGATTGAATTCAAAACTAAGTAGTGTCAATTGGAACTTTTCAAACCATACTTTTGGTGCTTGTTTCAATCAATATGAATATCATTTTAGTTTGCAAATAATATTAGGTGAAAGGCATACCATTAGGAAGTTTGATGTAAAATTCCTCCTTAAGATGATTGTGGAGGAATGCGTTTTTGACATCTATTTGAAGTAGTAGTCAAGCTTGTTACACACAAATAACACTAATAATGTGCATGATTGTTATCTTGGAAATCGGAGCAAACGTCTCATTATAGTCTAGTCCATATTCTTGCTTATTTCCAAGCACAACTAAATGAGCCTTGTAGCGATCTATGGGTCCATCAAAATGCAGTTTTACAGAGAATATAAACTTTTTGCCTAAAGGTTTAACATATGAGAAACATGACACTATATCTCATGTTTGATTTTTTTTAAGGTAAGAAGTTTCGTTTCAATAGCTTTATGCCAAAAATCATTTCTCCATGGTCTGTTTATAAGATGAAGGAATATGAATAGAAGATATTGATGTTGTCCTGCATTTTTTATACCTTTATGAAAGTTTATTATCATGTGAGTTGCGTTGTAGAGGAACTGATTTTGGTTCATTCTTCTACTGGTCCAACAACCAAGGAGTTATCTCGAGGGGACCTATCTGTTGGTTGATTTTGAGTTAGAGAGTTTTAAAAGCTTATTGACCTAAATGAGAGTTAGAAAACAATGGCAAAGTAAAAAAACTAGAGAAGAGACGGGGTCATGATGTGATGCAAAAAATATATATTTTCTTGGAAAATGACATTTCTAGATAGACGAATCCTGCGAAGGTTAGGATCATAACATACAACGCCCTTTTGATGAGGAGAATGTCCTAGAAAAGCACATTAAATTGATTTTGCAGTGAGCTTGATGCGTTCTTCTAGAGAAAGATGGACATAACACACACAACCGAGTGAAATGGGATTTATCACCTATTGATGGATATGACATTCTATTTATAAGATGGACAATGGTGGAAAGAGCTTCACAAAAAAATCATGAAGGCACATGAGACTCCAACAAACGGGTGCAAACAACATCGAATCAGTGACAATTTTTTCTTTCTGCTACCCCATTTTATTATGGAGTTGAGAGTCATGACCTTTGAGGTATAATGCCATTGGATTGCAAAAATTATTGAAATGAGTGTGACATGTATTCCACCTTCCCCGCATTGATAGTTAGTGGTAGCTAACGTGGTGGTTTATGGTGGTTAGAGCAGTGGCCAATAATCTTTGGTGGTAAAAATAGTAGTTTATGATGGTTAGAGTGTTAGTCAACCATGAAATGATAATGATATTAGTGATTAAATCTAGGTGAAATGATGATTGAAGATGGTCATAGTGGTGGTCTACGATAATCACAATGGTGGTTGTCGATAGTTAGAGTGGTGATTGATGGTGGCTAGAGTAATGGTCGTTAATGGTCAAATATAGATGAAATGATGATCAATAATTGTCAAAGTGGCAAAATACAATATTCATAATAATGGTTGACAACGATTAAAGTGGTGGTTATATTAAAAATTATAATTGAATAAAGTGATGAACAAAAATGATCAAAATGGTAGTCGATGGTGGTTATTAGTGATTTAAATGGTGGTTAGAGATGATAAAAGTGGTGTTTGGAGATAGTCATAGTGATAAAGGATGATCTAATTTGAGTAGTAGTCGATCACCACTTATAATAACATCTTATATTTTTAAAAAATCAAATATTTTAAAACCTTTTTTATTTTATTTTAATGAAAACTATTTTAAAATTAAATAAAAACAACTCAATTCCATTTTAACGTAACATATTTTAAATTTGAATTTGACTTTCAAAAAAAAAAAAAAAACTCATGGTATTTCTAAAGACACCTTTAAATTTAAAAGGGAAATACTATTTCCATCCTTAAGCGGTGCTTCTCCACCACCGTAAAAAGTCACAATTGTCCCTAGCGTTTAGAGATGTATCTCCAGACACACATTTTTCCACATTCATCATCGCAAATTGATGAGAAACCCTTGTTTTTCCAAAAATCATCCCAGAGATGCATTTTTGCATGTGTATGAGGTGATTCCAAAGATGCATCTCCGTAAACACCATTAATTCAAAAAAACAATGGATGGTACGAAGATGCATCTTTGGGCGTGTTTAATACATTAACGCGCACAAGAACCATCCATTTTCCTCCTTCATTTGTCTCAAAACTCACTAAAACTAAAAAATACAACTGTTGCTCTTCCTCAAAAGTCCAAGCTTCTCAATCAATCAAGCTTCTCACTCCATTGCACTTCATTTGCGTCAAAGCTTCTCACTACATTCAAGTTTCTCTTCCACAACTTAGACTTGGTAAGTTATTCAAAAATCATTCTTTTGTTGTGTTTTGAATGATTTTTTAGGAAAAAATAAGTTGTTTGAGTTACATTAGGTATTATGCATTCAAAATAGGTAGCCTAATTGGACATGCATTGCAAGTTTTTTTGGAGTTTAGGGTTGCAATAACATTTTTGCCATTTATGCAAAATCTCAACTTTGTCCGGAGATGCATCTTTAGATTTTCTCTGTGTTGTTTTAGGAGATGTATCTTATAATTTGTGTCTGGCTAAAATTTTGTTGAATTTGTGATGTGATTGTCTAGTTTTATCGCATGTGCAATGGCTGAAAAATAACCATAGCAAAATTAGGCTTAGCCGTGTGTTCCAAACCATGTCGATACTGGGTGAGAGGGCCACAGCCCGCACTATGAGGCTACGAGTTCATGATAACTCGTTTGGTGGTTTGCAATGCCGAAGTTCACAGCTATATGTTCCACGTAGCCGCATGTCTCATGCCTCTCATTCACGAGGACACAAATTCCCAGATGATGTATGATGAAGTGAAAACTTATCATGTTTATATACTTGTAACACATGTTATTTGATGTTATTTTATAATGTTTTATCGCTTTTATATCGTATTTTGTTTGCATTTCAGGTTTTAATAAGTTATGGAGCGACTGCGCAAAGAAATTGAAAAAGAGTAGAAGAATAAAAGAAAGTGCAGAAAAATCACACTTCTGGTGCATGGCGTTCGCCATTACCCTAATGGCGTCCGCCATGTACCTAGTCCACGTCATTTATAAATTAACCAAGTGGCGTTTGCCATTGACTTAATGGTGGTCGTCATTATCATGCAGTAGCAGAAAAACGTAGATTCTACTTAGACTCTCTCTCCATATCCTACATATTCTCAACTTTCCATACACGATGGATGAACGGTTTTCTAGCTCCAGACCTTTATATAAGTCAGATTCTCCACAGTCCAGTGCATCCAAGATCGTGTGGAAGCTCTGCTGATTTTATTGCCTAGTCTTAGGCATAAATTACTATTAAAAGTGACAATCGTTCGTATTGAGAGATTGTCACAATTCTATTTTTCGTTTTATTCTTGTACTCTTGGACTAACAAGTCTGCCGACATTAATCGAGCACTTTTATTGTTTCTTCAAGTTTTCACGTTTATTTCGACGTTACAGGTTTTTATTTGCATTGTTTTAATTCTTGTTTTATTGTACTCTGTCATACCCTAAATTTTGACCCCCTCATTTTAATTATTTCCGGTCAACTGACTGCATTTTTAATTTGTATCATCTGCATACCATATCATACATTTTATCATGAATATTGTTTGAATTATCAGTCATAATGAACGTGTTAAAATTTTGGGCGTTTTGGTCAAACTAAAAGTCAAGTGTGCAAAAAACCAGTGTACGGGCAGTTTTTTAAATCGAATTTACAGATGTCAATTCTTAATCTATTTTTCGCCTACTTTAACCTAGTGTGCTTATTTTATTTTTCCAGCTATTTTTCGGTCGTTTTTTCGACTCATCTGAGCCTTTTTACTAGGTAAAAATAATTTCAAAATTTGACAAAACGCTGTATTTTTTCAATACATATATTTTTTGCTGATCGTTTTAGTGTGTTCATTTTGTTTTTCCAGACACCTCGATACAGACAGTTTTTATCATTTTTTTTACCAATTTCGGTTTAGATTTTAATTAATTTTATTTGTTTTATTAGTCAAGATTATTAATAACTTTGTTTTTATTAAATTTCTATTATATTTAATTAATTTATTATATTATTTAAGTGTAAAATTTATGAAGATATATGTACTTGTTTCATATTTTCCTTCTTCCTACCCTACACACTTCACAAATTCTCTCCTCCCTCTCACCATATTACACAAATTCTCCCCTCTTTACTTTGTTTTTACTAATACTTTCTTTTTTATCACACATACACTCCTACGTACCACTTGACACCACATGCTTAACTCACATTTTTCTAAATTCCATCATTTTCTAACAAATTTTCATCATTCAATTTTTTAACATTCCAACTATCATATTAATTTTCATCACAATTTTCTCAATATCATCATTCATATTCATTATTTATTTTTCTCATTCAAATTATGATATCAATTTTTCTCAACATTTTCAAAAAAATCATCATTATTTCTTAAACTCAATTTTCCTTATTCAATATTCAAAATTATTATATTAATTTTATCACAAATTTTCTTTAACTTTATCATCATTATTCATCATTTTAAATCAAATTTTCAAATATCATCATTTCTATAACTTGTTATTCAACATTCAACCATTTTTTTCAAGAGTTCAAACCATGTGATCAACATTAAACAATTGTTATTCAATCTTCAAACTTCTTTGTTCAAAATTCATCATGATCTTATATCATCAAAGCTTGAACTCCAAGCTCTAATTTTCTATAAATAGAGAGAGTATAACTTATCACACCAAAACAACTTCACTAAACTTATTTTTTCACATTCTCTTCTACAACACATGTAGCATATTTCATTCCATAATACTAAGGTTCTCTTTCTTCTTAATTTACCTTTTATTTAATTTCTTTATTTATATATATATATATATATATATATATATATATATATATATATATATATATATATATATATATATATATATATATATATATATATATATATATATATATATATATATATATATATATATATATATATATATATATATATATATATATATATATATATATATATATATATATATATATATATATATATATATATATATATATATATATATATATATATATATATATATATATATATATATATTATTTTTATTATGAGAAATTAAGTTTTGTTTGATGGGCTTAGTTTAGTATGCCCATATATTTTTGCTAATCTCACTCTTAATTTTTACAATACTAGCATGACCCATTTAATTTATATTTTTTTATTTCAATTTTAATTTCTTATGATTTGTTAAATTTAATTTAGTTAAATTTGTTTAATTACTAAAATGAATAAAAAAAATTAATTATATTTAAGATGTTAATTTCTTTTAAAATTAGTTGATTATTAATTTCATAATTGATTAACTTCATATACATGTTAATTTCTTTATTGAATTTATCTTAAACATTTTTATTTCTTTGATTTCAACTTGTTATTTTGTTGAATTTTGATTTTTGTGATGCCATGCTTATTGATTAATCTTGATCCTTTTCCTCGATTAAATAATTTTCACACGATGTTCTTTCGTGTATGTTTTTATTACATGATTTTTTCCATGTATGATTCTTTAATCACACGATGTTCTTCTGTGTATGTTTTCAATTACCACGATATTTTTTCGTGGATGTTTATTTATAACACGATGTTCTCCCGTGTATATTTTTACTTACATGATGTTTTTCCATGTATGTATATCTATGATTTCACGATGTTTTGCCGTGTATATTTTATTTATTCCGTGATGCTTTGCCACATATGCGTGTTCTCTTAGGATCTCTTAGTTCAACTTAATTTTTGATTAAGTTTGAAGTAAGGTAGACATTAGGATGTTCATCCAAGCATGATAACATTATGGTAGAATTTCTCTTTCAAAACTCAACTTTAGGTCCATATTTGTATGACAATATTAGGTTAGCTTTCCCCTCTTATCAAATATTTTCTCTCGCCATCGTGCAATCAAAACTTTCCTTTTTGTAGTTCGCGCCTCTTAGGGGTGAACTACGACTACTTTAGTTTCTCAAGATCCTGTTGAGAATACGTAGGCATAAGATTGTAAGATCTTAGTAAGCAAACTTTTCTTTTTTCCTATCTCTCTTTACCTCCGACGCTTTTATGGATATTTCACTCTTATCCTTTTCCATATCTCTTATCAAATCTTTTCTCTCGTCTCCTTGTGATCAAGATCTTCTCTTTACATCTGATGCTTTCTCGGATATTCATCTTTTACCTTCTCCTTACATCCGACATTTTCTCGGATATTCATATCTTCAGCCTCCTCTTGGGCTTCATACAATCATCATAGCCTAGCCTCCTCTTGGGCTTCATACAAGGACCATCGGTCTTCTTAAAAGCATCACAAACAATAAGACCTTCCCTTTACAACCTTTAATCTTTTCACTTTTTCAATCAATCCTCACAAGCTTTTCTTTCAAGCTTTTCCCTTTCGTTATCTTGGTTCTTAAAAACCCAACAACTTGGAGTCCCCGAGCTACAAATTTCCTTCAAGCTTTTTCCGTATTTCCGAACTACGAACGCTCTGATTTCTCTTTTGAGAATATGTAGGCACAAAGTCTCAACCCTCGGCGAGTACTCTTTTTTCTTTTTCATCCTCTTTTCCATTTTTACAAATTTCCTTTTTTCATATATTTTACAAAAACAACAAAAATATTTATCACTCTCTTCATCTCTCAAAAGTAATAAACTTTCCCAAATAATAACAAATAATTCAACTAATAAGCATAAATATATACAAGAGGTTCCCGTAGAGTACTACAAATGCTTAAGGTGTTAATAACTTCCCTTAGTATAACCAACCCCAAATTTCAGTTCTCTTTATTTGCATTTTGTTTTTTTTTAACATTTGCATTCTTGCAGGGTTTATTTAGATTTTTTCCCCTTCATTTAAAGCTTCATAGGATAAATATAAAAGTTCACATGTGACAACCAATGGCGGTTCACGAAAATCGCGCTACAGAAAAATGACGAATTCACTGGGGACATCCCCTAAGAGGGTTAGGCATATCTTGTATATATTTTGATTATTATTTTCTTTCTATTTTTTGTTGATTTTATTTGCTTACTGTTTTATTTTACTATATTTTCTCGAGAATGTGATTAATCCACATGTGGTGAGGAAAAGTCCTCAGTGGACTTGAGAACATAAAATTAAGATAGGAGGTGGTATAATCAAGGAGGCTTATAGGGAGTGAATCCCAAACAAGCTAACTTGAAAACCCGCCAAATGAGTGGAGGTACCCTTTTGTAATTACTAATGTTGATCGAGCTTGTGTCGTGAATACATTACTTTTTCCACCGGGAACCCGTGAAACTGAGGATTAGAATAAATTCTTTAACCATTTGGCATTTTTAGGAAGTAGTGCGGTGACTATCGAGAATAGTTGATATGCGATACTACACTCAACTGAGATTCATCTTAAGGATATTACAGCTCTCATGAGTCAGTCGGTGTGCTGGTAATATCCTAAAGAGGGATCAGTGATTTTGAGAAACTTGTTAGAACCCGTTCTACAGGTGCAAAATAAACCCCTAGTACATACCTTTGGGATAGGTAGACCCATGGCTCCATGCTCGTGACGTCAAACCTTTGAACCCAATATGTTTGTAAAATTTTCTTGTGTTTATACATCCATGCATTCTTTAAAATTTTTCAAAAATTTCAAATCTTTGATCCTATTGCACGTGAAATATATCCTATGTTGCATAAGTATTGCATATCATTTTCATTCCTTGTCTAATTCATACATATATTCGGGTCGTCTAACAATTCATTCCAACTGTCTATCTTTCAATCATCTGTAAGTCATCAAACTGATCTCTCATCACCAATACAGGACTAGAGGTAACGTCAGACGCAAAATGTCAGAACAAGAAGTGCACAACAGATATATTAGAATGGAAATTGACGATCTAAAGTCAAGCATGACTAATTTAACGGAGATGCTCCAGGTCCTAATTGCTCGAGGGGAGCCACCTCAGAGGAATGTCATCCAAGAAATTGCAAGTGTTGTTGTGGAGCCTCAGCCTGTCCAGATGCCACCATCTACATGGCCTGAATTTGGATTTCTTCACAACTTCTCTCCACCACAGGTCACTACCACTTTGGTTGGTCAAGCTTCAAGACTAGGGTTCCAAGCTCCTGTCTTCTCAGAATCCAAACCTATGGTATATACTGCCAGAATTCCCTATGAGAATCCTAACTTTGATTATAATGTCGGTGCTCAAAGTAAGGCCAATGTGGATGTTGAACTTGAAGACGTCAATAAATAATAGCAGACTTTGGAGAAGAGACTCAAAGTCATGGAAAGAAACGAATTCTCCAGTATTGATGCAGACAACATGTGTCTTGTGTCTAACTTTGTTACGTCTGCCAAATTTAAGACTCCTGAGTTTATAAAGTACAAAGGTGACTCCTGCTCAAAGGCCCACTTGGTTATGTACTTCCGGAAGATGGCTTCTTACACCAACAATCAAAAGTTGCTCATCCACTATTTTTAAGACAATTTAAGTGGAGCTTCACTCAAATGGTACATGAACCTTAAACGAAGCAATGTTTGTTGCTTTCAATATCTTGTTAATGCTTTTATGAATCAGTACAAGTACAACATGGACATGACTCCAGAACATCGTCAACTCCTGAACATGACTCATAATGAGAAAAAATCTTTCAAAGAGTATGCTCAGCGGTGGAGAAAATTAGCTTCTCAAGTCAAACCTCCTCTGGCAGAAAAAGAACTTACTGGAATTTTCTTAAGACACTTTGTCTTCATTCTTTTGGGAAAAGGTGACCGATAATGTCTCATCAAGCTTCACATACTTGGTCACCATTGGTCAAAGACTCGAAGAAGGCATCAAGAATGGGAAGGTATCTAAAGCTGCTGAATCTTCCAACGCTGCAAAGAAACCCTATGGAAACTTCCAAAAGAAGAGGGAAGATCAGACCAATTCTATCTTAATTGAGGACATGAAACCTTATTACATACCTCAGCATTCCAATCAAGCTCATCTTGCTGTTGTTACTCCTATTTTTGTCTCTCAACCAGCTCAAGCTCCTCAACGTCCAACTGTGGGACAATACCAGAATCATAATAGGGCTCAATTTGATCCTATTCCTGTGACATATAATGAATTGTATCCGACCATGATTCAAAAAGGATAGATTACCACTAAGTCTCTACCTTCTCCTCCAAATCCACTTCCATCTGGATTCAGATCTGACCTTCATTGCGCATTCCATGAAGGAGCTGCAGGCCATGATTTGGAAAATTGTTATGCACTAAAGGCTAGAGTGCGAGATTTGATCAAGGACAAGCTCCTTAACTTTCATGATATCAGTCCTAATGTCCAACGCAATCCTCTTCCAGAACATAGGAAATGAAGCGTCAATCATCCTTGTGTTTGATTAATCACTGGCCTTGTTTCTTTCTATTTTGCATTTTCCTTATTTGTATCATATTTATTTTCTTTCAAACTTATTTATCTTTAAATGTCAATTTTAATGAAATGAGCATGTACAGTATTTTGATTCAAATCATCTGTTTATTTACATCTTTATGCTTTCTCTTTCAACAAAAAAAAATATACACCTCTTATTCAAATTTTTTATTATGCGAATATTTGTGGAAGGATGATGAAAACGTGATACTCATAATTGCTGTTGGTATGATTTCGAATAGACTTTGTTGATGATGTAAGGCATTTTTTTCAATTCCCAAACACTGGAGATATAAGGAATATAATACCTCGTTAACCTATTTGAGCCTTGAAGTTGGAGTTCTTTTCTTTACAAAAACCCACAATTTAAACCAGGGGCAGGGTAGTTCTCAGTTTAACTTGGTTGTGCATTCAATTACAAAAGGTTTCATGCAAGACGCCTTTCAACAAAAGGTTTACATACAACAAGCAGGTATCGCAGATGCTTTTCAAAGGATGGTCGCAAATCAAGTGAACGAATGTTGTGCAAAGGATCATTAAGAAGTACTTACTCAAAGAATGAGTTGAGTCCCTTTCAAGGAAAAATCTAAATGGGAAGCTCATACATACAACAAGCAGATGTCAAAGACGTCTTTCAAATCAAAAGCCAAAGATGGTTTTCCGTAATCATTAAATCACTGTCACTTTCTCTCCAAGTAGAAAGATCAAAAGAAAAAGTCCGCTAAGTCAAAACCTATGAAAGAGACTTAGGCATCCTGCTGACTCTAAATTTCAAAAGAAATAGGTCAGGCAAAAGTTAGGGATAACACATAGAAGAGGTCCTTAAATCCTCGGTCTTCAAAAAGTACACAAAGGCGAAAACAACTAAATGTAGTAAAGAAACAGTAGCTTCTGCCTCAAGACTTCTGGACCATCGTCATCACTATCATCAGTACAACTCCAAACCTTTTGGAACTTGAATGCATAATTTGAGTTAAATCAAGCATATGACCAGAGAACATCACAAAGTTGGGTGAGAACAAATAAATTTTGAGCCTTTATCCTTTTTTTTAATAAACCGTGAATCAGGCCACGGTATAACCCTCAAAAGACCTAATTGAAGGAAGGTTATTTTGAAAGTCTACTACATTAAGGTTGCGTAAACTGACTCCAAAATCATTTTTTGCAAATCATTTATTTTGGTATCATACATCTGTTTTACTTTTCATTCTTATTTTTTTAAACCACCATGCTTTAAACCAGTAATTCATATTGCTTTGCATTTTCTAAACATTGATTTTGCTTTCAATTTGTTTTGCATGAACTTTACATTAAAATTGCCATGTTTAAATAAACACTTTTGACTGCAAACTAGCTTTCCTCTAAAGGAACTTTCAAAACGGTTTAGAAACTTGTTCAGTGATCCTATCATGGGCAAGTTCTTTCCAGATCCTATTAAGAGTCAGTTCAATATTTGTTTAAGTGCAAGTCCTTCTCAGAATTGTTTTATTCAGAAGATTTTTCAAGACTTGTTACTGGGGGCAAGCCTTCCAAGTATGCAGCATACAACCATTTTCATTCAAGCTGAAGCACGATCAGTTCATCTAAAACAATCAGCAAGTCTGGGGCAATTTACCTAAAACAAATCCCCAAGCAGCTATCCATCCGTCCTCCAAGGATTATCAACTTGATACAATTCACCAATGTGTCAAAGAAGTGTTCAACAAGTAGCATCTTCAAGTCCCCAAGCAAAGTGGCAGTGATCTTCGTATTGAGGAATCAGTCTTCCAGTCTATTCACTCCCCAAAAAGTATAAACTTGTTTATTTTCACTTCCCAAAAGAGTATAAACTTGTTGATTTTCATTCCTAAAAGAGTTTAAACTTGTTGTCAGCATTTTCATACATTATGCATCGCAAGAGTGTTTTAATCCTCATTTTCATTACATACATTTAATCATACATCATAACATTTTTATATATTATACATTACAAGAGTGTTTTAATGCTCATTTGCATTTACCTTCATTTAGAAAGAGTGTTTCATCCTCATTTACACTCACCAGAGATTGTGTTGCTATCAACATCTTGGCACCTACCAAACATATACTTTTATGTCTTATTTGACGTTCCACCATACTTGACTGTGTCTATCTGATTGTTCTTCTGAATATGTCTATTTGTTCTGATGCCTTTCCAGAACTATCTTTGTGTCCATCCGATTATTCTTCCGAATATGTCTGTCTGTTCTGATGCTTTTCTAGAACTCTCTCCGTGTCCATCTGATGTCCTTTCGGATATGTCTTATTGTTTTGATGTTCTTCCAAAACTCCTTATGATGTTCTTCCGGATATGTCTCTTTGTTTTGATATTCTTCCAAAACTAATCTGATGTTTTTCCAGCTATGATTCTTTTTTGATGTTTTTATCAAAATCATTTGTGTCTATTCGATGTTCTTCCAGATATGTCTCATTTGTTCTGATTGATTTTCCAAAACTCTGTTCATGTCTATTTGATGCTCTCCCGGGTATGACTTTTCTCGTCTGATACTTTTCTAGATGTACCTTTTGTTCTGATGTGCTTATCTAATGCTTTTCCGGATATGTCCATCATTCTGACAGTCTTCCAAAATTTGTTCCCGTACATTTAATGCTTTTCTGGATGTCATTAATATATCTTCGAGTTTGTTTCCCTCTCGATCCAATGCTTTTCTGGATGTCTTCTAAAAAATATCTAAATTGGTTTTCATCCCATCTAATGTTTTTCTTGATGATTATGATATATTTCCAGAGTGCTGCATTCAATGCTCTCCTAAACATATCTAATTATTTTCCTAATATCTCTAATATTTGCTTGTTTTCTAGATTTCATTCAATGCTCTTCTGAATGTCTCTGATGCTCATGTCTGCTTATGTTCCAAAGTTTCATTCAATGTTCTCCTGAATGTCTTTTACGGTTGTTATTTCACTTTTCCAAGGTTGTTTAATGCATTTTTTGAAAACTTCTGATGACTGTAACCTTTTCCCCAGTAAAGTTGCTTTTTCTTTCTGGGTGCTCTTATGTATTCCATAGTAAAGTTAAACTGATTTCTTGGATGTCTCTAACATATCCTCAAATCTGGTCTCATTCCATATCTAATGCTTTTCTAAATGTTGTTGATATGCTTTCCAGAGTGTGATACTTCTTTTACATCTGATGCTTTTCTAGATGTTTATATCTTTGTTCCAGGGTTTATCCCTCTCTTTTCAAGAACTGTTGAATACTCTTTGCCACCTTGAAAAAATTCTGCAATATCTTGCATCCTCATTAAAACTCTGTCTTGTTGGTCTTTGTTATCATTCCCTATAGTGCTCAAAGTCTTTCATAACAATACATTACATTTCATTTCATTTGCATTCACGGTCAAAATTTTAGGGACTCTGATATTTAATCCTCTTATACCTCGTATGTCTGAAAGTCTTTGCTATTCAGACCTTCAGGTCTAAGAAGATTAAGTAGGGGCATCTGTCATACCCTAAATTTTGACCCTCTCATTTTAATTATTTTTGATCATCTGACTGCATTTTCACTTTGCATCATCTGTATATCATATCATATATTTTATCATGAATATTGTCTGAATTATCAGTCAGAATGAACGTGTTAAGTTTTAGGGCGTTTTGGTTAAACTAAAAGTCAACTGTGCAAATAACCGGTGTACGAGAAGTTTTTTAAATTGAATTTGCATATGTCAATTCTTTATCTATTTCTCGCGTACTTTAACCCGATGTGCTTGTGTTATTTTTCCAGCTATTTTTCGGTCGCTTTTCTGACCCGTCTGAGCCTTTTTACCGGGTAAAATCAATTTCAAAATTTGACAAAACGCTGTATTTTTTCAATACGTATATCTTTTGCTGATCGTTTTGGTGTGTTCATTTTATTTTTCCGGACACCTCGATACAGACAGTTTTTATCATTTTTTTTTATCGATTTCGATTTTAATTAATTTTATTTTTTATTAATCAAGATTACCAATAACTTTGTTTTTATTAAATTTCTATTATATTTAATTAATTTATTATATTATTTAAGTGTAAATTTTACAAAGATATATGTACTTGTTTCACATTTTCCTTCTTCCTACACTACACACATCACAAATTCTCTCCTCCCTCTCACCATATTACACGCCCCTCTTTGCTTTGTTTTTACTGATACTTTTTTTTTATCACACATATACTCCTACATACCACTTGACACCACATGCTTAACTCACATTTTTCTAAATTCCATCATTTTCTAACAAATTTTCATCATTCAATATTTCAACATTCCAACTATCATATTAATTTTCATCATAATTTTTTCAATATCATCATTCATATTCATTATTCATTTTCCTCATTCAAATTATTATATCAATTTTTCTCAACATTTTCAAAAAAATCATTATTATTTCTTAACCTCAACTTTCCTTATTCAATATTCAAAGTTATTATATTAATTTTATCACAAATTTTCTTTAACTACATCATCATTATTCATCATTTTAAACCAATTTTTCAAATATCATTATTTCTATAACTTGTTATTCAATATTCAACAATTTTTTTTCAAGAGTTCAAAACATGTGATTCAACATTCAACAATTATTATTCAATCTTCAAACTTCTTTGTTCAAAATTTTTCATGATCTTACATCATCAAAACTTGATCTCCAAGATTTAATTTTCTATAAATAGGGAGAGCATAACTTATTCCAACACACATCAAAACAATTTCATTAAACTTATTTTCTCACATTCTCTTTTACAACACATGTATCATACTTCATACCATAATACTAAGATTCTCTCTCTTCTTAATTTTACCTTTTATTTGATTTTTTATTTTTATTTAATTTTATATTTTTATATATATATTATTATTTTTATTATGAGAAATTAGGTTTTGTTTGATGGACTTAGTTTAGTATGCCGATATATTTTTGCTAATCTCACTCTTTATTTTTACAATAATAGAATGACCCATTTAATTCATGTTTTTTAACTTCAATTTTAATTTCTTATGATTTGTTTAATTTAATTTAGTTAAATTTGTTTAATTACTAAAATGACTAAAATATTTTAATTATGTTTAAAATATTAATTACTTTTAAAATTAGTTTGTTGATTATTAATTTCATAATTGATTAACTTCATATACATGTTAATTTCTTTAATGAATTTAGCTTAAACATTTTTATTTCTTTGATTTCAACTTATTATTTTGTTAGATTTTAATCTTTGTGATGTCATGCTTATTGATTAATCTTGATGTTTTTCCTCAATTAAATGCTTTTAACACAATGTTCTTCCGTGTATGTTTTCATTACATGATATTTTTTCCATGTAAGATTCTTTGGTCACACGAAGTTCTTCCGTGTATATTTTCAATTACCACGATGTTTTTTCGTAGATGTTTATTTATGACACGATGTTCTTCCGTGTATATTTTTACTTACATGATGTTTTTCCATGTATGCATATCTATGATTTCACGATGTTTTTCCGTGTATATTTTATTTATTCTGTGATGCTTTGCCACATATGCATGTTCCCTTAGGATTGCTTAGTTCAACTTAATTTTTGATTAAGTTTGAAGTAAGGTAGACATTAGGATGTCCATCCAAGCATGATAACATTAGGGTAGAATTTCCCTTTCAAAACTCAACTTTAGGTCCATCTTTGCATGACAACATTAGGTTAGATTCTCCTCTTATCAAATATTTTCTCTCGCCACCGTGTGATCAAAACTTTCTTTTCTGTAGTTCGCACCCCTTAGGGGTGAACTTCAAACACTATGATTTTTCAAGATCCCGTTGAGAATACGTAGGTATAGGATTGTAAAATCTTAGCGAGCAACATTTTCTTTTTTCCTATCTCTCTTTAACTCCGACGCTTTCCCGGATATTTCACTCTTTACTTTTTCCATATCTCTTATCAAATCTTTTCTCTCGTCTCCTTGCAATCAAGACCTTGTCTTTACATCCGATGCTTTCTCGAATATTTATCTTTTACCTTCTCCTTACATCCGACATTTTCCCAGATATTCATATCTTCAGCCTCCTCTTAGGCTTCATACAAGCATCATACCTTAGCCTCCTCTTGCGCTTCATACAAGTATCCTCAGGCTTCTTAAAAGCATCACAAACAATAGGACCCTCCCTTTATAACCTTTAATTTCTTCACTTTTTCCATCAATCCACACAAGTTTTGCTTTCAAGCGTTTCCCTTTCGTTGTCTAAGTTCTTAAAAACCCAACAACTTGGAGTCCCCGAGCTACAAATTTCCTTCAAGCTTTTTCTGTATTTTCGAACTACAAACACTCTGATTTCTCTTTTGAGAATATGTAGGCACAAGGTTTCAACCCTTGGCGAGTACTTTTTTTTTCTTTTTCATCATCTTTTCCATTTTTTACAAATTTCCTTTTTCATATATTTTACAAAAACAAAAAAAATATTTCTCACTCTCTTCATCTCTCAAAAGCAATAAACTTCCCCAAATAATAACAAATAATTCAACTAATAAGCATAAATATATACAAGAGGTTTCCGTAGAGTACTACGAATGCTTAGGGTGTTAATATCTTCCCTTAGTATAACCAACCCCCAATTCCAGTTCTCTTTATTTACATTTTGTTTTTTTTAACATTTGCATTCTTGCATGGTTTATTTATATATTTTCGTCTTCCTTTAAAACTTCATAGGATAAATATAAAAGTTCACATGTGGCAACCAATGGCGGTTCACGAAAATTTTGCTACACACTCCTTTACCTTATGATATGTTGTCCTTAAATTTTAATATCATGTTTAAGTTGTTTTTGTTCGAAATAATGTTTGGCTAAACGTGTCTGAGACCGGTGTATGAGGACCGTCGTTGCCGACGGGACTTGGTAGAGAAAATTGGTGCGAAACGATAGTAAATTCTGTTTTGGTTTTAGTTTCCATGTATAAGTCTTAATGTTTTGTCACGAGAGTGAAAAACAAATTAAAGTTTGATCCGATAACGCGAGAATGTGAGGATTGAACTGGATAGTAGAAACTAGGCATCGATCCTAAATACAGCAAGAGTGCTTTAGGTATCGATTATGATCTAATTAGTTTTTAAAATATGCTTCTTAATTAAAATGGGCGAGCGAGAGCAAAATCTCATGGTTAGGGAGTGTGAATTTAGTCAATAGCGCGAGAGTGTGAGACAGAGTCTTTAAACTGATATTTTCTACGGAACATAATTTAACTTTAACGCCCATATTTTACAGAGTCTCTGAGGAACACAAAATCCATATTCTGGTCTCTCTTTATTAATATCTCTCTAAATCTTTAGAATTTTACGTTTTATTTCCGTCCAAACCTTTTAATCACTAGCCTTAGCTTTACATAGCATCAATCGATAATAGTAAATTAATTATTAGTCCTTGTGTGTTCGATATCTTTTAAAACTACAGATAGACTGTATACTTGCACTTAGATCATTCGATAGACTCGTAAGGTCGTGATCAATATAGCAGAACCTGAAGCTCAGAAGGAGCTCATGCTGATGCCCCTTTTTAGAGTTATCCATTAGGCCTATTTGACACCTCTTTATTTCATCTATATGTAGATCATGCTGCTTATGAGTGTTCATTGGTTCGGGAAAATCCAAACCAAACCGAAATCCAAACTAAATCATGATGTTTGGGTCAGATATTTTTTTAGTTTGGGCGAAAACCGACCAAACCAATAAAACCTGATGTTAATTGGTTCGAGCAATGAATTTTCGAACTTCTACTCGTGAGCCCGTCTACCCGAAAAATAGTATAATATATTCGACTTCAAAAATAAAAAAAAATGAAACGCCTTTTGTGGACTTCATAATCGATATGGAGAAACGAATGAATTAGGAATTTTATGTTATTATGGAAAATTAATTGATGCAAATTAGATATTTTTTAAAAATATTTTTTGCTCATTTGTTTATAGTATATCCGATAAATCCAACCCAAACCAATATGTTATTATTTACTTTGGTTCAGTTTGGGCTTTATCACAAAAATGTGCAAATCCAATCCAAACCAGTCCATATATTTTTGAGGGGTTTGAGCATCAGATTCTCTTGAAACCAAACCAAACCGGCCCACAAACACCCCTAAATTGCTGTTAGGCATATGGGAACGAGAGATATATTTATTTTCTTTTGCAATGTATATGTTTTGAACTAATTAAATTGATATTGATGGTGATATTCTTTTACTGGAGAGTCAATGTTTAAAATCGGTAATCCACAAAAAAAAGATATTGGAGTTGGAAGAACCCACTGCTAATTGGTTCATAGATGTCAACCGTTATTATGGTTTTGTCATTTTATGTTCTGCTGTATACATGACCATAAACCAGGGCATGCAGACGACATTTGCAGAGAGGCAACATTCAGAGACGTCATCTTTCCTCCTTTCTATAGGCGAGATGACCATCACCTTGGATGACGTCTCATGCCTCTTGCATCTTCCTATAAGGGGAAAATTACTAGGCCATATAAGGGTTAGTTGAAAGGAAGCCATCGAGATGATGGTCACTTATTTAGGGACTGAACCAACTAAGGCGACAAATGAGGTAGCTGGTAATAAAGGTGCTCGTGCTAGATTTAGTTTTTTTTTTATAATTTTTTTTATAAAGAGCACCTGTAGTGGGTTAGGAAAGCCAAAGGCGATGGTATGCATATTGACTACCATCGGACTTGAACATTTAGGTGTCACCTCTTGTTCTTGGTTGACACGTCCATTGTTATACCATAAGTACTTCATCGATTTGACAGTGATTCATGAGTAGAACTGATGGGTCGTCTGTTTGGTTTACCTGTACTCGAAGCTGGACGATGGTTATCTTTGGAAGATAGAGCTGATGACAGAGAGTTGCACATTGCTTACATTAATTTACTATTGCTAATATTTTCATAATTCAGTCGTTAAACTTGTTATTAATATTGCAATTGAACCATTTTTGAGGGATGAATCATCTTTCATTTTCCTCACATCATTGTGTGGGAAGTTGTGTTTGCCAACACTGACGAATGACCACATGTTGCCACATTTACTCCGTACAGGGTAATAATGCGATTGAGCAATTCAAAGTGTATCTCGATCGTCATGGACCAGACAACATTTCCTTATGCCCATATGAGGGTCACCGTGAGACGCGTCTGTTGGACATCATATTGTTATACTCTAGAGGACTGACATGTGGGTCAGGGATGGTGTATCTTTATCTGCCTGAGCGAGTGATACGTCAGTTTGGCTATTTGTAGATTATTCTAAGACACCCATCAGAGTACGCTCCTCCCACCGTCTGCCGTAGAGATTTCAATACGATACTTAACAATTTCAAGAGTTATTTGGTACCAGAGGAGTATCATAGAGTACTAGGTTTTGTACATTGGGTCTATGCAGTCGACTATATGACATAGTTCTATAGGGTGTCACGCCATATCATCACACCAGATGCTTCTAAAAGACCATTTAGTCCAGCTAATCAGGATGTACTTGAAGTTATGGATGATCACACCAAGGACGTGTCGGCGGTCTGTCGGTGTATTTTAAAGATAGGGAGATTAGGCATAGAGACAATAATTTTTGAGGAAGGCATTTCCCAGTTGGCCTTCGTAGAAGGTATGATTGACGATGCATGAAATGTCTTACACTACAGACAGGGGAGAAGGCGGGAGATTAGATAGACCCAATAGGATTTTGTTTGGTTGTATTATTTTCTATTTTCGAAACAACTTATGTATTGTCCGCACATTTTGATAATTGTATTAATTTTTCATAATTGAGTATTATGTTTGAATCAATTAATGTATGCATTTCCTAAAATATGTTTGGATAAAATTACCTAAAATATGTTGGCCTACAAAAATACCAAATTTAAAGAATAAAAACACTATAAGTGAGTCTAGAGAGTATTTTAGAGATGCATATCCGTTTATACAAAAATACCATATAAAGATGCATATTCAGACCATTTTTTGTTCAAAATGGGATGGATTTCAGAAAGACGCAGGTTGGTGTGATTTTTGGTGCGTCTGAAGATGCATATCCGGGTACATGAAGGACATTTTAGGTTTTCAGGGGTGTTGGCCGCAATTAGAGGTGAGAATATGTTAGACTAACTAGTAGGGGCTTATGACCTAACCTACACAAGCCCACGCCAGACCATTTTTTTAAAAATTGAAAGGGTCAGATTATTTAATAGAGGCATATGATCTAACTTACACAACCCCAAGGCATACCTATTTTTTTTAAATAGAAAATGTTAAGACTTTTTTATAAGCCTATTTAGTTAAAAATGCATGGCCTCATGTCATAAAAAACATTTTAAGTCTATCAGGTCGACATATTTAAATAAATATGAATAATTTTATTAATATTAATATATTGAATATTTTACTTTGAATTAAAATACAAAAATAAAACTTAGTTATCTTGAAAAGCTTATAAAAATATGATGAAAATACCTTGTGAGCAATGTTAAACACTATTTTCATAAGTTTTCCTAAATAAATAGTTTCACAAAACTTATGTTACTATGTAAGTTTAAGTATGTCAATGCAAACATACTTTTAATATTATTGATTTTTTAATTTTTTAGTCTATAAAAACAGTAATTAAGTTTTTTAATTGTATACTTTCAAATGAAATAAGTTCTTAAATAGACTAATAGATTATTTAAGCTTTTGAAAAGGCAAGACTTGAATCTAAAAATAAACTTATGAGAGACTATATGCCATACTTAGACTTTAATATTTTAAAACGGACGAAATTTAATCTTAAAACAATCTAACTCGACATAGCCTATTTCCACCCTTAGGGAGTTTCTTAATTCACCCGTTGATACTCTTAGGCACCTAACGAAATTTCTTTTATGCCCATGCTTCTGAAGATACACATCCGAACGCACTCTTTTTTTCTTTACGCTGGATGCTTCCGGAGATGCATCTACGGAAAAAGTTCTAGAGATGCAACTCTGAAATCTTATCAGAACAAGTTTTTTTTTTATAAAAAAATCAAGTTTTGTTGGTCGCAGATGAAAATTAATTGCTATAGATGAATATAAAAAGACATACATCCGTAAATAAAATAATATAATATATATAAGAAGTAATATGGTACATCAATATCTTCAAAAATATAGTACATCAAAAAACATCACAGTCACTACTGTGTGTGCCTGACCACCTCGTCTATGCCGCCTCGTCTGCCTCTCCTGCCTCGTCTCCCGCCCGGTGTGCGTCCTCAGCCATCGATCCCGCCCATCCTGGCGCGATGCTTGTGGTACATAAGTGCCCCTACTGCCACAACAATAATGCCATCCAATACACGCCTATGGTCAAATCCCTCAGGGAAGAAACTGGAGGCAATGCCTGCCCGCCCCATCTCCACTATCTCACGATAGCGAGGCAGGACATCCTGAGTGTGGTCCAGCTGAGACCGTTGCTCCTCTAAGATCTCTTGATCACTTGGTCTAGGTAGTGATCCCTCGGCAGTGGGCACCATGTAGGGTATGATACGGTGAAAAACCACATGATGTAGCCATCAACGCAACTCTAGTCTATCGGCCCTCTGGTCGCCCGAGCCTCGTCAGGTACCATGTGCCTTTGGTAGCCGACATAGATCTCGTCTATTTGCATAAGAGTCAAGCCAAGAGGAGCAGAGATATCTAGGTGTTTGGGAATGGTCTGATTGTAGCCGAACTTCCGCATGACGCACTCGGGCAAATATGGAACAATGATGGTCGAATTACATGCCAACCATCTTGAGAATAGGGAGATATTGTCAAACGGGCGCGTCACACAATGATCAGCATAGACGTCATACCAGATATCCTCAACAGCCAGGCAATCGAGATAGACTCTGTAAAGGTCGACCACCTGGTTCCCCCTAAGCAGAAGAAAGGCACGGGCACACGACATCTGCTCTGTGTAATCAGGTACACTTTCTCACCCGAAGATCACGGGAAAGTGCTGTAATATCCAAGCCTAAAATGAAAATAAAAAATATCAGGATCAAGCATTATCACAAATATAGAATGAAAAGAAATGAAAAAATTCAAAGGATATAAGATTGTTACTAAAAGTAGTGCCACGCTCCCTGCCACATCCCTGGTCTTCCGCATGCCTCTCTCTCCCAGCCTCGAATACGTGTAAGCTAGGGTAGCCACCCCCAGTTGCACTCATGAATCCGTGTGGAATCCAAAAAGTGCCTCAGATAAACGACATTCGTATATGTGGAGGAAGTGTCCACAAAGAGTTGAGTGCCGACTAAAAATATAAAGTAATATCTCAGCACATGCTGTCTGTGTATCTCAACCTCAGCTGGATCACCATCTGCATGGCCTGCAGCAACAAACGCCTCACTAAATCTACGGGTGACAAAGAAGAACCTGATATGAGCTTATCTAGTCTTATCCACTTCCTCCAGCGTATCCAGTGGATCAACCCTAAGCTCATCGACCAACATCTCTCTCGCATTCTCCTTCGTCATCCTATCGTGACGGAAGAGGTTACGCTTGATCGGTATATGTAGCAGACAGGAGATATCGTCTAGTGTGATCGTGAGCTCGATGTGCGGTAGATGGAAGGAGGACGTCTCAAGGTGCCATATTTCTGCAAAGCCCATCAGCATCCCGTTGTGGATTACGCTGTAACCTATCTCATAAAGGTTCTTCAAACCAGAGGCGGCAAGGACATCCTGGAACGAAGCCTCCTGTGGATGCTCCAAAGATAATATCTTTCGCCCGTGGTTATAAAACTTTTGCGGAGGACGAGTGTGAAAATTTTCATAAATAAGAAAAATGTTAATAAGAAACAATGGTACAAATTATAAATTCCCGATGAAAATAAAGATACAATATGAGTAATGTTACCTCTCCATCCCAGACATGTCTGGCAGTATGGTCTGTGTATCGTGTCAGCAGGGACATATTTAAGGGAACCCCTGGGAAACCCCCAGGCTCATCATCGTCGTCGTCACCAGCATCATCCGGTGGTGGGTCATCACCCTCTAGAGGTGACACCAGATCAACATCAGGAGGAGAACTAGGAGTATCCCGACGAGGCCCGCAGGAGGACGGGGCCTATGATAAACCTTCAGCTGAATCCCGACGCCTCCAGGATGAAGAAGTGGATGATGGAGGTGAGACACGAGGTCGAGGGAATGTCTTGGGCATGTGATGAAGAAATATGTGCCTCAACTGTATCGACCTCGGTAACGGTGGCCTGACTCAGCTCGTGTCTCACAAATGCATGCTATGAAACCCGTCCAAGTTACAATTTATCTTCTCTGTCTATCATAGAGTCTGCAAGCTATAACCAATAAAAAACAATTTGATACAAATAAATTAAAAAAAAAACAAAAAAAAAACAAATATTTTTTTTACTTCCGAATGTATACATGCGGAAAAATCCAGAATTCTGAAAGTTAGACTTGTTCAGGAGCTGCATCTCCAGAATTGCCCTAACGTTAATTTGTTCCATAGATGTAGCTCCAGAACTTCCTGCAACTCCACAACAACGTCAATGGCGTCCCCCACCCAATAAAACCGATTTTTTCAACTCCTGATCGTCCGTTTCAGCCAACAAACAATACCTACATTGCCTCTAAACTATGTTTTTAAAACTATCTAACGATTTCTACCCCTAAAACTATATTCTAACTCGTTTATGGGAAATACTCGAAAATACCTTAGAAACTCGAAAACTTACCGATTATATCGAGCTTTGAATGAGTTGGAGTGTCTTGATCATTGAGATGATTGCTCCTTGTCGAACTTGATTGAAAATAATTAAATTTGGTGGAAAACATTTTTTTTTTAGGTTTGAGAGAGTTTGAAGAGTTTGAGAGTGAGAAGTTGAAAAATGTAGAATGAGGGAGGATAAGGGACTCTGGCGCGAATGTATTCTGATTTGTTCTAAAGCTATATAAACGAAAACATTCTGTAGATGCATTTCCGAAAAAAATCAACGTTAAATAAAAAAATGGTGCGTCCAAAAATACATTTTCAAAAATAGTGGGATATTTTTGAAAGCACACATGATGCCTAAGAACCCCAAAGAGTGATGTAAGAAATTCTCAAAAATTATGTGAAATTCTAGTATGCTAATTTCATATGTCCCAAAAACATTGATCTCTGCTGAAACAAGGACGAGGACAGATCATGAACAATTTAAATTTCTTTAAATTGTGCCAATGTCATGACCAACATCGTGACCTCTGTTGTGACATTTGCATACTGACAGACTATTTATCTAAACATTTAAATGATGCAGAATTGTAAATGTTGAAAGATAAATAACACAGTAATTTTTTACCCAATTCGGTGAAATATCACCTACATCTGGGAGCTACCAAGCCAGAGAGGAAATTCACTATTAGCAGAATCAATTCAAAGTCAAACAACCAGTTTGCACTTCTCACTTAATCTCTACCCAATGACACTTCAACCTAGAGACACTCTAGACCTGAGTATTCCCACTTGTTGCACCCCAAAATTTGCCCAACATTTCTTTACCTAGCTTATGTTTCATTTCATTCACATTAGCATTATCATTTGCATTTCATTGACATGTATGCAGGAGATCAAGAGGTATGATTACCAATCAAGATCTATACAAGACTATAAATCTAGCTAAGAAGGTTATTCAAGTGTTCAAGGGTTGATATCCTTCTCAGAGAAGTTGAAAGAGCCTCAGAAAGAGTGGTTGAAACCAGGTGTGTAGGTCTTCTAACTTGAGAGTTGTGGGAAGCCATCAGATGATTCTGAAGCCATGAAGTTGGACTTGAGGTCTTGAGAGAGCTCATGAGAAGTGTTGAAGATCACTTTGAGGCCTAGACAGGTCATTGTGCAAGATTAAGAAGACTCAACCATGAGTGGTGCAGCTAGGGTTTGACTGGGTCAACCCTAAGTCAACTGATGATTTGAAGAAGGTTGAGACCTAATCCAAGAGCCATGTGATCATGGATTGACACATTGATAGGTTATAAGTATGATTCCAAGGTTAACTCATCATGATTGAAGAGTGTGAGCAGTTTCAGGCTAGGGTTTCTAAGGCTTGACAGTGTAAAATCCCCTAGTTTAGCCCCTATCTTCAAGGCCATTTAACTCAAGATATGATTGTCATCTCATCTTGACCCAAACATGATTGTTGTAGAGCATGGTCTTAGCTTTAATTTTAGTGCTAGAAGTCCTTTATAGGATTTGTAGAACTCAAGTTATGGCTTTGACAAGTTACAAGTCATCTGAGGTATGTGAATTTGGAGCTTGAAAGTTACCCAACTTGCATGACACTTTTGCCCTAGAAGGATGATTCCTATGAACTTTTGGTCAACATGAATGTTGTTCCTTATTCTCTTAGCTTTCTAAAGAGTACTAGAAGTCCATGATTGGATGTGTAGAACTCAAGTTATGGCTTTGACAAGTCAAGGGTATTTTGGGTATTTGGACATTACAGGTCATTTTGAATCATAAGTCAATTACACCATCTTGCAAGCCTCAAATGAATTTTTGTTCAACATGAAAGTTGTTCAAAATGATGTTTTTAGCTTGTTTAAACATCAAGTGTCCATTGATGTGGGTCATATCAAGCATTGGTGGAAGAAAGTTCATATAAAAGTCATTTTAATGAATTAAGATGGGAAAATTCAAAACAATTGAGAATAACTTGTTTTCAAGTCAAATTTGTGGTCATTTTGAATGGAATTGATGTTTTAGAGAGATTCGCATTGTCACATTTTTGATTTGAAGTGCTTAACATGGCCATTTGGAAGGTTGCTTCACAAATAAGAAACATACCTCACACACTCCATATGTTGAAATCAAGGGAAATAAACCACATCATTACATCCCACAAGGCTTAAGTGTATGGTTTTGAATGAAATTGGAGTGTGAGCAAAGCTTGAGAGCACATATCCACATTGAAATTTTGGAAGGAAGGTGAAAATCCAAAATCCACAAATGGGTTTGGTTTGGGCCTCTAATCCATTGAAACAGAATATAAAAGGGATTTAGAACAGAATTGGAAGCTTCTGGTGGTGATTTTCGTGGAGAAGCCATTGGAGAGAAGTGAAGAACAAAGCTTGAAATTGAAAATTTGTTTTAGAGAATCAAGAGGTTTCAACCAGAATTAAGCATCAAGAAGCATTCTCCATTAATCACTAAAGATTTCTGCAAGGTTTGGAAGAGAATTGAGGCGTGAATCCACTGCAATCCAAGCTCAAAGACAGGTTTTAACTTCTTGAAATCTCTCTCTGATTATGTGCTTTTAATGAAGTAGAAGCATGCGGTTAGGATCCTGATGATGAGTAGTTGGATTTAGGATGATCAATTGCAACTTTAGAGACGATTTAGGTTGAAGTTCATTTTCGGTTGAGATTGATATCTCAAGATTCAGGTGTTTTTAGAGGGAATGAATGGCATGGTTGAATTCATGGTGGAATTTAGGTCAAGTTTCGTTTAGAAATCATGGCGAATGGTTGACTATAGATGAAGTTAGGGTTGTACAGGGGTGGCCGGAAAAACCATCGGCGACGGTCCTGGTTCGCGCGCAGGTTGAGATTTGCAGAAGTTTAAAATGAGGAAGACGAAATCCTCACCATCCATTCATGGGGAAAGCTTGACTCAGTCCATTGATCCCAGCGCTCTCGTTGAGCCACGTAACCCCCCCTTAAACTCACCGTTTTGATTAGTGAAGGAACTCAGCTTGTAAACTTCGCTGTGTGAACCAAGAGATTGTGGGTTCGAGACCTGGCGTGTGAAATTTTTGGTTAATTTGAAGAATGAATTGAGCCATGAGGAATTCATAGGCGTATGGGCTTTGGGTTTCTTGCTATCACCACCCCTCCATCCAAGCCCAACATGGATTTTCAATGTAATTTGGTTGCTGAAGGCACCCCTCCTGGCACTATATCTCTTGACTGAATTGATATTCAGATGGTCCTAGCGCCCTCCTTGCTAATGACACCCCCGTTTGGCCCAAATTCCTGAAATGAACTATTATGATTTGCTATTTGATACGCAGGTTTTATCATTTTCTTCTTATTTTCTTTATTTTTCATCATTTCATATAATTTAGAAGATAATTCATAATAAATAGGAAAATAACTCAAATTGATCCAAATTTTTTTTCCCTGACTCATGAATGACTCTAGAATTTTAGGAAATTGAAATATTATGAATTCATGCATTTGTGATTTTAATTGTATTTTTTGTATTTTAATTAACATTAATTTCATTATGGTTGATACCTTGGCTTGTGGAATTTTGTGTGATCACATGGTGATGATTCTTGAGCTGATTTTTTGTGTGTAGTTATTTTGGACATGTATGCTCCCTTAGATTTTTTCTCACATTTTTGTGATGAAATTAGATGAGGTTTTTAGATTGGAACTTTAGGTGCTCTAGTTTTAGGGTTTAAGCTTAGTACCTTGTAGTTTAGATTTTATTCCTAGGACTTTTTGGATGATCTAACCTCTGGATTTTGTATGGTAGAGTCATGAGTGACTTAGGGTCCCATAGTTATTTTTGTAGGATTTTACAATTGGTTTTAGTATTGTAGTTGGATTTAACTTTAGTACTAGGTTTTAGGTGATCCTAACTTGCTAATTCAACTAGAATGACTTCTTTAGTTCCCTTAGATTAGGGTTTTGATTCCCTTGCTCTTGGATGATGATGAAGGCATGTATGGGCTGCTGAGGAATGCATGGTGGATCTTGGACTTGAGGTTTGCTTTCCCTTTGGAGTAGCTTTGTTTAGGTGTTAAGATTAGGGTTTGTAAGTAGAGATTCTAGATAGATTCTCTTCTTTCATAAACATGGAAGGTGTTGATCACTTCCATTCTTCCCTGTGATGTAAGGTCCCCTTGTGAAGCCCTCATCCCTCCTTTTGTAGGATGTGTGGCTCTTCACAAGTTGGTAGAACCTTTGAGGGTTCCTTTCTTTGATGGGGGAGTGTTTAGTGGTGACCTTTGGTCTTCACTTTGCTTTCCACTATCCAAACCTTGCTCTTGTTAGATGAATCTTTCTCCATGGCTAGAGGATGAAGTTCCTTGTTAGACGATTGAAGATGCTAGAAGTTGCTACTTCTCTGTATTTGAAGACTGCCATCGGAGCTGAAGCTTGAAGACCAATAAGAACAAGTTGACACTTGTGAAGGAGATCAAATTGAGAGTTGAAGCTTGAAGAAGTTGAAGATCAAGTTGATACTGGTGATTGATGCAAGAGTTGAAGCTTGAAGAAGCAAGTTGATATTTGCTATTGAAGATGAGAGCCTTGAGAACCAGTTATAGACTGAAGACTGAGCTGCTGTCAGAAGATTGTTGTGCTGTGAAGCTGGGGAAGCTGTTGATCTGCTTTCTTTTCTGTCTGTTTGATTTCTGTGCAACTGTATTGATGTGACTTGTGTGATTTGCTTGATGCATTAGAATAAGCTCATATTTAGATTGTTTTAAGCTAGGAGCATGATTGCATTAGAGGTTGAGTTTCTCCCTCTGCTTGTATTGTTACTGTATGGCTTTGCTTGCTGATATTCGGTAGAGCCCAGCTCCCTTGCCTATGTGGGTTGTGATTTGCTTGATGGCATTTTATTTCATTTCTTCTGTATGATTGCAGTTATTCATATCTGGCTTGAGGTCGAGACGAGCTTGTGGAGGCTGATGCCCCACACACATTTCCTCCCTCACTTGCATTGCATGCATTTTACAGTCGTTTATTGTTTAAGCTGATGCTTTATCTGTTTCTGTATCCTTGATATGATCCCCTAGGAATCTCACCTCCTTTGATAAGGAAGTGACGATTAGAAATTTAGGTTGAAACCTATGCATGATAACTTCTAGGAGTTCCCTGTTTCAAACTTCAACTATAGGATGAATCCTTGGCATGACAACATTAGGACTTGATAGTCTCCCCGTAGTTGTCCCCCTCTCTTCTCATCTCAAAACAAATCAAAATACAGTAATAAAGGTTAACTGATGTCGTACGTTACGAGCCTTAAGTTATCTGAGAAAGGATTGTTGGAGAGTTTCTTTTCAACAGTCTGGATGTTTAGTATGGCACCCTTTGGGTGACATGCGACGCATTCACTCTCAGATCATAGTCTCTAGTGCGATATTGGTTGCAAACATCCATAAAAAATAGTTCTTCCGTAAAAGACAGAAAACAAACTTCAAACCTTTTTGCCCCGTGGGCCCGTAATTCAAAGGAAGCTTTTCTGAAGAAAAGAGTGTCGTTAACTTCCAGTTCTACCGCAAACGGTAACGCCTAAGTCTCCAAGGGTCGAGCTGCGTACACCAAACTGCTGGAACTGTTTGTTAACCCTACTCGGAAAAAAAAATGAATCTGAATTCCCGTAATCCGTATTATCCCGAACTACGTAAGCTCTGATCTCTCATACCTGTTGAGAGTACATAGGCACAATACTGACGTATTGGCGAGCCACCTTCCCCGTAACCCGTAGTTAGTCGAACTACGTTGACTCTGATTTCTCATTCTCTGACGAGAATACGTAGGCATAAAGTGCGATGCTTTGCCGAGTCATTTTCTTTTCTTTTTAGACCAGCCTTGATAGGTAGATAGTAAAACCAATCCTTCAGATAAACACAACAAGCGTGGATCCCATCGAGTACGATGGACGTGAGGGGTGCTAATACCTTCCCCTTGCGTAACCGACTCCCGAACCCAGACAACGGTTGCGATGACCTTGTCTTATACCTTTTCGTCAGGTTTTTCCGATCGTTTCCTTTCCCGTTCTGAGGGATAAATAACGAAAGGTGGCGACTCTTCTGTTTTGTCGGCACCTTATTTTCGCGGAAGCAACAGCTGGTGACTCTGCAGGGGACTTGATAGTTTCCTGGGATCCAACGTCCCATATGCGAGTCAGTTTGGGGATCCAACGTCCCCTTGCGAGAGTCAATCCTAGCGCTTGTATGTTTACTTGTTGGGTTGTGTTTATTTATCGCATTTTATTTCCCGCACTTTATTTCCAGTATGATATGATTATCTGTGCTGTTGTGGGAGGGGCATTCTGATGAGTGAGAAGCCATACCCAGGCTTGAGTGTACTTAGCATTAGTTGTGGAAATTAGTGGGCGCGTGCTTGCTTTGTAGGCACTGGTGTCTCATGAAATCGACGCTCAGACGAGGTTCTCCCGGTTGACTTCTTTTCCGGCCCTTTGGGCCTGAGGGGTTGTTGGTTTGGAGGATTGTCGACTCTGGGGACCGATCATTTGGAATTCAGCTGAGTGAGGCCGCTCCAGGAGACGGTGATGCCACACCTTCTGGGTATCGTATCACCCCTCTTGAATGTCTGTGACACTGATGACCGCTTAGGATGCCGAACTTGCGTCAGTTTAGGTCCATACCTATGAGCAGGGTCGGGTTTGTCGCAGGAAACCTTAACCTTCAGACTACCTGGTTTTCTTGATAGTGAACCAGTTTTGTGGGTATCAGGGCTTCTCATCATCAGATGTGTATTTGTTCTTGACAGAGCAGAGTTATGGTCCTGTATCAGAGGTCCTTATTATCAAATGTGTATTTGTTCTTGACAGAGCAGAGTTATAGTCTGATATCAGGGGTTTCTCCTCATCATCAGATATGTGTGTTCTTGACAGAGCAAATTTATGGTCCGATATCAGGGTTTCCTTCGTATCAGAGATAGTGGTTGTTCTCGACAAAGCAGTACTGTGGTTTTGTTGATACAGAATCTTCACCTTCACCTCTTCAACAGCACAATCGTCTTGATCTCCTGCTGCATGATTGCATTTTGTATTGTTTTGCATACCCATGTGCATTTCATTAACGTGTGTCTGTGTTGCAGGTACCGTTTCCCCCGGTTCAGGTTTTCTTGCCTTCTGTTGTGCCATTATGGGTTCTCTGAGAAAGACTGTGGCCTACAAGCTCCCCACTCCTGATGTTGTTCAGCTGGCCGGTTTGATTACGTTGGCAGATGATTCTGTGAGAGGTGACTTCAGAAAGTCTTATGGGAAGCTGCTCAGCCTAGTTCGTAAACCTTTTGTGTTTGAGTTGAATGGGTTGCACGCCCTGCTGCAGTTCTACGATCCTCTTTTGAGATGCTTTACTTTCCAAGACTTTATTCTCGCACCCACACTAGAGGAGTATGCTGATTTGTTAGGTTTTCCTATCAAGAGTCAGATGCCCTTTGTTCATATGGGTGATGAGCCTAATCTGACAAGTCTAGCCCCTTCACTTCATCTGGAGGCCTCCGAGTTGGTCTTGTCTAGTTGGAACAGGGTTCCCAGTTTCTCCTTGCAGTTCCTAGTGGGAAAAGCTCAGCAGTGCGCTAAAGACGGATGTTGGATCGTGTTCAATGCCATCCTCGCTCTGTGCATATATGGCATCATTCTGTTCCCCAATATGCCCGACTTTGTACACTTCGACACCTTTCACATCTTTTCATCAGGGAATCCAGTCCCTACATTGATTGGAGATGTTTACCATTCCGTCCACTACAAGAACGAGAACAGAAGAGGTAAGAACGTCTCGTGCTGCGTTCCCCTGCTCTATAGATGGCTTGATAGTCACCTACCCAAGAAGGGTCCCTTTGCTTCGTCTGCAGCCACAGGTGAGTGGTCCAAGCGTTTAATGAGTCTGTCGGCGGAGGATATTACCTGGTTTGATAGAGATAGGTTGGGTACTGAGATTATCTTCAGCTGCGGTGGGTTTCCGAATGTGCCTTTGATAGGCAGGAAGGGTTGTATCAACTATAATCCATCTCTGTTGGTTCGACAGTTTGCTTATGCTTTGAGAGCTCCGCCGAAGGATGAAGAGGTGCATGAATCTCTGTACCTCACCGATCTTTTAGATGGGGATATGTTATCTAAGCTGCAGCACGCTTGGAATGGTATCTGTAAGCGGGGAAAGCCGTTGCTGGGGAAAAGTAATAGCCAAGCCTACGCTCCGTATGTGACCTGGATCAGAGCCAGAGCAGATATCATAGGAATGCCGTTTCCTCCTGCCAAGCTAGAAATCCCTCCAGTGATTAAAGAGCCTACCACCATGCCTATTCAGCAGCATAATCAGGTGTTAGCTGAGCGAGACGAGTTGAAGAAGGCAAATGAAGAACTGGAGAAAGAATTGGCTCAACTCAGAAGCGAGAGAAGCGAAGCTGTTCATTCCTTCAAGAGGCAGACAGAGCTGGTGAACCAGTTAGGGACGGATTTGACTAAGCAGATGGCTGAGCATGAGCGCTTGGGTTGGGACTTCAAAGCCGTCAATGACGTACTGGCCACTAAGAAGCAGCACTTGGATGAAGCGTACCGGAGAATATCCAAGTTTAATCAGCATTGGAAGGCCACCCTAACCAACGACAAAGAACGAGAGGATAAGCTGAAGCAGCAGATCTCCAAATTGAAAGCCCAGGTGAAGGATAGTGAGAAGAGGTTTGATGAAGAGACCGCTCGCAGATATGCCGCTGAAGGCCTGCTTAATAAGACTCTTGCTAACCTGAAGGAGCACAAACTGACGTTTGAATCCAAGAAACGGAAGTTAGAAGATTGTTTCGGCGAAGGAGCATGGGAAGACTCAGTTGAAGGTCTTCAATACACTATTACGCAGAGGGAGTTACTCGTCGAAGGGTTGCTCACTCGGCCTGATCATCCAGAAACGAAGGGGTTGTTAGAAGAGTTTCTAGCTCGTGGCCGTGCTTGACTATATTTGTAATCCTGTTGTTTTGATCATTGTTGTATGCGGGCCATCACCAGGCTTGTTGGTTGAGGTCATGCTATTGATTCTGCTTGTACTCAGTGACGTTGTGTACCGCCTTGATGGGCTTTCTTTATATATATGAGATGTTATTCCCATGTTATGGATTCAGACTTCTTATCAGCACTGGCACTCAGGCACTACGATCGGGGGGGGGGGGGGGGGAATCTCCCTAACACACAGACACACGTTTGCATTTGCATGAAGCATCTGCATAACGAGCACTTTGTCGTTTTTTCTAACCCTTTTGTGTATACAGGTTATTTCAGGTTGTTCCAGGATTGATCAAAGACCGATCCACCGCTAACTGACCAGAGCGAATCAAGCTATAGCAATGGAGTAAGTGCAGACTGACGTTCAAGAACTCTGAGAGAGGATGGACCGCTTCATGGAACTCATGCAAGTGGTTTCCAACGGCCAAGACCAGCTCAGAACCTTGGTCCAGCCTCTGATTTCAAGGGTTGACAGCATTGGTGTACTCCATGGTGGGACTGTTCCAACCCCTCCACCTGTTGAAACTCCTCAGAACGGCATCCCTGTGACCAGGGGGAATGGTAGTGGTAACGGCAATGTGATCGCTAACATGGGGCTTAATGGTAATACGACTGGCGTCGGTAATGGGAATTTTGAAGCTAATGTCAATGTTGGGCTGGGCAACGGCAACACAGGTGTTGGGAATCTGTATGGGCCTCAGCCATGGTTAGAAGACCGTCAAGACGATTTGTTCTCACAGAAGGGTGCTGAAGGAGAGCTGACTGCTGAAGCACGTCTGAGGTTTAAGGCCCTCGAGGACAAGATGAGGAATTTCGAGAACCTGAACACTATGGGTGTCGACATGTCCAAGTTGGGACTGATTGCTGATTTCAAGGTGCCTCCCAAGTTCAAGGTACCCGACTTTGAGAAGTACAAGGGCACCACTTGCCCTCGCGTCCACCTGAGATCATACTACCGGAAAATGTCCGCTCACTCTGAAGACGAGAAGCTGCTGATGCACTTCTTCCAGGATAGCTTGTCCGGGCCATCCTTGGAATGGTACATGAGTCTGGAGCCTATCAGTGTGCGCACATGGAAGGAACTTGCTGAAGCATTCGTGCACCATTATCAGTATAACAGTGATTTGGCTCCGAACCGAGTCCAACTGCAGAATTTGTCACAGAGGAACAACGAAGGGTTCAAAGAATACGCCCAGCAGTGGCGTGAATTGGCAGCTAGAGTTCAGCCGCCGATGGTTGAACGGGAGCTTGTTGAAATGTTTGTAGCCACCCTCTCAGGGGTTTATTACGAGAAATTGGTCAGCAGTATGTCTGGAAGCTTCTCAGATCTCATCATCACCGGCGAGCACGTTGAAAATGGGATGAAGCTGGGGAAAATTCAAGGTGATCTGTCCTCAGCTGGAGGAGGAAATAAACTGTATGGTGGCAAAAGGCAGGAAGGAGAGACGAGAGCTGTGTCTAACGCTCGAAGGAAAGGCAAGGGCCAACACCAGCAGGTGGCTAGCATAACCATCCCCGCGGGCCAACAGCCACAGCAGCAACAGCCAAATCAGCAAGGGTACAGAAAGTATCAGAACAGGGCACCTCTATCAAGTCACCACCTCGAGACGCCGCCCATGTCTTATGCTCAACTGTTACAGACTCTGCTTCAGTTACAACTAATCTAGAAGAGAACCCTGGCTCCCTTGACAGGGGCACCGCCGCCAGGTTATGATGTGAATGCAACTTGTGAGTTTCACTCAGGGGCACCAGGCCACACGATAGAAAATTGTAAAGCCTTCAAGCACAAGGTGCAAGATATGGTGGACGCTAAGATCATCAACTTCTCAGATAATGTGCCAAATGTCACGAAGAACCCTATGCCGAATCATCGGGGAGGTGGGGTGAATGCCATTATTGAGGATGAGAATTTGGATGTGTTGACTGACGTCAGAGATTTGAAGACATCACTTATTTTCGTTAAAGCCAAGCTGATGAAGAGAGGCTTCTTTCCAGGCTGTGGAGAACTGTGTATGGGCTGTGCGACTCATCTTGATGGATGTGAGCAGTTGATAGAGGGGATCCGGAGTCTGATGACCGAAGGAATCTTGCAGTTTAGCCAAAGGGCCGAATGTGGATCTGGAGAGGTAATGCTGAAGCAAGATGATGAGGTCGCCACCATCACCATCCCTCGCCGGATGATAACTATTTTTGCACCTAGACCGCCCACGATTACCATCACCAAAGCTGGGCCGATACCTTTTGAAAGCACCAATGCTGTCCCATGGCACTATGGGGTAGATGTCTACTGCAATGGACAAAAGTTGGAACTGGAACCATCTGGGCAGTCTGTGGGTAACCTAGTGGGAATTGGCGGAATCACACGCAGTGAAAGAGTATTTGCTCCACCTGAGATTGTGGCGGACAAAGCGGACCAAGCTGAAATAACCAATAAGGGAAAGAGTAAAGTCGTTGAGGAAACCCCTCGGGGGGTAGAGAAGGACTTGCTTGTAAAGGACGCTGAAGAGTTCATGAGGTTGATCAAGAAGAGTGATTACAAGATCGTGGATCATCTCCATCAAACACCCTCGAAAATTTCCATTCTAAACTTGTTGCTATGTTCTGAGGCCCATCGCAACACGCTGCTAAAAGTTTTGAATGCCGCGTATGTACCGCAGGAAATATCGGTCAACCAGTTGGAAGGGGTCGTAGCCCACGTGAATGCTGGAAACGGGCTAGGGTTCACTGACCTGGAGCTGACGCCGAAGGGAAGAAACCACAACAGTGCCCTGCACATCTCAATAGAGTGTAGGGGAACGATTATGTCTCATGTGTTGGTGGACACAGGGTCATCCCTCAATCTTCTTCCGAAGAAAGCATTGATGAAATTAGATACTCGAGGATTGATTTGCACGCCCAGTGACCTGATTGTGAAAGCGTTCGATGGAACCAAACGTCATGTTTTCGGGGAGGTGACGTTACCAATCCAAGTTGGGCCGGAAACATTCGACGCAGTCTTCTATATCATGGACATCATGCCCGCCTACAGCTGTCTCCTAGGCCGGCCATGGATCCATTCTGCTGGCGCTGTGACCTCCACGTTGCACCAGAAGCTCAAGTATGCTGTCGGAGGCAGCATTGTAACTGTATGTGGCGAGGAAGACATAATGGTTAGCCATTTGTCGTCCTTCAAGTATGTTGAGATGGATGGGGAAATCCATGAAACCCTATGTCATGCGTTCGAAGCTGTTAAAGTCAAGAACGTAACTCCTGTAATCACTGAGAAGCCAGAGATGAATCTCTCTTCCTTCAGGGAAGCCTGGGCCGTTGTTCAAGCCGAATCTACCCCAGGCTGGGGGCAAATTCTAGAGATACCTAACAAGTAGGACAAGTTTGGGTTAGGATACTCTCCTGCGGCTGAAGCCTCCTCTTCTCACAGTGCGTCGCAAGGTAAGGGGCCGATCCAGTTTACCAGCGGCGGGGTGATATTTGAAAGTGTCAACGCAGTGTCTGAAGATGGCGAAGACAGCGATTGCGACCTAGACTCTTGGATCCAGCCAAGCAAACCAGGCCAGAGCCTCACCAACTGGTCCATCAGGGATACCATCCAAGTGGCAGGCAAAGAGTAATGATTTACTTTCTCCAATCATTGTACAACCCTATGTCCTACCCAGGGCATAGTGGTTTTATTGTCAGGGCCTTGTTTGATTATGTACATGCATTTTACCAATAAATCAAAAGGCATTTTTCTTCGTATTCAAATGTTGTGATCTCTGTTATTCCTGTTTTATATTTGTTTTGAAAAACAACAAAATGGCAATAGGGTTTGTGCTAACCTGCATATCCTTGTTTTAAGCTTAACCCTTGTTATTGCAGGATCCACATAGCAGATGACATCGACTCTGGACCCTCTACGACTCACTTCGACTTCGATTGCCCGATCTATCAAGCCAAAGAAGAGATTGATGAAGATGAAGACCTTCCCGAAGAGTTGGCCCGCTTGTTGAAACAAGAAGAGAAAGTTATTCTGCCTCATGATGAAGAGATTGAGATTGTGAATCTAGGTTCTGAAGAACTTGTCAGGAACATCAGGATAGGGGCCGCGTTGCAGATTGATGTCAAGTAGAGATTGGTCGAGATGCTAAGAGAGTATAGTGATGTCTTTGCTTGGTCATACGAAGATATGCTCGGACTTGATACTGACATCGTGGTCCACCACTTGCCGCTGCGAGAAGATTGTCCTCCCGTTAAGCAGAAGCTTAGGAGGACGCGGCAAGATATGGCCGTTAAGATCAAAGAGGAAGTGCAAAAGCAGCTTGATGCTGGCTTTCTAGCGGTCACTACTTACCCTCCGTGGGTCGCCAACATAGTGCCTGTACCGAAGAAGGACGGTAAGGTGCGAATGTGCGTCGATTATCGGGATTTGAATAGGGCGAGCCCTAAAGATGATTTCCCGTTCCCTCATATTGATGTGTTGGTCGAAAATACAGCTCAGTTCTCCGTGTTTTCGTTCATGGATGGCTTCTCCGGCTACAATCAGATCAAGATGGCGCCGGAGGACATGGAGAAAACTACGTTTATTACACTCTGGGGAACATTTTGCTACAAGGTAATGCCTTTCGGTCTGAAGAACGCAGGGGCCACTTACCAACGAGCAATGGTTACTTTGTTTCATGATATGATTCATCATGAGATTGAAGTCTATGTTGATGACATGCTTGCGAAGTCCCAAACAGAGGAAGGACATCTGGTCAATTTGCTGAAGCTTTTTGAGAGGCTTAGGAAGTTCAGGTTGAGGCTGAATCCTAACAAGTGTACTTTCGGAGTATGGTCTGGAAAACTACTGGGGTTTATCGTGAGTGAAAGAGGCATCGAGGTTGATCCTGCGAAAATAAAAGCAATACAAGAAATGCCAGCGCCAAAAACAGAAAAAGAAGTTCGTGGTTTCCTGGGCAGAATAAACTACATTGCAAGGTTTATTTCTCAGCTCACGGCCACGTGTGAACTGATGTTCAAACTGCTAAAGAAAGATCAGGCGATTATCTGGAACGAGGATTGCCAGAAGGCATTTGATAAGATAAAACAGTATCTACAGGAACCTCCAATCTTGATACCCCCAGTGGACAGAAAACCCTTAATCATGTACTTGACAGTTCTTGAGAATAGTATGGGGTGTGTTCTCGGTCAGCACGACGAGACAGGCAGAAAGGAGCATGCCATTTACTATTTGAGTAAGAAGTTCACAGATTGTGAATCTCGCTACTCAATGCTGGAAAAAACATGTTGTGCACTAGCCTGGGCTGCCAAACGTTTACGACAGTACATGCTCAATCACACAACCATGCTGATTTCGAAGATGGATCCGATCAAGTACGTCTTCGAGAAGCAAGCACTTTCGGGCAGGATTTCCAGATGGCAAATGGTGTTGACGGAATATGACATTCAGTATGTTTCCCAGAAGGCCATCAAGGGAAGCGTATTGTCTGAATACCTTGCCGAACAGCCGATCAAGGATTATCAGCCGATGAAATTTGAATTCCCTGATGAGGATATCATGTTTCTCAAAGCGAAAGATTGCGATGAACCGTTGCCCGACGAGGGTCCAGACAGGAAATCCCAATGGAAATTGATATTTGACGGGGCGGTTAATTCTTACGAAAGTGGCATTGGGGCGATCATCACGACTCCCCATGGATCCCACATCCCGTTTACTGCTAGACTGACGTTTCTGGTCACCAATAACGAAGCGGAGTACGAAGCATACATCATGGGTCTAGAGGAGGCAATTGATTTGAGAATCAAGACCCTAGATGTATATGGTGACTCGACGCTTGTGATTAACCAGATTAAAGGGGAGTGGGAGACTCGTCAATCGAATTTGGTACCGTACATGAATTATGCCAAAAGGCTGCTTCCGTTCTTTGATCGAGTGGAACTCCATCATGTGCCCAGAGCTGAAAATCAGATGGCTGATGCCCTATCCATGTTGGCTTCGATGTATAAAGTCAATTTTTGGAATGAAGCTCCAAGAATTGTCCTTTCTCGTCTTGATAGACCTGCATTTGTCTTTGTGATCAAGGAAGCCTCCGATGGCAAGCCATGGTTCCATGATATCCAGACCTTCCTTATGACTAAGGAGTATCCGGCGGGAGCGTCAACCCAGGATAAGAAGACTCTGAGGAGGCTGTCTGGAAATTTTTATCTCAATCCTGATGGAGTTTTGTATAAAAGAAACCACGATCTCGTGCTACTCAGATGTGTAGATGAGAAAGAAGCGAGTATGCTCATGGAAGAAGTCCATGAAGGCACATTTGATACGTACGCGACGGACATGCTATGACAAGAAAGATCCTGAGAGCAGGATATTACTGGCTGACGATGGAGTCGGATTGCTTCAAATTCACAAAGAGATGTCATAAATGCCAGATTTATGCTGATAAGATTCATATACCTCTGTGCCCGTTAAATGTCATGTCCTCCCCGTGGTCGTTCTCCATGTGGGGCATCGACATGATAGGCAAGATCGAGCCCACTGCATCTAACGGTCATCGCTTCATTCTAGTGGCTATCGACTACTTCACCAAGTGGGTGGAGGCAGCCTCATATGCTAATATGACCAAGCAGGTGGTGGCTAAATTCATAAAGAGGGACATCATCTGTCGTTACGGAATTCCCGAGCGGATTATTATTGATAATGGTTCGAATCTGAATAACAAGATGATGAAGGAGCTGTGCCAGAGTTTCAAGATTGAACACCACAACTCATCTCCTTACCGGCCGAAGATGAATGGCGCCGTTGAAGCGGCTAATAAAAACATTAAGAAGATTGTACAGAAGATGGTTGTGACCTACAGGGATTGGCATGAGAGGTTGCCATTTGCACTGCACGGTTATCGTACAACGGTACGTACATCAACCGGGGCAACTCCCTTCTCACTGGTGTACTGTATGGAAGCTGTCATACCGTTGGAAGTTGAGATCCCTTCTTTACGAGTTTTGGTTGACGTAAAACTCGATGAGGCAGAATGGATTTAGAACCGAGTAAACCAACTCAGCCTGATGGACGAGAAGAGGTTAGCATCGATTGCACATGGTCGTCTGTACCAAAGCCGAATGAAGAAAGCTTATGATAAGAAGGTGCGTCCTAGAAGCTTTCAGACGGGTGATCTCGTCTTGAAGAAGATTCTTCCTCCACACTCCGATCACCGGGGCAAGTGGACTCCTAATTACGAAGGTTCGTACGTCGTCAGCAAGGTCTTCTCAGGAAGAGCCTTGTTGTTATCCACGATGGAAGGCAAAGATTTTGCATCCCCGGTGAACGCGGACGCAGTTAAAAAATACTTTGCTTAAAAAATGACCCGCTGGAAAGAAAAAGAGTATCCAGGCAAAAATGGGGCATCCCGGTGAACCATAAAAAAGGAAAAAGGTTCGGGCAAAAATTAGGGATATAAAAGAAAAGAATGTACACCCGCAAAGTCGAAAACCTGGAAGGGCGACTTTGGCAAAAAAGGGTATCCCGGTGAATCGAAAACCCGGAAGGGCGATTCAGGCAAAAGTTAGGGATTTGAAAAAGCAAATGACTGCGTTTCGCGTGTGGACTCTCATTGTTTAGTGGTTTGGAAGACCTGAGGGCCGTTTATCTGAATTAATCTCTCCTGAAGCTGAAGCGTCGGAGAAGTATCGAAGTCGAGTGGGCCATAGAGGGATCAACTCATGGTGTTTGTCTACGCCTCATTGCCGACATTTGTGTATATACTGATGTATATTTATGTTTTTATATTTGCGCAGCTTCCTCATTCCAGGAGCTTGCATCTGTTGTCAAACATTTTTGCCCATTCAGGGGTTCGTATCAATAAAATGTATACTATTCAGCAATTCTGTTTGTTTGCTTAGCATCTATTTGTTTGTTTGTGAAAAAGAATGCCGATGTTTTTGATAAAATGCGCATACATAAACTTACTGGCCTAGGCTACTGATTGTTGAAACAATGAATTACTTGAACATTGTCACAAGATGATAACCTTGATAGGTCCCTTTGAGAAGGGTATCATGTCTGTTTGTTTGTGTTGTTGCAGGTATAGCATATACCAGGCAGTACGCCGTATGCGTCCCCAAGCAGGATGATTCCTTCTTCTCCAGCAAGTTCAGCAGCATCTCCCCATGGAGTCTGAACATGAGATCGTAAGCATTGATATGTTTCCCTAAGCAGAGAAGATTCTCTCCCCAATCAGATGTATCCTGAAGGATCGTTGTCTCCTTAGCTGAGTCATATACTGAAGTGTGCAGCAATTGATAGTACAGACTGAAGTCTCCAGGAGAATCGAAATCCCCCGCAGAGTTGTACTCTCCCCCAGCAAGCAGGATGATTCCTCCTTACCCAGCCGAGCTGGCAGCTCCCCAAAAGAGTCGAGTCCTTGGAAGCCGTTGAAGCCATGATTGGTTTTCCCCAGTAGAGTGTTACACAGCTGATGCTGGATTTCCCCACCGGAGTCGTTATCTCCAGGAAAGTTTTAGCCGCGAAGGTCGTGCAGTTTATTTCTGCGATTGACATCGTTTTCCTCAGCAGTTGTGGTTCGTATGCCCAGTTGAGCGGGTTCAGGTTCTCGTAGAGCTTTATTCCCCTGCAGCAGTCGACTGAAGTTCGTTTCCCCGGGCGGAGTCCAATTGAGATTGGTGTGATTGTTTATCTTCGGCAGGATGAGTCCTTCCTCCACCAGAGTGGTTCTTTCTCCTTGACATGAGGCTTGTCCCTTCAGCATTTATTTTGCTGATGGGGCCATAGCATTTTGCATGACTGCATAACATTCACCCTAAACGCATAGCATTTCCACCGTGTGGAGCATCGCGCCATTGTCAAAGCATATGCATACGAAACATGAGCTAGGTCGTTACCGTTCTTGTTTTGCAGTTGTTCCTCCGCAGAATGGTTTGCTCAAGATGATTCTTGAATTCCCCAGCGAAGTTGATTGTTTAAGATGATTCTTAAAATCCCCAATGAATTCTCCAGATTTAGTTGCTCAAGTTGATGCTTAGAGTCCCCGGAAGAATGTTTGCTCAGGATAATTCCTGAAATCTCCAGCGGAGTTATTGGTCCAAGATGATTCCTGAAGTCCTCGGCAGAGTTGATTCACCCAGAATGATTTCTGAATCCCCGAAGCAGAGTTACTTGATAGTTCTCCAGAATCCCCAGCGGAGATGTGAAATCCCCAGCAGGTTTTGAAACAGAGAAGTTGAAACTTCTCTTGAAGACTTGATGATTGAAGTCCGGCAGCGGTGCGAAAACCCCAGACTTATTGATGAAGTCTAGCTGTGATGTCGAAGCAGTTTACTCAGCTGACGCAGAGTGCCTGACGACAAAAGATTGTGTATCCTTATTGATCCGTGAATGATTAAGGATCCCATTTCAAAACTTACTAACGAAGCCCGACTGATGCCCGAAAGTTCTATGAATGCTCGACGACATAGTTAACTTGATTGTTAAAAAAATTCCTAATGACTTGATGAGTCCCGAGGAATTCTGCTGCAGCGACGCAGAATGCCTGACGGCAATATCAACTATCCATTACCAGTTACCGCGTAACCGGTGACCCCTTTATGGCTTGAGGACGAATATCTACAACAAAATCAGATGATCGTCCTGACGGAGATTTTGAGATTAGACCTTTCACCGGTTACCGTGTGACCAATTCCCCAGCTAGTTGCCGTGCAGTAATCATTTCAGTTTCCGAAGATTTGTCCCCATCAGAGTACCGAGTACTTGTGCAGTTGGCAAATTTTCGGGTTTGTTGGTATTCAACCGTCTCGTACCTTGATTGTTTGAGAACCATTTGCTTCTCACCCAGTCAGGTCCAAGCCGTTTGAATAGGGGTAGCTGTTGCACCCCAAAATTTGCTCAACTTTTCTTTACCTAGCTTGTGTTTCATTTCATTCACATTAGCATTATCATTTGCATTTCATTGACATGTATGCAGGAGATCAAGAGATATGATTACCAATCAAGGGCTACACAAGAGTTTGAAGCTAGCCAAGAAGGTTATTCAGGTGCTCAAGGGTTGATATCCTTGTCAGAGAAGTTAAAAGATCCTCAGAGAGAATGGTTGAAACCAAGAGTGTGCGCCTCCTAACTTGAGAGTTGTGGAAAGCCACCAGATGATTCTGAGGCCATGAGGTTAGACTTGAGGTCTTGAGAGAGATCATGAGAAATTTTGAAGATCACTTTGAGGCCTAGACAAGTCATTGTGCAAGGCTAAGAAGCCTTAGCCATGATTGGTGCAACTAGGGTTTGACTGGGTCAACTCTAAGTCAATTGATGATTTGGAGAAGGTTGAGACCTAGTCCAAGAGCCATGTGATCATGGATTGATACATTGAGATGTTCTAAGGATGATTCCAAGGTTAACTCATCATGATTGAAGAGCTTGAGAAGTTTCAAGCTAGGGTTTCTAAGGCTTGACAGTGTAAAATCCCCTAGTTTGACCCCTATCTTCAAAGGAATTTAGCTCAAAATGTGATTGTCATCTCATCTTACCCCCAACATGATTGTTGCAGGGCATGATCTTAGATTTAATTTGAGTGCTAGAAGTCCTTGATAGGATTTGTAGAACTCAAGTTATGGCTTTGACAAGTTACAAGTCATCTGAGGAATGTGAATTTGGAGCTTGAAAGTTACCCAACTTGCATGGCACTTTTTCCCTAGAAGGATGATTCCTATGAACTTTTGGTCAACACGAATGTTGTTCCTTATCCTCTTATATTTCTAGAGAGTACTAGAAGTCCTTGATAGGATTTGTAGAACTCAAGTTATGGCTTTGACAAGTCAAGGGTATTTTGGACATTTGGTGATTATAGGTCATTTGTGATCATAGGCCATTTTCACCAACTTAGAGGTCTCAAATGCATTTTTGTTTAACATGAAAGTTGCTCAAAATGATGTTTTTAGCTTGTCTAAACATCAAGTGTTCATTGATATGGATTATATCTAGCATTTGTTGAAGAAACTTCACATAAAAGCCATTTTAATGAATTAAAATGAGAAAATTAAAAATAAATGAGATTAACATGTTTCCAAGTCAAATTTGTGGTCATTTTGAATGGAATTGATGTTTTAGAAAGATTGGCATTGCCACATTTTTGATTTGAGGTCCATAACATAGCCATTTGGATGATTATTTCACAAGTAAGAAACATATCCTACACACTCCATATGTTGAAACCAAAGGAGGGAAACACTTCAATCACATTCCACAAGTGTTAAATGGTTCATTTGGACTGAATTTGGGGCATGAGCAAGGCTTGAAGGCACACATCCATATTGAAATTTGGAAGAAAAAGTGAAGATCCAAAATCCATAATTGGGCCTAGTTTGGGCTTCTAATCCATCAGAACATATCATAAATAGGTTTTGGATCATGATAGGAAGGTTCTAGTGCAGAATTCTGTTGAGAAGCCATTGGAGTGAGGTGAAGGAAAAGCTTGAAAGTTGAAAATTTGTTTTGGAGAATCAAGAGGTTTCAGCAAGAATTGAGCACCAAGAATCGTCCACCATTACACCTTGAAGGATTTTGCAAAGTTTGGAAGAGAATTGAGGCGCATAACCACTGCAATTCAAGCTTCAAGGTTGGTTCTAATTTCTTGAAATATATCTCTGATTATGCACTTTTAATCCATTAGAAGCATGTGGTTAAGTTCCCCTTTGGATATAGATGGATTCTGGTTAATTAATTTGATGATTAGAGACAATTTAGGGTTTATGCCATTTTCGGTTGAGATCGTGTTTTTGCAAACCCTGCGTTTTTAGCATAAACTAGTGGTATGGTTGGGATCCTGGTGAAATTCTGGTCAACTTTCATTCAGAAATCATGGCCAATGGTTGATTATAGAGAGAGTTAGGGTTGGACGAGGCCGGCCGGAAAAGCCACCGGCAACCCTGGTTCGCGCGCACGTTTTGCAGTTTGCAGACATTTGAATTGGGGAAGACGTAATCTGGGACATCCATGCGTGTGGAAGAATATACTCAGTCAGGCGATCCAAGGTTCCTCGCTGCGCCACGTATACTCCCCCCAAAACACAGCGTTTTGATTAATGAGGTTGCCTAGTTTGTGCTCTTCGCTGTATGAACCAAGGAGGCGTAGGTTCGATACCTCACGCGTGCTTTTTTGTTGATTAATTTGAGAGTTGAATAAGCTGAAGTGGAGCGTTGGGCCTTAGTGTTTTCCTGCTATGCGCACCCCATCTCCAAACCCAACATGGATTTACAAGGTGAAACCCTTACTCAATGCACCCTCCCCTGGTTTTATTTTTGTGACTGAATTGAAATTTAGATGGGCCTAGCGCCCAGTTGCTATGTGCACCCCCAGGATTAAGGGCCCAAGCGAAGTTAATGGGATTTGTTTGCTGATCACACCCTCTGGCCATATTCTCCATTTATTTTCTTTATTCACTTCATTTTCATAGTTTAGTAAATAATTCATAAAAAATTGAAAACTAACTCAATTAATTCCATTCTTTTTTCCATTGATTCATGATTGAATCTAGTTTTTTTTAGATAAAAAATATTAATATTTCATGCATTTTTTATTTTATTAGCATTTGTTGAATTTTAATTGATATTAAAATAACCATGGTTGATACTTTGTTTTGTTGAATTTGGTTTGAGCATTTGGTGATGATTCTTGCCTTGATTTTTTGTGTATAGCTAGCATAGATATGCATGTTCCCCTTAGAGTTTTCTCACATTTTTGTGATGAAGTTAAGTGGTAGTTTTGAGTTGAAACTTTAGGAGCTCCATTTTTAGGGTTTATGGTTAGTACCTTATGATTTAGGTTTTATATCTAGAACTTGGTGGATGATTCAACCTCTGAATTTTATATGGTAGATTCATGATTGAATTAGGGTCCCTTAGGAATTTTTGTAGGAATTTATAGTGTAGTTCACTATTTTAGTTTGATTTTAGTTTAGGTGCTAGCTTTAGATGATTCTAATGCACTAACTTGACTAGATTAACCCCTTAGGTTCCCTTAGAGTAAGCTTGTGTTGTTTTTACCCTTGGTGGATGGTGAAAGCAAGTTGAAGATGCAATGGAGTGCTTGAAGAAGTTTGGATGTGAAGATCTTCCCTTCTTTTGGTGTAGTGTTGATTAGGTGTTGAGATTAGGGTTTGTAGGCAGAGCTTATAGATAGATTCTCTTCCTTCATAAACATGGAAGGTGTTGATCACTTCCATTCTCCCTTATGATGCAAGGTCCCCTTGCGAAGGCCTCATCCCTCCTTTGGTAGGATGTGTGGATCTTTACAAGTTGGTAGAACCTTTGAGGGTCCCTTTCTCTGATGATAGGATGCTTAGTGGTGACCTTTGGTCTTCACTCTGCTGTCAGTCATCCAAGCTTTGTTCTTGTTAGAGGAATCTTTCTCCCTTGATAGAGGATGGAGTTCCTTGCTTAAAGAAGATTGAAGGCTAGAAGTTGATACTCCTCTATATTTGAAGACTGTCATGGAAGCTGAAGCTTGTAGATCAGGAAGAGCAAGTTGATACTTGTGAGGAAGAAGGAGCTGAAGCTTGAAGAAGAAGAGGAACAAGTTGACACTTGTGAAGAGAATCCAGTTGAGATCAAGAAGTTGAAGCTTGAAGTTGGAGAACAAGTTGATACTTGCAATTAGGATTGAGGCCAGAAGGTGGAATATACTTTGGAATGGAGATTGAAGAAAGAGTTGAAGCTTGAGGAAAACAAGTTGATACTTGTAGGTTGATGCATTGAAAGCTTGAAGAAGCAAGTTGACACTTGCTATTGAAGATTATAGCTTTGAAGAGCAGTTGCAGGCTGAGGACTGAACTGATGTCATAGGAGCTTTGCTGTGAAGCTGTGGGAGTGGTTGATCTGCTTTCTTTCCTGTCTGTTTGCTTGCTGTGCAACTGTATTGATGTGGCCAGTGTGATTTGCTTGATGCATTAGAATAAGTTCATGTTTAGACTGATTTAAGCTAGGAGCATGATTGCACTAGAGGTTGAGTTGCTTCCTCTGCTTGTACTTTTACTGTATGGCTTTGCTTGCGGGTATTTGGTAGAGCCCAGCTCCCTTGCCTATGTGGTTTATGGTTTGCTTGATGGCATTTTTACTTCTCCTGTATGATTGCAGTTATTATATTTTGCTTGATAACATGTTAGTTCCTCTGTATGATTACAGTTATTCATATCTGGCTTGAGATCGAGATGAGCTTGTGGAGGCTGATGCCCCACACACCTTTCCTCCCTCACTTGCATTGCATGCATTTTACAGTCGTTTACTGTTTCTTGTTTAGCTGATGCTTTATCTGATTCCGTTTATCATTGACATGATCCCCTAGGAATCTCACTTCCTTTGATAAGGAAGTGATGATTAGAACTTTAGGTTGAAACCTATGCATGGTAACTTCTAGGAGTTCCCTGTTTCAAACTTCAACCATAGGATGAATCCTTGGCATGACAACATTAGGACTTGATAGTCTCCCTTTAGTTGAGCCTGTTCTCTTCTCGTCTTAAAACAAATTAAAATACAGTAATAAAGGTTAACTGACGTCGTACGTTACGAGCCTTAAGCTATCTGAGAAAGGATTGTTGGAGAGTTTCTTTTCAACAGTCTGGATGTTTAGTATGGCACCCTTTGGGTGACATGCGACGCATTCACTCTCAGGTCATAGTCTCTAGTGCGATATTAGTTGCAAACATCCATAAAAAATAGTTCTTCCGTAAAAGACAAAAAACAAACTTCAAACCTTTTTGCCCCGTGGGCTCGTAATTCAAAGGAAAGCTTTTCTGAAGAAAAGAGTGTCGTTAACTCCCAGTTCTACCGCAAACGGTAACGCCTAAGTCTCCAAGGGTCGAGCTGCATACGCCAAACTGCTGGAATTGTTTGTTAACCCTACTCGATAAAACAGATGAATCTAAACCCCGTAATCCGTATTATCCCGAACTACGTAAGCTCTGATCTCTCATACCTGTTGAGAGTACGTAGGCACAATACTGATGTATTGGCGAGCCACCTTCCCCGTAACCCGTAGTTAGCCGAACTACGTTGACTCTGATTTCTCATTCTCTGATGAGAATACGTAGGCATAAAGCGCGATGCTTTGCCGAGTCATTTTCTTTTTTAAGCCAGCCTTGATAGGTAGATAGATAAAACCAACCCATCAGATAAACACAACAAGCGTAGATCCCATCGAGTATGATGGACGTGAGGGGTGCTAATACCTTCCCCTTGCGTAACCGACTCCCGAACCCAGACAACGGTTGCGATGACCTTGTCTTATACCTTTTCGTCAGGTTTTTCCGATCGTTTCCTTTCCCGTTCTGAGGGATAAATAATGAAAGGTGGCGACTCTTCTGTTTTGCCGACACCTTATTTTCGCGGAAGCGACAACCTCCTCAGAGTCTTCTTATCCTGGGTTGACGCTCCCGCAGGATACTCCTTAGTCATAAGGAAGGTCTGGATGTCATGGAACCATGGCTTGCCGTCGGAGGCTTCCTCGATCGCAAAGACGAATGCAGATCTATCAAGACAAGAAAGGACGATTCCTGGAGCTTCATTCCAAAAATTGACTTTATACATCGAAGCCAACGTGGCTAAGGCATCAGCCATCTGATTTTCAGCCCTGGGCACATGATGGAGTTCCACTCGATCGAAAAACGGAAACAGCCTTCTGGCATAATTCATGTACGACACCAAATTCGATTCACAAGTGCCGAGTCACCATATACATCTAGGTTCTTGATTCTCAAATCAATTGCTTCTTCTAGACCCATGATGCAAGCTTCGTACTCCGCTTTGTTAATGGTGACCGGAAACGTCAGTCTAGCAGTGAACGGGATGTGGGATCCATGGGGAGTCGTGATGATCGCCCCAATGCCACTTCCGTAAGAATTAACCGCCCCGTCAAATATCAATTTCCACTGGGATTTCCTATCTGGCCCCTCGTCGGGCAACGGTTCATCGCAATCTTTCACCTTGAGAAACATGATATCCTCATCAGGGAATTCAAATTTCATCGGCTGATAATCTTCGATCGGCTGTTCGGCAAGGTACTCAGACAATACACTTCCCTTGATGACCTTCTGGGAAACGTATTGAATGTCATATTCCGTCAACACCATTTTCCATCTGGCAATCCTGCCCAAAAACGCTTGCTTCTCGAAGACATACTTGATCGGATCCATCTTCGAAATTAGCATGGTGGTGTGATTGAGCATGTACTGTCGTAAACGTTTGGCAGCCCAGGCTAGTGCACAACACGTCTTCTCCAGCATCGAGTAACGAGATTCACAATCTGTGAACTTTTAACTCAAATAATAAATGGCATGCTCCTTTCTGCCCCATCTCGTCGTGCTGACCGAGAACATACCCCATACTATTCTTCAGAACTGTCAAGTACATGATTAAGGGTCTTCCGGCTACCGGGGGTATCAAGATCGGAGGTTCCTGTAGATACTGTTTTATCTTATCAAATGCCTTCTAGCAATCGTCGTTCCAGATAATCTCCTGATCTTTCTTTAGTAGTTTGAACATCGGTTCACACGTGGCTGTGAGCTGAGAGATAAACCTTGCAATGTAGTTTATTCTGCCCAGGAAACCGCGAACTTCTTTTTCAGTTTTTGGCGCTGGCATTTCTTGTATTGCTTTTATCTTCGTAGGATCAACCTCAATGCCTCTTTCACTCACGATAAACCCCAGTAGTTTTCAAGACCATACTCCAAAAGTACACTTGTTAGGATTCAGCCTCAACCTGAATTTCCTAAGTCTCTCAAAAAGCTTCAGCAAATTGACCAGATGTCCCTCCTTCGTTTGGGACTTTGCGATCATGTCATCAACATAGACTTCAATTTCATGATGAATCATGTCATGAAACAAAGTAACCATTGCTCGTTGGTAATTGGCCCCTGCGTTCTTCAGACCAAAAGGCATTACTTTGTAGCAAAACGTTCCCCAAGGTGTAATAACGTAGTTTTCTCCATGTCCTCCGATGCCATCTTGATCTGATTGTAGCCGGAGAAGCCATCCATGAACGAAAATACAGAGAGCTGAGCTGTATTGTCGACCAACACATCAATATGAGGGAGCGGGAAATCATCTTTAGGGCTCGCCCTATTCAAATCCCGATAATCGACGCACATTCGCACCTTACCGTCCTTCTTCGGTACATGCACTATGTTGGCGACCCACGGAGGGTAAGTGGTGACCACTAAGAAGCCAGGATCAAGCTGCTTTTGCACTTCTTCTTTGATCTTGACGGCCATATCTGGTCGTGTCCTCCTAAGCTTCTGCTTAACGGGAGGGCAATCCTCTCGTAGCGGCAAGTGATGGACCACAATGTCAGTATCAAGTCCGGGCATATCTTCGTATGACCAAGCAAAGATGTCACTATACTCTCGCAGCATCTCGACCAATCTCTGCTTGACATCACTCTGCAGTGCAGCCCCTATCCTGACGTTCCTGACCAGTTCCTCAGAACCCAGATTCACAATCTCAATCTCTTCCTCGTGAGGCAGAATAACTTTCTCTTCTTGTTTCAATAAGCGGGCCAACTCTTCGGGAAGGTCTTCGTCCTCATCAATATCTTCTTCGGCTTGATAGATCGGGCAATCGAAGTCGAAGTGAGTCGTAGAAGGCCCAGAGTCGATGTCATCTGCTATGTGGGTCCTGCAATAACAAGGGTTAAGCTTAAAACAAGGATATGTAGGTTAGCACAAACCCTATTGCCATTTTATTGTTTTTCAAAACAAATATAAAACAGGAATAACAGAGATCACAACATTTGAATGTGAAAGAACGCCTTTTGATTTATTGGTAAAATGCATGTACATAATCAAACAAGGCCCTGACAATAAAACCACTATGCCCCGGGTATGACATAGGGTTGTACAATGATTGGAGAAAGTAAATCATTACTCTTTTCCTGTCACTTGGATGGTATCCCTGATGGACTAGTTGTTGAGGCTCTGGCCTGGTTTGCTTGGCTGGATCCAAGAGTCTAGGTCGCAATCGTTGTCCTCGCCGTCTTCAGACACTGCGTTGACACTTTCGAATATCACCCCGCCGCTAGTAAATTGGATCGGCCCTTTACCTTGCGATGCACTGTGAGAAGAGGAGGCTTCAGCCGTAGGAGAGTATCCTAACCCAAACTTGTCCTGTTTGTTAGGTATTTCCAGAATCTGCCCCCAGCCTGGGGTGGATCCGGCTTGAACGACAGCCCGGGCTTCCTTGAAGGAAGAGAGAGTCATCTCTGGTTTCTCGGTCATTACAGGAGCCACGTTCTTGACTTTAACAGCTTCGAACGCCTAACATAGGGTTTCGTGGATTTCCCCATCCATCTCAACATATTTGAAGGACGACAAATGGCTCACCATTATGTCTTCCTCGCCACATACAGTCACAATGCTGCCTCCGACAGCGTACTTGAGCTTCTGATGCAACGTGGAGGTCACGGCGCCAGCGGAGGGGATCCATGGCCGGCCTAAGAGACAACTGTAGGCTGGCATGATGTCCATAATGTAGAAGACTGCGTCGAAAGTTTCCGGCCCAACTTGGATTGGCAGAGTTACCTCTCCAAAGACATGACGTTTGGTTCCATCGAAAGCCTTCACAACCAGATCACTAGGTGTGCAAATCAATCCCCGAGTATCTAACTTCATCAATGCCTTCTTCGGTAGAACGTTGCGCGATGACCCATTGTCTACCAATACATGAGCCATAACTGTTCCCCTACACTCTATCGAGATGTGCAGGGCGCTGTTGTGGTTTCTTCCCTTCGGCGTCAGCTCCATGTCAGTGAACCCTAACCCGTTTCCAGCATTCACGTGGGCTACTACCCCTTCCAACTGGTTGACCGAGATTTCCTGCGGTACATACGTGGCATTCAAAACCTTTAACAGCGCGTTGTAATGTGACTCCGAACACAGCAACAAATTCAGGATGGAGATTTTCGAGGGTGTTTGATGGAGGTGATCCACGATCTTGTAATCACTCTTCTTGATCAACCTCATGAACTCTTTAGCGTCCTTTACAAGTAATTCCTTCTCTATCCCACAAGGGATTTCCTCAACGACTTTACTCTTTCCCTTATTAGTTTCATCAGCTTTGTCTGCTTTGTCCACCACAACCTCAGGTGGAGCAAACACTCTTCCGCTGCACATGATTCCGCCAATTCTCACTAGGTTATCCACGGACTGCCTAGAGGGTTCTAGTTCCAACTTCTGTCCGTTACATTAGACGTCTGCCCCATAATGCCACGGGACAGCATTGGTGCTTTCAAAAGGTATCGGCCCGGCCTTGGTGATGGTAACTGTGGGCGGCCTGAGTGCAGAAATGGTTATCGTCTGGCGAGGGATGGTGATGGTGGAAACCTCATCATCTTGCTTCAGCATTACCTCTCCAGATCTACTTTCGGCCCTTCGACTAAATTGTAAGATTCCTTCGGTCATCAGACTCTGAATTCCCTCTATCAATTGTTCACATCCATCAGAACGAGTCGCACAGCCCATACACAGTTCTCCATAGCCCAGAAAGAAGCCTCTCTTCATCAGCTTGGGTTTAACGAAGCTAAGCGGTGTCCTCAGATCCTCGACATCAGTCAACAAATCTAAGTTCTCGTCTTCAATAATGGCATTCACCCCACCTCCCCTATGATTCGGCATAGGGTTCTTTGTGACATTCGACACATTATTTGAGAAATTGATGATCTTAACATCCACCATATCTTGCACCTTGTGCTTGAAGGCTTTGCAGTTTTCTATCGTGTGGCCAGGTGCCCCTGAGTGAAAATCACATGTTGTATTCGCGTCATAACCCTGCGGAGATGCCCCTGTCAAGGGAGCCAGGGTTCTCTTCTGGACTAGCTGTAACTGAAGCAGAGTTTGTAACAACTGAGCATAAGACATGGGCGGTGTCTCAAGGTGACGGCTCGATAGAGGCGTCCTGTTCTGATACTTTCTGTACCCTTGCTGATTTGGCTGCTGCTGCTGCGGATGTTGCTGTGGCTGGGGTTGTTGGACAACATGGATGGTTATGCTAGCCACCTGCTGGCGCTGGCCTTTACCCTTCCTTCGAGCGTTGGACACGACACTCGTCTCCCCTTCACGCCTTTTGTTACCATATGGTTTCTTTCCTCCTCCAGGTGAGGATAGATCACCACCTTGAATTTTCCCCAACTTGATCCCGTTTTCAACGTGCTCCCCAGTGATGATGAGATCAGAGAAACTTCCCGACATACCGCTGACCAATTTCTCGTAATAGACCCCCGGGAGAGTGGCTATAAACATTTCAACAAGCTCTCGTTCAACCATCGGCGGCTGAACTCTAGCTGCCAATTCACACCACCGCTGGGCGTATTCTTTGAATCCCTCGTTGTTCCTCTATGACAAGTTCTGCAGTTGAACTCGGTTCGGAGCTAAGTCACTGTTATACTGATAATGGTGTACAAAGGCCTCAGCCAGTTCCTTCCACGTGCGCACACTGGTGGGTTCCAAACTCATGTACCATTCCAAAGATGGCCCGAACAAGCTATCCTGAAAGAAGTGCATCAGCAGCTTCTCGTCTTCAGAGTGAGCGGACATCTTTCGGTAGTATGACCTTAAGTGGACACGAGGGCAGGTGGTGCCCTTGTACTTCTCAAAGTCGGGTACCTTGAATTTAGGAGGCACCTTGAAATCAGCAATCAATCCCAATTTACTCATGTCGACACCCATAGTGTTCAGGTTCTCGAAGCTCCTCATTTTGTCCTCGAGTGCCTTAAACCTCAGACGTGCCTCAGCAGTCAGCTCTCCTTCAGCACTCCTCTGTGAGAACAAATCTTCTTGACGATCTTCTAGCCATGGCTGAGGCCCATACAGATTCCCAGCACCTGTGTTGCCGTTGCCCAGCCCAGCATTGCCATTAGCTTCAAAATGTCCATTGCCGACGCCAGTCGTATTACCATTGAGCCCTATGTTAGTGATCACATTGCCGTTACCACTTCCATTCCCCCCGGTCACAGGGATGCCGTTCTGAGGAGTTTCAACAGGTGGAGGGGTTGGAACATTCCCACCATGGAGTACACCGTTGCTGTCAACCCTTGAGATCAGAGGCTGGACCAATGTTCTGAGCTGGTCTTGGCCGCTGACGACCACTTGCATGAGCTCCATGAAGCGGTCCATCCTCTCTCGGAGTTCCTGAACGTCAGTCTGCACTTGTTCCATTGCTCTAGCTTGATTCGCTCTGGTCGGATAGCGGTGGATCGGCCTTCGATCAATCCTGGAACAACCTGCATACACAAAGGGTTAGAAAAACGACAACATGCTCGTCATGCAAATGCTTCATGCAAATGAAAACGTGTGTCTGTGCGGTAGGGAGATTCCCCCCCAATTCTAGTGCCAGTGCGGATAATAAGAAGTCCGAGTCCAGTCATGGAAATAACATCTCATATATATAAAGAAAGCCCATCAAGGCGGTACACAACGTCACTGAGTACAAGCAGAATCAATAGCATGACCTCGACCAACAAGCCTGGTGATGGTCAGCATACAACACTGATCAAAACAAAAGGATTACAAATATAGTCAAGCACGGCCACGGGCTCGAAAATCTTCTAACAGATCCGTCGTTTCTGGATGATCAGGCTGAGTGAGCAACCCTTCGACGAGTAACTCCCTCTACATAATAGTGCATTGAAGACCTTCAACTGAGTCTTCCCATGCTCCTTCGCCGAAACAATCTTCTAACTTCCGCTTCTTGGATTCAAACGCCTGTTTGTGCTCCTTCAGGTTAGCAAGAGCCTTGTTTAGCAGGCCTTCAGCGGCATATCTGCGAGCGGTTTCTTCATCAAACCTCTTCTCACTAGCCTTCACCTGGGCTTTCAATTTGGAGATCTGTTGCTTCAGTTTATCCTCCCGTTCCTTGCCGTTGGCTAGGGTGGCCTTCCAATGCTGATTAAACTTGGATATTCTCCGGTACGCTTCATCCAAGTGCTGCTTCTTAGTGGCCAATACGTCATTGACAGATTTGAAGTCCCGACCCAAACGCTCACGCTCAGCCAACTGCTTAGTCAAATCCGTACCTAACTTGTTTACCAGCTCTGTTTGCCTCTTGAAGGAATGGACGGCTTCGCTTCTCTCGCTTCTGAGCTGAGCCAATTCTTTCTCCAGTTCTTCATTTGCCTTCTTCAGCTCCTCTCGCTAAGCTAACACCTGATTGTACTGCTGAATAGGCACGGTGGTAGGCTCTTCAATCACTGGAGGGATTTCTAGCTTGGCAGGAGGAAACAACATCCCTATGATATCTGCTCTGGCTCTGATCCAGGTCACATATGGAGCGTAGGCTTGGCTATTACTTTTTCCCAGCAATGGCTTCCCCCGCCTACTGATACCATTCCAAGCATGCTGAAGCTTAGATAACATATCCCCCTCTAGAAGACCAGTGAGGTACAGAGATTCCTGCACCTCTTCATCCTTCGGCGGAGCTCTCAAAGCATAAGCAAACTGTCGGACCAGCAGAGATGGATTATAGTTGATACAACCCTTCCTGCCTATCAAAGGCACATTCGGAAACCCGCTGCAGCTGAAGATAATCTCGGTACCCAACCTATCTCTATCAAACCAGACAACATCCTCCGCTGATAGACTCCTCAAACGCTCAGACCACTAAGTTGTGGCTGCAGATGAAGCAAAGGGACCCTTCTTGGGTAGGTGACTATCGAGCCATCTATAGAATAGGGGCACACAACACGAGACATTCTTGCCCCTTCTGTTCTCGTTTTTGTAGTGGACGGAATGATAGACATCTCCAATCAAGGTAGGGACTGGATTCCCTGCTGCAAAGATATGAAAGGCGTCGAAGTCTACAAAGTCAGGCATATTAGGGAACAGAATGATGTCGTATATGCAAAGAGCAAGAATAGCGTTGAACACGATCCAACAACCGTCTTTGGCACACAGCTGGGCCTTTCCCACTAAGAACTGCAAGGAGAAACCGGGAACCCCGTTCCAACTAGACAAGACCAACTCAGAGGCATCCAGATGAAGCGAAAGAGCTAGACTAGCCAGATTAGGCTCGGCATCTATATGAGCAAAGGGCATCTGACTCTTGATAAGCACACCTAACAAATCAGCATACTCCTCTAGTGTAGATGCGAGAACAAAGTCCGAGAAAGCAAAGCATCTCAAAGGGGGATCGTAGAACTGCAGCAAGGCGTACAACCCATTCAACTCAAACACATAAGGTTTACGAACCAAGCTGAGCAGTTTCCCATAAGACTTTCTGAATTCACCTCTCACAGAATCATCTGCAAAAGCAATCAAACTAGACAGCTGAACAACATCAGGAGTAGGGAGCTTGTAGGCCACAGTCTTCCTCAGAGAAACCATGATAGCATAATAGAAGGCAAGAAAACATGAACCGGGGGAAACAGTACCTGCAACACAGACACACGTTAATGATATGCAAATGAGTATGCAAAACAATGCAAAATGCAATCATGATGCAGGAGATCAAGACGACTGTGCTGTTGCGGAGAAGGGCCACAATCTGCTCTGTCAAGAACGAACATATCTCAGACGATAAGAACCCTTGATACCAGACCATAAATCTGCTCTGTCAAGAACAAACACATATCTGATGATGAGAACCTCTGATACCAGACCATAAATCTGCTCTGTCAAGAACAAACACATATCTGATGATGAGAACCTCTGATACCAACAAAACTGATTCACTATCAAGAAAACCAGGTAGTTTGAAGGTTAAGGTTTCCTGCAACAAACCCAACCCTGCTCACAGGTATGGACCTAAACTGACGCAAGTTCGCCATCCTATGCGGTCATCAGCATCATAGACATTCAAGAGAGATGATACGATACCCAGAAGGTGTGGCATCACCATCTCCTGAAGCGGCCTCACTTAGCTGAATCCCAAATGATCGGTCCCCAGAGTCGACAATCCTCTAAACCAACAACCCCTCAGGCCCAAAGGGCTGAAAAAGAAGTCAACCGGGAGAACCTCGTCTGAGCGTGGATTTCATGAGACACTGGTGCCTGCAAAGCAAGCACGCGCCCACTAATTTCCACAACTAATGCTAGGTACACTCAAGCCTGGGTCTGGCTCCTCACTCATCAGAATACCCCTCCCATAACAACACAGATAATCATATCATACTGAAAATAGAGTGCGGGAAATAAAGTGCGATAAACAAACACAACCCAACAAGTAATCATACAAGCGCTAGGATTGACTCTCGCAGGGGATGTTGGATCCCCAACCTGACTCGCATAAGGGACGTTGGATCCCTAGGAACTATCAGAAATCCCCAGCAGAGTCGCCAGCTGTCGCTACCGCGAAAATAAGGTTCCGGCAAAACAGAAGAGTCGCCACCTTTCGTTATTTATCCCTCAGAACGGGAAAGGAAACAATCGGGAAAACCTGACGAAAAAGGTATAAGACAAGGTCGTCGCAACCAATGTCTGGGTTCGGGAGTCGGTTACGCAAGGGGAAGGTATTAGCACCCCTCACGTCCATCATACTCGATGGGATCCACGCTTGTTGTGCTTATCTGACGGGTTGGTTTTACTATCTACCTATCAAGGCTGGTCTAAAAAGAAAAGAAAATGACTCGGCAAAGCGTCACACTTTATGCCTACGTATTCTCATCAGAGAATGAGAAATCAGAGTCAACGTAGTTCGACTAACTACGGGTTATGGGGAAGGTGGATCGCCAATACGTCAGTATTGTGCCTACGTACTCTCAACAGGTATGAGAGATCAGAGCTTACGTAGTTCGGGATAATACGGATTACGGGAATTCAGATTCATCTGTTTTTCCGAGTAGGGTTAACAAATAGTTCCAGCAGTTTGGTGTACGCAGCTCGACCCTTGGAGACTTAGGTGTTACCGTTTGCGGTAGCACTGGAAGTTAACGACACTCTTTTCTTCAGAAAAGCTTCCTTTGAATTATGGGCCCACGGGGCAAAAAGGTTTGAAGTTTGTTTTCTGTCTTTTACGGAAGAACTATTTTTTATGGATGTTTGCAACCAATATCGCACTAGAGACTATGATCTGAGAGTGAATGCGTCGTATGTCACCCAAAGGGTGCCATACTAAACATCCAGACTATTGAAAAGAAACTCTCTAACAATCCTTTCTCAGATAGCTTAAGGCTCGTAACGTACAACATCATTTAACCTTTATTACTGTATTTTGATTTGTTTTGAGATGAGAAGAGAGGGGGACAACTACGGGGAGACTATCAAGTCCTAATGTTGTCATGCCAAGGATTCATGCTATAGTTGAAGTTTGAAACAAGGAACTCTTAGAAGTTATCATGCATAGGTTTCAACCTAAAGTTCTAATCGTCACTTCCTTATCAAAGGAGGTGAGATTCCTAGGGGATCATATCAAGGATACAGAAACAGATAAAGCATCAACTTAAACAGTAAACGACTGTAAAATGCATGCAATGCAAGTGAGGGAGGAAATGTGTGTGGGGCATTAGCCTCCACAAGCTTGTCTCGACCTCAAGCCAGATATGAATAACTGCAATCATACAGAAGAAATGAAATAAAATTCCATCAAGCAAATCACAACCCACATAGGCAAGGGAGCTGGGCTCTACCGAATACCAGCAAGCAAAGCCATACAGTAACAATACAAGTAGAGGGAGCAACTCAACCTCTAATGCAATCATGCTCCTAGCTTAAAACAATCTAAATATGAGCTTATTCTAATGCATCAAGCAAATCACACAAGTCACATCAATACAGTTGCACAGAAAGCAAACAGACAGAAAAGAAAGCAGATCAACAGCTTCCCCAGCTTCACAGCACAACAATCCTCTGACAGCAGCTCAGTCTTCAGTCTGTAACTGGTTCTCAAGGCTCTCATCTTCAATAGCAAATATCGACTTGCTTCTTCAAGCTTCAACTCTTGCATCAATCACTAGTATCAACTTGATCTTCAACTTCTTCAAGCTTCAGCTCTCAATTTGATATCCTTCACAAGTGTCAACTTGTTCTTATTGGTCTTCAAGCTTCAGCTCCAATGGCAGTCTTCAAATACAGAGAAGTAGCAACTTCTAGCATCTTCAATCTTCTAACAAGGAACTCCATCCTCTAGCCAGGGAGAAAGATTCATCTAACAAGAGCAAGGTTTGGATAGTGGAAAACAAAGTGAAGACCAAAGGTCACCACTAAACACTCCCCCATCAAAGAAAGGAACCCTCAAAGGTTCTACCAACTTGTGAAGAGCCACACATCCTACCAAAGGAGGGATGAGGCCTTTACAAGGGGACCTTACATCACAAGGAAGAATGGAAGTGATCAACACCTTTCATGTTTATGAAAGAAGAGAATCTATCTAGAAGCTCTACTTACAAACCCTAATCTTAACACCTAAAAAAAGCTACTCCAAAGGGAAAGCAAACCTCAAGTCCAAGCTCCACCATGCATTCCTCAGCAGCCCACATATTCCTTCATCATCATCTAAGAGCAAGGGAATCAAAACCCTAATCTAAGGGAACTAAAGAAGTCATTCTAGTTGAATTAGCAAGTTAGGATCACCTAAAACCTAGTACTAAAGTTAAATCCAACTACAATACTAAAACCAATTGTAAAATCCTACAAAAATAACTATGGGACCCTAAGTCACTCATGACTCTACCATACAAAATCCAGAGGTTAGATCATCCAAAAAGTCCTAGGAATAAAATCTAAACTACAAGGTACTAAGCTTAAACCCTAAAACTAGAGCACCTAAAGTTCCAATCTAAAAACCTCATCTAATTTCATCACAAAAATGTGATAAACAATCTAAGGGAGAATACACGTCTAAACTAACTACACACAAAAAATCAGCTCAAGAATCATCACCATGTGATCACACAAAATTCCACAAGCCAAGGTATCAACCATAATGAAATTAATGTCAATTAAAATACAAAAAATAAAATTAAAATCACAAATGCATTAATTCCTAATATTTCAATTTCCTAAAATTCTAGACTCATTCATGAGTCAGGGAAAAAAAATTTGGATCAATTTGAGTTATTTTCCTATTTATTATGAATTATCTTCTAAATTATATGAAATGATGAAAAATAAAGAAAATAAGAAGAAAATGATAAAACCTGCGTATCAAATAGCAAATCATAACAGTTCATTTCAGGAATTTGGGCCAAACGGGGGTGTCATTAGCAAGGAGGGCGCTAGGCCCATTTGAATATCAATTCAGTCAAGAGAGATAGTGCCAGGAGGGGTGCCTTCAGCAACCAAATTACATTGAAAATCCATGTTGGGCTTGGATGGAGGGGTGGTAATAGCAAGAAACCCAAAGCCCATACGCCTATGAATTCCTCATGGCTCAATTCATTCTTCAAATTAACCAAAAATTACACACGCCAGGTCTCGAACCCACAATCTCTTGGTTCACACATCGAAGTTTACAAGCTGAGTTCCTTCACTAATCAAAACGGTGAGTTTAAGGGGGGGGGGGGGGTTACGTGGCTCAACGAGAGCGCTGGGATCAATGGACTGAGTCAAGATTTCCCCATGAATGGATGGTGAGGATTTCGTCTTCCTCATTTTAAACTTCTGCAAATCTCAACCTGCGCGCGAACCAGGACCGTCGCCGGTTTCTTTTTCGGCCACCCCTGTACAACCCTAACTTCATCTATAGTCAACCATTCGCCACGATTTCTAAACGAAACTTGACCTAAATTCCACCAGGAATTCAACCATGCCATTCATTCCCTCTAAAAACACCTGAATCTTGAGATATCAATCTCAACCGAAAATGAACTTCAACCTAAATCGTCTCTAAAGTTGCAATTGATCATCCTAAATCCAACTACTCATCATCAGGATCCTAACCGCATGCTTCTACTTCATTAAAAGCACATAATCAGAGAGAGATTTCAAGAAGTTAAAACCTGTCTTTGAGCTTGGATTGCAGTGGATTCACGCCTCAATTCTCTTCCAAACCTTGCAGAATTCTTCAGTGATTAATGGAGAATGCTTCTTGATGCTTAATTCTGGTTGAAACCTCTTGATTCTCTAAAACGAATTTTCAATTTCAAGCTTTGTTCTTCACTTCTCTCCAATGGCTTCTCCATGAAAATCACCACCAGAAGCTTCCAATTCTGTTCTAAATCCCTTTTATATTCTGTTTCAATGGATTAGAGGCCCAAACCAAGCCCATTTGTGGATTTTGGATTTTCACCTTCCTTCCAAAATTTCAATGTGGATATGTGCTATCAAGCTTTGCTCACACTCCAATTTCATTCCAAACCATACACTTAAGCCTTGTGGGATGTAATGATGTGGTTTATTTCCCTTGATTTCAACATATGGAGTGTGTGAGGTATGTTTCTTATTTGTGAAGAAACCTTCCAAATGGCCATGTTAATCACTTCAAATCAAAAATGTGACAATGCCAATCTCTCTAAAACATCAATTCCATTCAAAATGACCACAAATTTGACTTGAAAACAAGTTATTCTCAATTGTTTTGAATTTTCCCATCTTAATTCATTAAAATGGCTTTTATATAAACTTTCTTCCACCAATGCTTGATATGACCCACATCAATGGACACTTGATGTTTAGACAAGCTAAAAACATCATTTTGAACAACTTTCATGTTGAACAAAAATTCATTTGAGGCTTGCAAAATGGTGTAATTGACTTATGATTCAAAATGACCTGTAATGTCCAAATACCCAAAATACCCTTGACTTGTCAAAGCCATAACTTGAGTTCTACACATATAATCATGGACTTCTAGTACTCTTTATAAAGCTAAGAGAATAAGGAACAACATTCATGTTGACCAAAAGTTCATAGGAATCATCCTTCTAGGGCAAAAGTGTCATGAAAGTTGGGTAACTTTCAAGCTCCAAATTCACATACCTCAGATGACTTGTAACTTGTCAAAGCCATAACTTGAGTTCTACAAATCCTATAAAGGACTTCTAGAACTAAAATTAAATATAAGACCATGATCTACAACAATCATGTTTGGGTCAAGATGAGATGACAATCATATCTTGAGTTAAATGGCCTTGAAGATAGGGGCCAAACTAGGGGATTTTACACTGTCAAGCCTTAGAAACCCTAGCCTGAAACTGCTCACACTCTTCAATCATGATGAGTTAACCTTGGAATCATCCTTATAACCTCTCAATGTGTCAATACATGATCACATGGATCTTGGATTAGGTCTCAACCTTCTTCAAATCATCAGTTGACTTAGGGTTGACCCAGTCAAACCCTAGCTGCACCACTCATGGTTGAGTCTTCTTAATCTTGCACAATGACCTGTCTAGGCCTCAAAGTGATCTTCAACACTTCTCATGAGCTCTCTCAAGACCTCAAGTCCAACTTCATGGCTTCAGAATCATCTGATGGCTTCCCACAACTCTCAAGTTAGGAGACCTACACACCTGGTTTCAACCACTCTTTCTGAGGCTCTTTCAACTTCTATGACAAGGATATCAACCCTTGAACACTTGAATAACCTTCTTAGCTAGCTTCATAGTCTTGTATAGATCTTGATTGGTAATCATACCTCTTGATCTCCTGCATAAATGTCAATGAAATGCAAATGATAATGCTAATGTGAATGAAATGAAACATAAGCTAGGTAAAGAAATGTTGGGCAAATTTTGGGGTGCAACAGCTGCCCCTATTCAAACGGCTTGAACCTGACTGGGTGAGAAGCGAACGACTCTCAAACAATCAAGGTGAAAGACATTTGAATACCAACAAACCCGGAAATTTGCCAACTGCACAAGTATACGGTACTCTGATGGGGACAAATCTTCGGAAACTGAAATAATAGCTGCATGGCAACTAGCTGGAGAAATACTGATCTGAATCTCCGTCAGGATGATTCTCTGATTTATCTGATATCATTGCGTCCTCAAATCATCGAGGGATCACTGGTTACACGGCAACGGGTGATTTGCCAACCACGTACAGGTAAACGATGCTCTGATTGTTAGGAACATCTTCAAAAACTGAGCATGATAGTTGCACGACAACTCTGCTGGGGAATTGGTCACACGATAACCGGTGAAAGGTCTAATCTCAAATCTCAGTCAGGATGATCATCTAATTTTGCTGTAGATATTCGTCCTCAAGTCATCAAGGGGTCACCGGTTACGCGGTAACTTGTAATGAATGGTTGATTATACCGTCAGACGTTCTGTGTCATAGCAGAAGAATTCCTTATCGTCGCCTATGGACTTATCATGTCGCTAGGAACGTCGACAACATCTTCATCAGACTTCATCAGTAAGTCAATAAGGGATCACCGGTTACTCGGTAACTGGTGAAGGGCTACTCTCAAATCTCCATCGGGATGATTATCAGATTTCGCTGCAGCTTCTTCCTCAAGTCATCAAGGGATCACTGGTCACTCGGTAACCGGCGATACATAACTGATATTGCCGTCAGGCATTCTGCGACACTGCGGAAGAAGGATTCCTTGGGACTCATCAGGTCATTAGGAACTTTTTAACAATCAAGTTAATTATGCCGTCGGGCATTCAAAGAAATTTTCGGGCGTCAGCCGGACTTCGTCAGTAAGTCGGGAATAGAATCCTCGGTCAATCATGAACCAAATAGGGATATCCAAACTTCTGCCATCAGGCACTCCGCATCAGCTGAGAGAACTGCTTCGACATCACCGTTGGACTTCATCAGTAAGTCAGGGGTTTTGGCACCGCTGCCGGACTTCAATCATCAAGTCTTCAAGGAAATTTCAACTTCTCTGTTTAAACCTGCTGGGGATGACACATCTCCGCTGGGGGATTCTAGAGAACTATCAAGTACCTCTGCTTCGGGGATCCAGAAATCATTCTGGGTGAATCAACTCTGCTGATGACTTCAAGAATCATCTTGGACAAATAACTCCGCCGGGGACTCCAAGGATCACCCTGAACCAATAACTCCTGGAGATTTCAGGAATCATCCTGAGCAAACACTCTGCCGGGAATTCTGAGCATCAATTTGAGCAACCAACTCTGGCGACTTCACTGGGGATTTTAAGAATCATCTTAAGCAAACAACTTTGCTGGAGAATTCAAGAATCATCTTAAGCAAACCATTCTATGGAGGTTCACCTGCAAAACAAGAATGGTAACGACCTAGCTCATGTATGCCTATGTTTGACAATGGCGCAATGCTCCACACGGTGGAAATGCTACGCGTTTAGGGTAAATGCTATGCAATCATGCAAAATGCTATGACCCCATCAGCAAAATAAATGCTGAAAGGAAAAGCCTCCTGTCAAGGAGAAAGAACCACTCTGGTTGAGAGGAGGAATCATCCTGCCGAGGAGAAGAAGTCACACCAATCTCAATTGGACTCTGCACGGGGAACGAACTTCAGTCGACGGCTGCAGGGGAATAAAGTTCTCCGAGAACCTGAACCTGCTCATCCGGGTATACGACCCACAAGCTGCTGAGGGAAATGATGTTAATCGCAGAAATAAAATGCACGGCCTTCGCGGCTAAAACTTTCCTGGAGATAACGACTCCGATGGGGAAAAACAACATCAACTAATCAACACGCTACTGGGGAAAACCAATCATGGCCCAAACGACTCCCGAGGACTCGACTCTTTTGGGGAATTGCTAGCTTGACTGGGGAAGAAGGAATAATCCTGCCTGCTGGGGAGAGTACAACTCTGTGGGGAATCTCAACTCCGCTGGAGACTTCAGTCTTGAACTATCGAGTGCTGCATACTTGCGGATAGTCTTCTACTAAAACTGCACTTTGACCCAGTGCTGGGGAAATGAACGCACACTTCAGTGTATGACTCAGCTGGGGAGATGACGATCCTTTAGGATACATCTGATCAGGGAGAGAATCTTCTCTGTTTGGGGAGACATATCAATGCTCTTGGTCCTATGTTCCGGCTCCGTGGGGAGATGCTGCTGAACTTGCTGGGGAAGAAGGAATCATCCTGCTTGGGGACGCATATGGCGTACTGCCTAGAATATGCTATACCTGCAACAACACAAACAAATAGACAAGATACCCTTCTCAAAGGGACATATCATGGTTATCCTCTTGTGACACTGTTCAAGTAATTCATTGTTTCAACAATCAGTGGCCTAGGCCAGCAAGTTTATGTATGCGCATTTTATCAAAAACATCGGCGTTCTTTTTCGCAAACAAAACAGATAGATGCTAAATAAACAAACAGAATTGCTGAATAGTATACATTTTATTGATGACGAACCCCTGAATGGGTGAAAATATTTTACAACAGATGCAAGCTCCTGGAATGAGGAAGCTGCGCAAAAACATAAATATACATCAGCATATACACAAATGTCGGCAATGCGACATAGACGAACACCATGAGTTGATCCCTCTATGACCCACTCGACTTCGATACTTCTCCGACGCTTCAGCTTCAGAAGAGATTGATTCAGATAAATGGACCTCAGGTCTTCCAAACCAATAAAAAATGAAAGTCCATACGCGGAACGCAGTCATTTGCTTTTTCAAATCCCTAACTTTTGCCTGAATCGCCCTTCCGGGTTTGCGATTCACCGGGATACCCTTTTTTGCCAAAGTCACCCTTCCAGGTTTTTGACTTTGCGGGTGTACATTCTTTTCTTTTATATCCCTAAGTTTTTCCCGAACCCTTTTCCTTTTTTATGGTTCGCCGGGATTCCCCATTTTTGCCTGGATATTCTTTTTCTTTCCAGCGGGTCATTCTTTAAGCAAAGCATTTTTTAACTGCGTCCGCGTTCACCAGGGATGCAAAATCTTCACCATCTATCGTGGATAACAACAAGGCTCCTCCCGAGAAGACCTGGATGACAATGTACGGACCTTCGTAATTGGGAGTCCACTTGCCCCGGTGATCGGAGTGTGGAGGAAGAATCTTCTTCAGGACGAGATCACCCGTCTGAAAGCTTCTAGGACGCACCCTCTTGTCATAGGCTTTCTTTATTCGGCTTTGGTACAGATGACCATATGCAATCGATGCTAACCTCTTCTCGTCCATCAGGATGAGTTGGTTTAGTCGGTTCTTAATCCATTCTGCCTCATCGAGTTTCACGTCAACCAAAACTCGTAAAGAAGGATTCTCAACTTCTAACTGTAGGACAACTTCCATACCGTACACCAGTGAGAAAGGAGTTGCCCCGGTTGACGTACGTACCGTTGTACGATAACCGTGCAGTGCAAATGGCAACATCTCATGCCAATCCTTATAGGTCACAACCATCTTCTGTACAATCTTCTTAATGTTTTTATTAGCCGCTTCAACGGCGCCATTCATCTTCGGACGGTAAGGAGATGAGTTGTGGTGTTCAATCTTGAAACTCTGGCACAGCTCCTTCATCATCTTATTATTCAGATTCGAACCATTATTAGTAATGATCCGCTCGGGAATTCCGTAACGACATATGATGTCCCTCTTTATGAATTTAGCCACCACCTGTTTGGTCACATTAGCATACGAGGCTGCCTCCACCCACTTGGTGAAGTAGTCGATGGCTACTAGGATGAAGCGATGACCGTTAGATGCAGTGGGCTCGATCTTGCCTATCATGTCGATGCCCCACATGGAGAAAGACCAAGGGGAGGACATGACATTTAACGGGCACGGTGGCACATGAATCTTATCAGCATAAATCTGGCATTTATGACATCTCTTCGCGAATTTAAAGCAATCCGATTCCATCGCCAGCCAGTAGTATCCTGCTCTCAGGATCTTTCTTGTCATAGCATGCCCGCTGGCGTGCGTACCAAATGTGCCTTCATGGACTTCTTCCATGAGCATACTCGCTTCTTTCTCATCTACACATCAGAGTAGCACGAGATCGTGGTTTCTTTTATACAAAATTCCATCAGGATTGAGATAAAAGTTTCTAGACAGCCTCCTCAGAGTCTTCTTATCCTGGGTTGACGCTCCCGCAGGATACTCCTTAGTCATAAGGAAGGTCTGGATGTCATGGAACCATGGCTTGCCTTCGGAGGCTTCCTCGATCGCAAAGACGAATGCAGGTCTATCAAGACGAGAAAGGACGATTCTTGGAGCTTCATTCCAAAAATTGACTTTATACATCGAAGCCAACGTGGCTAAGGCATCAGCCATCTGATTTTCAGCCCTGGGCACATGATGGAGTTCCACTCGATCGAAAAACGGAAGCACCGTTCTGGCATAATTCATGTACGACACCAAATTCGATTGACGAGTCTCCCACTCCCCTTTAATCTGGTTGATCACAAGTGCCGAGTCACCATATACATCTAGGTTCTTGATTCTCAAATCAATTGCTTCTTCTAGACCCATGATGCAAGCTTCGTACTCCGCCTCGTTATTGGTGACCGGAAACGTCAGTCTAGCAGTGAACAGGATGTGGGATCCATGGGGAGTCGTGATGATCGCCCCAAAGCCACTTCCGTAAGAATTAACCGCCCCGTCAAATATCAATTTCCACTGGGATTTCCTATTTGGCCCCTCGTCGGGCAACGGTTCATCGCAATATTTCACCTTGAGAAACATGATATCCTCATCAGGGAATTCAAATTTCATCGGCTGATAATCTTCGATCGGCTGTTCGGCAAGGTACTCAGACAATACACTTCCCTTGATGGCCTTCTGGGAAACATATTGAATGTCATATTCCGTCAACACCATTTACCATCTGGAAATCCTGCCCGAAAGCGCTTGCTTCTCGAAGACATACTTGATCGGATCCATCTTCGAAATTAGCATGGTGGTGTGATTGAGCATGTACTGTCGTAAACGTTTGGCAGCCCGGGCTAGTGCACAACACGTCTTCTCCAACATCGAGTAACGAGATTCACAATCTGTGAACTTTTTACTCAAATAATAAATGGCATGCTCCTTTCTGCCCGTCTCGTCGTGCTGCCCGAGAACACACCCCATACTATTCTCCAGAACTGTCAAGTACATGATTAAGGGTCTTCCGGCTACCGGGGGTATCAAGATCGGAGGTTCCTATAGATACTGTTTTATCTTATCAAATGCCTTCTGGAAATCCTCATTCCAGATAATCGCCTGATCTTTCTTTAGTAGTTTGAACATCGGTTCACACGTGGCCGTGACCTGAGAGATAAACCTTGCAATGTAGTTTATTCTGCCCAGGAAACCGCGAACTTATTTTTCAGTTTTTGGCGCTGACATTTCTTGTATTGCTTTTATCTTCGCAGGATCAACCTCAATGCCTCTTTCACTCACGATAAACCCCAGTAGTTTTCCAGACCGTACTCCGAAAGTACACTTGTTAGGATTCAGCCTCAACCTGAATTTCCTAAGTCTCTCAAAAAGCTTCAGCAAATTGACCAGATGTCCCTCCTCCGTTTGGGACTTCGCGATCATGTCATCAACATAGACTTCAATCTCATGATGAATCATGTCATGAAACAAAGTAACCATTGCTCGTTGGTAAGTGGCCCCTGCGTTCTTCAGACCGAAAAGCATTACTTTGTAGAAAAACGTTCCCCAAGGTGTAATAAACGTAGTTTTCTCCATGTCCTCCGGCGCCATCTTGATCTGATTGTAGCCGGAGAAGCCATCCATGAACAAAAATACGGAGAACTGAGCTGTATTGTCGACCAACACATCAATATGAGGGAGCGGGAAATCATCTTTAGGGCTCGCCCTATTCAAATCCCGATAATCGACGCACATTCGCACCTTACCGTCCTTCTTCGGTACAGGCACTATGTTGGCGACCCCTGGAGGGTAAGTGGTGACCGCTAAGAAGCCAGCATCAAGCTGCTTTTTCACTTCTTCTTTGATCTTGACGGCCAATATCTGGTCGTGTCCTCCTAAGCTTCTGCTTAACGGGAGGGCAATCCTCTCGTAGCGGCAAGTGATGGACCACAATGTCAGTATCAAGTCCGGGCATATCTTCGTATGACCAAGCAAAGATGTCACTATACTCTCGCAGCATCTCGACCAATCTCTGCTTAACATCACTCTGCAGTGCAACCCCTATCCTGACGTTCCTGACCAGTTCCTCAGAACCCAGATTCACAATCTCAATCTCTTCCTCGTGAGGCAGAATAACTTTCTCTTCTTGTTTCAACAAACGGGCCAACTCTTCGGGAAGGTCTTCGTCCTCATCAATCTCTTCTTCGGCTTGATAGATCGGGCAATCGAAGTCGAAGTGAGTCGTAGAAGGTCCAGAGTCAATGTCATCTGCTATGTGGGTCCTGCAATAACAAGGGTTAAGCTTAAAACAAGGATATGCAGGTTAGCACAAACCCTATTGCCATTTTATTGTTTTTCAAAACAAATATAAAACAGGAATAACAGAGATCACAACATTTGAATGCGAAAGAACGCCTTTTGATTTATTGGTAAAATGCATGTACATAATCAAACAAGGCCCTGACAATAAAACCACTATGCCCCGGGTATGACATAGGGTTGTACAATGATTGGAGAAAGTAAATCATTACTCTTTGCCTGTCACTTGGATGGTATCCCTGATGGACCAGTTGTTGAGGCTCTGGCCTGGTTTGCTTGGCTGGATCCAAGAGTCTAGGTCGCAATCGTTGTCCTCGCCGTCTTCAGACATTGCGTTGACACTTTCGAATATCACCCCGCCGCTAGTAAACTGGATCGGCCCTTTACCTTGCGATGCACTGTGAGAAGAGGAGGCTTCTGCCGTAGGAGAGTATCCTAACCCAAACTTGTCCTGTTTGTTAGGTATTTCCATAATCTGCCCCCAGCCTGGGGTGGATCCGGCTTGAACGACGGCCCGAGCTTCCTTGAAGGAAGAGAGAGTCATCTCTGGTTTCTCGGTCATTACAGGAGCCACGTTCTTGACTTTAACAGCTTCGAACGCCTGACATAGGGTTTCGTGGATTTCCCCATCCATCTCAACATATTTGAAGGATGACAAATGGCTCACCATTATGTCTTCCTCGCCACATACAGTCACGATGTTGCCTCCGACAGCGTACTTGAGCTTCTGGTGCAACGTGGAGGTCACAGCGCCAGCGGAGTGGATCCATGGCCGACCTAAGAGACAACTGTAGGCTGACATGATGTCCATAATGTAGAAGACTGCGTCGAAAGTTTCCGGCCCAACTTGGATTGACAGAGTTACCTCTCCAAAGACATGACGTTTGGTTCCATCAAAAGCCTTCACAACCAGATCACTGGGTGTGCAAATCAATCCCCGAGTATCTAACTTCGTCAATGCCTTCTTCGGAAGAACGTTGAGCGATGACCCAATGTCTACCAATACATGAGCCATAATTGTTCCCCTACACTCTATCGAGATGTGCAGGGCGCTGTTGTGGTTTCTTCCCTTCGGCGTCAGCTCCAGGTCAGTGAACCCTAACCCGTTTCCAGCATTCACGTGGGCTACTACCCCTTCCAACTGGTTGACCGAGATTTCCTGCGGTACATACGTGGCATTCAAAACCTTTAACAGCGCGTTACGATGTGACTCCGAACACAGCAACAAATTCAGGATGGAGATTTTCGAGGGTGTTTGATGGAGGTGATCCACGATCTTGTAATCACTCTTCTTGATTAACCTCATGAACTCTTCAGCGTCCTTTACAAGTAAGTCCTTCTCTACCCCACGAGGGATTTCCTCAATGACTTTACTCTTTCCCTTATCAGTTTCATCAGCTTTGTCTGCTTTGTCCGCCACAACCTCAGGTGGAGCAAACACTCTTCAGCTGCGCGTGATTCCGCCAATTCCCACTAGGTTATCCACGGACTGCCTAGAGGGTTCTAGTTCCAACTTCTGTCCATTACATTAGACGTCTGCCCCATAATGCCACGAGACAACATTGGTGCTTTCAAAAGGTATCGGCCCGGCCTTGGTGATGGTAATTGTGGGCGGCCTGAGTGCAGAAATGGTTATCGTCTGGCGAGGGATGGTGATGGTGGCAACCTCATCATCTTGCTTCAGCATTACCTCTCCAGATCTACTTTCAGCCCTTCGGCTAAACTGTAAGATTCCTTCGGTCATCAGACTCTGAATCCCCTCTATCAACTGTTCACATCCATCAGGACGAGTCACACAACCCATACACAGTTCTCCACATCCCGGAAAGAAGTCTCTCTTCATCAGCTTGGCTTTAACGAAGCTAAGCGGTGTCCTCAGATCTTCGACATCAGTCAATAAATCTAAGTTCTCGTCTTCAATAATGGCATTCACCCCACCTCCCCTATGATTCAACATAGGGTTCTTTGTGACATTCAGCACATTATCTGAGAAATTGATGATCTTAGCATCCACCATATCTTGCACCTTGTGCTTGAAGGCTTTGCAGTTTTCTATCGTGTGGCCAGGTGCCCCTGAGTGAAAATCACATGTTTCATTCGCTTCATAACCCTGCGGAGATGCCCCTGTCAAGGGAGCCAGGGTTCTCTTCTGGACTAGCTGTAACTGAAGTAGAGTTTGTAACAACTCAGCATAAGACATGGGCGGTGTCTCAAGGACATCGCAACCAAGTCCTGGGTTCGGGTGTCGGTTACACAAGGGGAAGGTATTAGCACCCCTCACGTCCGTCATACTCGACGGGATCCACGCTTGTTGTCTATCTAAGGGTGTGTTTAAACTATCTATGCTACAGGCCCGCGGGACAAAAAGAAAAGAAAAGAGACTCGGCAGAGCATCGCCGCTCTGTGCCTACGTATTCCCTCGTGCAATGGGAAAGTCAGAGTCAACGTAGTTCGGCTGACTACGGGAGACGGAAGGGAAGGTTGCTCGCCAAGACATCGCGTCTTGTGCCTACGTACTTTCATCTGATATGAAAGATCAGAGCAAACGTAGTTTGGGCGAACACGAAACCGCAGGTTGATTAAGTGTTTTAATCGAGTAAGGTTAAACCTCCGTTCCAGCAGTTAGGGACAAAGCCTGTTTGCCGTAGAACTGAAGCTTAACAACACTCTTTTCTGAAAAAAGGTTTCCGATTAATCCCGAAGGAAAAAGCTTTGAAATTTGTTTTGTGTTTTTTAGTGAAGTGAATTAATTCGGTTTGTGATTCACGTTGCACTAAAGACTATGACATGGAGGCGAATGCGTCGTATATCGCCCCCAAACGGGACGCATACTAAACACTCTAGATAAGCGAGAGGAGACCCCTCACTCATCATTCCCCATGTAGATTAAGGCTCATAGCGCACAATGTTTATCGCCTTTATTAGGTGAATTAGAATTATTTTGAGATGAGAAGAGAGACGCACAGAAGGTCTAAGGGAAACTCGGCCCTAACGTTGTCATGCAAAGTGGTCCTAAAGTTCGGATGAAAAGGGGAAACATCTACCCTAATGTTAGCATACTTGGATTGAACGCGTAATTTCTCTCCTACTCCCATCCTAAATGGAGGGACTAGGAATCCTATGGGGATCATGGAAAGAAAGCACAAGAAGAACAAAGGAATGATTAATCACTAGTAGAAAAATGCAAACATGAAAATGCAACACTTAGAATGGTGGGAGGGAGGAAAAATGTGTGGGGCAGCAGCAGCCACAAGCGCGTCTCGACCTCAACAGCGATGCAAGAATGATGTAAACATGTGGACAAAAGCAAGAGATGAAGGCATATGAACATGCAAACAAATGATCAATTCGAACCACATATACAAGCATATAAACAAATGAAAGAATAAACATACATGTCAACAAAATCATGATTAATCAACCACAAACAGTGACAATTATTTAAAACAATTCAATCCTAATGCATCCCACTGATCTATGATGATTCGAATCGAAACGGTATGCAAACAAGCAAGCAAAACAGCAAATATGGCATTCTGGTACAGTGTTAATCGGTTAACACATACTGTTAATCAGTTAACCTGTGTAAAACAAGTGAAAATTTGGAAACTCGTAGGTGTTAATCGGTTAACACCAGGCGTTAACCGGTTAACACCCTAAAATCTTTGAAAAAATTTGAATATTTGAATTGGTTAACCGGTTAACCATATACGTTAACCGGTTAACACTGTACCAGAAGCCAAAAAACAGCAAACATAATCACTTCTAGCAATGGAACATCTGATCCAAGGATCCAACAAATCAACTTATCAATTAAGCACGAAATTGACAACAGAAAACAGAGATCCAACAACATGGATACACAATTACATAGCCATATCACAAATCGAACGGATCGAAATCAACAAAATTCAATCGAATATGAAGATTAACATATGATAAGCTCAAAAATTAAATCGAATAGAGAATTCCAACCTTTGAAGCAGAGATTTGCTTCGGTAAGTGTTGATCAACTGAATTTGAGCCAATCAAATGCTAGCAATTCGGAAAACTTCAAGATCCACAATAATTGTTGTTGTATGAATGAAGATCCACCAAATTTGAGTCAAAAAGCTTCAAATAATCACTTCTAGATCCAACTCCAGATTCAGATCCAAGCTTGCACGAAAATTGAAGATGAGAACTGATTCAATGGTGATGGTAAATGGAGGATTATGCTCAAGAACTCATTGATTCCAATGAAGAATCAAGAATTCCAATGAAAAAGAGCTTTGAGTGAGTTTTGGAAATGGAGAAGTTGAGAGAGAATTCTGATCAATTCTGAAAAATGAATGTGAGAAATGAAAATTGGATGGTTTGGTTTGGAGTAGATAACTTAAATATGACATAGGTTTGGGATCCAAAGCAAGGTATGGAATTTGGATTGGAAAACAAGGCTTGGAATGTGGAATGGGATTTTGGAGGGAAATCTGAAATTTAAAGGTGTTCTAGATCCTTCTCAAGTGAAAATTTGAATTCCAAGGTGATCAAATTCGGACCCCAAGTGCATATGGCTTGCAAAATCACGTACAGGGCAAAATCTGCTATGGTTAACCGGTTAACCATATGCGTTAACTGGTTAACACTATTAAAATTTCAAATCTGAGCTGATTCTCCAATGGTTAATAAATTAACCATATAGGTTAATCGGTTAACACCTTTAAATTTTGCATTTTGGCGCCTTTTGGTGGGAAATCCGTCCATTTGCCCTGTTTCAATTGTCTGGAGCTCTATTTAGCTGCTGAACCTTATTTTTGAACGTTATCACTATGAAAATACTTGATTCGAGCATGAGTGCTGATCTTGATCTGAAATTAACCTGCAAAATAAAATCGGTCGCTTGACCACTGGGCAAAATAAATGCCCGAGCCTCTGATGCTCGCTGTTCGCTGTTTTATTTCTTGCTCCGAAATGAACTTGAGCCACAGGAACGCCTTGATCCCATGCCTCGAGGATGAATGCTATGCTATGAGAAATGCTAAATGCAAAGAAACAAAAGTCAGTTACGGTAAAAATGAAAAGGCAAATTTTGGGGTGCTACAGCTGCCCCTATTCAAACAACTTGGACCTGAAGGGAGGAAAAGCATCCGCTTTCAAACATTCAAGGTATAAGGTGATTGAATACGAAAGAACTCGAAAATTTGCACTCCGTGAGAATGCAAAACAACGACTACCAACCAAGAGTCAGAAAAGGACGCGTTGGGAATAACTATCCAAAATAATTTGAAATTCATCCAAAAGATAACAACCAAAAGTCTGGAAATCGCCCGGAGGATACCAACCAAGAGTTGTGAAACAACCAAAAACCAACGGATACCAACTAAGAGTTAGGAAACAACCAAAAACCAACGGATACCAACCAAGAGTTGGGAAACAACCAAAGGTACCAACCAAGAGTTGGGACTAAACCGACAACAAATATCACCCAAAAGTTGGAACAGACTCTCCCACAAAAATACCAACCAACAGTCGGGATAGCAAACTCGGAATACCAACCAAAAGTTGGAACAAACCCTGCTGAGGAACAAAAGAGTAGCCAAATAGCTTTGTGGCGATTTCACTGGGGAAAGAGTAGACTAATCAGACGACTTCGTGGAGAACAAACTAGCAACACCATCCAAAAAATGGGATGAGGGTTATTCTCTGGGGACAAAACCACCCCTACCAACCAAGAGTTGAAATTTCCATAACACTAACCTAAATTCCCACGGCGAGACGACTTCGTTGGGGAGGCATACTGACCAAAAGTCGGAATCAACAACCAGAGGATGAAGGTTACCAACCAAGAGTTGCAAAAAAATGTCAATGAATCGACCAAACCAGATATGGCGACCTCACTGGGGAATCAAAGACTACAAACCAAGAGTTGGAAAACGAACCGACGTCCACTACTGACCATACTGGGGAAACCATAACCGCCAACCAAAATTTGGAACACACCAAATCTCCTCATCAACCAAAAGTTGATATAACGACTCTGCGAAGGAATAAGGGGGGACTACCAACCAAAAGTTGGGACGCCCAACAAGGGATAACATCCAACCAAGAGTTGGGAAACAAAGGTACTAACCAATTGTTAGAATCACAAGGAAACACCATCAATCAAAGGTCGGAACACAAGTTGCTAACCAAGAGTTAGGATTGCTGGGGAAAAATCCTCATCGACCAAAAGCTACTAACCAAGAGTTAGGATAGCTAGGGGACGCTAAACGAAGCTGACTCCACCACAGAAGACTGCCAACCAAAAGTTGGGATGATCATCCCAAATTATCAACCAAGAGTTAAAATAAAAGGCTACTAACCAAGAGTTAGAACAACAGCTACTAACCAAGAGTTAGAACACCAGTTACTAACCAAGAGTTAGAACAACAAAGATTGCCAGCCAAAATTTTGAATAGAGACTCTGCGCAGAGAAACCAAAGATTACCAACCAACAGTTGGGATCACCTTCTAGGCCAACCAAAAGTAGGAACACCAAATACAATCATTTGAACTATGTTGGAGGGGTGCCAACCAAGAGTTGAAATCCTCGACTCTGCTGAGAGAAATAAAGAACTACCACCAAAAGTTGGAATGACACCCACACGCCACTGGGTCATCAACCAAAAGTTGAAATAAACAACGATAACCAACCAAAAGTCGGAACAACTCTGTTGGGAAAGAACCACAAACTTGACCATGGAAGACAACACTCATAAGCGACTCACCTGAGAAAAGCGAAAACATTCACCCAAACGACTCAGCTGGGAAGAATCTGATAAAATCAACCCCAAAAATCCATCTCGACGCGGATAACACAAAAAACCCCTTGATTCAAACAATCTTTGCTGAGGAGAAAATCCGGTCCCAAAACACCAAGTCTGGCTTATGCTTTCGATGCGTATGTTTGAAAATGGCGTAATGCTCCATATGAAATGGAAATGCTACGCATTTGGGAGAATGCTAATGCAAAAATGCAAATGCAACAGAACCAACCTAGCAAAATAAATGCTAGGGAGAAAAGATACCCACTCCGTCGGGGAGAGAACAACCCTATTGGGAAGAGAAATCCACACCGCTGGGGATCAAATCTTCTGGGGACTTGAATAGCTCTACGGGGGGGAAAACAATCCATTCTATGCTTAAATCGAAATCCTTCTGCTGAGGAAACTGTCCCTGTAGGAGAGGTAAGACCATCTGCCAAAATGAACTCCACTCTGCTCGGGGAATCAGCCCTGCAAACTCCATCCTGCTTGGGGAGAAAATCCATTCTGCTTGGGATTACATCAAATATCAACCTGTCTTACCGAGGAATATCAGATACTCCTACCCTACGGGGAACTTGAATCTATTGGGGAAATCCCGCACTCCTGTTCCACTACTTACTCTGTCGAGGGAATCAACACTACACTCTACTGGAGAAAATCCTGAACCGACTCCGTGGGGAAAGGGCATCACCGACTTTGCCTCTGCTGGAGAAGAAAACTGGTTTATAAACCACCCTGCCGCCGGGGGAAACACTTATATCCTGCTCAGCTGAGAATAAACTCCACCCTGCTGGGGATTCACTTTCTCGCGAAGACAAAGCTTTGTTCTGTTGGGGATATAACATCTCAAACTTGATAATCGGACTCTGCCGGGGAGAGAGCACAGCTCTGCCGGATAGAAGATGACCACTTCCCTAGGGAAGCGAAAACTCTACTATGGGAAGCAACCTCTTCGTTGCTCATGCTTGACTGGATTTATCTGTGGGGAACAAGTCCATTCCGCCGGAAGTATCACACCTAACACGCTGAGAATACCCGGCTGACAACAACTGCTACTTGTTGCGACCTGAACTGTTGAGGATAAGGGAATCTCACTCGGCTGAGGATAACCCTGTTGACCTGCAGCAAAGAAAAACACCAGAAATGTTCTACATGTGAAATGGTTACCTCAGTTACCACCAATGATACTTGCTGATCAAGCAAAGTCAGCGCTTTCGTTATGCCCTGTACAGCCTCTTGCTTTTACCTGCAATGTTTACCAAAATAATAGACATTTTGAAAACAAAACAGTAAAATGTACAAGAAAAAGAAAGCTCTTTGACTGAAGTGAATACTTTATTGATGAAAGGCCTGTAAATAGGTGAATTACAATTCAGAGGCAATTCCTGAAAAGAGGTAATTGCTCAAAAACAAAAAAACAAATACAATACAAATGTCAGCAATGTGAAACAGACAACCACCATGTGTCAATTCGACTATGACCTGTATGTCTTCGATGTTCCCCATGTTTCGTCTTCTGACAAGACTGACTGGACTGATTCCTTTCCTTCGAGATAACTGTTCACAAGCTTACAGATCGAACGCAGACCGTGGTCATTTGCTTTTTAAATCCCTAACTTTTTCCTGGATCTCCCTTTTGGGTTTTCAATCCACCGGAATACCCATTTTTGCCAAAGTCGCCTTTTCAGGTTTTCAACTTTGCGGGTTCACATCTTTTCATTTGTTATCCCTAATTTTTGCCCGAACCTTTTCTTTTTATGGTTCGCTGGGATTCCCCATTTTTTCCTGGACTTTTCTTTTTGTGTCCAGCGGGTCTCTTTTAAGCAAAGTATTTTTTAACCACGTCCGCATTCACAGGGGACGAAAAACTTCACCATCCATAGTAGATAGCAATAAGGCTCCGCCATAGAAAACCTTTCTTACCACATACGGACCTTCATAGTTAGGAGTCCATTTTCCCCTGTGATCTGTCTGAGGAGGAAGAATCCTTTTCAACACCAAATCACCCGTCTGGAAGCACCGAGGACGCACTTTCTGATCAAAGGCTTTCTTCATCCTATTCTGGTACAACCGGCCATGCGCAATGGCTGCCAATCTCTTTACATCAATCAAACTCAGCTGATTCAACCTGGTTCGCACCCACTCAGCTTCGTCAAGCTTCACATCCGATAAAACCCTTAAAGAAGGAATCTCAACTTCTAATGGCAAGACAACTACCGTACCATACACCAGTGAGAAAGGAGTTGCCCCGGTTGATGTACGCACTGAAGTACGATAACCGTGAAGAGCAAAAGGCAACATCTCGTGCCAGTCCTTGCAGGTCACAACCATTTTCTGCACAATCTTCTTGATATTCTTATTAGCTGCCTTAACAACACCATTCATCTTTGGATGATATGGAGAAGAATTGTGATGTTCGATCTTGAAACTCTGACACAATTCCTTCATCATTTTGTTATTCAAATTTGAATTATTATCAGTAATGATTTTCTCCGGAATACCATAACGGAAGATGATGTCCTTCTTTATGAATCGGGCAACCACCTGCTTCGTGACATTAGCAAAGGACGCTGCTTATACCCACTTCGTAAAGTAATCAATCGCGACCAGAATGAAGCGATGTCCATTAGAAGCAGTCGACTCAATCTTTCTAATCACATCAATTCCCCACATGGCAAAAGGCCAAGAAGATGTCAACACATTCAGAGGAGTTGGTGGCACGTGTACCTTATCCGCATAAATCTGGCATTTATGGCATTTTCTAGCGTATTTGAAATAATCGAATTCCATAGTCATCCAATAATACCCAGATCTCAACAGTTTTCTAGCCATTGCATGTCCACCGGCATGAGTATCAAAAGAACTTTCATGGACTTCCTCCATCAACAGGTTTGCTTCAAGTTCATCAACACAACGCAACAAGACCTGTCAAAGTTTCTCCTATAGAGCACATCGTCCTTGTTCAAATAAAAATTACCAGCTAACCTCCTCAGAGTCTTCTTATCTTTGCTGGATGCCCCAGATGGGTACTCCTGAGTCTTGAGAAAATGCTTGATATCGAAATACCAAGGCTTTCCATCAGATACTTTCTCAACGGCAAACACAAAAGCAGGTATATCAAGATGCATGATGGTGATAGCAAGAGTTTCATTCTAGAAATTCACTTTATACGTCAAAGCTAGCGTGGCCAAGGCATCCGCCATCTGATTTTCAGCCCTCAGCATATGATGGAAATCAACTCTATCAAAGAAAGGCAGCAGTCTCCTTGCATAATCTCTATAAGGCACCAGGTTGGCCTGATGAGTTTCCCATTCTCCTTTGATTTGGTTAACGATTAACGCTGAGTCACCGTATACATCCAGATTCTTAATCCTCATATCAACGGCCTCTTCTAAACCCATAATGCAAGCTTCATACTCGGCTTTATTATTGGTGCATGCGAATGTCAATCGGGCGGTGAACGGTATATGAGAACCGTGAGGAGTAGTAATGATCGTGTCGATCCCATTACCATATGAATTAACAGCTCCATCGAAAACCAATTTCCACTGAGATCCTCTCTCAGGTCCCTCGTCAGGTAAAGGCTCATCACAGTCTTTCATTCTAAAAAACATGACGTCTTCATCAGGGAAGTCAAACTTCATCGGCTGATAATCCTCAATCGGCTGTTCTACGAGATATTCCGACATAACGCTTCCCTTAATGGCTTTCTGGGAAACGTACTGAATATCATACTCTGTTAACACCATTTTCCATCGGGCAATCCTTCCGGGGAGTGCTTGTTTTTCAAAGACGTACTTGATTGGATCCATCTTCAAAATCAATAGGGTTGTATGGTTTAACATGTACTGTCTCAAACGCTTTGCGGCCCAAGCGAGTGCACAACATGTTTTTTCCAGCATCGAGTACCTCGAATCACAATTAGTGAACTTCTTACTCAGGTAGTAGATGGCATGCTCTTTTCTACCTGACTCGTCCTGTTGACTGAGCACACATCCCATTGAATTCTCAAAAACCGTGAGATACATGATCAGTGGTCTCCCTGCAACTGGAGGCATGGGTATTGGAGGTTCCTGCAGATATTCTTTTATTCTTTCGAATGCCTTTTGGTAATTTTCACTCCACCTGTCCGTTTGATCTTTTCTTAGCAATTTGAATATTGGTTCACAAGTGGCTGTAAGATGAGATATAAACCTTGTAATGTAGTTTAATCTCCCCAGGAAAACACGAACCTCTTTTTCCGTTCTCGGCTCAGGCATTTATTGTATAGCTCTTATTTTGGCAGGATCTACCTCAATGCCCTTTTCACTGACAATGAAACCCAATAACTTTCTAGATCTCACCCCGAAGGTGCACTTGTTAGGATTCCGCCTCAGCTTGAACATCCTCAGCCCTTCAAACAATTTCAGAAGATCGACCAAATGTCCTTTCTCCATATGTGACTTTGCTATCATGTCATCAACATAGAATTCCACCTCATGATGAATCATATCATGAAACAAAGTGACCATCGCCCGTTGATAAGTTGCCTCTGCATTTTTCAATCCAAAGGGCATCACCTTATAGCAAAAAGTTCCCCATGGTGTGATGAAAGTAGTTTTCTCCATGTCCTCTAGGGCCATCTTGATTTGGTTAAACCCAGAGAAGCCATCCATGAATGAAAACACAGAAAACTGAGCGGTGTTATCAACCAACACATCGATATGAGGGAGCAGGAAATTGTCTTTCGGGCTCGCTTTATTCAGGTCTCGATAATCAACGCACATCCTGACCTTTCCATCCTTCTTAGGTACAGGAACAATATTAGCGACCCACAGAGGGTAATTCGTGACAGCAAGAAACCCAACATTCAACTGCTTTTGAACTTCTTCTTTGATCTTGACTGCCATGTCAGACCTTGATCCATAATTTTATAGTCACTCTTCCGAATTAACCTCATAAATTCCTCTGTATCCTTTGAAAGATCATCATTAACAACCTGGGGTAGAACATTCTCTTCACTCACAGCCTTACGCTTACCCCTGTCATTCTTATCAGCATTAACCTCTGGCGGAGAGAAGACACTTCCACTTCTGGTAATACCCCCGACACCCACTATGTTCTCAACCGACGAACTTCCGCTTGCTGATTCAGTCCACTCTTGTTTCTTCCCGTTACAGAACACTTCTCCTCTATAGTTCCATGGGATAGCTCTAGCGCTCTCGTACGACATGGGCCCAGGTATAGTAATGGTCACCGGAGCAGGCCTAGTAGGCGCTGAAATATTGATAGTCCGATATGGAATAGAAATAGTAGCAACTTTGTTTCCATCATTACTCACCTCTTTCACAACATCTTCCTTCACAACTTTATCGAATTGCAAACAACCCTCATCAATCATCCTCTGAATACCCCTCTTCAAAAGATCACAACCCTCAGGCCGCGCTTCACATTCTGTGCAGTCAGCAGAACAACCAGGAAATACTCCCTTCTTCAACAAACAAGCTTTCACAAAACCCAGCGAAGTTCTTAAATCTTCAACATCAGTTATCAGATTCAACTTTTCACCCTTAATAACTACATTGGCTCCTGCCACCCCATGATCCGACATCGGGTTCTGAGTCACATTGGGCCCCTCGTTCATGAAGTTAATAGCTTTGGAATCAAGCAAATCCTGGACCTTATGCTTAAAAGCTTTACAATGGTCAATATCATGGCCTGGGGTGCCAGAGTGAAAATCACAATGAGCGTTCACATCGTAGCCAGGAGGCGGTATACCTGTGAGAGGAGCCAAGGTCCTCTTCTGAACCAATTGTAATTGCAACAACCGCTGTAATAATTGAGCATATGGTATCGGAGGATTTGTGAATTGTCTATCAGGCATTCTGCGCCTGGCAGGATAAGGTCGCAGAGCATTACCTTGCTGCGGAGCCGCGACCGAGATATTTACTGTAGCAACTTGGTGATGCTGACGAGACTGAGCTCTAGCTTTACCTTTGTGCGAGATAGCATTTGCATCCCCCTCCCTTCTCTTGGGGTTTGCAGAATACAACTTTTTTCATTCCTCCTGAAGAGGATCCACCACCATTGTAAATCTTACCAGACTTGATTCCACTTTCAATTCGCTCACCGACAATTACCAAGTCAAAAAACCCTGCAGACATGCAGCCTATCATCTTCTCAAAGTACACACCCGGTAGTGAAGCCATGAACAAGTCAATCAACTCCCTTTAGACCATAGGGGGTTGCACTCGTGCAGCCAAATCCCGCCACCTCTCGGCGTATTCTTTGAAACTCATAATTTTTCTGCGACAGATTCTGCAATTGTACCCGATTGGGTTCCAAATCACTATTATATTGATAGTGACGCACAAAAACCTCGGCCAATTCTTTCCAGCTACGAATATGGGTTCTCTCAAGCCCCATATACCATTCCAACGAAGCCCCTACCAGACTATCCTGAAAGAAATGCATCAGCAGCTTCTCATCACTGGAATAAGCAGACATTTTCCTGAAATACGCCTGAATGTGTACTCTAGGACAAGTCGTCCCTTTGTACTTATCGAAATCGGGCACCTTAAATTTGGGGGGAATCCTGACCCCAGGAACCAAACCAAGATCAGACATATCCAAGCCCAAAGAGTTCTGATTATCCAACGATTTATCTCCTCCTCAATCAGTTTGAACCTTCGGTCAGCTTCGGTCGGCAAACCTCCCTTCAGATCTTTCATAGAAAATATATCATCCTGATTATCCTCCCAATGAGGCCCAGCAACCCCGTGCACAGCGCACACATTGCCATTACCAACAATATTACCGTTCTCACCAGCAGCTCCTCCGCTCGGAGGTACAACAACAATAAGAATACCTTGAGGACTAGACCCACCAACCGGAGGATGTACAACACTAGCCCCTCCGTGCAAAATGTAAGAGCAAGATTTGTCTCTACAGGATAATCTTTTATGTTTTGATGATAACAATTGAGTATTTGTGAAAGAACTATTTAATGGTTTAATGTTTGTTATGTGCAGGTCATATTAAATTAAATATATTAGACCAAACAAACAGAAGCAATGTGTGCAGCTAGTAACTTATGGAATTACTTATTGTGACGTCATGAAGCGCATGTGAGAAGCTAGTTTGCTTGTGTATATGATCATGTTCAGTAAGAATCAAGGATGTTGGATATTGCAGTTGCAATGCTCCTGTGTAGTCTGATATGAAGAAGTGCATCTAATCTGAAAGCAAATGAAGCTCAGTGAAGAAGCAAGTTTGTTTCTACATCAGATCATGTTTAGTGAAGAATCAAGGATGCTGGATATTGCAGTTGCAATGCATCTATAGATTCTGCTCTGAGTTATGCATCTGATCTGGAAGCTAACGAGCGTCTCTGAAGAGTGAGTCCTATGAAGAACAAAGTGCTGAAGACTCTGATGACTTAAAGTTCTGAAGGCTGAAGGCTCTGAGGACCAAGTGCGTCAAAACTCTGAAGACTGGTTCTGAAGGTCAAGACTCTGAGGTCAAGACTCTGAAGACAGGTTCTGAAGGTCAAGACTCTGAAGAAGTGTTCTGAAAGTCAAGACTCTGAAGAAATGTTCTGAAGGTCAAGGCTCTGAAGATTCTGAAGACATGGTTTCTGAAGAATTAGTCATGAAGATTCTCAAGATTGTTTCAGAGGAAACTTAGTTCTTGGAATGCTGAAGACTGGATTCTGAAGTGGAAGATTGTGTCAGAAGAAGATTCATCGAGATGCAAGACAGGTTACATCAGATAAGTTGCTGCTGTTCAAATCTGATAAATCATGTGCTTGAGTTAACAACTCTGATGCTGAAGCTTTCATACCAAAGTAGTTCTGAACTACTCATCAGACGAATCATCAGAAGAATCAAGAAGATTGAAGCACAACGTATGCAACTATTCAAATATGGTAAAGACGTTGGTACTGTTCAAGCGTAGTTTCCAAGGATTAAATATATTGAAGCTACAAGCTAAGGTCACTGTTCCAACACGTGAGCTTATTATATCCGTTGGGATATGACCATTGGAATGAGAAAGGACAACTATATCCTCACAACAACTCTATTGGCTGCAATATAAAAAGAAGAATCATTTGATCAAAAATGGCTGGGTTGCTGAGTCAAGCAACGCTGTTGCTGTTAAGCTGCACTATAAGAAATAACATTTGATTCATTCAAATGTTACCATGCTTTTAAGCATGAAGTAAAGAAAGAAAGAAAGGAAGAAAGAAAGAAAGAAAGAAAGAAAGAAAGAAGAAAATCTTATATGAAAAGAAGCCTTAGTTCTCACACACAAAAAAGCTTTTAAGCAATATGAAAACTATGTTCTTACAATCTCTTAGAGATTCATCATTAGATTAGTTTCTGCATTAGGAAGCAAGGAGTTGTTGCTCATTACTTGCTATGTGCTAAACTTGGAGTAATTAGCTTGCTAGGAAGCACCATTGTAATCTCCGGCAACACAACATTCTATTTTAGAATTAGTGGTTCCTCAAGTGATCTTATGAAGATCAGTATACTTGAGATGACAAGTGACAATAGTCATTTGTGGTTTTCTAATAGGAGATCTTTAGTGATCGAATTCTATTAGATGTTAATGAACATTATATCATTGGGGATCCCTGAACGTTTCATTGATCTGTTGTTAGTCACTTGCAGTTAGCTTGTGCATCTGTAATCAGTTCGGTTATAGTGGATTAAGTCCTTAATTGATTAAGGCGAAATCACCTTGGAAGGGTGGACTGGATTAGCTTGGGAGTTGCTCAAGTGAACCAGGATGTATGCTGTGTTCTTTACTTTCAGTATGCTTTATTATTTATGCTTCCGCAATGTATTTAATATAAGCGCATAAAGCATCAAGTGAAGAAGAAGACAAGAAAAGGAAAAAGTTTTTATTTAGGCATAAACCCAATTCAATCCCCCCCTCTCTTGTGTTTATTTCTCACCTTCAATTGGTATCAGAGCTCCGGTTCTGTTATTGATGGATATCAAACACCTAACAGTGTCAGAAAAAGATCCATAGGCTGTGTGAAGAAATACTTTTGGGGATTTTTCACCGTTCTTACAATTTCAGCCTCACATCAGTTTTTGAGGATGATGAGTTCTAAAATTGTAATCTATTTGGTTACTTGAGCAAGTCATTGATCCTGTGAAGTTTGAAGTTTGAAGTGTTGAAGCCTTCAACAACATATCTCCTCAAGTAGATTATGAAAGAAAAATGAAGAATCAGCTGACAAGATAGATTCATCAAATAAGTAGATATATCTGTTGAATACTGATCTTCAAATACGTTTGGATTTTCAACGTAGTTGCTCAAAGTTCAAATCTTCAGCAAGTAAGAAATCAAGCTTTCTAAAGATTAACTCTATATGAGTATGAGATGTTTTCAAGAAACGAACTAGTCTATACTTGACTTTCTCATGAAAACTCATTAGGATTTATCTTAAGTAAGAAAAAATATATTGCTGGCTGGTGAAGTTTAGTCATCAGAACGCCAGAATGTAGTTTGCAGAAAAGGGCAAGTTCAGAAGAATGTTCAAATCTGGAAGAAATGATTCTTCAGATTCTAAGCATTTGAAAGTTGCTATGCTTGAAGAAGTTTCAAAGAATTCTGCAGAGGTTTCAAGATAAGCAGTGTTTATCAACTCATCTGGATATGATGAAATTCAAAAGATCTGATTTGAAGAAGCATGAACAATTAAGTTCTGTTAACTTGAGATGTCATCTCAGTTGAACAAACTGTAATTGATCAGATGTTTTCAGGCATTTTTTTTTCCAGAAATTCTTGATAAATGTTTTGAGAAATAAAGTTGTGTGGAAAGATACAAGGACATTAGTCATTCTGTCTAAGGTAAAAAGGATTTAAGTCTCTGGTGTTATTCAATCTGAATAAGTCAGTAGATATTCTTTTTCAAGAGCAGATGTTTCTGTTAAACTCTGTTGATCTAACTCTTTACAAGTTAGCTCAGCATTATAAGAGCAAAATTGTCAGTCAGACTGTGTCTCTTGATACATCTGAGTTTGATGATAATTGTATCTAGATTGGTTCTGTATTTGTTTCAAGTAGACAAATTCAGAAGATGAAGCCTGATGGAAGCTAGATGCTCTCTACTCATGAAGATCAGAATATTTGTGCTTTGAGGATATCTATCATGAATCAGATGAATGTTGTTGTGATTAATGAAGACGTTGGAGAATCAGAAGCTACCCCAGATGTTATTCAATTAGCTGCTTCTGAAGAATAAACTTTGAAAAGTTTCCCCCAGAATCAAATCTTCTCTTCCAAAAGAGACGTTCATTGGAAAGAAGGATGATTCCAGAAGAACATGATTCTTTCTTCTCAAAGCTTGTTGTAATACCCCAAATTTTGCCCTAAGATTTGTCGTCGCATTTCATTGCATTTTTATTGCATTTAATCAATTACTAACAAATTTGTGTAGTCGTTTGACTTTTTGCAGGTAAATATCATATGACATGCATTTTTTTTCTAAAAAGTAAAAATGGCACAATTGGCAAGAGGACATGTGTAAGGAGTTGTGAGTGTGAGAGGTTGAGAGTTTGAATCTCACCTTTGTCACTTTTTTTGTTTTTTATTATTTTTACTCTAAATTTTTCTATCTTTCATTAAAAAATAACAAAAATAGTTTTTTATTATTATTTAATTATTATTTTCATATTTTAATTAAATCATTTTTTAAAATATTATTTTTTTCACCTTTTTCTAAATTATTCATAAAAATATCCAAAAAATCATAAAATAAAAAATATTGGAAAAAATTTTGTTCTTTTTATAATATTTTTGATTTTAGCAATCAATAGGATTATTAGTTTTTATTTTAAGTTTATTTTAATTATTTTAAATTATTTAAATTTTATTTTTTTTCTTAACTAATTATTTAGTTTGGGCTTTAAAATGGGCTTTAGGGACATTATTGACAATTTGTTGTTAACCCTAATTTGTTCCCTATATATACATGTGTTGCCTTGTTGAAAAAGGGTCAGAAGGTTTTCTTCAGAAAAGAGGAGAGAGAAAGGGAGAAACAAAGGAGATCCCCAAAGAAGAAAGGCGGTCGTTCCCACAACTCGTCAGAAGGATTGGAGATCTCCAGTGTTCCCTTATTCAAACCTTTTTCACATTTACCGAAGCAAATCTCCGCTTCGTATGTTAAATTACTAAACCTTTTGCCTTTTCATGTTTATGTGCATATTTTGTCATGTTAATGTGTTTAGGTCCGTTAAATTATTAAACCTTTTGCTTTTTCATGTTTATGTGCATATTTTGCCATGTTAATCTCCATGTGTGTTTAGCTCCGTAGATTTTAGTATCAAAACCCTTTTTTATCAAAACCTTTTTTTAAAATCAAAACCCTTTTTTTTATTTATTATTAAAAACCTTTTCCCAAAAAAACTGAAAAGCCTTCTCCCAAAAAAACTGAAAAGCCTTTTCCCAAAAAACTGAAAAGCCTTTTTTTGGGATGAAAAGCCTTTTTTGTTCTAAAAAACTGAAAAGACTTTTCCCCCCAAAACTTTTTTTTTATAATTTAAACTTAATTTTTTTTTATAATTTTAACTTAAATATTTTTTATTAAAAAATTAAAACCTTTTTTTTTTATAATTAAAATATTAAAAAATTAAAACCTTTTCGTAAGGAACTCCTGATGTTTGATGTTTGTCGTGTCATTTTATGTACCTTTTATTACTTTTCTTTCTTTGGGCATTTCATGTGCATGCTCGAGGTTGAGATGTGCTTGTGGTGGCCACAGCCCCACACTATTTTCCTCCCTCACTTCATTCTAAGTGTCATTACATATTTTCATATTCTTCATGTTTTCAGAAATGTTTCTTTGTTTCTTTATACCATCTGCCTTTATTACTTTTCTTATTTCTGTACCTTAATTATTCCTCCATATAATGATTTGTCATATTTTCACATTTTTTTACAGTTTTATCCTTCCGAAGGATTAGGTCCAGCCTTTTGGCCGCCGAGTCAATAGCCTTACCCCTTTAATGGATCAAACCCTGTTTAGCTTAGGTGTCCCGCCGTGGGCAAAATTGCTTTTATCCTAGTGTTAGGCCAAAAGAGTCGCCGTACTCTGTTTTAAGGTTTTCCGCCGTGGAATCCCTAATTTAACCCTATTTTAATTTTAATTAACATTTTTTAACATAGAGATTGGAGTCTCTGAACTCCACTAAGCATATCCTTAAGATGTGCTTACTTCCCCATTGAAACCTTGGCCACAGTCAAGACGTTTCTAACCTCCCTTTTGAGGGGAACTACAGTTACTCTGATTCCATTCCCGTAAGGATATGTAGGCACAAGATGCGATGTCTTGCCGAGTAAACTTAGAATTAACCCCTAGGTCTTTTTTAATTTTCAATCCTTTGTATATACCCTAAAGCAAAATAATTAATGAAATAAATAAAAAAAAATAAACAAAAGGTTCCCGTAGAGTACTACGGAAGTTTAGGGTGCTAATACCTTCCCTAATCTTAATCAACCCCCGAACCTTAGATCTCTCCCTTTTAGGTTTTTCCTTTCTTTAACCTTTCCTTCGGATAAATCAAAGACCGGTTGTAAATGAATTAAGATTCAAGTTAATCAATAGCTTGACATCCAAATTTCACCGCAACAGAAAATGGCGACTTCACTGGGGAGTCCTAACTATTGAGGGTTATCCCTATTTTGTTTATTTTTCTTTATATATTTGTTTTATTATATATTTTGCTCACTTTATGTATATATTGGGGTACCTTACTTGGAGTTACTGTATTGTGAGATAAGTCCTACACCCGGACTTGAGCGACCTTATGATAGGATGGCTGATATATTCGACGAGGCTTATAGGGAGTGAGTCCCGACTAAGCTAAATCGAGAATCACCGCTCAGTTGAGACACTTTCGAAAATGGTTCGGTTGATCGAGTGTAGTCGTGAAAACTTTTACCGTTATCGATTGGAGTCTGTGATACTGGGAACCGTAGTACCTTTACACCATCTTGACCTTATATAGGACGTAGTGCGGGAACTATGTGGGAGTAGTCCTACAATGGTTGCTACGCGATACTACGCTCGAACGAGGTTCTCTTGAGAATATTATCTACCCTTGAGTCAGTCGAGAAGTTGATAATATCCGAAAGATGAGCTGATAACTTTGGGCACTTTTTTAGAACCCTTGTTCTGCAGGTACAATTAACCTATAGTACACACCACTTTGGGAAGGGTAGACCTTGACTCCATTCATTGTTCCTCTAACTTAGGACCTTTTGTTTGCTTATGTGTATTTGTGCTTCGCATCCATAAAGCATCATATCATTTCTAGTTTCAAGGAATTCAGCAGTCCTTTGCAAATTCGAAAAGCCTTACATTTTAAAGTCTAAAATTTTTTCCAACTTTCTTAAAAAGCAATATTCGCAATCGACCGTTGAAATTCTTGAAACCATTGCATGGCATTAGCATCACATTTTTGCATTGCATTTATCCCCCAGTTTCTCCTTCTTGGTCCTATCGTCTTCTAGTGTACCTTTGAGTCGTCAAGCTGATTCCTCGACATAGATATCAGACCAGAAACGGAACAGGAGTCACTTTGATCCTATTCTCATGACTTACACAGAGCTGTATCCTGACTTAGTTCGACAAGGGCTGATCACTACAAAGGCTTTACCACCTCCTCTTAATCCTCCGGCTGGATTTAGGGCTGATCTCCATTGTGCTTCCCATGAGGGTGCCCCAGGCCATGACTTGGAGCATTGTTTTGCATTGAAGGCTAGAGTATGTGAATTGGTTAGAACTGGAATACTTGATTTTACAGACAGTCATCCGGATGTTCAGAAAAATCCCTTGCCAGTACATCAGAAATGAAGTTTTGTCACTAGGCCTTTTGTTTCTCGTTGTTTGCACTTTCCTTATTTTGTTTAAGTTGTTTGCTTTTAATTATGTTTGTACTTTCATTAATGAAATAAGCATTGCGACTTTTGATTCAATTCATTTCCGTCCATTTATTTGCATCTTTATGCTTTATTTTTCAAATGTTTACTTCTTGTCCAAAATTTTGATATGCTAAGATCGGAGGGAGGATGACGAAAATGTTATACCCATAACTGCTGTCAGTATGCTTTCAATTAAACCTTGTTGACGATGTAAGGCATTGTTTCAATTCCCAAACACTGGAGAAATAAGGAATTAATCCCTCGTCACCCCCTTCGAGCCTAGAAGTTGGAGTTTCTTTCGTTACAAAAAACCCACAATTTTAACCTTGGGATGGGTAGTTCTCAGTTAACTTGGTTGTGTGTTCATACGATACACCTTTCATTAACAAATTTTCCTTCGCACACGTCAAACAAGTGTCAAAGATGTTTTCTAATCAAAAGGTCTATGATGGTTCACCGTAATCATTAAAATCAAACAATCACTTTCCTTCACACAAAAAAATAATATAAAAAAAGCAAAAGAAGCCCGCTAAGTCAAAACCTATGAAGGAGACTTAGGCAAAACTGGGGCATCCTGCTGACTGTAAACTCTAAAATAAATAGTTCAGGCAAAATTTAGGGATAATACAAAGAGATTTTTAAATCCTTATCTTGAAAATCCTCAATGTCAAAACAATCAAATGTTATAGGGGAGTAGTGGCTGCCTTTTCATAGGTCCCTTTGACTTCTGAATCATCACTGCTACGATCAATGAAATCCCTAACTTATGGGAACCTGAATGCATAGTATGAGTTAACTGAGCATAGGATTGAAGATCATCACGTAGATTGGGTGGTGTCGCTACTGCAAAAATCGGCGCCGGCTGACAGAAGAGTCGCCACCGTGCGTTATTTATCCCAACGGAGGGAAAGGAAACGCTCGAAGTAAACCTCGCGAAAAACGGGAAAAGGTATGGTCATCGCAACCAAAACCGGGGTTCGGGAGTCGGTTACGCAAGGGGAAGGTATTAGCACCCCTCACGTCCGTCGTACTCGACGGGATCCACGCTTGCTTGGGTTGTCTAAAGGATGCAAAACAATCTATCTACGGCTGCTAAATCTAAACAGAAAGAAACTGACTCGATAGAGCGTCGCACTCTATGCCTACGTATTCTCAAGAGAGAAAGTCAGAGTCAACGTAGTTCGGGAAACTACAAGGAAATTGGCTCGCCAAGACCTCGCGTCTTGTGCCTACGTACTTCCACACCGCATGGAAGATCAGAGCTGACGTAGTTCAGGCTAACTACGGCTAACTGGGTGTTCTCACACAGCAGTGAGAAATCAAACTGGTTTTGAAGGTACGGGAACCGATGGGAAAAACTACGGTCTGGTCTCAAATGCACTCGGGCAAGAGAGAAAAAGGGTAACATCAGTCGTCAACGGGAAAGTCTCGATCGCACAGCAGCGAGAGAACAGAAAGTCAGTTGTTAGTGTGCTCGCTAGGATATCGCATCCTATGCCTACATATCCTCGTCTGGTACGAGGAATCAGAGCAGCTGTAGTTCGGCTACTTTCGGGACCACAGCTCAAATCTCGTTTTATTAACATTCTGAAAAATGATTACAATGATTGCATACTGAAAATAAATCTCCTAGGAAATACTATCCTATCCTATCCTAAAAAAAATCAAATGAAAAAATAGTCCCCTAACAAGTGGATCTCTAAACTTACCTCTAAAAGGTGTAAAAGAATTTCTATGAAAAAAGGTACTCTAAAAAATATTAAATCTACCTTAATATTTTTTCTCAATATTTCTTTTCCCTTTTCTTTTTCTTTCAAAATATTTTTCCTCTTTTTTCCATATTTTTCATATATTTCTTTCACTATTTTTCTCTATTTTTCTCACTATTTTTTCACATTCTTTTTTAATATTCTTTCTTTATTCTTCTTTTTTCAATAATTCTTTTCTCCTCTTTTCCTCTTTTTTTCATATTCTTTCTTTTCATATTTTCTTTTCTCATTTCCTTTTTTATATTTCTCTTTTTTTCAATATTGTTTTTCAATATCTTTTTTTTTTAAATTATTTTTCTATTTCTTTCCACATTTCCTTTTTTCATAAAGAAAAGAAAAAATACAAAAGAGGGGAGGGGGTACAACAGTTTACAGGGGGTGTTAGTAAAATATAAAACCTAAAACGAAACGGGCCCAGCCCACAACTAACATTCCAAAAATAAAAAAAAACGAACACGGAAGGTGTAACTAGCGAGCAGGGAGGTTCTAACGGAAAGATGGGCCCAAGACCCACTAATTCCTCAGTCCAATCTTCCACCAAACAAAACCCTAGATTTCCTCCTTCTCCCGTTACTGTTCACCGCCGTCGTTCTCCCTCTCTCAGCTTCTCTCTCGTTCTCTCTCAACCTAACAGAAACCCTCTCGTCTCAGAACTTCCCCTCTCCATCTTTCTCTTACCTTCCAATTACTCACTATCAACAAAAAAACTGGATCGTCTGGTGGTGTTCTTGCATGTCTATGAAGATCGACTCGTGTGGATCTTGAAGTTGTTGCTGAAGATCTTGATGCAAGACTGAACGTGTGATGAAGTCTTGGAAGATTATTGTCGAACCTTGTATGGAGTTCGTGACGAACACGATGAACACGGAGGATTCCCAGACGCGACGAATCTTCTGCAAAATCCATGGAAAATGCGTGAAGCTCTGGAGTGTTCTTCGCCGAGGAATTTTGGATGAAGGACGAGACAGATCGTGGTAATTATGAAAACGCTCTGATGAAGATCTTCAAAGATCTCTGAAGATCTTGAAGATAGATGATTTTCTGGTGATTGTTTGAAGATTGACTGAGGAGGATCTTTGACGGAAAGCTGACGAACACGTGCATCTGGATGAGTATTGAAGTGAATCTTGTTGACGTTTTCTGGAAAGTTGAAGGAGGACTGATGGTTGAGTGATGATTCTTGAAGATGAAGTTCCGGAAAGAAAACTGAAGATTGGTCGAAGATTTGTGAACGGAGAACTGGAATGATGTTGAGATGAAGTTCTGGATTTCTGGAGATTCATTATTGGTGATGAAGATTGGATGAGTTTGTGACCGGAGAAGATGAAGACCAAGGATGAATTTGGTGTTTTCTGGGTTTTCCAGTTGTCCGGCGAAGTTCACGGCTGAGGGAGTTGGTTAGGGCTGCCGGCGGCGGGTAGTTGCGATGGTTGCATGGCCGCCGACCATGCAACTGGTGAGTCTCCGGCGGGGTTTGTGGAGAGGACAGGTGTCTGGGTTAGTGGAGGGGTGGAATGCATGAGTCCCACGTGTTGGAGACGTGGCAGAGAGAAGGGGAATGTGGGTGATGCGTGGCAGTGCGTGAAATGTGAAATGTGGACCCTCTCTGACGTTTACACGTGGCCTGAAGCTTATATAGACCTGCAATTTCTGGACTCTTCTGGACCTTTGCTGAACTGGGCCTTCCACCAATTGGGCCCAACGAAAATGATAAAAAAAAAAAACCAAAATCTGAATGAATGGGATGAATTGATTAATGAAAATAAAATGGATTAGTGATTAATAACTAATTGAACCTAATTAATCTAGTGTTCTAATTAAATCTGAAAGCTAATTAAACTCTAAAAAGAAATAATATTCTAAAAACACTAATTAAAATCTATCAAACTATCTAATATCCACAAAATCTATATTAATAAAACTAAATGATCCTATTAACTATTAAAACTCTATTAAAAGAAAATCTATATTATCCTATTAAGAAAATGATAAAATCTATTTAAATTCTATAAAATCTATATTAATATCTAAGATATCTAAAAACTAATTAAAAGTTATTTAACTATTTAATATCTATTGAAAAAACTATATCTAAAATCCATTTATTACCTATTTATTAAAAAGGGAATATATTCTAAAATGATTAAAAAAACTATTTAAATTCTACAAAAAATTATAAAGCCTATTTAAAATCTACAAGAAGCTATTAAATCCTAAAAATGCAGACAAAGGCATATAACCAGAATAAAAGAGAGCGCGAGACCAGACCGAGGCAAAACGATAACCAGATACCCAAAATCTCAAAAATCACTGCATAAACTGAAATCACCCAGGAAGCGCGCAACTTCCCAAAATAACCTCCGATTATCCGAACTGGTCTGAGATACCCGAAAAGCAACGACAGGGCTGTAATCCCGATAAAATCACCATGATTGAAGAAACGCACTATATGCAGTATGTAAATGCGGATGCGAAATGCGTCGAAACATCGAGTCAGATACGGGACCCGGTTGGTCAAATTTTAGGGTGCAACAGCTGCCCCTATTCAAGCAGCTTGGACCTGAATGGTTGAAGAGCGCCCAGCCTTTAATTATTCAAAGGTAGAAGATGGTTGAATACAAATGGAACCCTGAAATTTGCCAACCGCAGAAATAAACTGCACTACTGCTTGAATAACAACATTTGCTGACTGGATCTGGTTGTTACGGCAACAACCACCCAATCATCTGATAAAACCACGGACCTTGACCGACCACCTCTGTTGGGGTGACTTGGAAATGTCGGAACCTGAGTGTTCAACGAGCACAAAATTTGAATCTTTCTACGCAATTTGCCGGAGTCTGAGCCCTCAACGCAATAACAGGATCACACCAAAAAATGAATATCTATCGGAGTCGGGATGCTCAACGTAATAACCGGGACCAAAATTCTTGATAAACTATAGGCCCGGATACTTAACGTAAACAACAATCGGAGCCACAAGCTCAACGAACAACCATTATCGGAATCGGAACACTCAACTAACAAACATCATTAATAATCGGAGTCGGAAAACTCAACAAAACATCGGAGCCGGAACACTCAACGAGCAACCGTCATCGGAGTCGGAGAACTCAACGAACAAACATCGACAATTATCGGAGTCGGAACACTCAACGAACAAACATCATCGGAGTCGGAGAACTCAACGAACAAACATCGGAGCCGGAAAACTTAACGAACAACCATCATCGGAGTCGGAGAACTCAACGAACAAACATCATCAATTATCGGAGTCGGACCACTCAACGAACAACCATCATCGGAGTCGGAGAACTCAACGAACAAACATCATCAATTATCGGAGTCGGAACACTCGACGAACAAACATCATCGGAGTCAGAGAACTCAACGAACCAACATCATCAATTATCGGAGTCGGAACACTCAACGAACAAACATCATCGGAGTCGGAGAACTCAACGAACAAACATCATTAGTAATCGGAGTCGGAACACTCGACGAACAAACATCATCAATTATCGGAGTCGGAACACTCGATGAACAAACATCATCGGAGTCAGAGAACTCAACGAACCAACATCATCAATTATCGGAGTAGGAACACTCAACGAACAAACATCATCGGAGTCGGAGAACTCAACGAACAAACATCATTAGTAATCGGAGTCGGAACACTCGACGAACAAACATCATCGGAGTCAGAGAACTCAACGAACCAACATCAATCATCGGAGTCAGAACACTCAACGAACAACCGGAGCCAACACGCTCAACGTCGCCTCTATCGGAGCCAGCAAACTCAACGAAACAACCGGAGCCAGCACGCTCAACGTCACATCTATCGGAGCCAGCAAACTCAACGAACAACCGGAGCTAACACGCTCAACGTCACATCTATCGGAGCCAGCAAACTCAACGAAAAACCGTCATCATCGGAGTCAGAACACTCAACGAACAAACATCATCAATTATCGGAGTCGGAACACTCAACGAACAAACATCGGAGCCGGAAAACTCAACGAACAACCGGAGCCAGCACGCTTAACGTCACATCTATCGGAGCCAGCAAACTCAACGAAACAACCGGAGCCAGCACGCTCAACGTCACATCTATCGGAGCCAGCAAACTCAACGAACAACCGTCATCGGAGTCGGGGAACTCAACGAACAAGCATCATCAAACATCATTAATAATCGGAGTCGGAACACTCAACGAACAACCATCATCGGAGTCGTAGAACTCAACGAACAAACATCATCAATTATCAGAGTCGGAACACTCAACGAACAACCATCATCGGAGTCGGAGAACTCAACGAACAAACATCATCAATTATCGGAGTCGGAATGCTCAACGTAATAACTGTCATCGGAGTCAGAGAACTCAACGAACAAACACCATCAATTATCGGAGTCGGAACACTCAACGAACAAACATCATCGGAGTCGGAGAACTCAACGAACAAACATCGGCAATTATCGGAGTCTGAACACTCAACGAACAAACATCATCGGAGTCGGAGAACTCAACGAACAAACATCGGAGCCGGAAAACTCAACGAACAAACCGGAGCCAGCACGCTCAACGTCACATCTATCGGAGCCAGCAAACTCAACGAAACAACCGGAGCCAGCACGCTCAACGTCACATCTATCGGAGCCAGCAAACTCAACGAAACAACCGGAGCCAGCACGCTCAACGTCACATCTATCGGAGCCAGTAAACTCAACGAACAACCATATCGTAGCATAGTCTACTGGGGATACTCTGGAAAATAACCGCCCAACACCTGTATCGATACCAAGTGACCACTTCTGAAATTTGATTTTATGAAAGCCACGTGCCAATGCACAACAAACATGAAGAAAACATCCCGCTGACCGGGTACAACAACGCCTCAATTGGCAACTCTGTGAGGGATATAATAAACTGAACTATATCACACGTTTCCTGGCGAGACCTTGATTGTCTAGTAACATCTGAGCTTTAGAACTCCATACTCTTATTGAGAACCACACCTGAAAGCAAAAGGTCAACCAACCTGATCGATGCTTCAAAATGCATATGTTTGGCAATGGCGTAATGCTCCATACAGTATGGAAATGCTACGTGTTTTTTTTTGGTAGATGCAAATATGGCACTATATGCCGATGCAAATATGACACTATATGCCGATGCAAATATGACACTATATGCCGATGCAAATGCAGGCTCGAGCTGCTGGGAAAAGCTCTGACGAGCTTGCTTCATCAATTCTGCCGTTGAGGACAAACACCACCATGCTGGGAAATGGATGGGTATCACAAAGTATTCCGGTAAAATAAATGCCCGGACATACAACTCTGCTGGGGAGAGCTTTAACCTTTGATTTCCAATGGGAGGAAAGAACCACACTTGCTGGGAAGAGAGAACTCCGCTGGGGGGAAACGACTCTCTTGGGGAAACTATAACTGACTCCGCTGGGGGAGAATAAAGGACCCTACGGGGAAAGGTGAACTGTCTGAATACAGCTCACAAATATTAATCTTCTGCGGCTAAACCACTCTGCTTGAGATAAGGAATCCTTCTGGGGGACACTACACCGTCTGAATACAACCTTCAATCTTGGAATCGCCAATTCTGCCAAGGATAAACGATTTTGCTGGAGAATGCCCTTTGAATAAGCTGCGACTAGCTGGGGAATTTGATCCTTCTTCAGTGAGGAACATTGTCATCGTTGAAGCGCGACCTGCATGGAGATTCACTTCACATAACGATCAAGTCTTTCCGTTACGAGTTTCTGGCCAAGGCTCTTCAATCTCTGTACCCTGACGGTTAGATCTGAACTGTTTCTGTACGTCAAACCCCAAAAGAATGTCCCAACAACATCTTTTGTTTTTTTTAGGGTGTTCTGCCTCGGTCTTGTGATAATCGTTTGCCCCTAATCGACTGATTCGTGGAGTAATGCCCCTAGCCGCGAGAGATTTGCCAAATCTCGACCTAATTGCCCCAGATTAACTGATTCTCGACCTTATGACTTTGCTGGGGGATAAACGAGCGCGCCAAGTAGGCTGGACTTCTGTACATCCGTGGCGGGTCACACACGCCTGATGCTGGACAATATCCGGTCTAAATTTATGACTCCTAGTAGAAGGGTCACGATTTCCCGCCATTTGTCTCAAACTGGAATATTGGCTGAATCTGCTCAATTAGCTCTGAGTAACGCTGATGACATTGAGAAGAACAATTCTTTCGTCTCTGTTATTCCCCGGCCTGCAGGAACCTCTGTGGGATAGTCTGAAAATCTGTACCCTGACGGTTTGCTATGAACTGCCCCAGCATTCTGAACTTCCGCGAGATACTTCGAATCAAATAAAGAATAATCCCTGCACTCTTGGGATGGCATGCCCCTGTCTGTAATGACTTTGCCTCAATCTGGTTCTCGGAAAAAACCACTCTGACCCGAAAGCGCCTTGCTACAATACGACCTTGCGGTGGCTTACCCCGGTGTTTCCCTTAACTCAACAACTATCCACATCGTGACTTGCCCCTGAGCGAGCGTTGAGCGACTTAACCTGCCCTGATCAAGCATAGCATTCTGGATAACTGCCCCTGATTGGCTCTCGAGAAGATTCGCTTCTGATCAACCTTTGCCCCCATAATCAACTGATGCTTCGGGACTTTTCCTCAGACTAATTGATTCCGAACTCTCTGGAAGTCAATGCCCCAGATTTACAGGGTTTCACAACATACACCATTCTGATCCAGACTGTTGAATTATTCAATCCTGTTCGATTATTCCCTGTTGGAATTTCCTTCGTGTCAACTACTGACTTGCAAGTAAAAATCGTCTGTTCACGAATGGTAATCTTAATGCAATGTTTATGCAGATTTTGAAAATTTTGTGCTATCACTCATTTATGTGTCATGATTGTGAGTGACGAATGAACCTAAGTTCAAACGTAGTGCTGTTTTGATCAGTGAAAAATACAACAAGGAAATGACTAGCAAATCAAGAAGGAGTCAGGTTACTCAACCTTATCGTAATGCGCTTTCAGAATAAACCCTACCTCAATTAGGTCTTTTAAGGGTTGTATCGTGGTCGGGTTCACGGTTCGTGAAACAAAGGATATTTGGCTCAAATTATGTTTTGTACCCACCCCTTCTACGTGATGATCTCCGATCCTAAAGTTCAATTAACCTGGCTCGAGCGCTCGCCTCTTCGAGAGGTATGTTGAATGGTAAGGACCATGGCTAAGGAAAACTCACAAGGTTTTCGGAGTGACAGTTACTCCTTTTTCGTTTTCGGTGTCTGTATACACGACTTTGTGACTTGCTGGGGATCTATTTTTTCTATCCCTTCTTTTCGTTCTTGTGATTCCCTAATTTTTGCCTGGACTGACTCCTTTTGAGTTCTTTTCGACTTTTTCGTTTGAAGTCCAGCGGGATGCCCTAATTTTTGCCTAAGTATTAGCCTTCTAGCTTTTTCTTTTTCTTTTTACTTAGCGGACTTTATTTTTCTCCTTTTTTTTTTCTTGAAACAAAGTCGTGGGACACTGATTGTCTTGGTTTCTCCGAAAGGATTGTAACTGCCTTACTCCTGATTAGTGAGGTTTAACCACTGCGGTTGGCAATGTGCGACCTCTTGAGAGGTATAAACTGATTGGTCCTCGAAAGACAACACTCCTCTGTAAGACTTGAATGCTCGGTCAAGCTAACTGACAACTACCCTGCCCCGGGTTAAGATGTGAGGGTTTAAAAATCCGAAAGAAACTCCTACTTCTCGGCTCGAAGTGGTTAACAAGGGATTCTCTTCCTTATCTCTCCGGTGTTTAGGGGATTTGAAACAATGCCTTGTACGTCATCGGCAAGGTTTTATCTGAAAGCATACGATCATCGGTTATGAGTTTATTTCGTCATCCTCCCTCCAATCTTTGCTAGTCACAGTGATAAAGTGGAGTAAATAAAATGCAATTGTCAATGCAATGCAGTAAATGAGCGACAGCGACATGATTAATTCAGAAAATGCATAGTCACTTTATCAATATTACCATTCGAAAACAATCAATATTTACAGCAAGTAGTAACTAACAGAAAAGAAACTACAAATGCAAATGATATGAAGTCCGAGGACTGCCAATGCTAAGGGCGCCCTCCTGTCTGGACCACCGCTTCTCGAAAAGGACCCTCTGAATCTCCTAGCTTAGACAACTGAGAGGTTGGCATGAACAAACAAAACTCCTTCTGGAAAGGAAATGCACCCTTGGTCGATCAACTGCTGTACCTTCGCCTGAAACGCTTTACAATCTTCAGTTGCATGCCCTGGAGAGCCACCATGGTAACCACATTGAACTTGGGGATTGTACCCAGGAGGGTAAGGTTCTGGCACGGGCTTGAGAGCTTTCGACTCCACCAAATAACTCTGGACCAACTGTGGCAAAAGCTGACTGCACGGCACAGGAACTGGGTGAGAAGGAGCTTTCCTTCGTTCCAAGTTGCTACAAGGTCGATTCTGATTCTGATGCTGAGTCTGATAACCTCGGTCACGAGTTCGCTGATTTGCAAGGGAAGCGACATAAGACTCCTGATATGGTGCCCTAGGCACGGCTGTCTGTTCAGAATAACAAGACACAGAAGATACTGACCGCTGAGAAGACGAAGAACCAACAAAATTCACTGATTCACTTCGAGGATATTCAACCTTTTGGGCATGACTGCATTGATCACAACTCCTTCTTCATTCTGATAGTCACAAGGATATTCAGTTTTACCGGCTTGATCGTTTGACGTAACTCCAAGCATTCTTTCAAGGTACGGGCTCTCCAGGGAGTGTACAAACATGCTCATTAACTCTCGTCTTGAAGCGGTGGTTACACTCTAACAACAAATTCTCTCCATCTCTGAGCATATCTCCGTATAGGTTCATTGTTCTCTTGAGACAATTCTTGCAACTGCATGCGATGAAGAGCCATATCCAGGTTGTAATCGTACTGCTTCAGGAAAGTTCTGGTTAAATCCATCCATGACTGAATCTGATTTCTCTCTAACTGCATATACCACCTCAAAGATGCCCCAGTCAGACTATACTGAAAGCAATGGATCATCAACTTGTCATCTCGCACAAACGAAGTCATTCTTCGACAGAACATCATCAAATGCTGCTTCGGGCAGCTATCTCCCATGTACTTTTCAACTTCTGGCACTTTGAACTTGTAAGGCAACACCAGGTCAGGAACCAAACACATGTCTGCAGCATTCAGGTTAACAGCATCTTTGACTTTCAAAGCTTTCATTCCCTCTTCCAACGCTCGGCGTTTTCTATCCGTCTCGAGAGCTCTTGGATCTACGGTCCTGGCTATTGGAATATATCTTCAGTAATTCATCACAGGGAAACCAACACCTTGATTGTTAACAGGAGGAGGATGTTCATTTCGGGCAACAAACTGCTCATGTCGATCTCGGTTCTCAACAGTAGGCTGTACAACTTGGTCTGCAGTAACGTCGTTCGTTTGCGGGAAGTCTTCCATAGAACCCTACAGAGGTTTGGACGTCATAGTGAACCCCGTCAAAGTATTAGGGGACTGGAAACTGCCTTCAGACATAGCTATCAATTACCTGTAACTGACTACACTGCTTGATTCTCAGATCTGCTTTGCTCCAACCCCTCGGTCTTCTTCTGACAATCAACAGTTGCTCAATCCAAACTCCGGGTACTCACCTTCAGGGAACAAAGGCTGGATCAGAACTCTGGCTAACTGGAGGATGATATGCAATATGATTCAACACTGTTATGCACATGATATGCAAAATGCAGCAAACAACGGGACCACAGCCCCCCACACAAATCTGAATACTGCTGCGCTGCTGAAGGAGTACGTTCGCTCTGAAGAGAAGACCAAAATAACGGGTAGGTTAGAAGTCAAGGTTCCTGCAAACCCCCCCCCCCCCACTCACAGGTATGGACCTATATCTGACAAGGTACGGCATCCTATGCGGTCGTCAGCGTCACAGACTTTCAAGACTGACGATACGATTCCTAGAAGGAGTGGCATCATCAAGTCTTGAAGAGGCCTCACTTAGCTAACTTCCAAATGATCGGTTCCCAGAGTCGACAATCCAACTAACCAGCAACCCGAGCCACCCAAAGGGTGGGACAAGAGGCCAACCAGAAGAACCTCGTCTGAGTGTAGATTTCGCGGGACACTAGAACATGCAAAGCATGTGTGCGCCCACTAATTTCTACTCTAATTCTAGGTGCACTCAAGCCCAGGTCCGGCTTCTCTCAATCATAGAACACCCGTCACACCCCAACAACAACAAATAATATCAATAAATAAACCCCAATAGACAAGCAAACAAGCGCTAGGATTGACTCTCTTAGGGGACGTTGGATCCCACATGCATGGGGAACTATCGCAGTCCCCAACAGAGTCGCCAGCTGTCGCTACTGCGAAAATCGGCGCCGGCTGACAGAAGAGTCGCCACCGTGCGTTATTTATCCCAACGGAGGGAAAGGAAACGCTCGAAGTAAACCTCGCGAAAAACGGGAAAAGGTATGGTCATCGCAACCAAAACCAGGGTTCGGGAGTCGGTTACGCAAGGGGAAGGTATTAGCACCCCTCACGTCCGTCGTACTCGACGGGATCCACGCTTGCTTGGGTTGTCTAAAGGATGAAAAACAATCTATCTACGGCTGCTAAATCTAAACAGAAAGAAACTGACTCGATAGAGCGTCGCACTCTATGCCTACGTATTCTCAAGAGAGAAAGTCAGAGTCAACGTAGTTCGGGAAACTACAGGGAAATTGGCTCGCCAAGACCTCGCGTCTTGTGCCTACGTACTTCCACACCGCATGGAAGATCAGAGCTGACGTAGTTCAGGCTAACTACGGCTAACTGGGTGTTCTCACACAGCAGTGAGAAATCAAACTGGTTTTGAAGGTACGGGAACCTATGGGAAAAACTACGGTCTGGTCTCAAATGCACTCGGGCAAGAGAGAAAAAGGGTAACATCAGTCGTCAGCGGGAAAGTCTCGATCGCACAGCAGCGAGAGAACAGAAAGTCAGTTGTTAGTGTGCTCGCTAGGATATCGCATCCTATGCCTACATATCCTCGTCTGGTACGAGGAATCAGAGCAGCTGTAGTTCGGCTACTTTCGGGACCACAGCTCAAATCTCGTTTTATTAACATTCTGAAAAATGATTACAATGATTGCATACTGAAAATAAATCTCCTAGGAAATACTATCCTATCCTATCCTAAAAAAATCAAATGAAAAAATAGTCCCCTAACAAGTGGACCTCTAAACTTACCTCTAAAAGGTGTAAAAGAATTTCTATGAAAAAAGGTACTCTAAAAAATATTAAATCTACCTTAATATTTTTTCTCAATATTTCTTTTCCCTTTTCTTTTTCTTTCAAAATATTTTTCCTCTTTTTTCCATATTTTTCATATATTTCTTTCACTATTTTTCTCTATTTTTCTCACTATTTTTTCACATTCTTTTTTAATATTCTTTCTTTATTCTTGTTTTTTCAATAATTCTTTTCTCCTCTTTTCCTTTTTTTTTCATATTCTTTCTTTTCATATTTTCTTTTCTCATTTTCTTTTTTATATTTCTCTTTTTTTCAATATTGTTTTTCAATATCTTTTTTTTTTAAATTATTTTTCTATTTCTTTCCACATTTCCTTTTTTCATAAAGAAAAGAAAAAATACAAAAGAGGGGAGGGGGTACAGCAGTTTACAGGGGGTGTTAGTAAAATATAAAACCTAAAACGAAACGGGCCCAGCCCACAACTAACATTCCAAAAATAAAAAAAAACGAACACAGAGGGTGTAACTAGCGAGCAGGGAGGTTCTAACGGAAAGATGGGCCCAAGGCCCACTAATTCCTCAGTCCAATCTTCCACCAAACAAAACCCTAGATTTCCTCCTTCTCCCGTTACTGTTCACCGCCGCCGTTCTCCCTCTCTCAGCTTCTCTCTCGTTCTCTCTCAACCTAACAGAAACCCTCTCGTCTCAGAACTTCCCCTCTCCATCTTTCTCTTACCTTCCAATTACTCACTATCAACAAAAAAACTGGATCGTCTGGTGGTGTTCTTTCATGTCTATGAAGATCGACTCGTGTGGATCTTGAAGTTGTTGCTGAAGATCTTGATGCAAGACTGAACGTGTGATGAAGTCTTGGAAGATTATTGTCGAACCTTGTATGGAGTTCGTGACGAACACGATGAACACGGAGGATTCCCAGACGCGACGAATCTTCTGCAAAATCCATGGAGAACGCGTGAAGCTCTGGAGTGTTCTTCGCCGAGGAATTTTGGATGAAGGACGAGAGAGATCGTGGTAATTATGAAAACGCTCTGATGAAGATCTTCAAAGATCTCTGAAGATCTTGAAGATATATGATTTTCTGGTGATTGTTTGAAGATTGACTGAGGAGGATCTTTGACGGAAAGCTGACGAACACGTGCATCTGGATGAGTATTGAAGTGAATCTTGTTGACGTTTTCTGGAAAGTTGAAGGAGGACTGATGGTTGAGTGATGATTCTTGAAGATGAAGTTCCGGAAAGAAAACTGAAGATTGGTCGAAGATTTGTGAACGGAGAACTGGAATGATGTTGAGATGAAGTTCTGGATTTCTGGAGATTCATTATTGGTGATGAAGATTGGATGCGTTTGTGACCGGAGAAGATGAAGATCAAGGATGAATTTGGTGTTTTCTGGGTTTTCCAGTTGTCCGGCGAAGTTCACGGCGGAGGGAGTTAGTTAGGGCTGCCAGCGGCGGGTAGTTGTGGTGGTTGCATGGCCGCCGGCCATGCAACTGGTGAGTCTCCGGCGGGGTTTGTGGAGAGGACAGGTGTCTGGGTTAGTGGAGGGGTGGAATGCATGAGTCCCACGTGTTGGAGACGTGGTAGAGAGAAGGGGAATGTGGGTGATGCGTGGCAGTGCGTGAAATGTGAAATGTGGACCCTCTCTGACGTTTACACGTGGCCTGAAGCTTATATAGACCTGCAATTTCTGGACTCTTCTGGACCTTTGCTGAACTGGGCCTTCCACCAATTGGGCCCAACGAAAATGATAAAAAAAAAAAAACCAAAATCTGAATGAATGGGATGAATTGATTAATGAAAATAAAATGGATTAGTGATTAATAACTAATTGAACCTAATTAATCTAGTGTTCTAATTAAATCTGAAAGCTAATTAAACTCTAAAAAGAAATAATATTCTAAAAACACTAATTAAAATCTATCAAACTATCTAATATCCACAAAATCTATATTAATAAAACTAAATGATCCTATTAACTATTAAAACTCTATTAAAAGAAAATCTATATTATCCTATTAAGAAAATGATAAAATCTATTTAAATTCTATAAAATCTATATTAATATCTAAGATATCTAAAAACTAATTAAAAGTTATTTAACTATTTAATATCTATTGAAAAAACTATATCTAAAATCCATTTATTACCTATTTATTAAAAAGGGAATATATTCTAAAATGATTAAAAAAACTATTTAAATTCTACAAAAAATTATAAAGCCTATTTAAAATCTACAAGAAGCTATTAAATCCTAAAAATGCAGACAAAGGCACATAACCAGAATAAAAGAGAGCGCGAGACCAGACCGAGGCAAAACGATAACCAGATATCCAAAATCTCAAAAATCACTGCATAAACTGAAAACACCCAGGAAGCGCGCAACTTCCCAAAATAACCTCCGATTATCCGAACTGGTCTGAGATACCCGAAAAGCAACGACAGGGCTGTAATCCCGATAAAATCACCATGATTGAAGAAACGCACTATATGCAGTATGTAAATGCGGATGCGAAATGCGTCGAAACATCGAGTCAGATACGGGACCCGGTTGGTCAAATTTTAGGGTGCAACAGGTGGGTACAAATAACTTTTGAGCCTTTATCTTTTGTTTCATAAACCGTGAACCAGGCCACGTTACAACCCTCAAAAGACCTAACTGAAACAGGGTTATTTTGAAAGTATACTACAACAAGATTGCGTAACCTGACTCCAAAAGATCCTTGCGAATCATTTATTTTGGCAATAAACTTTGTTTTAAACTTCGAGCGTCTTGAACCGTTGTGTTCTGACTAACGACTCATGTATTTTCCATCTTTCAAAAATAATTTTGATTTCAAAAGTCGCATGAACTTTGCATTACCATGTTTGTATGAATATTTTTGTTTGCAAACTGGCTTTCCTCTAAGGAATTTTCAAACAATGAGAAACTTGGTCGAGTGATCTTATCAGGGGCAAATTCCTTTTACATCCTGTCAAAGAATTAGTTCAAGATTTGTTCAAGGCAATATCTTCTCAGATTTGGTTTATCCAGAGAATTGTTCAAGACCCAGACTGGGGCAAGCCCTCCGAGGATACAGCAAAACAGTCGATTCCATGAATTAGACAGCTGAAGCAATTATCAGTTCATTTGACCTGGGGCAGTTTACTTGCATAATCCCTAAGCAGTTATTCATCATTCCTACAATGACTATCAACTTGATACAGTTTAACAGAATGACAGTGATCTCCGTGTTGAGGAATCAGTCCTCTAGTTTTGTCATCTCACCGAAAGAGTCGAGCCTTGTCGTCGATGTCTGCATTTGCATTTGATCATATCTCATAGCATAATTCCTATACATGTGCATATCTTGGGTGCTTTATTCCCCATTTACATTTCTATCTTGGGTGCTTTACTCCCCATTTACATTTCTATCTTGGGTGCTTTATTCCCCATTTACCTCTCTATCTTGGGTACTTTACTCCCTATTTACATTTCTATCTTGGGTGCTTTACTCCCCATTTACATTTTTATCTTGGGTGCTTTACTCCCCATTTACATTTTTATCTTGGGTGCTTTACTCCCCATTTACATTTCTATCCTGGGTGCTTTACTCCCCATTTACATGTCTATCTTGGGTGCTTTACTCCCCATTTACCTTCTATTCTTGGGTGTTTTATCCCCCATGTACCTTTATCCCGGGTGTTTTATTCCCCGTTTACCAGATATTCCTGGGCTTACCTAACATCATGGTGTTTTACCCCCATTTACTTTTTTTTCCCTGAGGTCGCGTTTTACTCGCGTCTTACCTTGTGGGCAAAATTTATTTACTTGGCATCATGGGTGTTTTATCCCCATTTGCGTTTTTCTCCTGAGCTCGTGTTTTACCCGCGTCTTACCTTGCGGACAATTTCTAATTTACTTGGCACCTATCAACAATTCTGTGTCGTGTCTACCCGACGTTCTTCCAGATATGACATGTCTTCTTCCCTAGTGCAATTCCTCGATGGGTCGTCCCCTGTGACGTTGTTTCGTCTGTATCCGTACATTTGTCATTTTCATCATACGCATCATATCAGATTCATATCATATTTAGCATTATAGTTCGTTTTGTTTTGTCCATATCATTGCATAGCACTGCGTCTAAAGGCAAAATTTTCGGTTATCTGTATTTAAATCCCTCCACCACGATTTCTCGAGTCTCCGTTGCTCAAATCACCCGGTGAAGTTATTTAAATAGGGGCAACTGTAATACCCCAAATTTTGCCCTAAGATTTGTCGTCGCATTTCATTGCATTTTTATTGCATTTAATCAATTACTAACAAATTTGTGTAGTCGTTTGACTTTTTGCAGGTAAATATCATATGGCATGCATTTTTTTTCTAAAAAGTAAAAATGGCACAATTGGCAAGAGGACATGTGTAAGGAGTTGTGAGTGTGAGAGGTTGAGAGTTCGAATCTCACCTTTGTCACTTTTTTTGTTTTTTATTATTTTTACTCTAAATTTTTCTATCTTTCATTAAAAAATAACAAAAATAGTTTTTTATTATTATTTAATTATTATTTTCATATTTTAATTAAATCATTTTTTAAAATATTATTTTTTTCACCTTTTTCTAAATTATTCATAAAAATATCCAAAAAATCATAAAATAAAAAATATTGGAAAAACTTTTGTTCTTTTTATAATATTTTTGATTTTAGGAATCAATAGGATTATTAGTTTTTATTTTAAGTTTATTTTAATTATTTTAAATTATTTAAATTTTATTTTTTTCTTAACTAATTATTTAGTTTGGGTTTTAAAATGGGCTTTAGGGACATTATTGACAATTTGGTGTTAACCCTAATTTGTTCCCTATATATACATGTGTTGCCTTGTTGAAAAAGGGTCAGAAGGTTTTCTTCAGAAAAGAGGAGAGAGAAAGGGAGAAACAAAGGAGATCCCCAAAGAAGAAAGGCGGTAGTTCCCACAACTCGTCAGAAGGATTGGAGATCTCCAGTGTTCCCTTATTCAAACCCTTTTCACATTTACCGAAGCAAATCTCCGCTTCGTATGTTAAATTACTAAACCTTTTGCCTTTTCATGTTTATGTGCATATTTTGCCATGTTAATGTGTTTAGGTCCGTTAAATTATTAAACCTTTTGCTTTTTCATGTTTATGTGCATATTTTGCCATGTTAATCTCCATGTGTGTTTAGCTCCGTAGATTTTAGTATCAAAACCCTTTTTTATCAAAACCTTTTTTTAAAATCAAAACCCTTTTTTTTTATTTATTATTAAAAACCTTTTCCCAAAAAAACTGAAAAGCATTCTCCCAAAAAAAACTGAAAAGCCTTTTCCCAAAAAACTGAAAAGCCTTTTTTTTGGGATGAAAAACCTTTTTTGTTCTAAAAAACTGAAAAGACTTTTTCCCCCAAAACTTTTTTTTATAATTTAAACTTAATTTTTTTTTATAATTTTAACTTAAATATTTTTTATTAAAAAATTAAAACCTTTTTTTTTTATAATTAAAATATTAAAAAATTAAAACCTTTTCGTAAGGAACTCCTGATGTTTGATGTTTGTCGTGTCATTTTATGTACCTTTTATTACTTTTCTTTCTTTGGGCATTTTATGTGCATGCTCGAGGCTGAGATGTGCTTGTGGTGGCCACAGCCCCACACTATTTTCCTCCCTCACTTCATTCTAAGTGTCATTACATATTTTCATATTCTTCATGTTTTCAGAAATGTTTCTTTGTTTCTTTATACCCTCTGCCTTTATTACTTTTCTTATTTCTGTACCTTAATTATTCCTCCATATAATGATTTGTCATATTTTCACATTTTTTTTACAGTTTTATCCTTCCGAAGGATTAGGTCCAGCCTTTTGGCCGCCGAGTCAATAGCCTTACCCCTTTAATGGATCAAACCCTGTTTAGCTTAGGTGTCCCGCCGTGGGCAAAATTGCTTTTATCCTAGTGTTAGGCCAAAAGAGTCGCCGTACTCTGTTTTAAGGTTTTCCGCCGTGGAATCCCTAATTTAACCCTATTTTAATTTTAATTAACATTTTTTAACATAGAGATTGGAGTCTCTGAACTCCACTAAGCATATCCTTAAGATGTGCTTACTTCCCCATTGAAACCTTGGCCACAGTCAAGACGTTTCTAACCTCCCTTTTGAGGGGAACTACAGTTACTCTGATTCCATTCCCGTAAGGATATGTAGGCACAAGATGCGATGTCTTGCCGAGTAAACTTAGAATTAACCCCTAGGTCTTTTTTAATTTTCAATCCTTTGTATATACCCTAAAGCAAAATAATTAATGAAATAAATAAAAAAAAATTAACAAAAGGTTCCCGTAGAGTACTATGGAAGTTTAGGGTGCTAATATCTTCCCTAATCTTAATCAACCCCCGAACCTTAGATCTCTCCCTTTTAGGTTTTTCCTTTCTTTAACCTTTCCTTCGGATAAATCAAAGACCGGTTGTAAATGAATTAAGATTCAAGTTAATCAATAGCTTGACATCCAAATTTCACCGCAACACTTGTCAGCAAGAAGCTTTTGACTATACAAAAGATAGGTGCTTCTGTGACAAGGTTAGAATTCATATTCTTGTCAATCTCCTTTGTTGATCAGTATAACATCATATAAATCAGATGAATATTGAAAATACTTTTTAAATGGTTTTTGAAGAAGTAGTATGTGTTCATCAACTTCCCAGTTTTTGAAAACTATTTTTTGACAAAAGAAAAGTTTATACTACTCTTTTCATAAGACTATTATGGAAGATATTTTAAATCTGTCAGATTTATGTTAATGATATTTTCTTTAGAAACATATACTTCACTTGGAGAGGAGTTTGTTGAGTGTATGCAGGCAGTAGCTAAAACTAGCATTCTAGAAAAGGATATTGAAGTCAGACCAATGGCCGTACAGAAGGTTCTGTAACACTGATTTTGCAGAGGCTCTATCAATCAAGACATCTCTCCTTCAAGTGTTGGTGATTCTGAAGTGAAGCTACAGAAGCAAGGCTACTGAAGTAAAGCATCAGAAGCAAAGCAACTGAGGCAGTAAACACTTTCATTTGGTATCAGTATAGATTCAGAAGAAAGGCTACAGAGGCAAGGTACACAAGCTACAGAGGCAAATGTCAGAAGAATCAGAGAAGCAACTCTACAGAAGACTTTGAGCAGTTGGTGGATATGTCAGCAACACAGCTCACTTCTAGATAACAAGGAATCAAGATTGACGATCTAGTTTGATCTGAAGCATACCTCTGGATGAACTGTTTGCTGAAACATTCACTAGAGCTAAGCTACATAGATCTGAAGCTAAGGATCTAATGCAAGGAATCATTTCCATAGCTGTTCATTTCACATTTAGTTGTTCACTCAATAGATGCTGATCAAGATAAGTTGGGTTGCAACTTCACTGTCAGAAGAAAATACTTTGGATATCATAAAGTTGGTATCAGACTCTTACCAGTCTCCAACCTTCTGAAGAAGCACTTATGGGTTTGACGTTATTAACTAAGCTAACATCTGTTGATAAAGCACTTCTGGAAAAAGGTTGGTTGTTGATAATAAGAAGAACTTGCTAACGTAACAGAAATAGTTATGATTAGAAAGTTTGTTGTAAAGAATCTCGTCAGAAGATTAAGTAGAAGCTTTGAAGGTTTCTGAAGCTAATTCAGAAAGGAAAATGTTTAGTGAAGATGTTGATACATGAGTGTATCAGTTGCTGTTCACCATTATCTGAACTCCTCAGATCTAGTGGAAGTTTGAAATTGATCTGTTGGAAAGATGTTTCTAACGTTCTAGTTCTTCATTTTCAAGTTCAAACTTTAAAGATAAAACAATTATTAAAGGAAATGTTGGTAATCATGATTGATAAAAGTACTCAATACTGTAGTCAGAATGATTGATCAGTACCAGATGCAATTCGTATCTCTCATGATGCATATTGTTTCTGAAAGTCTCAATTGGTATCAAGTATTCTTTAATGAAGGACTGTTGCTTAGATTCAAGTTTTGATAACAAGCTTGGATTCAAAAATCTAAGGTGATTCAACAGAAGATCCTACTCCTTCTGTTGGAAACAAGTCATCTTGGAAGATATAGAGGCGTGAAGAAGATATAGCTCTCATATGGAAACAAGTCATCTTGGAAGATATAGAGGCGTGATCAGTGAATGATCAGAAAATGAAGACCTAAGGAAGAATCTTATGAAGAATGTAACAGATAGAAGATTAATCTTTCAGAGAGTAGCCAGCTAAGACTCTCATGCATTCAACGTACACTCTGAGAAAGAAAGAGTACATGTGTAGGTGCTTGATTCCAATCAGATCCTGAAGAATATCACTTAACAGTTGTTAAGAGATTTCTGAGGTATCTGAAAGGTACTACTAACATGACTCTGTGTTGCAGAACACTAGATAACTATTTTTAAGTGGGTTTCTGTTATGTTGATGTTACTGAAGACAAAGCTAGTTGCAAAAATACCTCTGAATAGCACTCTCCCCTACAAAAGAAAAATACTACTGATGTTAATTGAAGTATCAGATGCTCTGGATGAAGTATCAAATGAAGGACATTCATTTCCATAAGATTGAAGGATCAGAATGCAAATTGTTGACACATCACCTTTAATTGATATCAGATGTTGTTTAAAGATCTGAGCAAATCTGAAGTCGTAGACTATCAGAAGTTTTGGATCATTTGGAGATCTGGATAAAAGATTCAATTAGAAGATGGCTTATCAAATCAAACGTTGATACTTCTGAAGTATAGTGTTTTGATGTTGAAGAAACAAGCTGAAATAGTTTCAATATTTCACACCTTCAATTGGGTATCAAACCTTTCAAAAGAAAGAATCAAAGCAAGGCCAGAACAAGCACTTCAACTCTGGAACTTGAGAATTCTTGAGATATTTCTTCAATTGGTATTAGACTCTGAAATTGGATATATTTCAAGTTGTTCTAAGGACTGGAATAATTGGTATCAAGATCAAGCCAGAAGGAAGAAGGAATTTCAACTTTCTTGTCTAAATCTAGCAGGTACAAGCTGAAGATGCTAAGAAGACTAAGCAAATTATTATAGTTGGTTCTTCTTCTGAAATTAATCTTGTACGTTGAGAACGTGACATTAGTAAGTATAAAGGAGATCAACAAGCTATGAAGGATGTACAAGTTGTCAGAGAAAGATTTGCTGATCAGAAACTTGTCAACAATCCTCGTCAGAGCATGCTTCTACAAACTCTGAAGAGTTGTCACTCTCCAAGAAGCAGGGGGAGATATAGAAGATGAAATTTGGAAAAGATATCCCCCTTTCTTATTGGTATCAACCTATAAGAAGTAAGTCCTCAGGGGGAGAAATGAAAGATGATTAAGTTCTCAGGTGCTATCTCTCAACTCCTATCTTTTTAATTTCTGACATTAAAAAGAGAGAAATATTTTTTCTTAAAATCTATTTTTTCAATGAAAAACTCTAACTTTTTTATGATGTCAAAAAGGGGGAGAAATGAAGATGATTTTGATATAATCTGGAATAATAGTATATAACAGGGAAAATGACTTAGGGAGAAATGGAAAATGTTTTTGAGAAATAGAATATAGCTTTGATATATTCTATAACCTGAAAGAGAATGCAAAACATATAAACTGCGTTTATTACTAAATGTGTATTTGATGTTTTTCCGAGGAACTCTGAATAAGTTCACTAGGCATTCTAAACAGGATAATTGAAAGAAATCTGAGCTCAAATGAACTGGTGTTCATATAATAGAAGTTATACACTTCGTGAACATAGATTCAGAATCATATGGACCCAATACTTTTCATAGATCTGAATGTTAAAGTCATCTGGAATTAGAATGTTCAGAAGATGTAAATTGTCTATCTGTGAATATGATAATCAGAGCATCAGAATCAGAAATTTTCATAGAAGAAAGATTTGGATTCAGAATCAGAATCATGAGTATCATGTATTGGTGTCAGACTAAGAACCAATATGGGTATCAGACTCAGATTCAATATTGGAATCAGATTCAGAAGTAAACATTCTATTGGTTTCTATTGGTATCAGACTGCTTCAAGAGATCAAAAATCTGAGAAGAAAGCAAGTCTGAGAAAGCAAGAATCAAGACTGTATCAAGATCAGAAGATCCAAATATCTGACATACTGTAATCAGGGGGAGTTCTCCCAGGAAGGTTCACAAGTCAGGATATTTGATTTTCACCCAGTCTGAAACTCAGGGGGAGTTTCTCATTTATAGATAAACAGATGTGTTGAAGATCAAGAGAAAATGCTTTAGAAGATTCTGAAGTTATATGACTCTGATACGATGCTTAGAGAAGACAAGTTCTAAAGATCTGAAGATGGAAGTTCTGTTGAACTAGTCCAGATGCTGAAGACTTATGCTATCTTATATCGTAGGGAAGTATTCCTTCTATTCTACTCTATTTGATTATGTTTTATCAAATTTATTTTTTGTAAGTCTTGGGATCAGAGTATGTCTCTGAACAAGCATAAAAATGTTTTAAAGGTTAACACATTCAGGGGGAGCAGTTGCTTAGAACTCTGAATAGGTTAATGCTTGGTGATTACACTGTATAAAATGTTCTATCAAAATACATGTTTTTGTCATCATCAAAAAGGGAGAGATTGTAAGAGCAAGATTTGTCTCTACAGGATAATCTCTATGTTTTGATGATAACAATTGAGTATTTGTGAAAGAACCATTTTATGGTTTAATGTTTGTTATGTGCAGGTCATATTAAATTAAATATATTAGACCAAACAAACAGAAGCAACGTGTGCAGCTAGTAACTTATGGAATTACTTAGTGTGACGTCATGAAGCGCATGTGAGAAGCTAGTTTGCTTATGTATATGATCACGTTCAGTAAGAATCAAGGATGTTGGATATTGCAGTTGCAATGCTCCTGTGTAGTCTGATCTGAAGAAGTGCATCTGATCTGAAAGCAAATGAAGCTTAGTGAAGAAGCAAGTTTTTTTCTACATCTGATCATGTTTAGTGAAGAATCAAGGATGCTGGATATTGCAGTTGCAATGCATCTATAGATTCTGCTCTGAGTTATGCATCTGATCTGGAAGCTAACGAGCGTCTCTGAAGAGTGAGTCCTATGAAGAACAAAGTGCTGAAGACTCTGATGACTTGAAGTTCTGAAGGCTGAAGGCTCTGAAGACCAAGTGCATCAAAACTTTGAAGACTGGTTCTGCAGGTCAAAACTCTGAGGTCAAGACTCTGAAGACAGGTTCTGAAGGTCAAGACTCTGAAGAAGTGTTCTGAAGGTCAAGGCTCTGAAGATTCTGAAGACATGGTTTCTGAAGAATTAGTCATGAAGATTCTCAAGATTGTTTCAGAGGAAACTTAGTTCTTGGAATGCTGAAGACTGGATTCTGAAGTGGAAGATTGTGTCAGAAGAAGATTCATCCAGATGCAAGACAGGTTACATCAGATAAGTTGCTGTTGTTCAAATCTGATAAATCATGTGCTTGAGTTAACAACTCTGATGCTGAAGCTTTCATACCAAAGTAGTTCTGAACTACTCATCAGACGAATCATCAGAAGAATCAAGAAGATTGAAGCACAGCGTATGCAATTATTCAAATATGGTAAAGACGTTGGTACTGTTCAAGCGTAGTTTCCAAGGATTAAATATATTGAAGCTACAAGCTAAGGTCACTGTTCCAACACGTGAGCTTATTCTATCCGTTGGGATATGACCGTTGGAATGAGAAAGGACAACTATATCCTCACAACAACTCTATTGGCTGCGATATAAAAAGAAGAATCATTTGATCAAAAATGGTTGGGTTGCTGAGTCAAGCAACGCTGTTGCTGTTAAGCTGCACTATAAGAAATAACATTTGATTCATTCAAATGTTACCATGCTTGTAAGCATGAAGTAAAGAAAGAAAGAAAGGAAGAAAGAAAGAAAGAAAGAAAGAAAGAAGAAAAGCTTAAATGAAAAGAAGCCTTAGTTCTCACACACAAAAAAGCTTTTAAGCAATATGGAAACTATGTTCTTACAATCTCTTAGAGATTCATCATTAGATTAGTTTCTGCATTAGGAAGCAATGAGTTGTTGCTCATTACTTGCTATGTGCTAAACTTGGAGTAATTAGCTTGCTAGGAAGCACCATTGTAATCTCCGGCAACACAACATTCTATTTTAGAATTAGTGGTTCCTCAAGTGATCTTGTGAAGATCAGTATACTTGAGATGACAAGTGACAGTAGTCATTTGTGGTTTTCTAATAGGAGATCTTTAGTGATTGAATTCTATTAGATGTTAATGAACGTTATATCCTTGGGGATCCCTGAACGTTTCATTGATCTGTTGTTAGTCACTTGCAGTTAGCTTGTGCATCTGTAATCAGTTCGGTTATAGTGGATTAAGTCCTTAATTGATTAAGGAGAAATCACCTTGGAAGGGTGGACTGGATTAGCTTGGGAGTTTCTCAAGTGAACCAGGATATATGCTGTGTTCTTAACTTTCAGTATGCTTTATTATTTATGCTCCACAATGTATTTAATATAAGCGCATAAAGCATCAAGTGAAGAAGAAGACTAGAAAAGGAAAAAGTTTTTATTTAGGCATAAACCCAATTCAATCCCCCCCTTTCTTGTGTTTATTTCTCACCTTCATAAAACACCAACTTCATCAACCTGTGCTATCAACGGCTGGACTAGAGTCCTCAACTGTTCCTGCCCACTGGCGACAGTCTGCATCAGTTCCATGAATTGGGCCATACGAGCCCTGACCTCCTGCAATTCTGCCTGAACCTGATCCATCACCTTCTGCTGATTCCCTCGAGTAGAATACCTGTGGAAACTGAATTCCTCAATCCTGAACTGAAGAAAACCAAGCAGAGATAAGAACACAAAGCCACCAAGAACAACCTGCGATGCAAATGAGAATGCAAGATGCAAAATGCAAACATGTCTATGTATGCATAGTGAGATCTTCCCCATTGATTCCGGTTTCAATAAACGAGAACAGTAGAGATGGATAAGAACACCACAATAAATCTTCTCATATATCAAGTAAAGCTGAAACAATACAACCAAATGAGAAAACATCCGCATACAAAGAGGCATTGATCTCATCCAACATCTCTGGTGATGATCAACATACAAAATCAAATGAAACTACAAAAGATAAAACTCCTAGTAGCCATGATCTCTACGCCACTCCTGAGACTCCTCAAGCATCTCCTTTGTATCTGGATGGTCTGGCCTCTCCATCAATTCTTGGATAAAGACATCCCTCTTACGTATCACATCCCAGAGATAATGACAATGATCTTCCCAAGCATCTTCGCCGAAAGCATCCTCAAGCCTGGGTTTCTTCACCTCTGCCCGAATCTTGAACTCTTCAAGTGCTGACAAAGTCTCTTGGTATTTATGCTCGATCGTACTTCTACGGAATGTTTCCAACAGTAACTCCCTCTCCTTAGCCTTGAATTACGCTTTCAGCTTATCAACCTGAACACGAAGCTGATCTTCTCTACCCTTGTTGGCCGTCAAGGTAGCATTCCACTGCTCATTGAATTTGGATATCTTCAGATAGGCTCTATCTAAATCCTCCTTCTTACTCCTCAAAACATCACAAGTGCTTTTCAAATCAAGACTGACTTGCTTCCGTGCTTGTACCTGATCAGCAAGTTCTTCCTTCCACTTAGTCAACAATTCTGCATTTGTATTGGCCAAATACACAGCTTCACCCTTATCATGCTTCAACTGACTGATTTATTGCTTCAACTCTTTATTCTCTTTGCGCAGCTCTTCCTTCTCTGCCTAAAGCTTGGTATATCTCAGGATATCGACGATTGTAGGCGGTTCAATGACTAAGGGATACAATGGTGCTTCAATAGGAAATGGCAACAATACTTCTTCAACCCTCTTCTGAATCCAATCCAAATATGGATCATAGGCTCTACAATCTCCTTTGCCCAAAGAAAGCTTTCCCTTCTTATGAATCTTACCCCAAGCGTCCATGAATCGGGCCGAGATACAAGGATCAGCTACACCCGTGAATTACAGAGATTCCTGCATTTCCTCTTCTCTCGGAGGTCCTTTCAAAGCATACCCGAACTGTCTCACAGCAAGAGAAGGATTATAGTTGACACCGCCTTTCCTCCCCATCAAAGGCACATTAGAAAAGCTACCACAACTGAAGATAAGCTCACGACCCAGCAAGTCTCGATTGAACCAGACAATATTCTTCTTCGTTAAACCCATAAGCCTCTTCGACCACTCAGATGAGTTCGCGGAATTTACAAAAGCTCCAGAGCGAGGAAGGTGATCAACAAACCACTTATGCAATAGCGGTGCGCAACAAGAAACCATCTTTCCTCTTCTTTTCTCGTTCTTGTAATGCACTGAATGATACAAGTCTCCTAGAAGAGTAGGTACGAGATTCTTGGAAGCAAAGATATGAAAAGCATCAAAATCCACAAAGTCCGGTACATTGGGGAACAACACAATGCCATAGACACACAGAGCCAAGATAGCACTGAAAACTACCCAATAACCTTTGTCAGCATACTCTCGGGCTTTATCAACCAAGAAGGGTAAAGTAAATCCGGAGACTCTGTTTCTGCTAATAACATGACCTACCAAGTCGGACGTGCTCAAATAAAGAGCGGCAGACAACTTCTCGAGATTAGGTTCTTCTTCGGAGCTGAAGAAAGGCACTTTGTTTAGAATCGGAACACCTAAGATGTAAGCAAATTCTTCCAAAGTCGGAACCAACACATAGTCCGGAAATGTGAAGCATCTCAGAGGAGGATCATAAAACTGCAACAGGGTATGAATAGCTCCATGCTCATAAGTCGTAAGCTTACGGACAAACTTTAGAAATCCACCATATTGTTCTCTGAAAGCTGCAAGAACACCAGGATCGACCAGGGAAATCAGACCAAATAAAGGTCCCAAATCAGGTGCCAAAAACTTGTACACAACAATCCTCTTTCTGCTAACTTCCATCTCTGCAGAAGACCAATACCAGAACCAAGGGAAAGACGAGAACCTGTAACACACATAAACATGCAATGTTAAATGCAGAATAATTATGCAAATGCATACATGGGATCAAGGTATCCAATACTCAAATTTGCTGTTGTGCCATTGACTGAATTCAACTAGAGCTCCGCTCTAACCAACATACTGAGATAACACACTGGATAGAACACTCAGGATTAACATTCTGCACTGATGAAAAAACCAGGATTGGTTGAAGGCCAGGTTTCCTGCAAAAACCCATCCCTCTCACATGTAGGTTTTAGCCTTGAAAGGTACGACATCCTACGCGGGTGGTCAGCGTCACAGACTTTCGAGAAACCATGATACGTTCATCGTTTTTGGTTTGGCATCATAGTCTAATGAAGCAGCCTCACTTAGCTAGCCCCCCAAATGAACGGTCTCCAGAGTCGACAGTCTCTCTAAGTCAATATTCCCTCAACTGCACCAGACACGCATGATAGAATATTTCCAAAGAAAAACCTTGTCTGAATGTGAATTTCACGCAAGCTATTACACAGCCAGACGCCACACAAGCTCCCGTTAATCTCCACTTTAATCCTATGTGTATACTCAAGCCCAGGTCCGACTTATCTCTTGATGGAACAACCCAACCCAGAGCATAGCAGCAACAAGAATGCAATGCAATAATATACAACAGATAATGTACATAAAGCAAAAACTGTACAAAAATAAACACCCAAAGACGCAACAGACAAGCGCTAGGAGTGACTCACATAGGGAACTAGAGTCCCTAGTAGAGTCGCCAATTATCGCAACTTCGAAAAATACCTGAAGGAAAATAGAAGAGTCGCCATCTTTCGTTATTTATCCCAAAGAGAGGGAAAGGAAACGATCAGAAAAACCTGACGAAAAAGGGAAAAGACAAGGTCATCGCAACCAAGTCCTGGTTTCGGGAGCCGGTTACGCAAGGGGAAGGTATTAGCACCCCTCACGTCCGTCGTACTCGACGAGATCCACGCTTGTTGTCTATCTAAGGGTGTGTTTAAACTATCTACGCTACAGGCTCGCGGGACAAAAAGAAAAGAAAAGAGACTCGGTAGAGCATCGCCGCTTTGTGCCTACGTATTCCCTCGTGCAATGGGAAAGTCAAAGTGAACGTAGTTCGGCTGACTACGGGAGATGGGGGGGGGGAAGGTTGCTCGCCAAGACATCGCGTCTTGTGCCTACGTAATTTCATCTGATATGAAAGATCAGAGCAAACGTAGTTCGGGAGGACACGAAACCACAGGTTGATTAAGTTTTTTAATCGAGTAAGGTTAAACCTCTGTTCCAGCAGTCAGGGACAAAGCCTATTTGCGGTAGAACCGAAGCTTAACAACACTCTTTTCTGAAAAAAGGTTTCTGATTAATCCCGAAGGAAAAAGGTTTGAAATTTATTTTGTGTTTTTTAGTGAAGTGAATTAATTCGGTTTGTGATTCACGTTGCACTAAAGGCTATGACATGGAGGCGAATGCGTCATATATCACCCCCAAACGGGACGCATACTAAACACTCTAGATAAGCGAGAGGAGACCCCTTACTCATCATTCCCCATGTAGCTTAAGGCTCGTAGCATGCAACGTTTATCGCCTTTATTAGGTGAATTAGAATTATTATGAGATGAGAAGAGAGACGCACGAAAGGTCTAAGGGAAACTCGGCCCTAACGTTGTCATGCAAAGTGGTCCTAAAGTTCGGATGAAAAGGGGAAACATCTACCCTAATATTAGCATACTTGGATTGAACGCCTAATGTCTCTCCTACTCCCATCCTAAACGGAGTGACTAGGAATTCTATGGGGATCATGGCAAGAAAGCACAAGAAGAACAAAGGAAGGATCAATCACAAGTAGAAAAATGAAAACATGAAAATGCAACACTTAGAATGGTGGGAGGGAGGAAAAATGTGTGGGGCAGCAGCCGCCACAAGCGCGTCTCGACCTCAACAGCGATGCAAGAATGATGCAAACATGTGGAGAAAAGCCAGAGATGAAGGCATATGAACATGCAAACAAATGATCAATTCGAACCACATATACAAGCATGTAAACAAATGGAAGAATGAACATACATGTCAACAAAATCATGATTAATCAACCACAAACAGTGACAATTATTCAAAACAATTCAATCCTAATGCATCCCACTGATCTATGATGATTTGAATCGAAACGGTATGTAAACAAGCAAGCAAAACATCAAATATGGCATTCTGGCACAGTGTTAATCGGTTAACACATACTGTTAATCAGTTAACCTGTGTAAAACAAGTGAAAATTTGGAAACTCGTAGGTGTTAATCGGTTAACACCAGGCGTTAACCGGTTAACACCCTAAAATCTTTGAAAAAATTTGAATATTTGAATTGGTTAACCGGTTAACCATATACGTTAACCGGTTAACACTGTACCAGAAGCCAAAAAACAGCAAACAAAATCACTTCTAGCAATGGAACAGCTGATCCAAGGATCCAACAAATCAACTTATCAATTAAGCACGAAATTGACAACAGAAAACAGAGATCCAACAGCATGGATACACAATTACATAGCCATATCACAAATCGAACGGATCGAAATCAACAAAATTCAATCGAATATGAAGATTAACATATGATAAGCTCAAAAATTAAATCGAATAGAGAATTCCAACCTTTGAAGCAGAGATTTGCTTCGGTAAGTGTTGATCAACTGAATTTGAGCCAATCAAATGCTAGAAATCCGGAAAACTTCAAGATCCACAATAATTGTTGTTGTATGAATGAAGATCCACCAAATTTGAGTCAAAAAGCTTCAAATAATCACTTCTAGATCCAACTCCAGATTCAGATCCAAGCTTGCACGAAAATTGAAGATGAGAACTGATTCAATGGTGATGGTAAATGGAGGATTATGCTTAAGAATTCATTGATTCCAATGAAGAATCAAGAATTCCAATGAAAAAGAGCTTTGAGTGAGTTTTGGAAATGGAGTAGTTGAGAGAATTTGAGAGAGAACTCTGATCATTTCTGAAAAATGAATGTGAGAAATGAAAATTGGATGGTTTGGTATGGAGTAGATCACTTAAATATGACTTAGGTTTGGGATCCAAAGCAAGGTATGGAATTTGGATTGGAAAACAAGGCTTGGAATGTGGAATGGGATTTTGGAGGGAAATCTGAAATTTAAAGGTTTTCTAGATCCTTCCCAAGTGAAAATTTGAATTTCAAGGTGATCAAATTCGGACCCCAAGTGCATTTGGCTTGCAAAATCACGTACAAGGCAAAATCTGCTATGGTTAACCGGTTAACCATATGCGTTAACCGGTTAAGCCTGTTAAAATTTCAAATCTGGCTGATTCTCCAATGGTTAATCGATTAACCATATAGGTTAACTGGTTAACACCTTCAAATTTTGCATTTTGGCGCCTTTTGGAGGGAAATCCGTCCATTTGCCCTATTTCAACTGTCTGGAGCTCTGTTTAGCTGCTGAACCTTATTTTTGAACGTTATCAATATGAAAATACTTGATCCGAGCCTGAGTGCTGGTCCTGATCAGAAATTAACCTGCAAAATAAAATCGGTCGCCTGACCACTGGGCAAAATAAATGCCCGAGCCTCTGATGCTCGATGTTCGCTGTTTTGTTTCTTGCTCCGAAATGAACTTGAGCCACAGGAACGCCTTGATCCCATGCCTCGAGGACGAATGCTATGTTATGCAAAATGCTAAATGCAAAGAAACAAAAGCCAATTACGGTAAAAACGAAAAGGAAAATTTTGAGGTGCTACAATTTGTTCTGACGATGCAAAGGTCAGATTCGCTGAAGCTGTCAGACTTACTCTTCTGAGAGTTTGCAGAAATCCAACCTTGCTTATGGAAAACACACCTGCAAAGGATGTGTGTCTTCCTTCTAAAGACTTGGCTGCATCTGAGATTGCTAAGTGTCTAGGGCTGAAGAAGTCATTCCAGAAGGTTTTGCTCCTGGTCCTGAAGAAAATCTTGACTCTGTTCAACCTTTTGACATGATTGTACAGAATGCATCTTCTTCAATGGTTATTCACACTGCGTCTGCTTCTACGTCTGCTCCTGAGTCATCTGAAGTGAAGAAAGAAGATGGAGATCTGAATGCTAAGTTTGCTCAGCTAGAGGCTAGCAACACTGAGATAAGATCTTGGATGGTAAAGCAAGAAAATACCACTGAAGAAATCAAGACTTGGATGGCTAAGCAAGAAGAATCAAAATCTGAGGTAACGAATCTTCTGAGGATTTTGGCTTCCCGTTCTTCTTCTTAGTTTCTTTGTTGTGTGTGCACTTATGTGTTAACTGTTTGTCTGTTTCTGTTTTGGATTATTTTTATCAATGCTCTGTGAATGTTGTGTTTTTCCAACAGAATCTATCATATAATCTATTGTTTTCCTCTGTTATGTTTTTATCTTAAGTTTTTCTTAATAAGATTTTCTTTTTGATATGACAAAAAGGGGGAGAAATGGTAATTTTGATAATTCACATAAACAGATACCAAAAGGCAACTCATACATGATATATCTTATCTAATCATATTTTTTGAGTGTTTCAGAGCTAATAATTCTCATTTGATAAAATTTTAAGAATTAACTTTGAACCAAAGTCTGAGAATCTACAAGTGTGCTCTGACGCTGACAATAATACATACTACAAGAAAAAAGGAGATTTACGACACATGAGTTGCGACGGTTCCTACAAAACTGTCCTTATTTCTGGACTGTGACAATTGTCAAGACAGTTAGAGCTAACTGTCGCAAATTTTATAATTACGACAGTTATCAAAGAACCGCCCTCTTTTGACAATCGCGACAGTTAAAACTAACTGTCGCGACTACTTTAACCATAATTGATACTTTTTTTATTCTTTTACTTTCTTATTTTTTTTGTTAATTATTTTATTTTCACTCCTTTTCACTTTTATTCGGTAATTATTATAATAATAGTAACAGTAATTTAATTTTTAGAAAATAATAAAATTTCCTCCCATTACACGAAGGTTCAAAACAAAGTCTTAAAAAAATTTAGCAACGGTGGTACTGTACGAATTTCAACCGCCGTTAAACCTTAGCTACAACATGAATTTCAACCCCTACCACCTTTAAACCGTTCAAATTGTTCATAACGGCACGACAATTGATATAAACCGCCCTCGTGCTGAAGCTACGGCACAGGAATTTCAACCGTCGTCCTTCAATTCTGTCTCCCAACTTTTTAAGCGCGCCGAATAATTGGAGAAATATATGATTTTGGTTTGCTTCTATGAAATTCTTTGCTTCTTAGCGTGAAGACGCAAACTGTTTGCTTCTCTGAACTTCTTAGATTCTCGATGTGAAGAGGAAAAAGGTTAGTCTATCATAAGCTTACATAAGTTACTTATTTGCTTCTGAATCAAAGCTTGTCAAAATGTAGGGTTTTGTGATTGTTTTCTTTCTATTGTTAGCATTATTGTCGATTGTTTGTTATATTTTTGTGTTGATTTTGAAGTGGATGATGCTAGGTTTTGAGGAGTGAGTTTTTAGGCATTGGGTTGGAATTTTCCCTTGTTAGGGTTTTTGTTGTTAGAAGAAGTGTTTCTAGTTCTTATTACTGTAGTTTGGGGTTGGATGATTGGTTTTGATTTTGAGGAATTGTTGGAAACGTGAAATGATATTGAATTATGAAGATTCAGATTGTGAAAATGTGAGTGTTGATGTTGTTTGTAATAGAAAAGCTATGAAGATGCACTTTGTTAAATGAACTTTGTGAAAATGTGAGTGTTGATAATAGAAAAGCTATGAAGATGCACTATTATGCACATGTTATTTTTCATGTGATCCTGTATCAGTTGATTCTTTTGTGGTTTTCTTAATATAGTAAAATACTCTTAACTTTTTTTTATGCACATGTTATTTTTCATGTGATCCCGTATCTTATTGTTTATTTATTTCACTTTGGTTTCTGCCCGGAGTTGTTGTTCGGGTGCGTAGTGATATCAGAATGAGATTCTCATATATCTCTATCTAGTCTTGGGGCAGCATCTTCGAAGCAAAGCCAGCAGTTTAGATTGGGTCTGGCGGGGAGGTTGGGTTGTATTTTTGTGCATTATTGTTAGTATTTTTTGTATTTCCTTTTAGTATCAGGTGCAGGGGTTTTTGATACTGGTTAATCGGGTAGGCTGCTTTAGCAGTTTATATTTGTTTCTGCAGATCTCTGTTATAGGGAATTTTTGGTGATATGTTTTCCTTTGGCATTGCTTATGCCTTTTGTTGGTTAATATAATTTCTTTTGCTGCTTAAAAAAACTATAATTGGTTGGTAGTACATAAGAACTTTATCAATATTGAAATTCAAATCTCTATTTATAATTACTAAACTTAATTTATTTCCGACAGTATGACCCTGAAATAACTCCTGAAAATGTGCGATATCATGGCCCACCTCAAGTAATGCTTGCATACTTGAAGTTCCAGAGGTCACTTGGTGAGGATTCAAAGCGCAGAGAAGCATTTGTTAGGATACAGGTATCATATGTTTTCCTCTTGGAATGTTCAAATGTACCCAATATTCAGCCAGTTACGCACCCGGTCTTCACTAGTGGTTTAAATCCAAGTGTTCCTCTCCTTGCTCGTGTTTATCTGAATCTTGGCTCCTGGCAGTGGACACTTTCTCCTGGACTGGTTGACGAATCCATAAAAGGTTTTTAGTGTTTATAATTTAGATCTTTAACATAAAATAATATTTGATAAATTTTTAATTTTGTTTTAATATTTGTAGATATACTCGATGCATTCTCAAAAGCTACTCAATATGCAAATAAATGGGCCAAAGCTTGGCATAAATGGGCATTGTTCAATACAGCAGTGATGTCTCATTATACTTTAAGAGGTTTCACAGACATTGCAGCACAGTTTGTTGTTGCTGCTGTCACCGGATACTTTCATTCTATAACATGTGCAGCAAATTCGAAAGTTGTTGACGGGAGTTTATAGTAAGTAATTTGATACGTTTTTGCTACAGAATATAATGCTTATTATTCAATAGAAGTAATAAATGTTTGGACTCAAATGTAGAGATAGTACAGTAAGGACACCCGACATTGGAGTTAGCTTAACTAAAAAGTAATGACACTCATATATTGACTTGTTTTGGAAACTGAATAGGAGTGTATTTCTGTAGTGTACATGACTCACCATGCAAACTAGATAACTTGGAGAGGTTTGACATTGATTTCTAAAGTTTCGGAATACCATGAACCAATTAAGTATGTATGGCATGAGGAGAATCCTAGTTGAACAAACACAAGATGAAGCAGATAGATAGTAAAGGCTATGGGACTCCATCCAACCCCTATCGACTGTCCCGAACTCTGGTCCTTTCAAACACCAATTTCTTTTATAAATTAAAGAGATACCCAGGAACATAAAGGACAAAATCAACTAATACGGAAAGGGACAGGAAAGGAATGGGTTGTTCCAATCCCTTGAGACTAGGTCTAGGAATCATAGCTATAGGTAAATATGTAGAGATGAGAAATTAGTCTTATTACCAGATATGACTTGACAACGATATCAAGAACCTTGTGTCAGAATGTTGAATGTTACCCATGATTCTCGTGGAATCTATGAGAGTAAATCTGAATTTTTTTGGATTGATTATGGTTACACTTGATTACATTCATTTATAGATCTATTTGATGACCTGTTATAGCAGGTAATGCTTAGGATTGACTGACATGTGTGTATGTCAGTTTGTTATGGCTGTTGCAGCTATTTTTAACTGTGCGAAACAGCTAGTTACAATCAGTTACATGGCTATGTTAATATACAGTGCACCTACTGTTAGCTCTCATGAGCTTACTAGATAACTATAAACTGATTCTTTCATGCCATGGGACCAAGGCATGGTAACTGATATATCGAATAAAATAGTTTACTAGGGTTTATAACCAAACCGGTGTAGCTGGAATCTGGATAAGGGGTGCAAACCTTGTTAGGACAATAGTAGACCTTAGGTTCTGATTACAGGCAAGAGTAATTCTGAAGCAAACCAAAATGGGCAAAAATGGGCAAAAAGTAGGATAAATTGGGTATTCAGCTTACATTCTTAATTTAATTTCACCTGTCCCTTGTAACAGGAGCTAGCAGCTTATTAATATCATAGAGTGCAACATGAGTCTTGCTTAAAATAGGCAAAAATATGACTATCAAACTCTTTGGGACAATGTCAAACTCTACAAAGGCAATGTGTATTGCTAATATATATGTTGACAGCAGACACATAATCAACCTTAGCTATTAAGTCGTCCTTATACACTTCCCCATTAAGCCATAATCTTCTAAAAGTTGTAATCATTTAATGCTCTAGATATTTCTGAAAGTTATACTGAATTGGAGTTGCTGCATTCATTGATTCCTTCATTAGTTTTTTTGCACTGCAGTAAATTTTGATTCAGTTCTTTCGATTGTTGTGTGATTTTCTCACTGTAGTAAGTTTTGAATGACATCGTCAGTACGAAACTCGCTAATATCATCATTTTGTATTTTTGTTTATAGTGAAGAGAAGGTAGCTCTGGTTGTGTTCTTCAATCGGTATCCAGCTCTCAGTATCCACCTCTCTATGGAATCAATTCTTCTCTAAGCTGCTCCTTCAAAGGTTTTTTTTCTTCCTGAAATTGTTTATGAGCATTAAAGAACATTAATCCAAGATATGTATTATTATTATTATTATTACCTCAATATGATGATGGCTTTATTAAGATGCACTGTTTTTATTTTAGTAGCTGTGAGGGTATAAAAACTGATGCATATAAAACACTATAATGTAGAATGTTATTATAAAAGCATTTAATTCAAACAATTAAATATATAGAAATTGGTTAATGCATAGTTTAGATGGGGTCAAATGAAACAACATGTGACTATAGAAATTAAACATTCTTCTCCATTTTTATATGATTTTTTAAGTCAATTATATCATCCTAGTTATTTTAGATTCGCATGTCCATTACCTTTAAGAAGATTTGCATCTTTTGTCATGGGAAGTTATGGTTTCCCTTTGTGGAACTACTGTGTCAGGTCAAACTTGTTCCTTTAGCATTACAGTACTTGTTCCAGACCAACAGCTACACCTGGTTACTGTTGTAATAAAATAAATTATGGCCCATGTGTGTTTAGATTTATAAAGCCATCTTCATAAATTTCTTTAGCATACTTTCCTTTCTAAATTATCTTTTTAATTTTATGTCTCTTTATCTATATTAACAAACAACTTTTGAACGGTTCTCTCTTTCTCACTATTTAGGTTTTATTCACACCAATAAAAAGAGAAAATTGGTTGAAGAGAAATTGGATTCTCTTTTTTTGTTCTTAATAAGTCTGAGAAAAAGGAGGTATGATAACAATATTTTGACATTTTTTCTTAATTGCTTGAAAACTATGATGTTTCTAGGTAGTTAGCTTTTTAACTTCAAACAAGTTTTATTTTGTTTTGTTTCTATAAGTAAGTCAATTGAATTTATTATATATTGTGTTGAGGTTAAGACTTGTCCTAAATAGTTAAGGGAACAAAATAATTGAGTATTAGTTTTGAGAGCTAGTGTAGACATATATAAGGATATTAATAAACTAATATTGAATTTTAGTGCAGACATATAAAAGAATATGAATAAAATTATATTGAATTTCATCCAAATCTTTGTACCAATTCCTATTATATATAAGGCCCAAAGGGTCATTTATTTTCTCATGTTATAACCTAACCATTCATATTTTCATGTTCTCTTCTTTTTTTAATAGTTTACATGTAATTAGGCGTGTTATATTAATGCAGGGTGCTCTAAGGAATGCAATATGATAGGGACTCCAAAGGTATTTATTTTTGTCCTAAACGTCTTGATGCCACCCATTTTCCAGGTTGAGGTTGGATAATATAGAAGTTAGCAAGGATAGATCTGACAAGAATTTTTCTATTATGAGGTTCAAGTGTTTTTCTATTATGAGGTTCAAGTGGTAGTAGACAATGGTCAAGATTCAAGTATACATTTTTGTTTTATACACTAAGTAATATTTATTTTACAATGGAAGTTAGTGAGGTGAATGGTGATGATGTAACTTGTCTCTTCAAAATATTATCACAGTAAATTTGAACGGGTTGTTGACCTTATTGTGAATATTGATAGTTTTTTTGTTTAATAAAATTACAAATTTTTATGGTATTTTGTATTGATTGAATTGAATATTGTAATAGTATTGGTATTATACTAACATGAAGAGAGGAGATAATGTAGCAATTAAAAAAATAATAATAAAATTACGGCGGTTCTAAACTGTCACTATTTTAATTGAAATATATAATATATAATTATGGCTGTTACAATGGTCGTTATTTTCAATGAAATATATATTATATAATTATGGCGGTTACAACTGTCGTAATAATATATTGGAGGCCGTTTCAAAACCATCGCGGAATATTACGGCAGTTGGAACGACAACTTTACAGACCGTCGTAAAATAGCCTCGCGACACATGTTTCTCCGATAGTAGGGGAACCGTTGTGACTTGAAATTTACGTCGGTTAAAATCGTCGTAATATGCTAAAATTAACCGTCGTAATTTGCTTATTTTCTTGTAGTGACAAGAACTAAAAGGGAAGTATTTATTCCTTCCAGAAGTATTCATTTCAGGGGGAGATTAATATTCTCAGGGGGAGTAATATGTTTTTTCTCTGTTTGAACAAAATTTCCCATAGTTTTTGTCATCATCAAAAAGGGGGAGATTGTTAGAACACAGATTGGTGTTTAATATATCTCATTGTTTTAATGATAACATTAATGAAATTTTGTATAAGAGAAATATATACTCTAATTCTGTTCAAGTGTTTATTTGTTTCAGATATCAAAATTAATATTATTCTGGAAGCAAGAACGCCTCTGAATACTACAGAACGATAAAGCTCTGAGCATCAGAAGCAATACATTAGAAGAGTCTGATCTACTACAGAGGACTCTGAGCGAAGCTACATATGTAAAGCTGCAGAAGAATCTGAGCATAAAGGCATATGTAAAGAATCAGAAGACTCTGGAAGTACTTAATGCTGCAAGTACAGAGGCTCTGATAAGCAAGTCTGCTCTAATAAGCAAGTCTGCTCTGATAAAGTTTTTCACGCTAAAGCACTTTGCTGCAAAACTCTGATAGAGTAACTCTGATCTGAAGAACTAGGAACATCATCAGAGGATCTGATGTAAGACGTTCCAAAGTTGTTGAAGAAGATGCTGTTCAAATAAAGATCCGTTGGCATATTCCTTGTCCTTATCCAAACAAATCTTTCCTCATTCTTGCATGACACGGGAATTCAGACAAAAAGGATTTGTCTGAACATTCCTTTTCTGAGAAAGGAAAAGTCAATAGATGACAAAAGCAATAGAATTCACAACGTTGCACATTCTTTAAGAAATGGACTTCAAGTACTATAAAAGCAAGTCTCAGCATCACTTCAACAAAGACGATTATTAACGTATCACTTGACAAATTATTCAACAAGCAAATCATACAAACATTCTTCAAAGTTGAATAGTTTTTATTCCGTTCTTTAACTTGTGTAAAAATCACTGTTGTGATATAGCTTTTTAGAAGCAACTCTTAAACACATTGTTAGTTTATCTTTTGTAAAAGATTCCTTAAGAGACCAAGTGTGGTCAGATTTCTTGAGAAGACTAAGACAATTGTCTTAGTGGTTAACACTGTAATCAGTTTGATTTAGTGGATTAAGTCCTTGTTGAGAAAGGAAAATCACTTGGGTAGGGTGGACTGGAGTAGTTTGAGTTCAAACGAACCAGGATAAAAATACCTTGTTATTTTTCTATCATCTTAACTGTTTTTGAAACCCTTATTCAACCCCCCCTTCTAAGTGTTTTTCCTACCTTCAAATATGTATGGGGCAGTAGCCTCCACAAGCTCATCTCAACCTTAAGCATGCATATGAGAATGAAAAATAAGAAGAGAGAAAGAAATGCACTAGAGGAAATCACACAAAAGGATGCAAACATGTCACATATGGAAACCTTAAATGGAAGCATAAAAAGAAACACGCAAATGAACAAGCAAAACACAATATCATGACCTAAAATTGAGCAACCAGCAACCTTAACATGCTAGCCACATGAATCAAAAAGGAATCAAAGGCTCAAAGGATCCATCAAAGTCATATCCAAGGCAAACTAGGTCAATGCGTATGTATGAACCTCCCTTTGGGGTAACTTGACTTGCAAGTTACCTCAAAATTAGGAAAATGATTCAAAGATAACCAAACAAAATGCACAAAGTCCATAAACATGTTGGCAAATAGAGGCCAAGAAATCACAATCAAAATCAATTCACAACACCACCAAAGAAATTGATTCACAAGGGTGTCCCATTGTGAATGAGGATTGTCGAGAGTCAAATGAAATGCAACAAAAGTCAAACCAAAAGTCAACCAAACAGGGGCAAAATGGTCCTAAAAAATTAATCAACTCATCATGGATATGAGGATTAATTTTCAGTCATTGGATCAAAAGGAAAAGGGAGAAATAAATCAAGAACAAACACATGTTAAGAATTAATCCAAACAAAATACCTCCAACTAATAAATCCTTTTTTAAATGAAAAATAATCCAAAAAAATAAAATAAAAATTCTAAAAATAAAAGGACATTTCAAATTGCCCAGAAAATATTTTTGGGGAATTTTATTAATTGGAGAACTATTTTATTTAGCATTAATTCTAAACAGTCACAAAAATAAAATGAAAAGAAAATACAAAGAAAAAGAAAAAACAAGTGGTGCAGAAAGTAAACAAAACAAGTGTAAAAAATGGGCTCAGGCGTGCAGGGGGTGTGGCTAGCAACAAAGCCCAAGTCCAATTAAAAAATAGTCAACCAGCGAGGCTAGATCTCAGCCACTCAAATAAAATACGAGTCAATCAATCCAAGAGCCTAAGGCAAGACCCGTGTGTAATCAGAATAAAAATAAAAACCAAATAAACTCACAGCCACATGATCAGGTCTAGGTCAAGCAAATCAAAGGCTGAGGTGAAACCTAGTGAAATGCACTGTTTCACTTAAAGCCTAGCTAACAAGATCTCAGTTACACAATGCAGCCTTAGTCATACAAATCAATGGCCAAGGACATGCCACACAATTAATGAATTCCCAGCACAAAAATGAAAACAAATCAAGACCATCAGATCAAGTCCTAGTCAACAAAACAACATGGATCCAAAGGCTCATAAACAGGCCACGTATCATCTTCAACATTTAAACATGGAAATAAGAGGGAAAACCAGACGGTGGCCGGATTCCCTCCGGTCATCCTCTCCGGCCACGATGAACAGTGGAAACCCAAAAAAAGTTTACGAAACACAAAATTTCTTACACCAATCGATTCCTCATGTTTCACACAACTCAAATCCAAGGTTCATTTTAATTTTCAGTCCATGTACAAGCCAAATCGAAGACAAACAGTTTGGAGCTCAAATCACAAATCATCACCAATGCCAATCAATTTTAGTTAGAAACAATCTACACAGTTCCTAGGTCATTATCATGCAAAAATGGCATTCAATTGGATCACAAACAGAGAGGAAAGTTGAATTTAAGGTTACCTAGTGGAGAGCTTCAACTGAGCCTTCAAACCTTGATGAAACTTGCTGGAAATAAACCAGAATCAATCCACAATCCTCCCTGAAGTTTTAGATGCGCGTGATTTGCCTTGAATCTTGATGAATCTCCAAATTCGAATTTCAATTTTCCCTCACTTTCTCCAACTATTTTCTCTCTCAATTTTCATCCAAAATTTGTTCTGATGATTTGTTCATGATTCTGAAGTTATATATGATGGATATGGGAGGAAATGAGGCCCAATTACAGTTTGCTTAAGTCCAATTGAAATTCAATTTTCCTTGTGTTGTAAGCTTCATTTTCACGAGCCAAACTGTTGTAAAATGCCTTGGTTTTCATTCAAAATCATTGCTGGGAACTTAATTTGATCATGTGGATGAGATTCAGCCCTTGGTTTGATCAAATGGTGGAAATTGGTTTGTCAATTTTTCAATCAAAGTTGCCATTGAACTACTCATAAAAATGGAACCAAAACTGAAATCCAATATTTTCATCTTGTTCATTGTATCTTTGACACTCAAAATATGTATAAACATGACTTGTTTTGGTTCAAAATCAAATAATTGTCATTTCCCCCTTTTAAGCTTTCTTCATGAAAAAGTCTCACACCAATTTTCGAATCCAAGCTTCAATCATGACATGAGATGGTTTGGTGATGAAATTAGGACCATTTGGAGCAAGTTTCATGTTGAGAAATGTTTCATTTGAAGTGTGCAAGATAGTGAAATGGACCTATAATGAAAATGACCTGTAATCTTACTTTCCCAAAATACCCTTGCCTTGCAAGCCTCATAACTTGAGTTCTACAAATCAGATGAAGGACTTCTAGTACTCTTTGGAAAGATAAGATCGTAAGGAATAACTTTCATGTTTGGGTCCAAGTGAGGAGAAACATCCTTCTAGGTCAAAAATGTCTTGGAAGTTGGTTGACTTTTGTTGACCAAAATCACATTCATTTGAGGACCTGTAACTTGTCAGCATTATAACTTGAGTTCTAGACATCAGATGAAAGACTTATAGTACTCAAACGAAAGCTAGAATCATGCTCTAAAAGTTTCATGTTGGGGTCAAGATAAGATGAAACTTGTATCTTGAGATAGGTGGTCTTGAAGTTAGTTACTAAATAGGGGATTTTACACTGAGAACCCTAATTTAGCAACTTCTCACACTCTTGATTCTTGATGAATTGATCTTGAAATAATATATTAGACATCTCAACACAAAATTACATGATTAAAAAGACTTGTAATTGAGTTTTAATCTCCTTCAATTTCAAAGTTGACTGAGAGTTGACCAGATGAAAACCCTAACTGCAACACCTTTAGCTGTGGCTTCTTACACACGACATAACAACTTGAATAAACTCCAACATGGCTCTCAAAGCCTTCAATGACCTTCCTCAACATCCCATATCCATAATCATGAATTCATAAACCTCTGATGATCTTCAACTGGCCTCCAAGTTAGGAGCTGACCCACATACACCCATCAATTCTTTCACAAAACTTTAACCACTTCTTGGTGACTTGATGACCACTCATGCTTGAGTAAAACCCCTTGCTTAGGCTCAACACTCTTGGTGACCTTCTCTTGCTATGCACAACCTCTTGATCCCCTGCCAAATGAACAATGTTATGTAATGCAAATGCTAGAAGAAAATGAAATGAAACATAAACTAAGTTAAGAAAAGGTTAGGAAAATTTTGGGGTGCAACAGCTGCCCCTATTCAAGTGACTTGGACCTGACTGGGTGAAAAGCAAACGACTTTCAGACAATCAAGGTACAGGACGGTTGAATACCAACAAACCCAGAAATTTGCCAACTGCAGAAATAAATTGCAAACTCTGATTGAGGATGAAATCTTCGGAGATAACTGAATTCGATAAACAAAAACGATACGCAGTCTGAAGAATACATGACCTCACCGTCAAACATCAACATCAATTTGGAAAAACACCTGACCTCGCCGTCAAGTACCAACATCAATTTTGAAAGAAAAATATATCCCTGACTTCACCGTCAAGCGCCTGACCTCGTCGTCAAGCGTCAACATTAATTTTCGTGAACCTCTGGCATCGCCGCCAGTTCAGAGAAACATCTGACCTCGCTGTCAGTTACCTGTACTAAATTCCTCTGACATCACCATCAGACACCTGACCTCGCCGTCAAGCATAGACATTATGTCTATAAAAACATTTGACATCGCCGTCAACCTTATACCTCAAGTCGGTAAAATAGCTAACATCGCCGTTAGCCCTCTGATAAATAAAAATAGATATCGAATCCAAAGATACGATCCTCTGACATCGCCTCCAGGTCATCGCTAAATAAAAGCGATTGACAAATCTAAAGATCAAATCCACACAGAATATCTAACATCACCGCCAGGCATCTGCTGAACTAATACACCTCTGACATCGCCGCCGGAACTCCATGAAATTAAGAAATATCTGACATCGCCGTTGTTGCACCCTAAAATTTGCTCAACCTACTTCACCTAGTTTATGTTTCAATTGCATTAAGCATTTGCATAAGGAGTCATGTGCATAGTCTAATCATTTGCATAGCGTAGCATAGCAAGTCATTCAACAAGGGACCAAGTACTATTCTTATCTCTATGAACCTATCAAGAGGTTATTATTCAAATTCAATCTTAGCCAAGTCATCAGAAAGAAATTGAAATCTAAGAAGTCAGTGGATCAAGCAGTGAATCTATCTCCTATCTGAGGGTATTTGAAGATCATCAAAGAAGTTGTGAGCTGTGAAATTGAGAGCATGGAGGGTATATAGACATCAAGGAGGACATAGAGGGTCATTTTGAAAGTGAGACAAGTCATTAACATGATCACAAGAGTTGCAGTTGAAGACAGTCAACTAGGGTTTCATCTGGGTCAACCCTAGGTCAACCCTAGGTCCAATGATTGATTGAAAGGTGTTGCGGTGGAAATAGGATCACAAACTATTAATGAGTTTGAATCGCAATTCAATTCACAACCGCTCTTTGATTTATCCGAAGGAAAAGGTCAAAAGAGGGAAAACCTATTTTGCATCGTAAACACAATGCGGGGAAAGATCTAGGGTTCGGGGGTTGGTTAAATTTAGGGAAGGTATTAGCATCCTAAACTTCTGTAGTACTCTACAGGAACCTTTTGTTCAGATGTTTACTATTTGCTTTATTTATTTGCTTAAGGTATATGTACAAAGGATTAAAAGTGAGAAAAGAGACCTAAGGGATTAATTCTAAGTTTACTCGGCAAGACATCGCATCTTGTGCCTACGTATCCTTACGGGAGTGGAATCAGAGTAATCGTAGTTCCCCTCAAAAGGGAGGTTAGTGACTTCTTGATTGTGGTCAAGGTCTCAAGGGGAATAAACATGTCTTAAGGACACGCTTACGCGGAGTGTAGAAACTCCAATATCTACGTTGTAAATTGTTAAGTGAATTAGGGTTAGGTTAGGTTAGGGATTCCGCGGCGGGAAACCCTAAAATGAGCGCGGCGTCTCTTTGACCTAATGCTAGGGGTAAAATTGTAATTTTGCCTGCGGCGAGGCATGTATGAAAATTTAGGGTTTGTAAGGTGAAAGGGTTTGAAGTTGAGGACTATTGGCGCGGCGACCAAAAGCTAGACCTAACCTTCGGATGTGTGTAATGTGACAGAATAATAGTGATGAAAGTGTGAGAAATTTAAATCATACATCAGCGGAAGTTTAAATGCGGAAACGTAAATGCGATTGTTAAGATTCGCGAGGTTACAGAGGAGGAATGGTTACAATAATATGAAAATTTGAATAAAATACAACTAAATAAATAAAAGGCAACGTGGCAAGCTGCAAAGCGAACAGACAGCGTTAGTGGACAAAAACATATAAATTACCAGACAGGTTAGGAAGTGAAAATGTGAAATCATGCATATTTTTTGTAGTTTCTAATTTATGATGTAAACTTCAATTTGAATTTAAATAGGATTTTTAATATTGATAAATTTATTTACTTAAATTCTCAAAAACTATTTTAACCTAATTTTTATTTTAAAAAAATGGATTTTAATATTATGTTAGAAAATATTTTAACAAATCAAAAGTAATTATAATAATAAAAATAAACAAAACTGAAATAAAAAAAGAAAGAGGGGAGTTGGGCCGGTAACTACATCCGGGCCCAACCGATTGCATGCGTCTCATAAACATAGAAATCCCAGAATTAGGGTTTCAAAACCCTGTGGCATCTCGCGGCGCCGTTTCTCATTTCTCTTCGTTTGCGTTCTTTCTTCGCCTTCGTCCTCTCTGATTTTCTCTCATGCTCACACTGAAAAGAAAAACAAACACATAACAATGGTGAATCAAGAGTTTACATTGCTTTTGACGGTGTTTTCTTTGAGGCGATGATGTGAACTGAGCTTTCGGGGGAGGTTTGCCCGTCGTGGATGGAGGCGGCGTCGGTGGACCTTCCTCAATCTCTCGGTTTGTGCTTTGATGATTACTTTGTGACGAGAACTCTTCTCCTCTTTCTCTTTCGCGGCCGCTGAGGTTTTGCTCGCGATTGTTGTTCGCCCCTCTTCGTCTAGGGTTTCAACAGGGTGAGTTCGTTCCTTTTTATACTTTTTCTGGTTTTCTTTGAATGGGCTTGGATCCTAGTGACTTACGTTATATTTGGTGTTATGAGATTTGAGGAGATTGTTTGGTGATTTTATCTGATATGATTTGATTGGATTTTTTTTCATGTGGATTGATTCGGTTGTGGATTTATCACTGAATTGGATTTTGAATCAATTTTGTACTTTCCTTTTCCAGATTCCTTTGTGTAACTCGAAAACCCTCTTATTTGGATATCCACTGATTTGGATAGTTTCTTTTCTTGAATCTTTGCAGATGTGGATTTGGATAACTTGTTTGTTTCTGATGTGGATAACTGGTTTTGGATTGCTTGACCCTGTGTTGATGCCTCTATTTGGTCTACCCGTTTTGGTCTCGTAGCTGCTATTATCATGGTGACTCAATTAATTCTTGCTACCCTCGTTTTCATGCAATTTTCTGACTTGATTGAATCAATTGGATGGCCTGGTATTCCACGCGTGATTGTTGCGTGCCCTTTTTCGAACGTGAATCCTTGCTCTTTTCCTGTGATTAAACTCGTGGATTCATTTTGATGCTCAGTTTGGTGTGGTTATTCATGTCCTGCTGCTGATGAATCTTGGCCTCTTTGATATGGTTTGCAAATGTCTGTTTTTTCCTATGATGCTTATGAACTATCTTGTTGCCTTGGTTCAAATTTCCAGCAGTTGGGTCCATCTGTGATATTTTGACAGAAGTCCTGTTTTTGTGTTTTTTTACGATTGAGATTGTGCTTAACCTCTTGTGGGACTTGCAGATATTGATGTTGCTGATGTGCTTCCATGATGGTTTGTGAGCTGAGTTGATAGTTTGTGCTGATACACCAGTCGCCTGATGCAGTTCAGCTCTGATTCAGCCTTGGTGCTTGGGGCTGTGATGCTTTGGATTCGCAAACTGATTGCGTTGACAGGGCTATGATGTTTTGCACTGAGCTTACCTCTGACCCGCAGATGCCCTTCTGCTCCTGAATTGAGTGTTTTTGTTGCAGCTGACTTGTTTTGGCCTTAAACTCTGTTATGAATTTTGAATTTCACTGTGAGGCTTGTGGATTTGCTTATTTTTGAACTGAAATGAATGGGTTCCTATCTTTCTGATCATAAGCTTGGTTCCTCAATTCTCTGAGTTTAACTGATCTTTCTACTCTCTGATTTGGAACCGATAGGTGGCTGCGACTTTTAGGCTATGATGTTCACACTGAGCCTTGGATTCTGTACTTGAATTTTCAATGTGACTTGCTCATTTGGTTTATTACACTGCTGGTGATTGTGATTTGATGCTGAAACCGAGTTTATGCTGATGCGAATTCTGTCGTGGCTTATTTCCGTTCAGATTTGGTGTTTGATTTTCACGGGTTCGCTTGTGTGGTCCAGAGTTGATACAGCTGTGAAATTTGATTTACTTGATAGTGTCCCAAAAATTATTTACGTGATGGAATGGTGTTTTAGTTTGGCTTTGAATCGAATCCAATTACGGCAAATCAAATTGGTCCCCACTTCTTTTACTCTTTATCTCTCTCGATTGTCCCTTAGATAAGAACAGATGTTACCTGATCTGACGCTGATGGCGCGGATCGGTAACGGGGGTAGGATGCGGCTTCGGTTGTGCCACTCCCGGCACTCGATGATGACAATGTTCTGAGAGTGTCAAAAACCACTTCTAACCTTTTTTCTATATTGTTGTTTTGCTTTGATGTGCAGGTTAGTCGAGATTCTGCGGCGAAGCTTAAAGACAGCATGAAGACCCTTAGATGTTCTTAGGATTTAGGATAGATAATGTAATCCCTTAGGATTTAGAACTTTAATGTATTTCCTTATAACAGCACTTATAAAATGTGAAGCATTCTCCACTTCTTGTATGATGACATTTTTTATGAAATAAAATTCCCAAAATTTTGAATTTATTTATATTTTATTCTTAGTTAAAAAATATAAACATTTGTGAATAAATCCACAAGTATTTAATATTCATTAACACAGGCATAAAACATAAATACTCCGAAGTGATATTCTTATTCGCACTCGTCTCAATTGTAATCCTCATCCCATCATCTGATTAAAATGTTAACCAACCATTTCATAACCAACACCTATGAGTACCGTAATCGCAACGTTTTCAGCATCAACAGTAACACTAATCATAATTAAATTCCACTGACCAAACCGCTAAAATCTCAATATGATCAGAACTGGTGATAGGTAAGTGCCTCAAAACCATAACGTATCAAATGCCTCAGACCATCTTCAAGGCATCGGTAGAATTTGTATAAGATGACCAAAATACCCCTGGGACCCAATCTGCAAAACAAACACCTTCATAACTTGTTAGTGGTTAGCAAATGTACATGTGAGATGATATGCGAAATGCCTGACTAAATGTAAGGGTAAAATTTGGGGTATTACAGTTGCCCCTATTTAAATAGCTACACCGGACGATTTGAGTGACAGAGACTCGAGGAATCGTGGTGGAGAGATTTAAATATAGATAACCGAAAATTTTGCCCTTATATGCGACGATATGCAATGCTGTGGACAAAACGGGAACAGCTTAATGCAAATGATGCCATGAATATGATATGATGCGTATGAATGCGAAAATGCTGACGAACATGACGACACCGGGACAGACGCCACGAGAAGAACTCACTGGGGACAATGACGTGCTGAGACAACAGTACAACACTGGGGAAATCTAAAAATGATAGTCAACTGGTGCGAATGTCCAATTGTCACTTTTAGAAAAGGGGCGAGATCCTCAAATGGAGATGGTACCTACGAGACGGCCTCCACTGGGGAATCTAAAAATAAAACTGGATCACGTACGATTGTAAGATCGATTACAGAATTCCGGAGCATTGAGCAAAGAATAACATCCAAGCTTCTGTAACCATCCCTCGTGACAAGATCGGACGGACTTTTCGGAAATCCGTATCAAATATACAGGGTAAAGACTGGCTGTATACCAAAATAAGTGGACTTTAATGGGAAATGCCCTGATAAACTTCTCGAGAGAACTGTCACTCATCGTTGGAAGGGACTTATGTGCCAAAATGGATAAGCACTCAAATAAAGAGGCTGCTGCTTATCTGATAAATAAATCTTCTCGCATTTAAGGTCGGCGCCTGGAATACGATTCTGATTTTTCTCTTACTGAAGGATAAATAAACTTCTTCATGCTTCAAGATCGTGCTCTCCTGAACATGAAAAGGGTAAACTGAACTTCCTCATACTTCAGAATCGTGCTCTCCTGAATATGATTCGGCTCTTTCTTGTAAATGAAATTCTTCATAATTCAGAATCGTGCTCTCCTGAATATGAGACTGGATGACTGAAGATACTCATATTTCAGAATCGTGCTCTCCTGAATATGAAACTGGATGACTGAATTTACTCATATTTCAGAATCGTGCTCTCCTGAATATGAAACTGGATGACTGAAGATACTCATATTTCAGAATCGTGCTCTCCTGAATATGAAACTGGGTGACTGAAGATACTCATATTTCAGAATCGTGCTCTCCTGAATATGATTCGGTTCAAACCTCTCTATACTTCAAGACGACAGGTAAATGGAAGCCCAACTGCTCCATGGAGATGGCCATTTGCTGCGAGTCATAACGAAGATAGGATTTGGCTTCTCAGGCGAGAAATGTCGCATACTGATGCTGTAAGATGTAAGATTATAAAGTGTTGTAAAGTGTTGTAACATGTAGGATTGTAAAGTGTTGTACTGGTGGATTTTCCAGGCGTGAACTGGCGTATATCTGTAAATGATTGTAGTTGATTTTCTTGAAAGATGGTGCAAAATAAATGCACGTCCGGGTACAGTGATAACCTTCTCAAGCGAGATAGTCGCGTATCTGTCATGGTATGGTGAAAACCTTTAGATGGTGCAAAATAAATGCACGTCCGGTTGGGATTGACGACCGACAAGACTGAGATTCAATCTAGGATCGAGCTAGAAAGAAGACTGGCAATCAAAACTCCATCGAGGGAATGATCTCGGAGGGTAAATATCTTATCCTGGTGAGGAAAGATAGCTGAAGTAACCGTCATCCACGAGGATCGAGCTCCGTGGGGAAACTGGAAACAAGTAAGTATTTTATGCTTAGGGCTGACAATCTATTTGGAGAGAATGGACGAACCCAGTTACTCGGCGGTAACAACCAAATGATGGTGAAACACAATGAACCTGTGAATGCTGATGCATATGTTAATGCATATGTTAATGTGAATGTATGTTAATGTCTATGTATGCTAATGTTTATGTATGCAAGATGGTATGAAATGAGTATGTAATGAGTATGTGATGAAATAGGCATGTGATGCTTATGCCCTTGCGTATGCTGACGAAACAGACTAGAGACAGGACGAGAGACGAAATAAACATCTCGACGGAGATACCCTGCGTTCTCTGCAACCAATACGTCAATCATGGGTGGGAAGGATCCATGGTGGAACCAAATCTGGTTTTAAAATTCTGAATTCTCTGGGGAGAAGGTAATCTGCTTGGGTGCACAGTACCATGTCTTCACCTAGGGAGAAGAAAACCTGAGGAACACTTTTGAGTTTCCCAAGAAAAAGTTGTCAGCTTATAGTCTCTCTGGGGACTGTGTTAGAGCAATAGTTTGAAAGTGTTTATGCAATAATGATATTTCCGGGGAATGAAGAGATCCTGTCGGAATTTCCACTAGTCAAAGTAATTTATTACATTTCAAATTTGTTGTTTTTGAGAAACAATTTTGAAAAATCTACAATGCACCTTTCATTTTCAAATTTTAAGAATAAACGCATTTTGCATAACAATAGAAAATAAAGAGCAATGCACCAAGGAATGTAGGTAACGAGATGGTATCTTTTATTAAAGGGTGGCTGCTTGCTGAAGGCATAGCTCCACAGATGATTATGTTTTGAAATTGGCAACATGGGAAAAGGTTACATTGAATCCAATGACACCTACTGACACTAATAACTAAGACTAATCCAGAATCCTGCTTTGGGCAAGGATGAAAGAACTGAAACATGGCTCTCATGCGGAAAGTGTGTTCGAGATAATCAGTGTCTTCTGATGCAATGAAATGCCTTTGTCCCTAACTTTTGCCTGGACCGCCTTTTCGGGTTTTCAATCCACCGGGACGCTCTTTTTTGCCTAAGCCGCCCTTTCGGGTTTTCAACTTAGCGAGCTTTTTATTATTATTTCTTTTTTTCTTTTTCCAACCCTTACTTTTGCCTAAGTCGCCTTTTGCAGGTTTTCGACTTAGCGGGTTTTTAGGCATAATATTTTCGGACTGCATCAGAATTCACGGGGTGTGCTAGTTCTTCACCGTCCATTGTCGTAAGTATTAGAGACCCTCCGGAGAAGACAGTCTTTACAACGAACGGGCCTTCATAATTGGGCATCCACTTTCCACGCATATCTTTATGTACTGGTAAGATCTTTTTGAGTACGAGCTCTCCTTGACGGAACTCACGGATACGAATCTTCTTATCAAACGCTCTTTTCATCCGTTTCTGATATAATTGCCCATGGCACATGGCTGTCAAACGCTTCTCGTCAATGAGATTCAACTGATCCAATCTGTCTTGAACCCACTCAGCTTCCTCAAGTTCAGCTTCCATTAACACTCTTAGCGAAGGTATCTCTACTTCGATGGGGAGCACGGCGTCCATTCCATATACCAGTGAGAAAGGTGTTGCCCCTGTCGAAGTTCTCACCGAGGTTCTGTATCCATGCAAAGCAAACGGTAACATATCATGCCAATCTTTGTAAGTCACAACCATCTTTTGCAGGATCTTCTTGATATTCTTATTTGCAGCTTCAACGGCTCCATTCATCTTAGGACGGTACGGAGAAGAGTTATGGTGAGTGATCTTGAAGTTATCACACAACTCTTTCATAGTCTTATTATTCAGATTGGTGCCATTGTCAGTTATTATCCGGCTTGGGACTCCATAACGGCAGATGATTTCTTTCCTGATGAAGCGGGCAACCACTTGCTTGGTCACGTTGGTGTAGGAGGCAGCCTCTACCCACTTGGGGAAATAATCTATAGCAACGAGGATAAAACGATGTCCATTAGAAGCTTTCGGCTCCATTGCCCCAATCATGTCAATGCCCCACATAGAGAACGGCCATGGTGAAGACAAAACATTCAACGGTGACGGAGGTACGTGCATTTTATCAGCATAGATTTGGCACTTATGGCATTTCCTAGCGTATTGGATGCAGTCAGCTTCCATGGTTAACCAATAATACCCCGCCCTTAACATCTTCTTGGACATAGCATAACCATTGGCATGGGTTCCGAAGGTCCCCTCATGAATTTCCTGTAGTAACATGTCCGCTTCCCGTTTATCAACACATCTGAGCAGGACCATGTCGTGATTTCTCTTGTACATCACACCATTACTGATAAAGAATTTGGACGCCAATCTTCTCAATGTCTTTTTGTCCAGACCAGTAGCACCGTCGGGATACTCTTGCTTGACGAGATAGTTCTTGATATCATGAAACCAAGGCTTTTCATCCACCTCAACTTCTTCGACCGTCTGACAATAAGCGGGCTCAACCTTGCGCTCAATATGGATAAGAGGTGCTTCATTAACGAATTTAACTTTCCACATAGATGCTAACATGGCTAATGCATCAGCTACGTGATTCTCGGATCTAGGAACATGCTCGAATTCTATCTCGTCGAAATACTTGATCAGCTCAATAATATAGTGCTTATAAGGGATTAACTTCTCATTCTTCGTTTCCCATTTGCCTTGTACTTGGTAAATAACCAAAGCTGAGTCACCACTTACTTTAAGAAGTTTGATTCGGAGGTGAATCGCCGCTTCGAGGCCGAGGATACATGCTTCATATTCTGCGACGTTGTTAGTGCACTCAAAGTCCAATCTTGCTGTAAATGGAGTAAATCCACCCTTTGGGTTCATCAAAACGGCGCCTATACCATGCCCATTGAAATTTGAGGAACCATCAAACATCATCTTCCACCAAAGACCTGGTTCTGGACCTTCGCTCGGATCTGGCTCTTCACAATCTCTTTTAATCAACAAAATATCCTCATCAGGAAAATCGAGCTTAAGAGGTTCATAATCTTCAACTGGCTGGTCTGCAAGATAATCAGATAAAATACTACCCTTAATCGCCTTCTGGGGTACATATTGGATGTCATATTCGGATAACAACATGTGCCAACGGGCTAGCCTCCCGGTTTGAGCAGGTTTTTCGAAAATATACTTGATCGGATCCATTTTAGAAATCAATAGCGTGGTATGACAGACCATATACTGCCGAAGGCGCTTAGCGGCCCATGCTAATGCACAACAAGTTTTCTCTAATGGTGAGTATCTGTTTTCGCAATCGGTAAACTTCTTGCTCAGGTAATAAATTGCATGTTCCTTTTTCCCAGTCTCATCATGTTGTCCAAGCACACAACCCATAGACTTCTCGAGAACAGTAAGGTACATAAACAACGGTCTTCCAGGTACGGGCGGGATCAGAATAGGGGGATCTTGCAAATAACCCTTAATCTTCTCAAACGCTTTCTGACAATCAGGGTTCCACTCAACTGTCTGCCCCTTGCAAAGCAACTTGAATATCGGCTCACAAGTAGCGGTCATATTAAAGATAAACCTGGAAATGTAATTCAGACGTCCCAGAAAACCCCTAACTTGCGTCTCGGTTCGCGGAGCCGGCATATCTTGAATGGCTCGGACTTTGTCAGGATCCACCTCAATCCCTCTCTGGCTAACAATGAAACCAAGCAATTTTCCGGATCTGACACCGAAGGTACATTTTGCAGGATTCAATTTCAACTGATATTTCCTGAGTCGTTCAAACAGCTTCACCAAATGGTCTAAATGCTCCTCTTCACTCTGAGATTTGGCTATCATATCGTCCACATACACCTCAATCTCTTTGTGCATCATATCATGAAAAAGAGTGGTCATAGCACGTTGGTAAGTTGCCCCTGCATTCTTTAAACCGAAGGGCATGACTTTGTAGCAGAAGGTTCCCCAAGGAGTAATGAAAGTAGTCTTCTCTCGATCATCGGGATCCATCTTGATCTGATTATAGCCAGAGAAACCATCCATAAATGAAAACAACGCAAAACTGGCTGTATTGTCTACAAGTGTATCAATATGTGGCAGTGGGAAGTCGTCCTTTGGACTTGCTTTGTTCAGATCCCTGTAGTCTACACACATCCTAACTTTACCGTCCTTCTTGGGCACTGGCACAATGTTGGCAACCCAATCTGGATACTTCGCGACTACCAAGAAACCTGCATCCAACTGCTTTTTAACCTCATCTCGAATCTTCAAAGCCATGTCGGGTCTCGTTCTTCGGAGTTTCTGCTTGATAGGTGGACAATCTGGCTTAAGTGGCAACTTGTGAACAACAATGCCCGTGTCTAGGCCCGGCATATCTTGATACGACCACGCAAACACATCAACATACTCTTTTAACAACTCAATCAACCTCGGCCTAACCTCTGTCCCCAGCATTGCACCAATCTTGACCTCTTTCTTGCTCTCATCTGTACCAAGATTAATTAGGTCCACCTGCTCTTTATACGGTTGAAGCTCAGTGTACTCGTACTCAATCAATCTTGTCAGTTCAGCGGGTACTTCAAAATCTTCTTCACCCTCGTCCTCAGCTTGATTGATGGGTGCATCCCAGTCAGGAGTGTCAGTAAGGTCATTGGATCCAACAAGGTTTACGATATCTCTGCATGATGGAAGGCTTACTTATTTAAAATGCTCGAAGACATGTAAGAATGAAATGCTGTTTTTTTTATTATTATTTTTTTTTTGAAAAAGGTTGCCAATTTCATTTTTAAAGGTGAAAACGAAAAACGCAAATGAATCAAAGTGGAATTGAACAAAATGCTTTTATTAATATCTTTTTAGAAATGAAAGGTGGCCCGACAAAACAACCCTATAGCCTTGGGCAGAGCTACAGATTTTTATTTGAAAATGTAAATGAAACTTTTAAAAAACAATTACTTTGACAAGGGAAAGATAACAGGGATCTCTACGGCCTCCCAGTTGTTCAAAACTGCATCACCCTTAAACACCAGGTTGCTCAGCTCTTCATTTTTCTCACATTCACTGATGGCATTGACTTGGAAGCCTCCGCTGACAAATACCTCTTGGATAACCTTCGGACGCCCTTCGACGATTGTGGCAGCTCCATTCTGAGTTGGTTTGTAACCCAACCCAGAGCGATCAGTCTTGGTCTTGACATCAATTACCTCTCCCCAGCCTTCAGGAATGCCCCTGTCAATTGTTGCTTTGGTACTCTTCAGAGATGCAAAAGATGGATTACCCTGACCCACTGTCTCTTCGACCTCCAGCAGAACAGCATTGGCGATCTCAAGTGCTTGAAAGGAAATGTCTAAAGCATTCTCATCGGCCTCGATGTAACGGAAAGAGGACAGGTTGCTGACCATCAGATCCTCCTCACCGTGTATAATAACCAACTTTCCATCGATCACGAATTTCATCTTTTGATGTAACGTTGAGGTCACTTCCCCAGCGGCATGAATCCACGGCCTTCCGAGTAAACAACTGTAGTTAGGATTAATGTCCATGACTTGAAACGTGATATTAAAAACTTGCGGACCAATCAGGATAGGAAGCTCAACCTCCCCCATTACCGACCGGCGAGAACCATCGAAAGCCTTGACGACCAAAGGAGTAGGTTTCAACACAGTCTCTTTACAAGCCAACTTATCAAGGACCCTCTTGGGTAGAACATTCAGAGAAGACCCGGTGTCCACTAGAACTCTCGCTAAATTGTCCTCCTGACATTTCACCGATATATGTAAAGCACGATTATGGTTCGGACCCTCTTTCGGTAACTCTTCATTGCTGAAACTGAGGGTGTTACAGGCGGTCAAATTGGCAATCACACTATCAAACCGACTGGTGCTAATATCTTGATCCACATGCGCTTGAGTCAAAACCTTCTGCAAGGCCATCCTATGAGCGGGTGAATTCATTAACAGAGATAGAATTGAGATCTTGGAAGGAGTCTGATGAAGTTGATCGATAACTTTATAGTCACTTTTCTTGATGATCCTTAAAAATTCGGCATCTTCATCATTCGTGACGGCTCCCTTACCTTTGTCTTTGGCAGGCACAGGGATATTAGTGGTCTCCTTAGGTGGATCCTCATTAGAATGGGGAGTGTACACACGGCCACTGCGAGTCATCCTGCTTGCCTCTGCGATATTGGTCACCGTGCCCTTAACCTCTTCATTTGGAATAACCTTCCCAGACTCCTTGTCAATCATAGTCACGTCATATTTCCAAGGCACAGCTTTAGGATCACTGAAAGGAAACGGACTCGGTCTTCGAATAACTATAGGCTTAGGCTGATTCACTTCAGGGATATACGACCTCGGTATACCGAACACGAGGTTGGCGGAGCCTGCCCCTGATAAATTAAACACTGGTACCTTACCCTTTGATTCAGGCTGATGGAAGACAGGCTCAACCACAGCGACTACATCCTTCTTGGCTTGGCTTGTCACTTGTAAAACACCCTCATTAATCAACCTCTGAACATCATTCTGAACCAACATGCAACCCTTAATACTGGCTTCACAACTTGCGCATGCAACGTGGGAAGTATCTACCAAACCGACTTCAAACAGTTTCGAATGGAACATCTTAAGAGGAGTCTTAATCTGTTCAACATCAAGGGCATAACCTTCCTCTGAATCAGCACTAATGGCATTGACACTCTCATGGTTAGGAAAAGGGTTCTTCTTAACATTTGGTTGAGGATCTTCAAATGACAAAATCTTCTTTTCCAATAAATCCCTGACAATATTCTTGAGAGCATAACAATTTTCCAGATCGTGACCAGGCGCACCCTCATGAAATAAACAATGAGCAGCGGCGTTGTAATTGGCGGGTAGGGGATTAGGAGGCGGACCCAAAGCCCGAGTAGTGATGAGACCCTGCTTGACCAAAGAGGGATACAACTCGGTAAAAGTCATTGGAATCGGCGGACAAGGCTTATACGTTCTTCTATTCGGCATATTCTGGCAAGGAGCCGGACTCTTTGGCTGTTGAGGAGCAGGAGTATTGGGTGCCTGTAGGTAGTTGACAGGAGGCGGATAAACAGGAGGTTGTTGCATAGGTTGATACATGGGAACCTGTTGATTGAAAGAAGGTGTAATAGCTGCCACATAGGGTTGTTGAGCATATTGGACTGGGTACCCTTGAGGTTGAGCATAACCTTGCGGATGTCGATAAAAGCGTTCTCTTGGTCTACCAGAGGATATAGCATTAGTCTCACTCTCCTTCTTTTTCTGGGAGCTATACGGAGGTTTCTTCGGCTGATCCTTAGAAGTACCATGATTATTTGTCATTTTACCACTTTTCATACCCAATTCAATCTTGACACCCACAGCAACGATGTCGGAGAAATTTGAAGTCACACTACCCACCATTCTTTCGTAAAATTCTGGACGAACCGTGTCGACAAACCAATCAGCTAATTCTTTCTCGGACAAAGGAGGTTCTACCTGTGAAGCAGTCTCTCTCCACCTTTGGGCATATTCTTTGAATGACTCAGAATTCTTTTGTGACATACTCAGCAACTGTCTTCTGTCAGGAGCCAGATCCATATTGTATTTGTAGTGTTTGATGAAAGCGTCAGATAAATCCTGGAAACTCTTAATGCGAGACTGGTCTAAAGTTAAATACCACTTGGAGGAAGCACCCTTCAAGCTATCTTGGAAGCAATGAATCATCAGTTTATCATTCTCAACATGGGCAGCCATTTTGCGATAATACATGATCAGATGACTCTTAGGACAGGTGGCACCTTCATAACGATCGAAGTTCGGAGTTTTGAACTTCGGGGGAATAACCAAACCTGAGACCAAACAAACATCCCTTGCAGCAGTCCCAAAAATTTGATCACCCTCTACCTTTTTCAATCTCTGGACGATAGTGTTTACTTCCTCACGAAGCTTATCATGTTTCTCATAACCCTCAACATTCTCATCAAGATTATCAAAAACTGTCTCATTGAAGTACGGTTGCGCACGAGTGTGTACAACAGGTGGTGCAAAGATAGGAGCCCCCCTAGAAACTTCAGAAAACAAGGGCACGGCCTGCTGAACAGGTTGATTAATCGGAACAGTGGCTTGAGGAGGCACAAAACCTGGAGCAAGGCCATAAGGTGGGTCCCTTGCTACGGTCACACTTGGTGGAGGGTCCACAGCAACGCCGGTAATCTCGGAAACAACAGTGGGCTGGGTATCCATCTTAGCATTCATGACATGTAACAATTCCATCATACGCCCCATACCCCCTCGAAGGTCTTCAAGTTCATTGCTAAGGCGATCAATCTCTTTTGCCTGATCCTCCATTCTTTTCCGAGTTTGAGCTCTGGTGTTGTATTGGTGCCGAGAACTCAGGGTGACGAAACTGGAAGGTGAGAGAACCGAGTGTGAGAAATCGGGAGACACATGCAATGCAAAAGTATGATGCTAAAATGCGAATGTAAATGAAGATTTCATGGAATTCAAAACATTTACTAATGTCGTGGGGTACCAAGGAAATCTCTTTCTTGTTTTTTCATTTTATATATATTTTTTTATTTATTTATGGTATCTCGCGATATCCATAAATGATGTTTGAACTCCATGAAATACAAATGCGATGAGATGCTTTATGGATGCAATGCATGAAAACACACAAAGTCCTAGGTTAAAGGCTTGCATGAGGTTCAAAGGCAAGTACCCTCCCCTGAAGTTAGATGGTTCATCCTGTCCTACAAAAGTAACCAGGTTCTAAGGGATCTCAATATCATTGATCCTTCACAAGGGTGGTTGTTCAGAAGGCAACTTACTTACCAACCAAAACCCTCCAAGTTTAAGATCTCAATGAGCGTAGTATCGAGTGTCAACCAACTTCAGTCTGCACCAAAGCCGGTTACCTCACTACTTTCTAAAGGCCAAGATGAGTTAACTAGGGTTCTAAAAGTCAGTTAGTGCATTGACAACATATGGCAGCCTCAATATTATCCTCAACTTGACTTAAGGAATATAAGCACCAACCAAGAAGTCGCACTAACTATGGCCACCAGATCAACCGTATCGATATACGTCGTACAGTTTCCTTGGTCTATTGCCATTTACCTAAGGTACACTAGATCTGGGTGTAGGACTCATCTCACAGCACAAGGAACAGTCCCACCATCAAAGCTCAAATATATACATGCAAATGAATAATAACACAGATAGTAATAAATATGAACAAGTTAGGGATAACCCTCAAAAGTCGCATTCCCTAGTGAAGTCGCCATTTTCTGTTGCGGTGGAAATAGGATCACAAACTATTAATGAGTTTGAATCGCAATTCAATTCACAACCGCTCTTTGATTTATCCGAAGGAAAAGGTCAAAAGAGGGAAAACCTATTTTGCATCGTAAACACAATGCGGGGAAAGATCTAGGGTTCGGGGGTTGGTTAAATTTAGGGAAGGTATTAGCATCCTAAACTTCTGTAGTACTCTACAGGAACCTTTTGTTCAGATGTTTACTATTTGCTTTATTTATTTGCTTAAGGTATATGTGCAAAGGATTAAAAGTGAGAAAAGAGACCTAAGGGATTAATTCTAAGTTTACTCGGCAAGACATTGCATCTTGTGCCTACGTATCCTTACGGGAGTGGAATCAGAGTAATCGTAGTTCCCCTCAAAAGGGAGGTTAGAGACTTCTTGATTGTGGTCAAGGTCTCAAGGGGAATAAACATGTCTTAAGGACACGCTTACGCGGAGTGTAGAAACTCCAATATCTACGTTGTAAATTGTTAAGTGAATTAGGGTTAGGTTAGGTTAGGGATTCCGCGGCGGGAAACCCTAAAATGAGCGCGGCGGCTCTTTGACCTAATGCTAGGGGTAAAATTGTAATTTTGCCTGCGGCGAGGCATGTATGAAAATTTAGGGTTTGTAAGGTGAAAGGGTTTGAAGTTGAGGACTATTGGCGCGGCGACCAAAAGCTAGACCTAACCTTCGGATGTGTGTAATGTGACAGAATAATAGTGATGAAAGTGTGAGAAATTTAAATCATACATCAGCGGAAGTTTAAATGCGGAAACGTAAATGCGATTGTTAAGATTCGCGAGGTTACAGAGGAGGAATGGTTACAATAATATGAAAATTTGAATAAAATACAACTAAATAAATAAAAGGCAACGTGGCAAGCTGCAAAGCGAACAGACAGCGTTAGTGGACAAAAACATATAAATTACCAGACAGGTTAGGAAGTGAAAATGTGAAATCATGCATATTTTTTGTAGTTTCTAATTTATGATGTAAATTTCAATTTGAATTTAAATAGGATTTTTAATATTGATAAATTTATTTACTTAAATTCTCAAAAACTATTTTAACCTAATTTTTATTTTAAAAAAATGGATTTTAATATTATGTTAGAAAATATTTTAACAAATCAAAAGTAATTATAATAATAAAAATAAACAAAACTGAAATAAAAAAAGAAAGAGGGGAGTTGGGCCGGTAACTACATCCGGGCCCAACCGATTGCATGCGTCTCATAAACATAGAAATCCCAGAATTAGGGTTTCAAAACCCTGTGGCATCTCGCGGCGCCGTTTCTCATTTCTCTTTGTTTGCGTTCTTTCTTCGCCTTCGTCCTCTCTGATTTTCTCTCATGCTCACACTGAAAAGAAAAACAAACACATAACAATGGTGAATCAAGAGTTTACATTGCTTTTGACGGTGTTTTCTTTGAGGCGATGATGTGAACTGAGCTTTCGGGGGAGGTTTGCCCGTCGTGGATGGAGGCGGCGTCGGTGGACCTTCCTCAATCTCTCGGTTTGTGCTTTGATGATTACTTTGTGACGAGAACTCTTCTCCTCTTTCTCTTTCGCGGCCGCTGAGGTTTTGCTCGCGATTGTTGTTCGCCCCTCTTCGTCTAGGGTTTCAACAGGGTGAGTTCGTTCCTTTTTATACTTTTTCTGGTTTTCTTTGAATGGGCTTGGATCCTAGTGACTTACGTTATATTTGGTGTTATGAGATTTGAGGAGATTGTTTGGTGATTTTATCTGATATGATTTGATTGGATTTTTTTTCATGTGGATTGATTCGGTTGTGGATTTATCACTGAATTGGATTTTGAATCAATTTTGTACTTTCCTTTTCCAGATTCCTTTGTGTAACTCGAAAACCCTCTTATTTGGATATCCACTGATTTGGATAGTTTCTTTTCTTGAATCTTTGCAGATGTGGATTTGGATAACTTGTTTGTTTCTGATGTGGATAACTGGTTTTGGATTGCTTGACCCTGTGTTGATGCCTCTATTTGGTCTACCCGTTTTGGTCTCGTAGCTGCTATTATCATGGTGACTCAATTAATTCTTGCTACCCTCGTTTTCATGCAATTTTCTGACTTGATTGAATCAATTGGATGGCCTGGTATTCCACGCGTGATTGTTGCGTGCCCTTTTTCGAACGTGAATCCTTGCTCTTTTCCTGTGATTAAACTCGTGGATTCATTTTGATGCTCAGTTTGGTGTGGTTATTCATGTCCTGCTGCTGATGAATCTTGGCCTCTTTGATATGGTTTGCAAATGTCTGTTTTTTCCTATGATGCTTATGAACTATCTTGTTGCCTTGGTTCAAATTTCCAGCAGTTGGGTCCATCTGTGATATTTTGACAGAAGTCCTGTTTTTGTGTTTTTTTACGATTGAGATTGTGCTTAACCTCTTGTGGGACTTGCAGATATTGATGTTGCTGATGTGCTTCCATGATGGTTTGTGAGCTGAGTTGATAGTTTGTGCTGATACACCAGTCGCCTGATGCAGTTCAGCTCTGATTCAGCCTTGGTGCTTGGGGCTGTGATGCTTTGGATTCGCAAACTGATTGCGTTGACAGGGCTATGATGTTTTGCACTGAGCTTACCTCTAACCCGCAGATGCCCTTCTGCTCCTGAATTGAGTGTTTTTGTTGCAGCTGACTTGTTTTGGCCTTAAACTCTGTTATGAATTTTGAATTTCACTGTGAGGCTTGTGGATTTGCTTATTTTTGAACTGAAATGAATGGGTTCCTATCTTTCTGATCATAAGCTTGGTTCCTCAATTCTCTGAGTTTAACTGATCTTTCTACTCTCTGATTTGGAACCGATAGGTGGCTGCGACTTTTAGGCTATGATGTTCACACTGAGCCTTGGATTCTGTACTTGAATTTTCAATGTGACTTGCTCATTTGGTTTATTACACTGCTGGTGATTGTGATTTGATGCTGAAACCGAGTTTATGCTGATGCAAATTCTGTTGTGGCTTATTTCCGTTCAGATTTGGTGTTTGATTTTCACGGGTTCGCTTGTGTGGTCCAGAGTTGATACAGCTGTGAAATTTGATTTACTTGATAGTGTCCCAAAAATTATTTACGTGATGGAATGGTGTTTTAGTTTGGCTTTGAATCGAATCCAATTACGGCAAATCAAATTGGTCCCCACTTCTTTTACTCTTTATCTCTCTCGGTTGTCCCTTAGATAAGAACAGATGTTACCTGATCTGACGCTGATGGCGCGGATCGGTAACGGGGGTAGGATGCGGCTTCGGTTGTGCCACTCCCGGCACTCGATGATGACAATGTTCTGAGAGTGTCAAAAACCACTTCTAACCTTTTTTCTATATTGTTGTTTTGCTTTGATGTGCAGGTTAGTCGAGATTCTGCGGCGAAGCTTAAAGACAGCATGAAGACCCTTAGATGTTCTTAGGATTTAGGATAGATAATGTAATCCCTTAGGATTTAGAACTTTAATGTATTTCCTTGTAACAGCACTTATAAAATGTGAAGCATTCTCCACTTCTTGTATGATGACATTTTTTATGAAATAAAATTCCCAAAATTTTGAATTTATTTATATTTTATTCTTAGTTAAAAAATATAAACATTTGTGAATAAATCCACAAGTATTTAATATTCATTAACACAGGCATAAAACATAAATACTCCGAAGTGATATTCTTATTCGCACTCGTCTCAATTGTAATCCTCATCCCATCATCTGATTAAAATGTTAACCAACCATTTCATAACCAACACCTATGAGTACCGTAATCGCAACGTTTTCAGCATCAACAGTAACACTAATCATAATTAAATTCCACTGACCAAACCGCTAAAATCTCAATATGATCAGAACTGGTGATAGGTAAGTGCCTCAAAACCATAACGTATCAAATGCCTCAGACCATCTTCAAGGCATCGGTAGAATTTGTATAAGATGACCAAAATACCCCTGGGACCCAATCTGCAAAACAAACACCTTCATAACTTGTTAGTGGTTAGCAAATGTACATGTGAGATGATATGCGAAATGCCTGACTAAATGTAAGGGTAAAATTTGGGGTATTACAGTTGCCCCTATTTAAATAGCTACACCGGACGATTTGAGTGACAGAGACTCGAGGAATCGTGGTGGAGAGATTTAAATATAGATAACCGAAAATTTTGCCCTTATATGCGACGATATGCAATGCTGTGGACAAAACGGGAACAGCTTAATGCAAATGATGCCATGAATATGATATGATGCGTATGAATGCGAAAATGCTGACGAACATGACGACACCGGGACAGACGCCACGAGAAGAACTCACTGGGGACAATGACGTGCTGAGACAACAGTACAACACTGGGGAAATCTAAAAATGATAGTCAACTGGTGCGAATGTCCAATTGTCACTTTTAGAAAAGGGGCGAGATCCTCAAATGGAGATGGTACCTACGAGACGGCCTCCACTGGGGAATCTAAAAATAAAACTGGATCACGTACGATTGTAAGATCGATTACAGAATTCCGGAGCATTGAGCAAAGAATAACATCCAAGCTTCTGTAACCATCCCTCGTGACAAGATCGGACGGACTTTTCGGAAATCCGTATCAAATATACAGGGTAAAGACTGGCTGTATGCCAAAATAAGTGGACTTTAATGGGAAATGCCCTGATAAACTTCTCGAGAGAACTGTCACTCATCGTTGGAAGGGACTTATGTGCCAAAATGGATAAGCACTCAAATAAAGAGGCTGCTGCTTATCTGATAAATAAATCTTCTCGCATTTAAGGTCGGCGCCTGGAATACGATTCTGATTTTTCTCTTACTGAAGGATAAATAAACTTCTTCATGCTTCAAGATCGTGCTCTCCTGAACATGAAAAGGGTAAACTGAACTTCCTCATACTTCAGAATCGTGCTCTCCTGAATATGATTCGGCTCTTTCTTGTAAATGAAATTCTTCATAATTCAGAATCGTGCTCTCCTGAATATGAGACTGGATGACTGAAGATACTCATATTTCAGAATCGTGCTCTCCTGAATATGAAACTGGATGACTGAATTTACTCATATTTCAGAATCGTGCTCTCCTGAATATGAAACTGGATGACTGAAGATACTCATATTTCAGAATCGTGCTCTCCTGAATATGAAACTGGGTGACTGAAGATACTCATATTTCAGAATCGTGCTCTCCTGAATATGATTCGGTTCAAACCTCTCTATACTTCAAGACGACAGGTAAATGGAAGCCCAACTGCTCCATGGAGATGGCCATTTGCTGCGAGTCATAACGAAGATAGGATTTGGCTTCTCAGGCGAGAAATGTCGCATACTGATGCTGTAAGATGTAAGATTATAAAGTGTTGTAAAGTGTTGTAACATGTAGGATTGTAAAGTGTTGTACTGGTGGATTTTCCAGGCGTGAACTGGCGTATATCTGTAAATGATTGTAGTTGATTTTCTTGAAAGATGGTGCAAAATAAATGCACGTCCGGGTACAGTGATAACCTTCTCAAGCGAGATAGTCGCGTATCTGTCATGGTATGGTGAAAACCTTTAGATGGTGCAAAATAAATGCACGTCCGGTTGGGATTGACGACCGACAAGACTGAGATTCAATCTAGGATCGAGCTAGAAAGAAGACTGGCAATCAAAACTCCATCGAGGGAATGATCTCGGAGGGTAAATATCTTATCCTGGTGAGGAAAGATAGCTGAAGTAACCGTCATCCACGAGGATCGAGCTCCGTGGGGAAACTGGAAACAAGTAAGTATTTTATGCTTAGGGCTGACAATCTATTTGGAGAGAATGGACGAACCCAGTTACTCGGCGGTAACAACCAAATGATGGTGAAACACAATGAACCTGTGAATGCTGATGCATATGTTAATGCATATGTTAATGTGAATGTATGTTAATGTCTATGTATGCTAATGTTTATGTATGCAAGATGGTATGAAATGAGTATGTAATGAGTATGTGATGAAATAGGCATGTGATGCTTATGCCCTTGCGTATGCTGACGAAACAGACTAGAGACAGGACGAGAGACGAAATAAACATCTCGACGGAGATACCCTGCGTTCTCTGCAACCAATACGTCAATCATGGGTGGGAAGGATCCATGGTGGAACCAAATCTGGTTTTAAAATTCTGAATTCTCTGGGGAGAAGGTAATCTGCTTGGGTGCACAGTACCATGTCTTCACCTAGGGAGAAGAAAACCTGAGGAACACTTTTGAGTTTCCCAAGAAAAAGTTGTCAGCTTATAGTCTCTCTGGGGACTGTGTTAGAGCAATAGTTTGAAAGTGTTTATGCAATAATGATATTTCCGGGGAATGAAGAGATCCTGTCGGAATTTCCACTAGTCAAAGTAATTTATTACATTTCAAATTTGTTGTTTTTGAAAAACAATTTTGAAAAATCTACAATGCACCTTTCATTTTCAAATTTTAAGAATAAACGCATTTTGCATAACAATAGAAAATAAAGAGCAATGCACCAAGGAATGTAGGTAACGAGATGGTATCTTTTATTAAAGGGTGGCTGCTTGCTGAAGGCATAGCTCCACAGATGATTATGTTTTGAAATTGGCAACATGGGAAAAGGTTACATTGAATCCAATGACACCTACTGACACTAATAACTAAGACTAATCCAGAATCCTGCTTTGGGCAAGGATGAAAGAACTGAAACATGGCTCTCATGCGGAAAGTGTGTTCGAGATAATCAGTGTCTTCTGATGCAATGAAATGCCTTTGTCCCTAACTTTTGCCTGGACCGCCCTTTCGGGTTTTCAATCCACCGGGACGCTCTTTTTTGCCTAAGCCGCCCTTTCGGGTTTTCAACTTAGCGAGCTTTTTATTATTATTTCTTTTTTTCTTTTTCCAACCCTTACTTTTGCCTAAGTCGCCTTTTGCAGGTTTTCGACTTAGCGGGTTTTTAGGCATAATATTTTCGGACTGCATCAGAATTCACGGGGTGTGCTAGTTCTTCACCGTCCATTGTCGTAAGTATTAGAGACCCTCCGGAGAAGACAGTCTTTACAACGAACGGGCCTTCATAATTGGGCATCCACTTTCCACGCATATCTTTATGTACTGGTAAGATCTTTTTGAGTACGAGCTCTCCTTGACGGAACTCACGGATACGAATCTTCTTATCAAACGCTCTTTTCATCCGTTTCTGATATAATTGCCCATGGCACATGGCTGTCAAACGCTTCTCGTCAATGAGATTCAACTGATCCAATCTGTCTTGAACCCACTCAGCTTCCTCAAGTTCAGCTTCCATTAACACTCTTAGCGAAGGTATCTCTACTTCGATGGGGAGCACGGCGTCCATTCCATATACCAGTGAGAAAGGTGTTGCCCCTGTCGAAGTTCTCACCGAGGTTCTGTATCCATGCAAAGCAAACGGTAACATATCATGCCAATCTTTGTAAGTCACAACCATCTTTTGCAGGATCTTCTTGATATTCTTATTTGCAGCTTCAACGGCTCCATTCATCTTAGGACGGTACGGAGAAGAGTTATGGTGAGTGATCTTGAAGTTATCACACAACTCTTTCATAGTCTTATTATTCAGATTGGTGCCATTGTCAGTTATTATCCGGCTTGGGACTCCATAACGGCAGATGATTTCTTTCCTGATGAAGCGGGCAACCACTTGCTTGGTCACGTTGGTGTAGGAGGCAGCCTCTACCCACTTGGTGAAATAATCTATAGCAACGAGGATAAAACGATGTCCATTAGAAGCTTTCGGCTCCATTGCCCCAATCATGTCAATGCCCCACATAGAGAACGGCCATGGTGAAGACAAAACATTCAACGGTGACGGAGGTACGTGCATTTTATCAGCATAGATTTGGCACTTATGGCATTTCCTAGTGTATTGGATGCAGTCAGCTTCCATGGTTAACCAATAATACCCCGCCCTTAACATCTTCTTGGACATAGCATAACCATTGGCATGGGTTCCGAAGGTCCCCTCATGAATTTCCTGTAGTAACATGTCCGCTTCCCGTTTATCAACACATCTGAGCAGGACCATGTCGTGATTTCTCTTGTACATCACACCATTACTGATAAAGAATTTGGACGCCAATCTTCTCAATGTCTTTTTGTCCAGACCAGTAGCACCGTCGGGATACTCTTGCTTGACGAGATAGTTCTTGATATCATGAAACCAAGGCTTTTCATCCACCTCAACTTCTTCGACCGTCTGACAATAAGCGGGCTCAACCTTGCGCTCAATATGGATAAGAGGTGCTTCATTAACGAATTTAACTTCACAACATCAAACTTGCTAAAAATGACATTTTGAGTCTATAAAAGTGATCATGAAAGTTTGGAAATGCTCATAGCTCAAGATTTCAAATTTGGTCAATTAAAAGGTGAATTTAATGAATAAAAGTGACCTAAAAATGAGATTTTTCATAACATGTCCAAATGGGATGAAATTATAGGTCATTTTGATTGTAAAGAATGTTTTAAGAACATTGGCAATAGTGGATTTTTGAGTTTAGTTCAAAGTTTGAGAGATATCATTGGTTGCTTATGTATGAAGTTACACATGCCAAAACACAAGGGATTTGTGCACAAGAAGTTTCTAACAAGTTCTAGAGGGTTCCATGAACATCTATATATTGAGTAGAGTGGATCCAATCATTGGTTGGTGATTCATTTGGTTGAAAACTCATAGTTGCATCTCATTCCTCAATTTTGCAAATTCATTCCAATCTCTTCAATTCTTCATCAATCATTCAATTTCATGATCCAAATCCACTCAAGAATCATCCCTGAGTACATTGCAAGCAAGATTTGAAGAAGAAATCACAAGAATCGTGCTATACAATTTCATCCTCCAAATTGCAAAAAGAAGTGGTTATGGCAATCCATGGTGTTTAAGCAAGAACAAGTGCATACAGAACCAAGATCCAAGTCCATTGATCAAGTCCTAAGCCTTGCTAGCTGTGAATCCAAGGGTTTCTCCATCTGTTTTCAAGATTACACCAGGTTGGTTTTTCTATCGAATTGGCTAGAAATAGATAGCATGATAGAGAATCATTAGGTTAGAACTGTTAGGAATAGGTAGATGATTAATTTCAGTGAGTTTGAGAGCATTTCATGGAGTTTACCATTGGAGAATAAATTCTGTTGAGGATTATAACATGAGGATTAAGCTGTTAAAATCTTAGGTGATTATTGATTATTGATCAGTGCAAGGTCAGGAAGAGATTAATACACTTAGATTGTGGATTGGTGATGATGAAATTTCTGAGTAGTTCTGAGTTGGAGATCGTGTTTCATGATTTATGTGATATGAATTGATGCTGATGATATGAGCGAATTCAGGGAGAAAATTAGAGTGATTTTGCTTTTTACACTTTTGAATTTGATGAAGAATCGAGCGCGTACGAATTGATGGAATATGGTGCATGAAGTTCGGTTTTCATGGCTTCCATGGTGAAACCCTAGACTAGAGGAAGACGAAGCTCCACAAGCGTTGGATGAGCAAGACCATGTTGACTGAAATGATGATCGCACGGCCACGATCCAAAGCTGAGTTTGGAGGGAAGCTGGGTGCCTTAAGCACACCGTTTCACTTAAAACCCTCTGGTGGGCTTAAGAAACTATTGTTATCCACACCACCATTCGCCAGGCCCATTCATGTTTAACTGATTTTATTACTTTTTACACCGTTTTTGTGTTTTTTGTCTTTGGTATTTTTATGACTTAGCTGGGCCCAGACGCGCCTTGCTACGCGCACCCCCAGTCTGGGCCCATCCTTCATGTTTCAATGCCTTTTCCTACTAACTGCACCCCTAACCAAATCTAATTCATTTTTAATTTCATTCATTTTTCTTACTTCTTTGAAAATTCCTAACAAATTGAAAATTCCATATTTTTAAGTGGTTGTTTTTGCATCCTTTTCTTATTTCTGTTAAGAAAATTGTCATGTAATAAAATTAGCATTTTATTTTATTTTTGAATTTTTAGTATATTTTTCTTTTAAATAGGTTTTAAATGATGTTTAGTTTAATACTTGATCTTGTTGATTTTAGTTTAGCTAGATCCTTTTATATTTTGGACCCATTCTTTTTAGAGTACTTCACTTAGGACTTTAATTTTCATATGAGATTTAATTCATGATTTTAGGACTAAATTTTAGATGGTTTGTTTAGGTGTGATTAGGGGAATCAAAATTAGGGTTTAGGTGTGACATATGTGTGATAAATCATTTCTTTTAGGAGTTGTAGTTTGAATTTTGGGGTATGGGACTATAGGGGTATTATGGGTAGGTAATAGATCCCTTAGAAAATGCTAGGAATTCGCCTTATCTATTAATACTACTAGTATATTCCCTGTTATTGATTGATTGTGTGGTGTGCCCTCTCTAGGGTTATTTGTTTGACTGTGTGGGGTATTGGGCCTGCTTGGGGTTTGGGTTTGAGCTGAAGACTGTGCTGATGAAGCCCATTGAAGATTAAGAGAATGAAGACCAATTTCCAGAGTTGATGAAGAGTATCTCTTGCTGGCAGCTGTTGAAGGTTATAGGATCTAGGAGTTAGGCAGAGCTCCAGAGTAGGAAATTTGATTCACAAACATGGAAGGTCTTGCCTGCCTCCATTCTTTCTCTATAATTCAAAGTCTCTTTTAAATACCCACCTCCTTCCTTTGGAAGGATTAGTGAATGTATTTAAAAGATAGAACTTTTGAGAGAAAACTGTCAGTATCATGTTAACAGTCAGTAGGCCACCCTTGGTAGGCAATTGACTGCTTAACATCCAATTCATCTTGTTGACTGCTGCTCATCTTGGAGAGTGAGACTTGAAGAAAAGCCAGTGAAAGATTGAAGATAGAAACCTTGCTTGAAGGCTTGAAGATGAAGACTGATGCTTGCTTGAAGCTTGTAGATGGTTGAAGATGACTTGAAGACAGATGTTGATGAAGACTGCTGTTGGCTGTTTATTTTAGCTGTTTAATTCTTGATGTATTGTTTGAATTTCCCTGACTGTATTGTTTGCCATTAACCTGTTAGGTTGAAAGCGAATATTGTTCGCTTTTGCCTGTTGTTTTCTAGGTTCGAGGTTGAGTGGGACTCCCTTGCCTCGCTTGTATTGCTGCATCCATGCATTTTACTGCTTTATTGTACATATGCTATTGTTTCTGTTTCCGTTTATCCCTTAGGATCTCTGTTTCTCTCTGCGCAAGAGAGGGACATGATAGACACTAGGTCTTAACCCATGCATGATAACATTAGGTTAGTTTGATTCCCTTTGCAACCGTAGGTTAGAGTTCTGTCTCTTCTTCCTCAAAACAAACAGAAAAACACAATAAATATTTCAAACAAAATAAAAGACACTTCTTTCGTAAAAGAATGTGAACTCATCAAAACGTCATTTTTGTCCGCTTGGACTGTTAAGAAGAAAAACCCTTTTTCAGAAAGAGATAAAAGCAATCAAAACAGACTTGTGTCGTACGTGGCCCGAACTACGTTTGCTCTGATCTTTCATGTTGTATGAAAGTACGTAGGCATAGGATGCGATATCCTAGCGAGCAACCTTCCCCTCCTTTCCCGTAGGTAGGCGAACTACGTTGACTCTGATTTCTCGTTCCAGACGGGAATACGTAGGCATAAAGTGCGATACTTTTCCGAGTCCCTTTCTTTCTTTTTAACCCTTGACCTGTAGAGTAGATAGAATAACAATCCGTACCAGAAAACAAGCGTGGATCCCGTCCAGTACGACGGACGTGAGGGGTGCTAATACCTTCCCCTTGCGTAACCGACTCCCGAATTCAGGTTTTGGTTGCGATGACCATTCCTTTCCCCGTTTGGCGGTAGGTTTACCTCGAGCGTTTCCTTTCCCCTCTTTGGGATAAATAACGCACGATGGCAACTCTTCTGTTCAGCCGGCGCCGATTTTCGCAGTAGCGACAGCTGGCGACTCTGCTGAGGATCCAATGTCCCCTGGCTGCTAAGGACTGCGATAGTTCCTTATGCATTTGGGATCCAACGTCCCCTAAGCGAGTCAATCCTAACGCTTGTTTTCCCGTCGAGGATTTTGTATGGATTTATATTTCTGTCATTTACTTTCAGCATTATATTATTATTATTATTATTGCTGTATTGGGGTTGTGACGGGTGTTCTATGATTGAGAGATAAGCCGGACCTGGGCTTGAGTGCACTTAAAATTAGAGTAGAAAGTAGTGGGCGCGTGCCGGCTTTGCTTGCATTAGTGTCTCACAAAATCTACACTCGGACGAGGTTCTTCTGGTTGACTTCTTTTTCTACCCTTTGGGTCGAAGGGGTTGTTGGTTAGTTGGATTGTCGACTCCGGGAACCGATCATTTGGAAGTTGGCTAAGTGAGGCCTCTTCAGGATTTGATGATGCCACTCCTTCTGGGAATCGTATCATCAACCCTGAAAGTCTGTGACACCGACGACCGCATAGGATGCCATACCATTGTCAGTTACTAGGACACCTACCTATGAGAGGGTTTGGGGTTATGCAGGTAACTAGACCTTCAGATACCGGTTTGTTTCTTGATCTAAGATTCTGGGTATTTATGGACAGTTGTGAGGTCTATCAGAGACTAGTCAGAGTTATGATATGAGGTCTATCAGAGACCAGTGTTGGAGCTTTGTATTGGGTCTGTCCAAGACCAGGGTTTGAGGAATTCTGGAGGATCTATCTGAGACTTTTGATATGGTTCAGGCTTCTCAGCCATGGCACTTGGTCCCTGTTGCATCTATTTGCATTGCATTGCTCGCATAACCATTATCATGTGCATTTCATTAACGTGTGTCTGTGCTGCAGGTGCATTTGCATATTCCCTGATTCTAGTGCCCGGACTTCTGCTTATCGATCATGGCTGGTTTGAGAAAGACAGTCGCGTACAAGTTACCTACACCTGACATTATTCCCCTACTTGGTCTGATGTCCCTTGCTGATGAGGAGGTTAAGAGAAGTTTCAGGATGAGTCATGGAAGATTGTTGAGATTGGTCTGCAAGCCAACTGCTGTTGAGATGAATGGGCTGTACACCTTGATGCAATTCTATGACCCTGCATTGAGATGTTTCATGTTTGCTGACTTTATTTTGGGGCCTACCATGGAAGAATACGCAGAGTTTATCGAGCTGCCGGTACAAAATAAGGTTCCTTTCATCCATCGTGACGCTAAGCCCCAGCTGGAGGACTTAGCAAAGGCCTTGCACATGAGCGCTTCTGAACTATTAGTGACTTCTTGGCTTGGGGTTCCAGGTTTCTCCCTTGATTTTCTGGTTGACAAAGCTCAAGAGTACGCCAAGAGCGGATGCTGGATAGTCTTTAATGCTATCTTGGCTCTATGCATCTACGAAATAGTGTTGTTTCCCAATTTACCCAATTTTGTGGACTTGGACGCTTTCCATCTGTTTGCTGCTGGCAACCCGATACCCACTTTGATTGGAGATCTCTATCATTCATTGCACTACAAAAATGAAAACAGAAGAGGAATGACTGTTTACTGTTGTGCGCCGCTGTTGAACATGTGGTTTAAGAGCCATCTTCCCCTGAAGGGACCTTTTGTGGATAGTGCAATTGCAGCCGACTGGCCAGAGCGCCTGATGAGACTATCTTCTGAAGACATTGAGTGGTTTGACCGAGACTTGTTGGGGTCCGAGCTTATTTTCAGTTGTTCGGGGTATCCTAATGTTCCTTTGATAGGAAGAAAAGGGTGTATCAATTATAACCCATCTCTGTTTGTTCGCCAGTTTGGATACGCGTTGAAGAACCCACCTCAGGAGGAAGAAGTACAGGAATCTCTGTACTTCATCGGTGATTTGAATGGAGAGTTACTAGCCAAGCTTCATCATGCCTGGATGCGTATCAACAGAAGAGGGAAACCACTGTTGGGGAAGAACGGTTGTCAGGCTTATGCACCCTACAAAGTTTGGATCCAAGAGAGGGCAAGACAGTTACTGATGCCATTTCCAGCTGCACCGGTCTCCGCTCATATTCCGGTGGAAGAACCAACCACTGTTACTATGGAGGTCTACGAGCGAGTTGTAAAAGAAAAAGAAGCCTTGATGAAGATCAATGAAGAGTTAGAAAAGGAACTGGCTCAAATGCATAGTGAGAAGAACAAGGTTGTGCATTCTTTCCAACGGCAGATCGAGTTAGTAAACAGGCTAGGTGCTGAATTGACTGAAGAGAAAAAGAAGCGCGAACGCCTGGGGAAAGAGTTCAGAAGCTCTCATGACATGTTGGAGTCCAAAAAGAAAGCACTCGATGCCGCCCACCGGGAAATCTCTTCTTGTTACAAAATGTGGAATGCTACGCTAACCAACAACAAAAAGAGGGAAGACAAATTGAAGCAGCAAATTTCTGAACTCGAAGAGCAGTTGAAGGCTAGCACTAAGAAGTACGAAGAAGAGGTAATGGCCAAATATAGTCTCCAGAATGCATTAAACAAGGCCATCGAAGGCAGGAAAGAAGCTGTGTCTCAGAAGCGGAAGCTAGAGGATCGCTTCGGAGAAGGGGCATGGGAGGAATCTGCTGGTGATTTGCGACGTGTTCTCAAGCGAAGGGATCTACTTGTTGAGGGTCTGCTCACCCGACCAAGTCATCCAGAGACTAAGAAGTTATTAGAAGAGTACCAGGCATATGGGTGTACTCGACCATTTCATGTATTAATGTGGATGCTTTATTTGCATTTGTGCTGACCATCACCAGGATTGTTGGTTGAGGTCATGCCTTCTTATTGTATGCATTGATGTTGTATTCTGGGCTTAATGGATTTCTCTGCAATATATGAGGTGTTTTCTATGATTCGGCTCCGAACTTCGTATTGCTGTCACTGTCACCGCACTGGCACATTCGCACTAGAATCGGGGAAGGATATTCCCTAATGCACAGACACATATTGCATTGCATTCACATTCATATTGCATTACAGGTGATTATCGAACTGTATCTCATTTCCTGCTCTGTACCAGGTCTTTTCAGGATTGAAAGTCAGCGCCCGCACCGATACTCCACTCGTACCAACTGCCGAAGAATTATGGATCAGATGCAGAATGAAATGCAGGACATGCGTGAGAAGCTGGCGCTTTTCATGCAGACAATGGATACCATTGCGAAAGGCCAGGAGAATTTGCAAGCTTTGGTGCAGCCTCTGTTGGTAAGAAATGCTGGGCACGGAAATGAAGACCATCATTCCGTGCGAGTCGACACCATTCACAGGGATGGTACCCCCACACCAGTGGCTCCACCTATGGTAAACATGCCTGCTGTCAATGTGAACAACGGCGCTGCTACCGGGAACGGTAACGTTGGAATTGGTAACGAGACTGTCGTCAACAACGTTGGGCTCAGAGATGTCAACCTGGGTGATAATATGGGAGGTAATGGCTTCGGTAATAATGGATTCGGCTTCAACGACCAAGGGTTTGATCATGCTGGGAAGTACGGCTTCAACGCTCAAGGCTTCGGACAGGACGGATTTGGTATGACTAATCAGGGTTATGGCGGATTCGGAAATGGAAATGGCGTTGGGTTAATGGCTTTTGGACCTGCAGGAGTCGCTCCGGGGTATGGTAATAGGGGGCGAGGCCCTGTAATGAATCAGACTAGATTTGGCCGTAACAACGGGTACGATAGATACGGAACTGGGTACGGTAATTGGCAAGAAGATCAGCAAGAGGTTGCTTTCTCCGGTGGAGGTTTCGAAGGTCCTATGGATGACTCTCAGAGAATCAAGATGCTCGAGGAGCAGATGAAGGGGGTCGTAAATCAAAGTGCTGTTGGCTTAGATATGACCACAATGGGTCTGGTGCCTGGCCTGAGGGTACCAATCAAATTCAAAGCTCCCACATTCGACAAATATAAGGGGGACACCTGTCCAAAGGTGCACGTGCGGTCATATTACAGAAGGATGTCGGCGTATTCAAACGATGAGAGGATGCTAATGCATTTCTTTCAAGATAGATTGTCTGGTCCTTCCCTCGAGTGGTATATGGGATTGGAACCAACTCAGATAAAGACATGGAAGCAGCTGGCTGAAGCGTTTGTGGCTCACTATAAGTACAACAGTGACTTGGCACCCAACCGGGTCCAATTGCAGGGGTTGTCCCAGAAGAAGGGCGAGAGCTTCAAAGAGTATGCGCAGAGATGGTGCGACATGGCTGCTCGAGTTCATCCTCCTTTAGAGGACAAAGAAATGAATGATATGTTCATAAGAACATTCACTGGCATATTTTATGACAAGTTGTTTCATACCTCTTTGGGCAGTTTCTCAGACTTAATCCTGATGGGAGAGAAGATTGAAAGCAACATTAAACAGGGAAGGTTCCAAGCTGAGGAATCCACCTCAGCTGGCAGTAACAGAAGGGCTTTCGGTGGGCGCCGTCAAGGTGATGCAAGCGCAGTGTTTGGGGGCCAAGGCCGGGGCAGAGGTCGAAACCAGTACAATCAGCCGCAGCAGGTGGCAAGTGTTACTATTCCATTTCAGCAACAACCAATACAACAACAACAACAGCTACAGCAGCCACAACAGGGGGCACATCCTGTCCAGCGCAGAGTCCAGGGGGGCAGACCAAGGAGGGTGTTTGAAAAGCCTCCTTCAACGTATGCAGAATTGCTACAGACATTACTGGGTTTGAACTTGGTGGAAAAGAGAACTCTGGCGCCAATAACAGGCACTCCTCCGTACGGTTATGATGCAAGCAGGCACTATGAATTCCACTCCGGGGCTCCTGGCCACGATGTAGAGGGTTGCCACGCGTTCAAGCATGTGGTGCAGGATCTATTGGATAGTAAGGCTATCAATTTTGGACAGGCGGGTCCGAACATAGTGCAAAAGCCCATGCCCAATCATGGGGAAAACACCATTTTAACCGAGGAGGGTTTGAACTTGATTATGAATGTTGACGACCTGAAGACACCGTTGTGTGAGATAAAGAGGAGGTTATTGCAAGGAGGTGTGTATCCAGGTTGCGACGAGTATTGTTTAGAGTGTTGGACCCAAGCTGGGGGGTGTGCTGACTTAAAGAAGGGTATTCAGGCTTTAATAGATGGAGGTACATTGCAATTCGACAGAACGGCAGTTGAGGAACCTGCAGAGGTATTAGCAGACAAGCGAAGTGATGTAGCTACTGTGACGATTCCCCGAAAAACGATAACTATAACAGCGCCGGCCAAGCGACCGCCGATCACTATCACCAAGGCAGGACCAATCCCTTATGAGAGCACTAAGGCAGTCCCCTGGACCTATGGGTTGGAAGTATACTGTGACGGGGTGAAAATTGATGTTAATAAACAGCCAGTTGAGGTTGTAGACAACGTCGTCGGTACCGGAGGTATGACAAGAAGTGGGAGAATCTTCATATCGCCTGAGGTAGAGGCTGAACGACTGGCGAAAGGAAAAGGAAAGATGAATGAGACTGTCCCTGTGCAGAGGAACGAAAAAGAAACGGCATCGAAGGATGTGGAAGAGTTCATGCGCCTTATTCGTAAGAGCGATTATAAGATTGTTGAGCACCTTCAGCAGACGCCGTCAAAGATATCCATACTGTCGTTGCTATTGTGTTTTGAAGCTCACAAAAATGCATTGTTGAAAGTTCTGGATACGTCCTTCGTACCCCAAGATGTTTCCGTGAATCAGCTGGAGGGGGTGTTGGCGCATGTGAATGCAGGCCATAGCTTGGGATTTACAGACTTTGATTTGACCCCGAAGGGGAGAGAGCATAACATGGCGTTGCACGTCTCAGTTGAGTGTAGAGGATCAGTCATGTCTCATGTACTGGTAGATACCGGATCGTCCTTGAACGTGCTGCCTAAGAAGGCGATGATGAAACTAGATGTTAGAGGAATCCTGTGTACGCCTAGTGACTTGGTGGTCAGAGCATTTGATAGTACACGAAGAACAGTCTTTGGATCCATAACGTTACCTCTACAGGTGGGGCCGAAGGTTTTCACAACTGAATTTTATATTATGGACATCCAGCCTGCATACAGCTGCCTTCTCGGACGACCCTGGATCCATGGTGCCGGGGCAGTCACGTCTACCTTGCATCAAAAGCTGAAATACATGGTAGGGGACAGTGTGGTCACGGTCTGTGGAGAAGAAGATATATTGGTCAGCCATCTGTCATCATTCAAGTATGTAGAAGTCGACGGCGAGATTCATGAAACACCCTGTCAAGCCTTTGAAGGGTTGCGCATCAAAGACAAAGGGCTCGGGCCGAGTAAAGCGTCAGAGGTAGCCGTCTCGTCATATAAGGAAGCTCAGGATCTAGTGGAGAGAGGTGAGACAAAAGGCTGGGGCAAGGTGCTGGATATTCCCGTGAAGATGGACCGATTTGGGCTGGGATATCAACCGTCGTCATCAACACCTGCTGCTAGGGCACCCCGTTTCAGAGGACCGATAACTATCACCGCTAGTGGAGTGTGTCACAAGGCCATCAACGCTGTTTCAGATTCCGAAGAAGGAGACAGCGACTGCGATATGGACGCCTGGATTCAGCCAAGCGCGCCAGGACAAGGATTATGCAATTGGTCTATTCAGGAGATTGTTCCTGTGACTCTCAAACAGTAATGCTTTGTTTTCTTAATTGTTGAACAATCTGGTGTCTTACCCGGGGCATCATGATTTTGCTTAGGGTTGTGCTGTTATGTACATTGCGTCGTTTAATCGTTAAATAAAAGCTGTTTTTTCATGTACAAATATTGCGATCTCTATTTTTCTTGTTTTGTGTTTTACAATAAAATGGCAATGTGGTTATTCGCTTTATACGCATTTTGAAGCATTTAACCATTCCTTTTGCAGGATAACATTTTCAGATGACATCATTGAACCGCCTATGACTCGTCTCGACTTTGAGCACCCGGTATTTCAGGCCGAAGAAGAGATTGTCGAAGATGGCGATGTTCCCGAAGAATTGTCTTGGTTGGTGAAGCAAGAAGAACGAGTCATTCTGCCTCATGAGGAGGTCATCGAAATTATTAACCTGGGGTCGGAAGGGGTTGAAAAGAACATCCGTATAGGAGTCGCGCTGCAGAGCGACGTCAAGCGAAGACTGGTTGAAATGCTCAGAGAGTATAGTGATGTGTTCGCTTGGTCGTATGAAGACATGCCTGGGCTCGATACAGATATGGTTGTGCACCGCCTGCCGTTAAAAGAAGAATGTCCGTCGGTCAAGCAGAAGCTTCGCAGAACTAGACCTGATATGGCAGTGAAAATTAAGGAGGAGGTTTAAAAGCAGTGGGATGCTGGTTTCCTAGCTGTTACAAAATATCCCTCATGGGTCGCTAATATTGTACCAGTGCCAAAGAAAGACGGTAAAGTGAGAATGTGCGTGGATTACCGTGATTTGAATAAAGCGAGCCCGAAAGATGATTTTCCGCTTCCTCACGTCGATGTGCTGGTTGACAACACTGCTCAATTCTCCGTATTCTCCTTCATGGATGGCTTCTCGGGCTATAATCAGATTAAGATGGCACCAGAAGACATGGAGAAGACTACTTTCATCACGCCTTGGGGAACATTTTGTTACAAAGTGATGCCCTTCGGATTGAAGAATTCTGGGGCAACGTATCAGCGTGCAATGACGACTCTTTTTCATGATATGATGCATAAGGAGATCGAAGTTTATGTCGATGATATGATTGCCAAATCCCAGACGAAGGAAGAGCATTTGGTGAATCTGCTGAAGTTATTCAAAAGGCTTAGGAAGTTCAGGCTCAGACTGAACCCTAACAAGTGCACCTTCGGGGTGAGATCGGGTAAACTGCTGGGGTTTATCGTGAGCGAAAAAGGAATAGAGGTTGATCCTGCAAAAATTAAAGCAATACAAGAGATGCTGACGCCTAGAACAGCAAAAGAGGTGCGCGGGTTTTTAGGGAGGTTGAACTACATCGCTCGGTTCATATCTCACCTGACAGCTACGTGTGAGCCATTATTCAAGTTGTTGAAAAAAGACCAAGTTGTAACGTGGAATGAAAATTGTCAAAAGGCGTTTGATAAGATAAAGCAGTGTTTGCAGGAGCCTCCTATTTTGATACCCCCAGTGGCAGGGAGACCCTTAATTATGTATTTGACAGTTCTTGAGGGAAGTATGGGTTGTGTTCTCGGTCAACACGACGAGACAGGAAGAAAAGAGCATGCAATATACTACTTGAGTAAGAAGTTTACTGAATGTGAATCTCGATATTCAATGCTCGAAAAAACTTGTTGCGCGCTGGCCCGGGCCGCCAAGCGTTTGAGGCAATACATGCTGAATCATACAACCATGCTCATCTCGAAGATGGATCCTATCAAATATGTATTCGAAAAGCAGGCGCTATCAGGGAGAATTGCCCGTTGGCAGATGGTTTTGACCGAATATGACATCCAGTATGTCTCGCAGAAGGCTATAAAGGGGAGTGTATTGTCTGAATACTTGGCAGAGCAGCCTATTGAGGATTACCAATCGATGAGGTTTGATTTTCCTGACGAGGATATCATGTACCTAAAGAGAAAAGATTGTGAAGAGCCATTGCCAGACGAAGGACCAGAATTGGGCTCCAAATGGAAGTTGACCACGGAGCTGTAAACGCCTATGGTAGCGGAATAGGGGCAATCATCACTACTCCACACGGGTCGCACATCCCGTTTACCGCTCGATTGACCTTTCCGGTTACCAATAATGAAGCCGAATACGAAGCTTGTATCATGGGGCTTGAAGAAGCCATTGATTTGCGAATCAAAAATCTGGATGTATACGGAGACTCAGCTCTGATGGTGAATCAAATAAAAGGCGAATGGGAGACACGTCAGCCCAATTTGATACCGTACATGAATTACGCAAGGAGATTGTTTCCTTTCTTTGACAAGGTTGAATTGCATCATGTACCGCGAGCAGAGAATCAGATGGCTGACGCCCTGGCTACTTTGTCTTCCATGTACAAAGTCAACTTCTGGAATGAGGCTCCCAGAATTGTTATCTCCCGGCTTGACAGACTTGCCTTCGTATTTGCCATTGACGAAGCATCTGACGATAAACTGTGGTATTTTGATATCCTTAACTTCCTGAAGAACAAAGAGTATCCGGCTGGGGCATCCAGTCACGACCAGAAGACCCTCAGGAGATTGGCGGGTAATTTCTATTTGAATCTGGACGGTGTCTTATACAGACGAAATCACGACCTGGTGCTACTACGTTGTGTGGACGAGAAAGAGGCGAAGCTGCTCATGGAGGAAATACATGAGGGTACATTTGGTACGCATGCTGGTGGGCATGCTATGACGAGGAAGCTGCTGCGGGCAGGTTATTATTGGCTGACTATGGAAACTGATTATTTCAAGTTTGCGAAGAAGTGTCATAAGTGCCAGATCTATGCTGATAAGATCCATGTGCCTCCGAGTCCTCTGAATGTGATATCATCGCCATTGCCATTCTCGATGTGGGGAATCGATATGATTGGAAAGATCGAGTCGACGACTTCTAATGGGCACCGTTTCATTCTAGTAGCAATCGATTACTTCACCAAATGGGTGGAGGCGGCATCTTACGCAAACGTGACTAAGCAGGTGGTAGCCAGATTCATCAAGAGAGATATCATTTGCAGATATGGGATCCCCGAGCGGATAATCACCGACAACGGTTCAAACCTGAATAACAAAATGATGAAGGAGCTCTGTCAGAATTTTAAGATCGAGCATCACAACTCCTCCCCTTACCGACCCAAGATGAATGGCGCTGTTGAAGCGGCCAATAAGAATATAAAGAAGATTGTTCAGAAGATGGTGGTGACCTATAAGGATTGGCACGAGATGCTACCTTTCGCCTTGCACGGTTATCGTACGACGGTACGCACATCAACCGGGGCAACCCCGTTCTCGTTGGTATATGGGATGGAAGCAGTGCTACCACTGGAAGTTGAGATTCCTTCGCTGAGAGTATTACGAGATGTCCAACTAGACGAGGCAGAATGGGTGAAAGACAGGTTGAACCAGCTGAGTTTAATGGACGAGAAGAAGCTAGCTTCTCTAGCATATGGTCGTTTGTACCAGAGCCGAATGAAGAAAGCATATGATAAGAAGATACATCCTCGGAGCTTTCAGACGGGAGACCTTGTGCTGAAAAGGATCCTCCCGCCGCAGGCAGATCACAGGGGCAAGTGGACCCCCAACTACGAAGGGCCATACGTTGTCAGAAAAGTCTTTTCAGGAGGAGCTTTGTTGTTGTCCACCATGGACGGTGAAGACTTTACGTCGCCTGTGAATTCGGACGCAGTTAAAAAATACTTTGCTTGAAATTGACCCGCTGGACAGAAAAAAGAGAGTCCAGGCAAAAATGGGGCATCCTGGCGAACCAAAAACAGAATAAAAGGTTCGGGCAAAAGTTAGGGATAAAATTGAAAAAAATGTACACCCGCGAAGTTGAAAACCTACACTGGGCGGCTTCGGCAAAAAAGGGTATCCCGGTGAACTGAAAACCCGTAAAGGGCGGTTCACGCAAAAGTTAGGGATTCGAAAAGCAAATGACTGCGGTCCGAATTTGACACTACAGTGAGCATTGGTGGGAGAATATGCCTGAGGGTCGATTATCAGATACAATCTCTTAGGAAGTGTGAATACCGGGAAGGCATTAGAGTCGGGCGAGTCATAGGAGGATCAGCTCATGATGTTCGTCTGCATCCCGTTGCCGACATGTGTACAAATTTGATTTGTCATTATATTTATGCTTCTTGTGCATACTTGTATATTTGTTGTGCGTAGCTTCCTCTTTTCAGGAGTTACATCCCGTGTACAAAACTCCGCCCATTTAGGGGCCCAATCAATAAAACATGTTATTCAGTATTTGATGCTAGTTCTTTACTATTTTGTGCATGATAAACGCCTAGGTTTAATGAGACAAGCAAGTGTATAACGTCGCTGGCCCTTGCCAATAATTGCTAAAACTTTGAATTAACTGAAAATAATGTCACTAACACTAACCTGAATAGATTTGGTTGCATAGACTTGTCTTGTCTTGTTTGTGGTGTTGCAGGGTTCGCAGCAGTATGAAGTGGACGAGCAAAAGATTGCAGTATTGACCAGAAACTCGTAACGGAAGACTCGATCCCCACGCAGGTCGCGCTTCCAAGATAACAATGTCCCTTACTGAAGAAGGATCAAATTCCCCAGCTAGTCGTAGCTTATCCAAAGGACATTCTCCAGCAAAGTCATTTATCCTCAGCAGAGTTTGGCGATTCCAAGATCAAAGACTGTATTCAGACAGTGTGATGTCCCCCAGAAGGATTTCCCCATCCTGAGCAGAGTGGTTTAGCCTCCGAGGATTAACATTTCCAACTCGTGAGCTGTACTTAGACAGTTTACCCTTCCCAGTAGGGTCATTTACTCTCCCCCAGTGGAGTCAGTTGATTTTCCCTAAGAGAATCGTTTCGTCCCCAGCGGAGTTCTCTTTCCAGCAAGTGCTTTCTTTCCTCCCAGTGGAACTCGAAGATTAAGACTCTCCCCGGCAGAGTTGGTTGTGTGTCCTGGCATTTATTTTGTCGGAATACCGTGTGATACCCGTTCACTCCCCAGCAGAAGTCCAATCATGATTGGCGCATTCAGCTATTCCTCAGCGAAGCGGGCTTCACTCTTCCAGCATTTATTTTGCTGGAATAATTCTGTGGCACCCGGTTATCCCCAGCGGAGTTGGCGTTATCTTCAGTATTTATTTTGCTGAAGCGATTTTCTGTATCCCAGCAGTTCGAGTCTGCATTTGCATTGGCATATAGTGTCATATTTGCATCTACCAAATAAAAGCGCGTAGCATTTCCATGTCGAATAGAGCATTACGCCATTGTCAAACATATGCATTCTGAAACATAAACCAGGTTGGTTAACCGTTTGTTTTCAAGTGTTGTTTCCCTTGCAGGTGGAGGGAGCTCTTGCTCAAATTAATTACCAAACATTCAAGATCTCGGCATGAGACGTGTAATGATAATGTCTATCATGGCATTATTCCCCACAGAGTTGCTTGATTAAGTTTCTCTTACCCTTCCAGAGGAGTATTTCTTCAAGGTTGCTGTTATAACAATATCAAAAGATTGCGTGAATCGATTTTTCGGAGGTGTCTGGCAGTATGGATTAAGAAAATCCCCAGTAGAGTCCTTCTCAGATTTGCTGCCATGTCAGCACTGAGAATTGGAAGACTAGACTCATATTGTGTTACCCATGTGATTGATGGAGCTAGCTGCTGTAAAGATAGGCAGAAAAGCTGTATCAGATGATGTTCCCGTATGAATAGGTGGATGAAGTTTCCTGTGTTCAGACAGAAGAACTTTCCTGTAAGAATCAGGCAGATGTGTTATATTTTCCCGTATGAAGCAGGCGGAAGAACTTTCCTGTAAGAATCAGACAGATGTGTTATATTTTCCCGTATGAAGTAGGGGGAAGAACTTTCCTGTAAGAATCAGGCAAATGTGTTATATTTTCCCGTATGAAACAGGCGGAAGAACTTTCCTGTAAGAATCAGACAGATGTGTTATATTTTCCCGTATGAAACAGGCGAAAGAACTTTCCTGTAAGAATCAGGCAGATGTGTTATATTTTCCCGTATGAAGCAGGCGGAAGAATTTTCCTGTAAGCATCAGGCAGATGTGTTATATTTTCCCGTATGAAGCAGGCGGAAGAATTTTCCTGTAAGAATCAGGCAGATGTGTTATATTTTCCCGTATGAAGCAGGCGGAAGAACTTTCCTGTAAGAATCAGGCAGATGTGTTATATTTTCCCGTATGAAGCAGGCGGAAGAACTTTCCTGTAAGAATCAGGCATATGTGTTATATATTCCCGTATGAATAGGCGGATGAGATTTCCTGTGTTCAGACAGATGATATTCCCGTATGAATAGGCGGATGAAGTTTCCTGTGTTCAGACAGATGATTTTCCCGTATGAATAGGCGGATGAAGTTTCCTGTGTTCAGACAGATGATATTCCCGTATGAATAGGCGGATGAAATTTCCTGTGTTCAGGCAGATGATTTTCCCGTATGGATAGACGGATGGAGTTTCCTGTGATTAGACAGAAATGTTTCCCAGCGAAGCGCCGGGATTTTTCCGTGATGTGAGTCCTGACGTGGACAGATTTGTGTTTATTCGTGATTTGGCGAAATTTGGGTCCAGATGTGGACAAGGTTACTCCTGTGACAACATAATCTCTATTCGTGTTGACGAATTTGTCTCTCTTCTTGTGTTGATAAGGTTAGTCCAGTTGTGGACAGAGGTGTTTTGCAAAAAGTGTTCAGTACCTGTGGCGTTACATAGGTGGTTGAAGTTGAAATCAGAATTATCAGACGTCGGATCAGTTGTTGCCATAACAACCAGATTCAGTTGGTGGATGTCGTTCCCTAAACAAGTGTGCAGTTTATTTCTGCGGTTGGCAAATTTCCAGGTTCTTAGTATTCAACTGTCTCGTACCTCGAATGTTTGAAGGTCGTTCGCGCTTCACCCAGTCGGGTCCAAGTCGCTTGAATAGGGGCAGCTGTTGCACCCTAAAATTTGCTCAACCTACTTCACCTAGTTTATGTTTCAATTGCATTAAGCATTTGCATAAGGAGTCATGTGCATAGTCTAATCATTTGCATAGCATAGCATAACAAGTCATTCAACAAGGGACCAAGTACTATTATTATCTCTATGAACCTATCAAGAGGTTATTATTCAAATTCAATCTTAGCCAAGTCATCAGAAAGAAATTGAAATCTAAGAAGTCAGTGGATCAAGCAGTGAATCTATCTCCTATCTGAGGGTATTTGAAGATCATCAAAGAAGTTGTGAGCTGTGAAATTGAGAGCATGGAGGGTATATAGACATCATGGAGGACATAGAGGGTCATTTTGAAAGTGAGACAAGTCATTGACATGATCACAAGAGTTGCAGTTGAAGACAGTCAACTAGGGTTTCATCTGGGTTAACCCTAGGTCAACCCTAGGTCCAATGATTGATTGAAAGGCATCAAGGTCTATTTGAGAGATGTGGGGTTCATCATTTGACATGTAGATATGGATGTGGTGTTGTGCCAAGGAGAAATCAAGAGAAATCAAGAAGAAGAGGAGTTTCTAAATTAGGGTTTCTGTGTAAAATCCCCTGATTTAGGTCAAACTTCCAAGCAAGATAATTCAAAATGAAAGCTTCAAATGGATCCTTGACCAACATGAAACTTGTAGAGGATCTAAAGACCTTTAATTTTAGTGGTGGAAGACATCAAGGAGATTTGTATAACTCAAGTTATGGTCCTTGCAAGTTATAGGTCATCTGAGGCATCTGAAATTTTGTCTGTGAAAGTTACTTGTCTTCCAAGCAACTTTTACCCCTCAAGGAGCTTTCAAATGGATTTCTGGTCAACATGAGAGTTGTTCCTCATTGTCTTAGATTTCTAGAAAGGTATGTTATGCCTTCATCTGATTTGTGGAACTCTACTTATGACCTTGGCAAGCAAAGGGTATTTTGGTCATTTGAGAATTACAGGTCATTTCAAGCATATGCCTAAAACTCATACAAGGAAGCTTCAAATGAAAAACTTCACAACATAAAACTTGCTCCAAATGACATTTTGAGTCTATAAAAGTGATCATGAAAGTTTGGAAATGCTCATAGCTCAAGATTTCAAATTTGGTCAATTAAAAGGTGAATTTAATGAATAAAAGTGACCTAAAAATGAGATTTTTCATAACATGTCCAAATGGGATGAAATTATAGGTCATTTTGATTGTAAAGAATGTTTTAAGAACATTGGAAATAGCGGATTTTTGAGTTTAGTTCAAAGTTTGAGAGATATCATTGGTTGCTTATGTATGAAGTTACACATGCCAAAACACAAGGGATTTGTGCACAAGAAGTTTCTAACAAGTTCTAGAGGGTTCCATGAGCATCTATATATTGAGTAGAGTGGATCCAATCATTGATTGGTGATTCATTTGGTTGAAAACTCATAGTTGCATCTCATTCCTCAATTTTGCAAATTCATTCCAATCTCCTCAATTCTTCATCAATCATTCAATTTCATGATCCAAATCCACTCAAGAATCATCCCTGAGTACATTGCAAGAAAGATTTGAAGAAGAAATCACAAGAATCGTGCTATACAATTTCATCCTCCAAATTGCAAAAAGAAGTGGTTATGGCAATCCATGGTGTTTAAGCAAGAACAAGTGCATACAGAACCAAGATCCAAGTCCATTGATCAAGTCCTAAGCCTTGCTAGCTGTGAATCCAAGGGTTTCTCCATCTGTTTTCAAGATTACACCAGGTTGGTTTTTCTATCGAATTGGCTAGAAATAGATAGCATGATAGAGAATCATTAGGTTAGAACTGTTAGGAATAGGTAGATGATTAATTTCAGTGAGTTTGAGAGCATTTCATGGAGTTTACCATTGGAGCATAAATTCTGTTGAGGATTATAACATGAGGATTAAGCTGTTAAAATCTTAGGTGATTAATGATTATTGATCAGTGCAAGGTCAGGAAGAGATTAGTACACTTAGATTGTGGATTGGTGATGATGAAATTTCTGAGTAGTTCTGAGTTGGAGATCGTGTTTCATGATTTATGTGATATGAATTGATGCTGATGATATGAGCGAATTCAGGGAGAAAATTAGAGTGATTTTTCTTTTTACACTTTTGAATTTGATGAAGAATCGAGCGCGTACGAATTGATGGAATATGGTGCATGAAGTTCGGTTTTCATGGCTTCCATGGTGAAACCCTAGACTAGAGGAAGACGAAGCTCCACAAGCGTTGGATGAGCAAGACCATGTTGACTGAAATGATGATCGCACGGCCACGATCCAAAGCTGAGTTTGGAGGGAAGTTGGGTGCCTTAAGCGCACCGTTTCAGTTAAAACCCTCTGGTGGGCTTAAGAAACTATTGCTATCCACACCACCATTCGCCAGGCCCATTCATGTTTAACTGATTTTATTACTTTTTACACCGTTTTTGTGTTTTTTGTCTTTGGTATTTTTCTGACTTAGCTGGGCCCAGACGCGCCTTGCTACGCGCACCCCCAGTCTGGGCCCATCCTTCATGTTTCAATGCCTTTTCCTACTAACTGCACCCCTAACCAAATCTAATTCATTTTTCTTAATTATTTGAAAATTCCTAACAAATTGAAAATTCCATATTTTTAAGTGGTTGTTTTTGCATCTTTTTCTTATTTCTGTTAAGAAAATTGTCATATAATAAAATTAGCATTTTATTTTATTTTTGCATTTTTAGTATATTTTTCTTTTAAATAGGTTTTAAATGATGTTTAGTTTAATACTTGATCTTGTTGATTTTAGTTTAGCTAGATCCTTTTATATTTTGGACCCATTCTTTTTAGAGTACTTCACTTAGGACTTTAATTTTCATATGAGATTTAATTCATGATTTTAGGACTAAATTTTAGATGGTTTGTTTAGGTGTGATTAGGGGAATCAAAATTAGGGTTTAGGTGTGACATATGTGTGATAAATCATTTCTTTTAGGAGTTGTAGTTTGAATTTTGGGGTATGGGACTATAGGGGTATTATGGGTAGGTAATAGATCCCTTAGAAAATGCTAGGAATTCGCCTTATCTATTAATACTACTAGTATATTCCCTGTTATTGATTGATTGTGTGGTGTGCCCTCTCTAGGGTTATTTGTTTGACTGTGTGGGGTATTGGGCCTGCTTGGGGTTTGGGTTTGAGCTGAAGACTGTGCTGATGAAGCCCATTGAAGATTAAGAGAATGAAGACCAATTTCCAGAGTTGATGAAGAGTATCTCTTGCTGGCAGCTGTTGAAGGTTATAGGATCTAGGAGTTAGGCAGAGCTCCAGAGTAGGAAATTTGATTCACAAACATGAAAGGTCTTGCCTGCCTCCATTCTTTCTCTATGATTCAAAGTCTCTTTTAAATACCCACCTCCTTCCTTTGGAAGGATTAGTGAATGTATTTAAAAGATAGAACTTTTGAGAGAAAACTGTCAGTATCATGTTAACAGTCAGTAGGCCACCCTTGGTAGGCAATTGACTGCTTAACATCCAATTCATCTTGTTGACTGCTGCTCATCTTGGAGAGTGAGACTTGAAGAAAAGCCAGTGAAAGATTGAAGATAGAAACCTTGCTTGAAGGCTTGAAGATGAAGACTGATGCTTGCTTGAAGCTTGTAGATGGTTGAAGATGACTTGAAGACAGATGTTGATGAAGACTGCTGTTGGCTGTTTATTTTAGCTGTTTAATTCTTGATGTATTGTTTGAATTTCCCTGACTGTATTATTTGCCATTAACCTGTTAGGTTGAAAGCGAATATTGTTCGCTTTTGCCTGTTGTTTTCTAGGTTCGAGGTTGAGTGGGACTCCCTTGCCTCGCTTGTATTGCTGCATCCATGCATTTTACTGCTTTATTGTATATATGTTATTGTTTCTGTTTCCGTTTATCCCTTAGGATCTCTGTTTCTCTCTGCGCAAGAGAGGGACATGATAGACACTAGGTCTTAACCCATGCATGATAACATTAGGTTAGTTTGATTCCCTTTGCAACCTTAGGTTAGAGTTCTGTCTCTTCTTCCTCAAAACAAACAGAAAAACACAATAAATATTTCAAACACAATAAAAGACACTTCTTTCGTAAAAGAATGTGAACTCATCAAAACGTCATTTTTGTCCGCTTGGACTGTTAAGAAGAAAAACCCTTTTTCAGAAGGAGATAAAAGCAATCAAAACAGACTTGTGTCGTACGTGGCCCGAACTACGTTTGCTCTGATCTTTCATGTTGTATGAAAGTACGTAGGCATAGGATGCGATATCCTAGCGAGCAACCTTCCCCTCCTTTCCCGTAGGTAGGCGAACTACGTTGACTCTGATTTCTCGTTCCATACGGGAATACGTAGGCATAAAGTGCGATACTTTGCCGAGTCCCTTTCTTTCTTTTTAACCCTTGACCTGTAGAGTAGATAGAATAACAATCCGTACCAGAAAACAAGCGTGGATCCCGTCGAGTACGACGGACGTGAGGGGTGCTAATACCTTCCCCTTGCGTAACCGACTCCCGAATCCAGGTTTTGGTTGCGATGACCATTCCTTTCCCCGTTTGGCGGTAGGTTTACCTCGAGCGTTTCCTTTCCCCTCTTTGGGATAAATAACGCACGGTGGCGACTCTTCTGTTCAGCCGGCGCTGATTTTCGCAGTAGCGACAGCCGTTAGTAATCTACGGGGGATAAAACAAACTGACCTCGTCGTCTGGTATCTGTCGTGATGAAATTTGGATACCAAGATATTGATGAGCTTGAATCTTAATTTATTTGCAACCGAACTTTGATTTGTACAAAGGAAGGGATAAAGATCAAAATTCCCATAATGCAATGCAAGGTTAGAGAGTTTAGGTTCGGGGGTTGGTTAAACTTAGGGAAGATGCTAGCATCCTAAGTTTCTGTAGTACTCTACAGGAACCTCTTGTTTTATGTTTGTTTATTGCTAAGGGTTATCTGCTTAATGGTTAAAAGACCTAGGGGTTTATTTCTAAGTATACTCGATAAGATATCGCATCTTATGCCTACATATCCTAACGGGAGTGGAATCAGAGTATCTGTAGTTCCCTTAAAGGGTTTGAGGAGTTCTTTGACTGTGGTCAAAGTTCCTACGGGTTTAGGGTAGTTGATTGATTGATTTTAGGAGAAAATATGAGTTGTCATTTTAAGGGAGATTTAAACGCCACAAATTGTAGGAAAATAGTCTTTGCATCGTCTTAAGAGAAGGGCTCAAGTGCTCGGATGTATCGGCGAGTACACCTCTATCTCTCTTAAGGCAAAGTCCTTACATATTGGTTGTATTGATGTGGGGTGGAAGTTCTATCTCGCTTAGGATGATTAACATATTTCTCTAATGTTTGAATAAGTTTGTATTGAGTTGATTGTGTTTTGTCTAAGTTGTAAAGTAAAGACAAAGGTCCTCCTATGGGGTAGGATCTATCCTAGAGATCAACTTGAATGGGATCAAGGATTAGGTGAGGAGAATGATGCAAATGTAAATGCAATACACACAAGTGTGAAGTCATGTGTAGGTTCTTCCTTTGGACGGTATGCAATGCGAGAATATAAGTACGATGATTGTAAATTGCGGAAGAAATAAAAGCGGATAAAGTAAACATACATACGCATGAAAGCGCTAAGTGTGCAAGCGTGTAAATTGTGTGTGTGAATGTGCGTGGAATCGGGGCGTGCACGATTGATTGAATTACATTACGATGTTGATTGTTTAATTAGGGAGTTGAGAAAATGGTTGGATTGATTTTAAGCAGGATTAATTTTAAGAGAAGTTGAATTAATTTTAGTTGAATTGCGCTTAGTGAGGTTAATCGATTTTTATGTGAAATTGATTTTAGTGAAAAAAGTTGTACTTGATTATTAATAGTGAGATTGGTTTTATAAAAGGATTATATTAATTATATTAGTTTTAAGATTATAAATTGATTAGATTTTTAGGTAGGATAATTTTAATTAAATGAGGATTTATTCAAATAAAATAAATTGTAGTAAGTGAGAAAAAGTTTTATTTTATCATCTCAGGTTTAAAATAAAAATTAGATTTTTAATGGAAGAGATTTAATATAAATTTGAGAAAAGAAGGTTATAGGATGGATTCTTAGTTGTTAATAAAACACAGATTATTTAGAAAAAAAAAGGATTTCTTAATAAATAAATAAAAGGTTTTTTTTTCAACAAATGAAATAAATATCAATTATTTTAAATGAAAAAGGATTTATCTTTCTACTTAAGAACAATTATATTTTATTATTTTAAAAAGAAATTACAAAATAAATGGTGAGCTTGAATAAATTATTAAATGAATTATTAGTCTTCCTTAAAGCTGTTTTTTAAAAAAAGATGGTTGATTAATTAGCAATAGGTTAACGATTACATTAGCTAAAAAAGATTAATTAAAATGGATAGGTTAAATAGGTTGATTAATGGCAGATAAGGTGGAGTTTAAAAAGTGATTAGGGGGGTTAACAGTGGATTATGAAGAGATTAAGGGGAGGCGCGCGATCGCATGTGCGCGGGTGCACAAGGCTACGATGGGCAAGCGCTGTGGTGCGTATGATGGTGATCCGTTGGAGATCGTGTGACTGTGAACCGAGGGTGAATCGTATGTGTGTGGGTGTGTTGTGTGTGATTATTTTACAACAAAAAAAATTAATAAAATGGAGGAAAACCCTAAATCCTAAATCAACTCCTCTCTCTCCATTGACGGCTTTTCTTCTTCAATCTTGATTTTCTTTTTCCGTCGTCGACTGACCCGCTCATGTCTCTCCTTTGTTTAAGCCATCTCATCAACTTATTCTTTCTCCGATTTCGAATCTCACCTCCATCTTCCGTCGATTCTGAATCCCATCCTATATAAGACAAGCAAACAAAACAAAATCAAATAAGTTAACGGAGTTAACCTGAAACGCTTACGGTTTTAGTGGTTTTCACAGGGTTCTTTTCCAGTGATGGCGTGAGACGGAAACGCGAAGGTCTCGAAGGTGGCTCCTCGACGACGCCGGCGGACGGAGGATGGGCGGCTTACGGCGGAGTCTGAGAAATAGATAAGTTTCTTGCTTCTTTACATTTCTGGGGTTTTTTACGATTTGTGATTGTTGTGGATTTTGTGAGATTTGCTTGTGAACCGCTGTGTATTCGCCTCTTTTGCTCCCCCTTCAATTCTTCATCCTTTTATAATCGAAAATTGGATCTCCAATTGAATATCATTAAGAACCTTTCCGAATCTGTCTAAACATGTCGAAAGTCTGTTTTGGAAGGAGGTTTAATGCTTTCTGATTGAGTGCAATGACTGTTTCCTATTTCGTGTGATCTTGTCTGGGAAATAAACTTGAAGTGAATTATACTTCTATTGTTGCTTTCGAATCCTGTCTTCAATCCACTTTTGAGCTGTGGTGTATTTCTTATGCAGGTTATTCTAGCTTTCTCTGAAGTTGTGCAGTGGCTTCTTCAGTGTTAAGGGCACTAGACGCAGGCTGTAACCATCTAGTTGTTTCAACTGCTGCAGGAGGAGCCTCCGGTGTAGTAGCAGGTCCCAAGGGTAGCAGTTAGTTTGTTCTTAGCTGAGCTAACAACATTTGATTCTCCAAGAGGGTGTTGGCTTCCCACTTCACATCTAATTGCACTTAAAATAACAGGAAGCCATGAACTATCAATTAGAACCAATACTGGATCAGAAGAGGAGAAGTGAGCCGATGAGGATGCCGACCTAGTTTCAGAAGCGCTTGTTGCAATTTGATTTGGTTTATCAGAAGATGAAGTACTATCCACAACATTATCATTATTATTGACAGAAGCTTGAACCAATATGTCTTTGCTTCCTGCAGGTCGGTAGCCCAGAGTGAGGGTATATGAATCTTAGCAGCCAGAATCTCAAGGCGTACTACCGCTCCTTGTTGAAGTTCTCAAAAGTTCTTGAAGGGCTGGTCGAAAACATCCCGGTGCATACCGTCAATTTCGCCAAGTCGCGAGCAGGTATATTGCCTTGAATTTCCTCCTATGGATTGCGCTCTGAATAGATGCCATGTTTCCTTAGTCATGAATGATTCCTTTTTCCGTTTGTGACGACAGTCTTTCTTTTTATTTGAAACAGCTTTGGAACAACTGCTGCCTATGGCTTTCGAATCTGATCAAAGGCTTGAAGCTGCCTTCATCTTGGTGCTTTAATCCTTGCTATGACTTATTTGATTGACAACATTTTTCGAAAGGACCATGTCTCTTAAATGTCGATGCCACTGTAACTTTCTTTTTGTTGTGAAATTCTGTTCTATGGTTTTGATGAGGGTTTAGGAGCAAAAGCACCACTCAGTTTGTCAAGCATCCAATGCTTGGGAGCATTGAGCCTCTTCAAGTGATTCTTCAATCTTCTTGCCATTTTGGATGAACAAAATAAACAAGAGCTACAAAGCTAGAGAAACAAACTGATGAGTGGAAGCTGCAGCTTCTTCAAATGGGTGAGTTCAAAGAGAAAGGTATTTTCGGCAATCCTATGTTTAAGACTTACTGCCACTGCTCTTGTTGGTATTTGCCGGAAAAACAGGTGTTTTGTTAATTCAAACTTCTTATCGATGCAGTGAAGGGTTGATGGGTAGGTCGAACTGGGTGTGGTCTTGTATCAGGTGTCTTCTTTTCGAGGTGAGTACCGACGTAATCCCTTTTATGCCTTTCGTTGGATTTTGTAGTAAGACCTCACTTATCTCACTGCTGCTTTGGTGCAGGTGGTGTTAAATTCTACCTTATTGACGAAGACACGGCTGCAGCAACGAAGGCGTTGTGGATTTAAAAAAGCTAAGCGAGACCGCGGATCTTCCTTTGGAGGGTAATCAAAATGATTTCTTCTCGTGACGACTACCGACATCCCGCAAGATATAAGCTCTTGTAATCTGTTATAAACTCTTCTTTAACTTGTTGTATGTTTATTTGCAGCCGATGACCAAGACCCATTAAAGAAACTGTTGGCAAAAGCGCGCGACATTGCCATTCCGAAGTATGAAGTCCCTTTGGGAAATTCCTTCAAGTGGACAGAACAAGGTGTTGCAAAAGGAGACAGAAGATTAAAATGGTGGTCTTGTACAGGAGGTTTTCTCTGGCGGGAACCAAAGGCTCAGCTTCCACGGTAGTAGAACAACACACATCGATGTCGCAAATGGACCGATGAAACTAAAGGTAGCTATTACTGAAATGTTGGGGTAACTGTATCTGCAATTTCATGTAACATCCATTCAATCATGTGTCTTTCTGCCATAAAACATATTGCTTTCCCTTGTTGCTTCCAGTGATTTGCAGCGGGCGTATTTCGGTAAAGGCCGCGATAACAAGTTGTAACGGAGTTATTTAGCAAAGATCGAATTATTTTCATCCTTACCGTCGTGACAGGTTTTGAGTTTTGGAAGAAGTGTGTGAGCTCGACTTGCTATTAGGATTCACACACAGTTGCAATCAAATTCCACGAGACCCACTTTAGTTCGTTGCTATTCCTTTTGTTATTGTATTTGGCATGAGGATGCCTCTATGTTACAGACGTTTGAGCGTACTGTGAATCCTGGAAGTTTGAGTGCAATGCCTTGTAACGTTCCATCATTAAGGGCTATTAGGATGGGTTTGAATTTTGTATCAAATTGTAATCACATAAAAAAAGTTGAATTTATCCTGAACAAAATAATTCCGGTTGAGAAGGTCCTCTTGGACTAGTAGCTTGAGTGAATAATATGAATCTTGATATATTTCTTAAGCTTGTGAAGAATTGTTTTTGACATGGCTTTACATATTCATGGTAAAACTTAAACCATTTCTTTTACCCTTATCCAAACTTCTGGAACGATGCCACTTGAATGAATCCAATCAATTTGAGCCCTCTTGAATTTATTTCTGAGAGTTTCTACTTCAGAACGCAATGATCGCGAAGAAGATATCAATTCTTTGTCAAAAGAAATTAAATAATGATCCCATTTTACGAACAAAACTATAGTTTCTTTGGCATTATGAATCATATCCAATGCCAATGAAAGGAAGATCTTGGTTCTTCTTGGAATACACTTTGAGGAGCTTTAGAAAAAAAATTGAATAACGTGACCTTGATATTTGATGGGGATATGCTCAAACCTTGACTTCATAGTCCATGACAGAGCCAGTTGAAATGACACAGAAGACTTGAATATGTGGAAACCATATGACCTTTTGAATCAAAATCCATTGGTCGTGCCTTGAAATAACTGACTGTAAGGATTTTTATGCTTGACATTACTGCAGCTGCTTAACACTGGTTAGCCGTAAAAATATACATATGAAAAAAACGAGAAAAAAGAAAGCGCAAAGAGGTGGAGTTTCAAGGTCAAAAATTAGGGTGTGACAGATGCCCCTATTTAAGTTTCTTCTATCTGGAGTATGGAGATTAAAATCTCCGTCTCGAAGAGATAGGGGGGACTTACATACAAACATAGCACGGATTTTTGGCCCTAAGAAGCCACCGAATGCAAATGATATGCAAGGATATGAAATGCAAGACAGAAGGGTCCTGTGGGGAAATGGCGCCACAGGGGGAAAACTAGGCACGACACACGGGAAGAACAGGCCCATCAAAGTGAGACTCCATGGGGAAAGATCGACAATCACAAGGTGTCCATAAATATATTGTGAAGAACTCGTGGGAAAATCCATTGGAAGAACCGACCGTATAGGTCAAATGTAATGGTTCCAAGATATCAGCAGGAGAAGTCTACTGTCGAGACTTGTAACTTTAGTTGAGAATACTTTTGCCAAAGTATATTGTCAAAACCTTCAGGGAATCTGCTGTCGAGATTCTATGTTGAAGTTTGCTGGAGATATACCTCTGACGAAGTCCTCTGGAAATTTACTGCCGAGATAAGCCAGGAAATGAAATAGCAATACCTACTGCTGAGGTCCTCTGGAAATCTACTGCCGAGATTATCCAGGAAAAGAGATGTCTTTGAAATGAACCTCCCCGAGCGTCATGGTATGGGAACCATGAGCTGGTCTCAGTTTCTTGTAATAACCTCCCCACGCCTCATGGTTTGTTTGCCATGAACGGGTCTCAGTTTCTTGTTTGGACTTGAAAAGAGTTGAAATAAACCTCCCCGAGCGTCATGGTCTGGATGCCATGAGCTGGTCTCAGTTTCTACCTGAAATGATGAAAACTCATGAGAGCATCTTCACAGGGGCTTGAAAATTTTGTAGATTGTAGATGTTGTTGTAGATTTTTGGTTGTAAGCCATAATGTACTAGAGGTTGCAAAACTTCACCGGGGATCTTCAGGAGAGATGTGAGCCGGTTGAATTGTAAAGTATGTCTTCTCAAATAAAGAGAGACTAATTGTAATAAACTTCCTCAACTTCTTTGGGGAGATGTCGCTTGATGGAAATAAACTTGAGTGATTGGCTCGCTGGGGAATTCATTTCCGAGGAGCATCCTAGTTGTTGTAAAAATGTGTGAATTCTCAAATAAAGAGAAATATCTTGTAAGGTTTTCCATTTACCAAGTCGATAATCCTTGGGGATGGACAAACTTTCTTGAGGAGATTGTCATTTGTCATCTTGATAGGAAACCTGATTGAAAATGAGTTGCTCAAATAAAGAGGTTGCATTCAATCTAGATGTAAATTGTTAAGGAAGCCTTGTAATATTGTTGAAGAAAAAAATCCATCTTTAATAGTTATCTTCATAAAACTCTTCCTGGGGAGCCGAGTGCAAAATAAATGCACACTAAATCCATATTTAAGAGTTGGGGATGTCCACAATGTGATTTTCAGGGACCGAAATTCAATTCAGGAAACATCTGAAGAGAAACTGTCAAACATGACTCAACCATCGAGGTATGAGCTTGAATGGGAACTTAACTAAAGCAACCGTCCTCCACGAGGATCAAACTCTATGGGGAAATAGAAATATAATGCTTTTTCTGCCTAGGGCTGACAACTCTAATTGGAAGGGGAAGACGCGCCCAACCACTTGGGGACAAACACGGCCAAAGAGACAGAACAAACCGACGCAAAGATGCAAATGCATATGTCATGGTATCTATCTATATGCTATGCTGACAAAACAAACAGAAAGAGGCAACCGAAGATGAAGCATCTCGGAGCAAACATCCGACCAATCTTCAAAGATAGAAGTATCACTGGGGATAGATGGAGAACCAAATACGGGATCACACTCCTGCTTCAGGGCTTTAACAACCTTCTCTTGGGGAAATAGTGAACATTCCACTTGGAGACGTAACATCTTGATAAGTCTTGATTATCCTGTTGAAGATGAGAATAGAGATCTACCATGGGTGGATCAAACTCAATAACTGGCGTCCCAACTGCCCCACTGTTTTCAAACTCTTAGAGAGATTCACCGAATCTCGACGTAACTGGCTCTGATTGTCAGTATTATGGCTAAGTCTTTAAACATAGCTCTTCAGGTGAAGTCCAACTTGTAAATAATAAACCACTTGGAAGATAACTTGCCCCAAGTTAGCAGAACCTTCAAATCCCAATAGAACAAACTTAATGTTGATGCTCGTACATAAATCTTCTATGACATTGGCAAAAATCAACACGTATGAAATGTTAATTCTGAAACTGTTAATGAAACATACATGTTTGTCTTGAAGTTAGGATATCAATTTATTTTATAAAGCCAATCATCAAATTGAGCGTAGCTCATAGGAGTTAGGAAACGTTATCTCACTGAGTATGCTTTCGAATTACACCTTACTTCAATTAGGACTTTTGAAGGTCGTATTGTGGTTTAGTTTATAATGTGTAAGACAAAGGAGTAAGGTCCAAAGTATATTTGTACCCAACCATTTTGAAATATGTTCACTATTTTTGAAAGTTTTAAGTGCTCAATCAGGCTGATTAAAAGTTTCCCTGCCCCAGGTTAAAAAATGAGGGTTTGATTTGGGAAAAACAGGTTCTCAATCAAGGTCTGAAGGAGTTAAAGATGGATTAACTTCCTTATGTCTTTGGTGTTTAGAAGGTTTGAAACGACTCCTTATATCATCAGCAGGTTTTATTCGAAAGCATACCACGAGAGAGATCTTGCGTTTTATTTCGTCATCCTCCTTCCAATTCTTCACCAAAGTGAGAAAAATTGGGTAAAGTTGGCATTATAAAATTCTGAAAAACATTTTACAAGTGAAACGAATGGATTTCTTCAAGACAAACACTTATTGCACTACTTATTCAAAATAACATGTTCCTACATGCCAATTATGCTTTTAATCAAAGAAACAAAAAGTAAGCATAAGCAAACACAATAAACAGGTGATCAGCGTAACGGTGTTCCATTTAAGACTGGTCTTTCTCCTTTGAAGGTTAGCACTTCATCATCTATCATATCTTGAACTTTCTCTTGAAAAACTTTGCATTCTTCAATCGAATGCCCCAACACTCCATCATGAAATTCGCAGCTAGTGTTCAAGTTGAACCACGATGGGTGAGACTTCATGATTCTAGTCTTTCTGGGTGTCATCACCGAGTTTCTAGCAAAATAAAACCATAGCCGACTGTAAGTCATTGGGATAAGATCAAACCAGCGAGTTTCTTCTTTCGAGATACTCAGAGGTATCTTCTGATTCTGACACTATCTCCGAACCTGTCGATTCTGATGCTGATCTGGAGAAGTCAACCTTCGCTTATGAGGTAGTTGCTGCTTGTGCTGAGCAGTCGCTTCATACTGATGTTGAGGATGAGGCACTGGAACTGGATCTGGCAGGAATTGAGAGGGATCCCAAACTGCATTAACATCAACGCTTCCTTCCTCTATGGAATCATCAATTGAAATTTCTTTGTTAGCTTGGTCATTCAAGTTATCTTGAATTCTTCCATTTTTGATTGCATTCTCGATGTTTACTCCGACTTCCACAATCTTGGAGAAATCTAATGGCACAGCGCCTACCATTCTACCATAATAAGAGTATGGTAGCATTCTTAGGAACATCTTGATTAATTCTTTCTCTTGAAGTGGTGGATGAACTTGGGCTGCCAACTCCTTCCATCGTTGTGCGTATTCCCTGAAAGATTCATCGTCATTCTTACTCATGTTCATCAATTGATCACTGTCTGGAGCCACGTCCAAATTATAGTTATATTGTTTCACAAAAGCGTCAGCTAAATCTCTCCACGACCGAATTCGATTCCTTTGTAGCTTCATATACCATATAAAGGATGCCCCAGATAAGCTTTCTTGAAAGCAGTGAATCATCAATTCGTCATTGCCAATATAAGCAGCCATCTTTCGACAAAACATCGTCAAATGGTATCTTGGACAACTAACACCCTTGTAAACTTCAAAGACAGGTATTTTGAACTTCAAAGGAATAATTACGCCTGGAACTAAACATAAGTCATGAGTATCCAGATCAGATGCGTCAACTCCTTTCATCATTTTCAATTGTTCTTTAAGATCACAAAATTCTTTCTCCATCACTATGAATCTAGGATCATCCATCTTCAACTTAGCATGAACATTCGGAGGATTTGGTATACACTGCAGAGACTGGGAGACTCTTTCATCAACTGGGACAACCAAGTTCTCTCGCACAGGCTGAAGTTGAGTAGGAACATCCACTTCCTGAACATTATGATCAAATAACGATTTAGTCCTCACTCTAAAGCCAGTTATGGGATCCATATCCTTTGTTCTCTTTACTATCCTTTAGTAATGCTTCGAGCTTGTTCAGATGGTCGAGATGTCAGCTGACAGACAAAGACAGAAGACCGGATGAGCCACAGAAGAGGAGAGACACATGCATATGCAGGATGCTAAATGCAGGATGCTATGCAAGAATGCAGAAATGTAGGGTTTCATGGAACTCAAGTTTTTATAAACGTTACAGAGTACCAAAGAAAATTCATTTATTATTCTTTTGATATTGGATTACAAGGAAACATTTTTATAAGAGTCCTGACATAATAGCTACATAAAAGCTAGTAAAAGCCTTAAGGAAGTCCTTCATCGTGCTTGTTGATTTGTTCTTCCACTTGGATCTTCTTGAAGATAAGTTGTCCAGGATCGACTTCTAAGGAGTAGTGTGATAGATGAAAATAAACCCTCTATCTCTTGTTGGAAGATAAGGAAAGAAGCCCTCATTCACTTGGATCTTTAATATTGATGAAAGGTGTTTGAACTTCTATTGATCCTTGACGATAAAGGAAACTTCTTGTATTTGCCTTTTGAGTCTTCTTGATTCTTCCATTAGTGCCCTTAACTTCCTTAGATCACCAAAGTTAGGACTCTTAAAAGAATATTTCAAAATGTTTTTTTGTAATCCCTATTGGTTCTATAATGTTTATAAATAAACTCGGGATTCCATGAAACCAATGCAATATGATGCTTTATGAATGAAACAAACACAAGTAAGCATATAGATGCACAAAGGTAAACAAACAAAGGGGACCCTAGGTTTGCAACGAGCATGGAGCCGAATGGTATACCCGTTCCCAAAGGATACGGACTAAGGGTTGATTGTACCTGCAGAACAAGGTTCTAATAAGGTTCCCAAAGTCATTAGCCCATCTTTCAGATATTATCAACTTCCCAAGTACTCGGTGGTTAATAATATTCTCAAGAGAACCTCTTTTGAGTGTAGCATCGTGTAGCACTATTTCGGGGGGTACCCCCTCATAGCCCCGCACTACATCCTAATAAAGGACAAAGTGGGGTTAAGGTAACTACGGTCCTCAATATCATAGGCTCCAACATCGAATATAGTGCATGTTTTCACGATTAAGAACTCGTTCAACAATACAATTTTCGAGAGGGCCTCAATTGAGCGTGATTTTCAAGTCAGCTTGGTCAGGATTCCACCCCCTATAAGCCTCTTTGAACATATCACTATCCTATCTTAAGTTCACTCAAGTCCGGGTGTAGGACTTTGTCTTACCACTCAAAGGTAGCAACCCAAAAGCAATAAATAAACAAGTATACAAGTAAACAATTAAGCAAATAGAAGCAAATATAAACAAAACAAGTTAGGGAAACCCACTAAGGTTCCCCAGTGAAGTCGCCATTTTTGTCGCGGTGAAATTTGGATACCAAGCTATTGATGAGCTTGAATCTTAATTTATTTACAACCGAACTTTGATTTGTCCAAAGGAAGGGATAAAGATCGAAATTCCCACAATGCAATGCAAATGCAAGGTTAGAGAGTTTAGGTTCGGGGGTTGGTTAAACTTAGGGAAGGTGCTAGCATCCTAAGTTTCTGTAGTACTCTACAGGAACCTCTTATTTTATGTTTGTTTATTGCTAAGGGTTATCTGCTTAATGGTTAAAAGACCTAGGGGGTTTATTTCTAAGTATACTCGATAAGATATCGCATTTATGCCTACATATCCTAACGCGAGTGGAATCAGAGTATCTGTAGTTCCCCTAAAGGGTTTGAGAAGTTCTTTGACTGTAGTCAAAGTTCCTATGGGTTTAGGGTAGTTGATTGATTGATTTTAGGAGAAAAGATGAGTTGTCATTTTAAGGGAGATTTAACCACCACAAATTGTAGCAAAATAGTCTTTGCATCGTCTTAAGAGAAGGGCTCAAGTACTCGGATGTATCGACGAGTACGCCTCTATCTCTTTTAAGGCAAACTCCCTACATATTGGTTGTATTGATGTGGGGTGGAGGTTCTATCTCGGTTAGGATGATTAACATCTTTCTCTAATGTTTGAATAAGTTTGTATTGAGTTGATTGTGTTTTTTCCAAGTTGTAAAGTAAAGACAAAGGTCCTCCTATGGTGTAGGATCTATCCTAGAGATCAACTTGAATAGGATCAAGGATCAGGTGGGGAGAATGATGCAAATGTAAATGCAATACACACAAGTGTTAAGTCATGTGTAGGTTCTTCCTTTGGACGGTATGCAATGCGAGAATATAAGTACGATGATTGTAAATTATGGAAAGAAATAAAAGCAGATAAAGTAAACATACATACGCATGAAAGCGCTAAGTGTGCAAGCGTGTAAATTGTGTATGTGAATGTGCGTGGAATCGGGGCGTGCACGATTGATTGAATTGCATTACGATGTTGATTGTTTAATTAGGGAGTTGAGAAAATGGTTGGATTGATTTTAAGCGGGATTAATTTTAAGAGAAGTTGAATTAATTTTAGTTGAATTGCGCTTAGTGAGGTTAATCGATTTTCTATGTGAAATTGATTTTAATGCAAAAAGTTGTACTTGATTATTAATAGTGAGATTGGTTTTATAAAAGGATTATATTAATTATATTAGTTTTAAGATTATAAATTGATTAGATTTTTAGGTAGGATAATTTTAATTAAATGAGGATTTATTCAAATAAAATAAATTGTAGTAAGTGAGAAAAAGTTTTATTTTATCATCTCAGGTTTAAAATAAAAATTAGATTTTTAATGGAAGAGATTTAATATAAATTTGAGAAAAGAAGGTTATAGGATGGATTCTTAGTTATTAATAAAACACAGATTATTTAGAAAAAAAAGGATTTCTTAATAAATAAATAAATAAAAGATTTTTTTTTATCAACAAATGAAATAAATATCAATTATTTTAAATTAAAAAGGGTTTATCTTTCTACTTAAGAACAATTATATTTTATTATTTTAAAAAGAAATTACAAAATAAATGGTGAGCTTGAATAAATTATTAAATGAATTATTACTCTTCCTTAAAGCTAATTTTTTTAAAAAAGATGGTTGATTAATTAGCAATAGGTTAATGATTAGATTAGCTAAAAAAGATTAATTAAAATGGATAGGTTAAATAGGTTGATTAATGGCAGATTAGGTGGAGTTTAAAAAGTGATTAGGGGGGTTAACGGTGGATTATGAAGAGATTAAGGGGAGGCGCGCGATCGCATGTGCGCGGGTGCACAAGGCTACGGTGGGCAAGCGCTGTGGTGCATTGTATGTGTTTGGGTGTGTTGTGTGTGATTATTTTACAATAAAAAAAAATTAAAAAAACGGAGGAAAACCCTAAATCCTAAATCAACTTCTCTCTCTCCATTGACGGCTTTTCTTCTTCAATCTTGCTTTTCTTCTTCCGTCGTCGACTGACCCGCTCACGTCTCTCCTTCTTTGTTTAAGCCATCTCATCAACTTCTTCTTTCTCCGATTTCGACTCTCACCTCCATCTTCCGTTGATTCTGAATCCCCTCTTATATAAGACAAGCAACCAAAACAAAATCAAATAATTTAACGGAGTTAACCTGAAACTCTTATGGTTTTAGTGGTTTTCGCAGGGTTCTTTGCCGATGATGGTGTGAGACGGAAAAGCGAAGGTCTCGAAGGTGGCTCCTCGACGACGCCGGCGGACGAAGGATGGGCGGCTCACGGCGGAGTCTGAGAAATAGATAAGTTTCTTGCTTCTTTACATTTCTGGGTTATTTTACGATTTGTGATTGTTGTAGATTTTGTGAGATTTGCTTGTGAACCGCTGTGTATTCGCCTTTTTTGCTCCCCCCCTCAATTCTTCATCCTTTTATAATCGAAAATTGGATCTCCAATTGAATACCATTAAGAACCTTTCCGAATCTGTCTAAACATGTCGAAAGTCTGTTTTGGAAGGAGGTTTAATGCTTTCTGATTGAGTGCAATGACTGTTTCATATTTCGTGTGATCTTGTCTGGGAAATAAACTTGAAGTGAATTATACTTCTATTGTTGCTTTCGAATCCTGTCTTCAATCCACTTTTGAGCTGTGGTTTATCAGAAGATGAAGTACTATCCACAACATTATCATTATTATTAACAGAAGCTTGAACCAATATGTCTTTGCTTCCTGCAGGTCGGTTGCCCAGAGTGAGGGTATATGAATCTTAGCAGCCAGAATCTCAAAGCGTACTACCGCCCCTTCTTGAAGTTCTCAAAAGTTCTTGAAGGGCTGGTCGAAAACATCCCGATGCATACCATCAATTTCGCCAAGTCGCGAGCAGGTATATTGCCTTGAATTTCCTCCTGTGGATTGCGCTCTAAATAGATGACATGTTTCCTTAGTCATGAATGATTCCTTTTTCCGTTTGTGACGACAGTCTTTCTTTTCATTTGAAACAGCTTTGGAACAACAGCTGCCTATGGCTTTCGACTCTGATCAAAGGCTTGAAGTTGCCTTCATCTTGGTGCATTAATCCTTGTTATGGCTTATTTGATTGATAACATTTTTCGAAAGGACCATGTCTCTTAAATGTTGATGCCACCGTAACTTTCTTTTTGTTGTGAAATTCTGTTCTGTGGTTTTGATGAGGGTTTAGGAGCAAAAGCACCACCCAGTTTGTCAAGCATCCAATGCTTGGGAGCATTGAGCCTCTTCAAGTGCTTCTTCAATCTTCTTGCCATTTTGGATGAACAAAAGAAACAAGAGCTACAAAGCTAGAGAAACAAACTGATGAGTGGAAGCTGTAGCTTCTTCAAATGGGTGAGTTCAAAGAGAAAGGTATTTTCGGCAATCCTATGTTTAAGACTTACTGCCACTGCTCTTGTTGGTATTTTTCAGAAAAACAGGTGTTTTGTTAATTCAAACTTCTTATCAATGCAGTGAAGGGTTGATGGGTAGGTCGAACTGGGTGTGGTCTTGTATCAGGTGTCTTCTTTTCGAGGTGAGTACCGACGTAATCCCTTTTATGCCTTTCGTTGGAATTTTGTAGAAGGACCCCACTTATCTCACTGCTGCTCTGGTGTAGGTGGTGTTAAATTCTACCTTATTAACGAAGATACGACTGCAGCAACGAAGGCGTTGTGGATTTAAAAAAGCCAAGTGAGACCGCAGATCTTCCTTTGGAGGGTAATCAAAATGATTTCTTCTCGTGACGACTACCGATATCCCGCAAGTTATAAGCTCTTGTAATCTGTTATAAACTCTTCTTTAACTTGTTGTATGTTGATTTGCAGCCGATGACCAAGACCCGTTGAAGAAACTGTTGGCGAAAGCGCGCGACATTGTCGTTCCGAAGTATGAAGTCCCTTTGGGAAATTCCTTCAAGTGGACAGAACAAGGTGTTGCAAAAGGAGACATAAGATTAAAACGGTGGTCTTGTACAGGAGATTTTCTCTGGCGGGAACCAAAGGCTTAGCTTCCACGGTAGTAGAACAACACACATCGATTTTGCAAATGGGCCGATGAAACTAAAGGTAGCTATTACTGAAATGTTGGGGTAACTGTATCTGCAATTTCATGTAACATCCATTCAATCATGTGTCTTTCTGCCATAAAACTTATTGCTTTCCCTTGTTGCTTCCAGTGATTTGCAGCGGGCGTATTTCAGTAAAGGCCGCGATAACAAGTTGTAGGGGCGTATTTGCAGCGGGCGTATTTCCGGTTGAGAAGGTCCTCTTGGACTAGTAGCTTGAATGAATAATATGAATCTTGATATATTTCTTAAGCTTGTGAAGAATTGTTTTTGACATGGCTTTACATATTCGTGGTAAAACTTAAACCATTTCTTGTACCCTTATCCAAACTTCTGGAACGATGCCACTTGAATGAATCCAATCAATTTGAGCCCTCTTGAATTTATTTCTGAGAGTTTCTACTTCAGAACGCAATGATCGCGAAGAAGATATCAATTCTTTGTCAAAAGAAATTAAATAATGATCCCACTTTACGAACAAAACTATAGTTTCTTTGGCATTATGAATCATATCCAATGCCAATGAAAGAAAGACCTTGGTTCTTCTTTGAATACACTTTGAGGCGCTTGAGAAAAAAAATTGAATAAGGTGACTTGATATTTGATGGTGATATGCTCAAACCTTGATTTCATAGTCCATGACAGAGCCAGTTGAAATGACACAGAAGACTTGAATATGTGGAAACCATATGACCTTTTGAATCAAAATCCATTGGTCGTGCCTTGAAGTAACTGACTGTAAGGATTTTTATGCTTTACATTATTGTAGCTGCTTAACACTGATTAGCCGTAAAAATATACATACGAAAAAAACGAGAAAAAAGAAAGCGCAAAGAGGTGGAGTCTCAAGGTAAAAAATTATGGTGTGACAGTATCCACGCAGTTAAGAAAACTCTGACATCGCCGTCAGTAATTTGCTAAATAAAAGCAAACTTTGAACCCAAAAGGTAAAGACATCTGACATCGCCGCCAGGCACCTGTGGGGATAAAAGAACTCTAACATCACCGCCAGACAACGTAAATCTAATGAAACACCTGACATCATCGCCAGACAACCTCAAAGTTGATAAACATCTGACATCGCTGCCAGAAAACCACAAAGTAGACAAAGATCTGACATTGCCGTCAGAAGACCAAAACATCCGACATCACCGCCGGAAAACCAAATCATCTGACATCGCCGCTAGAAAACCAAAACATCTGACATCACCGCTGAAAACCAAATCATCTGACATCGCCGCTAGAAAACCTCAACATTCAACATCGTCGCCAAAAACCCAAAACATCTGACATCGCCGTCGGAAACCAAATCATCTGACATCGCCGCCAGAAAACCAAAACATCCGACATTACTGCCGGAAACCAAAAAGTAAATAACATTCTGACATCACCGTCAGAAAACCACACATCTGATAAGAGAACCTGACCTCGTCGCCAGATAGCCACAAATCTGTGAAACCTCTAACCTCGCCATCAGTAAAAGTAGAAACATCTGACATCGTCGTTAAATAATCACACTTCTGGTAAACACCTGACATCACCTTCAGATAATCACAAAGTAGAATAAACATCTGACATCGCCGCCAGATAAACACCATGCTGATAAAACATCTGACATCGCCGCCAGAAAAACGTTAGACATCGCCGCCAAACAAAACCCAATATTGAGAAAATACCTGGCATCGCTGCAAGAACACCACAGAGCAAAACAAAGATCTGACATTGCTGTTAGTAAACCACAAAATCTAAGAAACATCTGACATTTCCGTCAGGCATCTGTAAACTTGAGAATCATCTGACATCGCTGTCAGGCATCTGTAGGGAATAAAAATTTCTGCACTGGACCCGCAGATAAGGGCATTTGACATCATCGCCAGGCATTCGCTAAATAAAAGCGAACATTAAAAGTCATACAAAGTTATAATCATCCGATGATAGCAATCACAAGGAAACTATGCTGGGGAAATAACACAAGTCGGGGTTTAAACACCACCCGGGCAAAGATATCAACCAATTGCGTGATACACCTGAAACAGAGAGATAACAACCTGGTTTATGTTTCACATGCATATGTTTGAAAATGGCGTAATGCTTCATACGAAATGGAAATGCTACGGATTTGGGTAGATGCTATGCACGCCTGCAGATGTAACGGAACTGAATCAGCAAAATAAATGCTAGAGAAACCACCCTGCTGGGGAAACAACCTACTCATGCCAATAACAATTGGACTTATGCCGAGGAAACGAGCCTTCGCTTACCTCCTACAAAGAAAATGTCGGGGTAACAACATTCCTTCATCCTGTTGGGAATTACTCAACTGAAAACGAATCTACCTGGGATGTATCTCACTCAGTGGGGAGAAAATCCAATCACAACTCATTGGGGAGTGCAATACGAACATGCACCTTGCGGGGATTAAACATGCACCAACTGCTGAAGGAAAGCGTACACGCTACCTGCTCACTTAAACTGCATACAAACTCTACTGGGGATAGAGATGTAAATTCCGCTTGCTAGGGAAATAGACTCCGGCTGGAGATAAGACGAAGTTCATCCACACCTCTTAGCCCCAAGGGTAACGACCCTGCAAAACTGAACAAACAGACATGATATCCTACGCAAACGGCACTATCTCAGTCATCATTCGTGACGTTGTTCAATTAATTCAGAGTTTTAACAATTATTGGCCAAGGCCTGCAAGTTTATGCATGTGCAAGTTTATCAAAACATTCGGCGTTTTTCACAAACAAAACAGTAAAAGTTAAAACAAAACAAACGAGATACCGAATAGTATATGTTTATTGATAAATGGCCTGTAAATAGGCAAATTTTTACAATAGATGCAACCCATGAAAAGAGGAAGCTGCGCAAAAACAATACATATATGCACAGAAATATATACAAAAGTGTACAGAAATGTCGGCAATGTGGCACAGACAAACACCATGAGCTGATCCCTCTATGACTCGCCTGACCTCAATGCTTTCCTGACGCTTTGTCTTCAGAAGAGATTGATTCGGATAAACGGACCTCAGGTCCTCCCAATCCACTAAGCAATGAAGTTCTAACGCAGACCGCAGTCATTTGCTTTTCAATCCCTAACTTTTGCCTGAACCGCCCTTTTGGGTTTTCGAATCACCGAGATACCCATTTTTTCCAAAGTTGCCTTTTCAGGTTTTCGAATTTGTGGGTTTACATCTTTTCATTTTTATCCCTAATTTTTTCCTGAACCCATTCTCTTTTTTTTATGGCTCGCTGGGATGCCCCACTTTGCCTGGATATTCTTTTTTCTTTCCAGCGGGTCTCTTTAAGCAAAGTATTTTTTAACTGCGTCGGCGTTCACAGGGGATGTACAATCCTCGCCATCCATGGTGGACAACAACAAGGCTCCTCCAGAGAAGACCTTTCAAACAACATATGGACCTTCATAGTTAGGAGTCCATTTACCCCTGTGATCTAATTGTGGTGGGAGAATCTTTTTCAGCACAAGATCGCCCGTGTGAAAGCTTCGAGGACGCACCTTCTTGTCTAAAGCTTTCTTGATCCGGCTCTGATACAACCGACCGCATGCGATAGACGCTAGCCTCTTTTGATCCATCAGGCTGAGCTGATTCAATCTGTTCTTTATCCATTCTGCCTCATCGAGCATGACGTCGACCAAAACTCTTAAAGAAGGAATCTCGACCTCCAATGGTAGGACAACTTCCATACCATATACCAGCGAGAAAGGAGTTGCTTCGGTTGATGTGCGTATCGTCGTACGATAGCCGTGAAGAGCAAAGGGCAACATCTCATGCCAATCCTTATAAGTGACAACCATCTTTTGCATTATCTTCTTGATATTCTTATTGGCCGCTTCAACAACGCCATTTATCTTCGGTCGATAGGGAGATGAGTTGTGATGCTCGATTTTGAAATTCTGGCACAATTCCTTCATCATCTTATTGTTCAGATTCGAACCATTGTCAATAATGATTTGCTCGGGTATTCCATATCTGCAGATGATGTCCTTCTTTTTGAACCGGGCTACGACTTGCTTTGTGACATTGGCGTACGATGCTGCTTCAACCTATTTGGTGAAGTAATCGATGGTGACCAAGATGAAACGATGACCATTGGATGCGGTTGGCTCAATCCTGCCAATCATATCAATGCCCCACTGTTTCCCTTGAAAGTCGAAAAACAACCGCTGATCTTCCAAATCTAACTTTGGTGACTCACAGGATCGATCAGATTGATCCTAGGACATGTGCTAAAAGATTTATTTTTGGGTTTTAAGAATCTATTCAAGTTCCACACTCGAACAATATTGGGACAAAGAATCCTAAAAGAACATCTATTCGACTACAGGTTAATCTAAAGGTAAAGTGAGGCTTTCAATAAAAGAGAAGAAAGTCTGTTGGTAGGGGTGAAGTTAGATTTAAGACGAAGAGAAAAGAATTGCGTAGGAAAGAGAGAAATAAGGCAAGGAGGAAAAGGGGTAAAGACAATAAAGACAATAAAAGACTTTGTAAAACTTAAAGTAAAAACAAGTAAATTGCATTAAGTTAAAAGATGGTGTGTTTACATCACGTACACTCTCTTACAATACTCGCTTTCTCTACACTCGGATACTTGGAGTAGTTTCAAGAGTAATTTGTACAATAGTAAATTACAACACACCTTTGGACACGTCTAAGACACTCTATTTATAATAACAAAACAATAACCTCTCATAACTTCCATCATAATCTCCTTCCGCCACTTGTCTCAAATGCATGGATCTATTACTCATAAGGTGACACGTGCCTCCCTCCATTTTCCACAAGCAAAACCGTTCCCTCCAACATTCAAATTTCAAAACTTCGACAAACCATTCGTCTCAGCGGACGGTCGAACTCTTAGCCTCTGGGTGAGTTCTTCGACTTAGCTATTTTGCTTCTTTCGACCATTCTTTTTATCTCAAACTATATTTTACCCTTTTGTCTTGAATAGCTTCTTTCTAACTGAGGCGTCGAATTTAGGAGCTAACAAATTGCCCCCCAAAAATGTCTTTTCAATTTCGACTGTGGAAAAGCACATTTTTTGACAACGTCTGGCTTTCGACGCCTCTTTGCCACCATGAATGTCGCCTGATACTCCTTTCCACCAATGCCAGTCTGAGAAGTTGAAAGGGGAGGAAAAAGAAAGAGAGAGATAGCTATGAACATGCAAGCTACTGTTCCGCCACCTTGATGCACGTTTTATGACGTCATTATCATCATGGCTATTTCCTCGGGACTCAACAAAATCGTGGGCCATCATCACCCTACCACCCTCAGGGACGTGATTTATAACTATTACCTCTGCCATTCCACATCCAAGCATACACGTGGCCCACTAACTCTGGCCCCTTAATGATGGAAACTTTCAGCCTTCCACTCACTATATAAGTAATTTCCCTTTGTTGTTTTCATTTTTTACAACTTCTCTAATTCTTCACGACTTTCCTTGCTTTTTCTCTAATTTTCTGATTCCAACCAACAAACTCTTACTTCTTTTAATAATGGCTGATCATCAAAAGAAGAAAATGCAACCTAAGGGACAAACTTCTGCATCCACACTTCCTCCCTTTGCTAGCTTGAGCGGCACCCAGGCGGTAAAGAATCAACAGTTCATCCGCGAACCCCTAACGGAGGAGAAACGCCACATTTACGAATCTCAGGTAATTATTCCTATTACTGTTGTAGGGAGACCTTTAGCCATGTCTGGGCCTTTACCCCCTCCAGGTCTCGACTACTCCGCCATCAAAGATTTCTTCCCCTCTTATAGAACCACTAAATCCCTAGGGCAAAAAAACTTCAATAAAATTTCCACTGACGGTCCTGATAGCCTGAGCCTTTTCGACGTAGACTTTAGGTATCTTCATGATGGGGCCAGATTGTTTAGGGCCACTCCCTACTTCAAAGATTCTGAACTCTATCTCAACTGGCTGACGAAAATAGAGAAGGTAAAAGCCCAGGAATGGAAGGACACTGGGATTTACGATCTGATTATGATGTCGAAGGTAGGCCCTTCGTAATGCCCTCTCATGCTGGCCTCCTCCTTATTCTTCTGGGATAGGACTCACAACACTTTTCACCTTCCTTGTGGGATAATGACACCCACTTTACTCGACGTAGTGGCCATTGTAGGTCTAAAACCCTACGGCCTTGTCTATGATCCTGAGATCGATAGTCATGACAGCATTGGTTTTGCCAATACTAAACACACTTATACAACTTTTGTCCAACACTACCACAATAAAACTAGTACCTCTGTTAATGATGAAGAACACATAGCCTTCTTGGCCATGTGGTTATCCCGCTGTGTATTTTGTACCAAATCTTTGCAGGTGGCGCAAAAGTATCTGGTCCTGGCCAACCAACTACATGTGGAGAGAGGCGTTTGCCTCAATGAAATGATCCTGGCTAGTCTTTACGAAGCCTTGGGCGAAGGTGCGGGTAAACTGAAAGATTCTGACAGTCATGGCAATTTGCTGTTGTCGGGCCCCTTCTGGCTTCTTCAGTTGTGGCTTAATGCCATGTTTGAGCACAGTCTTTCCAACAAAGGTGAAGTTGATGAACGTTCGCCTGCAGTTGCTGAGAAAAGAGTCGAATGGCCTCGCCTGGCTCAACTTACTCCTAGCGAGGAAGGCCATTCCCTTCGATCCAATTTGTCCAGCTTTGTTCATATGTTTGCAAAACGGCATGAGTTTACCGCGAACATGGCTCCCTTCGCAGAACAAAAATGTGGGCCATAATGGTTTACTAGACCCTTCCCTGCTCCCTTAAAGAAATACGAGGAGGAGTCAAAGCTAATCTAGGAGAGATTCCTCATTCCCCGCCTACTGATCCACAAACTAAACCTTGTAAAGGGTCACTCTAGCCTGCTAGTCTATCAACCTAACTTGGTCTCCAGGCAATTTGGGTTAATTCAAACCTTTCCCAACTGCTTGTACGATAAGAAGTCACATGTCATCCTTCCTTTTTTCTGTGTTGTCTCCTCTGGATTGTTCGACGCAACTGGCACGCCACGCTCACAAGTCCTACCTCACACCTGTTCACTTTGAACTCTCTTATCTTTGCTCCCAAAATTTCTATGACTGGTGGTCGAAGCATTATGCTTCAGAATTTCTCGATGCTCCTAGTTTTACTCGCTTGATTGACCAAGCTTTCATTGATGTGCAGGAGAAGGTCAAGAAGGTACGTCTACTCATATCAAAGAGATCCAAGCCTTCCAGAAATATTTCGAAACTGCCTATCGACCAGATGATGTTAGTCGAACCATCCGCGAGTCTGCTGTTACCTTAAAAGAAAAATTTTCCAAAAACCTGGATAGTTTAAAGATTCCCTCTTCTGTTCCTCGCGAGAAACGGTATGAGGTTGCCTTTAAACTTTTTCCCCCAAAAATCCCTCGACTACCAACCGCTGGTTTTGGCATGGCTCTTGCCCCTCCATTTCCAGATTGGTTTATTTGTGGAGATGCTATAAAAATTCTTCGACAGCAGTCTAAACCCAAGGCCCAACGGGTGGTTCCGACTAAACATATACTCGATACGTTTAAAGGGCACCTTCATGTCAGTATCGAAGATGTTCGCATCAAATCCGACATTCTTGAAGGTTCATCCCCCTTCAATTTGGACTTCCCTCTCTGAGCTTTATTGTTGCTAACTGTTTTAAGTATCATCTATTTTTCAGCTGCTCCGAAACGTGCTGCCCCAACAACCAGGACTGAAGTCAAGGACGAAGGTCAAAAGGTAGCCTTCCGCAACTTTTACTATCTCGATCTCCTTAATCAATCTCACCATTTCGTATTGTTTTCAGGCTAGTCAAAAACCACCTACCCCTCAACGAAGATTAAAAAGGGCTTCTCCCCAAGTTATTCTTGATTCTGGTGACGAAGACGAGTCTCCTCGTGAGAGTCTTCAGGTAAAAAGAAAAAGAAAGATTATCCATGATGTGGATGCTCCTGATGTTCCACCTGCTCCTGTTGTGACCAACACACCTCAACCTACTAATCCTCCTCAAGAACCTACTCCAACTCCCTTAGGGGATGCTTCGATCCAGGCGGCTGTCCCCATGGAAAGTGACAATTCGAGTCCCGCTGACGAAACTGTCAAGGTATTGTCGCTTCCGCGAAAATAAGGTGCCGGCAAAACAGAAGAGTCGCCACCTTTCGTTATTTATCCCTCGGAACGAGAAAGGAAACGATCGGAAAAACCTGACGAAAAGGTATAAGACAAGGTCATCGCAACCATTGTCTGGGTTCAGGAGTCGGTTACGCAAGGGAAAGGTATTAGCACCCCTCACGTCCATCGTACTCGATAGGATCCACGCTTGTTGTGTTTATCGGACGAGTTGGTTTATCTATCTACCTATCAAGGCTGGCTTAAAAAGAAAACAAAATGACTCGGCAAAGCGTCACACTTTATGCCTACGTATTCTCATCAGAGAATTGAGAAATCAGAGTCAACGTAGTTCGACTAATTACGGGTTACGGGGAAGGTGGCTCGCCAATACATCAGTATTGTTCCTACGTACTCTCAACGGGCATGAGAGATCAGAGTTTACGTAGTTCAGGATAATACGGATTACGGGAATTCAGATTCATCTGTTTTATCGAGTAGGGTTAACAAACGGTTCCAGCAGTTAGGGATAAAGCCTGTTTGCGGTAGAACTGGGAGTTAACGACACTCTTTTCTTCAGAAAAGCTCTCCTTTGAATTACGGGCCCACGGGGCAAAAAGGTTTGAAGTTTGTTTTCTGTCTTTTACGGAAGAACTGTTTTTTATGGATGTTTGTAACTAGCATCGCACTAGAGACTATGACCTGAGAGTGAATGTGTCGCATGTCACCCAAAGGGTGCCATACTAAACATCCAGACTGTTGAAAAGAAACTCTCCAACAATCCTTTCTCAGATAGCTTAAGGCTCGTAACGTATGACGTCAGTTAACTTTTATTATTGTATTTTGATTTGTTTTGAGATGAGAAGAGGACAGGCTCAACTAAGTGGATTCATCCTATACTGTTATCATGCCAAGGATTCATCCTATAGTTGAGGTTTGAAACAGGGAACTCCTAGAAGTTGTCATGCATAGGTTTCAACCTAAAGTTCTATCATCACTTCCTTATCAAAGGAGATGAGATTCCTAGGGGATCATGCCAATGATAAACAACAACAGATAAAACATCATCTTAAACAGTAAACAGTAAACAAATGTATAGTAAAATGCATGCAATGCAAGTGAGGGAGGAAATGTGTGTGGGGCATCAGCCTCCACAAGCTCATCTCAACCTCAAGCCAGATATGAATAACTGCAATCATACAGAGAAAATAACGTGCTATCAAGCAAAATATGAGTAACTGCAATCATACAGAAGAAGTAAAACATGCTATCAAGCAAATACAAACCACATGGGCAAGGGAGCTGGGCTCTACCGAATGCCCGCAAGCAAAGCCATACAGTAAAAATACAAGCAGAGGGAGTAACTCAACCTCTAGTGCAATCATGCTCCTAGCTTAATTCAGTCTAGATGTGAACTTATTCTAATGCATCAAGCAAATCACATAAGTCACATCAATACAGAAAAGAAAACAGACAGGAAAGAAAGCAGATCAACCCCTCCTTCAATTTCAAGCTTCAGCTCTTCTGACAGCAATTCAGTCCTCAGTCTGTAACTGCTCTTCAAGTCTTTCATCTTCAATGACAAGTATCAACTTACTTCTCCAAGCTTTCAATACACTAAACATAAGTATCAACTTACTTCTCCAGTCAATTCCACCTTCAGGATTCAACCCTAATATCAAGTATCAACTTGACTCCTTCAGTCTCTCAATGCATCAATGTAAGTGTCAACTTATCCTTTATTCCTCAAGCCTCAGCTCTTCACTCAATCTCAATTGGATCTTCTTCACAAGTACCAACTTGTTCTTCTTGCTTCAGCTCTCTTTGCTTTACCAGTATCAACTTGGTCTTCTTCATCTACAAGCTTCAGCTTCTCATAGTAGTCTTCAATCACAAGGAAGTATCAACTCCACTCTTCAATCTTCTTCAAGCAAGGAACTCCATCCTCTAACAAGGGAGAAATATGCATCTATCAAGAGTAAAGTTTGGATGATTGGTAGCAGAGTGAAGACCAAAGGTCACCACTAGGCATCCTGTCATCAGAGAAATTGACCCTCAAAGGTTCTACCAATTTGCAAAGAGCCACACATCCTACCAAAGGAGGGATGAGGCCTTTACAAGGGACCTTACATCATAGGGAAGAATGGAATTGATCAACATATTCCATGTTTATGAAGGAAGAGAACTATCTAGAAGCTCTGCCTACAAAACCCTAATCTTAACCTAATCAAAGCTACACCAAAAGAAGGGAAGATCTTCAAATCCCAGCCTCTTCAAGCAATCCAATGCATCTTCAACTTGTCTTCACCATCATCCAAGATCAAACAAAACAAAACCCTAATCTAAGGGAACTAAAGATGTTAATCTAGTTGAGTTAGTGCCTTAGAATCATCTAAAACTAGCACCTAAACTAAAATCAATCAAAAATAGTAAACTATCTTATAAATTTCTACAAAAATTCCTAAGGGATCCTAATCCAATTAAGAATTCCTCATACAAAAACTAGGGACTAAATCATCTATTAAGTCCTAAAATTAAGTCCTAAATAAAAATGTGAGAAAAATCTATGGGGAGCATGCATCTCTATGCTAACAACTCACAAAAAATCAAGCTCAGAATCATCATCACATGATCAAACCAAATTCCACAAAATCAAGTATCAAACATGACTATTTTAATATCAATTAAAATGTGAAAATTCCCATAAAATCAGAAAATGCATAAATAGAAATATTTTTTATCTAAAAAAAACTAGACCCTATCATGAATCTAATGCAAAAAGAATGGGATCAATTGGATCATTTTTCAATTTTATATGATTTTATCAAGAACCATGAATAAAATGAAAAACTAAAAGAAAATAATGGAAATTAATAGGCGTGTGTGGCAAATAGCAAGAAAACCCAGTTCATTTCAATGTTGGGCACAAAAGGGGGGTGTTGGTATCAACCAGTCCAAAGCCCACACCCCAATTCTCAATTCAGTTCACAATTTGATCAAAAGAAAAAGAAGCCAAGCGAAGTCTCGAACCCACGTTTCCTTGGATGCACGCCTCTCATAAGTGAAACGCAGCGTTGAGGGGAAGGGGGTACGTGGCGCCACACACACGCTTGGATTGATGCCTGAGTCAAAGTCCTCATCACACACGAATGGAGGAGATTTCATCTTCTTCGTTTTGAATTCTCTGCAAGTTGGGAAACTCGCGCACGGCCGTGCCATCTCCGGCGACTTCTCCGTCCAGCCCTGCTCAACCCTAACTCACTCTACGCTCCACCATTTCACACGATGTCTTGATGAAAGTTGACCAGAATTTCCTCAGGAACTCAATCATGCCACTAGTTTATGCTAAAAACGCAAGATTCGCCAAAACAAGATCTCAACCGAAAATGGAAGGAACCCTAACTTGTCTCTAACCATCAAATTAACCAACCAGAGTTCATCTACATGCTAAGGGGAACTTAACCACATACTTCTAATGGATTAAAAGTGCATAATCAAAGAGATATTTCAAGAACTTAGAACCAACCTTGAAGCTTGGATTGCAGTGGTTATGCGCCTCAATTCTCTCCCAAACTATGCAGAATCCTTCAAGGAGTAATGGTGGACAACTCTTAATGCTCAATTCTTGCTGAAACCTCTTGATTCTCCAAAACGCATTTCCAACTTTCAAGCTTTTTCTTCACTTCACATCAATGGATTCTCAACAGAGTTCTGCTCCAGAACCTTCCAAATTCGTTCTAATTCATATTTATAGTGTGTTCAGATGGATATCAAGCCCAAACTAGGCCCAATTATGGATTTTGGATATCCACTTTTCCTTCCAAATTTCAACATGGATGTGTGCCTTCAAGCCTTGCTCATGCTCTAAACTCAATCCAAACCATTCACTTAATCATTAAGGAGTGTGATGTAATGGTTTTCTTCCTTTGGTTTTAACATATGGAATGTATATGATATGTTTCTTAATTGTGAAGTAACCATCCAAATGACCATGTTATGGACCTCAAATAAAAAATGTGGCAATGCCAATCTTTCTAAAACATTATTTCCATTCAAAATGACCACAAATTTGACTTGGAAACATGTTAATCTCATTTATTTTGAATTTTCTCATTTTAATTCATTAAAATGGCTTTCATGTGAAGTTTCTTCAACCAATGCTTGATATAATCCATATTAATGGACACTTGATGTTTATAAAAGCTAAAAACATCATTTTGAACAACTTTCATGTTGAACAAAAATCCATTTGAGACCTCTAAATTGGTGAAAATGGCCTATGATCACAAATGACCTATAATCACCAAATGTCCAAAATACCCTTGACTTGTCAAAGCCATAAGTTGAGTTCTACAAATCCTATCAAGGACTTATAGTACTCTCTAGAAATCTAAGAGGATAAGGAACAACATTCATGTTGACCAAAAATTCATAGGAATTATCCTTCTAGGGAAAAAGTTTCATGCAAGTTGGGCAACTTTCAAGCTCCCAAATTCACATGCCTCAGATGACCTGTAACTTGTCAAATTCATACCTTGGGTTCTACAAATCCTATCAAGGACTTCTAGCACTCAAATTAAAGCTAAGAGCATGATCTACAACATTCATGTTGGGGGCAAGATGAGATGACAATCACATCTTGAGCTAAACTGCCTTGAAGATAGGGGTCAAACTAGGGGATTTTACACTGTCAAGCCTTAGAAACACTAGCTTGAAACTTCTCAAACTCTTCAGTCATGATGAGTTGACCTTGGAATCATCCTTATAACATATCAATGTATCAATCCATGATCCCATGGCTCTTGGATTAGGTCTCAACCTTGTTCAAATCATCAGTTGACCTAGGGTTGACCCAGTCAAACCCTAACTGCACCACTCATGGCTGAGTCTTTTTAATCTTGCACAATGACCTGTCTAGGCCTCAAAGTGATCTTCAACACTTCTCATGAGCTCTCTCAAGACCTCAAGTCCAACTTCATGGCCTCAGAATCATCTGATGGCTTCCCACAACTCTCAAGTTAGGAGACCCACATACTTGGCTTCAATCACTCTCTCTGAGGATCTTTTAACTTCCCTGACAAGGATATCAACCCTTGAACACTTGAATAACCTTCTTAGCTAGCTTCATAGTCTTGTATAGATCTTGATTGGTAATCATACCTCTTGATCTCCTGCATACATGTCAATGAAATGCAAATGATAATGCTAATGTGAATGAAATGAAACATAAGCTAGGTGAAGAAAAGTTGGGCAAATTTTAGGGTGCAACAGCTGCCCCTATTCAAACGGCTTGGACTTGACTGGGTGAGAAGCGAACGGTTCTCAAACAATCAAGGTAAAAGACGTTTGAATACCAACAAACCCAGAAATTTGCCAACTACACAAGTACACGGTACTCTGATGGGAACAAATCTTCGTAAACTGAAATATTAGCTGCACGGCAGCTAGCTTGGGAATTGGTCACACGGTAACCGGTGATACATGGTCGATCATGCCATCAGGCATCAAGATTCCTCGAGACTCATCAGTTCAACAATCATGTTAATCATTCCATCGGGCATTCAAAGAAATTTTTGAGCGTCAGCCGGACTTCATCACTAAGTCGGGAATAGAATTCTTGGTCAATCATGAACCAATTGGGGATATCCACTTCTGCCATCAGGCACTCCGCATCAGCTGAGAGAACTACTTCGTCAATACGGTTGGACTTCAATCATCAAGTCTTCGAGGGAAGTTTCAACTTCGCTGTTCGGAAACCTGCTGGGGATGACGCATCTCCGCTGGGGATTCAGGAGAGCTATCAAGTAACTCTGCTTCGGGGATCCAGAAATCATTCTGGGTGAGTCAACTCTGCTGAGGACATCAAGAATCATCTTGAACACATAACCCTGTGGGGACTTCAAGAATCATCCTGGACTAATAACTCTGCTGGAGGTTTCAAGAATCATCCTGAGCAAACACTCTGCCGGGGACTCTAGGCATCAACCTGAGCAACCCTCTCTGGCGACTTCACAGAGGATTTTAAGAATCATCTTAAACGAACGCCTTTGCGGGAGAATTCAAGAATCATCTTGGGCACACGAATTTTGCTGGGGGATTCAAGAATCATCTTGAGCAAGCGACTCTGTGGAGGAACACCTGCAAAACAAGAACGGTAACGACCTAGCTCATGTTTCATGTGCATATGATCGTCAATGGCGTAATGCTCCACACGATGGAAATGCTACGCATTTAGGGTAAATGCTATGCAGTCATGCAAAATGCTGCGACCCCATCAGCAAAATAAATGCTGAAGGGAGAATCTTCCTGTCAAGGAGAAAGGACCACTCTGGTGGAGGAAGGACTCATCCTGCCGAGGAGAAGAAGTCACACCAATCTCCATTGACTCCGCCTGGGGGAGCAAACTTCGATCGACTGCTGCAGGGGAATGAAGCTCTACGAGAACCTGGACCTACTGAGGAAAGCGATGTCAATCGCAGAAAGAAACTGCACGGCATTTGCAGCCAAACCTTCCTGGAGATAACGACTCCGGTGGGGGAACACAGCATCAGCTATTCAACACTCTACTGGGGAAAACCAATCATGGTCCTAACTGCTTTCCCAGGACTCGACTCTCTTGGGGAAACTGCAAACTCGGCTGGGGAAGAAGGAACCATCCTGCTTACTGGGGAGAGTACGACTCTGTGGGGAATTTCAATCCTCCGGGAGACTTCAGTCTGGAACTATCAACTGTTGCACACTTCAGTATATGACTCAGCTGGGGAGATGACGTTCCTTCAGGATACATCTGATTGGGGAGAGAATCTTCTCTGCCTGGGGAGACATATCAATGCCTTCAATTTCATGTTCAGACTCTGCGGGGAGAGGCTGCTGAACTTTGCTGGAGAAGAAGGAATCATCCGGCCTGGGGACGCATACGGCGTACTGCCTGGAGTATGCTATACCTGCAACAACACAAACAAACAGACAAGATACCCTCCTCAAAGGGATCTATCAAGGTTATCATCTTGTGACAATGTTCAAGCTATTCATTGTTTCAACAATCAGTGGCCTAGGCCAGTAAGTTTATGTATGCGCATTTTATCAAAAACATCGGCGTTCTTTTTCGCAAACAAAACAGATAAGTGCTAAACAAACAAACAGAATTGTTGAATAGTATATATTTCATTGATAATGAACCCCTGAATGGGTGAAAATGTTTTACAATAGATGCAAGCTCCGGGAATGAGGAAGCTGCGTAACAATAAAACATAAATATACATCAGTATATACACATGTCGGCAATGCGGCGTAGACGAACACCATGAGTTGATCCCTCTATGATCCACTCGACTTCGATACTTCTCCAACGCTTCAGCTTCAGAAGAGATTGATTCAGATAAACGGCCCTCAGGTCTTCCAAACCACTAAACAATGAAAGTCCACACGTGGAACGCAGTCATTTGCTTTTTTCAAATCCCTAACTTTTGCCTGAATCGCCCTTCCGGGTTTTCGATTCACCGGGATACCCTTTTTTGCCAAAGTCGCCCTTCCGGGTTTTCGACTTTGCGGGTGTACATTCTTTTCTTTATATCCCTAATTTTTGCCCGAACCTTTTTTCCTTTTTACGCTTCGCCGGGATGCCCCTTTTTGCCTGGATATTCTTTTTCTTTCTAGCGGGTCATTTTTTAAGCAAAGTATTTTTTAATTGCGTCCGCATTCACCGGGGATGCAAAATCTTCACCATCCATCGTGGATAACAACAAGGCTCCTCTCGAGAAGACCCTGCTGACGACGTACGGACCTTCGTAATTGGGAGTCCACTTGCCCCGGTGATTGGAGTGTGGAGGAAGAATCTTCTTCAAGACGAGATCACCCGTTTGAAAGCTTCTAGGACGCACCTTCTTATCATAAGCTTTATTCATTCGGATTTGGTACAGACGACCATGTGCAATCGATGCTAACCTCTTCTCATCCATCAGGCTGAGTTGGTTTAGTCGGTTCTTAATCCATTCTGCCTCGTCGAGTTTCACGTCAACCAAAACTCGCAAAGAAGGGATCTCCACTTCTAGCGGTAGGACAGCTTCCATACCGTACACTAAGGAGAAAGGAGTTGCCCCGGTTGACGTACGTACCGTCGTACGATAATCGTGAAATGCAAATGGCAGTATCTCGTGCCAATCCTTGCAGGTTACAACCATCTTCTGAACAATCTTCTTTATGTTCTTATTGGCCGCTTCAACGACGCCATTCATCTTTGGTCGGTAAGGAGATGAGTTGTGGTGTTCAATCTTGAAACTCTGGCACAACTCCTTCATCATCTTGTTATTCAGATTCGAACCATTATCAGTAATGATCCGCTCGGGAATTCCGTATCGACAGATGATGTCCCTCTTTATGAATTTAGCCACCACCTGCTTGGTCACATTAGCGTACGAGGCTGCCTCCACCCACTTGGTGAAGTAGTCGATGGCTACTAGAATGAAGCGATGACTGTTAGATGCAGTGGGCTCGATCTTGCCTATCATGTCGATGCCCCACATGGAGAACGACCACAGGGAGGACATGACATTTAACGGGCACGGCGGCACATGAATCTTATCAGCATAAATCTGGCATTTATGACATCTTTTCGCGAATCTAAAGCAATCCGACTCCATCGTCAGCCAGTAATATCCTGCTCTCAGGATCTTTCTTGTCATAGCATGCCCGCCGGCGTGCGTGCCAAATGTGCCTTCATGGACCTCTTCCATGAGCATATTCGCCTCTTTCTCATCTACACATCTGAGTAGCACGAGATCGTGGTTTCTCTTATACAGAACTCCATCAGGATTGAGATAAAAATTCTCAGACAGCCTCCTCAGAGTCTTCTTATCCTGGGTTGACGCCCCCGCAGGATACTCCTTAGTCATAAGGAAAGTCTAGATGTCATGGAATCATGGCTTGTCGTCGGAGGCTTCCTCGATCGCAAAGACGAATGCAGGTCTATCAAGACGAGAAAGGACAATTCTTGGAGCTTCATTCCAAAAATTGACTTTATACATCGAAGCCAACGTGGCCAAGGCATCAGCCATCTGATTTTCCGCTCTGGGCACATGATGGAGTTCCACTCGATCAAAGAACGGAAGCAGCCTTCTGGTGTAATTCATGTACGACACCAAATTCGATTGACGAGTCTCCCACTCCCCTTTAATCTGGTTAATCACAAGCGCCGAGTCACCGTATACGTCTAGGTTCTTGATTCTCAAATCAATTGCCTCTTCTAGACCCATGATGCATGCTTCGTACTCCGCTTCATTATTGGTGACCGGAAACGTCAGTCTCGCAGTAAACGGGATATGGGATCCGTGGGGAGTCGTGATGATCGCCCCGATGCCACTTCCATAAGAGTTAACCGCCCCGTCAAATATCAATTTCCATTGGGATTTCCTATCTGGCCCCTCGTCGGGAAATGGTTCATCGCAATCTTTCGCTTTGAGAAACATGATATCCTCATCAGGGAATTCAAATTTCATCGGCTGATAATCCTCGATCGGCTGTTCGGCAAGGTATTCAGACAATACGCTTCCCTTGATGGCCTTCTGGGAAACGTACTGAATGTCATATTCCGTCAACACCATTTGCCATCTAGCAATCCTGCCCGAAAGCGCTTGTTTCTCGAAGACGTACTTGATAGGATCCATCTTCGAAATTAGCATGGTTGTGTGATTGAGCATGTACTATCGTAAACGTTTGGCAGCCCAGGCTAGTGCACAACACGTCTTTTCCAGCATCGAGTAACGAGATTCACAGTCTGTGAACTTTTTACTCAAATAGTAAATGGCATGCTCCTTTCTGCCCGTCTCGTCGTGCTGACCGAGAACACAACCCATACTATTCTCAAGCACTGTCAAGTACATGATTAAGGGTCGTCCGGCCACTGGGGGTATCAAGATCGGAGGTTCCTGCAGATACTGTTTTATCTTATCGAATGCCTTCTGGCAATCCTCGTTCCAGATAATCGCCTGGTCTTTCTTTAACAGTTTGAACATCGGTTCACACGTGGTCGTGAGCTGAGAAATAAACCTTGTAATGTAGTTTATTCGGCCCAGGAAACCACGAACTTCTTTTTCTGTTTTTGGCGCTGGCATTTCTTGTATGGCTTTTATCTTCGCAGGATCAACCTCGATGCCTCTTTCGCTCACGATAAACCCCAGTAGTTTTCCGGACCGTACTCCGAAAGTACACTTGTTAGGATTCAGCTTCAACCTGAACTTCCTAAGCCTCTCAAAAAGCTTCAGCAAGTTGACCAGATGTCCCTCCTCCGTTTGGGACTTTGCAATCATGTCATCAACATAGACTTCAATCTCATGATGAATTATATCATGAAACAAAGTAACCATAGCTCGTTGGTAAGTGGCCCCTGCGTTCTTCAGACCGAAAGGCATTACCTTGTAGCAGAATGTTCCCCAAGGAGTGATAAACGTAGTTTTCTCCATGTCCTCCGGCGCCATCTTGATTTGATTGTACCTGGAGAAGCCATCCATGAACGAAAATACGGAGAACTGAGCTGTATTGTCGACCAACACATCGATATGAGGCAGCGGGAAATCATCTTTAGGGCTCGCCCTATTCAAATCTCAATAATCGACGCACATGCGTACCTTCCCGTCCTTCTTCGGTACAGGTACTATGTTGGCGACCCACGGAGGGTAAGTAGTGACCGCTAAAAAGCCAGCATCAAGCTGCTTTTGCACTTCTTCTTTGATCTTAACGGCCATATCTGGTCGCGTCCTTCTAAGCTTCTGCTTGACGGGAGGACAATCTTCTCGCAACGGCAAGTGGTGGACCACAATGTCAGTATCAAGTCCGGGCATATCTTCGTATGACCAAGCAAAGACGTCACTATACTCTCTCAGCATCTCGACCAATCTCTGCTTGACATCACTCTGCAATGCAGCCCCTATCCTGACGTTCCTGACTAGTTCTTCAGAACCCAAATTCACAATCTCAATCTCTTCCTCATGAGGCAGAATAACTTTCTCTTCTTGTTTCAACAAGTGGGCCAACTCTTCTGGAAGGTCTTCGTCTTCATCAATCTCTTCTTCGGCTTGATAGATCGGGCAATCGAAGTCGAAGTGAGTCGTAGAAGGTCCAGAGTCGATGTCATCTGCTAAGTGGATCCTGCAATAACAAGGGTTAAGCTTAAAATAAGGATATGCAGGTTAGCACAAACCCCATTGCCATTTTATTGTTTTTCAAAACAAATATAAAACAGGAATAACAGGGATCACAATATTTGAATACGAAGAAAACGCCTTTTAATTTATTAATAAAATGCATGTACATAATCAAACAAGGCCCTGACAATAAAACCACTATGCCCCGGGTAGGACTTAGGGTTGTACAATGATTGGAAAAAGTAAATCATTACTCTTCGCTTGTCATCTGGATGATATCCTTGACGGACCAGTTGTTGAGGCTCTCGCCTGGCTTGCTTGGCTGGATCCAAGAGTCCAGGTCACAGTCGCTGTCTCCGCCGTCTTCAGACACTGCGTTGACGCTTTCAAATATCACCCCGCCACTGATAAGATGGATCGTCCCTTTACCTCGCGACGCACTGCTAGAAGAGGAGGAGGCTTCAGCCGCGGGAGAATACCCCAACCCAAACTTGTCTTTCTTGTTAGGTATCTCTAGAATTCGACCCCAGCCTGGGGTAGATCCGGCTTGAACAACGGCCTGGGCTTCCTTGAAGGAGGAGAGAGTCATCTCTGGCTTTTTAGTGACTACAGGAGCTACGTCCTTGACTTTAACAGCTTCGAACACTTGGCATAGGGTTTCGTGGATTTCCCCATCCATCTCAACATACTTGAAGGACGACAAATGGCTCACCATTATGTCTTCCTCGCCACACACAGTCACGATGCTACCTCCGACAGCATACTTGAGCTTCTGGTGCAACGTGGAGGTCACGGCACCTGCAGAATGGATCCATGGCCGGCCCAAGAGACAACTGTAGGCAGGCATGATGTCCATAATGTAGAAGACCACATCGAATGTTTCCGGCCCGACTTGGATTGGCAACGTCACCTCCTTGAAAACGTGGCGTTTGGTTCCATCGAACGCTTTCACAACCAGATCACTGGGTGTGCAAATCACTCCACGAGTATCTAACTTCATTAATTCCTTCTTCGGAAGAACATTGAGTGATGACCCTGTGTCCACCAACACGTGGGACATAATCGTTCCCCTACACTCTATTGAGATGTGCAGAGCACTATTGTGGTTTCTTCCCTTCGGCGTCAGCTCTAGGTCAGTAAACCCTAACCCATTTCCAGCATTCGCGTGGGCTACGACCTCCTCTAACTGGTTTACCGATATTTCCTGCGGTACATATGCGGCGTTCAACACCTTTAGCAGCGCGTTGTGGTGTGCCTCAGAACACAGCAACAGATTCAGGATGGAAATCTTCGAGGGTGTTTGATGGAGATGATCCACGATCTTATAGTCACTCTTTTTAATCAACCGCATAAACTCTTCGGCGTCTTTAACAAGTAAGTCTTTTTCTATCCCGCAAGGGATCTCTTCAACGACTTTACTCTTCCCTTTATCAGTTGCATCAGCTTTGCCCGCTTTGTCTGCCACGACCTCAGGTGGTGCGAACACTCTTCCGCTGCGAGTGATTCCGCTAACGCCCACTAGGTTCTCCGCACATAACCCTGATGGTTCCAGCTCTAACTTCTGTCCATTGCAGTAGACCTCTGTCCCATAATGCCATGGGACAGCATTAGTGCTTTCGAACGGTATCGGCCCATCTTTGGTGATGGTAATCGTGGGCGGCCTGGGTGCAGAAATAGTTATCGTCCGGCGAGGGATGGTGATGGTGGCAACCTCATCATCTTGCTTCAGCATTACCTCTCCCGATCCGCTTTCGGCCCTCCGGCTAAAATGCAGGATTCCTTCGGTCATCAGACTTTGAATCCCCTCTATCAACTGTTCACATCCATCAGGACTTGTCGCACAGCTCATACATAATTCCCCACAACCTGGGAAGTAACCTCTTTTCATCAGCTTAGCTTTAACGAAGCTAAGCGGCGTTTTCAGATCTCTGACGTCAGTCAACAAATCCAAGCTCTCGTCTTCAATAATGGCGTTTACTCCACCTCCCCTATGATTCGGCATAGGGTTCTTCGTGACATTTGGCACATTATCGGAGAAGTTGATGATCTTAGCGTCCACCATGTCCTGCACCTTATGCTTGAGGGCTTTGCAATTCTCTATTGTGTGGCCTGGTGCCCCTGAGTGAAACTCACAAGCTGCATTCGCGTCATAACCTGGCGGAGGTGCCCCTGTCAAGGGAGCCAGGGTTCTCTTCTGGATCAGCTGTAGCTGAAGCAAAGTCTGTAACAACTGAGCGTAAGACATGGGAGGCGTCTCGAGGTGACGACTCGATAGAGGTGCCCGATTCTGATACTTTATGTACCCTTGTTGAATCGACTGCTGCTGCTGTTGAACTGCCGGGATAGTTATGCTGGCCACCTGCTGGTGAGGGCCTTTACCCTTCCTCCGAGCGTTGGTCACGGCGCTCGTTTCTCCTTCCCGTCTTTTGCCACCATAAGGTTTCTTGCCTCCTCCAGCCGAGGATGAATCACCTTGAATTTTCCCCAGTTTGATCCCATTTTCAATGTGCTCACCCGTGATAATGAGATCTGAGAAGGTTCCAGACATACCGCTGGCCAATTTCTCATAATAAACCCATGGGAGGGTGGCTACAAACATTTGCACGAGCTCGCGTTCAACCATTGGCGGCTGAACCCTGGCTGCCAATTCACGCCACCGCTGGGCGTATTCCTTGAACCCTTCATTGTTCCTTTGCGACAGATTCTGCAGTTGGACTCGGTTCGGAGCCAAGTCGCTATTATATTGGTAATGGTGCACAAATGCTTCAGCAAGTTCCTTCCACGTGCGCAAACTGGTAGGCTCCAGACTCATGTACCATTCGAGGGAGGGCCCGGACAGACTGTCCTGAAAGAAGTGCATCAGCAACTTCTCGTCCTCAGAATGAGCGGACATTTTTCTGTAGTATGATCTCAGGTGGACGCGAGGGCAAGTGGTGCCCTTGTACTTTTCAAAGTCAGGTACCTTGAACTTGGGAGGCACCTTGAAATCAGCAATCAGTCCCAACTTGGACATATCAACACCCAAAGTGTTTTGGTTCTCGATACTCCTCATCTTGTCCTCGAGTGCCTTGAACCTAAGCCATGCTTCAGCAGTCAGCTCCCCTTCAGCACCTCTCTGAGAGAACACATTGTCCTGACGATCTTCTAACCATGGATGAGGCCCAAGCAGATTTCCAACACCCAAAGCACCGTTGCCTAGCCCAACATTGACATTAGCTTCAAAATTCCCATTACCGACGCCCGTCGTATTGTCGTTGAGTCCCATGTTAGCTATCACATTGCCGTTGGCACTGCCATTCCCCCCGGTCATGGGGACGCCATTCTGAGGAGTTTCAACAGGTGGAGGAGTTGGCACAGTCCCACCATGGAGTACCCCATTGCTATCGACCCTTGAAATCAGAGGCTGAACCAAGGTTCTGAGCTGATCCTGGCCGTTGGCGACCGCTTGCATGAGCTCCATGAAGCGGTCCATCCTTTCTCGGAGTTCTTGAATGTCAGTTTGCATTTGCTACATAATTCTGGTTTGATTTGCTCTGGTCGGATAGCGGTGGATTGGTCTCTGATCAATCCTGTAACAACCTGAAACAACCTTGAAAATACAAAAGGGTTAGGAAAAACAACAAAGTGCTCGTTATGCAAATGCTTCATGCAAATGCAAACGTGTGTCTGTGCATTAGGGAGATGTCCCCCAATCCTAGTGCCTGAGTGCCAGTGCTGATAATAAGAAGTCTGAGTCCAATCATGGAAATAACATTTTATACATATGAAGAAAGCCCATCAAGGCAGTACACAACGTCAGTCAGTACAGGATGAATCAATAGCATGACCTCAACCAACAAGCCTGGTGATGGTCAGCATACAACAATGAACAAACAGAAGGAATACAAATAGTCAAGCACGGCCACGGGCGCAAAACTCTTCTAACAACCCCTTCGTTTCTGGATGACCAGGCCGAGTGAGTAACCCTTCGACGAGTAACTCGCTCTGCATAATAGTGTACTAAAGACCTTCGACCGAATCTTCCCATGCTCCTTCGCCGAAACAATCTTCTAGCTTCCGCTTCTTGGACTCAAACGTCAGTTTCCGCTCCTTCAGGTTAGCGAGAGCCTTGTTGAGTTGGCCTTCAGCGGCATATCTGCGAGCGGTTTCTTCATCAAACCTTTTCTCACTAGCCTTCACCTGGGCTTTCAGCTTGGAGATCTGTTGCATCAGCTTATCCTCCCGCTCCTTCCTGTTGGCTAGGGTGGCCTTCCAATGCTGGTTAAACTTGGATATCCTCCGATACGCTTCGTCCAAGTGCTGCTTCTTAGTGGCCAGTACGTCATTGACAGCTTTGAAGTCTCGACCCAAGCGCTCACCCTCAGCCATCTGCTTAGTCAAATCTGTCCCCAGCTGGTTCACCAGCTCTGTCTGCCTCTTGAAGGAATGAACGGCCTCGCTTCTCTCGCTTCTGAGTTGCGCCAATTCTTTCTCCAATTCTTCATTGGCCTTCTTCAGCTCATCTCGCTCAGCTAACACCTGATTATGCTGCTGAATGGGCACGGTGGTAGGCTTTTCAATCACTGGAGGGCTCTCTGGCTTGGCAGGAGTAAACGACATCCCTATAGCATCTGCTCTGGCTCTGATCTAAGTCACATATGGAGCGTAGGCTTGACTGTTACTTTTTCCCAGCAATGGTTTTCCCCGCTTGATGATACCATTCCAAGCGCGCTGAAGCTTAAATAACATATCCCCCTCTAGAAGACCAGTGAGGTACAAAGATTCCTGTACCTCTTTATCCTTCAGCGGAGCTCTCAAAGCATAAGCAAACTGTCGGACCAGCAAAGACGGATTATAGTTTATACAGCCCTTCCTTCCTATCAAAGGCACGTTCGGAAACCCGCTGCAGCTGAAGATAATCTCGGTACCCAACCTATCCCTGTCAAACCAGTCAATATCCTCCGCTGACAGACTCATCAAACGCTCGGACCACTCAGCTGTGGCTGCAGACGAAGCAAAGGGGCCCCTCTCGGGTAGATGACTATCAAGCCATTTATAAAGCAGGGGTACACAGCATGAGACAGTCTTGCCCATTCTGTTCTCGTTTTTGTAGTGGACTGAATGGTAGACATCTCCTATCAAGGTAGGGACTGGATTCCCTGAAGCAAAGATGTGGAAGGCGTCGAAGTCCACAAAGTCGGGCATATTGGGGAACAAAATGATGCCATATATGCACAGAGCGAGAATGGCGTTGAATACGACCCAACATCCGTCTTTGGCGCATTGCTGAGCCTTTCCCACTAAGAACTGCAAGGAGAAACCGGGAACCTTGTTCCAACTAGACAAGACCAACTCGGAGGCATCTAGATGAAGTGACGGAGCTAGACTAGCCAGATTAGGCTCAGCATCCATATGAACAAAGGGCATCTGACTCTTGATAGGCACACCTAAAAAAATCAACATACTCCTCTAGCGTAGGTGCGAGAACAAAATCATGGAAAGTAAAGCATCTCAACGGAGGATCGTAGAACTGCAACAGGGCATGCAACCCATTCAACTCAAACACAGAGGGTTTACGAACCAAACTGAGTAATTTACCGTAAGACTTTCTGAATTCATCTCTCACAGAATCATCTGCTAGAGCAATCAAACCAGTCAGCTGAACAACATCAGGAGTGGGGAGCTTGTAAGCCACGGTCTTCCTCAGAGAACCCATAATAACACAGTAGAAGGCAAGAAATCCTGAATCGGGGGAAACGGTACCTGCAACACAGACACACGTTAATGAAATGCAAATGAGTATGCAAAGCAATGCAAAATGCAATCATGCAGCAGGAGATCAAGACGACTGTGCTGTAGAGATTCTGTATCAACAAAACCATAATCCTGCTCTATCAAGAACAACCACTATCTCTGATAAGAAGAAAACCCCGGTATCGGACCACAAATTTGCTCTGTCAAGAACAAACATCTGATAACAAGGACCTCTGATATAGGACCAAAACTCTGCTCTGTCAAGAACAACCATACATCTGCTGATGAGATCCTCTGATCCCAATCATAAACCTGCTCTGTCAAGAACAACTACGCATCTCTGAAGATAAGGTCCTCTGATACAGGACCAAAACTATGCTCTGTCAAGAACAACCATACATCTGCTGATGAGATCCTCTGATCAAAAACCTGCTCTGTCAAGAACAAATACACATATGCTAATGAGATCCTCTGACCCTAACCAAAACTGATTCACTATCAAGAAAACCAAGTAGTCTGAAGGTTAAAGTTTCCTGCAACAAACCCAACCCTGCTCACAGGTATGGACCTAAACAGACGCAAGTTCGGCATCCTATGCGGTCATCAGCGTCACAGACATTCAAGAGGGGTGATACGATACCCGGAAGGTGTGGCATCACCAGCTCATGAAGTGGCCTCACTCGGCTGAATTCCAAATGATCGGTTCCCAGAGTCGACAATCCTCCAAACCAACAACCCCCTCAACCCAAAGGGTTGAAAAAGAAGTCAACCGGGAGAACCTCGTCTGAGCATGGATTTCATGAGACACTAGTGCCTGCAAAGCAAGCACGCGCCCACTAATTTCCACAACTAATGCTATGTACACTCAAGCCTGGGTCTGGCTTCTCACTCATCAGAATGCCCCTCCCACAACAGCACAGATAATCATATCATACTGAAAATAAAGTGCGGGAAATAAAATGTGATAAATAAACACAACCCAACAAGTAATCATACAAGCGCTAGGATTGACTCTCGCAGGGGACGTTGGATCCCCAAACTGACTTGCATACGGGACGTTGGATCCCTAGGAAACTATCAAGTCCCCAGCAGAGTCGCCAGCTGTCGCTTCCGCGAAAATAAGGTGCCGGCAAAACAGAAGAGTCGCCACCTTTCGTTATTTATCCCTCGGAACGGGAAAGGAAACGATCGGAAAAACCTGACGAAAAGGTATAAGACAAGGTCATCGCAACCATTGTCTGGGTTCGGGAGTCGGTTACGCAAGGGGAAGGTATTAGCACCCCTCACGTCCATCGTACTCGATGGGATCCATGCTTGTTGTGTTTATCGGACGAGTTGGTTTATCTATCTACCTATCAAGGCTGGCTTAAAAAGAAAACAAAATGACTCGGCAAAGCGTCGCACTTTATGCCTACGTATTCTCATCAGAGAATTGAGAAATCAGAGTCAACGTAGTTCGACTAATTACGGGATACGGGGAAGGTGGCTCGCCAATACATCAGTATTGTGCCTACGTACTCTCAACGGGCATGAGAGATCAGAGCTTACGTAGTTCAGGATAATACGGATTACGGGAATTCAGATTCATCTGTTTTATCGAGTAGGGTTAACAAACGGTTCCAGCAGTTAGCGACAAAGCCTGTTTGTGGTAGAACTGGGAGTTAACGACACTCTTTTCTTCAGAAAAGCTCTCCTTTGAATTACGGGCCCACGGGGCAAAAAGGTTTGAAGTTTGTTTTCTGTCTTTTACGGAAGAACTGTTTTTTATGGATGTTTGTAACTAGCATCGCACTACAGACTATGACCTGAGAGTGAATGCGTCGCATGTCACCCAAAGGGTGCCATACAAAACATCCAGACTGTTGAAAAGAAACTCTCCAACAATCCTTTCTCAGATAGCTTAAGGCTCGTAACGTATGACGTCAGTTAACCTTTATTACTGTATTTTGATTTGTTTTGAGAAGAGAAGAGGACAGGCTCAACTAAGGGGAGACTATCAAGTCCTACTGTTATCATGCCAAGGATTCATCCTATAGTTGAGGTTTGAAACAGGGAACTCCTAGAAGTTGTCATGCATAGGTTTCAACCTAAAGTTCTATCATCACTTCCTTATCAAAGGAGATGAGATTCCTAGGGGATTATGCCAATGATAAACAGCAACAGATAAAACATCATCTTAAACAGTAAACAGTAAACAAATGTATAGTAAAATGCATGCAATGCAAGTGAGGGAGGAAATGTGTGTGGGGCATCAGCCTCCACAAGCTCATCTCAACCTCAAGCCAGATATGAAAAACTGCAATCATACAGAGAAAATAACATGCTATCAAGCAAAATATGAGTAACTGCAATCATACAGAAGAAGTAAAACATGCTATCAAGCAAATACAAACCACATGGGCAAGGGAGCTGGGCTCTACCGAATGCCCGCAAGCAAAGCCATACAGTAAAAATACAAGCAGAGGGAGTAACTCAACCTCTAGTGCAATCATGCTCCTAGCTTAATTCAGTCTAGATATGAACTTATTCTAATGCATCAAGCAAATCACACAAGTCACATCAATACAGAAAAGAAAACAGACAGGAAAGAAAGCAGATCAACCCCTCCTTCAATTTCAAGCTTCAGCTCTTCTGACAGCAATTCAGTCCTCAGTCTGTAACTGCTCTTCAAGTCTTTCATCTTCAATGACAAGTATCAACTTACTTCTCCAAGCTTTCAATACACTAAACATAAGTATCAACTTATTCTTTCTTCTCCAAGCTTCAGCTCTCCAGTCAATTCCACCTTCAGGCTTCAACCCTAATATCAAGTATCAACTTGACTCCTTCAGTCTCTCAATGCTTCAATGTAAGTGTCAACTTATCCTTTATTCCTCAAGCCTCAGCTCTTCACTCAATCTCAATTGGATCTTCTTCACAAGTACCAACTTGTTCTTCTTGCTTCAGCTCTCTTTGCTTTACCAGTATCAACTTGGTCTTCTTCATCTACAAGCTTCAGCTTCTTAGAGTAGTCTTCAATCACAAGGAAGTATCAACTCCACTCTTCAATCTTCTTCAAGCAAGGAACTCCATCCTCTAACAAGGGAGAAATATGCATCTATCAAGAGTAAAGTTTGGATGATTGGTAGCAGAGTGAAGACCAAAGGTCACCACTAAGCATCCTGTCATCAGAGAAAGGGACCCTCAAAGGTTCTACCAATTTGCAAAGAGCCACACATCCTACCAAAGGAGGGATGAGGCCTTTACAAGGGACCTTACATCATAGGGAAGAATGGAATTGATCAACATATTCCATGTTTATGAAGGAAGAGAACTATCTAGAAGCTCTGCCTACAAAACCCTAATCTTAACCTAATCAAAGCTACACCAAAAGAAGGGAAGATCTTCAAATCCCAACCTCTTCAAGCAATCCAATGCATCTTCAACTTGTCTTCACCATCATCCAAGATCAAGCAAAACAAAACCCTAATCTAAGGGAACTAAAGATGTTAATCTAGTTGAGTTAGTGCCTTAGAATCATCTAAAACTAGCACCTAAACTAAAATCAATAAAAAATAGTAAACTATCTTATAAATTTCTACAAAAACTAGGGACTAAATCATCTATTAAGTCCTAAAATTAAGTCCTAAATCCAAAGGTATCAACCATAAACCCTAAAAATGGAGCTTCTAAGGTTTCAACCTAAACTACCACCTATGCTCATCACAAAAATGTGAGAAAAATCTATGGGGAGTATGCATCTCTATGCTAACAACTCACAAAAAATCAAGCTCAGAATCATCATCACATGATCAAACCAAATTCCACAAAATCAAGTATCAAACATGACTATTTTAATATCAATTAAAATGTGAAAATTCCCATAAAATCAGAAAATGCATAAATAGAAATATTTTTTATCTAAAAAAAACTAGACCCTATCATGAATCTAATGCAAAAAGAATGGGATCAATTGGATCATTTTTCAATTTTATATGATTTTATCAAGAACCATGAATAAAATGAAAAACTAAAAGAAAATAATGGAAATTAATAGGCGTGTGTGGAAAATAGCAAGAAAACCCAGTTCATTTCAATGCTGGGCCCAAAAGGGGGGTGTTGGTATCAACCAGTTCAAAGCCCACGCCCCAATTCTCAATTCAGTTCACAATTTGATCAAAAGAAAAAGAAGCCAAGCGAAGTCTCGAACCCACGTTTCCTTGGATGCACGCCTCTCATAAGTGAAACGCAGCGTTGAGGGGAGGGGGGTACGTGGCGCCACACACACGCTTGGATTGATGCTTGAGTCAAAGTCCTCATCACACACGAATGGAGGAGATTTCATCTTCTTCATTTTGAATTCTCTGCAAGTTGGGAAACTCGCGCGCGGCCATGCCATCTCCGGCGACTTCTCCGTCCAGCCCTGCTCAACCCTAACTCACTCTACGCTCCACCATTTCACACGATGTCTTGATGAAAGTTGACCAGAATTTCCTCAGGAACTCAATCATGCCACTAGTTTATGCTAAAAACGCAAGATTCGCCAAAACAAAATCTCAACCGAAAATGGAAGGAACCCTAACTTGTCTCTAACCATCAAATTAACCAACCAGAATTCATCTACATGCTAAGGGGAACTTAACCACATGCTTCTAATGGATTAAAAGTGCATAATCAAAGAGATATTTCAAGAACTTAGAACCAACCTTGAAGCTTGGATTGCAGTGGTTATGCGCCTCAATTCTCTCCCAAACTATGCAGAATCCTTCAAGGAGTAATGGTGGACAACTCTTAATGCTCAATTCTTGCTGAAACCTCTTGATTCTCCAAAACGCATTTCCAACTTTCAAGTTTTTTCTTCACTTCACATCAATGGATTCTAAACAGAGTTCTGCTCCAGAACCTTCCAAATTCGTTCTAATTCATATTTATAGTGTGTTCAGATGGATATCAAGCCCAAACTAGGCCCAATTATGGATTTTGGATATCCACTTTTCCTTCCAAATTTCAACATGGATGTGTGCCTTCAAGCCTTGCTCATGCTCTAAACTCAATCCAAACCATTCACTTAATCATTAAGGAGTGTGATGTAATGGTTTTCTTCCTTTGGTTTTAACATATGGAATGTATATGATATGTTTCTTAATTGTGAAGTAACCATCCAAATGACCATGTTATGGACCTCAAATAAAAAATGTGGCAATGCCAATCTTTCTAAAACATTAGTTCCATTCAAAATGACCACAAATTTGACTTGGAAACATGTTAATCTCATTTATTTTGAATTTTCTCATTTTAATTCATTAAAATGGCTTTCATGTGAAGTTTCTTCAACCAATGCTTGATATAATCCATATTAATGGACACTTGATGTTTAGAAAAGCTAAAAACATCATTTTGAACAACTTTCATGTTGAACAAAAATCCATTTGAGACCTCTAAATTGGTGAAAATGGCCTATGATCACAAATGACCTATAATCACCAAATGTCCAAAATACCCTTGACTTGTCAAAGCCATAAGTTGTGTTCTACAAATCCTATCAAGGACTTCTAGTACTCTCTATAAATCTAAGAGGATAAGGAACAACATTCATGTTGACCAAAAGTTCATAGCAATTATCCTTCTAGGGCAAAAGTTTCATGCAAGTTGGGCAACTTTCAAGCTCCCAAATTCACATGCCTCAGATGACCTATAACTTGTCAAAGTCATACCTTGGTTTCTACAAAACTTATCAAGGACTTATAGCACTCAAATTAAAGCTAAGAGCATGCTATACAACATTCATGTTGGGGGAAAGATGAGATGATAATCACATCTTGAGCTAAACTGCCTTGAAGATAGGGGTCAAACTAGGGGATTTTACATTGTCAAGCCTTAGAAACCCTAGCTTGAAACTTCTCAAACTCTTCAGTCATGATGAGTTGACCTTGGAATCATCCTTATAACATCTCAATGTATCAATCCATGATCCCATGGATCTTGGATTAGGTTTCAACCTTGTTCAAATCATCAGTTGACCTAGGGTTGACCCAGTCAAACCCTAACTGCACCACTCATGGCTGAGTCTTTTTAATCTTGCACAATGACCTGTCTAGGCCTCAAAGTGATCTTCAACACTTCTCATGAGCTCTCTCAAGACCTCAAGTCCAACTTCATGGCCTCATAATCATCTGATGGCTTCCCACAACTCTCAAGTTAGGAGACCCACACACTTGGCTTCAATCACTCTCTCTGAGGATCTTTTAACTTCCCTGACAAGGATATCAACCCTTGAACACTTGAATAACCTTCTTATCTAGCTTCATAGTCTTGTATAGATCTTGATTGGTAATCATACCTCTTGATCTCCTACATACATGTCAATGAAATGCAAATGATAATGCTAATGTGAATGAAATGAAACATAAGCTAGGTGAAGAAAAGTTGGGCAAATTTTGGGGTGCAGCAGGTATGTCGTGCATCTACCTTTCCTTGGGTCTTTGCAGTGATTCTTTAGTCTTCATTCTTTCTAATGTCCACCTTTTCTAGGATGATGCTGGAACTTCAAGATCTAATCCCACCGTGATTCCTCTGTCGCTATACTTCTTGAATAGCCAAGGTGAGCCTACCTATCATCCCACTTCTGATTTGGGTTCTGGTGTGAGTTCACTTGGTGAAATTAATAAACTTTATTCTTTCACAGCCCCTCCATCTCCTACAAATACCACTACCCAGCAGTCTCAGACTGACGGTTCTGATCATGAAGATGACAATCCTCGGGTTGACCCTATTACAGTGGATGATGAAGTTGATGCTTCGGAGGAGAAAACAACTCTGGCTGATACGACCAACTCCCCTTTGGGTCAGACAGTAGCTGTGGATGAGACAGCTGTCGAGGGTAATCAAGCCATTGAGGATCAGGCTAAGCTCCAGCCTGAATTGCATGAATCTAGTGACAAAAGCACTAGGGATGTCGTGGAGGAGAATGTCGACAAGACAAAGGACAGCCAAGATAAAGAATTGAAAATTATGGACACTTCAGTCAGAGAACCTGAAACTGCTGAAACAACAAAGACTCCTGTTCCTTCTACCCCAAAGGATATTCCAACAAACTTCTTTCCAGGCGAAACTCAACTTACTCCCGCCGAACTGGATGCGTTGAAGGTTTCCAACCCTCGACAATATATCAGGCTTTTGTTGAGTAGGAGAAGTCGTTCTTCTAGCCGTACTCCCAGTACTTCGACTTTCGAAGGACAAACCTCAAAGCCACCAACTGACAGTGCCCTCGACAAGGTCAAGCAAAAAATCTTCAAAGGGGATCTTTTTACCCTCCTGCAGATGGGCCCTGCCAGCCATCTTGCCCTCAAAGCTCTTCTTCAAAAAGTGGACATTAAATCCCTTACTCCTGAGGCTGCAAGCGTTATTCGAGAGGTTGATACCCTGATCGACCAGGTTTACAAAGACTACCGACTGTTGCCCCAGATCGAGGGTGAGATTGAGACGAAGGCTGGTAGCGAAGCTGCTGCTTGGAGCGCCGTTTTCGACTCTGAGGAGAAGATTTCTGAGTTGGAAGAAACAAAGTAGAAGAATAAACAAGAGGTCCTGACTAACGAGGCAAACATCACCTGCTGGGAATGGAAGATTAAAAAACTCCGTGGTAAGATAGCGAAAGCCAAGAAAAGGAACGCTGAATTATCTTCCTTCGACGACTCCTCCTTAACAGCTGAGCTTGATCATGCCGTCACCTATGCTGAGGAAGCCCGTCGTTTGGAATCTGAATTTGCCCAGCTGAGGGCAGATAAAGCTCAATGACAAAGCCTCCTCGAACTTCAAAAGTCGACTTACCTTAAGATGAAGGCGAATCCTCCTTTTTGATTTGTTGGGTTTTTGTAATAGAGCAGATTATGCTGGCCTTTATGAGCCATTTTTTTATTTTTTTTGTAAGACATTGGGCCATTTTGGCATATTTTAAATTACCATTTATGGCTTCGCTTTATCTTTAACAATTATTCTGTTGATATTTTCACCTCTCGAAGTGCAGGCTTATACTTCTTTAGATATTTGCCATTCACTTTTAATACTCTCTCATCCTTACTCAGCTCTGTCACTTCATATGCCCCATTGAAGAATACCTTCGATACCTGGAATGGTCCTTCCCACTTTGGGGACCACATACCTTGGGATCTCACCTTTCGATCCATAGGCAGGATTACCCCCCATACCAAATCTCCAACCAGGAAAGTCTTCGCTTTGACCTTCTTGTTATATGATTTCTCCACTCTTCTCTTTTGTCTTCTCAAGAGTTCTAGAGCTTTTAATCTCTCTTCGTCTAAGTCGACTAACTCATCAAGCATCATGTCCCAATAAATCTCTCGAGGGATTTCATGATGTCTTTGAATTCTCACTGACTGTATGTGTATCTCGACTGGCAAAACTGCGTCATGGCCGAAAGTGAGTCGATAGGAGGAAGTGTTGGTTGCTTCCTTCGGGGATGTTCGACATGCCCATAGGACTTGATCCAATGTCTTATGCCAATTCCTAGGCTTGCTCCCAATCTGCTTCTTTATCATGCCAATTATTATTTTGTTTGCCGCTTCGACTTGACCATTGGACTGGGCATAGTAAGGTGTCGAGGTAAGGAGTTTAAATCTCATTTCTTTAGCAAACTCCTGCATCTTCCTACCTGTAAATACTGACCCTTGGTCTATCGTTATTGTCTCTGGTAAGCCAAACCTGTAGATGATATACTTCTGAATGAATTCGATAACATCTTCTTGGTCTACCTTCGGTAGAGGTATAGCCTTGATCCACTTGGTAAAATAGTCTATCCCTACCAGAATGTACTTCTGGTTTTTGGAAGACGCTGGTCGAATCTCTCCTATAAGGTCTAGAGCCCAACCTCTGAATGGCCATGGCTTGACTATGGAATGCAACTCGCTTGCTGGGACATGCTGTATGCCAGCATGAATTTGGCATTCCTGACAACCCTTGGCGAACTTGATGCAATCTTTCAGCATCGTAGGCCAGTACATTCCCTGGCGAAACAACAACCATTTCATCTTATGGCCTACTTGGTGTGCTCCGCATGTCCCACCATGGACTGAGGACAATGCCAAGTATGCTTCAGATTCACTGAGGCATTTAAGTAAAACTCCCTCAGAAGTTTTCTTAAATAACTCATTCCCCAACAGGGCGTAGCTTAGTGCTTGGTATTTTATCTTTCGTTCTGTAGTCGATGAAGGGTTCTGAAGGTATTCGACCAGAGGTTTCCTCCAATCTTTGTCTGTCAGACCTTCGACTGTAAAAAATCTCAAAGGTTTCCTCGTCGGCGTAGCCAAATTTCGTGACTTCCAAGTCTGACGATCTCAAGCCCACAGACACCACCTTACCTCTGGCCTCGATTGCCTCTTTTAAGTTCTCCTTCGAGACCCTGTATCCTGAGGCAATTTGCGCCAGGTCATTGGCTATCTGATTGTGTATTCGTGGTATGTGTCGAATAATACAAACTTCAAATTTTTTGAGTAGTCTGTTAGCTATTACGAAATACATGATGAGATTTTCTTTAACACATTTGTATTCCTTTGTTAGCTGTTTTACAACCAACCCTAAATCTCCCATTATTTCGACTCGGGTTGCCCCCAATTCTAAAAAAATTTCAAGTCCGGCGATCAAAGCTTCATATTCAGCCTCATTATTAGAACATAGGCCCTCGACCCTATACTTGAATTTTGTTGGAATTTTGTCAGGCGAAATGATCAATAGACCTATGCCTGTCCCATTCTTGTGACTAGACCCATCAAAGTATAGCTTCCAGGGCTCTAGTTCAACAAAGTCCAGGGTACTTCCATTTATGGAGTGGTCGACAATAAAGTCTGCCACTATTTTCCCTTTGACCGCTTTCAATGGTCTATAAGTAAATGAATACTCAGTTAATGCTAATGCCCATTTACCAATTCGACTATGCAAAATAGGTTTGGACAACATGTTCTTAATAACATCAAAATGTGAAGACACGTAAACATCAACTGGTTTTATATATTGCTTCAACTTCATACATGAGAAATACAAACATAAGCATAATTTCTCTATTTCACTATACCTAGTTTCTGCATCATTTAAAACTCTACTAAGGTAGTAAATGTCTCTTTCGACGCCACTCTCATCCTCTTGAGAAATCATGCTCCCTAGAGTTTTGTCTGATGCTGCTATGTACAATCTTATGTTTTTGTTTCGACATGGAGGTGCAAGGACTGGAGGATGAGTCAAGTAGTCTTTGATCTTATCGAAGGCCTCTTGCTGATCTTTCGTCCATTCGAACTTCTCCTTAGTGGCTCGAAGCAATAGAGAAAAGGCTTGTGTTTTTCCGCTGAGATTCGATATGAACCTTCTTAGGAAATTTATTTTGCCTAGCAAGGATTGAAGTTCCTTCTTGTTGGATGGCGCTTTCGCTTCCATGATGGCCTTCGTTTTGTTTTGGTTCATTTTGATCCCCTTCTTGTGGACTACGAAACCCAAAAAATCTCCTGCTTGCACACAGAATGCACACTTGAGGGGATTCATCTTGAGTCCAAATTTCCTCATTCTCATGAAGGACTTGCGTAGGTGTTCCACATGAGCCTTTCCTGACACAGATTTTTTCACAATGTCATCAATGTAAATTTGCATAAAGGACTCAATGTAGTCATGGAATATCGAATTCATCGCCCGCTGGTACGTTGCCCCAGCATTCTTTAGGCCAAAAGGCATCACTACCCATTCGTAAGTGCCTAAGGCCCCTGGGCAACGGAACGCTGTTTTAGGAACGTCATCCTCAACAATGAAAATCTGGTTGTAACCAGAATATCCATCCAGCATGCTAAGGTATTCGTGGCCAGCAGTTGAATCGACTAACATTTCTGCCACTGGCATCGGATACTCATCTTTAGGGGTTGCTGAATTCAAATCCCTAAAGTCTATACAGACCCTTAACGATCCGTTTTTCTTTATGACTGGTACAATATTTGCTAGCCATTCGACATACCTGGTCGTACGGATGAATTTGCATCAGAGGAGTCTTTCGATTTCCTCCTTTATTTTTGAGAGGATCTCAGGGGCGAAGCGCCTTGGATTCTGCTTGACTGGTTTTTTTCCAGGCTTGATTGGTAGCCTATGCTCGACTAGATCTCTCTTTAGACCTGACATTTCGTCGTAGTCCCAAGCAAAACAATCCCTGTACTCTCGTAGAAACTAAATGGTTTTGACCCTAAGTTGGGGGTCGAGGCTGGCGCTAATATAAGTTGGCCTTTTGGTTGCTCCATCTCCCAGGTCAACTTCCTTCAGTGGATCTTGCGCCAACATTTTGACATCGCTGGCCAAAGGATCCTTTTCAAAACCCAAAGGCTCATCGTCATATACGGCATCGAGTCTCCGCCCCTCGTATTGAATCTTAGGGTCGAAATACCCAACTGGACCTGCTTGTTTGGATATTTCATTGGCTCCTTCAGCCATTTCATTATTAGCGGCCTCCAAGGCCGTTTGTAGTTTAGTCTCGGCCACGTAGGCCGAAATCCTCTAAAGCGCTGCGGCTTCAGTCATCATCATCGAACTCACTTCCGCAGCCAGTGGGGTCTACAGGAAGTTCGCCAAGGTATGGTAACCTTTCGCCTGGAACTTCCTTGTCCCATCGAAAACCCTCGACAGGATGCAGGTATAACGAACAATACACTTCGTCATTAGGTGTAAAGTCGAAGTTAGGAGGTTCACATGGCCCTATACTGGCCAAATGTTTGTCAAACTGTCCTCTATCAATCTGGTTTATAGGTGCATTAAAGTATCCCTGGTCCGCTTTGATGTTTTCGACAATACCATCTGGTCTCTAGATGGCGATCCTCTGATGCATCGACGATGGTACCGCTCCCACTCCATGGATCCATTCTCTCCCAAGTAATAGATTATAATTGACAGTGGTCTCCACGACCATGAAGACAGTCGGACGGGTGATGGCTCCGACCGTGACATTCACCTGAATGACCCCCATGGTCGAACCCACCTTCCATTCATAGTTTGATAACACCATGTTGTGCGACTTGGTGTCTGTCTCACTTTTCCCAATTTTGTTCAACAGAAAATGCGGCATTAAGTTTACCATAGCGCCGCAGTCCACCAGTATTTTGTTAACTGGGACCTTCTCTATTTGTGTTGTAATATAAAGAGGCTTCAGATGGTATTTCATCGCCTCCGTTGGTCGTTCAAAGAAAGCATTTTTCTCCTCGACGCAGCCGTTGTTCATTACATAATAGCATACCGGCTTATGAGCCGTTATTTCCCAGTCTGTATATGCGTTTGAGTTCTCGACTACTGAAACCCTGTCGAACTCCCTGGGCATTACTGATACTACGTTGACCAGAATATCCAACGTATCATCAGAATCTTCATCAAAATTATCGGTCATTTCATTGTCGACCGATTTTATTTGTTCTTTGATCCGTGTTGGAAACAATTTTCTTCCTACAGGTGTCTGCCCAAAAACCTCTATTCGACCCTCCTATTTTGTGGGAATATTGGTGTTGGATTGCGGTTGGTCTTTATGTGCACCTTCTCTATGTGCTTTCCTTCTTCTCTGCTCACGTCTCCATTGAGATCGAGACATGGGATTTTTCCCTTTGTAATTTTCTGACACATGAGCAGCCTTCGAAGACTGAAATTCTTTTCGATAGCTTAATGAAGATCCCCGCTGTACTTCGAAATTTTTCCATCTCTTCTGCCCTTGCTGCTTGTTCTCATTGGGCATCGTCCACTTTCTATCAGTGGCCTCAGCATTGGGCTTAAAGCTAGTGGGCTTGTTCATCGGAGGCCTTATGCGAGGGTCAGATCTCTGCTGAAGGCCTCTTCGAGGGTCGAATCTTGGCCTTTCGTTTTCTTGCTTCAACCTTCGTGTCCCTTCCAGCTTTTGTGCAGCCTTCTTGTCGAATATGGTGCTGCATCGGGGACAGAGCATCACACTAGAACCCTTCTCCTGGCAGCGGTGAAGGAAAGAAACGATAGATTCCTCCTGCTCTGGGTAGGCTTCCCTTGTGTGTGTTTCCTGGTAGTTTGATTCACTATCCGCTACCTCCTCATGTTGAGTGATTTGAAACATGTTAATCTCAATTTCTTTGGCCAGGTTAAGCTTCTTCAAGCTTAACTCCACGCCTTTGGTGGCTTCATCAATCTTAACGAAGTCATCAGCTGTTTCCTTGGTCACTATCTCCCAACCCAGATTGTTCCTGTTGCTTGGGCCTTTGGTTTCATCCCTCTGGTCACAGCTATCAACTTCCATTTCGACACAGCTCTCCTGTTCGAAACTGATGGTAACTTTCGCCATTGCAGCTTCGTCTATGGGATTACCAGCAGCCTCTGTTACTTCGATTGAGAAGTCGTAACCGTTGACAACTTTGATCATATTAGCCTCGACTGGCTCTGTGTAATTTACGTCTGCCGTTCGCAGAGGATCTGAGTCGATCTTCATTTGGTCACCATCTTTCTCTCTGAACTTTAGACGTCCTTCTTGGATCACACTCTGAACGAGGTCCCTGAAAAGGAAACATTGAGATGTTTTATGACCCAAGAACTTATGATATTTACAAAACCCCCTTTTCTTCCTTTGTTCTATGGACGGTATTTTGGCGCCAGGAGGCACTATTATTTGTCCATCTTTAACTAACAAATCGAAGATTTCATCACATTTTGTGATGTCGAAGGTATATGTTTTCTTTGGGAACCTATCGTTCTTTTCAGATTCGACATAACTATTCCCTTGTGGGGGAGCTAATACTTTGCACAAGTAAGGTAGTCCTTGCTTGAGTTCAGCAAGGTCCACTTCGCCATCGTCGAAACTTATAGACTCATCACACAGACCTTTGACGTTATCATTAAATTCAACAAAAGCCACCTTTTTACTTTTATTATACTTAGCCTTCTCATCTTTGAGTCTTTCGAGTTGTCGAACTCGATCGGCTAATTGGGCCATGTCCCTTAGGTACTGGGTGTCCAACTTTTTCCTAATAGAGTAGTCGAGACCACCAGCGTCCATTTCGACCAACTCATGTTCAGGGACCTGCGTGAAGCATCTGGCCTTGAGAAAACGAAACCTATTGAGGTACTCCTCTATTGTTTCAGAGAACTTACGCTTCACACTAGCTAGTTCCTTTAAGCTAACTTTAGTATGACCAATATAGAACTGTTCATGAAACAAACGCTCTAACTGGGTCCTGTTACATATCATGTTAGGGGGAAGCATCGTGAACCAGGTGAAGGCGTTCTTAGTAAGAGAACTTGGGAAGTATTTTATCCTAAGGCTTTCTTCGTTTGCTATCTCTCCAGCCTCGATTAGGTAACGAACCACATGTTCGCAGTGGATTCCGTTGTATCTCCTGAAAACTTAGTGAATTTAGGTACTTTCATCCTAGGAGGTAACTCCACCTGAAGGATATAGTCTACTATAGGTGAAGTGTAGTTTGGCCTGGTAAAACCAGTGTTTAGCCCATTTCTAGCCATAATTCTCTCGACCATGGCCGCCAGATTATTGTCTACGGCTATGTTATTTCGACGAACATGCTGGACTACATTATCTACGTCTTGGTTTCGATTCACAACCACTACTCCTGGATTTCTTTCTCCCAAGCCACAGGGTTGGTTTTGTAAAGGCTCTTCCCTAAGCCCTTCAACTACCGGAGGGAATATCCTTCCTTGGTTTCCTACGTCAACTTCTATCCTATTCGCCAACTTATCTCGTGGGGCATCCGCGACTGCGGCTTGGTTTCTGGTTAAGGGAGGTACCCCAATGCATTCAGCCAATCTTGTTAATTGTATTGCCAATTGTTGATTGGTCTGGGTTGTATTTTGGATTAATGGTTGAAATATTTTACCCATAGTTTGTGACAAAGTCTGAACCATCTGTAGGTTGCTTTCATCCATCTATTGTCTCAAACAAGCAACTGAGGTGTTGGTTAAATTAGGGCCTTGTGTCGAATACCCTAAACTCTGGGGGTTTCGGCCCATGTTCTCACCTGACCCTGACCCTTGTAGCGGCGAAGCCATCGCCTGATATGAGAATATAGGAGGTGCACTTTGGAGCCCTTGCATCATAGCAGTGGGCATCCCATATGAGGGGTTTCTTGGTGATTGTGAAAAACCAGGGGGCACAAACTGCCTAGACGTCGAACTCCCTCCTAACACCATCTGAGGATTCGACGTTTGGTGACCAATGTATTCCAACACTGGCTGAGTATAAGGCCTTATCACTGTCGACCCCACCCTAGGTACTGATGACGTCGGCACCGGCCTCACAAGAAGCACCGTTTGTTCTCCAGTCGACGGCGTCGGAGGGGGAACTCCCTCGTCTCTTATTTCTTCAATGGAATCGTCTCCTTGTTGGTTCGAGTTATCTGGCTGGTTTGTATCCGTAGCCATGTTTTTACTGCTTCGTCTTAATCGCGTCTCTTCGTTTATAGCGGTAATTTTACCACTTCTCAGTAACATAAAAATGTACCTTCTCGCGAAAAGGGACCAGTATAACTGCAGAATTTTTACAAGTTTAGTTTTATAAAAATAGATTCTCTAGCATTGTCCCACCGGGCGTGCCATTTTGTTTCCCTTGAAATTCAGAAAATAGCCGCTGATCTTCCAAATCTAACTTTGGTGACTCACAGGATCGATCAGATTTATCCTAGGACATGTGCTAAAAGATTTATTTTTGGGTTTTAAGAATCTATTCAAGTTCCACACTCGAACAATATTGGGACAAAAGAGTCCTAAAAGAACATCTATTCGACTACGGGTTAATCTAAAGGTAAAGTGAGGCTTTCAATAAAAGAGAAGAAAGTCTGTTGGTAGGGGTGAAGCTAGATTTAGGACGAAGAGAAAAGAATTGCGTAGGAAAGAGAGAAATAAGGCAAGGAGGAAAAGGGGTAAAGACAATAAAGACAATAAAAGACTTTGTAAAACTTAAAGTAAAAACAAGTAAATTACATTAAGTTAAAAGATGATGTGTTTACATCACGTACATTCTCTTACAATACTCGCTTTCTCTACACTCGGATACTTGGAGTAGTTTCAAGAGTAATTTGTACAATAGTAAATTACAACACACCTTTGGACACGTCTAAGACACTCTATTTATAGTAACAAAACAATAACCTCTCATAACTTCCATCATAATCTCCTTCCGCCACTTGTCTCAAATGCATGGATCTATTACTCATAAGGTGACATGTGTCTCCCTCCATTTTCCACAAGCAAAATCATTCCCTCCAACATTCAAATTTCAAAACTTCGACAAACCATTCGTCTCAGCGGGCGGTCGAACTCTTAGCCTCTGGGTGAGTTCTTCGACTTAGCTATTTTGCTTCTTTCGACCATTCTTTTTATCTCAAACTATCTTTTACTCTTTTGTCTTGAATAGCTTCTTTCTAACTGAGGCGTCGAATTTAGGAGCTAACACCCACATGGAGAAAGGCCACGGGGATGCCATAACATTCAATGGGCATGGCGATACATGAATTTTGTCTGCATAAATCTGGCATTCATGGCATTTCTTCGCAAATTTGAAACAATCTAACTCTATGGTTAGCCAATAATACCTTGCTTGCAATAACTTCCGAGACATGGCATGCCCACTGACATGTGTACCGAAAGTACCCTCGTGGACCTCTTCCATAAGCAACGTTGCTTCCTTTTCATCCACGCATCTCAACAACACCAAATCATGGTTCCTTCTATAAAGCACACCATTTGGGTTTAGATAAAAGTTACCAGACAACCTCCTCAGAGTCTTCTTATCCTAAGCCGAAACCCCTGGCGGATACTCCTGCTTCTTGAGGAAGTTCTGTATATCGTAAAACCACGGCTTGCCATCAGTAGCCTCCTCAATGGCGAATACGAAAGCGGGCCTATCAAGGCGAGAGATGACTATTCTTGGAGCATCATTCTAGAAATTCACTTTATACATCGAAGATAGCGTTGCCAAAGCGTCTGCCATCTGATTCTCTGCTCGCGGCACATGGTGAAACTCTACCCTGTCAAAGAAGGGTAAAAACCTCCTTGCATAATCTTTGTAAGGGATTAGATTTGGCTGACGAGTTTCCCACTCTCCCATGATCTGATTAACCACCAGCGTTGAATTGCCATATACATCCAAATTCTTGATTCTCAAATCAATAGCCTCTTTCAGGCCCATGATGCACGCTTCGTACTCGGCTTCATTATTAGTGCAAGGGAATGTCAACCTAGCCGTGAAAGGGATATGAGTGCCATGAGGAGTTGTAATGATTGCCCCAATTCCACTACCATAGGAGTTGACAGCTCCGTCGAATATCATCTGCCACTGAGAACTTTTCTCTGGACCTTCGTCAGGTAATGGCTCTTCACAGTCTTTCGATTTGAGGAACATAATGTCCTCGTCAGGAAATTCAAACTTCATCAGTTGATAGTCTTCGATTGGCTGTTCAGCAAGGTACTCTGACAGAACACTTCCCTTGATGGCTTTCTGAGAAACATATTACATATCATACTCTGTCAGTACCATCTGCCACCTGGAAATTCTTCCTGAGAGCACTTGCTTCTCAAAGACATACTTGATCGGATCCATTTTCAAAATCAACATGGTTGTAAGATTAAGCATATATTGTCTCAAACGTTTGGCAGCCCAAGCGAGTGCGCAACACGTTTTCTTGAGCATTGAGTAACGGGACTCACAGTCTGTGAACTTTTTACTCAGATAATAGATTGCATGCCCTTTTCTTTCAGTCTCGTCGTGCTGACCGAGAATACAACCCATACTATTCTCAAGAACCGTTAAGTACATGATTAAAGGCCTTCCAGCTAATGGGGGTATCAGTATCGGAAGCTCCTGCAAATATTCTTTCATCTTATCAAATGCTTTTTGACAATTTTCATTCCAGACGACCGCCTGATCTTTCTTTAGCAATTTAAACATTGGTTCACATGTGGCTGTGAGATGAGATATGAACCGAGCAATGTAGTTCAATCTCCCCAAAAAACCACGGACCTCCTTTTCTTTTTCGGCGCTAGCATATCTTTTATAGCTTTTATCTTTGCAGGATCGACCTCGATTCCTTTTTTACTGACAATAAACCCCAATAACTTTTTGGACCGAACTCCAAAAGTGCACTTATTTGGATTCAACCTCAATCTGAACTTCTTGAGCCTCTCAAACAGCTTCAACAAGTTGACCAGATGCTCTTCCTCCATTTGCGACTTTGCTATCATGTCATCAACATAGACCTCAATCTCATGATGAATCATATCATGAAACAAAGTGACCATAGCCCGCTGGTAGGTTGCCCCTGCGTTTTTCAACCCAAAAGGCATTACCTTGTAACAGAACATCCCCCACGGTGTAATGAACGTCGTTTTCTCCATATCTTCTGGTGCCATCTTGATCTGATTATAACCGGAAAAACACTCCATGAAGGAAAATACGGAGTATTGAGCAGTATTGTCAACCAATACGTCAATGTGAGGGAGCGGGAAGTCATCCTTTGGGCTCGCCTTATTCAAATCTCTATAATCTACACACATCCATACCTTACCGTCCTTCTTAGGTACAGGTACGATGTTGGTGACCCACTGAGGGTAAGTTGTTACGGCTAAAAATCCAGCGTCCAACTGCTTCTGGATTTCTTCTTTGATTTTTACAGTCATATCTGGTCTTGTCGTTCTAAGTTTCTGCTTGACCGGCGTACATTCTTCGCGCAACGGCAAGCGATGAACCACTATATCAGTGTCAAGCCCGGACATATCTTTGTACGACCAAGCAAATATGTCACTATACTCTCGAAGCATCTCAATCAGTCTTTGCTTGATGTCACTCTGCAGCGCAGCCCCTACCCGAACATTTCTGACAACTTCCTCAGAACCCAGATTGATAACCTCGATTTCCTCCTAATGAGGCAGAATGATCTTCTCTTCTTGTTTCAAGAGTCTAGCTAGCTCTTCGGGCACGTCTTCATCTTCATCAATCTCTTCTTCAGTTTGATATATCGGTTGATTGAAGTCGAAGCGAGTCATAGGAGGTTCTGAATCAGTGTCACCTGCAATAGGAACCCTGCAATAAAAATGGTTAAATGTTTCAAATGATATGCAAACGAGTACAAACCACATTGCCATTTTATTGTGAAAAAAAAGAAAGACAGAGATCACAAAATTTGAATGAGAACAATGCCCTTTGATTAATTGATAAAGCAATGTTCAAACATAAACAATAAGGCCCTGAAGTAAAATACCGTTATGCTCCGGGTAGAACATAGGGTAGTACAATAATCGGAAAAAACAAAGCATTACTGTTCTGTTGTCACTTGAACAAATTCTTCAATAGACCAGTTGCGCAGGCTCTGTCCTGGAGTGCAAGGCTTGATCCAAGCATCCATATCACAATCACTATCTCCCTCTTTGTCTGACACAACATTGATCCTTTCGAAGATGACTCCTCCTTTAGTGAACTGCACAGGTTCTTTATAGCGCAGCACGCTCTGCAAGGATGAAGGAGAAGAAAATGACGGGCGGTACCCTAAACCAAACTTGTCTTGCTTGTGGGGAATCTCCAATACCTGGCCCCAACCTTGCGTTGCCTCAGTCTGTACTACTGCTTGGGCCTCTTTAAAAGAAGACATGGCCACTTCCAGCGCTTGGCTCACAATAGGAGATTTGTCTTTAATCTTGACTGTTTCAAAAGCCTGACAAATGGTTTCATGTATTTCTCCGTCCACCTCGACGTACTTGAGGGATAATAAGTGACTGATCATTATATCCTCTTCCCCGCATACTGTAACAAAACTACCTCCAACCATATACTTTAGCTTTTGATGCAGCGTGGAGGTCACAGCTCTTACTGAATGGATCCATGGCGGCCTAATAAACAACTGTATGTTGGATGAATATCAATAATGTAAAACACTGCATCAAAGACTTCCGGTCCCACCTGAATGGGCAATGTCACTTCTCCGAACACAGACCTTCGGGTACCATCAAAAGCGCGCACCACCAAATCACTTGGCGTGCAGATTAGACCTTGCGTGTCCAACTTTATTAGGGCTTTCTTTGGAAGTACATTCATGGACGATCCCATATCCACAAGTACATGAGACATAACAGCCCCTCGGCATTCTAATGATATGTGCAACGCATAGTTATGGTTCCTGCCTCTTGGCGTCAAATCCAAGTCTGTAAACCCTAAGTCGTTCCCTGCATTTACGTGTGCAACAACCCCTTCAAGTTGATAAACCGAAATTTCTTGTGGCACGTAAGCAGTATTCAGTATTCTCAATAGTGCATTCCTATGCGCTTCAGAACATAGTAACAAAGATAAAATTGATATCTTAGAAGGAGTTTGCTGCAAATGATCGACTATCTTGTAGTCGCTCTTTCCTATCAACCTCATAAAATCTTTTGCGTCCTTTAACAAAGATTCCTTCTCCCCAGACTGAGAAGTTTCCTCTACCACTGATCTCTTCCCCTTGTCAACCTTGTGTTGCACCCCAAAATTTACCTAACTTTTTTTCCTTCTCATTGCATTCATAGCATTAGCATTTGCATATCATAGCCCATTTGTAGGGGATTGAGAGGGATGTTCCCATCAAGAGAAAGATATCAAGCTCTAATCTTAATCAAGGGGTTGTATTCAATCTATCCAGTGCTTATTATCCTCAGAAGAATGTCAAAGCTCATTGAAGGAGTGGTTGGTTAATAATGGTGTACCTCCTATCATGGGGGTCTATGAAGGTCATTAAGTGATATTGAATCCATGTTTATGGGTGGTAAAGCATTGAAAGAGATAATGGGATACCTTGAGGGTCATTTTATAGCTTGGGCAAGCCATTATGCAAAGTACAAGAGGCCACAATCAAGATTGGTGCAATTAGGGTTTTCACCTAGTCAACCCTAAGTCAACAGTTAAATTGGAGGAGATTAAGACTCCACTCCAAGCAACTATGATCATGGAATGTTGTACCGAGACACCTAAGAGATCATTTCAATATTAATTCATTCAATATTCAAGAGTGTGAGAAGTTACTAAGCTAGGGTTTCTAAGCTTGATAGTGTAAAATCCCCTATCTTAGTGTCTAACTTCAAGACCACATAACTTAAGATACACGTTTTATCTCATCTTGACACCAACATGAGACTTGTAGATCATGTTCTTAGCTTTCTTTTGAGTACTAGAAGCCCCTCATTGGATTTATAAAACTCAAGTTATGAGGCAGACAAGTTACAGGTCATCAGATGAATGTGATTTTGGTCCTTGAAAGTCAACCAACTTCCAATACATTTTTGACCTAGAAGGATGTCTCTCCTCACCTTGACCTAAACATAAAGGTCGTTCCTTATGATCTTAGCTTTCCAAAGAGTACTAGAAGTCCTCATTTGGCTTTGTAGAACTCAAGATATGAAGCTTGCAAGTCAGGGGTATTTTGGGAAACTTTGATTATAGGCCATTTTCATTATAGGTCAAGTTCACCACTTTGCATACCTCAAATGAAAATATTTCCAACTTGAAAGTTTCTTAGAATGGGATCATTTTCTCAACCAAACATCAATGTATCATTACTTTGGCTTGGATTGGAGAATGTGTGAAGAAAATTTTATGAAAGGACACTTGAAAAGGGCTAGTTTGGATCCAGTTCAAATTAAATCAATTCATGGCATATTGGTGCATCTTTTGAGTCCAAAGAATGTTCTAAGAACAATGGCAAAGTCATAAACCAAGTTTGAGGTCATTTACATGAGCAAATTCAAGGTTACTTCACTTTGAAGTAACAAAAGCAAAATTCACCATTGATTCAATTCCAAGGGCTCAATCTTAGCCATTCATGATCCTTACACCACAAGTAAGTGATATAAACAAAGTTGCAAGCATTCAAGCTTTGTTTTCCATGAGTTCCATAAAGCTCCAAACCAAAACTTTGGATTTTTGAATTGGACTTCCATGGACTGCAATTGGGCCTGAAACTCCTCCATATCTATTCCATATAATGTTCTGATCATTCACAACTAAAGATAACAGATTTTGGAGGGAGAAGTAACTGAATTCTGTTGAGAAAAAAAGTGGAGAGAAAGTGATTTTAGATTTTGAGATTTTCTCCATCTTCAAGTGAAGTTGAAGTTACAAAGAGCTAGAGGAAGATCCAAGGAGTGTTTCTGGTGAGCTGAAAACCCGTAAAGGGCGGTTCACGCAAAAGTTAGGGATTTGAAAAGCAAATGACTGTGGTCCGAATTTGATACTGCAGTGAGCATTGGTGCGGGAGGATGTACCTGAGGGGTCGATTATCAGATACAATCTTTTCGGAAGTGTGAATACCGGGGAAAGCACTAGAGTCAGGCGAGTCATAGGAGGATCAGTTCATGATGTTCGTCTGCATCCCGTTGCCGACATGTGTGCAAATTTGATTTGTTATTATATTTATGCTTCTTGTGCATACTTGTATATTTGTTGTGCGTAGCTTCCTCTTTTCAGGAGTTACATCCCGTGTACAAAACTCCGCCCATTTAGGGGCCCAATCAATAAAACATGTTATTCAGTATTTGATGCTGGTTCTTCACTGTTTTGTACATGATAAACGCCTAGGTTTAATAAAACTAGCAAGTGTATAACGTCGCTGGCCCTTGCCAATAATTGCTAAAACTTTGAATTAACTGGAAATAATGTCACTAACACTAACCTGAATAGATTTGGTTGCATAGACTTGTCTTGTCTTGTTTGTGGTGTTGCAGGGTTCGTAGCCGTATGAAGTGGACGATCAAAAGATTGCAGTATTGGCCAGAAGCTCGTAATGAAAGACTCGATCCCCACGCAGGTCGCACTTCCGAGATGACAATGTTCCTTACTAAAGAAGGATCAAATTCCCCAGCTAATTGTAGCTTATCCGAGGGACATTCTCCAGCAGGGTCGTCCACCCTCAGCAGAATTGGCGATTCCGAGATCAAAGGCAGTATTCAGACAGTGCATCCCGAGCAGAGTGGTTTAGTCTCAGAAGATTAATATTCCAACTTGTGAGCTGTACCCAGATAGTTTACCCTTCCCAACAGGGTCATTTACTCTCCCCAGCGGAGTCAGTTGATTTTCCCCAAGAGAGTCGTTTCATCCCCAGCGGAGTTCTCTTTCCAGCAAATGTTTCTTTCCTCCCAGTGGAACTCAAAGATTAAAACTCTTCCCGGCAGAGTTGGCTGTGTGTCCTGGCATTTATTTTGCTGGAATACCGTATGATACCCGTTCACTCTCCAGCAGAAGTCCAATCATGATTGGCGCATTCAGCTATTCCTCAGCGAAGCGGGCTTCACTCTTCCAACATTTATTTTGCTGGAACAATTCTGTAACGCCCGGTTACCCCCAGCGGAGTTGGCATTATCTTCAGCATTTATTTTGCTGAAGCGGTATCTGTATCCCAGCAGTTCGAGTCTGCATTTGCATTGGCATATAGTGTCATATTTGCATCTACCAAATAAAAACGCGTAGCATTTCCATGTCGAATGAAGCATTACGCCATTGTCAAACATATGCATGGTGAAACATAAACTAGATTGGTTGACCGTTTGTTTTCAAGCATTGTTTCCCATGCAGGTGGAGAGAGCTCTTGCTCAAATTAATTACCAAACATTCAAGATCTCGGCGTGAGACATGTAATGATAATGTCGGTTTTGGAATTATTCCCCCACAGAGTTTCTTGTTTAAGTTTCTCTTACCCCTCCAGCGGAGTATTTCTTCAAGGTTGTTGTTGTGACAATATCAAAAGATTTCGTGAATCGACTTTTGGAGATTGTCTGGCAGTATGAATTCAGAAAATCCCCAGTAGAGTCCTTCTCAGATTTGCTACCATGTCAGCACTGAAGTTGGAAGATTAGACTCATATTGTGATAGAGCTAGCTGCTGCAAAGATAGGCAGAAAAGCTGTATCGGAGTTATGTTCCCGTAGTGGTGACGGAGTTATTTCCCGCAGTGGTGGCAGAGTTATCTTCCCGTAGTGGTGACGGAGTTATTTTCCCGTAGTGGTGACGGAGTTATTTCCCGCAGTGGTGACGGAGTTATTTCCCGCAGTGGTGGCGGAGTTATCTTCCCGTAGTGGTGACGGAGTTATTTTCCCGTAGTGGTGACAGAGTTATTTTCCCGTAGTGGTGACAGAGTTATTTTCCCGTAGTGGTGACGGAGTTATTTTCCCGTAGTGGTGACGGAGTTATTTTCCCGTAGTGGTGACGGAGTTATTTCCCGCAGTGCTGGCGGAGTTATTTTCCCGTAGTGGTGACGGAGTTATTTCCCGCAGTGGTGGCGGAGTTATTTCCCATAGTGGTGACGGAGTTATTTCCCGTAGTGGTGACGGAGTTATTTTCCCGCAGTGGTGGAGGAGTTATTTCCCGCAGTGGTGGCGGAGTCATTTCCTGTAGTAATGATAAAGTAGTACCCGTAGCGATGGCAGTGTTGTTATTTTTTTTAGATTATCTTCCCGCAGTGGTGGCGGAGTGATGACGGTGTTATCTTTCTGTAATGGTGACAGAGTGATTTTCCTGTATCATTGGCAGGGTCATGTTTTGTTGACAGAAGTACTTCTCCCAGTGAAGACAATAAGTTCATTCAAGTATTGACAAGATAATATTGAAATCAGATTTGTTCCCTAAACAGTCGTGCAGTTCATTTCTGCGGTTGGCAAATTTCCGTGTTCTTAGTATTCAACCGTCTCGTACCTCGAATGTTTGAAGGCCATTCGCGCTTCACACACTCTGGTCCAAGTTGCTTGAATAGGGGCAGTTGTTGCACCCTAAAATTTGCTCAACCTACTTCACTTGGTTTATGTTTCAATTGCATTAGCATTTGCATATTAGGTCATGTACATAATTCATTCATCTGCATAGCATAGCATAGAAAATCATCCAACAAGGGACCAAGTACTATTCTTATCTCTATGAGCCTAACAAGAGGTTCTTATTCAAATTCAAGCCTATCCAAGTCATCAGAAAGAAATTGAAACCCAGAGAAGTCAGTGGACCAAGCAGTGGATCTATCTCTTATGTTGAGTATATTTGGAGATCATCAAAGAAGTTGTGAGTTGTGAAATGAGCATGGAGGGTATATAGACATCATGGAGGACCTATAAGGCCATTTTGAAAGTGAGACAAGTCATTGATGTGATCACAAGAGCTGCAGTTGAAGACAGTCAACTAGGGTTTCATCTGGGTCAACCCTAGGTCAACCCTAGGTCAAATGCTTGATTGAAAGGCATCAAGGTCTATTTGAAAGATGTGGGGTTCATCATTTGACATATAGATATGGATGTGGTATTGTGCCAAGAAGGGATCAAGAGAAATCAAGAAGGAGAGAGGTTTCTAAATTAGGGTTTCTGTGTAAAATCCCCTAGTTTAGGTCAAACTTCCAAGCAAGACAATTCAAAATGCAAGCTTCAAATGGACCCTTGGCCAACATGAAACTTGTAGAGGATCTCAAGACCTTTAATTTGAGTGGTGGAAGACATCAAGGAGATTTATAGAACTCAAGTTATGGTTCTTGCAAGTTACAGGTCATCTGAGGCATCTGAAATTTTGTCTGTGAAAGTTACTTGTCTTCCAAGCAACTTTTACCCCTCAAGGAGCCTTCAAATGGATTTCTGGTAAACATGAAAGTTGTTCCTCATGATCTTATCTTTCTAGAAAGGTATAGTATGCCTTAATCTGATTTGTGGAACTCTACTTATGACTTTGGCAAGCAAAGGGTATTTTGGTCATTTGGAAATTACAGGTCATTTCAAGCATATGCCTAAAACTCATACAAGGAAGCTTCAAATAAAAAACTACACAACATCAAAGTTGTTCCAAATGATGTTTTGAGTCTAGAAAAGTGGTCATGGAGGGTTGAAAATGGGTGTAGCTCATATTTGCAAAAATGACCTAATTAAGGCATGATTTAAGTCATTAAATAGCCATTTTTTGGGAATTTTTTATAGCATGTCCAAATGGGGAGAAATTATAGGTCATTTTGATTGGAAGTAATGTTTTGAGAACATTGGCAATAGTGGATTTTTGAGTTTAGTTCAAAGTTTGAGAGTTATCATGGCTTGCTTATGATTAAAGTGACATATGCCAAATCACAAGGGATTTGTGTACAAGAAGCTTCCAGCAATTTCTAGATGTTTCCATGGGCATCTATATAAACCCTAGAGTTCCTTCAATGCATGGTTGCACTTCATTTTGATCCAAAGCACATAGTTTCATTCTCTCTTGCATTTTTGCAAATTCATTCAAACTCTCCCAATTCTTCATCATTCTTCAAAGTTCTTGATCCTACCATACTCCATATTCATCATAGATCACATTGCAAGCAAGATCCAAGTGTATTGGTGCAAGATTCGTGTGTTGCAAGTTCATCATCCAAAGTGCAAGAAGAGTTGGTTATGGCAATCCAAAGCATTTGAGCAAGAGTTGCTGCATACAGTATCAAGATCCACCTCCATTGATCAATCCTAGAGCATTGCTGGCCGCGAATCCAAGAACTTCATCATCTGTTTTCAATTTTGCACCAGGTTAGTGTTTTCTTCGAATTGACCTAGAATAGATAGCATGATGTAGAATCATTAGGTTAGAACTGTTAGGAATAGGTAGATGATCAATTCCAGTGAGTTTGAGAGCATTTCATGAAGGTTGACATTGGAGCACACCAACTGTTTGGATCTAGAACTCGAAGAATAGGAAGTTTTAATTCATGTGGTTTAGCTTAGGATAATCAGTGATACAAGGTGAGTATTTTGATGGCAAGAAATTGGAGAAAGAAGAAGTTGGAAGTTTGAGTATCCATGGAAGTGTACCATCGGGTTTCTTGATTCAATTGGTTTCAGTGAGAATTATTAGCATGGTTGTATTCTGCTCGAGAAATAGAGCATCTTTGCTTTTTACGGATTTGAATTTTATGGAGAAACGAAGTTGTATGAGTGTGTTGAAGTCTGGTTCATGCAAGCTTGTTCATGGCATTCATGGTAGAAACCCTAGGTCATTTGGAGAAGACGAGTTCAGCGGCGTTGGATCATTCACAGAATTTTGACCAAGACTCACATCCAATGGCTCACATTAAATTGAGAAATGGAGGGAAGCTGAGTTTAATGAAACTCAGCGTTTCATTAATAGTCAGTTTGGGCCTTAATTGAATGATTTCCTTTTCACACCCCCCACGTCACCAGGCCCAACAAATTGAACTGAATCTCCCTGCTATTGGCACCGCACGCGTTCTATTTTTTCTTTTGATTTTCTGACTTGGTTTTTGTTTGGTATTGGGCTTAAGGTTTTTGCTATTCACACCTCCAGCTTCCTGACCCATCTGGATAATACCCTAGGCGCATTACTTCTAACACCCCCTCTCCCTTTTCTTTTATTTTTATTTTCTTTTAATTTCTTCAAATTTAGAAATTGCATATTAAATTGAATTTTATTGATTTTAAAGTGATTGTTTTTGCATCTTTTTTCTATTTCTGTTAAGAAAATTGTCATGTAATAAAATTAGAATTTCATTTTATTTTTGCATTTTTAGTATATTTTTCTTTTAAATGGGTCTTAAGTGATGTTTAGTTTAATACTTGATCTTGTTGATTTTAGTTTAGCTAGATCCTTTTATATTTTGGACCCATTGTTTTTAGGGTACTTCACTTAGGACTTTAAATTTCATATGATATTTAATTCATGATTTTAGGATTAAGTTTTAGATGGTTTGTTTAGGTGTGATTAGGGGAATCAAAATTAGGGTTTAGGTGTGACATAGGTGTGATAGATCATTTCTTTTAGGAGTTGTAGTTTGAATTTTGGGTATGGGACTATAGGGGTATTATGGGTAAGTAATAGATCCCTTAGAAAATATTAGACTTTCCCTATTCTACTATTACTACTAGTATATTTCCTGTATTTGCTTGATTGTGTGGTGTGCCCTCTCTAGGGTTATTATTTGACTGTGTGGGGTATTGGGCCTGCTCGGGGTTTGGGTTTGAGCTGAAGACTGTGCTGATGAAGCCCATTGAAGATTAAGAGAATGAAGACCAATTTCCAGGGTTGATGAAGAGTATCTTGCTGGCAGCTGTTGAAGGTTATAGGGTCTAGGAGCTAGGCAGAGCTCTAGAGTAGAAAACTTGCTTCATAAACATGGAAGGTCTTGTCTGCCTCCATTCTTTCTCTATGATTCAAAGTCTCTTTTAAATACCCACCTACTTCCTTTGGAAGGATTAGTGAATGTATTTAAAAGATAGAACTTTTGAGAGAAAATTGTCAGTATCATGTTAACAGTCAGTAAGCCACCCTTGGTAGGCAACTGACTGCTTAACATCCAATGCATCTTGTTGACTGCTGCTCATCTTGGAGAGTGAGACTTGAAGAAAAGCCACTGAAAGATTGAAGACAGAGACCTTGCTTGAAGGCTGTGAAGATGGAGGCTAATGCTTGCTTGAAGCTTGTAGATAGTTGAAGATGACTTGAAGACAGATGTTGATGAAGCTTGCTTTTTGCTGTTTTCTTTTGCTGTTTATAATTTTTGATGTATTGTTTGAATTTCCCTGACTGTATTGTTTGCCATTAACCTGTTAGGTTGAAAGTGAATCTTGTTCACTTTTTCCTGTTGTTTTCTAGGTTCGAGGTTGAGTAGGACTCCCTTGCCTCGCTTGTATTGCTGCATCCATGCATTTTACTGCTTTATTGTATATTTGCTTTTGTTTCTGTTTCCGTTTATCCCTTAGGATCTCTGTTTCTCTCTGCGCAAGAGAGGAGCATGATAGACATTAGGTCTTAACCCATGCATGATAACATTAGGTTAGTTTGATTCCCTTTGCAACTATAGGTTAGAGTTCTGTCTCTTCTTTCTCAAAACAAACAGAAAAACACAATAAGATTTCAAACACAATAAAAGACACTTCTTCCGTAAAAGAATGTGAACTCATCAAAACGTCATTTTTGTCCGCTTGGACCAGTAATCGGAAAAACCCTTTTTTAGAAGGAGATAAAAGAAATCAAGACAAACTTGTGTCGTACGTGGCCCGAACTACGTTTGCTCTGATCTTTCATGTTGTATGAAAGTACGTAGGCATAGGATGCGATATCCTAGCGAGCAACCTTCCCCTCCTTTCCCGTAGGTAGGCGAACTACGTTGACTCTGATTTCTCGTTCCAGACGGGAATACGTAGGCATAAAGTGTGATACTTTGCCGAGTCATTTTCTTTTCTTTTAACCCCAGACCCTTAGTTTAGATAGAAATAACAATCCGTACTAGAAAACAAGCGTGGATCCCGTCGAGTACGACGGACGTGAGGGGTGCTAATACCTTCCCCTTGCGTAACCGACTCCCGAATCCAGGATTTGGTTGCGATGACCATTCCTTTCCCGTCTTTGCGGTAGGTTTACTCTGAGCGTTTCCTTTCCCTCCGTTGGGATAAATAACGCACGGTGGCGACTCTTCTGTTCAGCCGGCGCCGATTTTCGCAGTAGCGACAATATTACCATGGTTGCTTTAACTAACCGTTGTAATATATTAAAAGTCCCAGGTTCAATTCTCAGCAGCGCCTTTTTGATATATATATATATATATATATATATATATATATATATATATATATATATATATATATATATATATATATATATATATATATATATATATATATATATATTATTCTGGACATCGTTCACTATATAACCACTGTCATATTTAATATTGTGAATTAGGATGCCTTAAAAAAAAATATACTCGGTTTCATTATGATCAAGAAACACAAGGGTTAGGGTTAGGGAAAAACAAGGAGAACAACAAGGATTGGTTATAACTGTTATTCTTTACTTTCTCTTTAAAACATATTACAAGTACTCAAGAATAACAAATAACTCTCTCACCCTTATTAGGTTTTGTCACACCACAGATGAGAGACTAGTATGCTATTTATAATAAGCCTAACATATTAAACTAATGAGATTTTTAACAATTACCCATTACAAGCTAACTTAAACAATTGGATCCTTAACACAAGGCCCAATTCGATAACTACATACTAGAACACAATTCGACTACAACATGTAGGTCTTCGTCAGCAACATTTGAGGAAACTTCGACGACATGCTAACTGGAGTTCAATCCAATATCTCACAAATCTCCACCTTAGATCTAACTCTACCATCAAGAAACAAACTAGCTTTCTTCATGCAACTTTATCAACTGCATATAGTGGAAAAATTTGCAATTGGGCAATGTCTTGGTGAACATATTAGTAGCATTATGATTTGTCAAAACCTTCAGCACTTGGACTTCTCCACACTCGATTACCCCTATGATGAAATGCATTCTGACATCAATGTTTTGGGTTCGCTCATGATAGGCTGAATTCTTTGACAAGTGTATTACACTTTGACTATCACATTTAATAGTGACAACTCGACCTTGAAGTTTCATCTCCTTTGCAAAACCTTCAAGCCACAATGCTTTCTTCACAACTTCAGTTAGGGCGATATATTTCGCTTCAGTGGTTGATAAGGCAACAAACTTCTGAAGTTTTGCTTTCCAACTGATTGATATGCCAAACATGGTGAACACATATCCAGAAATAGATTTTCTGGAATCCATACAACCTGCATAATCTGAGTCGACATATACTTCAATTATGCTTTACTATCTTCACCCAAGGTTCTACCATAAATTAGGACTCTGTTCAAAGATCCATTTATGTACCTTATAGTCCACTTCAATGCTTGCCAGCGAAACTTTCTAGGATTCGCCATGTACCTGCTTACAAGACATACTGCATATGCTATGTCGGGTTTAGTACAGACCATATCATACACTAAAGAACCCACTATATTAGCATATGGAATAATATTCATATAAGCTCTTTCGACATCAATACTGGGACACTGATCTATACTCAGCTTGAATTGAGGGTTTGTCGGAGTCACAACAGACTTTGAATTCGACATACCAAACTTTTCGAGAATCTTTCGTAGATATGCCTCTTGAGATAAGCATAATTTTGAATGATTTCTATTTCTTCGGATGTCAATCCCAAGAATCTTGGATGCAACTCCCAGATCCTTCATGTCGAACTCCTTATTGAGTTCAACCTTCACCCTCATTACATCTTTGAAATTATTGCTTGCTATTAGAATATCACCCACATAAAGCAACAAATAACAAATGAATTACCAGGTTGAAATCTGAAGTAAACACAGTGGTCGAACTGACTTCTAATGAAACTTATGCGTGCCATGAACTTGTCAAATCTCCTATTCCACTGTCGAGAAGATTGTTTCAGTCTAAAAGGATCTTTTTAGCTTGCATACTGTCGCTACTGCGAAAATCGGCGCCGACTGAACAGAAGAGTCGCCACTGTGTGTTATTTATCCCAACGGAGGGAAAGGAAACGCTCGAAGTAAACCTCGCGAAAAACGGGAAAAGGTATGGTCATCGCAACCAAAACCTGGGTTCGGGAGTCGGTTACGCAAGGGGAAGGTATTAGCACCCCTCACGTCCATCGTATTCGATGGGATCCACGCTTGCTTGGTTTGTACGGATTACACTTCTATCTAAACTAAAGGATGAGGTCTGAAAAGAAAAGAAAACATGACTCGGCAAAGCATAGCACTTTATGCCTACGTATTCCCGTCTGGAACGAGAAATCAGAGTCAACGTAGTTCGCCTAACTACGGGGGAGGATGGGTGAAGGTTGCTCGCTAGGATATCGCATCCTATGCCTACGTACTTCCATACAACATGGAAGATCAGAGCAAACGTAGTTCGGGCTACGCACGACACAAGCTGTTCAAGTGTCTTTCATGAAAAATCTCACCTTAAACAAGGGTTTTCTTATTGCAAAAAGGTTGATGTTTGTTCAAATCTTTTAACGGAAAAAATGAATTAATCTCTGTTATAACCTTTATTAATGTTTTTCTGCTGTTTTGAAGGAAGAAGAGATGACACTCTAAAAATCCTAGGGTTAAAAGGGGAATAAAATCTACCCTAATGTTATCATGCATGGGTTAACTCCTAATGTCTATCATGCTCCTCTCTTGCGCAGAGAGAAACAGAGATCCTACGGGAATAGACGGAAGGCAAAACAAATACGCAGTAAGCAGTAAAATAATGAATACAGTAAAATGCATGGATGCAACAATACAAGCGAGGCAAGGGAGTCCCACTCAACCTCGAACCTAGAAAACAATAGGCAAAAGTGAACAGGATTCACCTTCAACCCAGTAGGGTAAACAGCAAACAATACAGTCAGTCAATACATCAGAAATAAAACAGCAAAAGCTAAACAGCAAAGCAGTCTTCATCAGCATCAGCAACTATCTTCAGGCTTTAAGCAGACATCAGTCTTTATCTCCAATCTCCCAATGGCTTTTCTTCAAGTCCTAACCTCCAAGCTGAGGTATCAATCACAAGAGTAAACGGGGTGTTAAGCAATTAGTTGACCACCAAGGGTGGCAAACATACTGCTGTCAACACAAGGAATATTTCTCTCAAGAGTTCTATCCCTTAGACATTAGCACCAAGCCTTCCAAAGGAAGGGGGTGAGTGTCTTAGAGAGAGTCTGTATCACAGAGAAGAATGGAGGCAGTCAAGACCTTCCATGTTTGAGAATCAAGTTTGCTACTCTAGGGCTCTGCCTAACTCCTATGTCCTACAAACTTCAGCAGCTACCAGCAAGAGATACTCCTCATCTGCTCTGGAAGTTGATCTTCATTCTCTGATCTTCAATTGGGCTTCATCATCACAGGCCTTCAGCTCTCCCCAAATCCCAAACAAACCCAATACCCCACACATACAAAAAGATAACCCTAAAGAGGGCACACCACACAATTAATCACATATAAGCCATATACTAGTAGCAGTAGGGGAATCTTAGTATTTTCTAAGGGGATCTATCCTATACCCATAACCCCTATAGTCCATACCCCAAAAATCAAATGAAAATCTCCTAAAAGAATTAATCTATCTCACCTATGCTCATTTAAAACCCTAATTTTGAACACCTAAATCTCACTTAACCAAATCACCTAAAAATTAATCCTAAAAATCCTAGTACAAAATCCAAAGAGTCTACACATTCATATTTGATAACACAAAAAAGAATGGACCTAAAATCACTAAGGAAGTGCATGAACAAAAATTGACAAATTCATGTATGAAATGAAACACATAAAATAGGCATTTATTTGGAAAATATGGGAAAAATATCAAATAAAAAATAAAATGCAATTTTTATTTTTTTATAATTTTCTAGACATCTTGAAGAAATTAATGCAAAAAGAATCATTAAAAAATATGAAGTTTTCATTTTCTTATGATTTTTACAAAATGCATGAAAATGAAAAGAAATTAAAAAATGAAATATAAAGAAATAGAGGGAGGGGTGTGGAAAGCAAGGCGCTATAGTTATAATATCCAGGTGGGCCACAGATCAGGGGTGCGAATAACAAATACACTAAGCCCAACACGCTTCAGAAAACTGAATTAAAAAATAAAAGAAAAAAAAGTAAATTCGCGGTGCAAATAGCAGCAAGATCACGTGTATTTTGCATTGAGCTTATAAACGGGGGTGGGGATAGTAATCTGAACTTAAGCCCACGCTGATGCAATTAGTGAAACGCATCGTTTCACATTTGGATTTCCCTCCGTCTCTCAACTTTGAATCTGGACCATACGATACGTTGAAAATGTCAAAACCTGGAAATGATCTAACGGCTGAGGGTCATCGTCCCCAACGAGCCCTAGGGTTTGCAGAATTTCTTCTCCCATGCACAAACTTCCACAGCTCAGTGCTCTCTCCTCACTCAACCAAATCCTTCGATCCCAAAACCAAAAATGGCCTACTCAACGCCCTCTACAAGATCCTTCCCTTGGATTTTGCTGAAACTCACCCTAAAATGAAATACGATGGATGGAAGTTCTGTACACCATTGATTGCACCTGATATGCATGATCATCAAACTTGCTCAAACTAACCTAGAACAATCTATGGACTATGCTGAGTATTCTGAGCCAAAAATCTAGCATTGCCTTGCCCTAATTCAGGAGTTCTTGATCAAGAAAGTTTCATCACCCTGCTAACAAACTCCATGAAACTCTCTCTAATTCTCAGGAATCACTCACTTAAGGTCTCTAATCATGATTACCCTGGCCATTTCATCTAACAACGCATAAATAGAGGGATTCAAATGCTTTTGCAAACCTGAAAAATGGTGATGGCAGAGGTATCTACACTCCAATCCAATGCTTGAGACTGGTCACAAATGATCTCCAATGGTTGAGAATCTTCCTGATGGCAGCAATTCTTGTTCAAACTTCTTGATTCACCCTGGCCAAACCTTTATGCAACTTGGAGTGAAGATTCGAATCTCATGAACCAGCCACCTTTTCTTCTAGTTTTTTCTTGCTTTTCACTCTATGATGATGGAGGAAGATGATGACAAGAAGAAATCTCCCAATTGATGGAGTTTTGATGTACTTTGAAAAGAAAATGCAAATGGGAGTGAAGGAATCAAAATGGGGTTTGTAAGCTCAAAGAATCACCAACCAGTGCATGGACCCTCTCTAGGGTTTATATACACACCAATGGGAGAATCTAGAACCTTTGAGAAAGCTCCATGAAGTTTCTAGAACTTCTCATGCAAGGAGATTTTCAATTTTTCTATTCTTAGTAAATCCCATGAGATCTCATGATAACCATGCAATTCTCCTTAAAATACCCTTACATGAGATGGTAATAAGAAAGCAAGGCATTTCAAGTCATTTTAAGGCTTTGGCAAACTTTTCCTTTAGGTGCCTTAAAATGCAAGAATCAAATTTACAAAGGAAGTCAAATTTTTAAGCCTAAACTCAAAAATGTGGCTAAACCATTGTCTTTAGAATGATGTTGGGAATCAATTTGGTATATTGGATGACCCATATTGGATTTGTAGATCTCTCAAACCAATTTTTCATTTCAACTTTTTCAACTTATAAGCCATTTTCAAGTCATTTGCACCACTTTAAACATTCCATGCTCTAAGCTTTTACAAACTTTCCAACCTTCTTTTCTAGCCTTAAAATCCCATTTTGAACAACTTTGATGTTGTGAAGTTTTTCATTTGAAGCTTCCTTGTATGAGTTTTAGGCATAGGCTAAGAATGACCTGTAATCCTCAGATGACCAAAATACCCTTTACTTGCCAAGACCATAAGTAGAGTTCCACAAATCATATAAAGTCATACCATACCATTATAGAAAGCTAAGACAATAAGGAACAATTCTCATGTTGGCCATAAATCCATTTGAAGTACCCTTGAAGGTCAAAAGTTGCTTGGAAGACAGACAATTTTCACAGACAAATTTCAGTGCCCTCAGATGACCTGTAACTTGCAAGAGCCATAACTTGAGTTCTACAAATCATCTTGATGACTTCCACCACTCAAATTAAATATATGAAGATACTCTACAAGTTTCATGTGGACCAAGAATTCATATGAAGCTTGCATCTTGAGTTACACTGCTTTGAAGTTTGACCTAAATCAGGGGATTTTACAATAAAACCCTAATTTAGTAACCCCAGTTCTCCTTGACTCCTCTTGATTTTTCTTTATCACAACATCATATCCATATCCACATAGCAAATCATGAATCCCCCATTCTCCAAATGATCCTTGATGCCCTTCAAAACACTTCTTTGACCTAGAATTGACCCAGTGTTGACCCTAGTTGACTGACTTCAACTGAGGCTCTTGCAATCATTCAAATGACTTGGTTCTCCTCAAAAAAAAGACATAGCATCCATACACACCTCATACTCTTGGCTCATAGCTCCCACTTCCTCTGATGATCCCCAACTAGCCTCAAGATAGAAGAGAATTCACTGATCAACCTGGCAGCTCTTCAAAGCTCAAATTCTTCCCTGATGACCTGAGTAGACTTGAATATGAATGAAACCCTTGGATATACCTCCTGAGATAGGAATAGCACTTGATTCCCTGATAAGATAACTTGCTTATGACATGCAATGCAGAGGAATACACTATGTACATGATGACAATGCAAATGACTATGCAATTGAAACATAAACCTAGGTTAGAAAGGTTGGGCAAATTTTGGGGTGCAACAGCTGCCCCTATTCAAGCGACTTGGACCCGACTGGATGAAGAGCGCGCAGCCTTCAGACATTCGAGGTACGAGTCGGTTGAATACGAAAGAACCCGGAAATTTGCCAACCGCAAAAATAAATTGCGAATACGACTACTGCTTGAGACAACCCTGGGCACTGGCTTCTGTTGTCACGGCAACAACTAGCCATCCATCTGTCAAATAATCTGATGTTGCTCGCAGACCACTCCATTCCGAAGAAATGAGCATACACCACAAGAAATTGTTGATCTCACTTATCAACCTCTGTTGATCTCACTTATCAACTAAGCACACGCTAACCAGCGGGAGAATAATGACATCACTTGTCATGTTGACTTCACTGATCAACCTTTCGTATCCTGAAGAAACGAACAGACGCTTAACCAAGCGAGACGATGTTCGCAGACATAAACCACCGACTCTGCGGGGAAATGTGAAACTTAACCAAGTAACTTTTGTTGAAAAATGCGAGGAATTTAACCAAACAACTCCTGTAGCGAGCTCTCTGCTGGAGAACATAACTCTGTTGGGAAATTGCGGGTAACCACCCGAAAATCTGTATTACCACCTTCTAATACTGATACCACATCATCCTGGGGAAGACTCAGCTGGGGAAATACAAGTGACTTAACCAAGCGACTTGTCAAAGGATACTCTGTCGGGGACTACGAGGAACTTAACCAAGTATCTCGTTGCAGAACAACCCGCTGGGGATTACGTTTATATTGGGGTAACTGTGGGTAGCCACCCAAAATCTGTATCATGCCATTTCTACTGTACTCTGAGAAAGAACTCGTCTGGGGAGAAAGAGAAATGCTTGACCAAGCAACTCTGCTAGGGGAATGTGCCATGGCGAACACGATCACTGCGTGTCTAGCACAACAAATCCACAAAACTGCGACGAACACGGTCACTGCGTGTCTTACAAACAAAAACCATTTAACGGGACAAACACGACGAACACGATCACTGCATGCTGCGTTACAATCACATCGACCACAAATTCAACCGGATGAGATAAACACGATCACTGCGTGCCAGACGGAATAAATCCACATAGGAGAGGCGAACACGTTCACTGCGTACTTCAACCACCAATATGACAAACACGATCACTGCGTGTGCTGCAATAGGGCGAACGCGATCACTGCGCATCTCGACCAACAAAACCCCGGAATTATGTCAACACGATCACTGCGTGTGTCACAAAACCCACCCATGTAACAGGACGAATACGATTACTGCGTATGCCGACCAACAACCTACTGATACAATAGCCACGATCACTGCGCGCTCCGCATCATAAGTTCCCATGGTATTAACAACAAGATCACTGCATGCTGTACAAATACGATCACTGCGTATCTTGAACACGATCCCTGCGCGTTCGAACACGGTCACTGCGCGTTCTGAGCCACGATCCTCTTGACTGGAGAAAAGCACGATCCCTGCGTGTTGCGTGTCTCAACTAACCCACATAACTGGATGAATACGATCACTGCATATCCTGACCATACATAGGGTAAACGCGATCACTGCGCGTTTCATGTCACGACCCTCTTGACTGGAGGAAAACACGATCCCTGCGTGCTGTGACACTACTTCAAACATGGGACGAATACGATCACTGCGTACCTCGGCCACCGACCCGATGAACACGTTCACTGCGTGTCTTACAGCATAATCAAACTGCATAATGGACGAATACGGTCACTGCGTATACCGACCAACAAAATCGGATGAACACGATCACTGCGTATCAACCCATAACCACTGTAGAACGGACGAATACAATCCCTGCGCATATCGACCAACGACTGGATGAACACGATCACTGCGTATCAACCCATAACCACTGTAGAACGGACGAATACGATCCCTGCGCATATCGACCAACGACTGGATGAACACGATCACTGCGTATCAACCCATAATCACTGTAGGACGGACGAATACGATCACTGCATATATCGACCAACAACTGGATGAACACGATCACTGTGTGCCTTACTCAATAAAACCCCGAGATGATGCCAACACGATCACTGCGTGCCCTACAAAACAATCTTCTTAGATCGGGACGAATACGATCACTACGCCATTCGACCACAAATACACATACCAAGATCAACACGATCACTGCGTGTCCTACGACATGAACCCCATAAAAGAGACAAAATACGATCACTGCGCACTTCGGCCACCAATCAACATCTTAAAATCGACACGATCACTGCGTGTCTTACAATATGAACCCCGTAGCTGGTACAAATACGATCACTGCGCACCTTGACCACAAAATCCACATCTTCCTGAATCACGATTTCTCTTATCGGCAAGGAATAACATATCTGAACTGGAGAGGTAACCACCTGGCTTATGTTTCAAAAAAAATGCATGTTTGATGATCACGTAATGCTTCCATACTGCCCGGAAATGTTACATACTCAGGTAGAATGCAAATGCTCATGATGCATGCTTATGCAAAGGGTTACTTCAGCAAAATAAATGCTGAAGACACACTGGATCCGCCGGGAATGACCGGAATACTACCGATACGCTTCCAATAAAATAAATGTTGGAAAGATGAACTAACTCCGCTGGGAATAACCTTCCTGCTGGGAAGGTAGCTCACAAGCTCAAAACTTCAAATCTGCTGAGAAAGGTCCTCCTGACGAGGAAAAATGACTTGCTGGGGAAAGAAAGGACAATCGCTCGGGAAAACTCCTTTCAGCTGCTCCAACCATCTGATCATACTCTGTGGGAACCCCCCCTGCTATCACTGAGCTGGGGAAATCGTCCTGCTATCACTGAGCGGGGGACTGAAATATACATTCTGACTTGCACTGCACAAGAGCTCTCTGGGAAGTTAATCATATCCATCTCGAACTTCACTGGGGGGACTAGGCTAATGCTGAACTGCAGATACATTAATCTCAACTCTCCTGGGGAATTAACATTCAGCTTTGCCTGGGGCGACTTCACTAGGGAAGACACAACATTCATCCTCTGGGGAGGGTGCCAGCCTGCCATGGACTCTGGCGGGGAACTTTGCGAGCTTTTGAATAGCCTGCCCCAGTGCACTCCACTTGCCCCTATCTAACTCTTGGGAACACCTGCGCTGAACCGCTTGCTATTAGACGACCTCGAGATTACTTGCCCCGGTATCTATACGGCAAAAAGATTCAATCTCCATTAGCCCTGATCAATCCAGTTGGTTTCAATGCTCTCTGCGGCGACGTGCCCCTGGATGAACGTTCTGGCGACTTATCCTGATCTGATTTTCCACCTGAAGTATCTGCTTTCAAATCTCCACGTTCTGCATCACTGCCCCTGATTGGATCTCAAGAAGACTCACTTCTGATTGGTTACCTCTCAAGCATACTGCCCCTTGATCAACTGAAGCTTCGGGACTTATCCTCAGACTAACTGATTCCGAACTCACTGGAAGTCAATGCCCCTGATTCACTGGTCTTGCCCCCGATTAGCTGGTCCAGAACAGTACCTCCAACTACGAGAGATTTACTGAATCTTGACCTGATTGCCCCAGAGTAGCTGACTTCGCATGGCTGACCTGACTGGGAATCACGATAATAGCTTGCCCCTGCTCTCGGAACATTCGGGCGCTCTGTATTCTATCCCGACCATACTTTCCATTGCAGAAAACTTTCCTGCTGTCAAGCGCTTACTCGCAAGTAAAACAAGTTGTTCTGTGTAAAAGACATATTAATGCAACACATATGACAGTTTTGACATCCAATCTGTTCGTTGGGAAAAAGGGAAAAACAGTTTATAGTATACACTGCACAAAACATTTATCAACATCAATACCAACATGGTAAGAGGAACCCTTTCAGGAGTCAGAATCGACGCGACCTTTACCGAAGTATGCTTTCGAAACAACCTGCTTCAATTAGGACTTTTGAAGGTTATAACGTGGTCAGGTTCACGGTTTTGAAGGAAAGGATAAAGGCTCAAAGTTTATTTTAACCCACCCATTCTCCTTGATGTTCTCCGATCCTATATTCAGCTAATTCGACCTTAGCGCTCACCTTTCAGAGGCTGAAAGATAGGAGTGATAGTTTGAAAACCCATGAGTTTTTGGAGTGACAGCCACTCACTTTTCGTCTTTGGCACTTTGGGTCACACGACTCGCATGTGATTTGAGGATTTTTCTTTTTGTCCTCCTTTCATCTTTTTTCTTATCCCTAATTTTTGCCTGGACTGACTCTTTTGAGTTCTCTTGATTTTTTTTAAGTCCAGCGGGATGCCCTCATTTTTGCCTAAGTCATTTGTTTTCTTTTCTTGACTTAGCGGGCTTTTGATTTTTTTTTCTCTTTTTTCTTTCGACCAAGTCATGTGACGCTGGTTGTCTGACTCTTTGGGGAATGATGTGACTGTCTCACTCTTGATTTAACCATTGTGGTTTTTTTAGGCACGACCTCCAGAGGTGTGATTGATCCTCGAACGGACACTCCTTTTGCCACTTGAACGCTCGGTCAAATTAGCTAACACCTACCCTGCCCCAGGTTAAGATTGAGGGTTTTTCATTCACAGAAAGAAACTCCTACTACAAGGCTCAAAAGGGTTGACAAGGGATTATCTTCCTTATAACTTCGGTGTTTAGGGATTTGAAACAATGCTTGTACATCATCAACAGGTTTTATTTCAAAAGCATACAATATCGGAAGTTGCATGTCATTCATTTTCGTCATCCTCCCCGGATTCCTCTTAACCAGGCGTTGGACATTTGTAAAAACAATCAGTGAACACAAATGGATTTAATCAAAACATGCATATTTATTTCATTATCATCAATCGAAATGAAAACAACAAGTTTTACAAACAAGATCGCAATTCAAACATGAAAGAAACTACAAACGTAAAGAAATGACAAGATAAAACAAAGAAAAATGCCAGCTTCCGAGAACCGGGCTTTCACATCTGTCCTGCTGCTGAACCAGCTATCTTCACAATCAGTTATGAGAGGCAGCCTGCCGCTGTTCTGATCTACTTTTAACGGCCCACACGAACTATAGAACTCCTCTTTGCCCCCCATATTCCAACCTATTCATGGTTTGGCATTGGTTTTTGCGTAATGTTGGGACCTTCCTTCCCAAAATTGATGGCTGAGCTATCAAGCAAATCTTGCACTTTGTGCTTGAAAGCTAAACAATTCTCGATGTTGTGCCCGGGTGCACCAGAGTGAAAATCACAATGCTCGTTGATGTCGTACCCTACTGGTGGCGTGCCATTCGGCGGCGCTAAGGTTCTCTTTTCAACTAGCTGTAAATTCAATAGGGTCTGAAGGAGCTCTGCGTAAGACATCGGTGGTGCCTCAAATACCCTCCTCGGCCTTGGAGCCTGAAACCGCCGCTGATTCTGATTAGGCTGCTGCTGAGCCTGCTGCTGTTGTTGTCTCTGTTGCTGAGGTGGTCCCGGAATAGTCACACTTGCAACTTGAGGCTGTGGACGCCGGTTCTGATTCCTATTTCCCCGCTGAACGTTATACACTGCATTAGCATCACCTTGCCTTTTACCACCGAAGGCTTTCTTGGTGCTTCCAGCTGAAACAGATTCTCCCGGTTGAATCTTACCAATTTTTATCCCGTTCTCTATACGCTCCCCCATCAGGATCAGTTTGGAGAAGGTACTCATTGAGAAGTTAAGCAGCCGGTCATAGTACATCCCTGAGAATGTCCCTACGAACAAGTCCATCATTTCCCTCTCGACCATAGGTGGTTGTACTCTCGCAGCCAGGTCACGCCATCTCTGGGCGTACTCTTTGAAGCTTTCCTTGGGCTTCTGGGACATGCTTTGCAACTGAACTCTGTTAGGAGCGAGATCGCTGTTGTATTGGTAGTGCTTCACGAAAGCTTCCGCCAATTCCTTCCAAGTTCTGATCTGTGTTGGCTCCAGGCTCATGTACCACTCTAATGACGGCCCTGACAAGCTGTCTTGGAAAAAGTGCATAAGCATCTTTTCGTCGTCCGAATACGCAGACATCCTTCTGTAAAATGAACGGACATGCACCCTCGGGCATGTGTCGCCTCTATACTTATCAAAAGATGGCGCCTTGAATTTCATAGGTACCCTCAGCCCTGGTACCAACCCCATGTTAGACATATCCAGTCCCACAGCGTTCTGATTAGCCAGACCATTTACCTTTTCTTCCAACAATCTCATGCGGAGGCTGTCCCCTGTAGGCCTCCCGTAGCCTTCATTATGACCTGAGAAAACGTCTTCCTGATGATCCTCCCAGCGAGGTATCTCTTCATATGCAGCATGCCCAGCGTTATGACCCAGACCTGCTTGGAAGTACCCGGGGTTACCCCTCAGGTTGCCCATATCCTGGCCGTTATTCATTCCCATTCCATATCCTGCGTTACCATAACCATGGTCTCCGTATCCAGTTTTGGCACCAGCCACATTGCCATATCCCACATTCATACCCTGAAAGCCCTGATTACCATCGCCGCCATTCAACCCGACGTTCTCCGCACCCAAGTTGAAACCCTGGTTGACGTTCCCTATGAACACTCCTGCACCATCTCCGTTAGTGTTACCAGTATTTCCGTTCCCACCAGCAGGACCAGCTTCTCTGTTGTTCAGCCCAGCGACCTGAATGTGATCAGCACTTTGATGATTTTCAACCCTAGGAGAGTTAGCCACATTTTCACCACGCGGGGTGCCGTTGTACTCAGCACGAGCAACCAACGGCTGTACCAAACTCTGCAACTGTTCCTGCCCTTTGGCGATAGTCTCCATGGTTTGCATGAACAGGGCCATCCTGTCCCGCATCTCTTGCATTTCAAGTTGCATGGCGTCCATGATCTTCTTCTGGTTGATTCTTGTAAAGTAACGGTGGACCCGCTTTTCTTCAATCCTGAAAATACCTAAAAAAAGCAGGAGATAAGATACACGGATCACAAACCTGTAATGCAAATATGAGTATGTATGCAAAATGCAATGTGCGTCTGTGCATTAGGGATTATCATTCCCCGATTCTAGTGCTAATGCGTTTGATACAGGGCAGCGCGGTGACAAGCATTTGCAAGAAGTTGAAATTCAATCACAGAAGGGAAAACAACTCATGTATTGAACAGGCCTTCAAAGGCAAAAGTATAACACCAATGTATCACAAGACGAACAAAAGCATGACCTCAACCCACAAACCGGGTGATGGTCAGCGTACAATAAAGCATGAACAAATCAGGTATGCCCATAATCCCTATAATCCCTTAACAGCTTCTTTGTCTTGGGATGATCAGGCTGGACAAGCAATCCCTCTATGAGTAGACTCCTCTGCTTAAGAACTCGCCGCAAGTCGTCGATGGACTCTTCCCATACGCCTTCACCAAAGCACTCATCTAGCTTCCTCTTCTGGGACCGAGCTTCCTTTCTGCGGGCCTCTATTTGCTTCAGTGCATCTTGAAGGGCATATCTAGTCATGACTTCTTCTTCGTGCTGCCTCCTAGTGGCCTTCAACTGGCTCTGAAGATCGGCGATTTGCTGCTTCAACTTATCTTCCCGTTCCTTGTTGTTAGTAAGAGTGGCATTCCACGTCTTATTGAACGAAGCGATCTCTCGGTGAGCGATGTCCAACGACTTCTTCTTAGCTTCCATCATGTCATGAGAGCTCTTGAAGTCTTGTCCCAGGCGTTCCCGCTTCTCCTTTTCTTTAACCAACTTAGTCTTCAACAAGGTTACCATCTCAGTTTGTTGTTGAAGGGAGTACGCAGCTTCGTTCTTCTCACTTCGAATTCGGGCCAATTCTCTTTCTAGATCTTCATTAACCACCAACAGAGCTTCCTTTTCCTTCACCACTCGCTCGTAGACCTCCCTGGAAACCGTGGTTGGCTCTTCCACCGGAATATAAACAGGGATCGGAGCAGCTGGAAATGGCATCAATATCTGTCTGGCTCTCTCCTGAATCCAAACTTTGTAGGGTGCATACGCCTGGCAATCACTCTTCCCCAACAGCGGTTTCCCTTTTCGGTTAATACGCGTCCAGGCATGCCGAAGCTTGGCTAGTAGCTCTCCGCTCAAATCACCTGTGAAGTACAGAGATTCCTGTACTTCATCCTCCTGAGGTGGGCTCTTCAGCGCATATCCAAACTGACGGACGAACAAAGATGGGTTGTAGTTGATGCACCCTTTTCTCCCTATCAACGGAACATTAGGATACCCAGCACACCTGACAATAAGCTCGGACCCCAGCAGGTCTCGATCAAACCATTCGATATCTGTAGAAGACAGCCTCATCATACGCTCTGGCTAGTCAGATGTGGTTGCACTATCCACAAAAAGTCTCTTCGAAGGAAGATGGCTCTTGAACCACATATACAGCAGAGGCACGCAACAAGAGACATTCTTGCCTCTCCTGTTCTCATTCCTGTAGTGCATCGAATGATAAAAGTCCCCGATCAGTGTAGGTACTGGGTTACCAGCAGCAAACAGATGAAATGCATCCATGTCCACGAAGTTTGGGAAATTGGGAAACAGCACGATCCCGTAAATGCATAGAGCCAAAATAGCGTTAAAGACCACCCAACACCCATTCTTGGCGTACTCTTGAGCCTTACCAACCAGAAACTGAAGAGAAAAACCCGGAACCCCTCGCCAAGAAGTTATCAACAACTCAGAAGCATCCATATGCAAGGCTTTGGCTAGATCCTCCAACTTAGGTTCAGCGGCAGAGTGAATAAAGGGAACCGCATTCTGCACTGGCAGCTCAGTAAACTCCACATACTCCTCCATGGTTGGTCCCAAAATGAAGTCTGCAAATGTAAAGCATCTCAAAGCCGGGTCATAGAACTGCATCAGCGTGTATAGCCCGTTCAATTCATCGTCGGTGGATCTGCGAACCAAACTCAACAGCCGTCTGTAACTCTGCCTGAAGCTTCTACGGACATCCTCACCTGCCAGAGAAATCAGACCCAGGAGTGGAGTAATATCAGGAATAGGTAGCTTGTAAGCAACTGTCATCCTCAAACCCGCCATGATCAATACTCGGAAGTCCAGATACTAGAACTCGGGGATATGCAAATGCACCTGCAGCACAGACACACGTTAATGGGATGCAATGATAATAATCATGCAAACAATGCAATGCAAGCAACATGCAACAGGGGCCAAGTGCTATAGCTGAGAAGCCCGAATCATATCGAAGGTCTCAAATCATGGTCTCGGATAGACCCAATACAAAGCACCACACTGGTCTCTGATAGACCCATAATATAACCTCAACTGGTCTCTGACAGACCTCAAACCATAACTCTGACCGGTCTCTGATAGACCTCATAATATACCTCCAACCGGTCTCTGACAGACCTCAAACCATAACCCTGATTGGTCTCTGATAGACCTCAAATCAAAACTCAGACAGGTCTCTGATAGACCTCACAAATATCCATAAATACCCAGGATCTCTGATCAAGAAATAACCGGTATCTGAAGGTCTAGTTACCTGCATAACCCCAAACCCTCTCACAGGTGGATGTCCTAGTAACTGACAAAGGTATGGCATCCTATGCGGTCGTCGGCGTCACAGACTTTCAGGAGTGATGATACGATTCCCAGAAGGAGTGGCATCATCAAATCCTGAAGAGGCCTCACTTAGCCAACTTCCAAATGATCGGTCCCCAGAGTCGACAATCCAACTAACCAGCAACCCGAGCCACCCAAAGGGCAGGACAGGAGGCCAACCAGAAGAACCTCGTCTGAGCCTAGATTTCGCGGGACACTAGGACATGCAAAGCACGTGCGCGCCCACTAATCTCTACTCTAAATCTAGGTGCACTCAAGCCCAGGTCCGACTTATCTCTCAATCAAAGAACACCCGTCACACCCCACAATACATCAATAATAATCAATATATATAAAGCTGAAAATAAAGGTCAGAAGTATAAATCCATACAAAATCCTCGACGGGCAAACAAGCGTTAGGATTGACTCTCTTAAGGGACGTTGGATCCCAAATGCATAAGAACTATCGCAGTCCTTAGCAGCCAGGGGACGTTGGATCCCAAATGCATAAGAACTATCACAGTCCTTAGCAGCCAGGGGACGTTGGATCCCCAGCAGAGTCGCCAGCTGTCGCTACTGCGAAAATCGGCGCCGGCTGAACAGAAGAGTCGCCACCGTGCGTTATTTATCCCAACGGAGGGAAAGGAAACGCTCGAAGTAAACCTCGCGAAAAACGGGAAAAGGTATGGTCATCGGAACCAAAACCTGGGTTCGGGAGTCGGTTACGCAAGGGGAAGGTATTAGCACCCCTCACGTCCATCGTATTCGATGGGATCCACGCTTGCTTGGTTTGTACGGATTACACTTCTATCTAAACTAAAGGATGAGGTCTGAAAAGAAAAGAAAACATGACTCGGCAAAGCATCGCACTTTATGCCTACGTATTCCCGTCTGGAACGAGAAATCAGAGTCAACGTAGTTCGCCTAACTACGGGGGAGGATGGGTGAAGGTTGCTCGCTAGGATATCACATCCTATGCCTACGTACTTCCATACAGCATGGAAGATCAGAGCAAACGTAGTTCGGGCTACGCACGACACAAGCTGTTCAAGTGTCTTTCATGAAAAATCTCACCTTAAACAAGGGTTTTCTTATTGCAAAAAGGTTGATGTTTGTTCAAATCTTTTGACGGAAGAAATGGATTAATCTCTGTTATAACCTTTATTAATGTTTTTCTGCTGTTTTGAAGGAAGAAGAGATAACACTCTAAAAATCCTAGGGTTAAAAGGGGAATAAAATCTACCCTAATGTTATCATGCATGGGTTAACTCCTAATGTCTATCATGCTTCTCTCTTGCGCAGAGAGAAACAGAGATCCTACGGGAATAGACGGAAGGCAAAACAAATACGCAGTAAGCAGTAAAATAATGAATACAGTAAAATGCATGGATGCAACAATACAAGCGAGGCAAGGGACTCCCACTCAACCTCGAACCTAGAAAACAATAGGCAAAAGTGAACAGGATTCACCTTCAACCCAGTAGGGTAAACAGCAAACAATACAGTCAGTCAATACATCAGAAATAAAACAGCAAAAGCTAAACAGCAAAGCAGTCTTCATCAGCATCAGCAACTATCTTCAGGCTTTAAGCAGACATCAGTCTTTATCTCCAATCTCCCAATGGCTTTTCTTCAAGTCCTAACCTCCAAGCTGAGGTATCAATCACAAGAGTAAACTGGGTGTTAAGCAATTAGTTGACCACCAAGGGTGGCAAACATACTGCTGTCAACACAAGGAATATTTCTCTCAAGAGTTCTATCCCTTAGACATTAGCACCAAGCCTTCCAAAGGAAGGGGGTGAGTGTCTTAGAGAGAGTCTGTATCACAGAGAAGAATGGAGGCAGTCAAGACCTTCCATGTTTGAGAATCAAGTTTGCTACTCTAGGGCTCTGCCTAACTCCTATGTCCTACAAACTTCAGCAGCTACCAGCAAGAGATACTCCTCATCTGCTCTGGAAGTTGATCTTCATTCTCTGATCTTCAATTGGGCTTCATCATCACAGGCCTTCAGCTCTCCCCAAATCCCAAACAAACCCAATACCCCACACATACAAAAAGATAACCCTAAAGAGGGCACACCACACAATTAATCACATATAAGCCATATACTAGTAGCAGTAGGGAAATCTTAGTATTTTCTAAGGGGATCTATCCTATACCCATAACCCCTATAGTCCATACCCCAAAAATCAAATGAAAATCTCCTAAAAGAATTAATCTATCTCACCTATGCTCATTTAAAACCCTAATTTTGAACACCTAAATCTCACTTAACCAAATAACCTAAAAATTAATCCTAAAAATCCTAGTACAAAATCCAGAGAGTCTACACATTCATATTTGATAACACAAAAAAGAATGGACCTAAAATCACTAAGGAAGTGCATGAACAAAAATTGACAAATTCATGTATGAAATGAAACACCTAAAATAGGCATTTATTTGGAAAATATGGGAAAAATATCAAATAAAAAATAAAATGCAATTTTTGTTTTTTTATAATTTTCTAGACATCTTGAAGAAATTAATGCAAAAATAATCATTAAAAAATATGAAGTTTTCATTTTCTTATGATTTTTACAAAATGCATGAAAATGAAAAGAAATTAAAAAATGAAATATAAAGAAATAGAGGGAGGGGTGTGGAAAGCAAGGCGCTATAGTTATAATATCCAGGTGGGCCACAGAGCAGGGGTGCGAATAACAAATACACTAAGCCTAACACGCTTCAGAAAACTGAATTAAAAAATAAAAGAAAAAAAAGTAAATTCGCGGTGCAAATAGCAGCAAGATCACGTGTATTTTGCATTGGGCTTATAAACGGGGGTGGGGATAGTAATCTGAACTTAAGCCCACGCTGATGCAATTAGTGAAACGCATCGTTTCACATTTGGATTTCCCTCCGTCTCTCAACTTTGAATCTGGACCATACGATACGTTGAAAATGTCAAAACCTGGAAATGATCTAACGGCTGAGGGTCATCGTCCCCAACGAGCCCTAGGGTTTGCAGAATTTCTTCTCCCATGCACAAACTTCCACAGCTCAGTGCTCTCTCCTCACTCAACCAAATCCTTCGATCCCAAAACCAAAAATGGCCTACTCAACGCCCTCTACAAGATCCTTCCCTTAGATTTTGCTGAAACTCACCCTAAAATGAAATACGATGGATGGAAGTTTTGTACACCATTGATTGCACCTGATATGCATGATCATCAAACTTGCTCAAACTAACCTAGAACAATCTATGGACTATGCTGAGTATTCTGAGCCAAAAATCTAGCATTGCCTTGCCCTAATTCAGGAGTTCTTGATCAAGAAAGTTTCATCACCCTGCTAACAAACTCCATGAAACTCTCTCTAATTCTCAGGAATCACTCACTTAAGGTCTCTAATCATGATTACCCTAGCCATTTCATCTAACAACGCATAAATAGAGGGATTCAAATGCTTTTGCAAACCTGAAAAATGGTGATGGCAGAGGTATCTACACTCCAATCCAATGCTTGAGACTGGTCACAAATGATCTCCAATGGTTGAGAATCTTCCTGATGGCAGCAATTCTTGTTCAAACTTCTTGATTCACCCTGGCCAAACCTTTATGCAACTTGGAGTGAAGATTCGAATCTCATGAACCAGCCACCTTTTCTTCTAGTTTTTTCTTGCTTTTCACTCTATGATGATGGAGGAAGATGATGACAAGAAGAAATCTCCCAATTGATGGAGTTTTGATGTACTTTGAAAAGAAAATGCAAATGGGAGTGAAGGAATCAAAATGGGGTTTGTAAGCTCAAAGAATCACCAACCAGTGCATGGACCCTCTCTAGGGTTTATATACACACCAATGGGAGAATCTAGAACCTTTGAGAAAGCTCCATGAAGTTTCTAGAACTTCTCATGCAAGGAGATTTTCAATTTTTCTATTCTTAGTAAATCCCATGAGATCTCATGATAACCATGCAGTTCTCCTTAAAATACCCTTACATGAGATGGTAATAAGAAAGCAAGGCATTTCAAGTCATTTTAAGGCTTTGGCAAACTTTTCCTTTAGGTGCCTTAAAATGCAAGAATCAAATTTACAAAGGAAGTCCAATTTTTAAGCCTAAACTCAAAAATGTGGCTAAACCATTGTCTTTAGAATGATGTTGGGAATCAATTTGGTATATTGGATGACCCATATTGGATTTGTAGATCTCTCAAACCAATTTTTCATTTTAACTTTTTCAACTTATAAGACATTTTCAAGTCATTTGCACCACTTTAAAAATTCCATGCTCTAAGCTTTTCCAAACTTTCACACCTTCTTTTCTAGCCTTAAAATCCCATTTTTAACAACTTTGATGTTTTGAAGTTTTTCATTTGAAGCTTCCTTGTATGAGTTTTAGGCAGAGGCTAAGAATGACCTGTAATCCTCAGATGACCAAAATACCCTTTGCTTGCCAAGACCATAAGTAGAGTTCCACAAATCATATGAAGTCATACCATACCATTCTAGAAAGATAAGACAATAAGGAACAATTCTCATGTTGGCCAGAAATCCATTTGAAGTACTCTTGAAGGTCAAAAGTTGCTTGGAAGACAGACAATTTTCACAGACAAATTTCAGTGCCCTCAGATGACCTGTAACTTGTAAGAGCCATAAGTTGAGTTCTACAAATCATCTTGATGACTTCCACCACTCAAATTAAAGCTATGAAGATACTCTACAAGTTTCATGTGGACCAAGAATTCATATGAAGCTTGCATCTTGAGTTACACTGATTTAAAGTTTGACCTAAATCAGGGGATTTTACAATAAAACCCTAATTTAGTAACCCCAGTTCTCCTTGACTCCTCTTGATTTTTCTTTATCAAAACATCATATCCATATCCACATAGCAAATCATGAATCCCCCATTCTCCAAATAATCCTTGATGCCCTTCAAAACACTTCTTTGACCTAGAATTGACCCAGTGTTGACCCTAGTTGACTGACTTCAACTGAGGCTCTTGCAATCATTCAAATGACTTGGTTCTCCTCAAAAAAAAGACATAGCATCCATACACACCTCATACTCTTGGCTCATAGCTCCCACTTCCTCTGATGATCCCCAACTAGCCTCAAGATAGAAGAGAATTCACTGATCAACCTAGCAGCTCTTCAAAGCTCAAATTCTTCCCTGATGACCTGAGTAGACTTGAATATGAATGAAACCCTTGGATATACCTCCTGAGATAGGAATAGAACTTGATTCCCTGATAAGATAACTTGCTTATGACATGCAATGCAGAGGAATACACTATGTATATGATGACAATGCAAATGACTATGCAATTGAAACATAAACCTAGGTTAGAAAGGTTGGGCAAATTTTGGGGTGCAACACATACATAATCTTCCTTCTCTTTTTCGACATACCTTTCTGGTTACCTCATCATGATTGTTTCATCTAGATCACCATACAAGAACACAATATTCACATTCATCTGTTCCATTTCAAGGTTGAACTGTGTCACCATGGCAAGCAACATTCAAATGGATCTATGCTTCACAGCAGAAGAGAACACATCATTGAAGTCGACACCTTCTTTTTGAATGAAACCCCTAGTGACCAATCTTGCCTTGTATCTTTTCGACGCCACTCCTTTGATTCATTCCTTAACTTCGAAAATCCATTTACAACTGACTAACCTGGCTCCAGTAGGTTTCTTGATCATTTCCCAGGTGTTTTTATCATGAAGAGATTTCATCTCATAATCCATGGCCTTCATCCATTCAGTACTCTTTTGATCCTCATAACTTTCTTATAGCTCTAGGTTCTTTGTCTAGAACCTCACTTGCAGAGATTAAGGCATAAGCTATAAGATCTACATACTCAAGTCTCTGAGGTGGCTTGATGATTCTTGTCAACCTCTCTCTTGCTAGCAGGTAGTAATTATCATTATCCTCATCTTCGACAATAACTTATGCTTCTTCTTCGACTTTATCTGGGGTACGCAGTTCAGTATCAACATGCTCCACCTTAATAGGAATCTCTCCTTGTTTTAGCTCTTCGTCAGCATTATCAGTTTTCTTAAAAGCCATCTTTGCTTCATTGAAAACTACATCTTAACTGGTGATACACCTCCTGTGACTTGGCTCTAGGAACCATAGTCTATAAGCTTTAACTCCTTCAGGGTATCCCATGAACATGTATTTCAGGGCTCCAAGTTCGACCTTGTCTTGCCTAATGTGAGCATAGGCCATGCATCCAAATACTCTCAGTTTGTCAAGACTAGGTGGATGTCCCGACCAAACTTCTTCAGGCGTCTTCATATCTAACACATTCGAAGGACATCTGTTTATCAGATATGTTGCTGTCGAAACAACCTCAACCCAAAACACCTTCTATAACCCAACACTAGCCAACATGCATCTAGCTCTTCCCAAAATAGTTCGATTAAACCTTTTTGCCAAACCACTTTTTTGTGGAGTCCCTGTAGTAGTTTTGTGCCTTAGAATACCTAAGGCAACACAAACTGTCAAGCGCCTTATTGAAAAATTCAAGGCCATCGTCGATTCTCAACCTGTTGACCTTTTTGCCAGTCTGATTTTTGACCAGAGTCTTCCAACCTTTGAAATTCTCAAAATTTTCATCCTTAGTCTTCTGGATAAATACCCATAACTTTATGGAATAGCCATCAACTATGGATAGAAAATACCTTGCTCCTGAATGTGATGGACACCTTGGAGGCCCCTAAAGATCAGCATGGATGTAATCAAGGGATCCATGAGTTCTTTGTTTGCCTCTGTTGAACTTCACTCTGTAAGATTTTCCAAGTACACAGGGTTCACAAAATTCCAACTTTTCGACTTTGTCTCCTCCAAGCAAATTTTGTTTTCCTAATTCGACAAGACCCCTTTCACTAACATGGCCCAATCTCATGTGCCAAATTTCTATTTTCGACAACGGTTTCGTGGTTGCAAAATTTGTCGAACCAGTTACAACTTCAGTCTCAAGGTTATACAAGCCTTATTTCTTCATGCCTCCCAAGACTTCCTTCGACCCCTTCATCACTCTTAGGACACTTTTATCTCCTTAAAAAACATATCCCTTTTTGTTAAATTCACCAAGAGAAATCAAATTTCTCTTCAAATCAGGTACATACCTGACTTCAGTCAACAACCTTACTGACTCATCATGGAGCTTGAGTCTCACAGATCCAATACCTGTAACTTTGCAATATTTGTTGTTTCCTAGCAGCACTGATCCACCATCTTGATTGCATAGCTCCTCGAATAATTCTCTATTTTGAGTCATGTGTCAAATGCAACCTGAATCCATAATCCACTCCTTTCTTGAGTCGCTGCTTGAAACTACAAGAACATCAGATGATTCAAAATTATCTTGAACAATGATTGTGTTGCCATTATCTTTACCTCCATGTTCTTTCTGGTGTTTAGGGCACACTTTTCTTGTGTGACCCTCCTTCTTATAGTGATAGCGTCGAATACCATATGGCTCACCACTATAAGACTTCTGCTGACTTTTACCTTTCTTCTTTTTGAACTTACCATCCTTTTGCAAGAATTTTACCTTAATAGTCAAACCTTCGTCCATCATTGAAGGTTTATACTTCTTTCGTTTGTTCAGATCCTTAGAATATAATGTTGATTGAACTTCTTCAAAGCTCAGGGACTCCCTTCCTTATAGGAGAGTTTCTTTGAAGTGAGCATATGTTTTGGGAAAAACACACAATAATAACAATGCTTGATTTTCGTCATCGATCTTCACATCAACATTTTCAAGATCAAGAATCATCTTGTTGAACATATCCAACTGCTCAGCCAACACTTTGTCTTCACTCATCATGAATGAATACAAAGCTTGCTTTATGTAGAGTCGATTCACCAAAGGTTTGGTCATGTACAAACTTTCAAGTTCCAACCATAACCCCGATGTCGTAGTCTCCTTTGATACCTGTCGAAGAACCTTATCACCAAGGCTCAATAATATTGCATTGTGGGATTTATCTATCATGGCCGTCTTTTCTTTTTCGGTTAATGCAACGTCCATGGCCGTCTCTCCCATCAACACTTCCAAACAACCTTGTTGAACCAGTAGGGCTTTCATCTTCAAGCGCCACAGACCGAAGTCGTTCACTCCGGTGAACTTTTCAATCTCATACTTTGTTGAAGGCATCTTCCTCCATGCTCACTGCACCAAGTTGTTGTGAATTAGGATGCCTTAAAACAAAATATACCCGATTTCTTTATGATCAAGAAACACACAAGGGTTAGTGTTAAGAAAAATCAAGGAGAACACAAGGATTGGTTATAACTGTTGTTCTTTACTTTCTCTATAAAACAGATTACAAGTACTCAAGAATAACAAATAATCCTCTTACCCTAATTAGGTTTTGTCACACTACAAATGAGAGACTAGTATGCTATTTGTAATAAACCTAACATACTAAACTAATGGGCTTTTTAACGATTACCCATTACAAGCTAACTTAGGGTACAATCTAACTTAAACAATTGGATTCTTAACACAAGGCCCAATTTGAGAACTGCGTACTAGAACACAAATTGACTACAGCATGTAAGTCTTCATCAACAAAACATAAGCCAACTATGCTAACTAGAGTTCGATCCAATATCTCACATTTAACAACCGTCATTAAATCATCCGCTTTTTAAAAATATATATTTCTGCTTTTTGAATTTTTTTTTCCTTTTTTAACCTGTATTTTTGTGAACCGTATCAGAATAGAAACAAAAATTATATCATAACAAATAATTGTATTGTATTACATCAAATTCATACACTGGATTAAGAACCAAACATTGTATATATATTAAATTAAAATAAAAATGGCACAAAATAACCTACAAACATTATATAACATCACATAATTGTATCTTATATAGTGTTTTGGTTTCTTTGTCTCTTGGTGTCTTGTCTCTTGGTATGTTGACTTTAAACTCATACAATATCAAATAATCATACTTGTTAGTAATAAATATAGTTAAAAATAATAACTTACATTAAATTATGAATAAAGAATAAAATACTTACTTGTTAAATTTCCCGTATGCCTTCATTATGATCGATACGAATAGCATGCACATCATCTCTATCAACTTCATCATTTGTGGTAGGCACTTTTGTTGTTTAAGAAGGAGTATAAGGAATATAAAAACTTTCATCATTACTAGGAATGTCTTTTCTTCGAAGAACAATTGACCATTTCTCCGATGTGTCTGAAGTGTCGGTCACATAGAAAACTTGTTTTTCTTGTAAAGCCATGATGAATGGTTCGATCACAAATTTTCCTTGCCAAGATCAACCCGACTAAATCCTAAGTCATCAGTTTGTATATCATTAATATTATTGGTAACCCGCTTGCATTTTAATAAAGACACTTTGAAAATAACATAACTAATCTCCCAAATCTCCTCAATGACACCATAGAATGCATTAGATGCCAATATCAGATTCTTATCTTTCGAACTAGAGAAATACATGGATTCGGCCTCAACAATAACTCTATTATTTTGCATTGTACTAAGATCATATTTTGGTTATGTATAAAAGGTATAATGACCAATGTCATATTCAGTCCAAGTTATCACGTTAAATTTTGGTATGAACAACAACCATTTAATTGTCTTGGATGCACTATGATATTTTGATATGCTTTTATTAAACCAATCTAGAAATTTCTTGTTATACTCGATCAATAAAAACTTATCACTCATTCATGGATATCTTTTTTTCAAAACCTTTTGTAAGTAGCCACGTAAGGTTGAACTTCTTCAAGATTATTCAATATATAGAAATGTGCTTGAATAACTACATCCCGAGCCATTGACTTAACATTTAAGCCTTGAATACCTATACCTTCAGTGTCAATGTGACGAGACTTTAAAATTCCTATAGACTTTGCTTCCGACAAATAATTTGTACAAAACTCAACAGCTTCTTCTGTGATGTACCTTTCAACAATTGATTCTTCTTATATCCTTTAAAGATACTTATGTATCGCCCTACTAGATACATCCAGCTTAAATAAGCTGAACCACGAATTCTTATTTTTCTGACTAGATAAACAAGTAAGTGAACCATAATGTCAAAAAATGATGGAGGAAAATACATCTCCAATTGACACAAGATTATGATAACTTCATATTCTAATTTATTAATTTTTTAAAATCAAGAAATTTACCACATATAGCATTGAAGGACAAATACAATCTAGTTATAGTTACCCTCATCATACTTAAAAACATATACTTACGCTTCATGCACAACCAAGGAGATAGGTTGTAAATCATGAGAAGAAAAGGCCACAAAGAATGGTTAATACTCAGATTACCGAAGGGGTTCATTCTATCGGTGGCAAGCCCAAGCCTAAGGTTTCTTGGCTCAGTGCCAAAATCCGAAAACAACGAATCAATTTTCTTCCATTGCAAAGAATCAGCTATATGGCATATGTTTCCATCACATTTTCTTTCATCTGCATGCCATCTAATATTCTTTGCGTCATTCGCATTAGCAAAAAGTCTCTTGAATATTGAAATTAATGGCAAGTACCATAACATTTTAGCAGGAGGCCTTTTCCTACTAACATTGTCATTGTCATTGTCATCACCATTGTTGTCCTTCAGCTTGTAATGCGACACCCCATATTCCGGACATTGATCCAAATCTTCATACTCTTTCCTGCATAATATGCAGTCATTAGGCCATGCTATTATTTCGATATACTCCAAACCCACCAGACACAATATCTTCTTGGTATCATAACAACGATCAGACAAACTGTTATCTTCAGGTAGCATTTATTTTAGCAAATAAAGCAATTATGTGAAACTTTTACCAGACAACCCATTTTTAGCTTTCAGATTAAACACTTTAAAAATAGCAGACAATCCTGTAAAACTTGTGCATCCTTTATATAAAGGGGTGTCCTTATCACTACATAAAGTATCATAAATATAAGATTTCTTAAAAGAAGATTCTCCAATATCACAGAATATATCTTCTAGATGGTCATCCATATATTCATCTTCATCAACTCCGTGACTTTGTGATGCACGGTTTCGCTTTTTATCCACCTCACCATACCATATCCATATTGTATAATTTTGACATATACCATCATAATATAAGTGATGGAATATCTCATTTTCTGTACCTTTATTTATATTCTTGCAATTAACACAAGGACAATAAAATATACCATTATTATTGGGAACATTTTGATTAGCGTATTCAAGGAATTCAAGAACTCTTTTCTCATATACCAAATCTAATATATCAGCTTTCATCCAACTACAATCCATAACAAATTCTAAAATTTATATCAAATCAATATTGTGAACGACACAATAAAATCTAAACCTAAAGCATATCAAAAAAATGAAGCATATTCATAAAAATAATACAACTCTAAATCTTAAGCATATGGATATCTATTGTAGCAAAGTTATAATATTTTTTTCACTGCTAAATCCAACAATGAAACATAAAACATATGAACTTTGCATGAAACAGACGACAAAATCAAACAAGAATGAGGATAGTGAAGATTATCAAGAATTAGGAAGATGAGAAGAGAGTGAAGTTTACGCTAAACATACCGTACTTTGAAGAGGAAGATATCAAGAATGAAGATAGTGAAGACTATCAAGAATGAAGTTTCAAATGAGCGAAGATTGTGAAGATGAAGATTTTGCTATCGCTATCATTTTCATCTCTGGTTCACTAGTTCGCTTAGGGTTATGAAGGAAATAGTGAATCTATTTTGTTTTAACTTTATCAGAAAACCTTTGACCATGTTTATCACATTCAACCGCATAGAAAAATGGATCTTATTACAACGGTTGTATAATAAAACCGTGGTTAAATAATTTTCAATTATTTATTTATTTATGAACTTAAGTGTCATGCGCTTTTTGTAATAGGAAAAAAATATAGTTGCTAGGATTCGAAGCTTGTAACACTTACTTTATCACCATGGTTGTTTACCTCAACTATGATTAAATAACTTTAAAAAAATAAAAAATATATCAGGCGCATCCAATTTACGATATTACAACGGTGGAAAGTCTAACCGTAGTAGTATTATTAGTGTTACCGAAGGTGTATTTTGTAGTAGTGATTATTTTATTAGTCAGATTAAAGTGATGTATTTAATGTAAGGTTAATGGCTAAAGATATAATTGTCATGAGTAATATTGTGTAGATACCAAAAGTCATATTTCTATTTTGTGATGGATAAAAAATTGAATAAGAAAACATGAATAATCACGATCCTTCATGAAAGGGTATGAGATTCTAGACTTGAATAAACATGACCCTTCATAAAAGTGCATGAGATGAATAAACATGACTCTTAATGAAAGGACTTAAGATTCTTATAAATAAGGGATTATGATCCACAATTGTAGATACAAAAAAATATCATAGAATATTTATTCTCTTTATCTCATTGGAAGAGGAACTAAGAATTAAAGAATCTACAATTGGAAGATCATTTCTCTATCAAAATCATTATCTTCTCATTAACCTTTCATGGATCCTAAAGGCACGCTTCTAATTTCTATTTCATCTTGAATTGAGTATGGTTTAAGAAATTATTGATTATTAGAAAATCCCAACAATTGGTATCAGAGTCAATCATACTTGATTCATGTGTGAATTTTAATAAATCTTCATATTAGAATTTTAAATTTTCCATATAATTTTATGTTTTGATTGCTACATATACACGTTCTATATATGTATATATTTATAAGTCAGAGTCATGTGGTGCTAGTTTTCAAATTGTTTCCTCATCTCGTCTTACAATGAAACTTTTGGTGTCTCACTTGAACTTTGTTTTGAAATTTTGGAAAACTTATGCTTGTTTGTGTTATAATTTTGCATTGTTTCCATCTTAGAATTTTTATTTTCATAATAATATAGACTAGTATATATAATTTAGATTCATAATGAGGTATTATATATTCACATCCAATAAAAATATATACTAGTATATATAATTTAGATTTATAACGAGGTACTAGATATTAACAGCCAAGTTGTGCTGGTTTGCATGACTGCGTTCCACACAATTATTTTATCCATTGAATTTGGTAATTTTTTTATGTTCAAATTATTGGTTATGATTTGTCATAATTTTAAATTAAAGTTATTTTATATTTTAAATTATTCTATTGAGACAAGAAATCACCAAAGTGACCATTCTTTTTATGGATTTGATCATGAGAAAAGTTGAATGTTAGTTTGTATGTTTATACACATGAGTATTAATTTTTTCAAAGAAAATATTAACATTTGACAAAATTTACATATGCATATGTGATGATAAATATGTGATGATTATAAGGTTTTAGATGTGAATAATAAATCAATCCAAAGATAGTTTAATTATTTGACAAACATTATTTTTAATATTTTATTATTACAACGAGAGTATCACTAGCAATTAATACTATTATCCAAAGACATTTATATTAATGTTGCACTAGATATCTTGAAATTAATTATGATATTACTTGAGTTTATTTATGATTGATTATTTGAGCATATTTATATTAATTTATTTTGTTTTCTTTATAGTTAATATTGCTACTACATATGGTAATATGAATTCAGTCCCGGTTCTTAATGGTGCAAACTTTAAGGATTGTAAGGAGAAGATTTTAATTGTTCTTGACTGCACGGATTTTGACCTTGCATTAAGGATGAAGCAACCCCATTCTCCTGCAGACTCCACTACTCCTGAGAATAAGAAAAATTATGAGAAGTGGGACCGCTCCAATCGCATGAGTCTTATGATCATAAAGAGTGACATTCTAGAGGCATTTAGAGATAATATATCTGAAAAAATGACAAGTTCCAAAGACTTTCTTGCTGAAATTAAAAAGTGATTTGCTAAAAGTGATAAGGAGGAAACAAACACACCACAAATAATACATTTAGGATCAATATATAATATCCCGAAGCAATTTTATTATTTACTATAAATAATGCATTTCATGATAAAACTTTCACCTCATCCAATCAAAAAACGAGGTAAAATGTCAAGGCACGCTGTGTTTTATTTTATTTTTAATAAATACCACATATTCCCCCGGGTTCTATATATAACCGAGGGAAAAAATAATTCAGTACATGCTTCGAATCCCAATAACATTACTTTATATTTTTATTTATTTAAAAGTGGTGTATTTCTTTTGATTTTTAAATTAATGATCTATTGCTTCAATATATTTAACAATCGAGGGATTAGATGATCAGATTTTACTATAAAAACACTCGTTAATCAGATTTTACCTTAAACCTAACTTATATGTATCTGCTCTAAATTTAAACAAAACTTTTTTTCTACACTTACAATCCATCCCAACATAATGGTGTTGATATTGTTGTTATATTTTTGGAATAACCTTCCTATGTTGTCAATTAAAGAAAACATTGAGAAATTTATTATTTTCATCGATTGAAACATTGAGAAATTTGTTCCTAAACACAATCATCTTGTTCTCTTTCATGTGAAAGCATTTGTCAGGACAACATTTGCTCAAGATCATAAAATCTCTCTAGGATGGATTGCAAGTACATAAATATTTTTTCTCTTGGTTGGAATAGATGACTTATCAGAAATTTGAAAAGGTTTGTTCTTCTCCAATAATCCATTGTCAAGATCTAGATTTTTTTAAATAAATTATTTTAATATTCTGTGTAAATAACATAATTTTAAAAAAAACAAGTTTTTCCCCTCAGATTTTTATAGATATTTGGATGAAAAATATTTAATTGTATTTTTTTATCTAAAAAAACACATTTTACCTCAATTTTGAGTAATAGCCGAGGTAAAATATAAGCATGTTTATTTAGTTTCTTCATCGTACTTAAAAAAATCTTTGATGTCCATTTAATGAGTATCAGCGCTTACCACACTGTCATTAGTGATTCACGTGAATCCTAAAACCCTCGTTATTAAAGTATTTTGAATATTAAAATTTGATAATGAAACATTTGACATGAAAAACTTTGATACTTAACAAAACGTTTATTTTATTTGGTAAATTTTCGTTACAAGAGCATAAAATTATTTGGATTCAAGGTTTGTGTTCTTAAAATATCATATAACTGAAAATTTTATTTTATTTATTTAACATTTTTTGTTTTATATTAGACATTTGATCTTCCTCAAGATCAATGAAATGAGGATCCCCAACATTTGCTATTCTCCAAGATATCCAACATTTGCTCTTCTCCAAGATATCCAATATTTTTTCTTCACCGACAGCAATGTCGTTGAATCAGATTCAACATTTTTACTTTAATATTATATGTAAACAATATAAGATTATGTGTAAACAATGTAGTTTATATACAAATTAATTTATTAATACTCTGTGTAAACAATGTAATGAGTATTTAAAAAAAGAATATATTTTCCCACTCGATTTTGTTAATAAACCGAGTAGTATATGGTGCTAGTTTTTAAAATATAAAAAAAAGCTATTGTTGGGGATCGAACCAATGACCACTTCATCTATCCATTCAGTTATCATAAAATTGAGGGGTAAAGTGTTAAATTTTCATGACGGCCTTCGTTACCTCACCTCTGTAACTGAGGTTTAATCAACTTCACGTCTGAAATTACATGTGTTTTTGTAGTAGTGTTAGGGGTATTTCAGGATAAAAGTTACACGACTCAATGCAAACATGGCTCTTATAGTATGACGGGAAATACAAACTTTAATTGAGAAAGGAAAAGGATGGTTAGAATAATGGTTTAGCTAAATTACACCTTGGTCATTAGGAATGGTAGACAATGAGAGGTTGCTTTGGGTGCGAGTTTATGGTATAACGATTCATGCATGGAATGTGCAGTTTTTCGAGTTAATCAATAAGTCTTTTGGAACCTTTACCAATGCCAACAAGTGCACAACAAAAATTTAACCATTAATGTTACTGGATTTATGGTTAAAACAATGATTCATAAGGTTGTTGACAAATGTATAAAAATAGACATCAATGTCGGAAGATATGTGGAGGAACTATTATGAAACATGTTTTTACCTTGGTTGAAATAGGGATTATGCCTTAGTTGGTGTGGACGAGGTAACATATGGTGTAATGGAAAGTTCCCATTTTTCTCCTTGGTTCATTTTTCCACAAAGTTGAAATAAATAACTTTTCCACTCAGTTGATTTTCCATTGAGGTAACATCAACAGTATAAAACCATTCTCCATGATGGATTGCAAGAGCAAATAAATATTTGATCAAGGTTAGTTTCTCTTCTCTTGTAATATTAATTGCTAAAATTATTTTATTCAATACATGCTTGTAAAAAATGTTTAATGTTGTTAATAAAGCTTGGATTATTCTTGTTGAGTCTTAATATTTCTAACAACAAAAATGTAACAACAAACATTGTTAAGTTACATCCATGATTTCTAAACTATAACATCAAACAATTTTAACAAGCATCCATTAAAGAAAATAATTTTAGAAATTACAAGAGAAGATACATTAAGGACCCAATCTTGAGACATTTTTATTCTCTACAATTTGTGCCAGGAAATGACTTCTGCCTCATGCAATGCTTTCATTATTAGTTTGTTTTGAAAACTATGCACTCTGCTTTCAAGATAAAGTTATGGTATTTATGTTCTAATATATTGGTTGGTGTGAGTTTTATGTAGATCACTGATGTTTCATGTGGATTGATGAGTTGGTAATGTCTTGATCATTGTTACTTTATAAATACACAAAAAAGATTTGTTGATTAAATAAACAAACACACATTTTTCCCTCGGATACCAGAAGAATCGAATCGGAGGAATAACTTATAATAAAAAAATGCACTAAATGATGTTGGGAGTTGATCAAAACCTTTCCCCTCAGTTGCCTAATGACTCAAGGGAACAAGTCATACAAAAGTGATAAAAAATAAGAATTGAAATAAAAAAGTATTAATAAATTAGTTTAGTTTTTTTACATATGACAAAAAAAAAGAATACAAAGAAGGGAGAAATAATTAAAATGATTTTATTACATTGTTACACATTTTACAGAAAAATAGTAAAGATAAAAAAAATAAAAAGAAATTAAGTAAAGGTCTCCAATTTGGTTGAAGGCCCCCACTTGATCCTTGCCTTTCCAGTACACGCTTTTGCCATCCATCTCCATACCATCATCAAGTTTCCCACGCCGTACAAATTTAAAAAAAATACACATTGTCATACCCCAATTTTGATCAGACATTTTAAAAATTTCATTCATCAAACTCTATTTCCACATTGCATCATCCACTTAGCATAACATGCCTTTCATCATGCATTCTGCCTAAATATCGGCCAAAATAAACTTGTTGGATTTACAGACAAATCGGTCAAACTGAAAGTCAACTGTGCGTAAAATTAGTGGAAGAAAAGTTTCAAAGTTGAAATTCCAGACGCTATTTATTTTAATCTATATTTCACGTAGTTTAACCTGGCGTGCTCATTTTAATTTTTAATGATTTTTCGACCACGTTTTGATCAGTCTGAGCATTTTTACTGGTCCAGATTTATTTCAATATATGACAAAATGCTGCATTTTTCCGAGTGGTTTATTCCGTGTTGATAATTTTGGTGCAGTCATTTTTATTTTTTGAGCACTTTGGTACCTGACTTTTTATCCGTTTTTAACCCGTTTGTTTTACTTTTTAGTAAAAAATGCTTGTGATTATTAGTTGAATTTATGAACTTTAGTTTTGATTTATTTTTATTTATTTAAATTATTTTAATATTTATTCTTATTTCTTTTATTTTTTATTTTTTTATTTTAAACCATTCTTGTTAATTAAGTTTTCAGAAGGACTTTTGAGTATTTGCTAAATAACCGAACTCAGACATTGGTTGCGATGACCTTGTTCTTATCTCTCTTTTAGGGTTTTATTCAATGTTTTCCCTTTCATCCTATAGAAATAAATAAAGATCGATGGCGACTCTGTTAAGCCTATCTCACGAGTGTGCGATTGCACTCTGTGAAGTTGTCTCTCATTTTTCGAGGTGCAACACACATGAGTATTGAACATATACCATGCCATACAATTTCATCAACCATACACCAACCTACATACCATTTTATCACCAACCTACATACCATTTTATCACCAACATACATACATCAGTGCACCAACGATTAATTGAAAGAAAATGAAATGAAAAAAAGATAACAAACTTAGTACAGAACGCGTGACCGTTTCCCCTCACATTTCATCCATTCAATTACTCATGACATACATCCAAACAAACCCACCAAATGGAAATGGAAAGAGAACAACTCAATATCTAATGTGTTTCCCTTCACTTCATGACAACTGTAAGTGCTCTTGATTGGCTGCATTTTGTGGCTAAACTTTAGAGTGTGCATGTATGTCATACTGGATGTTAGGACATACTTAATGATGTGTGTGCAGGGTAAGTTAACTATAAGTTAACTTAGTTAAGCTGAATGTCATACAGAATGTCATAACACTGACCATATGACATCCAACAGGCAAGTTTGTTTTTCTGGTAGCTATAAACCAGGAAACAGAATAGGAGCTTAAGCTGGATATCAGGAGACTTTCTAGAAGCCCTAGGCGAACTAGAATATCCCTGAAATAAGTGGCAAGCGTGCAGATCATTGAAAATAGGTTTGTTATGAATAAAACCTAATTTATGCACCAAGGCCCAAAAGGACTGACAGCTGCTATAAAGATCAGAAGAAGCAATCCTGAACAGCAGCTCTTGATAACAGAAGAATTTAGAGTGCAGATTGCAGACTCCTTGTAAGTGAAGAAGGCTAGTCTTCACGTGTGAATTCTGTCTAGGAATACTTGTAATCCAAGTAATTGTCCGGTTGATGATTGTATTGGTTAGGTAGATTCTAGGTTGTGTTTCACTCAAAGCTGTAAAGCAAGAGTGTGTGAGTTCCTTGATCAAAGCTGTGAAGCAAGATCAAGGTGTGTATGATGTGTCTCTTCATATTGTCTTCTGTAATTGTTTGATATCACTGTTGTGTGATTGAGGGGGAGTGAGTGGGTATACTCAGGCCTAGAGTGTCTCTAGGTTGAAGTGTCATTGGGTAGGGATTAAGTGAGGAGTGTAAACTGGAAGTTTAACTCTGATTTGATTCTACTGATAGTGAATTTCCTCCCTGGCTTGGTAGACCCCAGATGTAAGTGTTGTTGACACTGAACTGGGTAAATAGTTGTTGTGTTATTTACTGCTTTTATTATTACTGAGTATTATCTGTTAAGTAGCAGATGTCACAGTGGATGTTATAACTTTTGAAATAACATCCATCGTGTGCTTGCCAGAATTCTCAATTGGCATCAGAGCAGGCACCCTGCCTGTTTAAATCTGGGTGAGATCTAGGGAAAACAAATTCTGGTACTATGGATAGGGATATAGGGTTCACTAATAGACCTCTAATTCTGGATGGATCTAATTATGATTATTGGAAACCAAGGATGATTGCATTCTTGAAATCTATAGACTACAAGGCTTGGAGAGCTGCAAACTCTGGCTGGAAATATCCTGTGAAGACTGACAAGGATGGAGTAGATGTGTTGATTCCTAAAGAGGAATGTAACAAAGAGCAAGAGGCCTTAGCTCTTGAGAACTCTAAAGCCTTGAATGCTCTATTCAATGGCATAGATAAAAACATCTTCAGGCTGGTACACCACTGTGAACTAGCAAAGGATGTTTGGGACACTCTCAGAACTACTCATGAAGGAACTTCCAAGGTTAAAATGTCAAGACTTTAAGTGCTGACCACCAAATTTGAAAGTCTGAGAATTAAGGAAGATGAGACCATTCATGAGTTTTACATGAATGTTCTTGAACTTGCAAACACCTCAGGAGCTCTGGGAGAAAAGATGACTGAAGAGAAGCTTGTAAGAAAGATTCTAAGGTCACTACCAAAAAGGTTTGTATGAAAGTTACAGCCATTGAAGAAGCCCAAGACATATGCCACATGAAAGTGGATGAACTCATTGGTTCCCTTCAAACCTTTGAAATGGGAATGAGTGATCAGACTATGGAGAAAAATAAAAAAAGCATAGCTCTTGTCTCAAACACTGTTGATTCAGATGGTGAAAAGGAGGAGAATCTGTCTGAAGCAATTGCCTTGCTTGGAAGACAGTTCAACAAACTGGTCAGAAGGATAGATGCTAGGTCTAAACCTTATACCAAAAGCATGCCTTCTGATAAAGAGAAATCTGAAGATAAAGTCATCCAAAACAAAGGAGTACAGTGCCATGAGTGTGAGGGATATGGGCATATTAGAAAGGAATGTTCCACATATCTCAAAAAGAAGGGAAAAGGCTTAACAGTCACTTGGTCTGATGAAGATTCTGACAGTGGATCAGAAGACGAATCAGCTAAACATGTCACTGCTCTTAACAGTGTGTGCATCATCTCTGGTGATGATTCAAGTGATGAAGAGTTATCCTTTGAGGAGCTTGCAGCCTCATACAAAAAAATTCACATCAGAAGTACAGAACTGGTTCAGTAAAGAGAGCAACAGAAGAAAATTATCAAGGAGTTAGAAGCTGAAAAAAGAGAGAGAGCATCTAGCCACAATAGACACACTCAGAAGTGAAGTGAAGGAGTTGAAAAGTAAAAAGGATCAAATAGCAAAATTCGTAAGGATGCTCAATTCTGGGACTGACACCCTAGAGGAAATCCTTCAGAATGGACAAACCTCAGGAGATAGGTCTGGACTAGGATTTGTTGATAAACAAAATCCTGTGCTAAAACTTAAGAGATTACAACCTGAGGTCCATAAGCCAAAGAGGATGTCACGACCAATGTCACAACATCCAACTAACAGAAACTAGAATCAAGTCAAAAGTAGATTCCAAGGGTATAGATGTTACCACTGTGGAAAACTTGGTCATATCAAATCTGTGTGCTTCTGGTTGCATGGATTTCCTAGTCATCCTCATCAAAAACAGAGAGCTCATGTCAAAAGGCAGCATCAAGTAAGAACTAAGAAGGGTGCTCCTAACATGCAAAGATATTGGGTTACCAAGAATATGGCCTTAGCAGCTCACATTGCTCTAAGGATGCCAACCCAAGAGGATTGGTACTTTGACAGTGGTTGTTCCAGACATATGATTGGAATTGAGGACCACTTGATAAAACTCAAACCTCATTCATCTAGTCATGTAACTTTTGGTGATGGAGCTAGAGGAAATATCACAAGTGTAGGACAACTGGACAGTACTAAAGCACCAAAATTGAAGGATGTCTTGCTGGTTAAAGGACTGACTGTTAACCTAATAAGCATAAGTCAACTATGTGATCAAGGTTTAAAAGTCCACTTTTCAAAGGATAAGTGTGTGGTTGTCAATGAAGAAGGTGAGGAAGAAATGAGGGGATCCAGCGTAATGAATAATTGCTACCTGTGGGAGCCCAGAAGTATCCTCAATAACCTGGAGAAAAAGAAAACTAAGGACAAATTATGGCTGGTGAAAGACAGACAACAGAGAAGGTCCAACACATCAGCAAGAAGATCTTCAAAGTATGCTTCAGAGAGAAGGACAGGAAGTAAGAAAAGTCATGTAGGGAAGCAAGCCAAGAAGGGATACCCAAATATTAGTCATCAGGGAAAGCTAGATAGGCTATATTGGAACCTGATGGAGTCCATGAATGCTACCCTGCCTAAAGGAAGCAATGTTACTCTGGATGTCATGACCTTGTTCTGTGACATCCAGCGCACCATTCAAACAATACTTGATGAGTATGCAATAAATAGGGCTGAAATTGGTGCAAGGAGTGTCAAGGACCATAAAAGTGATTTACAAAAATTAAGGTCCTTAAGTAATGGTGAGTTATAGCAATTAATGGGAATAGGGAATTATAATTTAAAATTCAATGATTAACTGATTGGTCAAAATATTAAGTTCCCTCCGCATTTTCCATATCACCTATTGAGCCTCTACACATCAAACTCCTACACCACTTGGTTCACGATCAAACTGTTCATCTTCCCTACAGTCTCCAACGAAAGAATACTCCTCTGTTCTCAATCAACATCTCCAACAATGTCACAACAATCAAAATCATCCCCATCCAAATGCATGTCCAGCAAAGCCGAGGAGTCAAACCCTAATGAGGTTCTAGAAGTAGCTCCATTGCGCATGGTGACACTGGACGGACTATTGATGAATAAACCTTGCAAACCCCCTGCAAGAAGGCAAAATGACCGTGTCACAGGTCAAGCTCTTTCTTCTACTGCATTTGATGATCTCAACAACGTAGAAGTTAGACGAACCCATCTTTCCATTGCGAAAATAGTAGCCAACACACTCAACATACCCACGTCTTCTAGATTGAAGGGTTCTGATCCTAAACTGCATGATCAAACAAATGTCTCACCCAAAAGGGAGGAACAAGGGTGAAGAGGCTAAACGAATGGGTGAAAGTATGCAAGGCACCACAAATACTGAAGTGGTAGACCTAGACAACTATTCTGACAATGATCTCTTAGTCAAACTCAATCCAGGCATAGCCAAACAGCTGATGACACGAAAAGGGAAAAAGGTAGCTGATAAAATATCCCCTAAGAAGAAAGATGGCGAGAAGAGTACCGAGCAAGAAACTTCCACAAAGAAGGCTGGAACTAAGAGGGCTCAGGTTGGACCCCCTAAAGGCTGGAGCAATGTTGTCACAAAGAAGAAGAGGGCTGAATCTAGTTCTGAATCAGAAACAGACTCAGACGTTGTTGTCACTGACATCCAAACCAAGAAAAATCCTTCCACAAGCAAACTGGCTGAAAGCATTTCTGAAGTACCAATTGATAACATTTCATTTCACTATCCATCAAGTGTTATCATATGGAAATATGTGTATCACAAGAGGTTGGCCCTAGAGAGAGAGCTTGCTCAGAATGCTCTTGAAAACAAAGAAATCATGGCCCTCATCAGAGATGATGGCTTGGTGAAAACTGTGACTCAGTTCTCCCAATGCTGTGAAACATTGGTGAAAGAATTCATAGTCAATCTATCAGGTGCATGTGCTGATAGTAAATCTAGTGAGTTTGACAAAGTATTTGTAAGAGGTGAATGTATCAACTTTACAACAACTATCATCAACAAGTACTTGGGGAGACCTAATGAAGGCCTGACTGAACTAAGAGTCTCAAACCATCAAGTATGTCAGGAAATAACTGCTAAACAGGTCAAGAAGTAGCCTTCCAAAGGGAAGCTTGTAGCAAGCAAACTAAGTGTTAAATATGTTATGCTTCACAAAATTGGTGCTGCAAATTGGGTGCCCACCAATCATAAGACAACAGTGGCAACCATTCTTGGAAGGTTCATATATGCTGTATGAACTAAGGCTAAGCTCAATTATGGAACATACATTCATGAACAAACCATGAAGCATGCTGGTAGCTACAGTATTAAGGGCCCTATTGCTTTTCCCTCTCTCATCTGTGGAATCATATGTGATCAACATCCCAACATCCTAAAGAAGAATGATGTTGCAAGCAAGAGAGAAACTGCATTGTCATTTCATCATAAGCTGTTTCAGGGGACTCATGTTCCTAATATTGTTATGACATCACCTGAGACATCAAAGGGATCATCAAAAACAAGAAAAGCTGAAGTAATTTCAATGTTGAAGGAAACTTGCAAGGAACTGGATACTAGAAAGAAAAATCTTGAAGAATTAATCAGAAACCTTGAGCAAGATGAAGGGTCTGAATTCACTGATGAAGAGAGAGATGGTAATGGTTAAGATGATAATGACCAGGAAGCAGCTGATGATAGTTCTGAGAAAGCCAGTGGTGAAGATGAGGAAATAGGTAAGGACAGATCTGAGGAAAGTGGTACATAAGACACTTCAGAGGAGAGGTCCAGCTCTGCTGAAGAGGAGGAAAAGTAAATGTTGGTGAAGCCTGACTCAGGCTGCTTTTCTGCTGAGCTGATGAGGCTATGTGTTGCTGGTCTGATATTACCTTAAGATCTTGTGTAAAGAATTGTATGACTTTATATGTGTGATGCTCCTTATGAGCAGTCTATTTGCAGTATCCCTAACTGCAGTTATGTTACAATGTATAATCTATACTAAGTTTTAGTTGGATTTTAATTTATGGCTAAAAGGGGGGAGAGAATAATAGAGAACAACAGGTACAACAGGAAATAGAGGACAACAAGTGGAAGACTGATAGAGGACAGCAGGTGGAAGACTGCTATGAGCTGTAAATGTGCACGAACATATGTGCCATTATACATATGAGATTATCATGCTTATTGTCGCACCCTAATTTTTGACCTTAAGATCCCACCTGCCTGTTCTTTTCTTTTTGCGTTATTCTACCTTTTATGGCTAACCAGTTGATGCAGGTGCAATAATGACAAGCGTAGACCCTTACAATCAAGTACTTTAAGGTACAAGCGTTTAAGGCCTATTATATTTCCCCTAGGGAAGGCTACACCGCAGGTTATGTCATTAGAGATTGAGAACATTCTTAATGATGGTTTATGATCAAATTGTTTTGAGATGTTGAGGTTGCATGAGATATTGAACAGAGTCTTAACAAGGAACACTTTAAAGGAATCCATGAGTTGTGATCTTTACAAAAACTGAATGCCTTAGCTCCCGGCTATGATGAAACTCGTCCAAATTGATGTTCATTCACGAGTCCCTCCTCACAAGGAATTTTGCTTCATTATAAGTGTTATGCACAATATAGTTAACCTTATGACTTTCGTCATAATCAAAGGAACAGATACTTGCTAAGAAACTTACGTGGAGGATGTTATTTTCTAGCCATTTCTACTTTGCTATCATTATGTTTGAAGTATGAGTCAACAAGTTATGGCCGCGCGAGGCATTGTTGGAAAAGGAACGGTTGCCCTCCCACAGGACCTTGTTGCACGTGGCCATTACATGGGTAAACTAATGGGGTGCTATAATAAATATTATTGCAATCCTACATATTCCCATACATATGCAATCACACGGAGCTTCATTTAAAAACAGGCATATTTCAAATCAAGAAGGCATCATTGTCATTAACTTTCACGAGTTTCCAGCCAAAGCAAGTATATGAGAGGCAATTTACAAAAATATCTCAAACCAAAGAATTACAGTCATTCTCCAATATTCAAACAGAATTCAGGCTGTTATGGCATATATTACAATAAGGACCCTAAACTGCTGTTACTCATCTACAACCACGAGCTTCGGAGTTTCCGCTCTGGTATTCCGCCTACACCTAAAGTCCTCACCCAAGCCTGATACAAAGCAGCAGCATTATGTTGCACAATCACTCCGACAACACCCTCTTTACAGCTCCACATATACATGCGCTTTGATGCAGAACATTTGCTTTTTCATGGAGAAGCTACTAACGATGCTAACGGCATGAAAGTGAGAATCTACTAGTGGCAGCAAACTCAATGAATGTTGTTCACCTCAAAGCTTTGGCCCTCCATGTCAAGCACCTGCAAAACACACAGTTGGGTGAGAATTTTCATAGCAAGCAAGCCACAGCTCCATCCAAGGATTAGCCAGCACTTTCTTTCCTCCAAAGCCTCGGTACAACGACAGCTCTACAGCGTGCGTCCTTGGTATCCACGACTTGGTTGAACCTAGTCAGGCAAGAAGCTCCAAGCCCCCACACCTGCAGCACAATCAACACCGTCAACATGAAGTATGTTTCGAGAATAAAGAGATGAATTAAGTTAGTTCAGCCCTCAGTGTTAAGTCATCATCGGGCGTGAGCGAGCGGCCGGGAGGGCGACAACAGATTATAATAAACCTTTTTATTTTAACTTCTATCCTTTTATGATAATAACTAAAAACCCCTCCTTATCCAATAAAATCCTATTTATTTAAAATTAATATACATCTAAGACCCTTTTGCTAATAAAATTAAATAAATTTTTTTTCCTAAAATCAACTTCATCAATTAATTCAAACTTTTATTAAAAACAATATAATTAAGTAACCAATTCACCCTTCAATATAATTTATTACTAATCCCTAAAATCAATCCTCTTAAAATCAATTCAACTAAAATCAATATCCCTAAATTCAATCAATCGTGCATGCTTCCGCATCCTAGCATCGACCCATTCGCACATTCACCTTCACTCACTTAGCGCTTTCATGCGTTTGTGTATGGTTTTATTTATCTGCCTTTATTTTCCGCAATTTATTTTATCGCATTGCATAACATCCAAAGGAAGAACTTGCGCATAACTTAACAATTGTGCATATGCATCTCATTTGCATCATACTCCCCATTGATCCTTGATCCCATTCAAGTAGATCTTCTAAGTTTAGATCCTACCCCATAGGGAGGACCTTTTATCTTTACAACATAAACAAACACATTCAACAACTCAATTCAAACATATTAGGGAATAAGATGTTAATCATCTTAAGCGAGATAAAACTCCTACCCCATAACAATTCAATCAATATGTAGGGACTTTGCCTTAGGAGAAATAGAGGCGTACTTGTTGACAATCCGAGTACTTGAGCCCTTCTCTTAAGACGATGCAAAGACTATTTTCCTACAAAGTTGTGGTGGTCAAATTAAGTAATCTCCCTTAAAATGACAACTCGTCTTTTCTCCTAAAACCATTCAATCAACTACCTTATCCCGTAGGAACTTTGACCACAGTCAAATAACTCCTCAAACCCTTTAGGGGAACTACAAATACTCTGATTTCATTCTCGTCAAGATATGTAAGCACAAGATGCAACGTCTTGGTGAGTATACTTAGAATTAAACCACTAGGTCTTTCACTCCTTAAGCAGATAACTCATAGCAATAAACAAACATAAAACAAGAGGTTCCTGTAGAGTACTACAGAAACTTAGAATGCTAGCACCTTCCCTATGTTTAACCAACCCCGAGACCTATAACTCTCTTGCTTTTGCATTTGCATTGCATTGTGGGTAATTCGATCTTTTTCCCTTCCTTTGGCCAAATTAAAGTTCGGTTGTAATGAATTTAGATTCAAGTTAATCAATAGCTTGACATCCAAATTTCACCGCGACAGAAATGGCGACTTCACTGGGGACTCTTCAGTGGGTTTCCCTAACTTGTTTATTATGCTTGTTATATATTTTCTTATTTGCTTATTTGTATATTTGTTGTATTGCTTTTTGGGATGATCTTTGAGTGGTGAGACAAAGTCCTACACCCGGACTTAAGTGAACTTAAGATAGGATGGTGATATATTCGACGAGGCTTATAGGGAGTGAGTCCCGACCAAGTTGACTCGAGAATTACCGCTCAGTTGAGACCCTTTCTAAAATAGTTTGGTTGAACGAGTATAGTCGTGAAAACTTTTACTATTTTTGATTGGAGTCCATGATATTGAGGACCTTAGTTACCTTTAACCCCACTTTGGTCTTTATTAGGACGTAGTGCGAGGACTATGAGGGAGTAGTCCCGAAATAGTTGCTACGCGATACTACACTCAAAAGAGGTTCTCTTGAGAATATTATTAACCACTGAGTCAGTCGGAAAATTGATAATATCCGAAAGATGGGCTAATGACTTTGGGAACCTTCTTAGAACCTTGTTCTGCAGGTACAATCCACCTTTAGTCCTTGTCCTTTGGGGATGGGTATACCCTTTGCTCCATGCTCGTTGCAAACCTAGGACCTTCTTGTTTGCTTACATTTGTGTCCTTATGTGCTTACTTGTGTTTGTTGCATCCATATAGCATCATACTGCATTGGACTTCATGGGATTTACCTTTGTTTATGAACATTGTAGGACACTATGGATTCCAATAGAAGAAATACTTTGAAATATACTTGTAAGAGTCCCAAATTGGGTGACCTAAGGAAGTTGGGAGCTTTGATTGAAGACCAAGAAAGATTCAAGAGCAAGTATGGGAAGTTACTACCTTTGTTGAGTCGTGGAGTGAACGAGAATCTACTTTCCACCTTGCTACAATTCTATGACCCAGTTTATCATTGTTTTACTTTCCCGTATTATCAGTTATTGCCTACCCTAGAAGAATACTCTTATTTGGTTGGTCTACCTATCTTGGAAGAGTCTCCTTTCCCTTTCTTAGAAGGCGGCCCTAAGGAGCAAGACATTGCTAAGATTCTCTACCTAAAAGTATTTGACATCAAGGAAAATATGGTTACAAAAGGTGGGACTTTCGGTCTGACTACAGATTTCTTAATCGGGAAAGCCCATATTATGATGATTACACGAATAGGGTTCCGTTTGAAACAATATTTGCCCTACTTGTTTATGGAGTGTTTCTATTCCCAAGTTTTGAAGGGTCCTTCGACCTCAATGCTATCAAGATCTTCATGAAGAAAAACCCGGTTCCCACCTTATTGGCTAACACCTATCATTCTGTGCATCTCCGAAACCTTCATGGTGGAGGGATGATCACCTGTTGTGTGCCCTTACTGTACAAGTGGTTTATTTCGCACTTGCCTAAATATGTTTCTTTTTGGAACCTTAATAGCGGACGCTGGTCAGAAAAGATTATGGCTTTGACTCATTCAGACATCGATTGGTATAGTCGTGAGTACGATGGGATTTAAATCATTAATAACTGCGGGGATTTTGCTAACATACCCTTGCTCGGCTTTGATGGAGGGATTAGTTATAATCCTGTTTTAGCTCGTTGACAATTGGGATATCCGTTGAAGGAACCACCTAAGAGTGTTCAAATGGAGAGCATTTTCTTCAAGGATAACAAAGAGCTTCAAGAGAAGATTGTGGATGCATGGGTGCATTTACATAAGAAGGGTAGAGATAGTTTGGGGAGGCCTAACTGTGTATCTCTAGAACTGTATCTTCAATGGGTCAGAAATAAGGCAATCAAACTGAGGATGCCTTACTCTCGTCAAGGTCCTATACCTCCAAGAGAAGAACCCGTTTATGTCTTTATGTCCGAAGCTGAGAAGTTAAAGGTCGCATTGAGGAAATCGCATCTTGAGTCTGAAACATTGAAAAACAAGTATCACGTGGTTGTTGCAGAGAATGTTGAACTCCGGAAACAAAATGTTGAGCTTCGAAAACATTTACGGTCAAAAAATGAAGACCTACCTCCTTACAAGAAGAGAAAAGCTTAGGAGGATTTATTTTCCTTCAAAACTCAGTCTACTCCTTGAAGAATTAACTATGGTCCAAGCGGAAGAGCATCTCAAGCGGCGGGATCTGAAACTTCCTTAGGGTTTTCATTAGCTTTTATTTAGCTATTTATTTGGGACTTTTAAAAGAACAACTATTTGTGATCCGTTCAAAATTAATAAAAAACGTTTTCTTTTTACCACAATGTCTATAAATATTGGAATTCCATGAAGTCCTACTCATCCTACATTGCATTCTTTTCTTTTGTTCACTTCAAGAAACTCAATTTCGTTTTACAGGTATTGTAACAATGGATTCCAAAAGAGAAACGTTGAAGTACACTTTTCAGAGTCCTAACATTGAAAGCTTAAGAGAGATAGAGAAACTCATCGAGAACCGTCACGCTTTTGCAACAGAATATGGAGGAGCCTTCTACTTTCTCGAGCTCAAGATGAAAGAGGGACTGTTGGAGACCCTTGTTCAGTTCTACGATCCGCTGTACCATTGTTTCACCTTTCCAGATTACCAGCTGATGCCGACCCTGGAAGAGTATTCTGAATTCTTGAGGATACCTGTGACTACCTAACCTGTGTTTACTGGATTGGAGGACACCCCCAGTGACCAAGAGATTGCAAATGCTACCCGTCTCAGTGTAGCAGACGTTCAAGCTCACTTAGCCACCAAGGAAGGAGTCCTTGGGTTTCCGGCCGAGTTCTTGATCGAGAAAGTTCGTTATCACGTTGAGAGGAAAGAGGCCCCGATAATGGAAGCTACCTTTGCCTTGTTAGTCTATGGGATTTTCTGGTTCCCAAAGATTGATGATTTTGTTGACTTGGATGCAACTAAGTTGTTCATCCTCAAGAACCCAGCTCCTACCTTGTTAGCTGACACGTACCATTAAATCCATTCGAGGAATGCTGAAGGAGGAGGACATATTGATTGTTGTATCGCCTTGCTGTATTCATGGTTTATTGCCCGCCTAGCTTGGCATCCATCTGTCTGGGAGTAGATAGAGGCACCGCGTTGGTCTGAAATAGTCATGGCCCTTACTCACTCTGATATCGTGTGGTATGACCCTACTTATGCAGGTGCTAATATGATCCACAGTTGTGGAGGTTTCCCTAATGTACCACTTATTGGGAGGAAATGATGCATCAGTTACAACCCCGCTTTGGCTCGCCGACAATTGGGGCACCTGATGAATGAAGTACCTGGCCCAACTTTGATGGAGGGGATCTTTTTCAAGGAAGGAGAGGATCCAGACCTGAAGGCCACCATAATATATGCATGTAAGTACGTCAACGTGGAAGGGACGTCTGCTTTAGGATTCCCTAATTGTGCTGCCTCTGAAGACTATCTACATTGGGTGCGAGAGAGGGCTCTCGACCTCAAGATGCCTTTCCCTTTTCATGAACCTATGGTGCTGACCTTTCATGAACCCGATTGGTTTGATGCGAGTGAGATAGATCAGTTGAAAACTGCCTTGGATGAGGCCCAGAAGCTAAAGACCGCTTGGAGAAACAAGTTTTTTACCCTTAAGGTGGAGAAAGAGAAGTCTCAGAAGCTGCCAGAAGTCGAAAGAAAGGCGCGAGAGGATTTATTTTCCTCTCACACCTCTGCAAGAACTATCACCAGTGATGATCTTCCCCCAACTACTGTGGCTTGGAAGGAGTATGTAGATCGACTCATCAGTGAGAAGGCCAAACTGCAGGAACGCGTCAATCAGCTGGTAGAAGAGCTTTGTGCGCAGAAGTAGCATAAGGAGTAGATCTCTAAGTTTTCTTTTGCTTTTGTTTCAATGTAATAAACTCTTAAAAGAGTACTTTGCTTTGTAATGCTTCTCGAATATCAATAATAAAATAAGTTTTTTATCCAATGTTATAATACCGAAAAAACAATTTGAGTTTCCTGAAGTTTCATACTCATTTGCATTTTTGCATTGGCATAGCATCGTTTGCATTCCAGGGTCTCACTCTTGCTTCATCTCCACAGACAAGCTGAATCACCAGTACAATACTCGCGCCAGCCAACGTCAAAAGATGGATCTGCTTGAACAAGAGAACAAGGTGCTCCGTGATGAAGTTGCAATCCTGAAAGAAAGCTTGGAGAGATTGAATGGTCTAGTTGAAGCTTTGTCCGCACAGTCTACGCTCAACAATCAGGATGCTCCCAGGACTATTGTCTCCAAAGTGGTGTCAGCACCGATCCCAGTGGTGCCTACTGCTGCCGAAGTAACCTACAGCATGCCGCCAGGTTTTCCATGGGGGATGCCTCCTTATTTCACTCCTGCTGGCTATCGCCCACCTGTTCCTGAGGTCCCTATCATGACCGCTGCTCAATCCGTCCCTGCAACTGCTACCGTAATGACCGCTTCTCAATCCGTCCCTGCCACTGCTACCGTAATGACCATTGCACCGCCACATGTGAATGTTACTCCATGTATTCTGGACGAGCCGATTTTCCACGGGTCTCCGACTGAAACTGTGGGTTTTGAAGAAAGGATGGATGGTTTTCAGGACCAGTTTTTTGAGATTCAGAAAGAATTAAAAGCCCTTCGTGGAAAGGATATGTTTGGAAAGAGCGCTTCTAACTTATGTTTGGTCCCTAATGTCAAGGTTCCGCCAAAATTTAAGGTTCCGGATTTTGAGAAGTTCAAGGAGAACACCTGTCCTCAAATTCATCTCATCATGTATGCCAGAAAGATTTCTGCACAAACTGACAATGATCAGTTTCTCATCCACTACTTCCAGGATAGTCTGACAGGCGCTGCGCTCAAATGGTATATGGGGTTGGATAGTGCAAAGATTCGATCTTTCAACGATCTAGGGGGGGCCTTCATCAAGCAGTATAAATATAATGTAGACATGGCTCCTGACAGAGATCAGTTGAGGGCCATGATGCAGAAAGATAAGGAGAACTTCAAGGAATATGCTCAACGTTGGCGCGAGTTAGCCGCACAGGTTACACCGCCATTGGAGGAAAGGGAAATGACCAAGAATTTTCTAAAGACCCTTGGTCCTTTCTTTTACGAGAAAATGGTCGCAAGTGCACCCAACGACTTCACCGAAATGGTGAATATGGGAATGCGCTTGGAGGAGGGAGTCCGAGAAGGAAGATTGGTCAAAGAAGAGAATGCTCCTAGCAGTGCAAAGAAGTATGGAAGTGGTTTTGTGAAGAAAAAGGAAAAGGAAGTGAATGTTGTACAAGAAGGGAGACCCAGAAAAAGGTATTCACCAGCATATCAGGTTACAGCAGTATCGTCGGTATTCAACGCTCCAGCTTATCAGCCACAACCGCGACAAAGTCCACAATCTCCTCAACAGAATCGGCCATTCAACAATCAGGGTCGTGTATACAGGAAGATAAACTTTGATCCCATCCCTATGACATACACTGATTTGTTCTCAATGTTGATCCATAAAGGTCACATCCAGACAAAAGCTCGACCCGAGGTTCCTAAGAATCCTCCTACTTACTATAAAGCTGACAGATTTTGCCTTTACCACCAGGGAGCTCCAGGTCATGATATTGAGAGTTGTTTTGGTATGAAAGCAGACGTCTAGAGTCTCATTAAGTGCGGAATCTTATCCTTTAAGGATTCCAATCCTAATGTGCAGGATAATCCATTGCCTCCACATGGTTCACCCTCCGTAAACATTATTCAGAGTTACCCGAAAGAAAGTGATTAGGAAGTTTCAGATAAGAAGACTGAAGAAGTATGTATTATAGTGCCTCACTTCAAGGAAGTGGAACGTATTGAAATCACATATGATAGTAGAAAGTCAACCATTACTCCCCTAGTAATCAATGTTCCAGGACCTGTCCCTTACGCTTCTGGTAAGGCTATCCCATACCGATATAACGCTACGATGTTGGAAAATGGAAAGGAGGTACCGTTAACTACTTTGCCTTCTGTTGTCTACATTGTGGACGTCAGTAGAGTAACAAGAAGCGGCCGAGTTTACCCTTCAATGCCTTCGAAAGACAAAGGAACCTTAGTAGAGCAACCGAGTTCAAAGGACCTAATTGCGGATCAATCTGGTGGATCCAACCTGTCCAAGGCGGACGAAGTGCTGAAAGTAATCAAGAGAAGTGAATACAAAGTTGCAGATCAGCTTCTGCAAACCCCGTCTAAGATCTCTGTCCTACAACTGCTAATGAGTTCTGAGGCACACAGGGAAGCGCTCCAAAAGATATTGGAGCAAGCATATGTAGAACAAGATGTTACAATGGAGCAATTTGATAATATCATCGGTAATATTACTGCATGCGAAAATCTCGATTTTAATAAGGAAGACCTCTTAGAGGAAGGAAAGAAGCATAATATGGCCTTGCATATTTCTGTGAATTGTGGGAATGATTATTTGTCCAATGTGTTGGTTGATACTGGATCCTCTCCGATAAGGCCCAGTCATGTCATCGTCAAAGCTTTTGATGGATCTAGAAAAGCGGTAATTGGTGAAGTAGATCTGTCGATGACCATCAGTTTGCAGATTTTCATGATCACATTCCAAGTCATGGACATTCGCGCCGCCTACAGCTGTTTGTTAGGGAGGCCGTGGATACATGAGGTTGGGGAAGTTACCTCCACCCTACATCAGAAACTGAAGTATGCTTTTGAAGGCAAAAGGGTTACAGTTTGTGGAGAGCGGGCTTTAATGGTGAGCCATCTGTCATCTTTTTCGAATGTTGAAGCTGAAGAGGAGGTTGGTACGCAATTCCAGGCTTTATCTATTATAGGCGATAGTGTTCAAAAACCTAGAATACTCATGTCATCATTCAAGGATGCGCAGTAGGTTGTGAGCAGTGGTCCTCAAACAGGTTGGGGCAAAATGTTGTTTTTTCCAGAGAATAAGAACAAGGAAGGTCTTGGTTTTTCCAGTGGGTCTGCTCAACAGGTCATCAGAAATCAGGTGTTCTTGCCAACCAACGAAGTGTTCTGCAGTGGAGGGGTCATCCATCCTCCTCATATCAACGCCGTGTCCGAAGACGAGTCTGAAGGTTACATATTAGATGGTTCAGCAAGTCTCTCCATTCCATTCGAAGATTATGAGCCCTATATGGAAGATCCGGGTTATGTCTCAGATGACTTTGATTATAGTTTTAGAGTCTATGCCGTTACTGAAGAAGATCCTGATGAAGATGTTCCAGCTTTTGTGACTCCGAGAGTTCTGGTCAAGAATTGGAGTGTAGTTGAAGCCCCTGCTGCGATTCATATATTAAAGTAAACATTTTTTTTTTAAGTTTTCGCTCTGCCCAAGGCGAAAATATTGTTGTGTGGACTTACTTTTAATAATTCCATTGGCTCTGCCAAAGGCAAAGGTGACCTTGTTGGGCATTTCTTTGTTCAGATCTTGCTATCATCAATAAATATTTGTTTCCATTTATATGTTTTTTATTATTTTATCTTTCTTTATTATTACTATGTTGGAAAATAATAATAATTAGCATCTCGCGTACACACGCTTTCCACTTTATAAAACTGAATAAAATAATATCACATGCGCAGATTTCTACACACGTCACATCCCGTGAATAATAACCCACTTCCTTCGCCAAACTTCGGATTTCCTGTGTTTGAGGCTGAAGACGAAGAAGTTGATATTCTAGAAGAGATCTCTAAACTGCTTGAGAAGGAAGAAAAGGCTATCCAACCTCATCAAGAGCCAGTGGAAGTAATCAATTTGGGAACAAAAGAAATCCGTAGGGAAGTGAAAATTAGAGCTATACTCAAGCCAGATGTGAAAGAGCAGTTGATTAGGTTGCTCAAAGAGTTTGTCGATGTGTTCGCCTGGTCCTATCAAGACATGCCCGGATTGGACACCGCCATAGTTGAACATCACCTGCCGTTGAAGCCATATTGCCCATCAGTTAAGCAGAAACTCAGAAGAACTCGGCCCGATATGGCCCTGAAAATCAAAGAAAAGGTACAGAAATAGATTGATGCAGGTTTTCTTGTCACTGCCGAGTATCCGCTTTGGTTAGCCAACATTGTGCCCGTTCCGAAGAAAGACGGAAAAGTCCGTATGTGTGTGGATTATAGGGATCTGAATAAGGCCAGTCTGAAGAATGATTTTCCATTGCCTCACATCGACATTTTCGTTGACAGTACTGTGAGATATGAAATCTTCTCTTTTATGGATGGATTTTCAGGATACAATCAGATCATAATGGCTCCCGAAGATAGAGAGAAGACGTCGTTCATCACTCCCTGGTGCACCTTTTGCTATAGAGTTATGGCATTTGGATTGAAGAATGCTGGGGCAACATATCAGAGGGCTATGACTACTTTGTTCCATGATATGATGCACAAAGAGATCGAAGTTTATGTGGACGATATGATAGCTAAGTCAAAGACTGAAGATGATCATGTCAAGCATTTGTTGAAGCTGTTTTGTCGATTGAGAGAATACAAGCTCCGTTTGAATCCCAACAAGTGCACGTTTGGAGTACGATCAGGGAAATTATTGGGTTTCATTTTCAGCCAGAAGGGTATTAAAGTGGATCCTGATAAAGTGAAGGCTATTCAGGAAATGCCGGCTCCATCTATAGAGAAACAAGTCAGAGGATTTTTGGGACGTTTGAACTACATCTCCCGGTTTATATCTAATATGAATGCTAAGTGTAAACCTATTTTCAAGCTGTTAAGGAAAGAACAAGGGTATGTTTGGACCAGAGATTGTCAAAAGGCTTTTGATAGTATCAAAGAGTATTTGCTCGAACCACCTATTCCGATACCGCCAGTCGAAGGGCGACCTTTGATCATGTATTTGACTGTGTTGTAAGATTTGATGGGTTGTGTGCTCGGTCAGCAAGATGAAACAGGAAAACAAGATCACGTCACCTATTATTTGAGTAAGAAGTTTACCGACTGTGAGTCCAGATACACTACGCTTGAGAAGACTTGTTGTGTTTTGGCATGGGCCGCTAAGCGTTTGCGACAGTACATGTTGAGTCATACTACTTGGTTAGTTTCGAAGATGGACCCCATCAAGTATATCTTTGTGAAGCCCGCATTGACTGGAAGAATTGCGAGGTGGCAAATGCTGTTATCAAAATATGACATCAAATACTGTACTCAGAAGGCTATTAGAGGAAGTATCTTCGCTGACCATTTGGCACATCAGCCTATTCTGGATCATCAACCTTTGAATGATGATTTCCCGGACGAAGAGGTTATGTATTTGAAAATGAAGGATTGTGAAGAACCTTTTCCAGATGAAGGACCCGAGCCCGGTTCTCAGTGGGGTTTAATTTTTGATGGAGCTGTCAACGCTCATGGGAGAGGAATATGCGCGATTGTCGTGACTCCTCATGGGTCTCATATTCCGTTTACCTCTAGGTTAACTTTCAAGTGTACCAACAATGAAGCCGAGTATGAAGCATGTATTATGGGCCTCGTGGAGGCCGTGGACTTAAGAATTAAGAATTTGGATGTGTTTGGTGATTCTGCTGTAGTCATTTATCAAATTACAGAAGAGTGGGTAACTCGATAGGATAATTTGGTCCGGTACAGAGATTATGCAAGAAGACTGTTACCTTTCTTTGAAAGGGTTGACTTTCACCATATCCCTCGCGATGAGAATAGGATGGAGTATGTGTTGGCAACATTGGCCTCCATGATTGTGGTAAACTTTTGGAATGATTGTCCACGGATTAAGGTAAGACGTCTTGACATACCCGCCTTCGTCTTTGCCATTGAAGATACTGAAGATGACAAACCCTGGTACCATGATATTGAAGTGTTTCTCAAAATGCAAGAGTATCCTTCGGGAGCCTCCAACAAGGATAGGAATACACTGAGAAGGTTGGCCGATAATTTTCTCCTGAGTAATAATGTGTTATATGAGCGGAACTTTGACATGGTCTTGCTAAGATGTATGGACAAGCGGGAAGCAGACATGTTAATGACGGAAATTCACGAAGGGTCCTTTGGTACTCATACGAATGGGCATGCTATGGCCAAGAAGCTCTTAAGAGTCGGTTATTATTGGATCACAATGGAATCCGACTGCTACAAGTTTGCTAGGAAATGTCACAAGTGTCAGATCTACGCCGATAAGATTCACGTGCCTCCAACTTTGTTGAATGTTATCTCGTCTCCTTGGTCATTCTCCATGTGGGGAATTGATATGATTGGAATGATAGAACCAAAGGCATCTAATGGACACCGATTCATCTTAGTGGCAATTGACTACTTCACTAAGTGGGTCGAAGCAGCGTCTTACGCTAACGTAACTCGACTTGTGGTTGTCAAATTTATTAAGAATCAGCTCATCTGCAGATACGGTGTGCCGAGCAGGATTATCACAGATAACCGGTCCAACTTGAATAATAGTATGATGAAAGAACTGTGCAAAGAATTCAAGATCGAGCATCATAATTCTTCTCCCTACAGACCAAAAATGAATGGGGCTGTTGAAGCCGCCAACAAGAATATTAAGAAGATAATTCAGAAGATGGTAGTCACATACAAAGATTGGCATGAAATGTTCCCATTCGCTCTACATGGATATCGTACTTAGGTACGCACATCGACTGGGGCAACTCCCTTTTCACTTGTCTACAATATGGAAGTTGTACTCCCGATAGAGGTCGAGATTCCCTCCATAAGGATATTAATGGAGACAAAGCTGTCAGAAGCTGAATGGTGCCAGAGCAGATATAATCAGTTGAACCTAATTGAAGAGAAGAGGATGACGGCCTTGTGCCATGGTCAATTGTACCAGCAGAGGATGAAGAAGGAATTTGACAAGAAGGTTCGACCCCGAGAGTTCAAGGAAGGCGACCTTGTGCTCAAGAAGATCAGTCTTTCCTCATCGATGCCAGAGGAAAATGGGCTCCAAACTATGATGGGTCGTATATGGTAAAGAAGGTCTTTTCAGGAGGCACCCTGATGTTAGAAACAATGGACGGAGAAGAGATCACCCACCCGGTGAACGTAGATGCTGTCAAGAAGTATTTTGCTTAGAAATTAGGAAGTTCCAGTTGACTTAGGAACAAAATCATTATCCCATTGATGTAATCACTCTTATTATTTTCCAACATTGTAATATTAGAGTCGCGCTGTTCTGCCGACTACCATTTAATAAATGAGGTTTTTCCCAGCTGTGGCGTGTTAAATATTTCATTATGATGGCAAAATCCCGAATAAAAACTTTTTAAGTACCTTGTGTTGCATTTGATATATGAATAACAAAAGGATGGCCATGGACATTTATCTCATCCACGGAGGCGGAAATTCATCTTTCCCCGTACAAGACAGGTGAAGATCTTCCTCAGGCGGTGACCGATTCATGGAGATTTGGCTCGAGTCGGGACTTTTTTTCCGGCCCCGTTGGTCTCGTTATCATACACATAGCATATAGATAGATAGCATGGCATATGAATTTTCGTATCCTTGTGTTTGTTTTTTCCGTCGCTTTGGCCGTGTTTATCCCCAAGTGACTGGGTTTATCGTATCCCTTCAAATAGAGTTGTCATCCCTAGGCAAGAAGAGCACAATGTTTCTATTTCTCCATGGAGTTCGATCCTCATGGAGGACGGTTGTTTTAGTACATTCCCATGTGAGTTCACACCTCAATGGTCGAGTCTTGCTTGACAGTTTCACTTCGGTTATTTCCCAAAGTGAACTTCGGGCCTTGGCAATCACATTGTCGGATATCTCCAACTCCAGAACCTGGGTTAAGTGTGCATTTATTTTGCGCCTTATTTCCCGAGAAGAATTTCTATGAGGACAACTGTTGAAAACTGATACTTCTCCAATAACATTCTTAACAAGTTATATCTGGACTGCGAGCAACCTCTTTATTTGAGCAACTCGTTTTGACCAAGAACTTACTCAAAACGACAAGTGGCAGTCTCTTCAAAACAATTTTTCCATCCCCTAGTGGGTTTATCAAGAGTATCAACTTATCAAACAGGATCTCTCCAGAAATCTGTCAGAGAAATGCGTCGAAGACATTACAAACTTTTCTCTTTATTTGAGATTTTACACTACAAAGAATACATGCTTTCTACAACTACAACAAAAAGCACTCCTCAGGAACGTATTTCCCCAGGAGTTTATCACACAAGATTAATTCCATCAAATGGCATTGCTCCCGAGAAGTTTCGTGAAGTCTATTACATTTGATCTCTCTTTATTTGAGAAGACATACTTTGCAAATCAACCGGCCTACATCTCTTCCGAAGATCCCCGGTGAAGTTTTACAATCTCCAGTACATTATGGATTACTATTAGAGTTCTACAATCTACAATGACATTTTTAGATCCCCTGTGAAGATACTCTCACGAGTTTTCATCATTTTGGGTGAAACTGAGACCCATTCATGGCAAACACACCATGAGTCGTTGGGGAGGTTTATTTCAGGAAACCGAGACCCGTTCATGGCAAACACACCATGAGTCGTTGGGGAGGTTTATTTCAGGAAATCGAGACCCGTTCATGGCAAATGCACCATGAGTCGTTGGGGAGGTTTATTTCAGGAAACCGAGTCCCGTTCATGGCAAACACACCATGAGTCTTTGGGGAGGTTTATTTCAGGAAACCGAGACCCGTTCATGGCAAACACACCATGAGTCGTTGGTGAGGTTTATTTCAGGAAATCGAGACCCGTTCATGGCAAACACACCATGAGTCGTTGGGGAGGTTTATTTCAAGAAACCGAGACCCGTTCATGGCAAACACACCATGATTCGTTGGGGAGGTTTATTTCAAGAAACTGAGACCCGTTCATGGCAAACACACCATGAAGCGTGGGGAAGTGATCGATGGTTTTTACACATTATTTTACAGTTTATTTCAGTTAATCATTTGTTTTGTCTTGTTGTATTTTAGTTGTTTTTATTACATTTTACGCGTCGATGTAGTATTTTTACTGTTTCTAGGTTCAGGTATACAATAAAGGAGAAGCAGAGCAAAAACTGGGAAAAAATGGCAAGATTTCGGAAGAGTTTTGTTGTGATATCTTTAGCAGTCTGCACGAAAACGATCATAACTGGAGTTCCGAGAATCCTTTTGAGGCGTTCTAAAAACTGCCGGAAAGCTAAGAGAGAGAGCTACGACTTTCGTGTTGGAGTCGAAGTCAGATTCAAAATAGGGGTGCAACACGGGTGCCCGTGTTGTGTGACACGACCCGTGTTGTGACACCTGGGACTTGCAAATTCCACGCGAAAAATCTTTCAGGAAGCCAACACGGGCGCCCGTGTTGCCTGACACGGCCCGTGTTGCAGGAAGCGTTTTTTTCCCTATTGTTCTTGTATTTTTTACTCTTGTGATCCCCGAGGGTATTGTGGGTATTTCCCTAGTGATGAGTTTGAATTGAGACTATTTGATATGTGTTTGGAGAAGGAATAAGGGGCTTTTGGACAGAAAAGAATTTCACGATCAAGATTGCAGCAACCAAGGATTGGGGGAAACTGAAGGGTCTCATGAGCGGAAGCTATTGAAGATCACGGCACCCCTATTATCTATAATGTTGAATCTAGTTGTTGAGTTTATTTTTATTATTATGAGTAGCTAAACCCCCCAGTGCTAGGGAGGTGTCCCTGAATTGACTCTCTAATAACCTTCGGTTTCTTGAATTATATATTTCACTACTTTCTAATCATCGTTGTTATCGTATAATGTTCTATGGCTTTTCTTATTTGACAAATGGGAATATGATTTATGGTTAACCTTAGGTTTGGAAAAACAAGTGTTAACGCGTGTATACGATAATACTATAGTAGATATTTCCTAGGAATGGGGATACCCTACAGTAACCGTAATGTTTTAGGTAAAATATATTGCTTGGTATTGTCCCTATACCACCAAGGAATTCAGGCATAGGGAGAATGCCAAAGGGTTTTCTGCTAAGGAATTAGAGTCAACTAATCTTTAAAACCGGTAACGATTGAATGATTTCTGAAAATTAAGGACCAAGGTTATTACAAGGTTTTTTCATACACCCTACCCTAGCATGCTTCTCATAACTGTCCAAAACCTTTATTTTACTGCTTTTGCCTTCTGACCTTTATATTTTTAAAGAACCAAACCAAAACCTTTATGAATTTTTGTTCAATTGCATTAGTATAGAACTTGTATTCACACGCAGTCCTCAGAGATCGATATTCGAGGAATTTTCCCTTATTACTACATCGGTAAAAATAGTACACTTGCTATTTTCCCGATCAAGTTTGTGGCGCCGTTGCCGGGGACTGCCAGAATATAAGTTTAATTCTAATTCAATTGAAATTTTGTTGCTCTGCGACCAAAATTTTATTTTCAGTTTTTAATTTTAATTTTTATTATTTTTATTTTGTTACTACTAATCTGCGTCTAACACTTCCATGCGAGGAGATCCCTCAGCTAATTTTTCTTTGGACGCATAAATTGAAAGGACTATACGCGAAAGACGTAGGCAAGCTAGACTATTAGCTTCAGAAGAGGAAAGAGTTTCTGTTCATTCAGATTCGGGTTCCGAATTAGAAAGAGATACTGAAGCTATGGCGGATCTCCCACCAGCGGAGAGACTTTTGGGAGACTATGGAGGGGAAAATGCTCAACCAAACCGGATGACCATTGTGAATCAACCAGTGAATGTCGCAAATTTCCAGCTGCATCCGAGCACAATCACTCACCTTGAGAGGAGACCTTTCACCGAAAAGGTTAGCGAAGACACAAATAAGCATCTATAGAGATTTCTGACGATGAGCATTACTCTAAAGATTGAAGGACACACAGATGAAGCTAAAAGGTTAAGAATGTTCCCGTTCACTTTATCTGAAGAAGCTGAAGAATGGTTTTACTCCTTACCAGCCGGAAGTATTACTACGTGGGAAGAAATGGAAAAAGCCTTTCTGAATGAGTATTTTCCTGCCTCTGTGTATATTCGCAAACGATATGATATTATGAATTTTAAACAGAGGGAGGGTGAATCACTCGGGGACTCGTATATAAGGTTCAAACGGTTATTGGTTGCATGTCCTACTCACAATCTGGATCAAACTGAACAGATGCAAATGTTTGTGAATGGTATTAAGATGAAGACTAAGTAGCTAATCGATACAGCAGCCGGTGGTTCATCCAACTTTACAACAGCCACTGGAATCAGAAAAATTATTGAAGCGATCGCTGCAAATGAACATCTGGAATTATATGACCTGAGTGTGAGTAATCCGGAAGAAACAGTTGACTTGAAGTTGGCCGCACAAGTTGTGAAAATGGAAGATCAAATCAAAGCTGAAGTTGAAAGAAGGCTTAAGGGAATGAATGTGGGTATTGAAACTGTAGCTCAGGTTCAACCTGTCCAAACTGTGAGTTGTGAGGTATGCAATGGTCCCCATTTTACTGTGCATTGTCTTGCTACTGCTCAACAAATTGAAGAGATAAAAGTTTTGAGGCAAAACTATCTGTATTCTCATACCTATAATCCAGGATGGAAGAATCATCCTAATTTTTCCTAGAAAGACCAAAACCAATCTCCATATCCGCAACAACAATAGGCTCCTCAAAAAGCAGAATGGGAGTTAGATATTGAAAGAATGGCAGCTCAAAGTATGCAATTCTAAGAAGAGACCAGGAACGTTCAAAGGAACAACACAGCTTCCATCAAAAACCTTGAGTCGCAAATGGGACAGATAGCCCAACACCTCTCAACACACGCTCAAGGAACCCTCCCGAGCGCGACAGTACCGAATCCGAAAAATCAAGAGAGTATTAATGCTGTCACAACAAGAAATCAGAAAGCGATAGAAGAGGAGGAAACAAAGGAAGGAGAATGCATAGAGGTGGAACTTGAGGTAAGAGAAAAAATAAAAGAACCAGAAGAAGCTGTACTATCTGAAAAGTCAACTGGAGAGAAAAAGAAAGAGGAGGTCAAACCGAAAATCAAATTACCATTCCCTCAAAGAGTTACAAAGAAGGATCAGAACAAGAAAGACTTCGGAAAGTTCAGTGCAATGTTCAACAAATTGGAAATCAACATGCCATTCCTTGAAGCACTTGAGCAAATGCCTTTGTACAAGAAATTCATGAAAGAGGTTATAGGTAAAAAGAGACCAATGGGTGAAGAATCGAACACCACAACTGAGCAATGCAAGGAAATAGCACAAGAAAGGAAAATACCAATCAAGATGAAGGATCCTGGACCAGTTGTAATCCCATTGTAGCGGTAAAAATCGTGAGCGTAAGCTATTGATTAGCTTAACTCAAAAAACAAGAGTCGCCACCGCACTTTTATTTTATCCAGATAAAGGAAAGGAAAAAGAGCGAATAAAACCAAAGAGTTCTAAAATAAGAACACGAGACAGAGATCGGGGTAAGGGGGTTGGTTACGCAATGGGAAGGTGTTAGCACCCAAAACGTCTATAGTACTCTATAGGAGCCCTTTGAAATATTTACGCTTTTTGGTTTGAAAATGGTTTGTTTGAAAAGAGATCGGGGAGATGAGAAGAGAATTATTTTTTATATTTTTGTGTTTGGAGAGACTTATCGTCTCATGCCTACGTACCCATAAAGTGCAATATGGAATCAAAACCCCGTAGTTCGTGGTACAAATGACAAAAATTTGTTGGTTTTGATTGATTTTAGATGTAAAGACAAGTCGTCATTTCAAGGAGAAAACTGCGACTATCCACCCACGAGTATTAAGACGACATCTGCGTCACATAAAGATGGAGGATTTGCTTGGATTATCAACAAGACTATCACTCAACATCAACGTGGAAAATGTCAAAGTCTTAATAATATGGGGAATAGGAGATTTACATCTCAACTATAGAAATGAATCATGTCTAAACTTTATGAAAAGTTTTAAAGTGAAAAAGTGCATAAAGGCACAAAAAGAGTTGATGAGTTTTTGTATTTTTTATGTCTTTTGAAATTGGTCAAAGCATGATTAACATTGATTGACTTTTATTAAAAAAAACAAAGTTTAAAAATTACTTGATGAAAGTCAAGGTTTTATTGCGAAAGCGGTTTTGAAGTTTGAAACCAAGAAGGTTTTGAAAGAGGGAGAAAGTTTTGAAAATTTAAGAAGGGGAGGAGATGAAGTGACTATCCTAAAAAACAAAATAAGAGCTAGAGATAAGAAAGATCTAACTGACTTGTAGCACACTCCAAAGCAAGCAAAAAGAATTCCATCCGATTTAAAGCATAAGCCAATGATCGAGCCAAATAAAGGCTAAGATTCAAAATACTCCAAGCATAGGGAAGAAAATTCTAATCCTAAGTCCAAAATGTCCATGAAGTCCAAAGTCTAAGAATGGTCCAAGAGTATAACCACAAAGTTAATAGCACCAAATGTTTTAGATGTTTTATCCTTTATTAGTGTTTTGAACAAAGTATGGTCCAAGTGGACAAAAGAGAAATGACATAAACATAAACAAAGATATGATATGAAATGATAAAATGGAAGCATAAAAGTAAGAAATAAAGAGTAAGAAGAGAATATAAACAAAATTAAACAAGGACAATGTTAGTGAATTAGTAATTAGTGGTTAGAACATATGATCAATGATGATTAATTCTTGCACTTAGACCAAGATTAATGAAAATTCATTAGAGGATTGATAGAATCAAAGCCTCCTAACAATGATTTTCATAGGTATTGGAGTTAAGACAAGCAACTAAACATACTTGGACTTTTAAACGTAAGTTTGAGCCACGAATGATCATTTTCCGATTAAGGGACACTTTAGCGCTATGTTAAGCAATCGTAATCGGGTTTATGTAGAAACCACGACTATCTGAGGCCGGTCAATAAAATGTTAGTGTTAATACATGTTAGAGAAGTGATATGTAAATCACTCTCCTAAAACATGCCACACAAAAAGAAAAGAGGTAGTGATCTCATCATAATCAAGATTTTTCATCAATTAATCAAAGGTAATCTATCACTATTCCAAAGTAAGGAGAATTATCTCAATGATTATTCGTCCGTAGTTTTGAAATAATGAAGATTAATCAACCTTGATAATCAACAATCTATGATCCATAAATTTCATCGATCAAAAGAAAAATAAGAAGAAGAAGAACTAAAATGAAAAGAAACCACAATTTGGATCTTAAATCGATTAAATCATCATCAATATCAATCACCTCTTTTGGTGGATAAAATCGACACCCAAAGTCCATTGATATTGATGAGATCTTATCAAAAATTTAAAATCCAAAACAACCAACAATTAGCTCAAAACAAAAGTTTTTAAATAAATTGTTTAAGAGCTCTTTTAAAAAAAAACTATTTAAAATATTAACTAGTAAAAAAAGAAATAACAAAATAAAAGGAAGAAAGAAAAATATATTTGAAATAATAAAGAAAAACGAAAAGGAAAAAGAGAAATAGAAACCAAAACATCAGAAACAACTTCTTCTTCAAAACTTCACGCGACACCGTTCACCATGGCTATGAATTCAAGCTCAAATCAAAGCGACGGGATGCGAAACTAACACGGTTGTGATCGGAATCAAAAGCTCTTCACAACAGTATAAACAATTCAAGGAAATATGCAATGACGAACTCGAATCGAGAAAACGAAATCCATTGAACTACCTTCAAAATCAAAGGTAACAAATCAATCCAAACTTCTTCTTGCTTCTCTTCTTCTTCTGAACGAATCTCTGGTTGAATTACTGTTGTTGAAGACAATTATGGAATCAAGTTATGAATCCTATTGAAGCTGATTTTTGAAGAAACCGTAATGAGGAAAATGGAAGTTTGTGATAAATTTGGCAGAGCTTCAATGGCTCTCTGAGCTTGAAGAAAAGAGTGAACAAGGCTCTCTATTTATAGAATGAGAGTGAGGGAGAGTGATTTGCGTTTGAATCCTTTTTCTGCGTTTTGTATTTGGTGCGTTGTGTGAACTGCGTGTAATTTTTCATGTCGTTTTGATTTTCGTTTTGCAGCTCACGAAGTCGTTTTTTTCCTTTTCACTTTTTCAGCTCACTTGGGTGACGTGGATTATTTTTCAGCTGGCTCATATGCTATTTATTTTTTGTTTCAGCTTGTGAATATGGCTTGGTTAATGGCTCACATTGATTGATGGCTGAAGTAGTGATATATTTCACTTATTTCATATGGACTCAGTTCCTATGGTGCAGGACTGGAGTTTTGCGGTTGTTGCTGGTTCTGAATTATACAGGGATCGAGTTCGGTAATACGGCAATACCATTCATACCAAAATCTTCCTGGCTCATCTCTTCACGCACAATTTTCCAAGAACACGCTTCGCCTCTCATTGTGGAAAATTTGACAAATCATAGTGATGTGGAGCTATATCTACTAATCATTCACCGCGTATATTTGTCACAGTATTTGTCTATCCACCAAATATGCATTCTGCAAGTACACAAAACTGGTCCTTCTCACTTGAGAAAAAATTGACAACGAGCTAATCTACTTTCTTCCTTACTGTGTTAAAGGACCTTCAATCATTCCTTAGTACTCCAAAACTGTTGGTGCGGGATAACCGGATTGCGTTACCAACAAGGATGACTTAAGAAGTTTTAGAAACCAAAGAAACCAAGCTCACTGGCTCTCTCTTTCTCAAATGTCTCAAAGTACTTATAGATGATTGTTACAGCAAGTAGGATTCCGGTTCCGGACCCAATTGCCCCCATAAAATCTGCCAATACTGTCAGGGCACCAATAAATGTTGCCAACATATCAAACACAACTTTTAAGCTTTTATCCCCAGCTTCAACAGCAGCAGGATATAGTTTTAACAACGGCGGCAAGGAAAGTCGTACTGGAATTTTTCCAGCAAGAAGCTTTCGTAATCCATGAGCTCGGGATTCCACTTTGGGATACATTCCTGACACATATTCGGGATGAAGCACCAGAAGCTCCATGATATTTGTGAGATATGGATTTAGGAATCCACCAAGCTTGTCCACAACTGCCTCCAAAGTAACAAGAACAGAAATAAAATGGGGTTCATTTGAGACTGATAAAACCTCATTAGTTTTTGGTTTCAAATCCTAACTAGACAGCACAATACGAGAGGACTTCATCACATTGTCCATAATTTGAGGAAGTTCAGCCAATGCTTTTGGACCAAGAACATTGATCAAAGCAGCAGATGCTCGAAGGCAGCTAGAAGTTACAGCCAAGTTATGAGATGTAATACATTTTGTAATAGATCCAAGGCATACCCCAAAGATGGAACTATTCGAAGGGAACCTTTCTGCAAGAACTTCCAACGCTGAAACTGCTGCTACTTTCAAAGAGGTATTTGATGAATCATCAAGTACTTGAAGAATTTCTAAACACATTTTATCAAGTGACTCTTGAGAACTTTCATCCATATGAAGCAAAGGAAAACTTGATCTTGACCTTGAACCTTTGTTGTCTTTAAGAGCTAAGCTGACTTTTTCGTGATTTCTTGCTGCATCACATAACAGCCCAAGAGCCTTTTTTCCAACATTTTTATCTGAATGGTGGAGCAACTTAATTATGCTCTTAAAGTATACAGAAGGTATCATGACCATTGTTATATTCCTCACAAGAGCACGCATAGTTTCCTTCAACTCTTTCCTTATATTGACTGGGAAATTCAGTTGTTTTTTTTCCTTACAAGAGGAAAACAACATGTTCCAAAAGCCCTCCAAGTGCTGTCTGAATGACAACTGTGTCTTTCCCTGATTCTAGTTTGAACAGCAATTCAGGATCTTGCAATTTTTGCAAAGAAAATTGCATTGCCAGAAACAACTCCAGAAACATTAACCGGTCAACATTTGTATTTCCTCTCTGTTCAAGGATAATAACTAAAGATGGAAGCCAGGTCATACTTGTAAACTGCTCACAAATCTGCATTGCTAATTTATATTCCCACTCTTTAGTACAAAATGTTAAAGCATCTGGCGTCTGAATATTAACGAAATGGCTGGCTTTCCTTGAAACCAGTGAAGAAAACAACAAGATAAGCAATGAGGCCAAGCTTTTACCCTCGCCCAAAGTTCCTAGGAGATGTAAAACAATGGATAGCCTTCTGTGCTCAACTATTTCAGGAAATATATCTATGAAAACCTTCAGTAATTTCTCCACATCATCTGTCTTAGACAGCCAACAAGGAACAATCGCAGATATTAGATCCTCAAAAACATGCTTTGAATGACTGTCAATCTGTGTAACAGCTGATAAACCAATAACCGGAAGAATATCAAGTATATGATCGAAGACTTTTTCTGGCAAAACTTTAATAACAGCAAAAAGCAGAGAAAATATATGGTTGCGTTTCGACAGCATTGGAAATTACTTTTAGTTCATTCACTGGGGTGACATCATGCCATCCTACTTGGTTATCAGGAGTTGCTGATGGAACGGCATTCACACTGTTGATATGTCCGCCGCCACGATCAAAATCTATGGTGTCAATGTGCACAAAAGCAGTGGTGCCAGAAGAATTGTAAAGATGCATCTTTAGATTTATTTCACAGAAGGATGCAGAAAAGTCATGATGCAAGGTCTGAGGTCCGTCCACTAGCCATGAAATGGGGCATGTGCTAGCAGTACTTGAATGACACGCATGGTGAGACATAACATGAGGAGGATCAGATAAACCAGGATTGATACTATTGTTGAGAGGCCGAGATATCAACACAAAATCAACAGTATTTAGGTCGCCCAGATCCTCATGTAACACTTTCTGCTGTAATCTTTCATAATGGTGGAAGTTGACCAAAGGTACATTGTTCGAATTGTAAACTAAATCTTGACTGCATTGAGGAACTAATAACACATCACTTCCGACAGGCATGGTAGATATGTTGTATTCCACTGTCGATAATCTCCTTGAATTCTTCAATGTGAAGAAACATGATATGGCCTGACCAGCCATCAACGTTTGCGAAGGGAAAATAGTATCAGGAGGTTGAAGTAATGATATTTCCCAGCTACTTTTGAGTAGCAGCTCGGTTTTGTTGGCTTATGAAGTGGCTAAGCAACATGGCATAGCAGCTGGGAAGATATTCACACTGTTTATTTCTCAAATGGCTTCAATTGTGATTACTCGGCACTCCCAAGCGAAATTGCATCCATCCTGTTTTTTTTTTTAATTTAATCAATTTTAATGAGATACAAATGCTTGCCACCATTACCTCATGTGAAAGTTCCTGAGATTTAGACACTACACATATATGGAATTCTCTGTATGCAAAAAAAATTCAAACCAACATCCATAGCATTCACACATATCACATACTTCCGTATGTCCTAACCAAAATGAGGTTGTATCAATCATGACTCTCTTCTTTCATTATCTATCCTCTATTAAGCACTATAATATCATCCACATGTTTCATTATTGTAGCTATATAGGCTTATGAAAATAGAAGTCTTGCTTCCCATTAGAATAATGAAGTTTCTTATGAACAAGTTGTCACATTGCAGCTTCATCATCTATGTTTGGAAAGACAATTTTACATGAAAAATATTGTTGCAAGAGGGCATGTGATAACATTGTTTATTGATGACGTGTGGCAAGGCTCCTGTATGGCAAAGAAAATTGTTAGGCTTGCTCATATGATTTTGGAAAGTGTTAACATGAGTTTTTGTGATGGGCTTTGTGTAAAAGAACAATGGGTAAAATATGATCATGGGCAAATGGTTAAAAAAAGGGGTAAAATTGGTTATGAAGAGAGAAAAAAAAATGAATTTAAAAAATGTGGATATCCAAATAAAATGGCTTAAGAATGGATATTTAGAATTTGAAATTTGAATACGGAATGTGGATTTAGAAATGATATTGGATAGAGGTTTAGAAATGAAATGGTTAGAAACAATGGATAAAGGTGAATCTTTAGGAAAGAAAAGAAATTTGAATCTTTGAAAAATACGCCTTAAATTTCAAGCAAGCCATGAACCATGAGTCTTCCACCTCGAACCAAACCTTGAATGAAACAAGCTCTTGAGAGAATCTAAACATCATCATTTACCTCTCAATTAACAAAAATGCCTTGATTTAGTGAAAAATCCTCTCTTATATTGCTTATCTAACCACAGAGTTAAATCCTTTGAGGAATCCTCTAATCCTCATGAAATATATTGACTCGTGAAACAAAGAGTTAGGAGAAACTCTGAGATGGTGATGAACTTGCCATAGAGAAATAATAATGCTCTTGAAATGAAACCCTAGCATCGTGAACTTCAACTGAGGAACTAGTACCAATGCCCAAGCACAATGAACTGAAACCTTGATTCTCTTATTCTTGAGAAATCTTTGATGAAGAAATCTTGAACATTCACTGCTTGAGAAATAGCCCACTACCACGGGTAACTTATGATTGAAACAAACTGATGATAGTTTGACCAAGATAAGGTCAAACTTCCATCTGGTCTAGACTTGAATGAATGTCCTTACCATCAATCTCCTTGCAAAATCCTAAACACACAGAGAAGAAGAAGAAACAAACAAATTGAAAAATATTTTTGGTATTTTGGTTAGAGGTTAGTAAACAAAAACAAACATAAAGCAAGTAAGAAACACACAAGGGTGAGAGAACCAAAAAGTACGATCTTGTTTGTGGAATGATATGCAAAATGAAATGTGGGATCTTAGGGGTAAAAAATTTGGGTATTACACCCATGTACTATAAAGGATCGAACTTTTAAGAAAGTCCTGATTGATTCAGGTGCTAGTGTGAGTCTCATGCCGTTATCAATTTTCAAAAAGCTGGATATTAGAAAAGTGAGCGACACGAGAACAAGCTTGAAGTTTGCTGACCACACAACTAAGATGGCATATGGGCTAGCAGAGGATGTTCTAGTGACAATCGATAACTTCACTTACCTAGTTGATTTTTAAATCATGGATATACCTGAGGATAAAGAAACTTCGATCATACTTGGCCATCCGTTCTTGCTTACTAGTCGGTGAAATCTTGATGTGGAAAAAGGTACGCTTACTTTGAAATTTTTGATGAGGAAATCACTTTAAAAATGCAAGAGGGTCGAAAGAAAGGTAAGGAGAAAGATGTCAAACCTTCAGTTGGGAAGATTAACACAACTAATAAGGGAGAACAATCAAAACCATTTCAAGTTGCTCTTATCTCTGAACTGGCACAATATTCTGTTGCGAAGAAGTCGAGCAATAGAGTTTGGAAGCTGAAGTACCCCCCATAATAATGGGGAGTCGATCGTCGAGCCATGCGACGTTAAACGAAGGGCTGCGTGGGAGGCAACCCACGGTTTTATGAATTGATGTTGTTTCTTTTGTTGTTATTGTTTTTGCAGGAATAAACGAGATTTTACAAGGGAAAACATGGAAGCAGCGAAGAGGTACTGCATTACCTGTCGACCCCTCTGTGAGGATCTCTGTGAGTACACCTCTTCTTCTCTTGATTCTTGAACATTGAGACAATGTTTAGTTCAAGTTTGAGGGAGGTTTTACAATTTTGTATTGTCCATTTAAATACCTTTTATTTTTAAGTTCGGTAAAAATCACATCGAATTCGCCCCTACGGAGACCGTAACATTTTTTCTTGTGATTGGTAGGTGTGTAAGGTAGTCAAGAAAGTATTTAGAGTTCAAGGGAAGTGGAGTTTGAACTAAGGAACTTGGGAAAGTTTGGAAATTGAGGTATAACTTGAACACCCTAGGTTCCCCAGAGTAAGGAAACGAGTCCAACGTGTAGATTTGTGCCATAGTACTTGGATTTGAAAAGTATACCCCGATTAGTCCATTGTGATAGTCCTGCATAAAAAAACTGTTTTGAGAATGATGTGTGGCACCAAAAAAAAAGAGTTGAATAATGACGGTAAAGACAACCTGTCTTTCTAAGTTGGGTAACCCTCACCTGGTTATTTAGCCTAACGGCGGTTGAATCTCTATAGTCGTCCCAAAATGGACTAATAAACGCCTGTGAGCGAGAAAAAGAATAAAGGTGCCACAAAAAAAAATCTCGAGCAAATGTGCATGCCTTAATCTTATTATTCGAATGAAAGGGGTAGAAAATCGAAGAAAATACTTAAGCCCAAAGCATAGTTGGAGAGGTGGCCGAAAGGGAGATTTAGGTCCATAAATTTACTGCGGTATGTGTTTATGTAATGCCTTCGTTAACGGATGAGTACCGAGAGAGCTGGTTTGAGCAGATCGGAATTAAGACTCACGTATGAGTATCGACACGCCTTACAACCCTGAAACCTTCACTTGATGTACTGTTTGACTTGAAAATTATTTATCCAAGCTTTTTGCTTGAGGTCAAGCAATGGTTTAAGTTTGGGGGAGTTTGATCGATGGTTTTTACACATTATTTTACAGTTTATTTCAGTTAATCAGTTGTTTTGTCTTGTCTCATTTTAGTTGTTTTTATTACATTTTACGCGTCGATGTGGTATTTTTACTGTTTCTAGGTTCAGGTATACAATAAAGGAGAAGCAGAGCGAATACTGGGAAGAAATGGCAAGATTTCGGAAGAGTTTTGTTGTGAAATCTTTAGCAGTCTGCACGGAAACGATCATAACTGGAGTTCCAGGAATCCTTTTGAGGCGTTCTAAAAACCGCCGGAAATCAAAGAGAGAGAGCTACGACTTTCATGTTGGAGTCGAAGTCAGATTCGAAACTGGTTTGCAACACGGGTGCCCGTGTTGTGTGACACGGCCCGTGTTGCAGGATGTGCTCAGAAAAGGCGATTTTTGGAGAAAAAAACAGTGGCACAACACGGGTGCCCATGTCGTATGACACGGCCCGTGTTGTGACACTTGGGACTTGCAAATTTCACGCGAAAAATCTTTCAGGAAGCCAACACGGGCGCCCGTGTTGCCTGACACGACCCGTGTTGCAGGAAGCGTTTTTTTCCATATTTTTCTTGTATTTTTGACTCTTGTGATCCCCGAGGGTATTGTGGGTATTTCCCTAGTGATGAGTTTGAATTGAGACTATTTGATACGTGTTTGGAGAAGGAATAAGGGGCTTTTGGACAGAAAAGAATTTCACGATCAAGATTGCAGCAACCAAGGATTGGGGAAACTGAAGGGTCTCATGAGCGGAAGCTATTGAAGATCACGGCACCCCTATTATCTGTAATGTTGAATCTAGTTGTTAAGTTTATTTTTATTATTATGAGTAGCTAAACCCCCCAGTGCTAGGGAGGTGTCCCTGAATTGACTCTCTAATAACCTTCGGTTTCTTGAATTATATATTTCACTACTTTCTAATCATCGTTGTTATCGTATAATGTTTTATGGCTTTTCTTATTTGACAAATGGGAATATGATTTACGGTTAACCTTAGGTTTGGAAAAACAAGTGTTAACGCGTGTATACGATAATACTATAGTAGATATTGCCTAGGAATGGGGATACCCTATAGTAACCGTAATGTTTTAGGTAAAATATATTGCTTGGTATTGTCCCTATACCACCAAGGAATTCGGGCATAGGGAGAATGCCAAAGGGTTTTCTGCTAAGGAATTAGAGTCAACTAATCTTTAAAACCGGTAACGATTGAATTGAGCAGTGATTCTGAAAATTAAGGACCAAGGTTATTACAAGGTTTTTTCATACACCCTACCCTAGCATGCTTCTCATAACTGTCCAAAACCTTTATTTTACTGCTTTTGCCTTCTGACCTTTATATTTTTAAAGAACCAAACCAAAACCTTTAGGATTTTTTGTTCAATTGCATTAGTATAGAACTTGTATTCACACGCAGTCCTCAGAGATCGATATTCGGGGAATTTTCCCTTATTACTACATCGATAAAAATAATACACTTGCTATTTTCCCGATCAGGAAGTTTTATTTACACTATTATCAACACCACACTCAATTAAGAAACAAAATTTTGTTTCGATCAAGAAGGTTCGTTGGGTTATTACCATCGTCTAGACTACCACCTGTTGGTAGCAGGTTATCCTTCAATTTCAAGATTCTCGCCCGTTATCCAGGTCACCATTTTGCTTGGTATTATGTATTATATCTTTATTTTTGGAGATTCCTCAATGATTGTTGTCTCTTCCCCGTGGGGTCCCGCTTCGTTGAGTCTGTTGCTCCTTTTGTTTCGTGTGTTGTGTCTAGTTTTTTTCTCCTGTGGCATCATGTCTCCACAAGACCCTCTGTCTTGTATTCCATATCATTGCATATCACATGCTTTCAGTGGCCTCTTAGGGCCAAAAATTCGTGTTATGTTTGTATTTAAGTCCCTCATATCTCGTCGAGACAGAGATTTTAATCATCATATCTCCGGATAGAAGTAACTTAAATAGGGGCATCTGTCGTACCCTAATTTTTGACCTTAAGATCCCACTTGCCTGTTCTTTTCTTTTTGCACTATTCTACCTTTTATGGCTAACCAGTTGATACATGTGCAATAATGACAAGCGTAGACCCTTACAATCAAGTACTTTAAGGCACAAGCGTTTAAGGCCTATTATATTTCTCCTGGGGAAGGCTACACTGCAGGTTATGTCATTAGAGATTGAGAACATTCTTAATGATGGTTTATGATCAAATATTTTTTAGATGCTGAGGTTGCATGAGATCTTGAATGGAGTCTTGACAATGAACACTTTAAAGGAATCCATGAGTTGTGATCTTTAGAAAAACTGAATGCCTTAGCTCCCGGCTATGATGAAACTCGTCCAAATTGATGTTCATTCACGAGTCCCTCCTCGCAAGGAATTTTGCTTCATTATAAGTGTTATGCACAATATGATTAACCTTATGACTTTCATCATAATCAAAGGAACAGATACTTGCTAAGAAACTTACGTGGAGGATGTTATTTTCTAGCCATTTCTACTTTGCTATCATTATGTTTGAAGTATGAGTCAACAAGTTATGGTCGCGCGAGGCATTGTTGGAAAAGGAATGGTTGCCCTCCCACAGGACCTTGTTGCACGTGGCCATTACATGGGTAAACTGATGGGGTGCTATAATAAATATTATTGCAATCCTACATATTCCCATACATATGAAATCACACGGAGTTTCATTTAAAAACAGGCATATTTCAAATCAAGAAGGCATCATTGTCATTAACTTTCACAAGTTTCCAGCCAAAGCAAGTATATGAGAGGTGTTGCACCCCAAAATTTGACCAACATTTCTTTACCTAGCTTATGTTTCATTTCATGTACATTAGCATTATCATTTGCATTTCATTGACATGTGTGCAGGAGATCAAGAGGTATGATTACCAATCAAGGGTTACACAAGACTATGAAGCTAGCTAGGAAGCTTATTCAAGTGTTCAAGGGTTGATATCTTTGTCAGAGGAGTTAGAAGATCCTCAGAGAGAGTGGTGAAACCAAGAGTGTGTGCCTCCTAACTTGAGAGCTGTGGGAGCTCCTCAGATGATTCTGAAGCCATGAATGTAGACTGGAAGCCTTGAGAGAGTTTATGAGATGTCTTGAAATCCATCATGAATCCTAGACAAGTCATTGTGTAAGGTTAAGAAGCCTCAACCATGAGTGGTGCAGTTAGGGTTTGACTGGGTCAACCCTAGGTCAACTGATGATTTGGAGAGGGTTGAGACCTAATCCAAGATCCATGTGATCATGGATTGATGCATTGAGATGTTATAAGGATGATTCCAAGGTTAACTCATCATGATTGAAGAGTTTGAGAAGTTTCAAGCTAGGGTTTCTAAGGCTTGACAGTGTAAAATCCCCTAGTTTTACCCCTATCCTCAAGGCAGTTTAGCTCAAGATGTGATTGTCATCTCATCTTGCCCCCAGCATGAATGTTGTAGAGCTTGTTCTTAGCTTTAATTTGAGTACTATAAGTCCTTGATAGGATTTGTAGAACTCAATTTATGACTTTGACAAGTTACAGGTCATCTGAGGTATGTGAATTTGGGGGCTTGAAAGTTACCCAACTTGCATTAAACGTTTGCCCAAGAAGGATGATTCCTATGGAATTTTGGTCAACATGAATGTTGTTCCTTATCCTCTTAGCTTTCTAGAGAGTACTAGAAGTCCTTGATAGGATTTGTAGAACTCAAGTTATGGCTTTGACAAGTCAAGGGCATTTTGGTTATTTGGAGATTACAGGTCATTTCAACCTTAAGGCCATAACTCCCATTTCCAAGCTTCAAATGGGAAAATGTTCAACACCAAACTTGTTCAAAATGATGTTTTAAGTCCAGTAAAGAGGTCATGATATGTTGGAAATGCTTGTAGCTCAAAGTTGCAAAAATGACCTAAAATAAGGGTATAAGTTAAATGAATCAAAGTTGGAAATTGATATTTTCAATCTACACATCCAAACCATGGCATGTAATATATCATTTTGACTCTAGAGAACATTTTAAGAACATTGGTTTAGCCACATTTTTGATTTGAGACTCAATTTATGGACTTGCTTTGAAAAGTACTTGCTTGCATATTAAGTAACATGTGCAAAACATAGAATCAAGGCATGAGCAAGGCCCTTGCAAGCCAAACACCTTCAAAATGTCACTAGGGGAGAAATTGGAAGTGAATGAGGTTGGTTTCAAGCTGTTTTCAGCATTAGGCATATCATGATATGTGATTGAAAATTTCATGACATGATAGATTGAAACTCTCATTAATAGGGTCTAGAGGGTTCTAGAACACTCACACATCATCTATATATTGAGTAGAGGTGATCCAATGCAGAGGTTGGTGATGATTGAAGGAGAGAGCATAGATTGAGATTGAGATTTCATAGCTTGCAATTGCATTCGGTTTCACCAAATTCTTCACTTTCCATCCATTTTCTTGATTGAAACTTCTTCCATGGATGCAAGGGAGTGAATCCAGATCATAATCCAAGAGAATTCATGGCTGAATCCTGTATTAGCAGTTGAATTTCTCCACCTGCAACTCACCATCGGGTTTCAAGATTCAGGAGCTTTCAACCGGTTTTTTGCATACAGAAGCAAGGAAAGGGGTCATTGATCGTGTCTGGAAGAGTAGAGAGCTTGAATTGAAGGTTTAGTGCATCTGTTCATCCAAGATTTTCAGGTTAGTAACTTTCTTCCTCTAGCATGATTTAGGTGGATTCAAGATGAATTAGGGTGTTAGAGGCATTGTAGAACGGTGTAGGATTGATTTCAGATAGTTAATTTGAGAATTAGAGACAAAATAGGTATGTTACCATTTTCGGTTGAGAATTGGATATGGTGAATCTTGAGGTTTCAGAGAGAGGTAAGGGTATGGATGAATTCGTGACAAGATTTGGGACAAGTTTCATGTATTGACCATTTGCAATGGAGGATCCTAGAGAGAATTAGGGTTGGGGATGGTGACCGGAACACCACCGGTGGTGGCCGGAGCTGCGCGCGAAGCTCAGACATTCAAAAGGTAGGAGATGATGTTAGCACCCTTGGATCTTGGTTGGACCTTTGACTAGAAGCATGATCCAATGGCCACGTTTTAATTTCAAGTTGTGAAGGATCTGAATTAATGAAACGCATCGTTTCATTTGGTAGCTGATGCTGGGCTTAATGAATTGGTTGATATTCACACCCCCCCCCATGGCCCAATCCATAATTTGTACTGATTCTGGTTACTATCCACACCGTGCCTTTTTTCTTTTATTTGGATTTCCTTTTATTTTCTCATTTTATTCATGGTTCTTGTAAAAATCATATAAAATTGAAAATTAATCCAATTGATCCCATTATTTTTGCATTTTACTCATGATTGAGTCTAGTATTTTTTAGAGAAAAAATATTTTCATTTCATGCATTTTCTGATTTTATGGGAATTTTACATTTTAATTGATATTAAAATGGTTATGTTTGATATATAATTTTGTGGAATTTTGTGTGACCATGTGGTGATGATTTTGATCCTAAATTTTTGTGTGTGATTAGGTTAGACATGTATGCTCCCATAGCATTTTTCTCACATTTTTGTGATGAAAATAGGTGTGCTTTCTAGATTGATATTTAGGTGCTTCCTTTTAGGGTTTAGGTTTAGTACCTCATAATGTAGAATTTATTTCTAGGTCTTATTTGATGATTTGATCTCTGGAATTAATATGGTAGAGTCATGATTGACATAGGTTCCCATAGTTATTTTTGTAGGATTTTACAATTTGTTTTAGTATTTTAGTTAGGACTAACTTTAGTACTAGGTTTTAGGTGATCCTAATTTACTAACTCAACTAGATTAACTTCTTTAGTCCCCTTAGATTAGGGTTTTTTCTTTGTTTTCCTTTGGTTGAGATTGAAGACAAGTTGAAGACAAGGGGAGGATGCTTGAAGTTGCTTGAAGTGGCTTGGAACTTGGAATTGCTTGTGCCTGAAGGTGTCTGATGAAGATTTAGGAGATAGGAGACCTAGGGAGAGCCTTAGAATTAGAATGATTTCTTTCACAAATGTGGAAAGCATCTTGTGCTTCCATTCCTCCCAATGACTAAAAGTACTTCTAAGATATTCACATCCCTCCTTTGGAGGGATGTGTGGCTTTATCTGAGAAGTAGAACTTTGAGGGAACCAGTCTCTCATAATGATGAACCCTTACAGGCTTCCTTTGGTTGTCAATAAGCTGTTTATCATTTCCACTAAATCCTGTTAAATCAATTGTCTTCTGGTTTGAGTATCTTGAAAGGTGTTAGACTTGAGTTTGAAGATGAGGACTTCACTGAAGAGTGTGGAAGAGGATGATTCCTTGAGCATTGCCATTGCAGCTGAAGCTTGAAGAGCAAGAAGGCTACGTTGATACTTGAAGATCCAATGGAGATTGAATGAAGAGCTGAGGCTTAAAGAGTTGAAGGATGAAGTTGACACTTCCATGTGGTTGAAGATTACCCTGAGAAGCTGAAGCTTGTGGATGAAGAGGAAAGCTAGTTGATACTGGTAAAGCAAAGAGAGCTGAGGCTTGAAGACTAAGTTGATACTTATGAAGAGGATTCAATTGAGAGTGAGTGTAGAGCTGAGGCTTGAGGAATAAAGAAACAAGTTGATACTTACATTGATGCATTGAGAGCCTGAAGGAATCAAGTTGGTACTTGTAGTTAAGAGTGAAGCCTGAAGGTGGAATTGACTGGAGAGCTGAAGCTTGGAGAAGAGAAGAGCAAGTTGAAACTTATTTTTGGTGGATTGAAAGCTTATAGGAGCAAGTTGATACTTGCTAGTGAAAGATGATAGCCTTGAAGGGTGATTGAAGTCTGAAGACTGGATTGCTGTCAGAAGAGCTGAAGCTTGAAATTGAAAGAGGGAGTTGTTGATCTGCTTTCTTTCTTGTCTGTTTTCTTTTCTATGCTGATGTGCCTTGTTTCACTTGCTTGATGCATTAGAATAAGTTCATATCTAGACTGACTTTGAACTAGGAGCATGATTGCACTAGAGGTTGAGTTGCTCCCTCTGCTTGTATTTTTACTGTATGGCTTTGCTTGCGGGTATTCGGTAGAGCCCTGCTCCCTTGCCCATGTGGTTTATTTTGCTTGATAGCATTTCAGGTTATTTTTACTGTATGATTGCAGTTGTTATTTCTCCTGTATGATTACTGTTATTCATTTTGGCTTGAGGTTGAGATGAGCTTGTGGAGGCTGATGTCCCACACACATTTCCTCCCTCACTTGCATTGCATGCATTTTTCAGTCGCTTACTATTTGCTGTTTAAGCTGATGCTTTATCTGTTTCTGTGTATCATTGACATGATCCCTTAGGAATCTCATTTCCTTTGATAAGGAAGTGATGATTAGAACTTTAGGTTGAAACCTATGCATGATAACATCTAGGAGTTCCCTGTTTCAAACTTCAACTATAGGATGAATCCTTGGCATGACAACAGTAGGACTTGATAGTCCCCCTTTAGTTGAGCCTGTTCTCTTCTCATCTCAAAACAGCTTAAGATACAGTAATCATGAATGATTTCTTTCGTACGTTACGAGCCTTAAGCTATCTGAGAAAGGATTGTTGGAGAGTTTCTTTCCAACAGTCTGGATGTCTAGTATGGTACCCTTTGGGTGACATGCGACGCGTTCACTCTCAGGTCATAGTCTTTAGTGCGATTGAAATTGCAAACACAATAAAAAACAGTTCTTCTGTAAAAGACAGAAAACAAACTTCAAACCTTTTTTGCCCCGTGGGCCCGTAATTCAAAGGAAAGCTTTTCTGAAGAAAAGAGTGTCGTTAAACCTCAGCGCCACCGCAAACAGGCTTTGTCCTTAACTGCTGGAACTGCTGTTTAACCTTACTCAATAAAACAAATGAATCTGAATTCCCGTAATCCGTATTATCCCGAACTACGTAAGCTCTGATCTCTCACACCTGTTGGGAGTACGTAGGCACAATACTGACGTATTGGCGAGCCACCTTCCCCGTAACCCGTAGTAGTCGAACTACGTTGACTCTGATTTCTCATTCTCTGATGAGAATACGTAGGCATAAAGTGCGACGCTTTGCCGAGTCATTTTTCTTTTCTTTTTAAGCCAGCCTTGATAGGTAGATAGATAAAACCAACTCGTCCAGTAAACACAACAAGCGTGGATCCCATCGAGTACGATGGACGTGAGGGGTGCTAATACCTTCCCCTTGCGTAACCGACTCCCGAACCCAGACAATGGTTGCGATGACCTTGTCTTATACCTATTCGTCAGGTTTTTCCGATCGTTCCCTTTCCCGCTCCGAGGGATAAATAACGAAAGGTGGCGACTCTTCTGTTTTGCCGGCACCTTATTTTCGTGGAAGCGACAAGAGGCAATTTACAAAAATATCTCAAACCAAAGAATTATAGTCATTCTCCAATATTCAAACAGAATTCGGGCCGCTACGGTATATATTACAATAAGGACCCTAAACCACTGTTACTCATCTACAACCATGAGCGTCGAAGTTTCCGCTCTGGTATTCCTCCTACACCTAAAGTACTCACCCAAGCCTGATACAAAGCAGCAGCATTATGTTGCATAATCACTCCGACAACACCCTCTTTACAGCTCCACATATACATGCGCTTTGACGCATAACATTTGCTTTTTCATGGAGAAGCTACTAATGGTGCTGACGGCATGAAAGTGAGAATCTACTAGTGGCAGCAAACTCAATGAATGTTGTTCACCTTGAAGCTTTGGCCCTCCATGTCAAGTGTCGCTACTGCGAAAATCGGCGCCGGCTGAACAGAAGAGTCGCCACCGTGCGTTATTTATCCCAACGGAGGGAAAGGGAACGCTCGAAGTAAACCTACCGCAAAGACGGGAAAGGAATGGTCATCGCAACCAAGTTCCTGGATTCGGGAGTCGATTACACAAGGGGAAGGTATTAGCACCCCTCACATTCGTCGTACTCGACGGGATCCACGCATGTTTTCTGGTACGGATTGTTATTCTATCTATTCTACAGGTCTGGGGTTAAAAAGAAAAGAAAATGACTCGGCAAAGTATCGCACTTTATGCCTACGTATTCCCGTCTGGAACGAGAAATCAGAGTCAACGTAGTTCGCCTACCTACGGGAAAGGAGGGGAAGGTTGCTCGCTAGGATATCGCATCCTATGCCTACGTACTTTTATACAGCATGAAAGATCAGAGAAAACGTAGTTCGGGCTACGGAAGACACAAGCTTGTCGGACTGTTTTTTTATTACCTTCAAAAAGAGTTTTCTTCTGATTAAGAGTCCAAGCGGACAAAATGACACCTTGATTGGTTTTCAGTCTTTTACGCAAGAACTATCTTTTATTGATGTTTAAAATCTTATTACTGTGTTTTGAATGATTTTGAGACAGAAGAGAACGAACTCTAAAACCTAGGGTTTGAAATGGGAATCAAAACTACCCTAATGTTGTCATGTAGGGATTAACACCTAATGTCTGTCATATTTCTCTCTTGCGCAGAGAGAAACAGAGATCCTAGGGGATAAACGGAAAAGAAACAACAAATATACAGTAAAGCAGTAACTTGCATGAGATGCAGCAATACAAGTGAGGCAAGGGAGTCCCACTCAACCTCGAACCTGAGAAAACAATAGGAAAAGTGAAACAGCTTCACTTAAAACCTATGGGAAAAATTAACAAACAATACAGCAAAGAAAATAAAACCCCAAAACTAGCTCTGACAGCACGCCAGCTCCTACAGCAGCAGCTCTGAAAAACATCAAACTCTGACAGTTGATTAACTGCAAAACAGTAATATCCTCAAATGAACCCCAAAATCAACTCTTCAATTATCCCCTACACTCCAAGCAACACCAAGCTTGAGCCAACAATGAACCCCAACAGTTGACAGCTTCAGACAGCAGTAAAACCCTAATTCAACAGTTGAGCAGCTTTGACAGGAATAGGTATCATCTTTATCAATCTTTAATGCAATGAATTTCATCTTCAATGAACTTATTTCTTCAAGGCAAGCACTCTAGAAGAGAATCACTTAACAGAATAAGTTGAATGCTAAACAGCTTATTGACAACCAAAGGAAGCCTATAAGTGTTTATCATCATGAAAGACTGGTTCCCTCAAAGTTCTACCTCTAAGGTAAGGCCACTTATCCCTCCAAAGGAGGGAGGTGAATACCCTAGAGGGACTTTATGTCATAGAGAGGAATGGAAGCACAAGAAGCTATCCATGTTTGTACAAAGAATTTAATCTATTCTAAGGCTCTGCTTATCCCTATTTCCTATGTCTTCAAAAACATCTTCAATCTCAAGAACATCCATGCATCCCACTTTGATCTCCATATCCAATCTTCTCTTATGCTCCTTCATGCTCCTCAAGCCCCCAATCCAAGCCCCATACCCCAAGAAAACAATACAAAAGCCTATAATGGCCACACCAAACAATCACACTATTTACAAAAATCAAGTAAAATAGTAGTATATTATTAAAAATCCTAAAATTAATTCTAAGGGGATTTATACATCTACCCTACATACCCTATATTTCCCAACTCCTAATTTAAGCTAAAAACCCAAAATCTAAGTGTTATGATGCACCTATGTTCAGTTTAACCCTAATTCTAGTCACCCTAATGTTGATGGTTCAAAACTAAACAAGATTAAATCACAAAAATGTGAGATAAATCTCTAAGGGAACCTAATACTCTAATCTAACCATAGGAAAAAGAATCACATCAAAATGTAAAATAAAATGAGCTAACAAAATTCAGAATGTAGACATGTCAAAACAAAATGAAATAAAAGCTATTAAATGTAAAAAATACACCAAAAATAGAAAAAATGCATGAAATGTTAATTTTATTTTTCTATAATTTTCTTGAGATCATTATGCAAATGAGGGAAAAAATCCCATGCAAAAATGTTAATTTTTGAATTAGTTATGATTTTCCTAAAAAACTATATGAAATGAAAAAAGAATTAAAATGAAAATGTAAATGTTACGTGGTGAATAGCAATAAAATGAAGTGTAAATGCAAGATGGGCCCAGAGTGAGGTGCTAGTAGTAAACGCGCGTTAAGCCTAGATGTAATCAGAAAATGAATGAAAAATAGAAGGAAGAAATGACAAATGTTTGGTGCAAATAGAAAACAAATCGTGTGTTATCTGGATGGGCCTCTCAAGTGGGGGGTGGGAGTATCATTTTGGACTTAAGCCCATTGTTAGCGTTTAATGAAACGCTTCATTTCATGTTCAGAATCCCCTCTTCACAAAATGAAACTAAATCACAGCCACACGATCTTGCTCTTGGTCAAAGTCCTAAGTGAGATCCTATGGCTAAGGAGTTATCTTCAACCATGGCAATGTTCAGTGGAGGGAAAGCCATGATTACACAGAGTTCAAACTTCATCTTCATCCATTCGTAACTTCATCGATTCTCCATCACAACTTGAAATTAAAAACACTAATCCACTTGAAATTTCACCAGCAATTCAACCATGGAATCTAAACACATTGAAACTCATCCCATCTCCAAACACGAATCGATCTTCAAAATTTGGTCCATAATCAAAATTCACCAAACCTAGAACTAATTGGCTCAATCTCTTCACCATCTCTCCCTGAGTCCTCTAAGCCATCTAACTAAGTTTAAATCTCCATAACTATCAAGAACGATCCATCAACAGAAAATTGGTAGCCTAAGTTTTTGTCTCTAATCCACACGAATCGTTATCAAAAAGCTTCTAATGATCATTTGCAAGCTATCTAACCACCTAAATCCTGAAGAAACTACTTAAATTATGTTGTGGAGTGAGATTTACCAACCTGAGAATTCTTGACGAACAGAAGTATAAAACCTTCAAATCAGGTGCTGAGATGCTCCAGATACGATCAATGGCAGGTGTTATAGCTTCTGTATGCAAAAAAATCACTTGAAATGACCTGGATTGTAGAAACCGATCTGGAGTTGCAGATGAAAATTTTCAATGGCAAGAACACGATTCAGCCACCAAACTGCTTGGATCTTGACCTGGAAACACTTGCTAGCATCAAGGGAAGTGAATGGGATCAAGAAATTGGATGAACAATAAAGAAACTGTTGTAACCGATTTCAAGTTGCACCAAGAAATTTTCAACCTCAATCTCTCTTCTCTCCTTCAATTATCACCAAAATTTGATCTGAACCAACTCTAATCAATATATAGGCCATGTTAGAACTCTCTAGCACCTTCTGGATCCTTCCTATGAGAAGTTGAATTTCTCATGTCATGAATTTCTCTCTTGATGGGATGCACATATCAACTTTCCTAACAGCTAGTGCAGCACATGGTTCGGATCCCAATTTGTCATTAGAGGAGATATTGGATGTGTTGAAATGGCTTAGAGCCTTACATTTGCATTGCCAAGTGATTTTGCAAGGGTGCCTTATGATTCAAGTAAGCCATTTAAAAAGCAAGTCCTTGAAACAACCATCAACTCAAAATTGTGGCAATGTAAATGTTCTAAAAATTCCTTTTAAATTCAATTTGGTATGTCATATGCCTTGGTTTGGTTGTGTAGGTCCAAAAACCCCAATTTCCAACTTTGGTTCATTTAAAATATACCTTCATTTTAGGCCATTTTGGTGATTTTGTGAAGCAAGCCATTCCAAGTTCTCATGACCTCTTATCTAGCCTAAAAACATCATTTTGAACACATCTCATGTTGAACATTCTTTCATTTGAGGAGTGGAAGATGGAGATTTGGACCCATGTTGAAAAATGACCTATAATTCAACTTTCCCAAAATACCCCTGAGTTGCCAAGACCATATCTTGAGTTTTACAACTCCTCTTGAGGACTTCTAGTACTCAAATTAAAGCTAAGATCAAGATCTAAAACTTTCATGTTGGCCAAGAATCCATTTGAAACTTTCATTTTGACTTATCTGGCTTGGAAGTTAGGCCTAAATTAGGGTTTTTACACTGAAACCCTAATTTAGTAACTCCTCCTCTTCTTGATTCCTCTTGATTTCTCCTTGGCACAACACCACACATATATCCACATCTCAATTCATGAATTCCACAACCTCCAAGCTGGCCTTGATACTCTTCAATCACTCGGTTGACCTAGGGTTGACCTAGGGTTGACCCAGATGAAACCCTAGTTGGCTGCATTCACCTCTAGCTCTTGTAATCTCACCAATGACTTGACTTATCTTCAAAATGACCCTCTAAGTCCTCCATGATTGTTTATACCTATTCCAAACCCTCACTCCATAGCCCATACCCCACTGATGATCTTCAAACACACCTCAAGTTAGGAGAGAAATCCACTGGTTGACCCTTTAAGCTTTTCAAAACTTCCATTCATTCCCTGATGACTTGGATGTTCTTGAGCTTGAATAAAACCCTTTGATGTACTTCCTTATATAAGATTGGCACTTAATCCCTTGTTGGATGACCTGTTATGCTATGTTATGCAAATGACAATGCAGTTAAAACATAAATTAGGTGAAATAGGTTGAGCAAATTTTAGGGTGCAACATCAAGCACCTGCAAAACACAAAGTTGGGTGAGAATTTTCATAGCAAGCAAGACACAGCTCCATCCAAGGATCAGCCAGCACTTTCTTTCCTCCAAAGCCTCGGTACAACGGCAGCACTACATCGTGCGTCCTTGGTATCCACAACTTGGTTGAACCTAGTCAGGAAAGAAGGTCCAAGCCTCCACACCTGCAGCAAAATCAACGCCATCAACATGAAGTACGTTTTGAGAATAAAGAGATGAATTAAGTTAGTTCATCCCTTAGTGTTAAGTCATCGTCGGGCGTGAGCGAGCAGCTGGGAGGGCGACAACAGAATTTGTCACCAGCTCCTCACCGAACATCGAAAGATTGAAGTCTGGACAACTAAAACAACCAATCTCAAAACAACTCTCAACATAATTCGAAGGCATCAACGACTTCCAAAAACAACAGCAACTCTTGAGCTACGAACAACAGCAGCAGCTCTTGAGCTATAAACAACAACAACAACAAGTATCAGTTGCAAACAAGCTATGATTAACAACAAAACAATCAACAATCTCAGTTCACCGTCTGCGACAACAGCAGACAAATACGGTATCGGCTAGAAACAACATAGCATCAGCATTCTCTCATCTACAAGTAACAACAACCATATCAGTTCAACAGCGACATAACATCATCAATATTAGCCTAACAAAGAGCAAAGACATCATTAGCAACAACGACATCAGTATCGTCAATTCACATCTGCAACGGCATCATTGGTTCAGCCCTCAGTTCAATCCATCATCGGGCATAAGCAAACAATAACAAGCAGTACACAAGTGCAGCAGCTACATTGGCCAGCAACCACGAGCAAACATTCGCAACCTCAGCAACACTCGCATGGTTCAGACTTCTTAAGTCTTCATCACCACTGTATACCTTTCTCAGCACCAAGGCTAAGACGACAACTTCCGGACACGCTAACGGCATCCTGGAAGAGAAGAGAAATGTCAGCATCAACACTATCAGTTCAAACATCTGCATTGGCATTCGCGAATAAGCGTCACAACATCAATTGCAAGTAAAACATTCACAAACAGCAGAGCATCAACAATGATAGTTGCAAACATTAACGGCACAGAAGAACACTACCGGTAGCAATACGACAACCACAATTCCATCCAGCTCAGACTAAATGTCGTCATCGCCGGTTACGACACCTTTCTCAGCAAGCTCAAGACAAAGCAGCTCCTGAACTTTAAGTAAATTTTACCCTGCGAAGAAGAAGAGGAGAAAAAGCATTAATTCAAAGCTAGCGAGACATCAACAAATACAAATACATTTCCAAAGAATCCGACAACATCAACCCAAACAGGAAAGTTTTCAAGGCAATTCAAATGGAGGCCCATCAACCTCACTTATAAAAGGAGCAACCTTCAGCAGTTGAAATAGTCGAAGAATCACTGAAGAAGAAGCACGCACGCTCAGAGTTCTATCGAGGAAGCCGTCATTGCCGCGAAGCTCCGACCACCCGTAAGACTCATCATCGCTGACGAAGGGAAGGAACGAGATCGTGGATCGTTTCGCAGTTTCCCCACCACCACCGACGAGTCGCCGCCAGCTTTCTTTTGTAGGTAAAAAAAATTATGCTCAGATCCTCTGTGCATGCTGTGTTTGTCTGGTTGCAGGTTATAGCGAAAGAAAACAGAGAGGAAGATGGAGGTACCGGTTGATGAAAGAGGAGACGAAGAGTAAAAAAAATCTGCGAGCGAAGAAATGAATAAGATGGCGATGAGAGAACGAAGAAGACGGAGGGGGTTTGGGGGCGATTTGGGAAAGAGGGTTTTTAATTTGATTTGTTTAATTTTGTTGTAATAATCATATGCACATACACACACTACACTATTGTGTACCTTCATCCTCACCACTACACGATCTCCAACAGATCACCATCACGCGATCCATATTGCATGCCCACGATAAGCGATCGCAGGCCACCCACACGCAATCATCCAAGCCAATATTTCATAATGATAACTTTTTAAATTAATCTGACTAATTAAACCCTAGTCTTTTTTTATAAAATTAAACTAATACTTTTTTTAAAATTAATTAGACCTTTTCTTTAATCATCCCTTTTTTTATTAAAATAAACTAATAAATCATTTTCTAGATAAATAATAATATATCCTTTTTTAAATCATTTCATACTTAAGGCAACTTTTAAAATAGATTATAATAAATCTTTTTATTTTAACTTCTATCCTTTTATGATAATAACTAAAAACCCCTTCTAATCCAATAAAATCCTATTTGTTTAAAATTAATACACATCTAAGACCCTTTTGCTAATAAAATTAAATAAACTTTTTTTCCTAAAATCAACTTCATCAATTAATTCAAACTTTTATTAAAAATAATATAATTAAGTAACCAATTCACCCTTCAATATAATTTCTTACTAATTCCTAAAATCAATCCTCTTAAAACTAATTCAATTAAAATCAATATCCCCAAATTCAATCAATCGTGCACGCTTCCGCATCCTAGCATCGATCCATTCGCACATTTACCTTCACTCACTTAGCGCTTTCATGCTTTTGTGTATGGTTTTATTTATCTGCCTTTATTTTCCGCAATTTATTTTATCGCATTGCATAACGTCCAAAGGAAGAACTTGCGCATAACTTAACAATTGTCCGTATGTATCTCATTTGCATCATACTCCTCATTGATCCTTGATCCCATTCAAGTCGATCTTCTAAGTTTAGATCCTATCCCATAGGGAGGACCTTTTATCTTTACAACTTAAACAAACACACTCAACAACTCAATTCAAACATATTAGAGAATAAGATGTTAATCATCTTAAGCGAGATAAAACTCCTACCCCATAACAATTCAATCAATATGTAGGGACTTTGCCTTAGGAGAAATAGAGGCGTACTTGTTGACAATTCGAGTACTTGAGCCCTTCTCTTAAGATGATGCAAAGACTATTTTCCTACAAAGTTGTGGTGGTCAAATTAAGTAATCTCCCTTAAAATGACAACTCGTCTTTTCTCCTAAAACCATTCAATCAACTACCTTATCCCGTAGGAACTTTGACCACAATCAAAGAACTCCTCAAACCCTTTAGGGGAACTACAAATACTCTGATTCCATTCCCGTCAGGATATGTAGGCACAAGATGCAACGTCTTGGCGAGCATACTTAGAATTAAACCACTAGGTCTTTCACTCCTTAAGCAGATAACTCATAGCAATAAACAAACATAAAACAAGAGGTTCATGTATAGTACTACAAAAACTTAGGATGCTAGCACCTTCCCTAAGTTTAACCAACCCCCGAACCTATAACTCTCTAGCTTTTGCATTTGCATTGCATTGTGGGTAATTCAATCTTTTTCCCTTCCTTTGGAAAAATTAAAGTTCGGTTGTAATGAATTTGATTCAAGTTAATCAATAGCTTGACATTCAAATTTCACCGCGACACTTACAGGTGTAACTACAGGTGCAGCTGATGAAATGTGTGATATCAGCAATGATGTGATATGGATTTCTAGCTTGGATAGAAATGTGTGTATGTTAGAACTAGGAGCTCTGTGCTAGGAGCTAACCTTGTGTGTGCACTTCAGGATGTTATCCTGAAGGTCATAACATCCAGAGCAGACTGGATGAATATGTGTCTGCATGATAATAGCAGAGAGTCTTGTGCAACTCTTCAGGGGGAGTAGGATAGGTATGTGTGACTTCAGAAGGGCATTCTGAATGTCTGGACATCCATAGGATGGATGCTTGTATCTGTGACTTCAGGGTGTGCAAGTGAAGTGTTCAACTGATAAGAACTGATCCGTTGAGGGAGAGGACACCAGAGTGTTACTCAAATAGGTGTGACATCTGTAGTGGTAACTACCAGATGGTTAACAGAGTGAGATAACAGTAAGAGCTAACTGTGAGGACTCAGAGAGGCTTGAGCTAGCAACTATCCTGCATGACAGGACACATCATAAGTCTTCTGCTATGTGTAAACTCTGGTATGGTAACAGGGTGTTTTAGCCAAAAATTTGCCAAAGGGGGAGTTTGTAAGTGCTCTTGATTGGCTGCATTTTATGGCTAAACTTTAGAGTGTGCATGTATGTCATACTGAATGTTAGGACATACTTAATGATGTGTGTGCAGGGTAAGTTAACTATAAGTTAACTTAGTTAAGCTGAATGTTATACAGAATGTCATAACATTGACTGTATGACATCCAATGGGCAAGTTTGTTTTTCTGGTAGCTATAAACCAGGAAATAAAATAGGAGCTCAAGCTGGATATCAGGAGACTTTCTAGAAGCCCTAGGCGAACTAGAATATCCCTGAAATAAGTGGTAAGTGTGCAGATCATTGAAAATATGTTTGTTATGAATAAAACCTAATTTATGCACCAAGGCCCAAAAGGACTGACAAATCCTATAAAGATCAGAAGAAGCAATCCTGAACAGCAGCTCTTGACAACAGAAGAATTTAGAGTGCAGATTGCAGAGTCCTTGTAAGTGAAGAAGGCTAGTCTTCACGTGTGAATTCTGTCTAGGAATACTTGTAATCCAAGCAATTGTCTGGTTGATGATTGCATTGGTTAGGTAGATTCTAGGTTGTGTCTCACTCAAAGCTGTGAAGCAAGAGTGTGTGAGTTCCTTGATCAAAGCTGTGAAGCAAGATCAAGGTGTGTATGATGCGTCTCTTTATATTGTCTTCTGTAATTGTTTGATATCACTGTTGTGTGATTGAGGGGGAGTGAGTGGGTATACTCAGGCCTAGAGTGTCTCTAGGTTGAAGTGTCATTGGGTAGGGATTAAGTGAGGAGTGTAAACTGGAGGTTTAACTCTGAATTGATTCTATCAATAGTGAATTTCCTCCCTAGCTTGGTAGCGCCCAAATGTAAGTGTTGTTGACACTGAACTGGGTAAACAATTGATGTGTTATTTACTGCTTTTATTATTACTGAGTATTAGTTGTTAAGTAGCAGATGTCACAGTAGATGTTATAACTTTGGAAATAACATCTATCGTGTGCTTGCCAGAATTTTCAACAACATCCCATCACATACATACACACATCATAAAATTAACATAATTAGAGAATGTATTGAAAAAAGAATCTTCACACACGTTGCACTCCTCTCAAATCCCCTGATTTCTGGGATAGGGAAAAACTCTAACCATCTTATCCCTCAAATCCCCATCCAAAAATCACAACTCATCAAATTCCTCCCTCAATTTCCATCATTCATACATATTGAAAAATAAAAATATCTGAATGTCACACGAGAGTCTCACTCCCATTCCCATCCCATTCTATTACCTATAAGTAGCTACCCTATTCATTCATAAATTCATCAACATTTAAAGTAAAGAAACATGCCAAAAAATTATTACCTACCATACACTAAAGCTCATAGAATCTTATACTTACTTAGAGCTTTCCATTGAATATCTGAGCTAAGAGAGCTCGACCTCATTATAAAAACACATACCACAGAAACACAAAACATAAAAGAAATAGAAGGATAAGAAGAGGGAGCACATATCAAATAAAATAAAAATTAGACATTCATAGGATACTTGGTTCGAGGTTTGCTTCGGTTTTTCAACTTAGTAGCTTTTCTAGCGTTCTCTTCCTTTAATAGTGTCTTTATTGTTGCCTCTTTCCATTTGAGCTTCCCATTGTTGTGTATGTTTGTAATCATATGATAATAAAATGGGGTATCGGGTTTTATGATTTGAGGGTGCATTACTATTCATTATTGTTTTGATCTTTGTGTTTCTCTTACTGATTGCGTTAATTTGTTATTGGGGTGGGGTTAGGATTATTTTGAGTGGCGATTTGGTTCATTTTTAGGGGATTTAAGAGTTATGGTTATGAGACCCTAAGCCTTCGATCTAAGGAATTGAAGTGTTTTTTTATCATACTTGATGTAAGAAACAAACTTAGGAAGAGAATTTAAGAGGGTTTGTTTGAGTGGTTTTGGATTTGGGTGATTGTGTGGTGGTTTCTGGAAGCAACGGTGGTGGGGATGAGTTTTCCGGTTGAGCTTCAACTGGAAAACTGGACAGGAGGAACGAGGCTAGGGCGGAGAGGAAGAACACCAGTGGTGTTCATGAGATAGAATGAGAGATAGCAACGAAGGGTACTTAAAGAAGAAGAGAGAGAAAAATCTGAGGAAATGAACCTCTCTCTCTCACTTGCGCGTTTTTATTTCCCCTAGCCAGCTTCCATTCACGTGCTAAGTGGCTCTCTTAGGACCCTCTATTTTGTTGACTTCCCCAATCAATAGGTAATCCTATGTGGAAGTCCCCATTGCAAGTAGAATGTGGTTGCATCAAGACCTTGTATCCTCTTTTGACCCCCCCCCCCTTGAGTAGGCACATCTAACGCCTCTGATTGAATCATTAAATCAGATGACTAGTATTAAAGTCAGACGTTGACTTTGGCTAGACTTTTCCCTTGGGACTCCTGGGCTTTGAACCAGCACCCCTCCCGGGCGATACAACTATTCACACCCCCTATTTATGTTCATTTTCTGCAGCTTTTTACCATCCGTGTTTTAATTTCCATTTTTTTGTTGGACTTATGTTTGGGCTTTGAGCCTTCTTTACTGTTTGCAACCTCTTGTTATCTTTTTGCACTTCAGTTTTATTTGTTATTATTTCTCTATTTAGTCTAATTAATTTATTAATTAAATGGATAATAATAAATAATAATTTAGTAAAATTGGATATTTTTCTCACAATCAAAAACACTTTAACTTTTTAGTTTTTTTATTGTTAGTCTTATTTGCTTATTTATTTAATTATTGGAACTAAATAAATACGTCAATACTAATGATAATTAATTAATAAATCATTAAACGAATATTCTCAAATACAATTATAAACCTTTGGTCCAACGACAAGTGGACTTTTCAAAACTGTGGTCCGACGCCTAATGACTTTTTCAAAACTTGTTTATATTGATAAAATTTGTATCGATGCGAATGCAAATCTTTTCCCGAATCAAATGTAACGCTAAAATTATTTTCTTAATAAACACAAAAGAAGAGGAACATTGGAGTCTCGCATTCCATAAAAACCTCAAATGGTCAGTCCCGAGGCACACGCCTTGGGATAACCGCTTATTCTTTCTTTCGTCCTAAAACGCTTAATTCAAACTTGGATAGAAAAGGAACATGGGAGTCTCACATTCCATGAAAACCTTGAACAATTAGCCCCGATGCACCCATCTTGGTCTTATCGAACATTCGTTTTCCATCAAACAAATTTTATAAACACCTCGAATGAAAAAAAGAACATTGGAGTCTTGCATTCCATGAAAATCTCAAATAAATTATCCTGAGACACACGTCTTGGTCTTGTCGAGCATTTGTCATTTGCCTAAAAAACACTGAACTAATCAACCCTTTCTTTCCCTGCCCCTACGCGATCGAAAGCCTTTTTGCAAAAGAACATTATTTAGTCCATTCTACCGCGACACAAACAAACCCATAAACCTCCCATATGCTAGCATACAAGAAATGTTTAACTACTAGGACACGATCAAGCATCGTCTTTTCTATTGGGATATAAACAAACACTTAAGCTTTCCATACGCGAGTATACAAGCAACATTTAACCGCTAGAATGCAACCTAAACATTCATTCTATAAGATCAATCAACAAACACTCATTTTCTACCAAGAAATATGTAGATTTGGGTTCTCCATCTCACTTGGGGATACGTAGAAGCGAGATTCAACGTCTCGTCAAACACTATAACAAAAAAAAACCAAAAATATATTTTATCCTGTCGAATTACGAATATTTGATTTCCTTATTGTACTTGAGGATACGTAGGAGCGATACACACAATCTCGTCAAATACCCTAATAAAAACATTTTTATGACCCCTTTTATTTTTCTTTTGCAGTTTTTATCATTCGAAGAAAACAAATAACGATAACTAACATTCAATCGTAAATTCAATTAAAAGGTTCCCGTTGAGTACAACAGACGTGAGGGGTGCTGATATCTTTCCCTTGTGTAATCGACTACCGAACCTAAATTTGGTTGTGATGACCATCTTCTTTATTATAAAGGATTTTATTGATATTTTGCCTTTCCTTCTTTGGAATAAATAAAGTTCGGTGGCGACTCTTTTCAGTCAATTTCTGCGAGTGCGTGAATGCTTTACGAAGGTTCGTATTTTTCAAGATGCGACAGGTGCAGTACGCTATTGGAGACATATGTTAGCCTAGGCCATCAATAGAGATAGCAAGAAGAAAATATCAAACATGTGCTACTTGAAAATAACTAAAATCTACTTTCTATCTTGTAGTCATGTCAAACTTCACATCCATGTCCTGAACACTTTTACTCATTATTTTTTTCCATTTTAATTGGTATATACGACGTCCTTTGTCCCTAATTATTAAATTTTTAGATATTTTGTTTATCGTTAGACCTTTACAAATATATATATATATATATATATATATATATATATATATATATATATATATATATATATATATATATATATATATATATATATATATATATATATATATATATATATATATATATATATATATATATATATATATATATATATATATATATATATATATATATATATATATATATATATATATATATATATATATATATATATCTTTTTTGGTCCCGTATGTTAATCTTGAGGTTTATTTTTATCCTTTAACTTAAAAAAAGTTTATATTGATCTCTTAACTCATCAAAATGTATCATATTAGTCATTTTCATCTAATTAGTGCCAAAGTTAGTGATCAATTTTTGAGTTTTTTGTTGTTAATTAGACTAAAATGACTAATATAGTATGTTTTGAAGATTTAATGGACAAATAATGATATATTTTTAAGTTAATGAATTAAAATAAGCATACTGGAAAAAAATATTTAGTCTATATTAATTTTTTTAACAAACATCTTTTATTATTACTATTAATTTATATTTGTTGAGATGTAATATAATCCAAGTTGTATGGCCCAATCCCAAAGTTAATTACGGTTTAGGATTTGTTACTTAGTTTGTTATATTTGTTACTTAATATTCAAGTTACTTAGGTGTATATAAATAGTTACTTTGTAATTAAGTTATATAACACAATCATTCAATAATATCAATCTTTATTTTCATATTCTCTCTCTAATCACTAAAAGTGCTTCACGTACTAACAAATTGGTATCTAGAGCTCCAATTAGATTCTTGACAGTGTTTTCAATAATCACACGTCAATGGTCGTGTTTTCGGGATCGTGGGTTGTTAATCACGTTCTCGGTAAAGATGAATGGCGTCAACTAAATTTTGAATTCTCTTCCAATTCTTGACGGTGAGAATTGGGTACGATGGAGAAAATAGATGCAATCTCTATCTGGCTTTTATGAAACTCTAGAAGTGGTTACTATTGGTGTCCCTGAGCTTGCTAATAATGCAACCGATACTCAGAGATTTGCGAACAAGGAGGTAAAGAAGAAAGATTATAAGGTTGCATATTGCATTCACTTGCGGTAGATTTGGAGAATTTCTACAAGATCTTTCCTCCTGAATCGGAAGATAAGGCATGCGTTATTCTTCTCAAGTACTATGAAGGAAGTGAGAAAGTCAAAATCTTTAAATTACAAACTTTGTGACGATAATATGAATTACCGCATATGAAGAAGATGAAAAGATTGCAGATTATGTGTCAAAGGTGCAAAATCTCGTCCATCTCATGAAGGGTTGTAGTGAAACCCTAACTGATAAGATGATAGTTGATAAGGTAATGTGTACGTTGACCTATCACTTTGATCACGTTATTATATCTATTCAAGAATCCAACAATCTTGAAACCCTAGAACTTGAAGATTTGGTTGGTTCGTTGGAGACTGTCGCGGTGAAATTTGGATACCAAACTATTAATTAGTTTGAATCTTTAATTCAATTTGCAACCGAACTTTGATTTGTCCAAAAGAAGGGATAAAGATCGAAATATCCATAATGCAATGCAAATGCAAGGTTTAGAGAGTTTAGGTTTGGGGGTTGGTTAAACTTAGGGAAGGTAATAGCATCCTAAGTTTCTGTAGTACTCTACAGGAACCTCTTGTTTTATGCTTGTTTATTGCTATGTGTTTATCTGCTTAAAGGTTAAAGGACCCTAGTGGTTTATTTATAAGTATACTCGATAAGATGTCGCATCTTATGCCTACATATCCTTATGGGAGTGGAATCAGAGTATTTGTAGTTCCCCTAAAGGGTTAGAGGAGTTCTTTGACAGTGGTCAAAGTTCCTACGGGTTTAGGGTAGTTGATTGATTGATTTTAGGAGAAGAGGTGCTTTATCATTTTAAGGGAGATGTAACCGCCACAGGTTGTAGGAAAATAGTCTTTGCATCGTCTTAAGAAAAGGGCTCAAGTACTCGGATTGTTTGATGAGTACGCCTTTATCTCTCTTAAGGCAAAGTCCCTACATGTTGATTGTATTGTAGTGGGGTGGAGATGTTATCTCGCTTAAGATGATTACCATCTTTCTCTGTTGTGTTTGAAGATTGTATTGTTGAATTGTTTGTGTTTTGTCTAAGTTGTAAAGATAAAGACATGGTCCTTCCTATGGGGTAGGATCTAACTTAATCGATCAACTTGAATGGGATCAAGGATCGTGGGGAGTATGATGCAAATGATGTGCACTACACACAAGTGTTGACTCATGTGTAGGGTTTTCCTTTGGACGGAATGCAAGGCGGAAAATGTAAATTGACGATAATGTAAATTGCTGAAAGATAAATTGCGGAAATAGAATCATACACATACGCATGAAAGCGCTGAAGTGTGTGAGAGTGAATGTGTCGTGAAGTGGGTGTGCACGATTAGGTCGATTATGATGGGATTGATTTTAGTTGTTTGGTTTTAGTTTGACTAAAGTGTTGATTTGATTTTAGGTGAGGTTGAATGGGTTTGATGAGATTGTTTTAAGAAGAGTTGGATTTTTAAGTGGGTTGATTTTAAGATGAGATTAAATATAAATTGAGTTCTAAGTTTCAGATAAAACTACAATGATTAAATTATTTATAAGAAGAACTTAGGTGAGGTAATTGTTTTATTATTGATGGACTAATATTGATTTTATTATTTATTTCGGAGAGTTATTCAAATTTAAATATTAATTAAATAAATTGATAAAAAGGTGTAACTTATTTATAAGAAGTTTCTATTATAGTGAACAACTACTCATTTGATTAAAATGCTATTAAATTAAAAAGAGTTAATTTGATTAGCAAAATATTTTTTATGAATTGATAGGCTTTTTAAAAAAGAGTTTTTGTTATAAAAAAGTTTATAAGGGTTGATTAATTGAGATTATTAAATAAAATATAAAATAATTAATTATTAAATAAGGTGAATTAGTTAAAAGGTGAACTAAATAATTAAATTAAAAAGATAAAACTGATTATGATTAATAAAAGTTTTTTTTGTTTATTTTAAAAGGTTAAATAAAAAACAGATTAAGGTTGATTTAGGGTGATTAGGGTTAATTAGCGTTTAAAGTGATGATTAACGGATTAAAGGGTTGATTGCAAAGGTGTGCGTAATGTGTGTGTGCTGCAGTTATCAGGTTACAGAAACATACAAAACAAAACAAGAAAAAGACGAACAGAAAGGGGAAACAAGCAAAGAAACCAACAGAACCCCCCCCCCCCAAAACCCCAATCGCCTTCCTCTTCCTCGATCTCAGCTTCTTTTTTTTCCACTACGGCTATGGCAAACCTGCAAAACAAACACATATAAACCGATCTACACACGAATTTTACCCAAAGAAAGAAAAAACGGCGATGGCTCAGCGGGGACGGTGGCGGTGGCTTCGCGATTCCAACAAGGGGTTCACAATAAGAGTTTCAACAGCGCGGTTGGCGAGCTTATGAGTCCAAACGGAGCTTCCGGCTACACCTGCAGAAAAAGATAAGATTTTTCGATTTCTAGGGTTTCTGGGTTTTTGTGTTTTTCTCTGTGTATATCGAATGCCGTTTCTTCATCTGAAACCCTTATTTTATAGGCTTCAATTTGGGATTTCCTGATTAAAATCAATTAAATGTTGATTTGGGCTTTTCCATATTGGGGACAATCAAATTGAAACTTTCTCCTTTCGTCAATTGTATTAATGATTTGTTAATTTCCTGATTTTGTAGTTCAATTGAGAATCGAATCTTCTTGGGAATATTCCTGATCGAATTTGCTGATTTGAGGTTGCGTTTTGTAGGTGCGAGTAGCAACTGTTTGGGCTGGATGATGAATTAGAAGCCCAGAGGGGGAATCGTGCTTGGTGCGTGTATTGGATAAGCTACTCAAGGCGTGAAGTTTGGTTTATGGTAAAAAAAAATGTCCGTCTTCTTCAGTTTTGAGATGACTGGTTACAGGTCTAATTCTAACTATGCTATGAGTCCGCTATTTCATCTTGCAACTCACTTGGTACAATCAGCCCCGGAATAGAAGGCATCCTTCATCGTTCCCTCTCTCTCTGTGTTGCGGCCTCCTCAGCGTAGAGAGCCTTGTTATCCTGAGCTGGAAATCCTTTTGACTGTATAAGAAAATATCGTATATGAGTTTTAAATGTAGAGAGATTAGTTGTAGACTTGAAGAGCCCATTAACAAATTGGGTAACCTCGGTTGTTGATATATTAGGGAAAGAAGCAGTTAGAAACTTTATAGTGTGCTCGCGTACAAAAGCTGCATTATTTGAGTATGAATATGAAGTTGTAGTAACATCCCAAAGGGGCTCGGTTAGCAGACCAGTTTCCACCAGACAAAACAAATGCTGAAGCACCAAGACATGTAATTCGAACCCAAGCTTATAAAAAAGTATCAGTTAAGACAACAAACATTTCATTCTCAGTTGTCAAGAAGTTTGTCCGGTATCTCCAGCATCTCGAGCGACGGGTTCAGACCAGTTTCTGTAATATTCCTTTCTGTATGCCGAAATGCCCACATGATTGAATCTATAACAAACTTCAATTGCTGACTTGACAAGCAGATTAGTGCAGGAAAACAGTGACTAGTTATGGCACGGAGCAGAGAGAAGAACTTAAGCCGGTGCTCTGGGTAATCCTCGAAATTTTGTAATCATCCTTAGTGTGCACTGAAAGACCTTCAAATTCCCTGAACCGGTATCATCAACTAGTGACAGTTTCAGCACAAGGACGCTTTGGGATTGTATTTGGCATGAGGGTTTGTATATTCTTGGTCATGCTCTAGTCCTGTGTTTATTCTAGTTTTGCCATCTTTTAAGCATGAAACATGAATACAAAACTGATCAAATGTGTTGTTTTGTTCTTCTTGATGCAGGTTGTTCAAGAGTTGAGGCTGTTGTGGTGTCATTACGGAATTATTAATGAGGATTGAAGGTTATTCTTGTAGTCGGTATGGCCGAATTACTATGAAACATGTACTGCTATGAATTTGGTTACCTCGTGATAGCTTTAGATACGCCATTGTGAAAATGTATATAGAACCAAATGAAGTTGAAGATTAGTTTAAACAAAAGCATCCTTATTGAATGATTTAAGAAAGCTCTTGCTACCCGTTGATACGTTAATCTTGCTTCCCTTTTTGCAGGTTATTTAAGTGAAGGGATTTTGGAGTTGTTTGCCAACTGGAGAATAAGATGCATTCAACCAACGGAGCTTCTCAATATTCTGTACCTCTACGGTTGCTCCTTTGTTCAAATAGAGATTTCAAGCTCTCATTAGTGCTATTGCAGTTTTTGCCACTGTGAAGAAATTGACTCGGGTTGTGCGAGCAAAAGGGCAAACATTACAAAGTGGTTCTGGTAAAGGAACTAGTGCTTCAAAAGGTTCTGGTTCACTAACTGGGGGCATAGTATAATATGGTATTTTACCTTCATTCCAATCATGAAGAACGATTCTTACAGCAGATTCAACGTCAATTATTCCATCCTTCTTGAGCTTGCCTCTAACAGTAGCCACAATCTGTAGGAAGTCATCAATTGAATCCAAAGTTGGAATTCTGTAAAGAGCTACCAGCACCCTGGCAGGACAGAGCTTGAGAATTTCTTTCACTGGGCCAATTGGATCCTCTAACTTTCGATTCTCTTACAATTTTTTTAACGCAATAGTAGCACTATTTCCTTGAGACTTCAGCATAACAACATCAGGGCAATCCAGCAGCTTAACGTTTTGTCCAAATGAACCTCTTGCATTGACCTTGTTAACCCAGGAGTGGCACCGACATTAACAACATGGCATCTCTTTAAACTGTTAATAAGACTACTTTTACCAACATTGGGCAGTCCAACCAAACCGACAGTGATTGACTTCTTGATCTCAACTTCTTGAATAATTCTTCAATAGTTTGAGAAGTGCCTCAGCCCCAAGACAATCACTCAATTGCAAAGTATTACTTGGTTTGACTTTTTTAGAAGATTTCCATTCTAGGTTTGATCGTTGGGAAGCTGTATAATGAAATCAGAGATGAAATTCTGCATTCCATCTATTTAATGACACCTTCAAGAACCGGTGAAATTTACGGTCGAGGCGGGTTGAACTTCTGTTATGGCATAGCACTTCTACTGTTGTAGTAATTGGTACATCTGAAGTCTTAATAATCATGAATTTGTCTCGTGATGACCGTGAACTTGTTTTGTAATTATCCTGAACTTGTTTGTAATTTGAACTTGTTTGTAATTTGAACTTGGAATGAGATGTTAATTGATCTATTTAAATCCCACTGGTATTTTGACAGAGCTGGAACCTGAAGCATTGTTGTAGATTTTATCAATCCCATAACATGTTCTACTTAATAGCAGCAGAGTTGTCTTGTTTTGTTCATTAATATTTTGGATTGTGAATCCTGCCACCTTTATCTCCAAATATTTTCTGTCTCCCGTGGGCTTGTAAACACATTGATATCCAAGTTGGATCTACAAAGAGTAAGAACTAGAATACCGAAAAACCGGGGTCTTGACACCATATCCCATAGCACCACTTGATTAAATTGCAGATGCCGAGCCCAAATGAACGGTCTTCATGCCTTAAATCCAAATTCTTCTTCGCTTTCAATTGATGATTTTGATAGAGAGATAACTAACAACCTTGACTTATAAGATACCAAATCCTGATCGAGATGTAATCGGAAAGCGCATCCAAAGATATCTTCGGTGTAATGGTCCAATAATAGCTCAAGAGTGAAAGTAATGTTAGTAATAAAATAGATAACATAATAATAAAAAATATGATAGAAATAAATATAATATTAGTAATAATAGTCGCAAAAACATAAATATTAAAATAAAGTCAAATAATAGAAAAATACGCAAAAAGAGGTGGCATCCTAAGGTCAAAAATTAGGGTGCGACAGATGCCCCTATTTAGGTTACTTCTATCCGGAGATATGAAGATTGAAATCTCCGTCTCGACGAGATAGGAGGGACTTAAATATAAAGACTGCACGAATTTTTGGCCTTAAGAAACCACTGAATGCAAATGATATGCAATGATATGAAAATGCAAGACAAAGGATCCTATGAGGGAAAGATGTCACGGGCACGACGTAAAGGGAAGAACAGGACTGACAACAGGTAACCCTTACGGGGACAGGAAACAAACACCACTGGGGAATCTCCAGAAGTATAACAGTACCTCGTACACTAGGGATATGGTGATGGGAAAGAAGCTTGTAGTCGAAAGATATGCTTATCACTGTAATGGTGGTCGGTGACAATCCAAATGGATTTCTTGATCGAGTCCATAATTCAGTTTTATTTTGTATTTTTCTTTCTCCTTTTTCTTCATGTATTATTTTGTTCTCTTTTTTTTTGTATATCTTTTTCTTTTTTTGTTTTTGTATATCTTTTTCTTTTTTTGTTTTTGTATATCTTTTTCTTTTGGAACTCAACTTGAAATGGTAAAATGTATAACTTCCCCGAGCGTCACGATAAGGGTGCCATGAGCTGGTCTCAGTCTCTGCCTAAAATGTCAAAATTTTGTAGATGGTAGAATCACTGTAGTTTGTAGATGTAGATGTAAATGTTGTTGTAAATGTTGTTGTAATTGTAGAACTTTCCCGAGCATCATGGTATGGGAACCATGAGTTGGTCTCAGTCTCTGTTGTAGAACTTCCCCGAGCGTCATGATATGGGAATCATGAGTTGGTCTCAGTCTCTGTTGTAGAACTTCCCCGAGCGTCATAGTCTGGATGCTATGAGCTGGTCTCAGTCTCTTCCCGAAATGATGAAAACTCGTGAGAGCATCTTCACAGGGGATTGTAAATTTTGTAAACTGTAGATGTCGTTGTAGACTGTAGATGTAGTTCGTTGTAGAACTTGTAGATGTAGTTCGTTGTAGAACTTGTAGGTTGTAAATGTTGTTGATGTAATCTGTAATGTGCTCTGTTGTTGTAGATGTAATTTGTAAATGTAATTGTAGATGTAGTTGTAAAGCTTCACCGGGAATCTTCGGGAGAGATGTGAGCCGGTTGAATTGTAATGTATGCCTTCTCAAATAAAGGGAGACTACCGTGATAAACTTCCTCGACTTCTTCGGGGAAATGTAACTTGATGGAAATAAACTTGTGCGATGAACTCACTGGGGAATGCGTTCCTGCTGAGTATCTTTGTAATTGCAAAATATTTTGTAAGCTCTCAAGTAAAGAGAAATGTCTTGTAATGTCTTCGGCAAGCTTCTTCGATGAATTTATGAAGCGACGCCTTTTGATGATTTGATGATGTTGAAGGACCCACTGGGGGTAAATGAACTGCTTTGTAGAAAATGTCGTTTGTTGTTTCGAATAAGATCCTGATCAAAACGAGTTGCTCAAATAAAGAGATTATTCAGTCCGAATGTAGATGTTCGAGAAAATCCTGTGATGCTATTGTTGAATAAATGTATGTATTTATGGATATTCTTCCTGGGGAATAGGGTGCAAAGTAAATGCACACTTAATCCATGCTTAAAATCTGGAGATGTCCATGATGTGATTGCCAAAGACCGAAGTTCAATTCGGGAAATAGCCGAAAAGAAACTGTCAAGCAAGACTCAACCATTGAGGTATGAACTCAAATGGAATTGTACTAAAATAACCATCTTCCATGAGGATTGAACTCCATGGGGGGAAAAGAAACATTGTGCTCTTTCTTCCTAGAGTTGATGAAACCTATTTGGAGGGATAAGACACACCCAAACACCTAGGGATAACTATAGCCAAAGCGATAGAAATAAACAAACACAACGAAAGCAAGAATGCACATGCCATGTTGTCTACTTATATGTTATGCGTATGCCTATGCTGACAAAACAAACAGAAAGGGACAAGCAGAGATGAAATAAACATCTCGAGACGAACATCTGACCGATCTTCGAAGGTAGAAGTACCACTGAGGATAGATAGTGAACCAAATATGGGATCACACTCTTTCTTCAGGGCTTCAAAAATTTTCTTGGGGAATAAAGATCAATCCATTTGGTATATAACATCTTGAAGTTGTAGACAGAGGTACCCAAACTGAAGTTTCATAGGGGATAACATAAATATCTTGGGTCATCATGGTTGTTGGCCATGTCGGAGTTGAGCTTCTTGGAGATGAGGTGAACATCCGCTTCGCCTCAAATTTCAAATTGCCCCAAGTCACATGGTTTAAAAGAAAAACATCTAGAGAGGATTTTACAGAAAACATGATGTCCAAATGCCCCACTGTTTTCAAACTCTCAGAGAGATTCGCTGAATCTCGACGTAACTGCCCCTGATTAGCGGTATAACTGTGTAATACCCCAAATTTTGCCTTAAGATTTGTCGTCGCATTTCATTGCATTTTTATTGCATTTAATCAATTACTAACAAATTTGTGTAGTCGTTTGACTTTTTGCAGGTAAATATCATATGGCATGCATTTTTTTTCTAAAAAGTAAAAATGGCACAATTGGCAGGAGGACATGTGTAAGGAGTTATGAGTGTGAGAGGTTGAGAGTTCGAATCTCACCTTTGTCACTTTTTTTGTTTTTTATTATTTTTACTCTAAATTTTTCTATCTTTCATTAAAAAAATAACAAAAATAGTTTTTTATTATTATTTTCGTATTTTAATTAAATCATTTTTTAAAATATTATTTTTTTCACTTTTTTCTAAATTATTCATAAAAATATCCAAAAAATCATAAAATAAAAAATATTGAAAAAAATTTTGTTCTTTTTATAATATTTTTGATTTTAGGAATCAATAGGATTATTAGTTTTTATTTTAAGTTTATTTTAATTATTTTAAATTATTTAAATTTTATTTTTTCTTAACTAATTATTTAGTTTGGGCTTTAAAATGGGCTTTAGGGACATTATTGACAATTTGGTGTTAACCCTAATTTGTTCCCTATATATACATGTGTTGCCTTGTTGGAAAAAAGGGGAGAATGAAAAAAACTTAAAGGAGTTAGTGCCGTTTGCCGTTATTTAGTTTTCTTCTTCATCCATTACTATTGTTTCTTTTTCTTCATTGTTTACCGTTATTTCTTTTCCTTCATCTATTACTGTTGTTTCTTTTTCTTCATCTTTTACCGTTATTTCTTTTTCTTCATCTTTTACCGTTATTTCTTTTTCTTCATCTATTACCATTATTTCTTTTTCTTTATCTATTACTGTTACGTTTATATATATATATAATTTTTAAATTGTTAGAGTTTATATATATAAGATTAATTTTTGATCGAATTATGTCGATACGATGTTTGCATATTTGTGTGCATGACGCGTGACATTTGTGTTAGTTCGATCTGGTTGCGATGATCGCATTTTTGTGTGAGCAATAATACTATTTTTTGCTTAATTTCTTTTTCTTTGCGATAAATTTTGTTTCGTCCGATTTAGATCTGGTTGCGATGAGCGCATTTCTGCGTTAGCAACATTGTTGGGTTATTTGGAACATTTAAAATTCATTATTGCTTTATTATTATTATTATTATTATTATTATTATTATTATTATTATTAGTATTATTATTATCATTATTTATTATTATTATCATTATTATCATTATTATTACCATTATTATTATTATTGTTATCATTATTATCATTATTATTACCATTATTATTATTATTGTTATCATTAATTTATTAAAACTTGTTATAATATAAAAATCTGTTTTTTTAAAATAAATAACATTAACATCTTTTCCAAATTAATATGAAAACCTATTATTTTTAAGAAAAACTTTTTTTAGATAAATTTAAAATAATAACTAAAATCTTTTTTGTTAAAATAATAACTAGAACCGTTATTTATTTTATTTTATTATTGTTCAATTCAAATTTCATTATCATATTGTATCTGCTCCTCTCATGTAACCTCGCGAACTTAACAATCGCTCTTTAAATTCTGCCTTTAAATTTCTGCTTGCATGGTTTAAATTATGACATTATCTCTCTGTTTGCATGATTCAATTATCTCACGCGTTTACCATTATTTCTGTCACATTGCACACATCCGAAGGTTAGGTCTAACTGTTTGGCCGTCGCGCCAATAGTCCGTAAAACTTCACACATTCAATTTCAAATCCTCAAAACTACAAACTACAAACCCTAATTTTCACAAATGCCTCGCCGCAGGCAAAATTACAATTTTACCCCTAGCATTAGGTCAAAGAGCCGCCGCACTCATTTTAGGGTTTCCCGCCGCGGAATCCCTAACCTAATTTAACCCTAATTACAACTTAACATTTCAACGTAGAGATTTGGAGTTTCTACACTCCACGTAAGCGTGTCCTTAAGACATGTTTATTCCCCTTGAGACCTTGACCACAGTCAAGAAGTTTCTAACCTCCCTATTGAGGGGAACTACGATTACTCTGATTCCACTCCCGTAAGGATACGTAGGCACAAGATGTGATGTCTTGCCGAGTAAACTTAGAATTAACCCCTTAGGTCTTCTTTCTCACTTTTAATCCTTTGTACATATACCTTAAGCAAATAAATAAAGCAAATAGTAAACATCTGAACAAAAGGTTCCTGTAGAGTACTACAGAAGTTTAGGGTGCTAATACCTTCCCTAAATTTAACCAACCCCCGAACCCTAGATCTTTCCCCGCATTGTGTTTACGATGCAAAATAGGTTTTCCCTCTTTTGACCTTTTCCTTCGGATAAATCAAAGAGCGGTTGTGAATTGAATTGCGATTCAAACTCATTAATAGTTTGTGATCCTATTTCCACCGCAACAGAAAATGGCGACTTCACTGGGGATCCATAACTTTTGAGGGTTACCCCTAATTTGTTCATATTTATTACTATTTGTGTTACTATTCATTTGCATGTATATATTGTATTTTGATTTTGGGACGGTACCTTGTGTTGTGAGATAAGTCCTACGCCCGGACTAGTGACATTATTATAGGATGGGGATATATTCGATGAGGCTTATAGGGAGTGAATCCCGACCAAGCTGATTCGAGAATCACCGCTCAGTTGAGACCTTTTCGAAAATGGTTCGGTTGAACGAGTAATCGCGAAAACGTTTTCCATGGTCGATTGGAGTCTGTGATATTGAGGACCGTAGTACCTTAACACCACCTTGGCCTTATTTAGGACGTAGTGCGGGAGCTATGTGGGAGTAATCCTACAATGGTTGCTACGCGATACTACACTCAAAAGAGGTTCCCTTGAGAATATTATTAACCCCCGAGTCAATCGGAAGGTTGATAATATCCGAAAGATGGGCTGATGACTTTGGGCACTTTTTTAGAACCTCGTTCTACAGGTACAACTAACCTATAGTACACTCCTTTTGGGATGGGTAGACCTTGACTCCGCTCACATACCTTTAACCTAGGACTTTGTGTGTTTTCATGCATTGCATTCATAAAACATCGCATTAAGATTTCATGGAATTCAAACTCTATTTATGGATATTGCAGGATACCATGGATCACTCTAGGAAGCATACTTTGAAATTTACTTTTAAGGGTTTTAATTTGGAAGTCCTAGAGAAGCTAAGAGATTTGGTTCAAGATCCAGAAAAGTTCCAAAACAGATATGGAAGGCTATTGTCTTTGTTGAAGGTTCAAGTAAACTAAGGACTTCTTGTGACTTTGCTACAGTTTTATGATCCAGATTATCACTGCTTCACTTTTCCAGATTATCAACTTTTACCTACCCTAGAAGAGTACTCTCAGTTGGTGGGATTACCTATCTTGGATAAGTCTCCATTCCCTTTCTTGGAGGAAGACCCTAAAGAACGAGATATTGCTAAAGCCATTTGTCTAAGGATATCCGATGTCAAAAACAATATGATCACCAAAGGGGGACCTCCGGTTTTCTCAGGGACTTCCTAATTAAGAAGGCCCAATTTTATGCCGATCATAAAGACATGTTTGCCTTTGAGACAATATTTGCTTTGCTTATTTATGGGTTGCTGCTTTTTCCTAGTTTTGAGGGGTTTGTGGACCTTAATGCAATCAAGACCTTCATGAGGAGAAATCCAATTCCAACGCTATTGGGTAATACTTATCATTCAATACATCTTCGAAACTTTCATGGTGGAGGAATGATTACATGTTGTGTGCCATTACTATACAAGTGGTTTATTTCTCACTTACCCAAGTCCGGTCCGTTCTGGAGACCTAATCAAGAACGTTGGTCGCAAAAAGTTATGGCTTTGACTCACTCTGATATTGATTGGTATAATCGCATGTATGATGGGATATCGATCATTGATAGTTGTGGAAAATTCAACAATGTGCCTTTGCTCAGTTTCAATGGAGGAATTAGCTACAATCCAGTCCTAGCTCGCCGACAGTTGGGATACCCCTTGAAGGAACCACCTAAAGGTATTCATGTGGAGAAAATCTTTTTCGAAGACGACAAAAAGCTTCAAGATCAGATTCTATCCTCTTGGAATCATCTGCATAAGAAGGACAAAGAAAGTTTGGGAAGACCTAATTGTGTGTCCATGGAACCATACCTTCAATGGGTCCGAGGAAGAGCTATTAAGTTGAAGATGCCTTACTCTCGCCAAGATCCTTTACCTCAAAGAGAAGAACCTGTCCAGTATTTCATGACTGAAGCTGAGACTTTGAAGATCACTTTGAAGAGATCACAACGCGAAACAGAATCATGGAAGAACAAATACCATGTGATGGTCAGCGAGTACGAAGAACTTCAAAAGCAGATTCAGTCGAAGAATGATGAGATACAATCCTACAAGAAGAGAAGGCTCTATGAATATTTATTTTCCTCCGACTCTCCGTCTGCTCACTGAAGTTGTGGAAGATGCTTCTCTAGGACTTTTTAGGCTTTTATTTAGCTATTTTGGTTGCAAGAATATTATTTGTAATTTGTCTTCAATGAATTAAAAGTTTCCTTGGTATTCCGCAATATTCGTAAATATTTGAATTCCATGAAATCTTCATTTGCATTCACATTTTAGCATCATACTTTTGCATTGCATGTGTCTCCCGGTTTCTCATACTCGGTTCTCTCACCTTCCAGTTTTGTCATCCTAAGTTCTCTGCATCAATACGACCCTTCAAAAGGATGGAAGATCAAAACCAAGAGACCAACCGTGTCATCCATGAACTCGAAGATCTTCGAGGAAGTGTAGGGCAGATTTTGGAGATGCTACAAGCTCTTAGTGTGAAGGTGGATGCTCAGTCTACTGTTGTTTCTGAGACTACTAATACCGTTATGGAACCGCAACCAGTTGTTACTGTCGAGAATGTACCTCCTCACGGTCTTCAATCCGGTTTGGTGCCTCCTAGTGCTCAACCAGTTCAACGAGCTACCCCTCCAAAGTGCAAAACTCCTAACTCCGACCATGGTAAAGGACCTACACGCTCGAGGAACCGCAAAATGGATACTCCTCAACCTTGGCAACATCAGCAGAATTATGTTCAAGGTTATCCGCTCCCATATGTTCAACAACCCTATGTAGCTACTATTGCACCTCCTTTCGATCAGCAGTTTCCTACATACCAGCCTCTGCAGTCAGCTCCGGTATATCAAGCACCGATCTGTCAACAACCTTCCGGTTATCCGCCCATGCGAGGTCCTACCAACAGTCAACGAGTGCCCAACGCTCCTGTTCATCAACAATCACAGGATCAGGTTCCTTATCTCCGTAAGAGTCAGTATAAGCCTTGTCCTCCAATTCCGATGACTTTCACTGAGTTATACCCCATTTGGTACAACAGGGTCTGATCACCACCCCTGCTTTGGGTCCTCCACCTAATCCGTTACCTGCAGTTTACAACGCTGCCGCTCATTGTTTATTTCATGAGGGTGCGCCCGGCCATGATCTAGAGAGTTGTTATGCTCTTAAGAAAGTTGTCAGAAATTTGCTAGAAACGAAGAAGTTGTCTTTTAGCGATGCTCAGATGAAGATCGAGACTCCTCTCGGGGTCCCTCACTTGTCAAGTGCGAATTCTGCAAAGCATGCTACGCCTGTGGCAAATCGGTCGAATCCGGTAATTATTCAAAGGCCTAGCTCGCTTCATTTCAGTAACCCTCAAGATGATATGACCAGGATCAACAAAGAATCTGGGAAAGTTATTTTGAAGCAACGACTGAAAACTGTTGAAGATGTGACCAGCGTAACTGGGGCAAGCCATGACGACTCACAGTGATCATGAACCAGACGTCCTTTCCATTGAGGCTCCGCCAAAGGAAACTGTTACGTTTGAATGCAAGATTTCATAAACATTTAGAAGGATTTTTCTGACAGTTCATTTATATGTATTTCTCTTTGATTAAGCATATTTAGCATGTACGAACTTGTTTATCTTCGATTAATTAATGCAACGCATATGTTTGTCTTGAATAAATCCATTCGTTTCACTCATTCAAAAAAAAAAAACGTTTTCATAAATCATAATGCCAACTTTACCCGATCTCTTGTTCTGATGGAGAATTAGGGGGAGGATGACGAACCCAAAACGTCAGATTTCTTGTCGTATGCTTTCGATTGAAACCCGCTGATGATGTAAGGCATTGTTTCAAACCCCAAACACTGGAGATATAAGGATGTTAATCCCTAGTCAACCCTTTGAGCCTTGAAGTAGGAGTTTTTCTTTCTTTTTAAGAACCTTCATCCTAACCTGGGGCAGGGTAGGTTTCAGTTAAACCGATCGAGCGCTTAGACTCTTAAAAAGGAAGAGCAAACCTTCGAGAATTTATCCTTAGCATCTTAAGAAGTCCAATACAATGACTATCCCTCGGTTACCTAAGGAGTGGGGCAGTCACGAGCCTTTCAAAAGATTTACACGACTTGTGCATAAAAGAATATTCAAAAAAATAAGAGCCTGCTAAGTCAAAACCTATGAAGGAGACTTAGGCAAAACTGGGGCATCCCGCTGGACTCCAAAGTCAGATCAAAAGACGTTGTCCAGGCAAAAGTTAGGGAATAAGAACACCAAACCAGTAGTTTTTTATAATCCCTATTAAAGAACAAGGTCGTGTGATAGAAACGCCAAAAGAAATAGGTGAGTGACTGCCATGTCCAAAGCCTTGATAAGTTCTCGACCATAGCAAATCCGCTTGAGATATGAGCGTTCGTATCCGATTAACTGAATTAGGATTGGAGAACATCACGAAGAATGGGTGGGTACAAATATAACTTTGAGCCTTTATCTTTTGTTTTTCAAACCGTGAACCGAGCCACGATACAACCTTTAAAAGACCTAATTGAAGTAGGACTTCGGTTGAAAGCATACTCGACAAGATCACGTTTCCTGACTCCTAAGAGCTATGCTCAGAAAAAATTCATGTTGGAATTATAATTAAAACTTATATCCTGACTAGTGATTTCGGTCACAAGTTATTGCGATATCTTTTTCAAAACAAAAATTCAAGACAAATATATGTGTACATTGACAAGCTCAGGATAGGCATTTCGGGCATGACGACTTTGCTTGATATCTTAGAGATTTACATATGAACATAACCCGTGGCACTTGAAGATCCTGCTAAACAGGGGCAGGCAGTTTCCCAGTTCGCTTACCAACGCGAGTCTGACGTTCTTAAGAGCTATTTCTCAAAGATTTCGTCGTAACACGATTAATTTTGTGCCAGTTACGTCAAGACCTGATGAATCTCTCAAAGAGTTTGAAAACAGTGGGGCAACCAGACTTCGTGTTCTCTATAAAATCCTCTTGAGATGACCCTACCTCACAACACAAGTATCCCGAGGCACCATGTTTTTGAAGAAACAAATGGCGACTACTATAAGGTCCTGCAAGATCAAAACCATGGGATTTCACAATTTTTTTCGTGCACCCGAGGGATTTTACTCACAGCGGCCTTCATTCCCCAGTAAATCTCAGTGTTGCAACAGGCTCTTAAACTATTGCCTCATCATAGTCCCCAGAGAGACTATAAGCTGACAACTTTTTCTTGGGTAACTCAAAAGTGTCCCTCAGGTTTTCTTCTCCCCATGTGAAGACGTGATACTGTACACCTAAGCAGATTACCTTCTCCCCAGAGAATTCAGAACTTTAAAACCAGATTTGGTTCTACCATTGATCTTTCTTACCCATGATTGACGTATTGGTTGCAGAGAACGCAGGGTATTTCCGTCGAGATGTTTATTTCATCTCTCGTCCCGTCTCTAGTCTGTTTCGTCAGCATACGCAAGGGCATAAGCATCACATGCCTATTTCATTACATATTCATTACATATTCATTACATATTCATTACATACTCATTACATACTCATTTCATAACATCCTGCATATTTACATACATAGACATCAACATACATTCATATTAACATATTCATTAACATACGCGTTAGCATGCACAGGTTCATTGTGTCTCTATCATTGGTCGTTACCGCCGAGTAACTGGGTTCGTCCATTCTCTTCAAATAGATTGTCAGCCCTAAGCATAAAATACATATGTGTTTCCAAGTTTCCCTACGGAGCTCGATCCTCGTGGATGACGGTTACTTCAGCTATCTTTCCTCGCCAGGATAAGATATCTACCCTTCGAGTTCATTCCCTCGATGGAGTCTTGATTACCAGTTTTCTTTCTAGCTCGATCCTAGATTGAATCTCAGTCTTGTCGGTCGTCGAGCCCAACCGGACGTGCATTTATTTTGCACCATCTAAAGATTTTCACCATACCATGGCAGATACGCGACTGTTTTCGCCCGAGAAGTTTATCACTGTACCCGGACGTGCATTTATTTTGCACTATCTTTCAACTAATCCTTTACATATGCACGCCAGTTCACGCCTGGAAAATCTATCAGTACAACACTTTACAATCCTACATTGTTACAGCATCGGTATGATGCATTTCTCGCCTGAGAAACCTATCGATATGACAACCTTACACAACACAATACACGCCTGTTCTCACCAGAGAAGCTTATCATCATCTGTTATCACCTCTACAAGCAGTTCTTACATGAGAGGCTTATTATTGCTACTCTTGCAAAATAAGCGACATCTCTCGCCTGAGAAGCCAATCCTATCTTCGTTATGACTCGCAGCAAATGGCCATCTCCATTGAGCAGTTGGGCTTCCATTTTACCTGTCGTCTTGAAGTATGGGAAGGTTTGAACCAAATCGTATTCAGGAGAGCATGATCTTGAAGTACGGGGAGGTTTGAGCAGAATCATATTCAGGAGAGCACGATCTTGAAGTATGAAGAAGTTCATTTACCCTTTAGTAAAACAAGGAGCGGAATCATATTCAGGAGAGCACGATCTTGAAGTATGAGGAAGTTCATTTACCCTTTAGTAAAAGAAGGAGCGGAATCATATTCAGGAGAGCACGATCTTGAAGTATGAGGAAGTTCATTTACCCTTTAGTAAAAGAAGGAGCGGAATCATATTCAGGAGAGCACGATCTTGAAGTATGAAGAAGTTCATTTACCCTTTAGTAAAAGAAGGAGCGGAATCATATTCAGGAGAGCACGATCGTGAAGTATGAGGAAGTTCATTTACCCTTTAGTAAAAGAAGGAGCAGAATCATATTCAGGAGAGCACGATCTTGAAGTATGAGGAAGTTCAGTTTACCCTTTAAGAAAAATCAGAATCGTATTCCAGGCACCGACCTTAAATATGAGAAGATTTATATATCAGATAAGCAGCAGCCTCTTTATTTGAGTGCTTATCCGTTTTGGCATGTAAGTCCCTTCCAACGATAAGTGACAGTTCTCCCTCGAGAAGCTTATCGGGGTATTTCCCATTAAAGTCCATTTACTTTGGCATACAGCCGGTCTTTACCCTGTATATTTGATACGGATTTCCGAAAATCCATTCGATCCCACCACGAGGGATAGGTTATAGAAGCTTGGATGTTATTCTTTGCTCAATGCTCCAGTATTCTGTGATCGATCTTGCAATCGTGTAGGTCCAATTATTATTAGACATTCCCAAGTGGAGGTCATCTCATAGGTGCCATCTCCATTTAAGGATCTTATTCTAAAAGTCCATTTATTTTGGCATACAGCCGGTTCTTTTTTACCCTGTATATTTGCTACGGATTCCCGAAAAGTCCGTTTGATCCTGTCACGAGAGATAGTTTACAGAAGCTTGGATGTTATTCTTTGCTCAATGCTCCAGCATTCTGTAATCGATCTTGTAGTCGTACATGATCCAGTTTTACTTTTAGATTCCCCAGTGGAGGCCGTCTCATAGGTGCCATCTCCATTTGAGAATCTCGTTCCCGGTCTAAAAATGATAATTGGTCGTGTTCGCACCACTGACCATCATTTTAGAATTCCCCAGTGTTGTACTGTGTCCCAGCGCGTCGTTTTCCCCAGTGTGTTCTTCTCGTAGCGTCTGTCCCTGTGTCGTCGTATTCGTCAGCATTTTCGCACTCATCATTCCAGCATACACATCATATCATATTCATGGCATTGTCTGCATTAGTCTTGTTTGGTCCATAACATTGCATATCGCCACATATAAGGGCAAAATTTTCGGTTATCTATATTTAAATCCCTCCACCATGATTCCTCGAGTCTCCGCCACTCGAATCACCCGGTGAAGTTATTTAAATAGGGGCAACTGTAATACCCCAAATTTTGCCTTAAGATTTGTCGTCGCATTTCATTGCATTTTTATTGCATTTAATCAATTACTAACAAATTTGTGTAGTCGTTTGACTTTTTGCAGGTAAATATCATATGGCATGCATTTTTTTTCTAAAAAGTAAAAATGGCACAATTGGCAGGAGGACATGTGTAAGGAGTTATGAGTGTGAGAGGTTGAGAGTTCGAATCTCACCTTTGTCACTTTTTTTGTTTTTTATTATTTTTACTCTAAATTTTTCTATCTTTCATTAAAAAAATAACAAAAATAGTTTTTTATTATTATTTAATTATTATTTTCGTATTTTAATTAAATCATTTTTTAAAATATTATTTTTTCACTTTTTTCTAAATTATTCATAAAAATATCCAAAAAATCATAAAATAAAAAATATTGAAAAAAATTTTGTTCTTTTTATAATATTTTTGATTTTAGGAATCAATAGGATTATTAGTTTTTATTTTAAGTTTATTTTAATTATTTTAAATTATTTAAATTTTATTTTTTCTTAACTAATTATTTAGTTTGGGCTTTAAAATGGGCTTTAGGGACATTATTGACAATTTGGTGTTAACCCTAATTTGTTCCCTATATATACATGTGTTGCCTTGTTGGAAAAAAGGGGAGAATGAAAAAAACCTAAGAGGAGTGAGTGCCGTTTGCCGTTATTTAGTTTTCTTCTTCATCCATTACTATTGTTTCTTTTTCTTCATCGTTTACCGTTATTTCTTTTCCTTCATCTATTACTGTTGTTTCTTTTTCTTCATCTTTTACCGTTATTTCTTTTTCTTCATCTTTTACCGTTATTTCTTTTTCTTCATCTATTACCGTTATTTCTTTTTCTTTATCTATTACTGTTACGTTTATATATATATATATATATATATATATATATAATTTTTAAATTGTTAGAGTTTATATATATAAGATTAATTTTTGATCGAATTATGTCGATACGATGTTTGCACATTTGTGTGCATGACGCGTGACATTTGTGTTAGTTCGATCTGGTTGCGATGATCGCATTTTTGTGTGAGCAATAATACTATTTTTTGCTTAATTTCTTTTTCTTTGCGATAAATTTTGTTTCGTCCGATTTAGATCTGGTTGCGATGAGCGCATTTCTGCGTTAGGAACATTGTTGGGTTATTTGGAACATTTAAAATTCATTATTGCTTTATTATTATTATTATTATTATTATTATTATTATTATTATTATTATTATTATTAGTATTATTATTATCATTATTATCATTATTATTACCATTATTATTATTATTGTTATCATTATTATCATTATTATTACCATTATTATTATTATTGTTATCATTAATTTATTAAAACTTGTTATAATATAAAAATCTGTTTTTTTAAAATAAATAACATTAACATCTTTTCCAAATTAATATGAAAACCTATTATTTTTAAGAAAAACTTTTTTTTAGATAAATTTAAAATAATAACTAAAATCTTTTTTTTTAAAATAATAACTAGAACCGTTATTTATTTTATTTTATTATTGTTCAATTCAAATTTCATTATCATATTGTATCTGCTCCTCTCATGTAACCTCGCGAACTTAACAATCGCTCTTTAAATTCTGCCTTTAAATTTCTGCTTGCGTGGTTTAAATTATGACATTATCTCTCTGTTTGCATGATTCAATTATCTCACGCGTTTACCATTATTTCTGTCACATTGCACACATCTGAAGGTTAGGTCTAACTGTTTGGCCGCCGCGCCAATAGTCCGTAAAACTTCACACATTCAATTTCAAATCCTCAAAACTACAAACTACAAACCCTAATTTTCACAAATGCCTCGCCGCAGGCAAAATTACAATTTTACCCCTAGCATTAGGTCAAAGAGCCGCCGCACTCATTTTAGGGTTTCCCGCCGCGGAATCCCTAACCTAATTTAACCCTAATTACAACTTAACATTTCAACGTAGAGATTTGGAGTTTCTACACTCCACGTAAGCGTGTCCTTAAGACATGTTTATTCCCCTTGAGACCTTGACCACAGTCAAGAAGTTTCTAACCTCCCTATTGAGGGGAACTACGATTACTCTGATTCCACTCCCGTAAGGATACGTAGGCACAAGATGCGATGTCTTGCCGAGTAAACTTAGAATTAACCCCTTAGGTCTTCTTTCTCACTTTTAATCCTTTGTACATATACCTTAAGCAAATAAATAAAGCAAATAGTAAACATCTGAACAAAAGGTTCCTGTAGAGTACTACAGAAGTTTAGGGTGCTAATACCTTCCCTAAATTTAACCAACCCCCGAACCCTAGATCTTTCCCCGCATTGTGTTTACGATGCAAAATAGGTTTTCCCTCTTTTGACCTTTTCTTTCGGATAAATCAAAGAGCGGTTGTGAATTGAATTGCGATTCAAACTCATTAATAGTTTGTGATCCTATTTCCACCGCAACAAACTGAGTTTTCCAAATTGTGCTTTAAATGAAGCCAAGACTGGTATGAATCAAACTTCTTGGAAAAAACGTGCCCCAGGTCAGCAAAGTCTTCAAATTCATCAACGTCCGTATGTAATCTTTCTAAGATGTCAAGCGCATTCAGCAAGTCAGAAATGTTAATTTCAAAACGGGTAATGCAACACGCGTTTGTCTTGAAGTTTTTTTTTTGAAAAGAGATATTGCCATAACTTGTAATCGAAACCACTAGTTAGGATACAAAATTTTTTTTATAAAGCCGACTTAATTTGAGCATAGCTCAAGGAGTCAGGAAACAACATTCGAGTATGCTTTCGAACTAAACCTTACTTCAATTAGGATTTTGGAGGGTCGTATATGGGCTTAATTTATGACTTGTAAAGTGGAGGAATAAAGGGTTAGTATATTTGTGCCCTCCCAATTTTTAAAAGATGTTCATCATTTTTGATATTACCCTGCCCCAGGCCAAAAACGAGGTTTCGGTTTGGGAGAAAAAACAGATCTTTTCTCAAGGCTTAAAAAGAGGGGTTAACTATTTTGGTGTTTAGATGGTTGAAATAATGCCTTACATCATCAGTAGGGTTCTTATTCGAAGCACACACCGAGAAATTATGCGTTTTACTTCATCATCCTCCTTCCAATTCTTCACCAAAGTGAAAAGAAGATTGGATAAAGTCGGCATTATAAATTATTTTTGAAAAACAATTTGAGTGAAAACGAATGGATGTCTTCAAGACAAACATTTATTGCATTACTTATTTAAAATAACAAGTTCTTACATGCCAAAAATACTTTTAATCAAAGAAACACAAACACACAAACAAAATAAAGTAAAAAGCCAGGCAAGCCCTTTTTATTACGCCTTGAAATGGAGAGGCTTGCTGAATCGTCTGATGTGTAGCCTTCTGATAACCTTGGATCATGTTCTCGGAGGGCGAACCATGCTGAAGATAGGATTAGAACCTCTGAAGGATAAGATTCCGCCTCTAACTAACTCTTGAACGTCTGCTTTCATATCGTAGTAGCTCTCAATATCGTGCCCTGGAGCACCTTGATGGTATGGGAAAAATCTGTCAGCTCTGTACCAGTATGGAAGTTTCTTGGGCACCTTAGGCGGAGCTCTCGTCTGGATGTGCCCCTTTTGAATCAAAGCTAAGCACAGACCAACATACTTCACAGGGATGGGATCAAACCGATGAGTTCCTTCTCTCAGAGTATCTAGAGGCATCTTCTGATACCGTCTCCGAAATTGTCGATTCTGTGGTTGATCTGGAGAGACCAATTTCTGCCTAGGAGGGAGTTGATGTTCGCGCTGAGCGGGCGTTGCATACTGATGTTGAGGACGGGGTACCGGAGCTATGAATTTTCTGGAAGGCCCACTGTCATCCTTATTAACTGGAGCTATACCCAAGTTGTAATTGTATTGCTTTACAAAAGCGACAACTAAGTCTCCCCAAGACTGAATGTGGCTTCTTTACAGCTTCATATACCATATCAAAGATGCCCCACACAAACTTTCTTGAAAGCAGTGAATCATCAGCTTGTCGTTGTCGATATAAGTAGTCATCTTTCGACAAAACATTGTCAAGTGGTATTTTGGACAGCTGACACCCTTGTAAACTTCAAAGGTAGGCATATTGAATTCCAGAGGAATAATCACGCCTGTAACTAAACATAGGTCGTGAGCATCAAGACCGGATGCATTGTTTCTTTCCATCATCTTCCATTGTTCTTCAAGATCACGAAGTTCTTTCTCAAATGCTATAAATCTAGGGTCGTCCACTTCATTCCCAGCATGAGTACTCTGAAAGTCAACAAACCTGTTGTCTTGCATAGGCTAAAGTTGCGCAGGAACAAAGTCGTCGGAGGGACAGTGAAATGTCGAATCAGTCCTTACTCTGAAGCTAGTCATGCGATCCATATCTTTCGTTCTTTTTGCTATCCTTAAATAATACTTCGAGCTTGGTTCGATGGGCGAGATGTCAACTGGCGGACAAAGACAGAAGACTGAATGAGGATGCGGAGGAGAAAATACAAATGCACATGCTAAAAATGCTAAATGCAGAATGCTAATGCAAGAATGAAGATGCAGGATGAAAGGACTTCATGGGATTCCTCTATTTATGGGCATTGCGGTAAAAAAGAAAAGTTTTATTAAGTCGAAATGGATTACATAAATATTCTTTTAAAGAGTCCCAAATAAAAGCTAAATAAAAGCTAGTAAAGACACTAAGGAATTTTTGAATTCCGCTGCTTGAGCTGCTCCTCCAACTGAGCCTTCTCACGAGTGAGATTTTCCACAATCATCTTCCAAACAGTACACTGAGAGTCAGAGGAAAATAAATCCTCCAACACCTTCCTTCTCTTATAGGGGAGTATTTCTTCATCCTTCAATTGTAATTGCTCTTGAAGTTTAACATTCTGCTTCTGAAGTTCATTCTCCTGTGTCTGAAATTCTTTCTTCAGATTCTGAAATTCCCTCTCTCGTTCTTGAGATTCCTTCTCTCGTTCCTGAAGCTCACTAATCTCTGCAATAGTCACTTGATATTTGTTTTTCCATGCCTCTGACTCATGCTGCGATTTCCTTAAGGCAACCTCCAACTTCTCAGCATCAGACATAAAAACGTAAACAGGATCTCTCTTCGGAGGTATAGGGTCTTGACGAGAGTAAGGCATCCTCAGCTTGATTGCTCTGTCTCTTACCCACTGGAGATACGGTTCTAGAGATACACAATTAGGCCTTCCTAGACTTTTCTTCCCCTTCTTGTACACACTACGCCATGCATCCAAAAACTTTCCTCGAAGCTCCACATCATTGTGGAAGAAAATACTCTTTACATGGGAACTTTTAGGAGGTCCCTTCAACGGGTATCCTAACTGTCGACGGGCTAAAACGGGATTGTAGTTGATTCCTCCATCAAAACTGAGCAATAGTACATTACCAAAGTTACCACAACTATCAATGATTAATACCCCATCATATACTCGATTGTACCAATCAATGTCAGAATGGGTCAATGCCATAACCCTAGGAGACCAAAGCTCTTTGCCAATGTTCGTAAAAGAGCTAGACTTTGGCAAGTGCGAAATAAACCACTTGTAAAGTAAGGGTACACAACAAGTAATCATCCCTCCACCACGAAGGTTTCGGAGATGTATCGAGTGATATGTATTACCCAACAAAGTCGGCACTGGGTTGTTCTTCATAAAGATCTTAAATGCTTTGAGATCGATGAAACCTTCAAAACTTGGAAATAGAAGTATCCCATAAACAAGTAAGGCGAAAATTTCCTCGAACTGAGCCTTGTTCGAATGATTAGCATAAAATAAAGCTTTCTCGACTAGGAAACCTGTCTTCAAACCAAGAATTCCATCCTTAGTAACCATGTTGGCCTTGACGTCAGCTACTTTTAAACGGAGGGCCTTAGCAATATCTTTCTCATCGGGGTCCTTTTCCAAGAAGGGAAAAGGAGATTCTTCTAGGATAGGTAGACCAACCAAAAAGGAATACTCTTCCAACGTAGGTAACAACTGAAAATCTGAAAACGTGAAACAATGATAAAGAGGATCATAAAACTGTAGTAGAGTGGCGAGAAGTCCTTCATTCACTGAGCGACCCAACAAAGATATCAGCTTCCCATATTTGTTCTTGAATTCCTCTTGATCCTTGATAAAGCCCCACAACTTCTTTAGGTCGTCCAATTTGGGACTCTTAAAAGTATATTTCACAGTACGTCTTTCATTTGAAGTCATGGTGACCTACAATGTTCATAAACGAAAGTAAATCCCATGAAGTCCAATGCAGAATGATGCTATATGAATGCGGCAAACACAAGTATTCACATAAGGACACAAAGATAAACAAATAAAGGGGAACCCTAGGTTTGTAACGAGCATGGAGTAAAGGTGTACCTTTTCCCAAAGGTTATGGACTAAAGGTTGTTTGTACCTGCAGAACAAGGTTCTAAGGGGACTCAAAGTCATCAGCCCATCTTTCGGATATTATCAATTTCTCAACTAACTCGAGGATTAATAATATTCTCAAGAGAACTTCTTTTGAGTGTAGCTTCGCGTAGCACTATTTCGGGAGTACTCCCTCATAGCCCCGCACTACGTCCTAATAAAGGCTAAAGTTGGGTTAAGGTAACTATGGTCCTCAATATCATAGGCTCCAAGGTCAAAAATACCAAGTGTCTTCATGATTACTCGTTCAACAGTACTATTTCGAGAGGGCCTCAATTGAGCGGGATTCTCGATTTAACTTAGTCGGGATTCAACTCCCTATAAGCCTCCTCGAATATATCACCATCCTATCTTAATTTCTCTCAAGTTCGGGTGTAGAATTTTATCTCACCACTCAAGGATAATAATCCCAAAAGAATAAACACAAGAGAAAATAAACATTTAAGTAGGTAAACAGATATATAAAGCAATAAACAAAATAATAAGACAGGGAAACCCACTAGGAGTTCCCCAGTGAAGTCGCCATTTCTATCGCGGTGAAATTTGGATACCAAACTATTAATTAGTTTGAATCTTTAATTCAATTTGCAACCGAACTTTGATTTGTCCAAAGGAAGGGATAAAGATCGAAATACCCACAATGCAATGCAAATGCAAGGTTTAGAGAGTTTAGGTTCGGGGGTTGGTTAAACTTAGGGAAGGTACTAGCATCCTAAGTTTATGTAGTACTCTACAGGAACCTCTTGTTTTATGCTTGTTTATTGCTATGTGTTTATCTGCTTAATGGTTAAAGGACCCTAGTGGTTTATTTCTAAGTATACTCGATAAGATGTCGCATCTTATGCCTACATATCCTTACGGGAGTGGAATCAGAGTATTTGTAGTTCCCCTAAAGGGTTAGAGGAGTTCTTTGACTGTGGTCAAAGTTCCTACGGGTTTAGGGTAGTTGATTGATTGATTTTAGGAGAAGAGGTGCTTTATCATTTTAAGGGAGATGTAACCGCCACAGGTTGTAGGAAAATAGTCTTTGCATCGTCTTAAGAAAAGGGCTCAAGTACTCGGATTGTTTGATGAGTACGCCTTTATCTCTCTTAAGGTAAAGTCCCTACATGTTGATTGTATTGTTGTGGGGTGGAGATGCTATCTCGCTTAAGATGATTAACATCTTTCTCTGTTGTGTTTGAATATTGTATTGTTGAATTGTTTGTGTTTTGTCTAAGTTGTAAAGATAAAGACATGGTCCTTCCTATTGGGTAGGATCTAACTTAATCGATCAACTTGAATGGGATCAAGGATCGTGGGGAGTATGATGCAAATGATGTGCACTACACACAAGTGTTGACTCATGTGTAGGGTTTTCCTTTGGACGGAATGCAAGGCGGAAAATGTAAATTGACGATAATGTAAATTGCTAAAAGATAAATTGCAGAAATAGAATCATACACATACGCATGAAAGTGCTGAAGTGTGTGAGAGTGAATGTGTCGTGAAGTGGGTGTGCACGATTAGGTCGATTATGATGGGATTGATTTTAGTTGTTTGGTTTTAGTTTGACTAAAGTGTTGATTTGATTTTAGGTGAGGTTGAATGGATTTGATGAGATTGTTTTAAGAAGAGTTGGATTTTTAAGTGGGTTGATTTTAAGATGAGATTAAATATAAATTGAGTTCTAAGTTTCAGATAAAACTACAATGATTAAATTATTTATAAGAAGAACTTAGGTGAGGTAATTGTTTTATTATTGATGGATTAATATTGATTTTATTATTTATTTCAGAGAGTTATTCAAATTTAAATATTAATTAAATAAATTGATAAAAAGGTGTAACTTATTTATAAGAAGTTTCTATTATAGTGAACAACTACTCATTTGATTAAAATGCTATTAAATTAAAAAGAGTTAATTTGATTAGCAAAATATTTTTTATGAATTGATAGGCTTTTTAAAAAAGAGTTTTTGTTATAAAAAAGTTTATAAGGGTTGATTAATTGAAATTATTAAACAAAATATAAAATAATTAATTATTAAATAAGGTGAATTAGTTAAAAGGTGAACTAAATAATTAAATTAAAAAGATAAAACTGATTATGATTAATAAAAGTTTTTTTGTTTATTTTAAAAGGTTAAATAAAAAAACAGATTAAGGTTGATTTAGGGTGATTAGGGTTAATTAGCATTTAAAGTGATGATTAACGGATTAAAGGGTTGATTGCGAAGGTGTACGTAGTGTGTGTGTGCTGCAGTTATCAGGTTACAGAAACATACAAAACAAAACAAGAAAAAGACGAACAGAAAGGGGAAACAAGCAAAGAAACCAACAGAACCCCCCCCCCCCCTCTCCAAAACCCCAATCGCCTTCGTCTTCCTCGATCTCAGCTTCTTTTTCTTCCACTACGGCTATGGCAAACCTGCAAAACAAACACATCAACAATAAACCGATCTACACACGAGTTTTACCCAGAGAAAGAAAAAACGGCGATGGCTCAGCGGGGACGGTAGTGGTGGCTTCGTGATTCCAACGAGGGGTTCATAATAAGAGTTTCAACGGCGCGGTTGGCGAGCTTATGAGTCCAAACGGCGCTTCCGGCTACACCTGCAGAAAAAGATAAGATTTTTCGATTTCTAGGGTTTTTGGGTTTTTGTGTTTTTCTCCGTGTATATCGAATTTCGTTTCTTCATCTCAAACCCTTCTTTTATAGGCTTCAATTTGGGATTTCCTGATTAAAATCAATTGAATGCTGATTTGGGCTTTTCCATATCGGGGACAATCAAATTGAAACTTTCTCCTTTCGTGAATTGTATTAATGATTTGTTAATTTCCTGATTTTGTAGTTCAATTGAGAATCGAATCTTCTTGGGAATATTCCTAATCGAATTTGCTGATTTGAGGTTGCGTTTTGTAGGTGTGAGTAGCAATTGTTTGGGCTGGATGATGAATTAGAAGCCCGGAGGGGGAATCGTGCTTGGTGCGTGTATTGGATAAGCTACTCAAGGCGTGAAGTTTGGTTTATGGTAAAAAAAAAATGTCCGTCTTCTTCAGTTTTGAGATGACTGGTTACAGGTATAATTCTAACTATGCTATGAGTCCGCTATTTCATCTTGCAACTCACTTGGTACAATCAGCCCCGGAATAGAAGGCATCCTTCATCGTTCCCTCTCTCTCTGTGTTGCGGCCTCCTCAGCGTAGAGAGCCTTGTTATCCTGAGCTGGAAATCCTTTTGACTGTATAAGAAAATCTCGTATATGAGTTTTAAATGTAGAGAGATCAGTTGTAGACTTGAAGAGCCCATTAACAAATTGGGTAATCTCGGTTGTTGATATATTAGGGAAAGAAGCAGTTAGAAACTTTATAGTGTGCTCGCGTACAAAAGCTGCATTATTTGAGTATGAATATGAAGTTGTAGTAACATCCCAAAGGGGCTCGGTTAGCAGACCAGTTTCCACCAGACAAAACAAATGCTGAAGCACCAAGACATGTAATTTGAACCCAGGCTTATGAAAAAGTATCAGTTAAGACAGCAAACATTTCATTCTCAGTTGTCAAGAAGTTTGTCCGGTATCTCCAGCATCTCGAGCGACGGGTTCAGACCAGTTTCAGTAATATTCCTTTTTGTATGCCGAAATGCCCACATGATTGAATCTATAACAAACTTCAATTGCTGACTTGACAAGCAGATTAGTGCATGAAAACAGTGAGTAGTTATGGCACGGAGCAGAGAGAAGAACTTAAGTCGGTGCTCTGGGTAATCCTCGAAATTTTGTAATCATCCTTAGTGTGCACTAAGAGACCTTCAAATTCCCCGAACCGGTATCATCAACTAGTGACAGTTTCAGCACAAGGACGCTTTGGGATTGTATTTGGCATGAGGGTTTATATATTCTTGGTCATGCTCTAGTCCTGTGTTTATTCTAGTTTTGCCATCTTTTAAGCATGAAACATGAACACAAAACTGACCAAATATGTTGTTTTGTTCTTCTTGATGCAGGTTGTTCAAGAGCTGAGGCTGTTGTGGTGTCATTATGGAATTATTAATGAGGATTGAAGGTTATGCTTGTAGTCGGTATGGTCGAATTACTATGAAACATGTACTGCTATGAATTTGGTTACCTCGTGATAGCTTTAGATACGCCACTGTGAAAATGTATATAGAACCAAATGAAGTTGAATATTAGTTTAAACAAAAGCATCCTTATTGAATGATTTAAGAAAGCTCTTGCTACCAGTTGATACGTTAATCTTGCTTCCCTTTTTGCAGGTTATTTAAGTGAAGGGATTTTGGAGTTGTTTGACAACTGGAGAATAAGATGCATTCAACCAACGGAGCTTCTCAATATTTTGTACCTCTACGATGGCTCCTTTGTTCAAATAGAGATTTCAAGCTCTCATTAGTGCTATTGCAGTTTCTGCCACTGTGAAGAAATTGACTCGGGTTGTGCGAGCAAAAAGGCAAACATTACAAAGTGGTTCTGGTAAAGGAACTAGTGCTTCAAAAGGTTTTGGTTCACTAACTGGGGGCATGGTATAATATGGTATTTTACCTTCATTCCAATCATGAAGAACGATTCTTGCAGCAGATTCAATGTCAATTATTCCATCCTTCTTGAGCTTTCCTCTAACAGTAGCCATAATCTGTAGGAAGTCATCAACTAAATTCAAAGTTGGAATTCTGTAAAGAGCTACCAGCACCCTGGCAGGATAGAGCTTGAGAATTTCTTTCACTGGGCCAATTGGATCCTCTAACTTTCGATTTTCTTACAATTTTTTTAACGCAATAGTAGCACTATTTCCTTGAGACTTCAGCATAACAACATCAGGGCAATCCAGCAGCTTAACGTTTTGTCCAAATGAACCTCTTGCATTGACCTTGTTAACCCAGGAGTGGCACCGACATTGATAACATGGCATCTCTTTAAACTGTTAATAAGACTACTTTTACCAACATTGGGCAGTCCAACCAAACCAACAGTGATTGACTTCTTGATCTCATAACTTCTTGAATAATTCTTCAATAGTTTGAGAAGTGCCTCAGCTCCAAGACAATCACTCAATTGCAAAGTATTACTTGGTTTGACTTTTTTAGAAGATTTCCATTCTAGGTTTGATCGTTGGGAAGCTGTATAATGAAATCAGATATGAAATTCTGCATTCCATCTATTTAATGACACCTTCAAGAACCGGTGGAATTTACGGTCGAGGCGGGTTGAACTTCTGTTGTGGCATAGCACTTCTACTGTTGTAGTAATTGGTACATCTGGAGTCTTAATAATCATGAATTTATCTTGTGATGACCGTGAACTTGTTTTGTAATTATCCTAAACTTGTTTGTAATTTGAACTTGTTTGTAATTTGAACTTGGAATGAGCTGTTAATTGATCTATTTAAATCCCACTGGTATTTTGACAGAGCTGGAACCCAAAGCATTGTTGTAGATTTTATCAATCCCATAACATGTTCTACTTAATAGCAGCAGAGTTGTCTTGTTTTGTTCATTAATATTTTGGATTGTGAATCCTGCCACCTTTATCTCCAAATGTTTTCTGTCTCCCGTGGGCTTGTAAACACATTGATATCCAAGTTGGATCTACAAAGAGTAAGAACCAGAATACCGGAAAACCGGGGTCTTGACACCATATCCCATAGCACCACTTGATTAAATTGCAGATGTCGAGCCCAAATGAACGGTCTTCATGCCTTAAATCCAAATTCTTTTTCGCTTTCAATTGATGATTTTGATAGAGAGATAACTAACAACCTTGACTTATAAGATACCAAATCCTGATCGAGATGTAATCGGAAAGCGCATCCAAATATATCTTCGGTGTAATGGTCCAATAATAGCTCAAGAGTGAAAGTAATGTTAGTAATAAAATAGATAACATAATAATAAAAAATATGATAGAAATAAATATAATATTAGTAATAATAGTCGCAAAAACATAAATATTAAAATAAAGTCAAATAATAGAAAAATACGCAAAAAGAGGTGGCATCCTAAGGTCAAAAATTAGGGTGCGACAGAGATGCATGAGATTAGGATTGTCGAAAGGAAAAGGGTTCAAGATTCGATACAAGCACTACATGCTAAAGCCTGGAAGAAGAATGGTGGTTCCAACAAACTCAAAGGAAAATGAGACAAAACTCAGAGCAAGAAGTCTTGTTCGAACCCTCAAAAGCATAAGGTCGATGAAAGGCTTTTGAATCCTCGAAAAGAGAAGAAGGAAACTCCTATCAGAAAGACAGATAAAAAAAGGGTTGCAGTGTTATAACTATGAAAAGTGGGGTCACTTGGCCAAGTAATGTTGGTATAAAAAGACAAGGGATCGACAAAAGGCAAGGAGGAAGGAGCAAACCTTTCACACCAAGATTTAGATGATTCAGAAGATATGGTGGTTATGGTTGCAGTTGCAAATGACCACGTCAATTCCAAAATTTTGTTCCTCGACTTGGGCTGCTCGAATCACATAAATGGTTAAAAAATTGGGTTAGCAGATTTTGAATCATCGAAGAAGAGTGTTGCGGTGAGAATCGGATGTCAAGCTGATGATTAACTTGAATCTTAGTTCATTGAAATTCACCACCGAGCTTTGATTTATCCAAAGGAATGGTTAAAGAAACAAAAACCTTTTGCACGGTGTAACAACAACACTAAAGACTTGGGGATCGGGGGTTGGTTATGACTAAGGTAGGTATTTCACATCCTAGACATCTGTAGTACTCTAAAGGAACCTTTTATGTGTATGTATGCTAAGCTATCTAAGTTGTTGTTTGCTAGGGTTATTGGATCAAGATTAGGGTAAAGTTCTAGGTAAAAACCTGAGGATAGTTCTAAGTTTGCTCACAAAGATATCGCATTTTATGCCTATGTATCCTGACTAGGATGGAATCAGAGCAAACGTAGTTCTCCTCACTAAGTTTGAGGAATACTTGACTATGGTCAAGACTCCAAGGGGAACAAACATAAAAATGTTTGTATAGAGTTTTACAAAACTCTCTAGACCTAAGTTAAACACTCAAAAGGATTGACTTTGACAAAAGCCAAAAGGGGAGTAAGTAATCATGAAAATGATCCTTACATAGAGTTAACAAACTCTATCTTAAAGTTCTAATTGAAGGATACTCCTAAAAAGGGGTAGGTCATTAGGCTTAAAGAAAATTATAATGGATATAGGTTCTAACTTAACTAAGTTAAAGGACCTAATAACTTAACCAAGTCAAAGGGAAGGGGTAATGAGCTATCTATGACAGTGAAGTCAGTAGAGAGACTTTCCTTGGAATAAGGGATAACAAGGCAACTAGATGAGAACAAACAAGTTCCATCACTTGGGGAGACTTAACAACAACACACATATGCATTCATTCAAACATGATAAAGATATAGAATTCATGGTAAGTCATGAATACATGTGGAAAGTCATGTATACAGAAGTTTGTGATCAAAAGAAGGTTCAAACATGACCTATAAGTGATGTCTAACATGTTCAAACTCAGTGCACCTCAAAGCATAACATGTTTCTAAAAGCAGCTAGTATGAGTACTTACCTCTTGTAGCCTCCTTAAGCAAATTCACAAAGCAAGAAATCCAGTTGAGATGTGATGATTCAAATAGCCTCAAGATGCTCCAAATAAGCTATTTAAGTGGTCCAAAGTCTCTCCAAGTGACTGCTTTGACATAATGATGGTTCTTGCTAGATATGACCAAGAACTTCCAAGGGAAAACTTCTGAAATAGTGTTACAAAAGTGTGGTAATGATTTTGATAACACAAAAAACTTATATGTAAGGTGTTTGAAGGGTTAGAGTAACTGGAAATGAAGTGGACAGAGTTGTGACTTCAAAGATGCAGAAAGTCAAACTATCTTGGATTGACAATTGTCTTTTTGAATGAGATGTTTTCTGGTGAATGTGAGTGTTTGAACAGCTTCAGTACCTTATATGTGATGTGTTTGAAGTGTTGGTGGAGGTGTTTGATGGTTGGAAAGAGTTTTGGAAAAGTTTATGCAAAGGCAGTTTTTGTGCAATAAGAGAACAATGTTCACAATTTGCAAGAAGGTCATGATCAAAGGAATGAGAGAGATTTTTCTTGGTTTCTAGCTCAATATGGTGTGTTTTGAATGTGAGGAGAGTGCCCTATTTATAGGCAAGGTTAGAGAGCAAGTGGTATGGGTAGATTGTATCATCTTGCCAAGTTTGCCCTTTTTTGGAGGAAAAATGTGCAAATCCAATTTGGGATCTCTTTTCTGAGCATGAGCCACCTCCCTATGTGTTTCATCATCATCAATAGCCTGCAAGTAATGGTTATGAAGTGTAGGAAATAGTGCAGCTGATGTAGTAGCTGAGTTATGACAGATTTTGCAAAAAGTTTCTCTCTCCTTGCCATTTGCATCTACTTGAATGAATAAACAATTCCATTAATCCAATTCTGGTTTTTTGCTCATGTAAATGCATTGTAATCTCATCAATTAAGTCCCTAAGAATAAAAGAATAAGTTAATCAAGTGACTAGAAGATGTTTTAATGGTTTACGCATTAAAATGCAAGTGTTGAACTTGGTTTTGTGACATGAAAAATGCCCAACTTGCCCTCTTCGATTCTCCCTAACCGTAAAGGTGGAAATCCTTCACAACTTGATGAGCTTATAACTCCAAATCCATTAATTTTTGTACCTAAACCCCATAGGAAAATTTTGTAGGGCTCCTCAAGAGATTTCAAAAAGCTTTGAACAACTCCATTTGGATGTGTGGTTAGGAAGTTATGATCATTTCAAGTTGGCTTAAAATTAGGGTTTTTCATGAACCCTAGTTTCTTGATTTGCAATTTATCCATAAATCGTTGATTAAATCTGAACCAAACTCAATATTTAGGAAAAAATGATATTGGGAAACTTGCTTGCTTCAATTTGGGGTCAAAACCCTAAAAGTCAAAGAGTTGACTTTCTAAACAGACGAACCGAACAGTTGAAATCTTCAGGATCAATCCTCGGTGTTCTAGGTTCTTTGAGACTTTAAAAATTCTTGAGGAGACTTTAATAAGTCATAGGAGTATCATGAACCATGATTCAAGCTTTGGAAACCCATTTAGACCAAAAGTCAAACTTCAGTTGACTTTTTCCACTAGAAACCCTAATCAGGGTTTTGCACTGCACTGCTCCTATTCTTTTAGTAACAACCTCAAATAACACTTGTTCTTGACAAGATATGAGCCTCTTGGTGATACGAAGGCTTGATTTGTAGAAGATCAATCTTAAACTTCGACTGATCAGTCCATAGGATTCTTGATTTTGACAGTGTGAAACCCTAATTCATCTGCATCTTGACAAAGATTAACTTGAAAAAGGTTAGGGTTAGATAACACATGCTTGATGCACCTAGAATGATAATGGAATTTAGGGGTCAAAATTTTGGGTATGACAGTTGCCCCTATTTAAATAGCTTTATCATATGGCAATAAGAGATAACGATCTCCATAGAATCATGGTGAAAGATATTTAAGTATAGCAAAACCAAAAAATTTGCCCTTAAATACGATGGTATGCAAAAGGAAAAATGTTGATCATGCAATGAATTCTAAGAATGATGCTTTATGATGCTTGAGTGTAAGAAAATGTTGACACACAAGCAAAAGAAAAAAGAAGAACAAAACAATGAGTAACCACTCATTAGGAACACAGACACACCGGAGGGAGATCCAAAACATACCAACCAATAATTCAGACATGACTAATGATGGTACTTTACGGGGATCCTCCACACAAGGGACATGCAAAAAAACTCCAACGGGGAAGCAAAACCTCCATTGGGGAAAACAAATCCGCTGGGGAAGTGTATATCCGGCTCGAAGATTCATCAAAGGAAACAAGGTTAGGAAACCACACAAGGGAATAAAAGTCAACAGACTCGGACTCCAACTAGGGAATCAAAAGACCAGAGACACGATCCCTATTGGGGAGAAAACCAATGGGGATCTTCCTTGCAACGAAGAGTTAGAACGTGATCTTTAGGAAAGGACTAGAGACAAGACCAGACTCACCGGGGATGCTAGTGACAACTAGACCTCCAAGACTTGCTGGAGATATCTAGAGGTTCATTAGGGATGTTGGTAACAACCAACCATCCTAAGATCAGGTTTAGAAGAACATTGTCAATGACCAATAGGCCATCAAAGGATACAGTAACGACCAAAATATAGGTACTAACAACAATCGGACTTTAAACGATGCCAGTTAAATATTACTGGTCTTTTTCAATAAATATGGTGACAACCAAATCAGCAATACCAATAACAATTGGGCTTTAAACAATGCCAGTGACTACTAGATTTCCTGAGGAACACTAGTAACTACTAGAATTCATGGGGAGATGTTGGTAACAACCAACAATCAAAGAACACAGCAGAGTTGGATGAAATTCGCCAATTACAATTAGACTTTAAACAATGCCAGTAACCACTGGACTTTTTTGGGGATTGGTGACAACCAAAAATGGTGATACCAAAGAAAATTAGGTTTAAACAATGCCAATCAAAACATTACTGGACTTTCTGGGGAATGCTAGTAACGACTAGACCTCAGGAGGATATGGTGACAACCAAATCAATGATACCAATAACGATTGGTTTTTAGAAAAATGTTAGTAACTACTGAATTTCAGCCGAGTTAGTTAACAAACGGAACATCGATCGGGGGATAGATTTAGTTAAACACCAGATCTCAAGGATAAGCTGCAACATCAGTAACGATTAAAGTTTGGTAACCACCAATTAGTAGTATCAGATAGGGGTCAACAAACGACCTATTGCTAGTCACAGCTAGACTTCACAGGGGAATCTAGTGATGACTAGACAAGCAAAATCAACAGGGAGCTGGTAACAACTACACTTCCGGGGGAATCTAGAGAGAAATAAAACCTTCCCTTGAGATTAAACCAAAAACAGAGGATTTCCTTATAGTTAAGAGTTCGAACGGGATCTTCAGGAAACAACTGGAGGTGTAGGTGACAAACAAAACATCCTAAGATGCTCTAAGGATGCTGGTCACAACCGATCGTCCTGAGATTTACTGGGTGAATATTGCCAATAACCACTGGTCTTTTAAAAGGATATGTAACGACCAAAATCGAGATGCCAATAACAATTGGACTTTAAACAATGCCAGTCAAAACATTACTAGACTTACTGGGGATAAGGTGACAACCCTAATCCACAACACCAGTAACAATTAGATTTTCACACAGAATGCCAGTCAAATATTACTGGGCTTCAAATGGTAACGACCAAACCAGCAATACCAATAACAATTGGATTTTGAGGGATACCAGTAACTACTAGACTTTTCGGGGATATAAGTATTTATCATAATAATACCTAAGCCAGATAACTTGACAAAGTTAAGGTAACAACCAAAGGGTAAGCCCGTGACAACATGTTTGAAGCAAAGGAGTTTGGTAACGACCAAAGGATCTCAAGAAGGTATCCAATAATTACTAGGGAAGGAACACCCGACAAATTCTTGACAAAGAAAACCGTCTAACTGGATCACAAAGGCTACAGCTAGAACAGACCAAAACAAGAGGTATGCTAAAAAAAATGCATATGCTACAAGTATGACGCAGATGCAATGCCGAACGACCCGCAGGGGAAAGCAATGGAAGATAGATAATGATCTATCACACCGGAGGCGAAAAGAATCACATTTAACCCCAACGCTGGAGAATGGTCTTAACCCTCCGGAGAGGAAACGATCCTTGGTCTTGCAAACTTGCTGGAGAGAGGTCACAACTTCAATACAGCTGGCAAAATAACTATTCAGAGATATCGACACTTTGTAGAACGGTGACATGGGGAAAGAAATCTCTATAGAATCTCATATTGCTGAAATGATGGTATCAAGGTTTCGACCATTATGTCCTCATGAGAGGAGTCTAATTTTACACCGTCATGTCGCAATCAAAGTTACGTGTTGTTAATTAACCTTCTTCGAAACAAATTTTGTTGTTTCAAAAAACTTTTGCTTTAAAAAAATTATTATTTAATGAATAAGTGATATTTTGCATAACAAAAAAGGTAGAGCATAGTAGAGCATAAATAAAGGTTGGTCCAAATCTGATTTTATTCAAAGATGGAAACATGCGAAAGGCAAAGTCCCGTGGAACAATTACAATTTGGAAAAATGGCAATAGAGGTAAAGGTTTACAAAAATCCAACGATCATCTAGTCCTAACTAGCTAAAAGTCAGTCTGAAATGCTGCCTCTAACAAGAGTAGTGGAAAGTGAGCCTTTTTTGACGATCTTCTATAGTAGTGATAACTCCTGATGCAATGAAATGCCTTTGTTGCTCATTTTTGTCTGAGCCGCCTTTCCAGGTTTTTGACTTAGCGAGCTTTTCTTTTCTTTTGTTTTATCCCTAATTTTTGCCTGGATCTCCTTCATAGGTTATGATCCACCGGGATGCCCCCTTTTTTCCTAAGTTGCCTTTCCAGGTTTTCAACTTAGCGGGTCTTTCAAGAATAATATTTTCTTACTGCATCTGAGTTTATAGGATGAGGGAGTTGTTCACCATCCATAGTCGCAAGGATAAGAGAGCCTCCAAAAAAGACCATCTTCACAATGAATGGGCCATCGTAGTTTGGCATCCACTTTTCGCGCATGTCTCGATGTACTGGTAGAATCTTTCTGAGTACTAGCTCACCCTCTTTATATTCTTTTCCCTGGAATCTTTTGTCGAAGGCTCTCTTCATTCGCTTTTGGTAGAGCTGACTATGGCACATTACAATCATCCTCTTCTTGTCAATGAGATCTAGAGTATCGAACCTTTCTTTCACCCATTCAGCTTCTTCGAGCTTGGCTTCCATTAAGACCCTTAACGAAGGTATCTCAACCTCAATAGGCAATACTGCGTCCATCCCATAGACCAGGGAGAAAGGGGTTGCCCCTGTTGAAGTGCGAACAGATGTTCTATATCCGTGTAAAGCTAATGGTTGCATTTCATGCCAATCTTTTTAAGTTACTACCATCTTCTACACAATCTTTTTAATTTTTTTGTTTGCAGCTCCAACAACGCCATACGTCTTAGGTCGGTAAGGAGAAGAGTTGTGATGTTTGATTTTGAAATTGTCACAGAGCTCCTTCATTGTTTTGTTGTTCAGATTTGTCCCATTATATGTAATGATCTTGTTAGGGATTTTGTAACGACATATAATCTTCTTTTTGATGAACCGGGTAACCACCTGCTTTGTTACATTCGCATAGGAGGTAGCTTCTACCCATTTGGTAAAATAATCTATGGCGACTAGGATAAACCGATGACCATTATACGCTTTAGGCTCAATTTCCCCAATCATATCAATGCCCGACATTACGTTCAGAAGATGTGGTGGCACGTGCACCTTGTTCGCGTAAATATGACATTTTCGGGAAAATGGGATACAATCAGTCTCCAAAGTCAACCAGTAATAACCAGCCCTCAAGATTTTATTTTCTATGACATGGCCGCTTGCATGAGTGCCGAAGGCACCTTCATGAGTATCTGTCATCAACATGTCTGCTTCTCTTTTGTCAACACATCGGAGTAAGACCATGTCGTGATTTATTTTATACATAACATTATTGCAAATGAAGAAGTTGGATGACAATATTCGCACAACTCTCTTATCAATTTTAGAGGCATCGACCGGATACTCTTGATTCTGAAGGTAATTTTTGATGTCATAGAACCATGGTTTTCCATCAGACTCTTCTTCAACCGTCATGACGTATGTTGGCGCAGTTTTTCTTTCAATGCTAATCAAGGGAGCTTCGTTGGCAAATTGAACTTTAGACATTGATGCTAGCATAGCTAAAGCATCAAAACATGATTTTCAGACCTCGGGATGTGTCTGAAAGTGATCTCGTCAAAATACTCGATCATCTCCAAAATGTAGTCTTTGTAAGGAACTAGTTTTTCGTCTCGGGTTTCCCATTCACCCTTCAGCTGATAAATCAGCAAGGCATAGTCGCCAATCACTTCCAGAATCTTAATGAGAAGGTTGATAGCAGCTTCAAGACCTAAGACGTAGGCTTCATACTCAGCTATGTTGTTCGTACATTTGAAGCACAATCTTACACTAACAGCAGTGTAACCACCGGTAGGATTTTCTAGAACAAAACTGACACCATGACCTCTTTTGTTGGATGCACCGTCGAACATCATTTTCTAATAGGAACCAGGTTCAGAACCCTCTTCAGGACTGGGTTCTTCTTTAGCTTTGTAAAGAAACATGACATCTTCGTCGGGGAAGTCGAATTTGAGCGGTTGATAATTTTCAACAGGTTGATCAGCAAGGTAGTCTGATAAGACGCTTCCTTTTATCGTCTTCTATGCAACATATTGAATGTCATATTATAACAAGAGCATGTGCCATCTTGCAAGTCTTTCCGTCTGAGCAAGTTTTTCGAATATATACTTTATTAGATCCATTTTGGATATCAATAGAGCAGTGTGACAAATCATGTACTGTCTCAGACGTTTGGTCACCCAAACCAGCGTGCAGTAAGCTTTTTCCGATGGAGAGTAACGACTTTCACAATCGGTGAACTTCTTGCTCAAGTAGTAAATTACATGCTCTTTCTTTCCTGATTCATTTGTTTGGCCCAAGACACAACCCATTGATTCTTTGAGCACAGTCATGTACATGAAGAGAGGTCTTCCAGGCACAAGAGGGATCGATACTGGAGGATCTTGGAGGTATCCTTTGATCTTTTCAAATGCCGATTGGAAATTCTTGTTTCACACAACCGCTTGATCTTTTTGTAACAACTTAAAGATTGACGCGTGTTGCAGTGAGAATAGGATATCAATTTATTAATTAATTTGAATCATAAATCTTTAGATTCACAACCGGTCTTTAATTTATCCGAAGAAAAGGTCAAAGGAAGGAAAAACCTAATATTGCATCGTGAACACAATGCGGGGAGAGATCTAAGGTTCGGGGGTTGGTTAAGCTTAGGGAAGGTATTAGCACCCTAAACTTCTGTAATACTCTACAGGAACCTCTTGTTTTAATGTTGCTATTTTGCTATAATTATCTGCTTAAAGTTATGCTAAGGGTTAGAAGGTGAAAAGAAAGACCTAAGGGTTATTCCTAAGTTTACTCGCCAAGACTCGCATCTTGTGCCTACGTATCCGAGGTAGGGGGTGGAATCAAAGTAATCGTAGTTCCCCTCAAAAGGGAGGAAGAGAAACTTCTTGATTATGGTCAAGGTTTCAATGGGGAATAAGCATTCATAGGGAAGCGCTTACGTGGTGTGCGGCGACTCCTATTTCTACATTGTAATTGAATTGAATTTAAAAAGGATAAGATAGGTATTCCACGGCGGGAAACCTAATACGGAGTGCAGAGACTCCTTATCCTAATGCTAGGGTAAAGGGTAATTTGGTCCACGGCGGAACGCCTAGGTAATTAGGGTTTGGAAAGTGAAAGGGTCAAAGGTAAGGACTATTGACGCGGCGGTCAAACGGCTAGACCTATTCCTTCGGAGGGGAAATTATAATAAATGATGCAATGCAAAATAATTAAGCGGCAGTATGAAAATATGGAAAATGTGCAAGGATAAGAACGAAAATAAACAACAGCGACGATGTCCTCGCATAACTTACAACCATAAAATGAAATACGCACAATAAAGGATTAATAACTATACAAATGAGAAATACGAAAGGAACGACATAAAATTTAGACGAAATTAAATGACAAGGTCCGGGATCAGATCCGCAAATTAGGTGACGGCTCAATTCGAACTGAAAGTGAAATTCTAGACATATTTTTAAGTGTTAGAAATTAGTATCTACAAAATTGAAATTTTAATTAGAAAAAAAAGTTGTAGATCAAATTTACAAATTAAGTTTAAATTTTTTTAATTAAGTCCTAAAATTAAGTTTTAACTCTAAGTTTTTTTTTAAATTGGTTTTAATTTTAAAATGGTTTTTCTTTAAAATTGGGTTTTAAAGATAAGTCTTAAAAAATGGTTTTTAATTTTTATGTTTTAAAAAACGGGTTTTAATGTTAAGTTTTGAAAAAAATTAAGTTTTAAGTTTTTTTAAAAAATAAGGTTTACGTTTTAAAAAACTAAGTTTTATAAAATGCTTTTTTTAAAAAAGTTTAATTAAGTTCTTTGAACAAGTTAAGTTTTTAACTATAGTTTTTTAAAAAAATTTAACTTAATGATTTAATTAGAATTTGTATGTACAGAATCATTAAACTAAACTAAAGAAAAAATAAAAATAAAATAGAAAATAAAAAAAAGAAATAAAAGGGGGGCACAGTCAGCTTTGTTGAACATTTAGGGTTTGGTTTGACCCTTTCCTTCTCTCTCACGCGGCAGCTCCCATTGAAGCTTCTTCAAGCTTTTTGCTTCCACTTTCTTTCTTCTCTCCGCCATTCTTGCTCTGTCCGTCCCTCTCTCGCTTCTTCCTGCGAAAAAACATGACATTTTGTTAGAGTAATTTGCTCACCTCTTTTGGGGGTTGGAAGTGGCTGGCTCGCGGCGGGTGGCTGGTGATGAAGCTGGGCTTTTGAGGCTCGCGGTGATGACGGTGAAAATGTCTTGTTCGTTGATGAACTTTGATGATGAATGGTAGGTGACGATGACGAAGTTCTGTTGTTCTGAGTCCCTGATTTCGCCCCCTTTTCTCTTATGAACTAATGTTCTTGCTATTGATGAACCATTTCTCCTTCTTTAGGAATTCACGTAGAAGGGTTTGTTGCTCTTGTTGGCTCGTTGATGAACTCGGATGATGAACTCCGCCTCTCCTATGTTCTTGCTCGTTCGTTCTCTTTGTTATTTTTTCTGATGAACATAACGATGTTCATGTTGCTATTTATATATGGTTTGTCAGCTTGGGCCTGGGCGCTTGTGATGAGTTTGTTGTTGTTTCTGAGGAATGTTTGATTTGTTGTTGCGAGTTTTATGGTGGCTGAGGAACGCAGACACTTGTGTTTTGCTTGCTGATTTCGTTGCATTTTTGTTGGATTTTTTTCCAGGAAATTTGTTTAATTTGTTTTGGAGCAGAACTTGCAAACATTTGTTGTTCTTGTTTGGTTACAGGACTTTGGGAAATGCAGTTGTTACGTTTGACTTGGATTCATAAATTTGCGTAATGCAATTGTTGCTGAACTGGATATCCATTTTCACTTTGGATTTGGGATATCCATTTTGGTTTTATGGATTTGCTGGATTTCCTTATGTCTTGTTTGGCAAGGACGCAAAAATCCATTTTTCCGAATAAGCACTTTTGCCAAAAGCACTTTTTCTCTTTCCTGGAATAAATGAACAGAAATCTGCCGGATTTGTCGAGGTCAGGAATTGGAAGTCAGGGGATACGGTGGCATTTACTTGTTGCCCCTCCCGACGTACCCGATGATGAAATTTAACTGAGGGTATCGAAATCACAAACAAAAACCATTTTTTATTAATTCTAACCATTTAACAATTGTTTTCATCTGTTGTCGGTTTTTACAAGTCTGAAAAGCCGAAGGTTGAAGAATTGGACGCGGAGACAATCTTAGAAAAATTAGGAATTTTAGGTCTTAGGAATTAATTTTGTAACTTTCTTGCATATTGTAATAAAGAAATTGTAGAATTTAAATAAATAAATTTTGTTTTTCTTAATAAACTGAATTTAATTCCTGATCAAATTTCTTCGATCAAATTCATCCGATTAAACTCAACTGACTAAATTCATTCAATCGATCAAAATCATCTGATTAAATTCACCCGACTAAAATCATCTGATTAAATTCATCCAAATAAATCTGTCTGATTAAATTCATCCAAATAAACCCAGACTTTCCAACCTCCGAATTTGACAGTTAAACACCTTGCACGACTGAGAATCCCATCCCATGTAACTCCTGAGTTCAAAACAACTTCATTTGCAAATTAAAGTGTAATGGATAATAAAATCGGTGAATATGGCCTTGAACAGATAAGCAGAGAAATCATCCATTTAACAATGAAACGAATTGTCCTCCGCATCGAAAATTCAAATTGTATCTCGAATAATCTAGCCCCGTGACCTGAATCCGCTCGACTGATATTCATTATAGATTCAACGCGAACTGAAATTCCACTGTTCCTTTAAAATCAACTGGTAACTAGCAGAAAGCAGGAAAACGTGTGTCTGTTAGAATAAATTCTTCCAAACAAATTCTCGCACCGATTTAACCCGAATCCACCTGTATTGCAACACACTCAGCTCCATATGGTTTATAAATCAAACAACACTTTAAAACCCAACTGATTACTAAATCTCAGCTCTTGAGTAAAAGGCGCACAGTGTTATTTTCTTGCAAAAAACCAACAGACTGGGCAAACCGGTTAGCGGTTAGTTAAAACGCAATGCAGAATGAGATGAAATGTGAAATGAACCTAATAATCTAAGGGTAAAATTTGGGGTATGACAGTTGCCCCTATTTAAATAGCTTCACCAAATGATTTGAGCAGCGTAGGCTCGAGAAATCATGGTGAAAGGGATTTAAATACATATAACCGAAATGTTTTCCCTTAGATGCAGTGATATGCAATGTTATGGAAAAAACGAAACAAGCTATAATGCTGGAAATGCTATGAATCTAGTATGATGCATATGACTAAAATGATAAATGCAAGGATGTAGACGACACGACTACACAGGGACAGACACAATGAGCAACCACACACCAGGGAAAACAAACACACTGGGCAGACAGCACGACACTAGGGAAATCTAAAGTGATGGGCAAGCATGACCAATTGTCACTTTAGAAGGAATGGTAAGAAGGGGGTCCTCAATGGAGATGACACCGGCGAGACGGCCTCCACTGGGGAATATACGAGAGTACTGCTCAACAGGTTCAGGCATGATCGACTGATACTCTAGGGTAGAATCAAGTAAATAGAATACTGGAGCATTGACCGAGAATAACATCCGAGCTTCTGGAAACAGGATCTTCAGGAATCATTAGAAATGGACTTTAATAGGGACTGCCCTGATAAGTTTCTTGAGAGAGAAATGCCACTTATCGTTGGAAGGGACTTACATACCATAATCAGATAAGCTTCTCAAATAAAGAGACTGTCGCTTGTCTGATGAAAATAAGCTTCCATGATCAAAATATGATCTAGCTTCTTCTTTAACTAAATGATTCATTTAGAAAGGGTAAAACAAACTTCGTCACATTTCAAGGTCTGTTGCTCCCTGAATATGATTTGGTTTCTTCTTTTACTAAAGGGTAAAATAAACCTCCCCCGTACTTCAAGGTTTGTATGCCATGAACGGGTCTCAGTTTCTTCTTAACTAAAGGGTAAATAAACCTCCCCCATACTTGAAGGTTTGTATGCCCTGAATATGATTCGGTTTCTTCTTTTACTAAAGGGTAAAACAAACTTCTTCACGTTTCAAGGTTTGTTGATCCCTGAATATGATTCAGTTTGTTCTTTTATTAAAGGGTAAAATAAACTTCCCCATACTTCAAGATCTGTTGCCCTGAATATGTTTCAGTTTCTTCTTTTACTAAAGGGTAAAATAAACCTCCCCATACTTCAAGATCTGTTGCCTTGAATATGTTTCAGTTTCTTCTTTTACTAAAGGGTAAAATAAACTTCTTCATGTTTCAAGGTCTTTTGCTCTCTGAATATGATTCAGTTTAAACCTCCCCACTCTTCAAGATGAAAAGGCAATGAAGACCAGCTTCTTGATGGAGATGGCCACTTGATGCTAGTCATGATGAAGATAGGATAAGCTTCTCAGGCGAGAAATACCGCTTATTTGCAAGAGTAGCAATTATAAGCTTCTCGGATGAGAACTGCTCGTAGAGGTTGTAAAATGTAATGTAAGGTTGTAATGTAATGTAAGGTTGTAATGAAGGTTGTAATGAAATGATAAGCTTCTTGTACAAGAACTGTCGCATACCGTCTGTAAAATGTAATGTAAGTTGTAAGATGTAGTGATATAATGTAACGATAAGCTTCTTGTACGAGAACGGTCGCAGATTATGTAAAGATGTAATGATATAATGATAGGCTTCTCAGGTGAGAACTGTCGCATACCGCTGTAAAATATAATGATAAGATTCTCAAATAAAGAGAACGGTTGTTTTCCATGTAAGGTATAATGATAGGCTTCTCAGGTGAGAACTGTCACGTATTGCTGTAGAATGTAATGTAATGATAGGCTTCTCGGAGGAGAACGGTCGCTGGTCAATTGTAAAATGTAATGTAATGTAACGATAAGCTTCTTGTACGAGAACGGTCGCAGATCGTGTAAAGATGTAATGAAGATTGTAATGTAATGATAAGCTTCTCGGATGAGAACGGTCGCTGGTCGGTATTGTGAGATGTAATGATAAGCTTCTCGGATGAGAATCGTCGCATACCAATTGAAGATGTAATGATAAGCTTCTCGGACGAGAACTGGTGCTTATCTGCAAAGGCGTTGTAAGAGGCTCTTCTTGAAAGATAGTGCAAAATAAATGCACGTCCAGGTAGGTTTAGCGACCGACAGGACTGAGGTTCAATCTAGACTCGAGCTAGAAAGAATCTGTCAAACAAGACTCCATTGAGGAAATGAACTCAAATTGGGATTACCTTATCCTGGTACGGACAAGATAACTGAAATAACCATCGTCCACGAGGGTTGAACTCTGTGGGGAAACTGGAAAGGTAGGTATTTTATGCCTAGGGCTGGCGGTCTACTTAGAGAGAACAGACAAACCCAGTTACTCGGCGGTAACGACAAAGGATGGCAAGGATAGCAAACATGTAGATGTTTCTGCATGTGTCAATGCGTATGAAAAATGAAATGCCTACTTATGCTCATGCACATGCATATACTGACAAAACAGATGAGAGGAGGAAACATGAGATGAAATAAACATCTCGATGGGGATACCCGGTGACCTCTGCAACGGTACATCTATCACGGGATAGGAAAAGTTGATGGCAGAACCAAATCTTGCTTCAAAGTTCCAACTTCTCTGAGGAGAAAATAATCCGCTTGGGGATACGGTGTTGTTGCACCCTAAAATTTGCCCAACCTTAATCACTTGGTTTATGTTCCAATCTCATTAGCATTTGCATATAGAGTCATGTACATATGTTACTCATCTGCATAGCATAAGCATAGCAAGTCATTCAACAGGGGACCAATCATTATTCTTATCTCTAGAGGCCTATCAAGAGGGTATTATCCTAATTCAACCTCATTCAAGTCATCAGAAAAGAATTTGAAAGCAGAGAGTTCAATGGATCAAGCAGTTCATCTATCTCCTAACTGAGGGTGTCTGAGGATCAACAAAGGAATTGTGAGCTGTGGGCTGAGCATGGGGAGTATCTAGACACCTTGGAGGACTTAGAAAGTCATTTGGAGAAGAAAACAAGTCATTGGTGTAGTCACAAGAGTTGTGGAGGAAGACAGTCAACTAGGGTTTCATCTGGGTCAACCCTGGGTCAACCCTAGGTCAAAGGATTGTTGGAAAGGCATTGAGGGCTATTGGAGAGATGTGGAGTTCATCATTTGACATGGAGAATAAGGATATGTTGTTATGCTAAGAAGAAATCAAGAGAAATCAAGGAGAAGAGGAGTTTCTAAATTAGGGTTTCTATGTAAAATCCCCTAGTTTAGGTCAAAGTTCCAAGCAAGATAAGTCAAAATGCAAGCTTCAAATGGATCCTTGGCCAACATGAAACTTGTAGAGGATCTCAATACCTTTAATTTTAGTGGTGGAATACATCAAGGAGATTTATAGAACTCAAGTTATGGTCCTTGCAAGTTACAGGTCATCTGAGGTATCTGAAATTTTGTCTGTGAAAGTGACTTGACTTCCAAGCAATTTTTACCCCTCAAGGAGATTTCAAATGAATTTTTGGTCAACATAATAGTTGTTCCTCATTGTCTTAGCTTTCTAGAATGGTATAGTATGCCTTCATATGATTTGTGGAACTCTACTTATGGTCTTGGCAAGCAAAGGGTATTTTGGTCATTTGAGAATTACAGGTCATTTTAACCTATGCCCAAAACTCATACAAGGAAGCTTCAAATGGAAAACTTTACAACATCAAACTTGTTCCAAATGACATTTTGAGTCTAGAAAAGTGACCATGAGAGATTGGAAAGATTCATAGCACAAGGTTTCAAAATTGTTGCATTTAATGAATAAAAATGGACTTAAAAATGAGGTTTTTCATATCTTGGCCAAATGAAGCAAAATTATAGGTCATTTTGAATGGAAAGATCATTCTAAAGACATTGGCTAAAGTGGAATTTTTAGCTTAGTTCATATTTTGTGAGTTATCCATGGTTGCTTGTAATGGAAGATACATAAACCAAATTCAATGGAAAGAATGCAAGGGAAACTTCTCCAAGTTTCTAGGAGGTTCTAACCTCACCTATATATTGATAAGAGATAGTTCATGCCATGGTTGGTGATTTCATTTGTTCAAAACCCCAATTTATACACACTTTCTCCATTTTTGCATAAGCTTTACAAACTCTCTCAAATCTCCATCAATCTTCACATCTTTTGATTGAATCTTCATCATCATCATTCAAGCATCATAATCCACATCAAGATTGGTAGAATTGGAGGAAGAATCATGCTGTTCAAGATAACCATCCAAATTGCAAGAACTTCTCAAGGACAAGATTCAAGAAGTTTGAGCTTAGATCATTGCATACAGAATCAAAGTGGTGGTGTGTGGATCAGTTTCAAGTCCCTGCAAGCATTGATTCAAGGATTTCTATAGTTGTACCTCCATTTTAAACCAGGTTGGATTCCTATTCGAATTGCATGTTTTCAGTTAGCATGATAGGGTTTTGTTAGCTTAGACTGGTTAAGTTAGGTTAGATGATGATATCCACAGAGTTTGGAGAGGTTTAATGGAGTTTGATCATGGTGCACAAATTCTGTTGAGGTTCATAGCACGTGGAATATAGCATGATAATTCTCTGTATATGGCTTGAAATGATCAGGATGAGGTGTAGATTAGTTTAGGATGAGTTTTGGTAAGAACTGAAGCATTTGATAGCAGGTGATAATGGTGGATTTCATCTGTTGCACCTATCGGGTTTGGAGATTGGATGAGTTTTAGGAGGATCTAACACCATGGCTGTGTAGAGGGTGAGGAGGGGAGTGATTTTTGTCTTGGGATCGTGTTAATTCATGGAGAGACCAGGGAGAACGAAGGACTGGAAATTCTGTGCATGGAAGTTGGATTTTCAGAAACCCTAGAATCCAATTGGGGACGATGATGGTCATCCGTTGGATCATCCGTTTGACTTGGACTCAAATCTCAATCGTGTGGCTGCGATTTAATTTGGGAAACGGAGGGAAATTCAAAGAGTGAAATGCCCCGTTTCACTAAAACCCTCAGAGTGGGCTCAGACTCCACTTGCTAATACCACCCCTCCCAGCGCAGGCCCATTGTGTTTTAACTAGGAATGTTGCTATTTACACCATTTTGGATTTTTGTTTTTTGTTGGAATTCTGAAGTGCGTATGGGCCTTGTTCAATTGATATTCACACCCCTTCTCTCAGCCCACCTGAAAAAAACAACTGAAGCGAACTGCTATTCTCACCCCTTCCATTATTTCTTTACAATTTATTTTTTAATTCCCTTTCATTTTTTCATGCATTTTCTAAAAATCATATAAAATTGAAAAAGCATTATTTTTCAATAATTCTTTTTGCATAATTTTCTTTAAAGAGTCTAGAAAATTATAAAAAATAAAAATTGCATTTTATTTTTTATTTGATATTTTTCCCATATTTTCCAAATAAATGCATATTTTAGGTGTTTCATTTCATACATGAATTTGATATTTTTTGTTCTCATAGTTGCTTTAATATTTTTTGTCCATTCTTTTTAGGTTGTTTAGTTTAGATATACAACTTGTAGATACAATTTAGTTCCCATTTTTAGGACTTAATTTTAGGTGTTTAGTTTAGGTGTGAACAACATGAACAAATTAGGGTTTTAAGTGACAATTTAGGAGAATTAACTCATTTCCCTTAGGACTTAGAGATTGAATATTTTAGATATGGGACTATAGGGGATAGGGGTAGTTATGAGATCCCCTTAGAAAAATCAGGATTCCTCTACTGCTATTAATATACTGTATATTTTTGTTTGACTGGTGTGGTGTGCCCTCTGGGGATTACTGTTTGTCTGTGTGGGTATTAGGACTGTCTGGGATTGGGGAAGCTGAAGGCTTGTGATGTTGAAGCCATTGGAGATCCAGATCTTGAAGAACAACTTCCAGAGTTGATGAGGAGATTCCTGCTAGCAGCTGTTGAGGAGATTAGGGTTAGGAGCTAGGCAGAGCTCTAGACTAGAAAGCTTGATTCTCAAACATGGAAGGCCTTGACTGCCTCCATTCCTCTCTGTGATGCAGAGTCTCTCTAAGACATTCACCCCCTTCCTTTGGAAGGCTTGGTGCTACTGTCTAAGGGATAGAACTCTTGAGAGAAAATGTCTTATGTGTTAGTAGCAGTTGGTTTGCCACCCTTGGTGGTCAACTAATTGCCTAACACCCAATTCACTCTGATGATTGATCCCTCAGCATGGAGGATATGACTTGAAGAAAAGCCATTGTAGACTGAAGATTGGTGACCAAAGCCCTTGCTTGAAGACTGTGGAGATAGAGAGTGATGCTTGTTGAAGCTTGTAGCTGATTGGAGATGACTTGAAGATGGATATTGATGCAGAGCTGCTGTAGCTGTTTATTTTTTGCTGTATTTCATTTCTTGATGTATTGATTGGTTTTCCTGACTGTATTGTTTGCTGTTTACCCTGTTGGGTTGAAAGTGAAGCCTGTTCACTTTTGCCTATTGTTTTCTAGGTTCGAGGTTGAGTGGGACTCCCTTGCCTCGCTTGTATTGCTGCATTCATGCATTTTACCTTATTACTGTATATATATCTAATATTGTTTCTGTTTCCGTTTATTCCCTTAGGATCTCTGTTTCTCTCTGTGAAAGAGAGGAGCATGATAGACACTAGGTCTTAACCCATGCATGACAACATTAGGATAGTTTGGTTCCCTTCGCAACCGTAGCTTAGAGTTCTGTCTCTTCTTCCTCAAAACGAACAGAAAAACACAATAAGACTTCAAACACAATAAAAGACACTTCTTCCGTAAAAGAATGTGAACTCATCAAGACGTCATTTTTGTCCGCTTGGACTGCTAATCAGAAAAACCTTTTTCAGAAGGAATAAAATCAACCAAGACAAGCTTGTGTCTTCCGTAGCCCGAACTACGTTTGCTCTGATCTTTCATGTCGTATGAAAGTACGTAGGCATAGGATGCGATATCCTAGAGAGCAACCTTCCCCTCCTTTCCCGTAGGTAGGCGAACTACGTTGACTCTGATTTCTCGTTCCAGACGGGGATACGTAGGCATAAAGTGCGATACTTTGCCGAGTCATTTTTACTTTCATTTTACTTTCTTTTTAACCCTTGACCTATAGTTTAGATAGAATAACAATCCATACCCGAAAACAAGCGTGGATCCCGTCGAGTACGACGGACGTGAGGGGTGCTAATACCTTCCCCTTGCGTAACCGACTCCCGAACCCAGGTTTTGGTTGCGACGACCATACCTTTCCCGTGTTGTGCGAGGTTTACTCTGAGCGTTTCCTTTCTCTCCCGTGGGATAAATAACGCACGGTGGCGACTCTTCTGTTCAGCCGGCGCCGATTTTCGCAGTAGCGACAGCTGGCGACTCTGCTGGGGATCCAACGTCCCCTGGCTGCTAAGGACTGCGATAGTTCTTACGCATTTGGGATCCAACGTCCCTTAAGAGAGTCAATCCTAACGCTTGTTTTCCCGTCGAGGATTTTGTATGGATTTATATTTCTGACCTTTATTTTCAGCATTATATATATTGATTATTGTTGCTGTTGGGGTGATTACGGGTGTTCTGATATTGAGTGAGAAGCCGGACCTGGGCTTGAGTGCACCTTAGACTTAGAGTAGAGATTAGTGGGCGCGCACGTGCTTTGCATGTCCTAGTGTCCCGCGAAATCTACGCTCAGACGAGGTTCTTCTGGTTGGCCTCCTGTCCTGCCCTTTGGGTGGCTTGGGTTGCTGGTTAGTTGGATTGTCGACTCTGGGGACCGATCATTTGGAAGTTGGCTAAGTGAGGCCTCTTTAGGATTTGGTGATGCCACTCCTTCTGGGAATCGTATCATCAACCCTGAAAGTCTGTGACGCCGACGACCGCATAGGATGCCATACCTTTGTCAGTTACCAGGACATCCACCTGTGAGAGGGTTTGGGGATATGCAGGTAACTAGACTTTCAGACTACCGGTTATTTCTTGATCAGAGATCCTGGGTATTTACGGAGTTATGAGGTCTGCCAGAGACCATTTGGAGATGTGTTCTGAGGTCTGTCAGAGACCATTTGGAGATATGATTTGAGGTCTACCAGAGACCAGTCTGAGTTATGGTTTGAGGTCTGTCAGAGACTGTTGTTGGAGCTTTGTTGTAGGTCTATCCGAGACCATGGTTTGAGGACTTCTAGAGAGTCTATCTGAGACTTCTTGATATGGTTCAGGCTATTCAGCTATGGCAGTTGGTCCTTGTTGCATGTTACTTGCATTGCATTGTTTACATACTCATTATCATTGCATCCCACTAACGTGTGTCTGTGCTGCAGGTGCATTTGCATCCCCCCGGTTCTAGTGTCTGGACTTCTAAGTATTTGATCATGGCTGGCTTGAGGATGACCGTTGCGTATAAGCTACCTATCCCCGATATTACTCCTCTCCTGGGTCTGATTTCTCTTGCAGATGAGGATGTCCGTAGAAGCTTCAGGCAGAGTTACGGACGATTATTGGGTTTAGTTCACAGGTCCGCTGATGATGAATTGAATGGGTTGTACACCTTAATGCAATTCTATAACCCGGCTTTGAGATGTTTCACGTTTGCGGATTTTGTCTTGGGGCCTACCATGGAGGAGTATGTAGAGTTTACTGAGCTGCCAGTTCAGAATGCAGTTCCTTTTATTCACTCAGCCGCTGAGCCCAATTTGGAGGATTTAGCCAAGGCCCTGCATATGAATGCTTCTGACTTGTTGATGACTACGTGGCGAGGGGTTCCGGGTTTTTCTCTTCAGTTTCTGGTTGGCAAGGCTCAAGAGTACGCCAAGAATGGGTGTTGGGTGGTCTTTAACGCTATTTTGGCCCTCTGCATTTATGGGATAGTGCTGTTCCCTAACTTCCCGAACTTCGTGGACATGGATGCATTTCATCTATTTGCTGCCGGTAACCCAGTACCAACACTGATCGGGGACTTTTACCATTCGATGCACTATAGGAATGAGAACAGGAGAGGCAAGAATGTCTCCTGTTGCGTACCTTTGCTGTATATGTGGTTCAAGAGCCATTTTCCATCGAGGGGACCTTTCATGGACAATGCAATCACGCCCGACTGGCCAGAGCATATGATGAGGTTAACTTCTGAAGACGTTGATTGGTTTGATAGAGATCTGCTGGGATCCGAGCTTATCTTCAGTTGTTCTGGTTACCCTAATGTCCCGCTGATAGGGAGGAAAGGGTGTATCAACTACAATCCTTTTTTGTTCGTCCGTCAGTTCGGATATGCACTGAAGAACCCGCCAAAGGAGGAAGAAGTACAGGAATCTCTGTACTTCACCGGAGACGTGAAGGGGGAGTTATTAGCCAAGTTGCAGCATGCCTGGACGCGAATTAACCGAAGAGGGAAGCCGTTGTTAGGAAAGAATGACTGTCAGGCCTACGCACCTTACAGAGAGTGGATTCGGGAGAGAGCCAGTCAGTTGAGGATGCCATTTCCAGATGCACCAGTTCTTGTTCCTATTCCGGTAGCAGAGCCAACTACTGTTTCTAAGGAGGCCTACGAGCAAGTTGTGAAAGAAAAAGAAGCCTTGATGAAGATCAACGAAGGGTTAGAGCAAGAGTTAGCCCAGATACGCAGTGAGAAAAACAAGGTCGTCCATGCTTTCCAACAGCAGATTGAGCTAATGAACGGATTAGGGGCTGAGTTGACTGAGGAGAGAAAGAAGCGCGAACGTCTAGGGCAAGAGTTCAGAAGCTCACATGACATGCTTGAATCCAAGAAGAAAGCGCTTGACATCGCTCACCGAGAGATCTCTTCTTGCAATAAGACCTGGAATGCCACGCTCACTAACAATAAGAAGAGGGAGGATAAGTTGAAGCAGCAAATCTCCGACCTTGAAGAGCAGTTGAAGTCCAGCATCAAGAAGTGTGAAGAAGAAGTGATGACCCGGTATAGTCTCCAGAATGCACTGAACAAGGCCATCAAAGGCAGAGATGAAGTTGTGTCTCAGAAGCGTAAACTAGAAGATCGCTTCGGAGACGGGGCATGGGAAGAAACTGCTGAAGACGTGCGCCGGGTTCTTAAGAAAAGGAATCAGCTTGTTGAGGGGCTGCTTGCTCGACCCAGCCATCCGGAGACCAAGAAGCTGCTAGAAGAGTACCAGACTTACGGGAGGATTTGATCATTTCATGTAGTAACTTGTATGCTTTATTTGCATAGTGCTGACCATCACCAGGATTGTTGGTTGAGGTCATGCTTTCTCTTTGTACTCTCAGTAACATTGTATTCTTGGCCTATTGGTTTTCTCAGCAATATATGAGGCTTTCTGTGATTCAACTCCGATCTTTGTACTGTTAGCACCGGCACCTTCACACTAGAATCGGGGAACGAATTTCCCTAATGCACAGACACACATTGCATTGCATTCATATTCATATTGCATTACAGGAAATCTTTGGATGGTGTCTTATTTCCTGACCCGTACCAGGTACTTTTCAGGATTGCAGATCAGCACCCGCACCGCTATTCTACTCGGACCAACTGTCGAAGAATCATGGATCAAATACAGAATGAGATGCAAGATGTGCGTGAGAAGCTAGCTCTCTTTATGCAGACCATGGAGGCTATTGCAAAAGGTCAGGAGAATTTGCAAGCCATGGTCCAACCTCTGTTGGCCCGAAATACTGGTCACGGCAACGAGGATCATCAGTCTGTGCGAGTCGATACTGCTCATGGAGATGGCACTCCCACGCCAATGGCTCCGCCTGTAGTCAATATACCTGCTGCTAATGTCAACAACGCTACCGCTGCTGTGAATGGTAACGTCGGAGTTGGGAATGAGACTGCTGTCCATAATGTTGGGCTTGGTGATGTCAACTTGGGTGATAATATGGGAGGCAACGGCTTTGTCAATGCTGGATTCGAATTCAATGATCAGGGATTCGATAACACTGGGAAATATGGTTTCAATGCTCAAGGCTTTGGGCAAGATGGTTATGGTGTGACCAATCAGGGCTATGGAGGTTTCGGAAATGGAAACGACGCTGGGTTTATGGCTTTTGGGCATGCTGGTGGTGTTCAGGGATACGGCAATAGAGGCCGAGGTCCGGTGATGAATCAGATTAGAGCTGGCCAAAATAATGGATATGATGGGTATGGAGCTGGGAATGGTATATGGCAAGAAGATCAGCAGGAGGACGCTTTCTCCGGCGGAGGTTTCGAAGGGCCGATGGATGACTCCCAGAAAATCAGAATGCTGGAAGAGCAGATGAGGGGGGTTCTGAACCAAAGTGTTATGGGCTTGGACATGGCAACAATGGGTCTGGTACCTGGATTGAGGGTGCCAATCAAATTCAAAGCTCCTACGTTTGATAAGTATAAAGGGGACACATGTCCGAAAGTGCACGTGCGGGCTTATTACAGAAAGATGTCTGCGTACTCAACTGATGAGAGAATGCTAATGCATTTCTTTCAGGATAGTCTGTCGGGTCCTTCCTTAGAGTGGTATATGGGGTTGGAGCCAACCAATATCAAGACATGGAAGCAATTGGCAGAGGCATTTGTAGCTCACTACAAGTATAACAGCGATTTGGCACCCAATCGGGTCCAATTGGCAGGGCTGTCGCAGAAGAAGGGGGAGAGCTTTAAAGAGTACGCGCAAAGGTGGCGCGATATGGCTGCCAGGGTCCGTCCTCCTGTAGAAGACAAGGAAATGAATGACATGTTCGTCGGCACATTCACAGGCTTGTTTCATGACATGCTGTTTCATACATCTCTGGCCAGCTTTTCAGACCTAATTCTGATGGGAGAAAAGATTAAGCGTAACATTAAGCAAGGAAAGTTCCAGGTTGAGGAATCAACTGCATCTGGCAGTAATAGGAAGGCTTTTGGTGGGCGTCGTCAGGGCGAGGCAAGCGTAGTGTTTGGAGGCCGAGGCCGAGGCCGAGGCAGGGGACGAAACCAATATCATCAGCCGCAGCAGGTGGCGAGTGTTACTATCCCATATCAGCAACAACCACTTCAACAACAACAACCGGTTCAGCAGCAGCCAATGCAACAGCAACAACAGCAGCAGCCTCAGTAGGGGGCACAGCAGGCTCAGCGAAGATTCCAGGGTGGTAAACCAATAAGAGTGTTTGAGAAGCCTCCCTCAACCTACGCAGATTTGTTGCAGACATTGTTGGGTTTAAACCTGGTAGAGAAGAGAACTCTGGCACCGATAACGGGAACTCCTCCGTATGGTTATGATGCAAGCAGGCACTGTGAGTTTCATTCTGGGGCTCCGGGCCACGATATAGAAGGTTGTCATGCTTTTAAGCACGTTGTGCAGGATCTTCTGGACAATAAGACTATCAATTTCGGAACGGCAGGTCCGAATATAATGCAGAAACCCATGCCTAATCACGGGGCAAACACCATTCTGACTGAGGAAGGGTTGAATCTGATTATGAATGTCGACGATTTAAAGACGCCACTGAGCGAGATCAAAAGCAGATTGTTGCAAGGGGGTGTTTTTCCAGGATGTGACGAGTATTGCTTAGAATGCTGGACCCTAGCTGGGGGGTGTGATGATTTGAAGAAAGGCATTCAGGCTTTAATTGATGGAGGCACATTGCAGTTTGACCGAGCAGCAACTGAAGAGCCCGCAGGGGCAGTAGCAGATGATCAAAGTGATGTGGCCACTGTAACGATTCCTCGGAAGACAATCACTATTGCAGCACCGGTCCAGCGACCACCGATCACCATAACTAAGGCCGGACCAATCCCGTACGAGAACAAGAAAGCAGTCCCCTGGTCATATGGGTTGGAGGTGTATTGTGACGGAATAAAGATTGATGTTAATAAGCAGCCAGCCGAGACTGTCGATAACGTTGTTGGTTCAGGAGGTATGACAAGGAGTGGCAGGATCTTTATATCACCTGAGGTGGAGGCCGAAAGGCTAGCAAAAGGAAAAGGGAAAGTGGTTGAGAATATCCCAGTGCAAGCAAGCGAAAAAGAAGCAGCATCGAAGGATGTAGAAGAGTTCATGCGCTTGATTCGAAAAAGTGATTATAAGATTGTGGAGCATCTGCAACAGACGCCGTCCAAAATATCCATCTTGTCATTGCTCTTATGTTCTGAAGCTCACAGAAATGCTTTGCTGAAAGTCCTGGATACTTCCTTTGTACCCCAAGACGTCTCTGTAAATCAGCTGGAAGGAGTGTTGGCACATGTAAATGCAGGCCACAGCTTAGGCTTTACCGACTTCGATTTGACCCCTAAAGGGAGAGATCATAATATGGCGCTACACATATCTGTTGAGTGTAGAGGATCGGTAATGTCGCATGTATTGGTCGACACCGGATCGTCTTTGAATGTGATGCCTAAGAAAGCGATGATGAAGCTAGATGTCAGAGGAATCCTGTGCACGCCCAGTGACTTGGTAGTCAGAGTGTTTGACGGCACGCGGAGAACAGTCTTTGGATCGATAACATTGCCCCTGTAAGTAGGGCCGGAGGTGTTCACCACTGAGTTTTATATCATGGATATACAGCCTGCGTATAGCTGCCTGCTTGGAAGACCTTGGATTCATGGGGCTGGGGCAGTCACGTCCACCCTGCATCAGAAGCTAAAATATATGGTCGGATACAGCGTAGTCACCGTATGCGGAGAAGAAGACATCCTGGTCAGCCATCTATCGTCATTCAAATATGTGGAGGTCGACGGAGAGATCCACGAGACACCTTGCCAGGCATTCGAAGGGTTGCGTATCAAGGACAAAGGTCCCGGGCCGAGCAAAGTGCCCGAGATAGCCGTCTCGTCGTATAAAGAAGCTCAAGCTCTAGTGGAGGCAGGAGAAGCAAAGGGTTGGGGCAAAGTGCTGGATATTCCTGTGAAGATGGACCGGTTCGGGCTAGGGTACCAACCGTCGTCGTCAACACCTGTTGTGGGGGCGCCCCGTTTCAGAGGGCCAATCACCATCTCTTCCAGTGGAGTATGTCATGAAACCATCAACGCTGCTTCGGAGTCTGACGAAGGAGACAGCGACTGTGATATGGATGCCTGGATCCAGCCAAGCACGCCAGGACAGGGACTGTGCAACTGGTCTATTCAGGAGCTTGTTCCTGTGACTCTTAAACAGTAATGCTTTGCTTTATTAATTGTTGAATAATCTGATGTCTTGCCCGGGGCATCAGGATTTGCTTAGGGCTGTGTTGTTATGAACATTGCGCGTTAATCATTAAATAAATGGCGTTTTTTCATGTGCAAATACTGTAATCTCTGTCTTTCTTGTTTTGTTTTTTTTTCCCAATAAAATGGCAACGTGGTTATTCGCTTTATACGCATTTTGAAGCACTTAACCATTCCTTTTGCAGGATAACATTTTCAGATGACGTCCTTGAACCACCTATGACTCGTCCTGACTTTGAACACCCGGTATTTCAGGCCGAAGAAGAGGTTGTCGAAGATAGCAACGTTCCTGAAGAACTGTCTTGGTTGGTGAAGCAAGAGGAAAGAACCATTCTGCCTCACGACGAGGTCATCGAAGTTATCAACTTGGGGTCGGAAGGGGTTGAGAAGAATATTCGTATCGGGGCCGCACTGCAGGGCGATATCAAGCGGAGACTGGTTGAAATGCTCCGAGAGTATAGTGATGTATTCGCATGGTCGTATGAAGATATGCCAGGGCTCGATACAGATATGGTTGTGCATCGCCTGCCACTGAAAGAAGATTGCCCGCCGGTTAAACAAAAGCTTCGCAGAACTCGGCCAGATATGGCAGTGAAGATCAAAGAGGAAGTTCAAAAACAGTGGGACGATGGTTTCCTGGATGTGACAAAATACCCCTCATGGGTTGCCAACATCGTACCAGTGCCAAAGAAAGATGGCAAGGTTCGAATGTGCGTGGATTATAGAGATTTGAATAAAGCAAGCCCAAAGGACGATTTTCCGCTTCCTCATATTGACGTGCTAGTTGATAATACTGCTCAATACTCCGTATTCTCCTTCATGGATGGCTTCTCGGGCTACAATCAGATTAAAATGGCGCCAGAGGATATGGAGAAGACCACTTTCATAACGCCTTGGGGAACATTTTGCTACAAAGTGATGCCCTTTGGTTTGAAAAATGCTGGGGCAACATATCAGCGTGCGATGACGACTCTTTTTCATGATATGATGCATAAAGAGATCGAAGTTTATGTTGACGATATGATTGCCAAATCCCAGACGGAGGAAGAGCATCTGGTGAATTTGCTGAAGCTATTTAAAAGGCTTAGGAAGTTCAGGCTGAGGCTGAACCCTAACAAATGCACCTTCGGGGTGAGATCGGGTAAACTGCTGGGGTTTATCGTAAGCGAAAGAGGAATAGAGGTCGATCCTGCTAAAATAAAAGCGATTCAAGAAATGCCGACGCCTAAAACAGAGAAAGAGGTGCGCGGGTTTTTAGGGAGGTTGAACTACATCGCTCGGTTCATATCTCACCTAACGGCCACGTGTGAACCATTATTCAAGCTGTTGAAAAAAGATCAAGCTGTAACATGGAACGAAAATTGTCAAAAGGCGTTCGATAAAATAAAGCAGTATTTGCAGGAGCCTCCTATTTTGATACCCCCGGTGGCAGGGAGACCCTTGATAATGTATTTGACGGTTCTTGAGGGAAGCATGGGTTGTGTTCTCGGTCAACACGACGAGACAGGAAGAAAAGAGCATGCGATCTATTACTTGAGTAAGAAATTTACAGATTGTGAATCTCGATACTCAATGCTTGAGAAAACTTGTTGCGCGCTAGCCTGGGCCGCCAAGCGTTTGAGGCAATACATGCTGAATCATACAACCATGCTCATCTCGAAGATGGATCCTATCAAATATGTATTCGAAAAGCAGGCGTTGTCTGGGAGAATTGCCCGTTGGCAGATGGTCTTGACTGAATATGACATCCAATACGTCTCGCAAAAGGCAATAAAGGGGAGTGTGTTGTCTGAGTATCTGGCGGAGCAGCCTATTGAAGATTACCAATCGATGAGGTTTGATTTTCCTGACGAGGATATCATGTACCTAAAGATGAAAGATTGTGAAGAGCCGTTGCCAGACGAAGGACCAGAGTTGGGTTCCAAATGGAAGATGATATTTGACGGAGCTGTGAATGCCTACGGTAGCGGAATAGGGGCAATTATCACTACGCCACACGGGTCGCACATCCCGTTTACTGCCCGATTGACCTTTGCCGTTACCAATAATGAGGCCGAATACGAAGCTTGTATAATGGGGCTTGAAGAAGCCATTGATTTGCGAATCAAGCATCTCGACGTATACGGAGACTCAGCTCTGGTGGTGAATCAGATCAAAGGGGAATGGGAGACGCGTCAGCCCAATTTGATACATTACATGAATTATGCAAGGAGATTGTTGCCTTTCTTCGACAAGGTGGAATTGTATCACGTACCGCGGGCAGAGAATCAAATGGCTGACGCCCTGGCCACTTTGTCTTCCATGTACAAAGTCAACTTCTGGAACGAGGCTCCCCGAATCGTTCTCTCTCGGCTTGACAGGTCAGCTTATGTATTTGCTATTGATGAAGCGTCCGATGACAAACCGTGGTATTTTGATATCCTTAATTTCCTGAAGAATAAAGAGTATCCGGCTGGGGCATCCAGTCAAGATCAGAAGACTCTCAGGAGATTAGCAGGCAATTTCTATTTGAATCCGGATGGCGTCTTATACAGAAGAAACCACGATTTGGTGATGTTGCGTTGTGTAGACAAAAAAGAGGCAAAGCTGCTCATGGAGGAAATACACGAAGGTACCTTTGGTACGCATGCTGGTGGGCATGCTATGACAAGAAAGCTGCTGCGGGCAGGTTATTTTTGGCTGACTATGGAAACTGATTGTTTCAAGTTTGCAAGGAAGTGCCACAAGTGCCAAATCTATGCTGACAAGATCCATGTGCCTCCAAGTCCTCTGAATGTGATGTCATCGCCATGGCCATTCTCGATGTGGGGAATCGATATGATTGGAAAGATCGAGCCGACAGCTTCTAATGGGCACCGGTTCATTTTAGTAGCAATCGATTATTTCACCAAGTGGGTGGAAGCGGCGTCATATGCAAATGTAACGAAGCAAGTGGTGGCCAGATTCATCAAGAGAGATATCATTTGCCGATATGGGATCCCCGATCGGATAATCACAGACAACGGTTCAAACCTGAACAACAAAATGATGAAGGAGCTCTGTCAGAATTTCAAGATCGAACATCACAACTCCTCCCCTTACCGACCCAAGATGAATGGCGCTGTTGAAGCGGCCAATAAGAATATCAAGAAGATCGTTCAGAAAATGGTGGTGACCTATAAGGATTGGCACGAGATGCTACCTTTCGCTTTGCACGGTTATCGTACGACGGTACGCACATCAACCGGGGCAACCCCGTTCTCGTTAGTATACGGAATGGAAGCAGTGCTACCATTAGAAGTTGAGATCCCTTCTCTGAGGGTATTGCGAGACGTTCAGCTGGACGAGGCAGAATGGGTGAAAGACAGGTTGAACCAGTTGAGTTTGATGGACGAAAAGAGGTTAGCTTCTCTAGCATATGGTCGTTTGTACCAGAGCCGAATGAAGAAAGCATATGACAAAAGGATACATCCGCGAAGCTTTCAGACGGGCGACCTTGTGCTGAAAAGGATTCTCCCGCCGCAAGCAGATCACAGGGGCAAGTGGACCCCCAACTACGAAGTGCCATATGTTGTCAGGAAAGTCTTTTCAGGAGGAGCGTTGTTGCTGTCCACCATGGACGGTGAAGACTTTACGTCACCTGTGAATTCGGACGCAGTTAAAAAATACTTTGCTTGAAATTGACCCGCTGGACAAAAAAAAAAAAAGAGAGTCCAGGCAAGAATGGGGCATCCTGGCGAACCGAAAACAGAATGAAAGGTTCGGGCAAAAGTTAGGGATAAAATTGAAAAATGTACACCCGCGAAGTTGAAAACCTACACTGGGCGGCTTCGGCAAAAAAGGGTATCCCGGTGAACTGAAAACCCGTAAAGGGCGGTTCACGCAAAAGTTAGGGATTTGAAAAGCAAATGACTGCGGTCCGAATTTGATATTACAGTAAGCATCAGTGCGGGAGGATACCTGAGGGATCGGCTATCTGATACAACCTCTTCGGAAGTGTGAATACCTGGGAAGCATCAGAGTCAGATGAGTCATAGGAGGATCAATTCGTGGTGTTCGTCTGCATCACGTTGCCGACATGTGTACAAAATCTAATTTGTCAAAGTATTTATACTTATTGTGCATACTTGTGTATTTGTTTCGCGTAGCTTCCTCATTTCAGGAGTTACATCCCGTGTACAAAACTTCGCCCATTCAGGGGCCCAATCAATAAAATATGTTATTCAGTACTTGATGCTGGTTCTTTACTGTTTTGTGCATGATAAAACGCCTAAGTTTATGGAAACTAACATGTGTATAACCTCACTGGCCCTTGCCAACATTTGCTAAAGCTTTGAATTAACTGAAAATAACGTCACTAACCTGAATTGAGTTGGTTGTATAGGCTTGTCTTGGCTTGTTTGTGTTGTTGCAGGTTTCATGGTCGTACGAGGAACATGATCAAAAGATTGCAGTAACGAAAGACGCGTTCTCCACGCAGGTCATGCATGATCTTACTGAAGAAGGATCGAACTCCCCAGCTAGTCGTAGCCTATCCAGAAGGCATGTTCCAACAAAGCCATTTATTCTCAACAGAATTGACGATTCCAAGACTATAAGGCTGTGGTGAGCTGTATCCAGGCAGTTTACCTCTCCCCGCAGGGTCATTTACTCTCCCCCAGGGGAGTCGGTTGATTTTCCCAAGAGAATCATCCCATCCCCAGCGGAAGTCTCTTCTCAGCAAGTGTTTTCATTCCTCCCCGTGGAACTCGAAGACTAAGACTCTCCCCGGCAGAGTTGGTGTGAGTCCTGGCATTTATTTTGTCAGAATACCGTGTGATATCCGTTCACTTTCCAGCATAAGTCCGATCATACCAAGCGCATTTGTTATTCTCCAGCAAAGTTGTATTCCCAGCAGGGTATTACTTCAACGAGGTGTTTGGTTCAAGTTCCCCAATTTTTCCCAGCCAAGTCGACTTCTTCTTCCAGCATTTATTTTGCTGGGACAATTCTGTAGCATCTGGCTATCCCCAGCGGAGTTGGCATTATCTTCAGCATTTATTTTGCTGAAGCAGTTCCTGTACCCAGCAGTTCGAGTCTGCATTTGCATCCACCAAATAAACGTGTAGCATTCCCATGTTGAATGGAGCATTGCATCATTGTCGAACGCATGCGTTTTGAAACATAAACTAAGTTGGCTAACCGTTTGTTCCAAGTATTGTTTCTCTTGCAGGAAGAGAGAGCCCTTGCTCAGGTGAATCAATAAACGTTCGAAGTCTCGGCAGGAGACATTCAACGAAGTGTCAGCTTTGGCGCTACTCCCCACAGAGTCAGCAGGATAAGTTTCTCTTTGTCTCCAAGCAGAGTTACTTACTTCCCCGCCAGGTTTCTTGTTGAAGTTTCTCTAGTCCAATCAGCGGATGGCTTCCTTCAAAGTTGTTGTTACGTCAGCATTAAAAGGTTTCATGAATCAGAATTTCAGAGGCTACCGCCGGTCATCAGAACAGGCGTCCGGAAGTTTGGTTTCCAAATGTCCCCAGTAGAGGCAGCCTCAAAATGGCTGTAACGTCAGTGATAAGAAGTTTGTGGACCAATGGAAGGATGAGTCCTAACGTGGACAATTTTATTGACGAGTTTCTTCGTGCTAGAGAAGTGGTGTCCTAACGTGGACAGATTTATTTCCCCGGATTGATGGGAGGTGCTAGTCCTAACGTGGACAGGTTCGATTTTTTAGGATTGTTGGAATGTGGAGTCCTAACGTGGACATTTCCTCAAGTTGACGATACGTGCTAGTCCTAACGTGGACAGATTCGAGTTCTCAGCATTGATTGAGTGTGGAGTCCTGACGTGGACAAGAGTTGGTTACTCTTCGTGTTGGTGTCCTGAAGTGGACAATTTGTTTCCAGCAGATAGCTTTATTCGTAATAGTGAAATGTGCGTCCTGACGTGGACAAGTTTATAGTTCTTCGTGATGACAAGATGCGAGAGTCCTGGCGTGGACAAATTTATCCTTCTTTGTGTTGTTGGCAAAAATATGAGCCCTGATGTGGACAAGTTATTTCCCAGCAAGTCGAAGACGTGCAAGTCCTAACGTGGACAGGTTCTATTATTTCATCCGAGAAAGATGTGAGTCCGGACGTGGACAAGTTATTTCCCCAGCGGGTCGAAGGTGCATGAGTCCTGACGTGGACAATTCTTCAGCAAGTCGACATGTGAGTCCTTACGTGGACAAATCGAAAGAAAATGTGTTTCCTTACGTGGAAAAGAAGTTTGATTCCTAACGTGGAAAGTTTATTCCATACGTGGAAAGAGAAGGTTCAGTTCCTTGCGTGGAAGAGCAAGTGTATTCCTTACGTGGAAAGATTGAGTCCTTACGTGGACTTATCAAGAGCATTCCTTACGTGGAAGAAAAATGGTTTCCTTACGTGGAAAGACGAGTTTATTCCTTACGTGGAAAGATTGAGTCCTTACGCGGACATATCAAGATTGATCGCCAACGTGGAAAGACGAGTTTATTCCTTACGTGGAAAGATTGAGTCCTTACGCGGACATATCAAGATTGATCGCCAACGTGGAAAGAGAAGTTGTTTCCTTACGTGGAAAAGTTTAGTCCTGACGCGGACAGATCAAAGAAGTTATTCCTAACGTGGAAGAAGAAGATGGATTCCTTACGTGGAAAGGTGAGTCCTAATGTGGACGATGTATTACTGGCATGCAGAAGTTTAGTCCTAACATGGACTGATTTAGATCAAGATTAATTCCTAACGTGGAAAGATGGAGATTCCTGACGTGGAAAGAAAGGTTATTAATTACGTGGAAAGGTGAGTCCTAACGTGGACGGTGTTATTCCTAACGTGGAAGAGTTTATTCCTAACATGGACGATTTATTTCTGACGAGAAGGCAGACGAGCCATCCCCAGCAAAGTGGTTGAAGTTTTTCCAAATTGACAAAGCAGGCGTCCTGACGTAGACAGTGTTCTGTCTCTGCGATGATAGAATCTTTTTCAGAACGATGAAAATAATCCCCAGCACGGTCGCGCGAGATCAGTGGGTTGTCATAACAGTCAGATCCAGCTGATGAATGTCGTTCCTCAAGCAGGAGCGCATTTCATTTCTGCGGTTGGCAAATTTATGGGTTCTTAGTATTCAACCGTCTCGTGCCGCGAATGTCTGAAGGCTCCGGGCTCTTCACCCAATCGGGTCCAAGTCGCTTGAATAGGGGCAACTGTTGCACCCTAAAATTTGCCCAACCTTAATCACTTGGTTTATGTTCCAATCTCATTAGCATTTGCATATAGAGTCATGTACATATGTTACTCATCTGCATAGCATAAGCATAGCAAGTCATTCAACAGGGGACCAATCATTATTCTCATCTCTGGAGGCCTATCAAGAGGGTATTATCCTAATTCAACCTCATTCAAGTCATCAGAAAAGAATTTGAAAGCAGAGAGTTCAATGGATCAAGCAGTTCATCTATCTCCTAACTGAGGGTGTCTGAGGATCAACAAAGGAATTGTGAGCTGTGGGCTGAGCATGGGGAGTATCTAGACACCTTGGAGGACTTAGAAAGTCATTTGGAGAAGAAAACAAGTCATTGGTGTAGTCACAAGAGTTGTGGAGGAAGACAGTCAACTAGGGTTTCATCTGGGTCAACCCTAGGTCAAAGGATTGTTGGAAAGGCATTGAGGGCTATTGGAGAGATGTGGAGTTCATAATTTGACATGGAGAATAAGGATATGTTGTTATGCTAAGAAGAAATCAAGAGAAATCAAGGAGAAGAGGAGTTTCTAAATTAGGGTTTCTATGTAAAATCCCCTAGTTTAGGTCAAAGTTCCAAGCAAGATAAGTCAAAATGAAAGCTTCAAATGGATCCTTGGCCAACATGAAACTTGTATAGGATCTCAATACCTTTAATTTGAGTGGTGGAAGACATCAAGGAGATTTATAGAACTCAAGTTATGGTCCTTGCAAGTTACAGGTCATCTGAGGTATCTGAAATTTTGTCTGTGAAAGTGACTTGACGTCCAAGCCATTTTTACCCCTCAAGGAGATTTCAAATGAATTTTTGGTCAACATAAGAGTTGTTCCTCATTGTCTTAGCTTTCTATAATGGTATAGTATGCCTTCATATGATTTGTGTAACTCTACTTATGGTCTTGGCAAGCAAAGGGTATTTTGGTCATTTGAGAATTACAGGTCATTTTAACCTATGCCCAAAACTCATACAAGGAAGCTTCAAATGGAAAACTTTACAACATAAAACTTGTTCCAAATGACATTTTGAGTCTAGAAAAGTGACCATGAGAGATTGGAAAGATTCATAGCACAAGTTTTCAAAATTGTTGGATTTAATGAATAAAAATGGACTTAAAAATGAGGTTTTTCATATCTTGGCCAAATGAAGCAAAATTATAGGTCATTTTGAATGGAAAGATCATTCTAAAGACATTGGCTAAAGTGGAATTTTGAGCTTAGTTCATATTTTGTGAGTTATCCATGGTTGCTTGTAATGGAAGATACATAAACCAAATTCAATGGAAAGAATGCAAGGGAAACTTCTCCAAGTTTCTAGGAGGTTCTAACCTCACCTATATATTGATAAGAGATAGTTCATGCCATGGTTGGTGATTTCATTTGTTCAAAACCCCAAGTTATACACACTTTCTCCATTTTTGCATAAGCTTCACAAACTCTCTCAAATCTCCATCAATCTTCACATCTTTTGATTGAATCTTCATCATCATCATTCAAGCATCATAATCCACATCAAGATTGGTAGAATTGGAGGAAGAATCGTGCTGTTTAAGATAACCATCCAAATTGCAAGAACTTCTCAAGGACAAGATTCAAGAAGTTTGAGCTTAGATCATTGCATACAGAATCAAAGTGGTGGTGTGTGGATCAGTTTCAAGTCCCTGCAAGCATTGATTCAAGGATTTCTATAGCTGTACCTCCATTTTAAACTAGGTTGGATTCCTATTCGAATTGCATGTTTTCAGTTAGCATGATAGGGTTTTGTTAGCTTAGACTGGTTAAGTTAGGTTAGATGATGATTTCCACAGAGTTTGGAAAGGTTTAATGGAGTTTGATCATGGTGCACAAATTCTGTTGAGGTTCATAGCACGTGGAATATAGCATGATAATTCTCTGTATATGGCTTGAAATGATCAGGATGAGGTGTAGATTAGTTTAGGATGAGTTTTGGTAAGAACTGAAGCATTTGATAGCAGGTGATAATGGTGGATTTCATCTGTTGCACCTATCGGGTTTGGAGATTGGATGAGTTTTAGGAGGATCTAACACCATGGCTGTGTAGAGGGTGAGGAGGGGAGTGATTTTTGTCTTGGGATCGTGTTAATTCATGGAGAGACCAGGGAGAACGAAGGACTGGAAATTCTGTGCATGGAAGTTGGATTTTCAGAAACCCTAGAATCCAATTGGGGACGATGATGGTCATCCGTTGGATCATCCGTTTGACTTGGACTCAAATCTCAATCGTGTGGCTGCGATTTAATTTGGGAAACGGAGGGAAATTCAAAGAGTGAAACGCCCCGTTTCACTAAAACCCTCAGAGTGGGCTCAGACTCCACTTGCTAATACCACCCCTCCCAGCGCAGGTCCATTGTGTTTTAACTAGGAATGTTGCTATTTACACCGTTTTGGATTTTTGTTTTTTGTTGGAATTCTGAAGCGCGTATGGGCCTTGTTCAATTGATATTCACACCCCTTCTCTCAGCCCACCTGAAAAAAACAACTGAAGCGAACTGCTATTCTCACCCCTTCCATTATTTCTTTACAATTTATTTTTTAATTCCCTTTCATTTTTTCATGCATTTTCTAAAAATCATATAAAATTGAAAAAGCATTATTTTTCAATAATTCTTTTTGCATATCTTTAAAGAGTCTAGAAAATTATAAAAAATAAAAATTGCATTTTATTTTTTATTTGATATTTTTCCCATATTTTCCAAATAAATGCATATTTTAGGTGTTTCATTTCATACATGAATTTGATATTTTTTGTTCTCATAGTTGCTTTAATATTTTTGTCCATTCTTTTTAGGTTGTTTAGTTTAGATATACAACTTGTAGATACAATTTAGTTCCCATTTTTAGGACTTAATTTTAGGTGTTTAGTTTAGGTGTGAACAACATGAACAAATTAGGGTTTTAAGTGACAATTTAGGAGAATTAACTCATTTCCCTTAGGACTTAGAGATTGAATATTTTAGATATGGGACTATAGGGGCTATGGGTAGTTATGAGATCCCCTTAGAAAAATCAGGATTCCCCTGCTGCTATTAATATACTGTATATTTTTGTTTGACTGGTGTGGTGTGCCCTCTGGGGATTACTGTTTGTCTGTGTGGGTATTGGGACTGTCTGGGATTGGGGAAGTTGAAGGCTTGTGATGTTGAAGCCATTGGAGATCCAGAGCTTGAAGACCAACTTCCAGAGTTGATGAGGAGATTCCTGCTAGCAGCTGTTGAGGAGATTAGGGTTAGGAGCTAGGCAGAGCTCTAGACTAGAAAGCTTGATTCTCAAACATGGAAGGCCTTGACTGCCTCCATTCCTCTCTGTGATGCAGAGTCTCTCTAAGACATTCACCCCCTTCCTTTGGAAGGCTTGGTGCTACTGTCTAAGGGATATAACTCTTGAGAGAAAATGTCTTATGTGTTAGTAGCAGTTGGTTTGCCACCCTTGGTGGTCAACTAATTGCCTAACACCCAATTCACTCTGATGATTGATCCCTCAGCATGGAGGATAGGACTTGAAGAAAAGCCATTGTAGACTGAAGATTGGTGACCAAAGCCCTTGCTTGAAGACTGTGGAGATAGAGAGTGATGCTTATTGAAGCTTGTAGCTGATTGGAGATGACTTGAAGATGGATATTGATGCAGAGCTGCTGTAGCTGTTTATTTTTTGCTGTATTTCATTTCTTGATGTATTGATTGGTTTTCCTGACTGTATTGTTTGCTGTTTACCCTGTTGGGTTGAAAGTGAAGCCTGTTCACTTTTGCCTATTGTTTTCTAGGTTCGAGGTTGAGTGGGACTCCCTTGCCTCGCTTGTATTGCTGCATTCATGCATTTTACCTTATTACTGTATATATATCTAATATTGTTTCTGTTTCCGTTTATTCCCTTAGGATCTCTGTTTCTCTCTGTGAAAGAGAGGAGCATGATAGACACTAGGTCTTAACCCATGCATGACAACATTAGGATAGTTTGGTTCCCTTCGCAACCGTAGGTTAGAGTTCTGTCTCTTCTTCCTCAAAACGAATAGAAAAACACAATAAGACTTCAAACACAATAAAAGACACTTCTTCCGTAAAAGAATGTGAACTCATCAAGACGTCATTTTTGTCCGCTTGGACTGCTAATCAGAAAAACCTTTTTCAGAAGGAATAAAATCAACCAAGACAAGCTTGTGTCTTCCGTAGCCCGAACTACGTTTGCTCTGATCTTTCATGTCGTATGAAAGTACGTAGGCATAGGATGCGATATCCTAGCGAGCAACCTTCCCCTCCTTTCCCGTAGGTAGGCGAACTACGTTGACTCTTATTTCTCGTTCCAGACGGGGATACGTAGGCATAAAGTGCGATACTTTGTCGAGTCATTTTTACTTTCATTTTACTTTCTTTTTAACCCTTGACCTATAGTTTAGATAGAATAACAATCCATACCCGAAAACAAGCACGGATCCCGTCGAGTACGACGGACGTGAGGGGTGCTAATACCTTCCCCTTGCGTAACCGACTCCCGAACCCAGGTTTTGGTTGCGACGACCATACCTTTCCCGTGTTATGCGAGGTTTACTCTGAGTGTTTCCTTTCTCTCCCGTGGGATAAATAACGCACGGTGGCGACTCTTCTGTTCAGCCGGCACCGATTTTCGCAGTAGCGACAGGTGTCATGACTTCCTCACGGGGATACGATACAACCTCACTGGAGAATACGATATCATGACTTCACTGGAGGGATTGCTATCATGAATCATAATCAACCAAAGAAAATCTGAGGATTAGAGACTTCCGGGGATAAAATAAATATCTGCTTCATGGGGAAGATGAGGAGCTAGGCAGCTTCATGGAGAAAGCGTAGCGACTTCTTGGGAATAATACATTGGCTTCCTAGGATAAAGGTATATCCAACTTCCCTAGGGATAATATATCAAACTTCCCTGAGGGAACGGTACATCAGACTTCCCTGGGGAGAGTTCCACAGACTTACTAGGGAGAATTCACCAGACATCCCTGGGGCAAGTATCTTGACTTCTTAGGGAGAACAACAATCTCCTGGGGAGTATTTCCTGAGGAAAGTAAGGCAATTTCACTGAGGAACAAATGATTCCACTGGGAGCGGGTCCTCAAGGACATGGAACATTTGGAAGATACTTGGAGAGATCTCTGCAGTCTTGAGAGTCATTTGGAGATTACCGGGTCTGTCCAAAGTGTTGTCAGCTTAAAGTCTCGCTGGGGACTATTTCCTGAGGAAAGCATGGCAGCTTCGGTGCGGAAAAGATGATTCCATTGGGAGTGAGTCCTCAAGGACATGGAACATTTAGAAGATACTGGTATGATCTCTGCAATCTTAAAAGTCATTGGAGATTATCGGATCGTTCCAAAAGTGTTGTCAGCTTATAGTCTCGCTGGGGACTGTGATGAGACAATGGTTCATAATTATTTCTGCAACAGTGAGACTTACTGGGAAATGAAGACCGCCTGGAGTAAGATTCATCGGGTGCATGAAGAAGGTTATGAAACATGCTAGTTTTGATCTTAATGGACTTTGTAATAGTCGCTATTTTGGAAAACATAATTGCCTCAGAGTATCTGCTTTATGAGAAAAACTTCATCTCAAGAGGATTTTATAGAGAACATGGAGTCCAATTGCCCCACTGTTTTTGAACTCTTTGAGAGATTTGGTCGGATCTCGACATGACTAGCTCGAAGCGACAATGTCATGACTGAATCTTCAAGAAATAGCTCTTGAGAATCTAAGGCTTGCATCAGTACACGATTTGGAACCTGCCTGCCCCTATTCAGCAGAATCTTCAAGACTTTGATGTCTATATGTAAATTTCCAAGATATCAAGCAAAATCAACATGCATGAAATGCTAATCCTGAAATTGTTAATGCAACATATGTATTTGTCTTGAAGTTTTTGTTTTTGTTTTGAAAAAGATATCACCATAACTCGTGACTGAAATCACTAGTTAGGATATGAATTCAATTTATGATGCCAACGTTAAACTTTAGCGTAGCTCGTAGGAGTCAGGAAACGTCATCTCGTCGAGTATGCTTTCGGAATGAACCCTACTTCAATTAGGTATTTTAAAGGTTGTATCATGGCTTGGTTCACGGTTTTAAGAAACAAAGGATAAAGGCTCAAAATTTATTTGTACCCACTCATTCGTCGTGATGTTCTCCAATCCTAATTTAGTTAACCGGATATGAGCACTCCTCTCTTAATCGGATTTGATATGGTCGAAGAACCATTAAGGCTTTGGACATGGTAGTCACTCACCTATTTCCTTTGGTGTTTTAATCACACGACTGTGTTCGTTATTGGGGATTCTTTATTGTAATCCCTTGTTTTTTTCGTTTTATTACCTAACTTTTTCCTGGACAGAGTCTTTTGAATTTTGACTTTGGGGTCCAGCGGGATGCCCCAGTTTTGCCTAAGTCTCTTCGTAGGTTTTGACTTAGCGGGCTCTTTCTTTCATTATTTTCTGCACAAGTCGTGTGACTCTTTTGAAGGCTTGTGACTGCCCTGTAAGAGCACAGATTGTGTCTTAGTAATATCTCTATGTTTTGATGATAACATTAATGATAATTTGTATACAAGAATTATACTCTCTAAATTTGTTCTAAACTGTTTTCTACAGGCACAAAAGATTTTAATCTTAAAGAGCAAACTTGATGTGAACAATGAATTCTGAATGGCTCAAGAGCATCTGAAGATTAGAAGAATCTGAAGTATAAGAGCTTAGTCATCAAGATTCTGAAGATACAACACGCTGCATGTATTATCAAGAATCTGAATGAAAGAAGACTCTGAGTGAAGAGACTCTGAGTGAGAAGACTCTGATCTGAGTGAAGACTCTGATCTAAGAGCATGTTACGCTTCAAGCACACAGCTGCACCAGACTCTGATTCATCAACATCTGAAGAACATCTTAGGCTCTGAAGTTTCCAGAAGGTTCTGAAGACTAAAGACTCTGATGTTGATTGTTGATCTGAACTATCTGAAGAATTATTTGAAGAAGAATATTTTAATATATCCGTTGGAATATGCCAGCAAATCTTTCCTTAATTGGGATAGACAAAATTCTCTGCAAGAATATTATTCCTCTGGTACATTCCTTATATGGTATAATCACAGCTCAGCAGACAATTGCTACACCCACTATTTGTGCGCCGTCTCTCTGCTGCAATAGTACAAAGGACAGTACTATTTTGATATTGGAAATATCTTCTCTAACGGTAAAATATTCTCTCCAATATTCAAGTGGCTATATAAAGGATATCATAGCTCATTCTTCAAGTGCCGAATTAAGACGATATTGACGAACTTATTGCAAGAACTCTCTCACGCTAAAAGCTCTCATATTCTTCACTGTTCATACATTGTTCTAAACTTAGAGAAATAACACAGTTGTGTTTATAGCTTTCATAGAAGCATTTCTTACTCTTTCATTGTATTACATTAATTTGTAAAGGAAGTTTTCCTTAAGAGGATCTAGGTTAGATCAGTAGCTCTTAAGAAGACTAAGAACAGTTGTTCTTAGGTGTGCTATTTGTAATCAGTTGATTTGAATAGTGGATTAAGTCCTTGTTGAGAAAGGCAAATCACTCTTGAAAAGGGTGGACTGGAGTAGTTGAGTTCAACGAACCAGGATAAAAATACTTGTGTTTTTATCTTTGATTATTTTCTGTCATACTTATTCAACCCCCCCTTCTAAGTATTTTCTCACCTTCAGTTGGCATCAGAGCTCCGGTTCTGAGTGTGCATTCGCTTAACCGTGATAGATAAAGATCCAGTGAGAAAAATACTCTGTTATTTATTTGGTTGCTAATATGGGTGATATTCCTACATCAAGCAACAAATATGAAGGAGACAGAATCAGCACCAAACCTCCAATGTTTGATGGAGAAAAATTTGATTATTGGAAGGATAGACTTGAAAGTTTTTTCTTGGGGTATGATGCTGATCTCTGGGATTTAGTCATTGATGGGTATGAACATCCTACTAAGGATGGCAAAAAGATTGATAGAAAATCAATGACTGAGGAGCAGAAGAAAGAATTCAAGAATCATTACAAAGCCAGAACCATACTTCTGAATGCAATCTCGCATACAGAGTATGAGAAAATTACCAACAGAGAAACTGCTCATGATATGTTTGAGTCTCTCAAAATGACTCATGAGGGAAATTCTCAGGTGAAAGAAACAAAGGCTCTGGCGCTGATACAGAAGTATGAAGCGTTCAAAATGGAAGAATCTGAGAACATTGAGACTATGTTTTCCAGATTTCAGATTCTAACAGCTGGGTTGAAAGTTCTGGACAAGGGCTACTCAACATCTGATCATGTCAAGAAGATCATCAGAAGTCTTCCTACCAAATGGAGACCTATGGTGACTGCATTGAAGCTGGCCAAGGATCTGAACAAAATCTCATTAGAAGAACTCATCAGTTCTTTGAGAAGTCATGAGATTGAGCTGGAGGAAGATGAACCCCAGAAGAAAGATAAAGGTAAATCCTTAGCTTTTAAATCTAACAAATCTGTTAAAGCCTTGCAGGTTAATGAAGAAAGCTCTGAGGAATCTTCTTCTGAAGAAGAAGATGAACTATCAATGCTGTCCAGAAGGATCAACAAACTCTGGAAGCACAAAGGGAAGAAGTTCAACAACTTCAGAAGATCTGATCAAAAGAAAGAATCTTCTGGACACAGAAGATCTGGCAAGAAAGAGATCACTTGTTTTGAATGTAAAGAACCTGGACACTACAAGAGTGAATGTCCCAAACTTCAAAAGGAAAAACCCAAAAGGAAGTTTGACAAAAAGAAAAAGGTTCTGATGGCTACATGGGATGACTCAGATGAATCTGAATCATCTTCTGAATCTGAGGAAGAATGTGCAAATGTTGCGCTGATGGCCAACACAGATGATCAAGATGAAGGAACGTCATCATCTGAATCTGAGTCAGAATCAGACTCTGACTCTGAAGAGGTATTTTCTGAACTCTCCAGAGCTGAACTTGTTGAAAGTTTATCTGACATGATGGAAAGCTACAGCAAGATTAAACTCAAATACAAGAAGCTGAAAAGCAATCTTGAATCTGAGATTAATCTTCTGAGAACAGAACTTGTTGAGCAGAAAGAAATAAATTCAAAACTCAAAAATGATTTAGAAACAACTCAACAAGAATCTGATACTGAAACAGAGTCTAGTGAAAATATTTTAGAAAAATATGACTCCAGTTTTAGAAGATTTCTCACTAAAAGCATAGACAGAAGCAAAATGGCTTCTATGATCTATGGTGTTAGTGGGAACAACAGAAGAGGCATTGGATGTGAATCCTCCTCTGGAAGCAATCCAAAGTCTGTTGATAAACTCTTCATCAAGAAGACTCCTTTGTATTCTCATTTCAAGTTTGGTCATCTGAATGATATTAAACATACAAGCTCTGAAAAGAGTACTTATGTGTTTAAGCCAAGGGTTAGCCAGAATAAACACTATGTTGAAAAACAGAAGTTTAGGCAAAACCACAGAACATCTAACCCCAAAGGACCCAAGAAGATTTGGGTACCTAAAAGCAAAATAATACCTGTTGCAGATATCCTTAGCAGCAAAATCCAGACACCAATCATGGTACCTGGACTCTGGATGCTCACGACATATGACGGGCGAAAGGTCTATGTTCCAAAGCCTGGAACTTAGATCTGGAGGGGACGTGAAATTTGGAGGGAACCAGAGGGGCAACATCATTGGCTCTGGTACAATAGGTAATGGTAACCTACCCTCTATTTCTAATGTTCTGTTAGTTGAAGGATTGAAACATAATCTATTGTCCATAAGTCAATTAAGTGACAATGGTTATGATATCATCTTTAATCAAAAATGTTGCAAAGCTGTATGTCAAAAGAATGGCTCTATCCTGTTCAGTGGAAAAAGGAAAAACAACATTTACAAAATTAACCTTTCAGAACTTAAAGTTCAAAATGTATAATGCCTTTTATCTGTGAATGATGAGCAATGGGTCTGGCATAGAAGATTGGGACATATTAATATGAGACGTATATCTCAGATTAATAAACTCAATCTGGTCAGAGGACTCCCTAATCTGAAGTTCAATTCAGATGCTCTGTGTGGCGCATGTCAAAAGGGTAAATTTTCAAAATCTCATTTTAAACCAAAAAATGTTGTTTCCACCTCTAGACCATTGGAATTACTTCACATTGATCTGTTTGGACCAGTGAAAACTGCATCCATCAGAGGCAAGAAGTATGGGTTAGTCATTGTAGATGACTACAGCAGATGGACATGGGTAAAGTTTCTAAAACACAAGGATGAGTCTCATTCTGTGTTCATTGACTTCTGCAATCAAGTCCAGACTGAAAAAGAATGCAAAATTATTAAAGTCAGAAGTGATCATGGTGGCGAATTTGAAAACAAATATTTTGAAAAATATTTTTCTGAAAAAGGAATTGCACATGATTTCTCCTGTCCTAGAACTCCACAACAAAATGGAGTTGTAGAGAGGAAAAATAGAACATTGCAAGAAATGGCCAGAACCATGATCAACGAGACAAATCTGGCAAAACATTTTTGGGCAGAAGCAATAAATACAGCATGTTATATTCAGAACAGAGTGTCTGTAAGACCTCTTCTGGAAAAGACTCCCTATGAATTGTGGAGAAACAGAAAGCCCAACATTGCTTATTTTCATCCATTTGGATGTATTTGTTATATGCTTAACACTAAAGATCATCTAAACAAGTTTGATTCCAAAGCACAGAAGTGTTTCATGCTTGGTTATTCTGAACGCTCTAAAGGCTACAGAGTATTCAATACTGAAACACAGATTGTGGAAGAATCTATTCATGTTAGATTTGATGATAAGCTTGGCTCTGAAAAGCCAAAGCAAGTTGAAAGTTTTGCAGATAGAGAAGTTATTCTCACAGACTCTGAAGGCTCAGAGGCAAACAAGACTAAAGACAAAGACTCTGAAGAAAACCCAGATGCTACGCCTCTAACTTCCCAATTTGACAATCTGCATATTTCTGAAAGACCAACAGTCAGAGGATCTTCTTCCAGAATGAAAGCTTCTCATCCAGAGGATGTGATAATTGGAAAGAAAGATGATCCAATAAGGACAAGAGCATTTCTCAGAACTTCTGAATCTTCCTTCTGTGGCTTAGTGTCAATTATAGAACCATCATCTGTTGATGAGGCTCTGGAAGATAATGAATGGATTTTAGCTATGCAAGAGGAGCTGAATCAATTCACAAGGAATGAAGTCTGGGATCTGGTTCCAAGACCTAAAGGTTTCAATGTTATTGGAACAAAATGGGTTTTCAGAAATAAACTGAATGAAAAAGGAGAAGTTGAAAGGAACAAAGCAAGACTGGTTGCTCAAGGCTACAGTCAACAAGAAGGCATAGACTACACAGAAACATATGCTCCTGTTGCAAGGTTAGAGTCTATACGCTTGCTTATTTCATTTGCTGCACAACATAACATCACTCTTTATCAGATGGATGTTAAAAGTGCTTTTCTTAATGGAATTATAGAAGAGGAAGTGTATGTCCACCAACCTCCTGGTTTTGAAAATGAAAATTTTCCAGATCATGTTTACAAACTGAAAAAATCTCTTTATGGACTAAAACAAGCTCCCAGAGCTTGGTATGAGAGGTTGAGTAATTTTCTTCTGAAGAAAGATTTCATCAGAGGAAAGGTGGATACCACACTATTTTGTAAAACCATTAAGAAAGATTTGTTGATTTGTCAAATTTATGTAGATGATATTATTTTTGGATCAACAAATATTATGCTTGGAAAGGAGTTTGCTAAATGTATGCAGGAAGAATTTGAGATGAGCATGATGGGAGAACTGAAATTCTTTCTGGGAATCCAAGTAAATCAGACTCCAGAGTGCACCTACATACATCAGACGAAGTATGTTAAAGAGCTTCTGAAGAAGTTTAACATGCTGGATAGCAAAATGGCAAAGACTCCAATGCATCCTACAAGCACTCTAGGTAAGGAAGAGGTAAGTAAGAAGGTAGATCAGAAACTCTACAGAGGTATGATAGGATCTCTTCTTTATTTGACTGCTTCTAGACCAGACATTCTGTTTAGCGTTTGTTTATGTGCTAGATTCCAATCAGATCCTAGAGAATCACACTTAACTGCTGTTAAGAGGATTCTAAGGTATCTGAAAGGTACTGCTAATGTTGGTTTGTGTTACAGAAGATCTAACAAATATTCACTAGTTGGATTCTGTGATGCTGACTATGCTGGAGATAGAGTTGAGCGCAAAAGTACTTCTGGAAGCTGTCAGTTTCTTGGAAGTCATCTGATCTCATGGTACAGCAAGAAGCAACCAACAATTGCACTATCAACCACAGAGGCAGAATACATTGCTGCTGCTGGGTGTTCCACTCAGATGCTCTGGATGAAGAGTCAACTAGAAGATTATCAAATCTATGAGAGTAATCTTTCTATCTTCTGTGACAATACTTCAGCTATATGTTTATCCAAAAATCCAATCTTACACTCTAAGGCCAAACATATAGAGATTAAACATCATTTCATCAGAGACTATGTTCAGAAGGGTGTAATAAATTTAGCCTTTGTTGATACAGATCATCAATGGGCAGATATTTTCACAAAACCCCTTGCTGAAGATAGGTTTAAGTTTATTCTGAAAAATATTTGTATGGATTTTTGTCCAGAGTAATATTTCTCAGAGTCAACTTCTCAGATGCTAAGTGTTTAACACTCTGAAGTATTTCATCTGTTTTGCTTGTTTATTTTATCTGTGATATTTTTTTGTGAAACTCTGTACTGACCATCTCAGAGGATCTGAAAGTTGAAAACGTTTCATTTCTTAAGAGTTACAGAATCACATGCAAAGCAAACACGTGTCACTCAGAATCTGAAAAGATGGAGTACACCTACTGATTATGACGTTTAAGGTATTGCTTTGAAAATCTCAATCTGTCTTGATTTTCCCCCCAAATGTCATATCATAATTAAAAATGATTACTTTTCATTAAATGCAAACGTGCGTATGTGTCCTATGTATGTCTGTTGTGTTTCCCATGCGTGTTTTATTTCTCTATTTAAACCACTCTCTTAACACATTCACACTTTTCACATTCTCAAACACATATGCGTTTTTGCTTGTTGTTCTCTCTCTTCGCAAACCCTAAACGAACCCAGAAATCTTCATCTCCTTCTTCATCATCAACAATGGCATCTACTTCAAAAGCAGTTACTACCAAAGATTCTACCACTATCATTGAACCAGTACGCACTCTCCTGACTCCTGTTGATTCTCTAGAAGTGCTATGTGAAAGTTTCGTGGATTTGGAAGACCTTGCTGAAAATGGGTTTGATCTGATTCCTTCAATCAAAGAACAAGGTTGGGACGGTTACTTTGATAGGCTGATGGGTCCTGTGTATCCAAAGTTAGTGAAGGAGTTTTGGATCCATGCATTCGCTACTCCAAAGTTCGTTCATTCTTCTGTGCTGGGTAAGAAGATTGTTATCACTGAAAATCTGATCAGGAAACTTATAGGTTTCAAGGCAACTGATGGAGTAACCTCTCTATCTTCTGCGCGTGAAGACCTGAAAGATGTTTGTCAAGAAATCTGCACTACTGGTGAACCTTGTAAGAAGGTTAAGTTTTTGAAACCCACTTACAAGTTATGGGCTAAGATTTTCTTGAACACCATTTTTCACAGACCCTCTTCAAACTCATCTGACTATGTTAATGCTGAACAACTGTACTTCATGTATTGTTTACATCAAAACATTCAGATTGATCTTCCTTATCTGTTGTTTAATCATCTGGTATCTCACGTCAAGGAGACAAGGGAAACTGCCAGAGATAAAACTGGAAGAGTCAGAACATGGATTCCTATGGGAAGACTGATTTCAGATATTCTGGTAGAAAACCAACTTGTGGCGCATCTGCAAGAGGCTGGGCTGACAGAAGATCTGAATTTTATCATTGGCTCTGAGATAAATGGTTTAACTCTGAGAAGGATGAAATTGGTTGAAGATTTATCTGAGAAACCAAGGAAAACTAACTCTGAAGAAGTTAGGGGGAGAAGAATTCCTGTTGAAGATTTTCCTTTGTTCACCTCAGATGAACCCAGAGAACTTATTGCTGAGTATGTTGCTCGATGCATTAGAGATGGTGTTGAGATTCCTGCAAATCTTGTGCAGAAGGAAGGCCAAGTTCTTCCTGATCTGACAAGGGAAAGAAGACGCAAGAGAAAAGCTGATAAAGAAGGTCATCAGAAGAAAAGAAAGCATTCAGATGCTGAGAAGAAGAAGAAAAGAAAGAAGCTGAAGAAGGTTCAACAAGATCCTCCTGCAGCAACTTTTGAAGAGATAAGAGATACTCTGAAACAGGTATTTAACACTGATTCTAATCCTGTTCATCATTCTGCTACCCCCACACCATCTGACTCACCCCTTATATTTAAAAGATCTAGACCATCTGAGACTCATACACCACAACCAACAATCATTCCAACACCACAATCCAAACAAACCCAACAAGCAACACCACAACCTCAAAACACCATCCCAGAATCTACCATTCCAGAGGATGTTCACCCTGAACACTCTGACCAACCTGAAAATCCCATTGATCCTAATGAGATTTTAGATATCACACCCTTAAACCGTTCTATCATTTTATCTTCAACTTCTGAAAAATCTAACCAATCTGATACATCATCTGATGATGAATCATCTGGTTTTATTAATGAATGCTTGAATGATCTCAAACAACCTCGTACTGAGAGTGTTTGGAAACAACTTTTTAAATCTCCCACTTCTGAACATCCACCCTCTCCACAAAACTCCCCAACTCAAACTCACAATCCACAACCTCTTGAAATCCAAACCACTCCACAACCAACATCTGAACCACAACCAACATCTGAACCACAAAACAACCAACCCACATCTGAACATCCATCTTCACAACCTCAAACCTCTGAACCACAAACATCTGAACATCCATCCTCACAACCTCAACCTTCTAAACAAACACCACAAACACAACCAACCCAACCCAGAATCCCTGATGAAGCAGAATTGGGATCAAGTGTTTATACTATGTTAAGAGATTTTGAAAAGGATAATGTCTCAGACTTTGCTGACATTATGGATGTGTGCATGACTACTATGGACAAAGAGGCTGCTAATGCTGTTTGGAAGAAATATCTTTACAGACTGAATAGGGAGGCTTTGAAAATCAGGACTCAATGTCTTAGATTGTCAAAAGTAAGGTTTGCTGCTTATCAGAAACGGATTAAGAGAAACCCTCCTCCTATTCTTCTTCTAGAAGCTCCTCCACCTCCAGAAATTCCTGCACATGATGTCACTCAGATTGTTTCAGAATCCACTGCTCCAGAATCTTCTATTTCAGTATCTACAGATCTTCAGAAGGATGTCAAGGAACTAAAGGATTTCATGGTTGATCAAAAGAAGACAAATGAAGAAATGAAAACTTGGATGGCTAAGCAAGATGAGAATTCAGAGAGGATTACAGCACTGCTGCAACTCATTGCTTCTCAACAAGCCTCATCTGCTAAACCTACTTGATGTTTTTGCACAAGTTTTTCATGTTTTGTTTTGTTTTTGATCTTCTTCTGATATGTCTTGCATGCTTGTATCTGATTGTTTTCCTATCTTAATGACATTGATCTTTTTATCTGGATATGTGTTTCTTCTGCATCTTTACTGTCTTTTAAAAATCTTTTTGATTATGACAAAAAGGGGGAGAAACAAAATAGAATCTGATTGTTCAAATCTATAAGCAATTATCTGAACTAAGTCAGACATGTTACTAACATTCTTTGAATCTAGCCAGACTCTGACAAATTAATCTAACCAGACTCTGACAAAATTCATTGAAGTTTTTCCTGAGATCTATCTTTTCAGAACCTGATCAAAAATAGCTAAATCTGAGTAAACCAGACTCTGATATCTAAAGACCAGACTCTGATATCTAACCTTGAGTACTATGATCTGAAAGATAACTCAAGACAGGAAATGGCAAGATAAACAACCAGGTGTTCTGAAGTTGTTCATCTGTCATCAGGCTTTAATATGACATCAAGCTTTGGCATCAAGCTTTAATATGGCATCAAGCTTTGACTCTAGAAGTCAAACATATGTCAACCAGGATTTGTCAACCAGGCTTCAATCAGGATGTTAATCAGGCTCTGAACCCAAAATGCAATCAGGCTCTGAATCTGAAATGAAATCAGGCTCTGAATCTGAAATATACTCAACCAGAAAGGGAAGTATCTAATTCCATTAGAGTATTCATTTCAGGGGGAGATTGTTAATCTCAGGGGGAGTAATTTCAATTCATTTTTATTGAACAAATTGCTCATGTTTTGTCATCATCAAAAAGGGGGAGATTGTAAGAGCACAGATTGTGTCTTAGTAATATCTCTATGTTTTGATGATAACATTAATGATAATTTGTATACAAGAATTATACTCTCTAAATTTGTTCTAAACTGTTTTCTACAGGCACAAAAGATTTTAATCTTAAAGAGCAAACTTGATGTGAACAATGAATTCTGAATGGCTCAAGAGCATCTGAAGATTAGAAGAATCTGAAGTATAAGAGCTTAGTCATCAAGATTCTGAAGATACAACACGCTGCATGTATTATCAAGAATCTGAATGAAAGAAGACTCTGAGTGAAGAGACTCTGAGTGAGAAGACTCTGATCTGAGTGAAGACTCTGATCTAAGAGCATGTTACGCTTCAAGCACACAGCTGCACCAGACTCTGATTCATCAACATCTGAAGAACATCTTAGGCTCTGAAGTTTCCAGAAGGTTCTGAAGACTAAAGACTCTGATGTTGATTGTTGATCTGAACTATCTGAAGAATTATTTGAAGAAGAATATTTTAATATATCCGTTGGAATATGCCAGCAAATCTTTCCTTAATTGGGATAGACAAAATTCTCTGCAAGAATATTATTCCTCTGGTACATTCCTTATATGGTATAATCACAGCTCAGCAGACAATTGCTACACCCACTATTTGTGCGCCGTCTCTCTGCTGCAATAGTACAAAGGACAGTACTATTTTGATATTGGAAATATCTTCTCTAACGGTAAAATATTCTCTCCAATATTCAAGTGGCTATATAAAGGATATCATAGCTCATTCTTCAAGTGCCGAATTAAGACGATATTGACGAACTTATTGCAAGAACTCTCTCACGCTAAAAGCTCTCATATTCTTCACTGTTCATACATTGTTCTAAACTTAGAGAAATAACACAGTTGTGTTTATAGCTTTCATAGAAGCATTTCTTACTCTTTCATTGTATTACATTAATTTGTAAAGGAAGTTTTCCTTAAGAGGATCTAGGTTAGATCAGTAGCTCTTAAGAAGACTAAGAACAGTTGTTCTTAGGTGTGCTATTTGTAATCAGTTGATTTGAATAGTGGATTAAGTCCTTGTTGAGAAAGGCAAATCACTCTTGAAAAGGGTGGACTGGAGTAGTTGAGTTCAACGAACCAGGATAAAAATACTTGTGTTTTTATCTTTGATTATTTTCTGTCATACTTATTCAACCCCCCCTTCTAAGTATTTTCTCACCTTCATGCCCCACCCTTTAGGTAGTAGAGGGATAGTCATTGACTTCTAACTTCCTAATATGTTAAGGATAGATTCTCGAAGGTTCGCTCCTCCTTTTTTAGAGTCTGAACGCTCGATCAGTTTGACTGAAAAACTACCCTACCCCAGGTTAAAGTTGAGGGTTTTTTATTTGGAAAAAGAAACTCATACTTCAAGGCTCAAAGGGGTTAAAGAGGGATTATCTTCCTTATATCTCCAGTGTTTAGGATTTGAAACAATGCCTTACATCATCAGCAGGGTTTCATTCAAAAGCATACGACATAAGACCTGATGTTTTGGTTCATCATCCTCCTCCCAATTCTCTATCAAAGCAAGAGATCGGGTCAAGTTGGCATTATAAATTATGAAAAAAAATATTTTTTTGTGAGTGAATACGAATGGATTTCTTCAAGACAAACATATGCATTACATTAATTAATCAAAATAAACAAGTTTGTACATGCTAATTATGCTTAATCAAGGGAAAATAATACATATAAATAAATAAAATGAACTGTCTAAAGAAATTTATGAAGTCTTCATATTCAAGTTCGACACAGTAGTAGCGGTTTCCTCTGGCAGATCCTCATGGAAACAAGGAGTATGAATACGATCACTGTGAGTCGTCTTGCTTGCCCCAACTATATCCGTCATTGCTTCATTATTAGTAAGCATCACTTTGGATGTGATTAGGATTTACAAAAATTCTGAACTATAGTGAAATTCTCTTTCGAGTCGAAAGGGGAGTGGAGTCCCTTCGGAGTGTGAAGGGAACCACTATAATTTCCTGTGTCTCTTTTTTCTTTCCTGCCTTTACTTTCAAGTCACTAACTAATAGCCTGAAAAAGAACCAAGGAACCATACAAGATTGCAACAAATTTTTAAAGATCCTAATTCACCCCCCCCCCCTTTTAGGCGCAGTTACTACTTACAATTGGCATCAGAGCAGGTTATAGGTAACCTGTTCCTATCCAATCCAGATGGCTTCCGCAAATAACAATCTTGTTTTCAAAGATGGTGGCAGTAGCAACAAGCCTCCATTGTTCTATGGCGAATATTTTGACTTCTGGAAAATCCGAATGAAAGCACATCTAGAAGCACAAGGAAGTGAAATATGGGATGCTGTCCAGAATGGTCCATTTCTTCCGGTAACAGTAGTCAACAGAGTCTGTTCATAAAAACCGCAAGGATCATGGGATGATGACGATAAAAAGAAAGTTCTCTACGACAAAAAGGCGATAAATATACTACATAGTGCACTTGGAATGGATGAATTCTTCCGTATTTCAACATGTTCAACGGCCAAGCAAATTTTGGACACTCTTGTTGAAACTCACGAAGGAACCGCTGAAGTCAAAAGATCCAGATTAAACACTTTGAGTCAAGAGTACGAATTATTCAGAATGAAACCAGGAGAATCTATCTTAGACCTGCAGAAAAGATTCGTGCATTTGACAAATCACTTACATACACTTGGTAAGACACTAACCAATGATGAACTTAATCTTAAAGTGCTTAGGTCCTTATCAAGAGAATGGCAACCAAAAGTGACGGTGATTTCTGAGAAGAAAAGCCTATCAACAATGACGTTCGCTACGTTATTCGGAAAACTTCAAGAATATGAAACGGAACTCGGAAGATTGGAGAAACATGAAGTTCAAGAGAAGAAATCCAAGAGCATTGCCTTAAAAGTTGAATCCAAAGAAGTGGAGAAAGAAGAGAACACCGATGAAGATGAAAACTTTACTCTTCTTGTAAAAAGACTTGGAAAATATTTTGGTACAAAAAATAATATTAAAAACTCAAGTTATACAAGAAGAAAGAAGTTCTCAAAGAATAAAGAAAAAGAAACATCAACATCAAATAGAGATATTACTTGCTATGAATGTGGAAAGAAAGGCCACATCAAACCATAATGTCCTAAACTCACAAAGAATCATGATCATAAAGGAAAGAAGGATTTCAAGAAGAAAGCCTACATTGTGTGGGACGACAACGAAATAAGTTCTTCATCGGACTCCGATAGTGATCAAAGCGCAAATCTCGCATTAATGGCATCACATCATTCCGATGATGAAGACAACAAGGTATGCTTGAAGACCTCTTCAAATGAATGGTATCTTGATAGTGGATGTTCGAGGCACATGACGGGTGACCTAAGCAAATTTTCACATCTAACGCTTAAGGCCAAAGGATTCGTTACTTATGGTGACAACAATAAAGGAAGAATTCTTGGCATAGGCATCGTTGGTTCACTGCCTTCAACAACCATAAAGGATGTTCTATATGTGGAATGTCTAAAGCATAGTCTACTTAGCATTAGCCAATTTTGTGACCAAGGTTTCAAAATCAACTTCACTAAAAATGAATGTTTGATTGAAAACGAAGTTACTCATGAAGTTATGCTAAAAGGTAAAAGAGTTAATAATATTTTCTTAATTTCCTTTGATAATGTATCTTTGAATGTTAAGTGTCTCTTGGCAAACAACAATGAATCATGGTTATGGCATAAGAGGTTTGCTCACATTCATATGGAGCACTTGAATAAATTGATCAAACATGACTTGGTTATTGGATTGCCGAAGATCAAATTCATCAAAGATAAGTTATGCGACGCTTGTCAAAAAGGAAAACAAACCAAATCAACTTTCACATCCAAAAATGTGGTGTCCACAACAAAGCCACTACAATTGTTACATATGGATCTCTTTGGTCCATCAAGAACAAAAAGCTTCAGAGAAAAGTGATGCTTTTAAAGAATTTAAGAAGTTTGCAAAACAAATTCAAAATTAAAAGGCGCTAACAATTGTCTCCATAAGAAGCGATCACGGTAGAGAATTCCAAAATGCCGCATTTGATGAATTCTGCTAAGAAAATGGAATTTCACACAATTTCTCTTCACCAAGAACTCTACAGTAAAATGGTGTTGTGGAAAGAAAGAATCGGTCATTGGTGGAACTTGCAAGAACAATGTTAAGTGACTCAAATTTTCCTAAGTATTTTTGGGCAAATGTAGTGAGTACGACATGTTTTGTAAACAACCGGGTTAATATTAGACCAATTCTCAAGAAAACCCCCAATGAAATTCTTAAAGGGAGAAAGCCAAATATTTCCTACTTTCACATATTCAGATGTAAGTGTTTTGTCTTGAACAACGAGAAAGACAACCTTGGTAAGTTTGATGAAAAATCAGATGAAGGTATATTTCTTGGTTATTCCCTTTCTAGTAAAGCTTTTAGAATTTACAATAAAAGAACATTAACTATTGAAGAGTCTATGCATGTCAAATTTGATGAATCTAACCCCTCCAAAGAGGATATTGTGTTTTGTGATAATGATGATGAATTTGTAGAAACTCCCGAAGAAGATACTTCTGAAAATATCATTAAAGAACAAGATAGACTCGTTCAACAAGATTCCAATGTCAACGATCTACCAAAATAATGGAGGACTCATAGAGATCATCCTATCGACAAAGTGATCGAAGACATAAGTCAAGGTGTTGCTACAAGATTAAATCTCAAAGATGCATGCTTGAACATGGCGTTCGTATCTCAAATAGAACCTTCCAAAGTTAGTGAAGCTCTTGAAGATGATCAATGGATTATTTCTATGCAAGAGGAATTAAACCAATTCGAGAGAAATAAAGTTTGGGAACTTGTTCCTAAACCGAAAGATAAACACATCATCGGAACAAGATGGGTGTTTAAGAATAAACTTGGTGAAAATGGAATAATTGTTCGAAACAAAGCAAGATTGGTGGCTCAAGGGTACAATCAAGAGGAAGGAATTGACTTTGAGGAAACTTTCGCTCCGGTTGCAAGGTTAGAAGCCATTCGTCTATTACTTGCTTATGCATGTTCAATGAATTTTCAACTTTTTCAAATGGACGTCAAAAGCGCCTTCTTGAACGTATACATCAACGAAGAAGTCTATGTCAAACAACCCCTGGGCTTTGAAGGCTTCAAGCATCCTTCACATGTATACAAATTAAAGAAAGCTCTATATGGTCTAAAGCAAGCACCAAGGGCATGGTATGATTGTCTAAGTAGTTTCTTATGCGAAAAAGGATTTGAAAATGGAAAGGTAGATAAGACTTTATTCATCAAAAGGATAAAGGATAATACCTTACTTGTTCAAGTATATGTGGATGACATCATCTTCGGTTCAACAAACAAGGAACTATGTGAAGAATTTGCTTCAATGATGCAAGGCAAGTTCGAAATGTCTATGATGGGAAAGATGAACTATTTTCTCGGATTACAAATTAAGCAATTAAAAGATGGAATATTTATCAACCAATGAAAGTATTGCAAAGAGTTGTTAAAGAGATTTGATATGGATGAATGCAAAGCTATGTCAACACCAATGGGATTCAGAACCTACGTCGATCAAGATGAATCGGGAAAATCAATTGATATTACAAAGTATCGAGGTATGATTGATTCTTTATTATATTTCACGACAAGCCATCCTGACATAATGTTTAGTGTTGGTTTATGTGCTCGCTTCCAAGGAAATCCAAAGGAGTCACATCTCACGGCTGTCAAAAGGATCATGAAATATCTCAAGAGAACATCGAACGTCGGCCTATGGTATCCGAAAGGTAGTGTTTGTACATTAATTGGTTATTCTGACGCGGATTATGAGGATGTAAAACTGATCGAAAAAGTACAAGTGGAACCTGTCACATCCTTAGAAATGCATTGGTTTCGTGATCATGTAAGAAACAAGCATGTGTTGCTCTTAGTACGGTTGAAGCAGAATACATAGCGGCGGGAAGCTGTTGCGCACAAAACCTTTGGCTGAAGCAACAATTAAGCGACTACAGAATTGATCTTGGATGTATTCCTCTCTGGTGCGACAACACAAGTGCGATTAACATCACAAAAAATCCGGTCGTGCACTCAAGAACCAAGCACATTGACATTCGACATCATTTCCTCTGTGATCACGTGCTTAAAGGAGATGTCGAAGTGACCTTTGTGGATACGCATAACCAATAAGCCGACATATTCACAAAGCCACTCGCAAAAGAACCATTCTTCAAGATTCGACGAGAACTCGAAATTCTCGATGAAGGTGACATCTAAACTTTTCATAAATTAATGTGTGTAGTTGCTATGTTTTCAAACTTGCTTTCCTACTGTTTTAAGCATTTTTCTGAAATTTCGCATGTGTTAACCGATTAACCCCCAGGGTTAACCAATTAACACTGTTATTTTTTCAATTCTGATTTAAATTTTTAAACGTGTTAATTGATTAACCCCCACGGTTAACCGATTGACACTGTTTGTTTTTTCAAAAAATTAGAAACGAAAATTGGTTAAAATTTTGGTAAATGGGTTTTAAAGTTCTGTTCTTATGTGTTAAGTGTTTGTGATTATGTTTTTTATGTATGCTTGTTTGGTATTATCTTTCATTGCTCCTCTTCCTTTTTGCTAATGACAAAGGGGGGGAAGGATTGGTCTCTAACATTTCCTTGTGCATAAATATTGTATCTCTCTTATATCTAAGGGGGAGAAGGATTGTATCTCTCTTGTATTTAGGGGGAGCTCTCTAACTTAGGGGGAGAATTAAAGAGAACCAAGTATCAAAGCATTTTTTCAAAGAATCGGTTGTCATCATCAAAAAGGGGGAGATTGTAGAAGCAAGCTTCAAGGCCTTTGTGTTTTGATGAAGACAACTCATACAAGCTTGGTACGCAAGATACTTATGCTATATACCTGTAGGGGTATATATATTGAAGATACCTATGCTATACACCTGTAGGGGTATATATTGAAGATGAAACCAGAAGCACCTTTCTTCTGAATGCTTCACAAAACGCAAGAGTCGCAAGCAAGCAAACCAGATCAACAAAGATCAAGAAAGTATCATCGCATATGAATCTATAGATCAAAGCTTCATCTACAAGCTACAAGTGATGATGATGTTTTAAGGAACGGTATAACATTTTTTACTTTTCCCTGTAAGCTACAAGAAGGATTGGTCTCTAATATTTCCCTGTGCAGAAATATTGTATCTCTCTTATGTCTAAGGGGGAGAAGGATTGTATCTCTCTTGTATTTAGGGAGAGCTCTCTAACTTAGGGGGAGAATTAAAGAGAACCAAGTATCAAAGCATTTTTTCAAAGAATCGGTTGTCATCATCAAAAAGGGGGAGATTATAGAAGCAAGCTTCAAGGCCTTTGTGTTTTAATGAAGACAACTCATACAAGCTTGGTACGCAAGATACTTATGCTATATACCTGTAGGGGTATATATATTGAAGATACCTATGCTATACACCCGTAATGGTATATATTGAAGATGAAACCAGAAGCACCTTTCTTCTGAATGCTTCACAAAACGCAAGAGTCGCAAGCAAGCAAACCAGATCAACAAAGATCAAGAAAGTATCATCGCATATGGCTTTATAGATCAAAGCTTCGTCTACAAGCTACAAGTGATGATGATGTTTTAAGGAACGGTATAACATTTTTTACTTTAGAAAATTTATACAAGTGTTCTTAAAAATCACTTTTCACTGCACAATTATCCCAACAATTTCAAAACATTTTTAAAATACTCATTCTATTTAAAATTAAGTATTTTTAGAAAAACCTTCAGTGTTAATCCATTAACACTTATGGTTAACCGATTAACACATTTCTAAATTATGTGTTTTTGGATTTTACAACAGTGTTAACCGATTAACCATATGGGTTAACCGATTAACACATATAAATTTCAAATATTTTGAACATTGTAACGGTGTTAACCGATTAACCCTTTTGGTTAACCGATTAACACTGTAACAACAAGCAAAAATGGCAGTTGTTCATGGAAAATTGCATTGTTTAAAATTCTTCTTACTGGCTATTTTTGTTGTTACAAAACCACACCTTTTTGGAAAGGTTTTTCACTCATATAAATTGATCTTTATTTGAAAATTATTCTCAACCCCACAACAACCTTCTTGAAACAAAATTACCAAAATTACTCACTTTCTAAAAATCTAAATTTTCATTCTAAGTGTTCAAACACCAATTTTTGAAAGAAGCCATTGATTAAATTTTCACACTCTCACTGATGTATTTCACAAAGAACACTTGTGTATCTTATCTGAGTATAATTTATTTTAAGAAGAAGATCAACCTTGCAGATTGATAAACAACTTTCCATCAAATATTTTCTCAAGAACATTTTTGTGTATTACCTTGTTGTCCAGGACTGTTGGAAACAAGTGAAGTGTCTTGAAGAGGATTGTTCTTCAACACTTGGAATTACCTATAGGTTTAGATAGTAAGCATCACTTTGGATGTGATTAGGCTTTACAAAAATTTTGAACTATAGTGAAATTCTCTTTCGAGTCAAAAAGGGAGTGGAGTACCTTCGGAGTGTGAAGGGAACCACTATAATTTCTTGTGTCTCTTTTTTCTTTCCTGTCTTTACTTTCAAGTCATTAACTAACAACCGGAAAAAGAACCAAGGAACCATACAAGATTGCAACAAAATTTTTAAAGATCCTAATTCACCCCCCTCTTAAGCGCAGTTACTACTTACATACTCAAGTATAAGGAATTGATTTTGATGAAACTTTTACACCAGTTGTAAGACTGGAGGCAATCAGGCTACTGTTAGGAATTGCCTACATTCTAAAATTCAAAATATTCCAAATGGATGTGAAAAATGCATTTCTGAATGGATATCTAAATGAGGAAGTATATGCAGCACAACCCAAAGGATTTGAGGATCCTAACTTGATAGACCACGTATACAAGTTAAGGAAGGCATTGTATGGGTTGAAACAATCCCCTAGAGCATGATATGAGAGATTGACTGAATTTATTACTTCAAATGGATACAGAAAATGAGGGATAGATAAGACCCTGTTTGTGAAAGATGAAGATGGAAAAATCATGATTGCACAGATCTATGTGGATGACATAGTGTTTGGAGGAGTGTCAGACAAAATGGTGAAACAATTTATCAGTCACATGCAACCTGAGTTTGAAATGAGCATGTGTGGAGAATTAACCTACTTCCTTGGTTTGCAAGTCAGGCAAATGGATGATTCTATATTTATCTCCCAAAGCAAATATACCAAAAGCATAGTCAAAAAGTTTGGGATGGATAAGGCTGGTCACAAAAGAACACCTGCACCCACTCATCTGAAGTTATCAAAAGATGAAAGTGGTACAAGTGTTGATCAAAGCCTGTACAGAAGCATGATAGGTAGCCTGCTGTATCTAACATCCAGTAGACCTGATATTACTTTTGTAGTTGGTGTATGTGCTAGATATCAAGCAGATCCTAAAGTGAGCCACATAAATCAAGTCAAAAGGATTCTCAAATATGTGAATGGTACCAGTGATTATGGTACTTTACTCTCATGGATGTCATCCCACTCTATCTGGGTATTGTGATGCTGACTGCGCTGGCAGTGCTGATGATAGAAAGAGCACCTCTGGTGGATGTTTCTTCTTGGGGAATAATCTCATATCATGGTTTAGCAAAAAGCAAAATTGTGTCTCATTGTCCACTGCAGAAGCTGAATACATAGCAGTTGGCAGTAGCTGCTCTCAGCTGGTCTGGATGAAGCAAATGCTGACAGAATACAATGTCACGCAGGATGTCATGACACTGTATTGTGACAATATTAGTGCTATCAATATCTCCAAGAACCCAATTCAGCATAGCAGAACTAAGCACATTGATATAAGACATCACTACATAAGAGACCTTGTGGAAGATAAAGTTTTCTCCTTGGAACATGTGCCCACAGAAGTACAACTGGCTGACATTTTTACAAAGGCCCTTGATGCTGCTCAGTTTGAGAATTTGATAGGAAAATTGGGTATCTGCATAAATAAAGACGCATAGCAATCATTGGCACGTGGGATCTTTAAAACTTCAAAGCAGTCCAAGGCCTTGACCATAAAAGCTCTCCATTTCACACCAACGTGCATACAATTTTCTTTGTATTCCCCACTCTACTGAATTCTCCGTCAGCACACAGCAACAAGATGTCATTCCATCATGCCGCCTCTTCATCCAAAACTCCTCCCAAATCCTCAAAAAGTGACCCTCCCACTGGTGAAGAACCCAAACGCAAGTATCCTCCGCCTACTGATGAGGAACTTAGGTGAATCAGCAACAGGGAAGGCACGACTTACGTGGATAAATCCAATAGGAAAATTGTCGATGATATACTCAAAAGAGGGCTACCAATTCGGGGTATCACCACTCCCCTGGCTCGCAGGGATCCACCTCACGATTCGGATATGCCAGAGGAAGACTTGTGTGACAGAAACCAGGATCTTTCATTATTTGATCTGGATGACAGTGACTCCAGTTCCTCTAATGAGGAAGATTGATAGGCTGTTGTGACTCAGTCTGTTACTGAGGTGATAAAGTGTACTGCTCGTTTGACATTTGCTGGTTAAGATTTTGTTGTTACAACATGAATTTTGTGAGATGCTCTTCATGAGCAGTTTTTTGTTGTCATTCCCAAATCATTTGTAATGTTATTTATTTTGATTTATGTTATTAGCTTAGTCTTGATCTTAAAAAGGGGGAGAAAGTAGTGTTAGTATTGTTGTTGTTAGATAACAACAGATGGAAGAATTGGTTAAGATAACCAATGTGGCTGGAAAAACTCTCTTTGTGTTATGTATGCTTGCAAGTGTGACAACAGTTTATGCTGTGGTGTTGTGTGATTTCCTAGTTGTGTAGGTTTGTGAGCTCCCAGCAGAATGTGAGTGAAGTGCATCTTTTCAGGGGGAGTAACTCAGGAGTTTGTAATGTTAGGATGTTATCCTGAAGGTCATGACATCCAGAACAGACTGGATGCTTATTTGTGGCTGCAAGTTGTGCAGGTTGTGTCTAACTGATGTAGAATGCATCAGTTGAGGGGGAGTAACCCAGTGTGTTACTCAACAAAGTATAACATCTGTAGTGGTGACTAACAAATGGCTAACTGGGTGAGTTATATCTATTGTGTAGCTAGTGACTATTCTGCAAGACAGGGCATATGATAAGTCTTCTGCTGTGTGTAAATCTCTGGTATAATAACAAGAGTGTTTTAGCCAAAAATTTGCCAAAGGGGGAGTTTGTAAGTGCTCTTGATTGGCTGCATTTTATGGCAAAACATCAGAGTATGTATGTATGTCATGACTGGTGTTATTACATACATAATATGGATTTTGCAGGGTGAGTTAACTCAGCTAAATGCTAGTTAAGTTGAATGTCATACAGATTGTCATGACTCTGATCGTATGACATCCAACGAGCAGATTTGTTTTCTGGTAGCTAGAAATCAGGAAACTTATTAGAAACTCAAGCTGAAAGACAGGAGACATTTTAGAAGCCTTAAAGCAAAACAAATGCTCCTGAATTAAATGACAAGCATGCAGATTATTGAAAAAGGGTTTGTTATTGTTAAACCTAATTTATGCACCTAGGCCCAAGGGTTGAATGCTGCGATAAATAACAGGAGGAGCAATCCTAGAAGAGCAGCTCTTGACATAAGATTAGAGAGTGCATATTAAGAGTCCTTGTGAATGAAGAAGGTTGGTTCTTCACGTGAGTATTGTGAGTGAAGAAAGTGTGTTCTTCACGTGTGAATTGAGTCTTAGGAATACTTGCTTACCAAACAACTGTTTGCTACACTGGTTAGGTAGGTTCTAGGCTGTTGTGTCACTCAAAGCTGTTAAGCAAGAGTGTGTGTCCCTTGATCAAAGTTGTGAAGCAGGATCAAGGTGTGGTTTTAGAGTGTATCTCCATAACTGTTTTGTAATTGTGTATGGATATCATTGTGGTGTGATTGAGGTGGAGTGAGTGGGTATACTCAGGTCTAGAGTGTCTCTAGGCAGAAGTGTCATTGGGTAGGGTTTAAGTGAAGAGTGCAAGTTGAGTGTTTGACTCTGAATTAATTCTACTAATAGTGAAATTCCTCCCTGGCTTGGTAGCCCCTGATGTAAGTGTTGTTGACACTGAATTGGGTGAACAATTTCTGTGTTATTTACTACTTCTCTTTACAGCTTATTATAAACTGCAGTTGTCTATGTTACAGTGGATGTCATAACTTCCACAATAACATCCATTGTATGCTTGCCAGAATTTCACTTCTGTTTATGAATATTGATTTCATCTTGCTTTTGATTGAAATCTTTACAAATAATCCACCCTCGTTTCAGTGTACAAGTCTCTTGTGGATTTTTATTGAACGCTTTATAATGTTATCTTATGATTTCAGGTGTCTAACTTCTTTTGTATGTCCATGTAAACAGTTGCCTTAAAGGAGGTTGTACTTCTCTTTACAGCTTATTATAAACTGCAGTTGTCTATGTTACAGTGGATGTCATAACTTCCACAATAACATCCATTGTATGCTTGCCAGAATTTCACTTCTGTTTATGAATATTGATTTCATCTTGCTTTTGATTGAAATCTTTACAAATAATCCACCCTCGTTTCAGTGTACAAGTCTCTTGTGGATTTTTATTGAACGCTTTATAATGTTATCTTATGATTTCAGGTGTCTAACTTCTTTTGTATGTCCATGTAAACAGTTGCCTTAAAGGAGGTTGTGCTTCTGGTCCAATGAATGGTGAGATATCAAAAGAAGATCTTGATGATAAAACACAAAGGCAAGTGGACGCTTTAAAGGCGAGTGGAAGCTTTGAAGGAAAGTGAAAAAGAAGAATGAATGTTAAGTGATATGGGCTGAGGTAAATTTTTTACAAATGCTCTGTTTTTTCTGCTTTTTGAAATCAATCCATCTTTTGAATTTGCTGTCTGGGATGGTATTAATGATCGGTCTGCACTTTTATGACAAGGCTTCGTTTATCTTGCAGATTATGAGCTTCACCTATCTCTTTTTCCAATGATTTTCAAGGTTTCATCTTATGTTTTAACACTTCTATCATTGTTAGTCGGAAGAGCTATACTGCAAAGCTTATGCCCTTAAGCGAGAACTTACGCTTTGCATCCAGAACGGCTCGTGATTCAAGTGTATCATGACGAGATGGCATAATGCAAGATTTTTGGAGTTAATTCGCTTTTCACTACGGTTGCACTCTTGTGATTTTATAGTTTTGCATAATATGGATTTTATGTAACTCTTGTGTAATGCAACTTTGTACCTTTACATTCATTACCTTGCACTTTTCTGGTGTAAACACTTCTTGATTTTCTCTTTTACAAAATGATTTGGTAAAGTGTGCAAATCATATCTTGAAAAAGTACTTCTTTATGGTTTAAACTTCCAAGTAGAAAGAATTATCTTTTTCCTTTAGAAACACCCCAACACGGAAGTCATGTTTGGCAATCCATGCCTATACTCTAATCATGGTTATGCATTAGCTTGCCTCCTAGTATAGGAAAAGCATCCCTTAAGCTTGTAACGACTTAGCCATGACGTTTGAGACTACTCTTGCAAATAGTTTGTGTCTTGAATGGCTTATAGACCCAATGACGGATGATTTATCTTGGAAAAGCAAAAGTGATACTAGCATGTGTGAACTATGGCTCCAAAAGTAATTCAAACTCAACTGTGAAAGTAAGATTACGTGTTTTGATAATAATCTACACTTGGCCAAAATTACCTTAGCATTTCTTGAAACAAGTTAGATTATTTTGAAACATCTTGAAACCAATTAGGTCGAAGCTGGCGACGAGTTGCTCTTTGGACTCCACCATAGCTTGTAATTTGAAATAGATTCTATTTTGGCTTGAAGGATGAACTTTAACCATGGTCTTAAAACACGAGTTGAAAAGGCATTATCCACGACTTGAAACCACTTAACCGTTTAATCACGATCTTGAAACAACTTTGAGGGTTTGATAGTCACTTGTAACACACTCAAAATTATGCCTTGATATAATTCTCCCATGTGACTTGGATTGAGCATGTACCTCGAACACACATTGGTTATGACATGGAATCTTGGAAACTTTACTTGCATATGCTTTAAAACCATCCACCAATTTTGAATCCATTCAAGCTTGGATTAAACAGGTTTCTATATAACCTTAGTATCATATTGGAACACAACTTGGACTTATCTTGAAATATAGCCCAAAACCATTAAACACCAATTAATCATGCCTTGAAATGAACCAGCTACATAACTTGGGAATTTGATCTTGTCCTGACTACTTGATCATGAGAATGAGGGCGCATTCAACCTTGCAAGAGCTTGTAATCACCACAAGCACACTGTCATACCCTAAATTTGTCCTACCAATTTGTAGATATTTTCTTATTTTTTTATTTTTTGCATTTTTTCTTAATTTCATGTCATTTAAGACACGTGTCCGCCCCCGATTTAACGTTTTTTTAAATCTCGATTATTTTGCCCAATGAGAGTGTGACACGTGGCCTGAGGGGCATTTTAGTAAATTTTGTTTCCATTTTCATTTCCCTATTTTTCTTGCAAATATTACCTTTTTGTTCATTTTTTTTATTTTATCATTTATTTAATTTTATTAGATGTAGAATTGTTTATTTGAATAGTTTTATTTTTATTTTTTATTAAAAGTTAGATAGATACTTTTTTTTTTTTAGATTTAACATTAGAATTAAATTTCTTTTATCTAATATTTATCTTAATTAGAGTAGAATATTATTTGTCTTTTTTTAAAAAAAAGTAGTTTATTAAGTTTTTTTTGGTTTTTTAAATAGACTTCTTTTATATAGTTATTAGAGTTTTTTTTATTTATTTATTATTAATTAGATTAGTAGTAGTTAATTACCTTTTCTTTTTTATTATTATTTATTTATTTGGATTAATATTAACTTTATTAGATTTTTTTGAAATTAAGTAAAGTATTTAAAGTTATTAGTTTTATTTATCTATTTATTATTTTATTAGATTATTAATTAATTATCACCTTTTTGTTTATTTATTTATTCAGATTTAGTTTAATTTAATTAGTTTTTTTTTTAATTTTTTTATTAGTTAATTAACATTAGTTAGGTTTTGTTTTAGCTTTTAAGTGTTAACATTTTATTAGCCTGTGGTATCTAATTAAGTCAATTTTAACTCATTTCTTTTATTAATCTATCAGTAATTAACAGCTTTAATGTGAGTTATTTTGGGTCCACTAGTCAGATTGCATGCAGGCCCATTAGGTCATCTTTGCCACTTGTCAGCAGGCTATAAAGCTCATCCTCTTCCTTCATTGAATGCAGACACATTTCCCAAAGACTGATACCCTAGCCCTACAGCCGCCACCTAACCCTAATTCCAACCCTAACCCTAGTTCACATGCAAACCCTAAAGCATCTTCACCGGCAAAATCAAATGGATCGACTCCCACCGAAAAATCCTCACCGGGAAACTCATAAAACATTCATGTGTTCTTCGTGTTCTTATTTTTCCAGTAAAAAATCATCATATTCAAAAAATTTTCCAGCAACTTCCTTTGATCTTCATCATTTTCGTCCGTTTCTCCAGAAATTCATCTCAATCTTCATGAACATTCAATCTCCTTCAAACTTTTTCCCCAGAAAATCTCCATACATTCAACCGTGATTCATCGTTTTTTTCAAGAATTTCTACAAACCAAAACAACATTTCCATATCAACATTCATGGATCTTCAAAAATCCTATATCTAACTCCATCTGTGACATGCAACCCAAATCTGAACTCGCTCATCACCAAAGAAAACCAAATCGCGTCAAAGGAATACACAGCCTCACAATCAAAAAGACACAACCATCATCTTCGGATATCGCAACTTACCTCCGTCCAAACCATCATCACGAACCCCTCACGGGTTCTTCTTAACCTTCAACATCATCATCCGCAACAACCTCGCCCAAATGGTTTTTTCCGCTCTTCAAATCACGATCTAAACTCACACCTTCATCCATTGATGATTTTACAAACGACTCCACCACAACTCAACGCCTCCGTTTTCCTCCCAACACCATGAACGTTTCAACATCGGCTTCCTTCAATATCCATATGTGTTCGTCTAGGTTGTGGTGTTTTGTTTTGTTTCTGTTCATTTGGTTTTACAGGTGATGATGATGTCGGAGTGCGATGAGGAGAATAGAGTTTTTCGATTAGATTTTGGATGGAAAGAAAAAGAACAGATGGAATGGGTGGGAGTGACGGCGGCAGACATAAGCAGATCTAGGTTTTTTTTCTAGCAAACGAAGTGAAGGATGAAGGGAAAGAGGTCGTGGACTCTTTCATATGGGTAGTGGGCCTTTGGCCCATTCGTGTATTTCCTGGATTGTCACCCCCCGTCTTTCTCATGACTTCCCCCTGTTCAGTTTAGTGTATGTGATGTTGGGCTCAAGGCCCAACGGATTCCCCATGTCCCATTTCGTCATGCACCCCCCTCTGTTAGTTTTTTGTTGCTGTTTTTTGGGCCAAGCCCAATTGTTTTTCTGGATACACCCCTGCCTGGCTGCTAACATACCCTCTGTTTTTAATTATTTTTCAATCTATTTTTTAACTTATTTTATTCTTAATATTATTTTTATAGTATATATTAAATATTTTCAAACTTATTTTCAATAAATTTTTTTTCTTAGTCTTTATTTAAATTACTAAAATATTTTCAAACTCATTGTTAAAATAGTTTTTTAGTATTTATTTAAAAATTAACTACTAAAATTATTTCTTAAATCAAATCATGAAAAACTAAATCCTTGAAGTCTAGCACTTCTTGGATTTTTTGGACAATCATTATTGGGGTGTACACCTTAGATAGTGTATTATTCGACTTCTCATTTTTAAAAAAAATACTCTTTTTTTTAACAAAGAAATATCATAAGAATCTAGCATTTCGCGTGATATTTCCTTTGTTCATCCAAACATTTTCAAATGAAAATGGTGTTGTCGAGATCTAGCATCTCGATAATACTCCGATTAATTGGTTGTGAGGCCGACGTCTCATTTATCAAATAGTTATCATTTCTCCTAAATTATTTTCAAATTTAATGTTTTATCCTTACCTCATATGCACAAATCCTTTTCATACTTCATTTCACTTCAAATCAAATTCAAAACATTTTCTATATTAAAATTCCAAAAGAAGGAGGTTTTTGGGATCTAGCATTCCTTGAATCTTCGAGTGAATAGTTCTTGAGGCGCGCTCTTGAGTTATTATTTACTCAATCTTTCGACTTTTTTCAAAACATTTTCTCAATTCAAATTACCGAAAGAAGGAGGTTCTTGGAATCTAGCATTCCTTAAATCTTCGAGTGAATAATTCTCAAGGCACGCCCTTTGAGTTGTTATTCACTCAACCTTTCGACTTTTTCAAACTTAAACATTTTCCAACGTTCTCTTAAGTCGAATGCTCGTACGCATTCGCAACCATCGACATTTTGCAGACGCATTCACAACTCCTCGTGGTCTCGATATTAGGGGCACCCTTAGGGTTTAATATCGTTTCTCACAATCTAACCCTTGACACGTCGTCAAGTCGGTTCCATCTTCGATCAAATCTTCGACACGTCGTCGAGACTTTTTCAAACCAACTTCCTTTGGCCTCGCATGCCATCTTTCGATTCAATCTTTTCACAAACGTTTTCTTAAAACTTACGAAAGATGGATATCCTTAGAATCTAGCATTCTTTGATTATTCGAATGAGTAACTCTCGAGGCGCGCACTTGAGTTGTTATTAGTTCATTCTTTCGATTTCAAAACATCCAACTCTTTATCTTCAACCTATTCAGCCAATTTCCAAAAGAACTGAGTTCTTGGGATCTTGCATTCCTTGAATTCTTGAGTGACAAGCTCTCGAGACACACTCTTGGGTTGCTTGTCAGTCACTCTTTCGTTTCAAACTCAACTTCAAACCCAATTCAAATTTCAACTTTTCGTGGTTGTTACCACGAACTACAGACGCTCTGATTCTTTATTCATTCTTGAATATAAGATACGTAGGCACAAGATTGCGATGATCTTGGCGAGCACACTTCTATCCATCCTCCATTATTCCACCAATCCTCTCCTGTAGTCGAACTACGACGCTCTGATTTCTCATTCTCGTCCGAATGAGCATACGTAGGCACGAGGCCCCCAATCCTTGGCGAGCACCCTATCCTCTAACCACCCATCTCTCCTTAGCGTCTTTAATCTTTTAACCTACCAATTCTACCTTTATCAACGAGAAAAAAACAAGTAAACCTCAACAACACTCCCTACAATTACCTTAAGAGGTTCCCGTCGAGTACGACGGACGTGAGGGGTGCTAATACCTTCCCCTCACGTAACCGACTCCCGAACCCGGAACTTGGTTGCGACAGCCCTATTCCTGTCCTTTCGTTTTAAGAGGTTTTCTCGATATTTTCCTCTCCCGTTTATTTGGGAAAAATAAAGTTCGGTGGCGACTCTGTCGAACCGCATTTCCGCGCCTTTCGCGCGAGGGTCGTCTCTCCGAAATGTCTCCGTGATTTTTCGAGGTGCGACACACACAAGACTCTTATGACCTGATATTTTAGAGACAAAAAGGTAGGACAAAAATTTGAGGTATGACATCGCCTTGTTGTCAAGCAATACATATGGAAGAAGAAAATGGTTGAAGATTTAGCTCTACCCAAAGTCATGACTCGTGTTGAGCATCAAAACATATACTATTTTCTTCCTTTGGCTCAAGATTACAATGCGGATCTCATTTGCGTGTTCTATTCCGGGCTACATGAACAAGAAGGGGAAAGCTTCAAATTTTCTATAGATAACAAAATGTATCATTTCACAAATGAATTATGGAGCACTCTATTCGGTATTACTGTCACTGGTCCTAAAATTGATGAAGAGTTTGTTGAAGAAGAAACTGATGAAATGGTAACTAACTCTGATAAGCATAAAGACTTCAGTTGGAGTGTTCACTTAAATGAAATGCTTAAGGTTCTTCGAGCTGCAAACTATTACGAACCAATTACCATAAGTCAATTAAAGATACCACCTCAAATATTATTGTGGATTGTGTCTCATGTCTTGCGTCCAAAAAATGGCCGATTTTCAAGAGTCGACTTTGCAGAAATTCATCTTGTGTATATCTTACTGCACTATGTGTAAATCAGCTGGCCACACTACTTTGTTGATCGTATGTTTTCCATTTGTTCCTACAACAAAGGTATCTCTATATGCTATCCTTACATAATTGCAAGAATTTTGAAGCATTTCAAGATTGGTGTGGAAAATCTCGTTTGTAAATCACCAAATTCATCTCATGGGTTCTCACAATGTACTCTCACCAATATGAGCTATTTTTGGGATATCGAGCGGAGAGCATACTATCTCCGTAAGAATGGTAGGAAGACTTTCAACTTTAATAATCCAGACGTGGTTGTTGATGAAGTTGAAGAAAATCAGATGGAAAATGAGAATCCTCATGGTGCTCTAGACGATGATGTTATGATGCAAGATACGGACCAAGGAGTTAGTCACGATGGTAACTTTTCTGCCAGACCTAGTGACACGACTACTATTATTATAATTCTGTATAACATGCATGTACATCAAGATGAGATATATGATGCACAATCGAAGAGTTACGTCAAATGAGGGACCTACTTTTGTGCACACATGGGCAGCTGGGAAAATCCCAAAATTAATGGACTTAGAAGTTGAATTGATGTTTGACCCTTGAAACAAAATTGTAGAGGAGCCCGAATGGGACATTTGGCTCAAAGTAGATTCCAAAAATGTTGAGAAATGAGAAAGTTATGGTGTTTGGACCAAGTGACATGCCATACTTGATTTAGGCCAACCACACATGTACCAACTTAAAATTTCTTGCTATTTTCTTACATCCAAAGGCCCAATGATGAACACTTGAATACCAAAGCTTGATTATCCTTTGAATAATCTTTGATGATTGCTTGAGAATTAGATGAAGGTGGCATGGAAATAAACACACGAACCATACTTGAATCAATCTAGAATCATGCATCAAACTTGAACTTTTCTTGATCAAATGATGATGAATGAAGCTTGGCATGGATGTGACCTAAGATTACAGGCCATGCCTTGAAGTAAAAGTTCTTGTGGACCACTTGTTGACTAAACCTTAACTTTGGGAACCAAAACCCTAATTTAGAAACCAAACTTGATCCTTTGATTGTAAGTCCTTACCTTGTACAATAAAAAAGGAAACAACACACATTTTTGTGTCTTGAATAAGGTTAGCGAAGTTAGAATGTAAACAAGCAATAAAGGCAAAAAGAAACACAAAGGTTCTTGGTGATGTCCCACAAAGACAAACCCAAAGATATGAAGGTTATGAGGATACCATGCTTGTGATCTTGGTGAGATGCAAATGATATGATAGGGTGAATCTTAGAGGTAAAAATTAGGGTATGACATTTAGTAGTCAGGTCACTTATGTGTGTAAATAGTTAATTACTCCCCTTGTAATTCAGTTTTGTAACACAATCATTTAATAATATAATTTTTATTAAGGGTGTCAAAACGGGCAGTGGCCCGCGTACTCGCCAAAAAATGACGGGTTTGGTTGAGATTTTGGGCTCGCCGCCCACCAAAGTCCGCCCCGCTAAAGCCCGCCACCCGCCAACTCGTCGCCCACGAAAGCCCACCGCACCTATTCGTTCAGCTTGTCCCGCCTTAAATCCCCCATTTGTTAGTTAATTCTAGTAATTCCAATTTTTTTATGGTTTTATTTTATACATTTATTCGAGAATATATGCAATATTTTTTGAAGTAAAATTTGTTAAAAGATGCTTTATAAAAAATATTCTAAAAAATAAGTGAAAAATCTAATTGAAAGGTAAAAACAAGCCTATTAATCTATTAAAAAAATTAAGAAAAAAAAAGTAGGCGAGCTGGCGGGACGAGCTAGATTTTTATGCTCATTTCCACTTGGCGGACTTGCCCGTCCCGCCATTTTTTTTACGGGGTGGGGCGGGCGGCCCGTTTTGCCACCCATAATTTTTATTTTCATATTTTCTCTTTTTCTATTTATTAAAAAATGTCTCGCGCACTAATAATATTTACACATAAAAAGTCAAATCAAACATATTTATAAATAGATATTAATCAAAAAAATATTTAATACAATTAAAAATTTAATTGATATATACGGACAGTTTAAAAGTTTTTTTTAAAAATATTTAATTTTTATTTTAATTATATTAAAAGTAATACAAACGGATAATAATTATGTATTGTGAGTGTAAAACTTTTTATTAGTACGTAACAATTAATCTAAATTAATTGATTGAGTTTTAATAATTAAATATAAAAGAGACAATTAAATAAATCTCTCTTTGTTTTACATAAAATCTAAATCAATTAGTTACACATAACTTCAACTTTTTAATTCTCATGAAAATAATTGTTTTTGTAGTAATGAGAGTCAGAGAGGGATGAAGTATTAGTTAGGCCAACCAAACGAGGATAGAGACAATAGAGCGAGCATGTGACCACTCTCTTACTTGGAAAGCACAATTAAAAAATCTGTTGAAATCATAGTTATGACAATGTTGTTTTTATCATCAAATAAAAATTTAGTACGTGTACACATTCTCGAAATTGCAGCATTAGAAAAGTGATTTCAACATCAAAGATAGAGAATATTGTGCAGTGCTGTTCCCTGCGAAGAAGCCACGTACCCCTTTCTTTCCAGCAAGTGCTGCACACCTTCTTCATTTTTATTGGTTACTCCCTTCAATCGTGGGACCAATCACAACCTCCCAATACAGATACGCCATTTTCTATGTGGGTCCCATGCTAACAGAATTGTTTATTTTTTGACCAATAACATTACCAGATTTACTTTTTCAGGATGCACTCTAGCATTATATCTAACACGTGTCCTTTCTAATCTTGTCAATCACTCTCAACCTCTATTTTTGAACTACAAAACACTCAATCATATTTATTTTATGTATATTTCATGAGAAAATTTCAATCATATACTACTTTTTAAATTCCTTAAGGTATGTGTAAAATGCATGTTAGAGTAATACTTTTTACTATATAATAGAATTAAGTTTTGTATATTATAATAAAAATGTTTATATTTATAAAAAATAATTAAATAATATATAAGTTGTATATAATAAAAAAGTTACAATATAAATATATGACTAATTTTCACTTACCAAAATAAAAGTTATTTTTAGAACAAACTAGTATACAAATTATTTTAAAATAAATTTAATTTATTTACAATTTTAATTTTTCTATTTTATCCTATTTATAAAATTAATTTCTTTATTTTAGATTTACAAAATTTTAAGTCTCCTCTATCATTTTTGCATTTTAAATTTACTGATATATTTATTTTTAAATAATATATCTTTTGTGAAATATATCCTATTATCATATAAAAATATTTCTAAAACTTCAGAAAAAAATTACACGTTATTTAAAATGCAAATGTAATCAATTTGCAATACTAAAATTTGAGAAGAAGATCAAAATAATTTAAATTAAAATAATAAGAATAATTCTATTAATAAATATAAGGTAAACTTTTTTTAGTATGCACAAACTTTAATTGAATATTAATATATTTATTGTAAATAAATTTAAATTAAGTTTATTTTGAAAATAATAATATTAAGATATTAAATATTATTATATTTTTATTGATGCAGATATTAATACTCAATTAAATTTGAAATATTTGAATATTTGTGTAAATAAAGATAGATTAATTAAAATTGTAATTTTAAAATAATAAACTATTTCTTAAATAAAACCAAAAAATAACAAAGAAGAAAAAAAAAGAATGCGAAGAGGAAACATGGAGTTAAAAAATAAATAAAAAAACTAAAAGTATAGGTACTGTTCATGAGTGTTGCCCTAGACACGTGGTGTTTGATGAGCCAGCCACCGTACTGCCGTTATCATTATCGTTTCCATCTCCATCCCAAGCAACGAGTAACGAGTCAGTAAACCCAACCAAACAAACTAGAGAGAGAAAGAGAAACAAAAAAGAGAGTTTCGTTTCGCTATCGCTTCTCTTCCAACAACAACGTGATGGAATCTGAACACGTGTGGCGCGTGGGAGCGTGCAGCACAAATAGTTCCCTCCACAACCAGAACAATATCTTCAACGGAATAATGCTCCGTTTCCGACCGATCGCACCGAAGCCAGTTACCGGGACCTCATCAACCTCCGGAGAACTAACTCCGGCGAAACAGTCCATCACTACACCACTTCCAGGTAAAAGAACAAAGAGAAAGTACGTTAGGATTCGGAGAAACAACGGATATATAAAAAAGAATGGTAATAAACCACCGGAAAAAGTTGTTGAAACAGCAGAAAACATGGATAGCGTTGCCGCAGTTGTTACTCTACAGTTGATGCCAGAAAAAGCGGAAGAAGACACACCTATCTCCGGTGATTCGTGGTGTAAAAACGTTGATCTTAACTTAAGAGTTGAGAAGATTCAGATCTTAGAGAATCTGAATTCAAATCCGAACTCCAAACCGGATCTCGAAACGCAAAACGCCGGTGGAATTCTAGATCTGATATCAACGTCGGAGAAAGCGGTGGTTGAGTCATGGATAACGGTGGAGAGCGTGACAGGCACGTGCATGAGTGAAGAAAGTGAGCGAGTGTTAAATTGTGCGGACGTTGAGAAAATGAAGATTCTAGAAACGGACACGTGTCCGTGTTTTGTAACGGACAGTTACGGAAGGGTTTTGTGGGTGAACGACGCTTACAAGAGGATGGTGGTGAACGACGAGATTAAAGAGATTGACGTTGTCGTTTGGTTGAAGGTGAAGGAAAGTGTTGCATGGTGTTATTCTTACCCAGCGTTCACCTGTGGTGTTAGGTTACAGTACACGTGGCGGAACGAGAAGTGTTTAAAAATGGTTCCTTGTGATGTTTGGAGATTACAGTGTGGTGGTTTTGCATGGAGATTAGACGTGAAAGCTGCTCTAAGTTTGGGGCTGTGAGAAATCATAAATCACAGACTTATAATAATAAAATAAAAATACTGCTATATATGCTATATATATCTATATATATAGATATAATACCTAGCTGGTTTTCATGGATTGAAGAAAGGAGCAAGGTCATCCACACTCTCTCTCTCAACACTCACCATTAGGTATTGAAAAACTTTATTAGAATTTCTAGTAAGAATGCGCCTATGAGTGTGTTTCATTAACAACTAAAGGGCTTGAATCTATTCTACATGGTAAGTGCAGAGAACTAAATTCAATGTTGAATCAGCAAAGAAGATTCAATTATTGCATTTAGATTCTCTGCAACGATAATAGATGTATTTTTATAATACATCTAGTGTTATTGTAGAGAATCTAAATACACTCTTCACTTTCGTCATTTTGAGAGACACCAGGGGTAAAATAGCAATTAAATGAATTAGAAGTTAGATTAACATGCAAAGTAATGAAGCTTAAAAGTACTTCTATTTCTATTGCTATATGCCATATGTCTATGTAACCATTGGCTTAGTTTAAAGTGTGTAACTGTTATTGTCTGCTGTGTAACTGTTATTGTCGCTCTAGGACTTTGCGACTAATAAAATAGTTAATTGTATGATATTGTCAAGGAATCACTAAGCTTAATATCAATGTGTGATAATTGTATATATACATACATAGCTAGAGATAATAAGCAGTGAATTAGATAGAGTTGAGAGTATCTAGTCATTAATGTTCGTGCCTTACTTTGTTTATGTTGCTATTTATTTTAAAATAGGGGCATATTCATTAGTTAGGTAAAGAAGGTATCTACATAGTTTTAGTCATTTTTAGAGTATTAGACTTTTACACCTACAAGTTACAACTAACTACTTTTAACTTTCAAGATAAATTGAGTTTAAAAATAAATTAATTAACATGTTTAATATGTTTGTTTATTTATTTTTTAATTATTTTTATTTATAATTATTGAAAGATGCCTTTAAAATATTTGTTAATTCGACCTTTTATTTAAATATATATTGTAAATGTTATTTTATCAACAAAGTCACGGAGGCTATTTCAAAGAAAAGTGTTTAAAACAAGCAATTCTGCAAATGCTGTTCTTACACGGCAACAAAACGTGGTTATTTAATCATTATACATATTTTTCTCCTCCATTTACGCATCAACAACTCTTGTCGTACTTACTTGCCTTCTATTTGTTCTATTGTTGTATTATGATTAAATGTCAACTTCAACTCAATTTACTTTAATCGTATTACAATATTTTGTTCAAATTAACATAAAAATGTCATTTTAAAAACTGTGCTACTCCTTTAGTAATATAAAGCTCTTATCAGGTTTAAATAATATTCTTAGGAAGATTCTAACATATTGGGTGCATGTTATTTATTTTATAAATCGGTTTTGTAATGATAAATTATGACTCTAATATGATATTATAGTCTATTGATCAGCTATGTCTCGTTCACCGTCAATATTCACGCACTAAATTCAAAAGTGAAGATTGTGAGAGAGTGTATTAGAAATATCTTAAGTCTCCATAATCTTATCTTCATCATAATTGAACATATTTTTGAAATAATTAAATGATTTAAAAGATCTTATCTTTCAAATATCTATGATTTCATAACAATTATCCTCATTAATAGAGATTTTAGAAGCACTATCACTTTCCGATAAAACATTCATAACTTCTTTAATCTTATTTAAGAATTTTTTATGGCTGAAATTAATAGATAAAGAGAGAAGTAATTTTGAGTGATCTAACAAGAAAGATATATCTTTTAGAAAACGAAGTTTAGAGATTCTTTTTGAGTAAACTGGTTGAAAAATTCTAAGAGTAATAATGGAATATATCGAATGTCTAGCATTGGATTGGATGAAGAACTAATACCGCTAAATTTCTATTCTTTCTAGTCCTAATTTGTCCATCAATATCTTAGATTTCATCTCTAATAGTTCTAAACTTCTTTTTCTTATGATTTAACTACATCTTAGTGAAGGTGAGAAAAACACTTAGAAGGGGAGGGGGGGGGGGGGGGGGGAGGGTTGAATAAGGGTTTTGAAATATATATGGCAATAAAAACAACGCAAGATTTTTATCCTGGTTCGTTGAACTCAACTAATCCAGTCCACCCTATCAAGGTGATTTGCCTTTCTCCACAAGGACTTAATCCACTATATTCAAACAGATTACAGTGTCAACCACTAAGAACAACTGTCTTAGTCTTCTCAAGAAATTCTGACCACAACTTGGTCTTCTTAAGGAACCTTTTACAAATTAATGTAAACTAAACAAGTGTTTAAGTTGCTTCTAAAAAGCTTTATCACAATCTGTGATTTTTACACTTAGATTAAGAACGAATAAAAACTATTCAGCTTATGAATAAAAATTGTATGAGAGCTTAAAAGTAGTTTGCAGTTTGATTTCTCAATTGATTCGTCAATAATTCGTTGACCTTGAAATGTTATTGAAGACGTCCTTTTATAGGCAGAAAGTCCAATGCTTGAAGACCGTGCACTGCTGAGTAGCTGTAGCCTTTTGTCTTCTATTGACTCTACCTTTCCCAGAAGAGGAATGTTCAGACAAATCCCTTTTGTCTGATTTCCTGTGCCATACATGAATAAGGAAAGAGTCGTTTGGAATATGCCAACGGATATATCTTTGAATAATATTTTCTTCAACAATGCTTCTGTCTCAAAGTTATCAACATCAGAGTCTTGATGTTATCAGAGTTTTGCAGCCAGTGCTTCCAGCGTGAATATCACTCAGAGCAGAGTTTGAATAACAAAGCTTCTGTACTTGCAGCGTAAAGTATTTCAGAGTCTTCTTGAAACAATGCTTGAAACTCTTCATACAAATTCTTCAGCTACGCTTCAGAGTCTTCTGCAGCTTCTGCTTCAGAGTCTTCTGGCAGCGCTCAGAGTCTTCTGATCACTTGCTTCTGATGCTTCAGAGCTTTGCGTAGAATACTGTTCAGATGCATTTTTGCTTCCATAAGAATATTTAATTTATTATCTGAAACAAAAACACTTGAACAAAATTAGAGTATAAATTTTCTTAATACATTTCATTAGAGTTATCATCAAAACATAAAGATATAATTAAACAACAATCTATGTTCTAACAATCTCCCCCTTTTTGATGATGACAAAAACATAGGAAATTTTGTTCAATAAAAAGGATAAATATATAACTCCCCCTGAGATAAAGAATCTCTCCCTGAAATGAATACTCTAATAGAAGAAAATACTTCCCTTTTTGCATGAGTATACTTTTCAGATTAAGAGCCTGGTTAAAAACCTCTGGTTAGAATCCTGGTTAGAATATACTTTCCAGAATCAGAGCCTGGTAATAGCTTGATTTACTTTCCAGAATCAGAGCCTGGTTTACTCTTACTGATTTTCTTTCCAGAATCAGAGCCTGGTTATCTTTCAGGATTAGAGCCTGGTTTGAATTATCAGAGCCTGGTTATCAGAACCTGGTTTGAATAAAAGTCTGGTTTGGGGATTCTCAGGATAACTTCAATGAATTTTGTCAGATGATACGTTATAGTTCTGAAAGACTAAAATTCAATGTTAGTTATAATTCATTATGTCTGAATTCCATTTTAGTAACTGTTTATATTTAAACAATCAGAATTTCTTTTTCTCCCCCTTTTTGTCATAATCAAAAAGAAAAACTTTTTAAGACAAAAAAGATTAACAGAGAAAAACAATATAAGAGCAGATAGGGAAACAGTCAACTTCATTTGATAAATAGAATTCAGAAAACATTCAGATAAATACAAGATAACAAAACACAGCAAACATGTGCACAAGCATACCAGAAAAAGAAACTAAGATTGGCGAGAGGCTATCAGCTTCAGAAGATCTGTAATCTGAGAATTAGATTCCTCTTGTTTAGACATCTAAGTCTTAATATCATATGTTGTTTGTTCTTGCTTGACCATCCATGTTCTGATCTCTTTGTTGCTGGCTTCTAGCAGAGCAAACTTTTCTTCTAGATCTGGTCTTTCAGTCTTGATTTCAGAAGAAGTAGGCGCAAATGCAGTAGCTGGAGCACTATCAGTGACCATTGCAGATGTAGATGCAGGTTCTTGAATCTCAGAAGTAGAAGCTTGTTCCACAATCATCAGAGCTGACTGATTAAACACAACAGTTTCTTCAGCAACAACCGCTTCTGGAGGAGTATCTTCAGATATAGGGTCATCAGCAGGTGCATTTTCTAGAGGAAGAACTTGAGGTCTACTCATGTTCAGAAAAGTCTGTCTGATAACTTCAGCAAATTTCACCTTTGCATCATCAGAGCAAATGGTGCGAAGATTTGGAGCAACAGTGTTGAACCTTGAGATGAATCTGTTCCAAGTAGCTTCAGAAGCATCTGGGTTCACACTAGACAAACAGTCTTTCTTCACAAAAGAGATCCACACATTCATTTCCTTCTTGAAACCATCAAAGAGCGTACTAACATCCATTCTAGGTTTAGGTTTTAGGAAGTTTTCTAGAGATGGTGTTTTTGGTTGTTCTGGTGGGGATGGTATTGTGAAGGTTGGGATAATGAACAGAGGACGAGGATATGGTGTAGAAGATGTTTGGCCAGATGATTCAGCAGAATCTTGACGTTTTGGATAGAAGTGTTTGAGTTTGAGTCCAGATGGAAAGTCATCAGATGAAAAGGATTTCAAAGAAGCAAAAGAAACAAAATCAGATGATCTTGGTTCATAGCCACGTAGAGAGGCTAGTGAGTTTACTTCTGGGGGAACATCAGATTCAGAAGAATCAGATGATGCAGAAGAATGACAGGATGTGGAAGAAACGTCAAACAACATCTTCAAAGGTTGAACGTCAAGAACCTCAGAATCAGATATGAATGATTCAGAAGGTTGATGTTGTTCAGGGTGAGGAACATATGGGATGGGTTGTTCTGGTTGTGGTTCAGGTTGTTGTGGAGTAGGTTCTTCTGGTAGTGGTTTAGAAGTTTGTGGTTCTGGCGAGGGAATTTCAGAGTTTTGTTGTGGTGTAGAGGTTTGTTTATCAGAGGGGGAATCTCAGATGGTTATTTTGGTGCAGAGTTGTTTTGGGGTATAGAAGGAACTGTTACAGAAGGTTTCTTTGGTTTAGAAACACAAGGAGGAGAAGGTGAAGGTGAGGGTAAAAGTTCATGGATAGGTTGATCAGATGTTAGTACCTCTTTGACAGTTTGCAAGATAGAATCTAAACTTGCCTCAGGAGGATTTGCTTTTTGCTTCTTGGCCCTTTTGGGTTTGACAGCAGCAGCTTCACCAGAGGCTTTCCTTTTGGGTTTTGAAGAACCTTCTTCAGCAACCTTCCTCTTCTTCTTGTGTCTTGCCTCATAAAGATCTGGTGCAGGTTCATCGGCTTTCTGAACCAGATTTGCTGGTAGAGGAGTTCCATCTTTCAGACACGTTGCAATGTACTCTAGAATAATTTCCCTTGGTTCATTAGCGAAGAACATAGGAAAATCATCCACTGGTATTCTTCTCTTGCTGACCTCTTCAGAGTTTATTTGCTTTGGTGCAGAAGTGACTTCTTCTACAACTTTCATCCTCTGAAGACTCTTCCCATTCAGAGGTTTTCCTATTATAAAAGCTAACTCTTCCTTCAATCCAGCTTCTACCAGATGTCCAACAAGACCATTCTCAGTCAGAATGTCTAAAATGAGTCTTCCCATTGGAATCCAGTTCCTCATCTTCTGATGTTTGGTTCTGACTTCTTCCCTTGATTGTTTTACGTGTGTCCACAGATGATTGAAAAGTAGATAAGGCAGATCCACTTTTATGCTCTGACTCAGATAGTACATGAAGTACATTTGATCAGTGTTTACATAGTCAGGAGAGTTTGAAGACTTCCTGTGATGAATACAACCTATAAAGATCTTAGCCCAGATCCTGTAGTTTGGCTTTAGATCTTTCACCTTGTTAAAAGCTTCTCCAGATGAGCAAACTTCCCTATACACATCAATCATATCAACACGCCCAGCTGGCAGATTAGTAACTCCATCAGTTTCTTCATAGCCTATGAGTTTCCTTATCATATCTTCAGTTATGATGATTTCTTTACCCAGAACATATGAGACAATGAACTTAGGGCAAGTAGAAGCATGGATCCAAAATTCCTTTACCAGACAAGGATAAACTGGTCCCATCAGCCTATCAAAGAACTTAGTCTAGCATTGAGCATCAACAATGGGATGAAGATCATACCCATTTTCAGCAAACGATTCAAAGTTTACAATGGATTCACACAAGACTTCCAGCTTGTCAACAGGTGTGAGTAATGTTCTAATAGGTTCCTTGAAGGCAACAGAACCCATGTTGGAAGAAGAAACAGCAGCCATGGAAGATTGAAACTGAGCAGAAGTTGATGAAGAAGTAGCCATTGATGTTCTTGAGAGAGTTTTAGGGTTACGAACGGTTTTGGGTTTGGGAGAGAGATGAAAACAATGAAACAAGCAGAAATGCATACAAGAGTGTGAAAGAGTGAAAAGTGTGAAAAGTGAAGTGTTATGGTATATATAGAAGAAATTAGGGTACACAAGAGTCACACGTTCAGCACGCTTACACTTAGCATTTAATAAAAAGAATATAATCATTTCAAGCAATTAATGATTCTGACAATTGGGGGGGGGGGGGGGGGAAGAGAAACTCAATATTCAAAAACAGTACCTCAAACGTCAATTCAGTAGTGTGCACTCCACCTTTTCAGATTCAGAGTTACACGTGTTTGCTTGCATGTGCTTCTGAAACTTCTTTGAGAAATGAAACGTTAGCCAACGTTCAGATCCTCTGAGGCTTGTTAGTTCAGATTTGCACACAATAAATAAAATATTAAATAATAAACAATAAACAAATAGATATAATACTTCAGAGTTAAAGCATTTTCATCTGATAAACATTTTATTCTGGATAGAAATCCATACTTATATTTTTCAGAATAAATTTAAATCTATCTTCAGCAAGGGGTTTTGTAAAAATATCAGCCCATTAATGATCTGTATCAATAAAGTTTAAACTGATAATTCCCTTCTGAACATAGTCTCGGATGAAATGATGTTTTATCTCTATATGCTTAGCCTTAGAGTGTAAAATAGGATTTTTAGACAAACATATAGCAGAAGTATTATCGCAGAACATTGAAATGTTACTCTCATGGATCTGATAGTCTTCTAGTTGACTCTTCATCTAGAGCATCTGAGTGCTACAACCAGCAGCAGCAATGCATTCTGCTTCTGTTGTTGAAAGTGCAATTGTGGGTTGCTTCTTGCTGAACCAAGAGATCAGATGACTTCCAAGAAACTGGCATCTTCCAGAAGTACTTTTTCTTTCAACTCTGTCTCCAGCATAGTCAGCATCACATAATCCAACTAATTTATAGTTATCAGATCTTCTGTAACACAAAACCACGTTAGTATTACCTTTCAGATACCTTATAATCCTCTTAACAGCTGTTAAGTGAGATTCTCTAGGATCTGATTGGAATCTGGCACACATACAAACACTGAATAAAATATCAGGTCTAGAAGCAGTCAAATACAGAAGAGATCCAATCATACCTCTGTAAAGCTTTTGATCTACTTTCTTACTTACCTCTTCCTTACCAAGAGTGCTTGTAGGATGCATTGGAGTTTTAGCTAATTTGCTTTCAGTCACGTTAAACTTTTTCAGAAGCTCATTCACATACTTAGTCTGATGTATGTAAGTGCATTCTGGAGTTTGATTGACTTGGATTCCCAGAAATAATCTGAGTTCTCCCATCATGCTCATCTCAAATTCAGCCTGCATAGATAGAGCAAACTCCTTTCCCAGCATAATATTGGTAGATCCAAATATGATATCATCTATGTAAATTTGACAAATTAACAAGTCTTTCTTAAATGATTTACAGAAGAGAGTTGTGTCCATTTTGCCTCTGATAAAATTCTTTTCCAGAATAAAATTACTCAGTCTCTCATACCAAGCTCTGGGAGCTTGTTTTAAGCCATAGAGTGATTTCTTAAGTTTGAAAACATGTTCTAGAAATTTATCATTTTCAAAGTCGGGAGGTTGATGAACATAAACTTCCTCTTCTATAATACCATTTAAGAAGGCACTCTTAACATCCATCTGATACAGAGTGATGTTATTCTGTGCAGCAAAAGAAATGAGTAGGCGTATAGACTCTAACCTGGCCACAGGAGCATAAGTATCTGTGTAGTCAATTCCTTCTTGCTGACTGTATCCTTGAGCAACTGGCCTTGCTTTGTTTCTTACAACTTCTCCTTGCTCATTCAATTTGTTTCTGAAGACCCATTTAGTTCCAATGATGTTGAAACCTTTTGGTCTTGGAACCAGATCCCAGACGTCATTTCTGGTAAATTGATTTAGCTCTTCTTGCATAGCAAGTATCCAATCATTATCGTTCAGAGCCTCATCAACAGAAGTTGGTTCAATGATAGACACCAACCCAAAAAGTGACGTTCCAGATGATTTGAGAAATGACCTTGTTCTGATAGGGTCATCCTTCTTTCCAATTATCATATCCTCTAGGTGAGAAGATTTGATTCTGGATGATGATCCTTTAACATTTGGTCCTTCAAAAATATTCAAATTGTTCATCTGAGTAGCCAATGGAGTTACATCTGGCGTTGCTTCTGGTGCTTCTGCTTGAGCTTTATCTGCCTCTGAGTTTTCAGAGTCTGTGAGAATGACTTCTCTATCAGCAGAATTTTCAACCTGCTTTGGCTTTTGATTGCCAAGCTTATCATCAAATCTAACATGTATTAATTCCTCCACACTCTGTGTTTCAGTATTGTATACTCTGTAGCCTTTAGAGCGTTCAAAATACCCTAGCATGAAACACTTCTGTGCTTTAGAATCAAACTTGTTCAGATTCTCTTTAGTATTCAACATAAAACATACACATCCAAAAGGATGGAAATAAGAAATGTTGGGCTTTCTATTCCTCCACAGTTCATAAGGAGTCTTCTCCAGAAGAGGTCTAACTGACACTCTGTTCTGAATATAACAAGCTGTATTCACTGCTTCTGCCCAAAAATGTTTTGTCAGATTAGTCTCGTTGATCATGGTTCTGGCCATTTCTTGCAATGTTCTATTTTTCCTCTCTACAACTCCATTCTGTTGTGGAGTTCTAGGGCAGGAGAAATCATGTGCAATGTCATTTTCTTTAAAATATTTGTTTTCAAATTCACCACCATGATCACCTCTGACTTTAACAATTTTAAAATCCTTCTCGTTATGGACTTGTTTGCAGAAGTCAATAAATTCAGCATGAGACTCATCCTTGTGTTTTAGGAATTTTACCCATGTCCATCTGCTGTAGTCATCAACAATGACTAATCCATACTTCTTGCCTCTGATGGATGCAGTTTTCACTGGTCCAAACAGATCAATATGAAGCAACTCTAATGGTCTTGAGGTTGAGACAACATTTTTTGTTTTGAAAGAAGATTTTGAAAATTTTCCTTTCTGACATGCTTCACAAAAAGCATCTGAACTTCAACTGAGGAAGTCCTCTGACCAGATTGAGTTTATTAATCTGAGATATACGTCTCATACTAATATGCCCTAATCTTCTGTGCCAGACCCATTGCTCTTCATTAACAGACAGAAGGCATTTTACATTCTGAACCTTAAGTTCTGAAAGATTGATTTTATAAATGTTGTTCTTCCTTTTTCCATTAAAGAGGATCGAGCCATCCTTTTGACTGACAGCCTTGCAACATTTTTGATTGAAGATTATGTCATAACCATTGTCACTTAATTGACTTATGGACAATAAGTTATGCGCTAATCGTTCAACAAGTAACACATTAGAAATGGAAGGAAGGTTACCATTACCTATGGTTCCAGCGCCAATTATCTTGCCTTTCTGGTTCCCTCCAAACTTGACATCACCTTCAGATCTAAGCTCTAGGCTTTGGAACATAGACCTTCTCCCCGTCATATGGCGCGAGCAGCCAGAGTCCAGGTACCAGGACTGGTGTTTCAACTTTGCTGCTAAGGATGTCTGCAACAGATATTATTTTGTTTTTAGGTACCCAGATCTTTTTGGATCCTTTAGGGTTAGTTGCCTTAAAGTTTTGTCTGAACTTCTGTCTTCTGACAGCAGGTTTCTTCTGACTAACTTTAGGTTTAAACACAGGAATGTTCTGACTAGAACGTGTGTGTTTAATATCATTAAGATGACCAAATTTGAAATGAGTATATAAAGGAGAATACTTTATGATCATTTTATCAACAGGTTTTGGATTTAAATCCTTCCCAGAAGAAGATTCATATCCAATACCCTTCCTGTTGTTTCTGCTAACACCATAGATCATTGAAGCCATCTTGCTTCTCTCTAGGCCTCTAGCCAGAAACTTCTGAAAGCTATAGTCATACTCTTCTAAAATATTTTTTGAGCATGATATAGGTTCTGAGTCAGACATCTGAACATTTTCTAAATCATTTTTTATTTTAAGATTTTCTGCTCTAAGCTCAGCAACCTCAGACCTCAGCTGATCATTCTCAGATGCAAGACAACTTTGAAGCTTCTTGTATTTAAGTTTGATTTGGCTGTAGCTTTCCAGAATTTCTGATAAACTTTTAGAAAGTTCTTCTCTAGTGAGTTCAGAAAATACCTCCCCAGAATCTGATTCTGATTATGCTCCAGAAGTTTCTGCATGGTCTTCTACGTCAGCCATGAGTGCCATGTTTTCACATTCTTCTTCTAACTCTGATGACGAATCAGATGCATCTGAATCATCCCAGGTTGCCATCATAACTTTCTTTTTATGATCAGACTTCCTTTTTGGCTTCTCCTTCTGAAGTTTTGGGCATTCATTCTTATAGTGCCCAGGTTCCTTGCATTCATAGCAGACAACCTCTTTCTTTCCAGATCTTCTGTGTCCAGAAGACTCTTTATGTTGATCTGGTTTCTTGAAGTTCTTGAACTTCCTCTGTTTATGCTTCCAGAGTTTGTTGATCCTTCTAGACAGCAGGGACAATTCATCTTCTTCAGAAGAAGAAGATTCTTCAGAACTTTCTTCTATAACCTGCAACGCTTTAACAGATTTGTTAGACTTTAAAGCAACTGACTTACCTTTCTTTTGAGGCTCGTCTTCCTCTAGTTCAATCTCATGACTCCTTAAGGAGCTGATCAGTTCTTCCAGCGTGATCTTGTTCAGATCCTTCGCAAGCTTCAGAGCTGTGACCATTGGTCTCCATCTGGTTGGCAAACTTCTGATGATCTTTTTGACATGATCAGCAGTGGAATAACCCTTGTCCAGAACTTTCAAGCCAGCTGTGAGAATCTGAAGTCTAGAGAACATAGTTTCTACAGATTCAGACTCCTTCATTTTGAAGGCTTCATATTTCTGGATTAGCGCCAGAGCCTTGGTCTCCTTAACTTGTGAGTTCCCTTCATGAGTCATCTTCAGAGATTCAAACATATCAAATGCAGTATCTCTGTTTGTTATTTTCTCATACTCTGTATGAGATATTGCATTTAATAAGATGGTTCTTGCTTTGTGGTGGTTTCTAAACTCCTTCTTCTGAAGATCAGACATAGATTTCTTGTCAATCTTTTTCCCTTCATCATTGATAGGATGAGTGTAACCATCAGTTACTAAATCCCACAAATCAGCATCATAACCCAGAAAGAAGCTTTCTATTCTGTCTTTCCAGTAGTCAAACTTCTCACCATCAAACATGGGAGGTTTGGTGCTAATTCTATCTTTATCATCGTATCTGTTGTTGTAAGAAGTTGAAGTATAAGCTTTAGCAGCCATGATGAATAAAGAACAAGATATATAGAGTTTTTCTCAACTGGATCTTTTCTGTTCACGGTGAAGTGAGAGCACTAACAGAACTGGAGCTCTGGTGCCAACTGAAGGTGAGAAAAACACTTAGAAGGGGGGGGGGGGGGGTGAATAAGGGTTTTGAAATATATATGGCAATAAAAACAACACAAGATTTTTATTCTGGTTCGTTGAACTCAACTAATCCAGTCCACCATATCAAGGTGATTTGCCTTTCTCCACAAAGACTTAATCCACTATATTCAAACAGATTACAGTGTCAACGACTAAGAACAACTGTCTTAGTCTTCTCAAGAAATTTTGACCACAACTTGGTATTCTTAAGGAACCTTTTACAAATTAATGTAAACTAAACAAGTGTTTAAGTTGCTTCTGAAAAGCTTTATCACAATCTGTGATTTTTACACTTAGATTAAGAACGAATAAAAACTATTCAGCTTATGAATAAAAATTGTATGAGAGCTTGAAAGTAGTTTGCAGTTTGATTTCTCAATTGATTCGTCAATAATTCGTTGACCTTGAAATGTTATTGAAGACGTCCTTTTATAGGCAGAAAGTCCAATGCTTGAAGACCGTGCACTGCTGAGTAGCTGTAGCCTTTTGTCTTCTATTGACTCTAGCTTTCCCAGAAGAGGAATGTTCAGACAAATCCCTTTTGTCTGATTTCCTGTGCCATACATGAATAAGGAAAGAGTCGTTTGGAATATGCCAACGGATATATCTTTGAATAATATTTTCTTCAACAATGCTTCTGTCTCAAAGTTATCAACATCAGAGTCTTGATGTTATCAGAGTTTTGCAGCCAGTGCTTCCAGCGTGAATATCACTCAGAGCAGAGTTTGAATAACAAAGCCTCTGTACTTGCAGTGTAAAGTACTTCAGAGTCTTCTTGAAACAATGCTTGAAACTCTTCATACAAATTCTTTAGCTACACTTCAGAGTCTTCTGCAGCTTCTGCTTCAGAGTCTTCTGGCAGCGCTCAGAGTCTTCTGATCACTTGCTTCTGATGCTTCAGAGCTTTGCGTAGAATACTGTTCAGATGCATTTTTGCTTTCATAAGAATATTTAATTTATTATCTGAAACAAAAACACTTGAACAAAATTAGAGTATATATTTTCTTAATACAAATTTTCATTAGAGTTATCATCAAAACATAGAGATATAATTAAACACCAATATGTATTTTAACACTTAGGAGTCATAACATTAGACCTACTTAAATTTACTTCAATAATACATTTTTTATTCTTTTGAGCGATTTTAATTAATTTAAAATCATAATCAATATTAGAGATTTCATAGGTTATTCTACTAATAACATATATGTTCAAAACTTGTGGATTAAAGTTGCCACTAAGATCCTGAACTTAAATAACTAATGATTTTTTTTTAAAATTTAACAGTTAAGCTCATAGAATAATTTGGAGGGTAATTAAAGTAAATAGGGTCATTGTTTGATTCAATTATACTAATAGTTGAATTGTGAAAAATCTTTTATTCTAGTACTCTCTTCGTTCTAAAATCACGGTCGTTTAAAGTTTTTGCACACAGATTAAGGAATGTAATGATATTATCATAAGAAATTGCATATTTATAAAATTAATCTTATTAATGTATTAAAAATAATATGCAGAATAATAATTATATGACACAATTAAAAAAATATCAATTATTACTACATTCAAAAATAAAAAATAACATTTATTTTGAAATAAAATTTTTCTCTTAAAACATCAGTTATTTTAAAACGGAGAGACTTTCTGTTAAGGCTAATAATATAAGGATGTTGAACCCTAATATATGTAATGGTTTTATGACTATTTGAATTAATTATTGATGGATATATCTATAATCATCTCTAAAATGTTTTTACAATAATTTTTTGTTCAACAAATTTGTAGTCTTATGCTTCTCTTTTATGGATTTTGCTGAGTGAATAGTATGAATTACTTTAGACTTTTAAAATAAAAAGTACTTATTTTGTAAAAAAGAAATTAATTTTATATCTGTCATAGACCATTTCACTACCCTATTTTTCATTTCTTAAATATAAATCTTAATTTTGAAAAATATTTTGATATAATTTTATATTATCGTTATTTGATATAGCTGAACATAAAGTTCAATTATTAGTACATCTATGTCTATTGCATCATAATTTACTCACAACTTATATTATCGAGATATGTTTTTAAACAATTATCTTACCAATCCAGTGTTATTGAGATATCGTTATTATATATATATATATATATATATATATATATATATATATATATATATATATATATATATATATATATATATATATATATATATATATATATATATATATATATATATATATATATATATATATATATATATATATATATATATATATATATATATATATATATATATATATATATATATATATATATATATATATATATATATATATATATATATATATATATATATATATATATATATATATATATATATATATATATATATATATATATATATATATATATATATATATATATATATATATATATATATATATATATATATATATATATATATATATATATATATATATATATATATATATATATATATATATATATATATATATATATATATATATATATATATATATATATATATATATATATATATATATATATATATATATATATATATATATATATATATATATATATATATATATATATATATATATATATATATATATATATATATATATATATATATATATATATATATATATATATATATATATATATTGTTCTAGACTGGACCGAGACCTGCCCCTCAGCCAGGCAGGCTCAATTCAGTGTTATGCTGATGAGGCCCAACAAGACCCAATTTTTTCTGTCGAGCACAAGTCTCAATAAGGCGTACTAGTTGGGCAGAAGTCTCTCTTGACTGGGAAGCCTACGCGCTTCCCCCGCGTTCTCCACGTGTTCCTCACGCGGGGACACATCATTAGGCAACTATCCACTTTTGAAAGAGATGGTCAACCCACCTTTCGAAGACTACGGGGCAGTTGTTCCAGGGCGAAGACCACGTGCTGGTCTTCACTACGCCACGTAAGCCTTGGCAGTTACTTGTGTTAGGCTTAGCAATCCGGCCCAATGCAATGTAACTGTTGGCCCTGCGATAAGGGCACATTATAAATACACTATTTCACTAAAGGATCAGGTATTTCATTCACTACACATTTTCTCTGTACTTGCTCTCTTTAGATTCGGTACTTACTTAAGCATCAGAGTATCTTGCAGGTACACCCCTTTTCCTCCTCTACATTACAGGTGAAGGCAGCAACTCATGACGCGTGGCAGACTACTGAGTTCTTTCTGATCAGGTAAGATCAGTGGCGCTGTTTATGGGAATCCTCTGATTCCCCGTTCTTCCTTCTGTCCAAGCACAAAAGCTCAAGAACCAAAGCAACCTTCAACTTCCATTCTAATCATGGCCAGCCCACGCAACGACAATGTTCATGAAACCGCCTTCATCCCTTTCAACAACGGAGACGGCCACAATCCCAACGCGGCCGCCCGCAACGAAGAAGGCCACTACAGGGACGGGCGCACCGCCTCTCCCTCCTCGAAAGACGCAGATTTCGACGCTGTCCAGCGCTTCGACAGCCCCGCTGTCTACCAGCCCATCCTGGTGCCAACACACGCCGACCCTACCATGGTGGCCCTGTTCACGGAGATCAATCAGACTAACTTAATGATCTTCGGGCAGAACGAGCGAATAGGGATGCTCGAGAGGGAACGACCATCACACTATGCCTCGTAGAGACATTGTCGCCCAGTTTCCAACAACCCCTCTCCTCCCCCGCGGGGGACACGGTCAGTTGACGACTATCGGAGTCCCTCTCCTCGGTCGACTGAGTGTTGTCCTTGTTTAGAGGGACCACAACCATTGGCTTCCCAAAAATGGGGTAGGTCGCCTCCCCAGAAGGAACGTCGCTCCCCAGTTCTGAAGAAGAACAAAGCCCAATGGAGGGCCTCCAGATCAAGAGCTCGACCGAAGAGTCCTCCCTGACAGAACAAAAATAACTAGGGATCAGTCTCCCCCTCGCTGTCCCCCGTCAGGAGTGATGAAGACGGCCAACACTCACCACTATGTAGAGCCATCAGGGAGGCTCCTCTACCCGTCGGGATGGAGAAACCCCCGTCCTTGGCAACATACGATGGCACAACCGACCCGGACGACCACATAAAAAGCATCAACGCGATGCTTGATTATTGTACAGGTTGTTCCCCACTACCTTGAGGAATGGCGTCATGGCATGGAACAAACGCCTCGCGCCCGAATCCGTCTCCTCCTGTAACAAACTGAAGAGACAGTTCTCCAGGCACTTCACGGCCTCCCGATGTCATCCGAAGACAGAGGCAGCCCTGAAAGCCATTATCCAGGGGAACAATGAACCTCTCCGAGACTACATAGAGAGGTTCAACTGAGAGGTCGTCCAAGTGTCCACCACGGAAGACATGAAGAAATTCTTGATCCAACAAGGCATAAGACCTCACTCAAACATCGCCAAGGCCGTTGGGATCGAACGTTCCCGCACCTTGCATGACCTTCTCCATAGAGCCCAATCATACATCGTGTATGAGGAGATAAAATCGCAAACACCGCTAGGGACACACGGAACAAGGAGGGCTTCAGGGGTGCCAGGCATGAGGATGCCGTTCCTCCGCGACGAAACGGGGAAAGAAGACGCGAAGATCGACCCCGCGAGCAGAGGGAACCCGCGGGCCGATTCACTGAGTACATGCTGCTTACAGCTCCTTGCAAGCGTATCCTGTCTGAATGCATCAATTTGGAATTTCAGAGGGGCGGTGTCTGTTTCCCGAAACCGACGCCCCCGAAGCCCAACATGGACAAATCCAAATACTGCCGGTTCCACCAAAGTCATGGTCACGTCACGGAGGACTGCATCCACCTCAAGGATAGGCACCTAAAATAGTACAGTCGGCGAGATGAAGCTTCCTGACCTGAGGCCGCGAAGCCAAGAGGGTTGAGGAAGTGTCTCCTCCATCCAAGGAAGCGGGACTACAAGTCACCCTGTGTATCTCCCGACCAGAAGATTTCCTCCTTTTTAGTGAGCCCGCCAGACCGTTGTCCACCCACAGTTCTTGGGAGGATTTCCCAGCCACCCTGGTCATATTCGGCGGGGGCCCAGCAGACTATCAGTAAGGTCGACCAAGAGGAAATTCGAGGAACTCATTGATAAGAGCTCGAAGACCAACGCTACCCTCGACAAGTTCAAAGGTCAATCGAACCTGATTACCTTTTACCTCGAGGAGCTTCTTGGGGGTGCACCTAACTCCAGCACCCCCTCCTGATCAAGGCTTAGATGGAGAACTTCGACGTACGTCGAATCCTAGTCGACCAAGGAAGTTCAGTGGACATAATGTACGCCCATCTGTTCACGACCATCCAGCTCGGCGAAAGCCACCTGACCTCGTATGTTGGCTCTGATCTCCAGGGCTTCAACGATACCACCACCAAACCTTGGGGATACGTGGAACTGCTTATCACATTCGGGGCCGAGGAGACGGCCAGACAGGTGAAGGTACGCTTCTTGGTAATTGAATGCCCCTCCTTGTACCAGTGCATCCTAGGAAGGTTAACCTTAGCTGAGCTGACTGCGGTACCATCTACAGTCCACCTGAAGATGAAATACTACATGACCAGAGGTTAGGTTGTCACCCTCCACGAGGACATTGAAACAGCCAGAAGATGCTTTGAGGCGGCGCTTAAAGGGCTCAACTTGATCAAGGTCCCCTCCCCCCAAGTCGAACGGCAGGCCAGCCCGGACTAAGGAATAGAAGTCACTCCCTCACGTCAACTCTGTCGACCTCGACAGCCGCTTCCCCAGCAAGCAGAAGCAGGGCATAAAATCTAAACATGCTCCCCTAACAGACAACGGGCAACTGTCTCATCCAACACGCCTCGTTCCAGATGGAGACTTCGAGCTCATCACACTCGGAGACTGTCGCTACTGCGAAAATCGGCGCCGGCTGACAGAAGAGTCGCCACCGTGCGTTATTTATCCCTCAGAGCGGGAGAGGAAACGCTCGAAGTAAACCTCGCAAAAAACGGGGAAAAGGTATGGTCATCGCAACCATAGCCTGGGTTCGGGAGTCGGTTACGCAAGGGGAAGGCATTAGCACCCCTCACGTCCGTCGTACTCGACGGGATCCACGCTTGCTTGGGTTGTCTACTGGATGCAAAACAATCTTATCTACGGCTGCTAAATCTAAACGGAAGGGAATTGACTCGATAGAGCGTCGCACTCTATGCCTACGTATTCTCAAGAGAGAAAGTCAGAGTCAACGTAGTTCGGGACTACGGGGAAAATTGGCTCGCTAAGACCTCGCGTCTTGTGCCTACGTACTTCCACTGGATGGAAGATCAGAGCTTTACGTAGTTCAGACTAACTACGGCTAAACAAAACATTCTCACACAGCAGTGAGAAAAACAACTGGTTTCACAGGGTCGGGAACCTATGGTCAAAGCTACGGCTTGGTCTCAAATGCACTCGGGCAAGAGAGAAAAAGGGGTATCAATTAGTCGTCAGCGGGAAAGTCTCGATCGCACAGCCGCGAGAGAACAACAGGTTAGTCGTTAGTGTGCTCGCTAGGATATCGCATCCTATGCCTACATATCTTCGTCTGGTACGAAGAATCAGAGCAGCTGTAGTTCGGCTACTACGGGACCACAGCTCAAATCTCGTTTTATTAATCTCTGAAAGAATGATTACAATGGGTGGAATACTGAAATAAATCTCCTAGGAAGCGCTATCCTATTCTATCCTGAAAAATCGACTGAAAATAGCCCCCTAACAAATGGGCCTCTAAACTATCCTAAAAGTCGTAAAATAAAGTCTATGAAAATATCCCTAAAAGAAAATGCTTTAAAAATATTAAACCTACTTTAATATTTTTCTCTTTTTCCTCCTTTCTTTTCAACATACTTTTCCCTTTTCTCCAAATATTTTTCTCTACTTTTTTCACAATATTTTCTCCTTATTTTTCCATATTTTCTCCATTTCCTCAAATATATTTTCTTTTCATTTCTTTTCTTTTTCTTTTCACAATATATTTTCTTTTCATCTCTTTTTCTATTTTTTTTCAAGAATATATTTTCTTTTCATCTCTTTTTCTATTTTTTTTCAAGAATATATTTTCTTTTCATCTCTTTTTCTATTTTTTTTTAAGAATAAAAATAAAGAAAATACAAGAAAAAGGGAGGGGGTGTAACTGGTCAATATAGGGGGATAACAGGAAAATAAAAAATAAAAAAACTGCATTGATTGGGCCCAGCCCAATTCTCTTCAGAAAAAACGCAGGGGGGCGTATTGTGTAAACTGGGGGGTTTGGCAGATATCTTCATTGGGCCCAAAGCCCAGAACAGCCAAAAACGGGGGGGGGGGGGGGGGGGGGGGGGGGGGGTGGGCGCCTCCAGAAAAAAAAACATTGGGCCTGGCCCTAATCCACCCTTCGTCTTCCTTGCTTCCCTTTACTCTGAATACCTAAAACCCTAACGTTACCTTCCTTCTCCCTCCGCCGCCGTGAACCTTCTTCCTCTCCTTCTCACCTCCGTTCTCGGTCTCATTCTCAACCTTTCTCTCAGAATCATTCTCTCTATCAGTCTTCTCCTTCATTCAAACCTCCTCGGCTCAGTGACACGAATGAACCACAAAATTAGCTCACCAATCTCTGGGAGCAAAAACACCTACTGCTCACACGAACTTGAAGATCTGGAGTGGATTGCATGTGGATGATGAAGAACTTTCTGGGGATCTTCTGAGCGCCTCTTGAAGGTTGGTGAAGTAACGAAGCTGGATGCATTCCAGAACTTATTGAAGAAACTGGAAACTGTGAAAAAACATGATTGAACTTGATGAACGCTTATGAGCTTCTGGAAAATAGCTGGAGAACCTGAACGTTTCTTGAAACGTTTTCTGATGAAGTTCTGAAGGAAGTTCGCTGACGAATCGCTTGAAGCTCTTGAACGTTGGATGAAGATCTGGGATGGTGATTCTTGAAGGTTGTTCGTGGACTCTGAGAGTTTGTGTTGAATGAATCTGGAGAGTTGAAGCTCGTTGATAGATGATGAACATGACGATGGAGGACGAATCATTAGTTGGATCTGGAGTTTTCTGGGCTTTGGTGAGGTTGATGAAGGTTAGGGTTCTGGTAATCGGAATCTGGGTGAGATGGGAGATGAATGGAGGTGGTAGGTTGAAGAGGAAGGTCGCCGGATTCTGGATTGGTTGAAGAATCTTGTTGAGTTTTCCGACGAAGCTTTGGTGGTCGCCGGTGAGATTGGGGTGGCCGGAAGTTGGATCGGTTGCAGGTGGAAGATGGAGATTAGGGGAAGGGATGAAGGGAGGAGGTTTCTGGGAATGTTGATGTTTCCGGCGACGGAGCGGTGGCCGCCGGCCATGCAGGCCGGCCGGCGGTGGCTTTCAGGTGAGGTGCTGTGTGGTCGCCACGTGGTGGTGTTAGTGGGGGCGGTCCATGCATGCGTGACGCGTGTTGGGTGGTGCGGCTGAGAGAGGGAATGCATGCGTGAGGTGTGGCATGCATGTGAAGCGTAACGTGGGCCATCTCTTTTTGCAACACGTGTCTTCGGCTATTTATAACACTCAGAAGCTGGAGGCTTCCAGAAGCTTCTGGAAGTTGCTGGATTGTGCTGGAGACAGCTGGAACTCTCCTGGGTATTCTGGACCATATCCTGATTTGGATCCTGCGAGTTGGGCCATGCTGAATGGGAATAGGCCCAACGAACAAACATCAAAAACTCAGAAAAACTGCATTATAATGGATTCATAAAAATAAAAAGGATTAACCAAAAAGGATTAACCTAATTAAATCTAACACTAATCTAATTAAACTCTAATTAAAACTCTAATAAACCCACTAATTAAATTCCACTATTAAATTCTATGAAAAACTATATCTAAAAATAAAAACATCTAAATCCTATTAACCTATTTAATGTCTAATATATGAAAAATCTGTTTATTTATTATTTCTATAAAAGAAAACTCTATTTTAAAATGAGAAATCTATATTAAAATCTAAAAAAAGACTATTATTCATTTAAATTCTACAAAAGAAGAAAAATCTATTTAAATCTAATATTCTGAAAAAAGAATTAAAACTATTTAAGATCTATTTAAATTCTAATAATATTCTAAAAATGAATTAAATCTATTAATATTCTATAAAATGCTAAAAAATGATTTAAAAAGAATTAAAAATATCAAAAATTCTATTAAATCCTAAAAAATGATTTAAAAGCTATTTAAACCCTAAAAAAACGCTAATAAAATCCAGAAAAATCACAATAATTCCCAGAGGGACAAAATGAGCACCGAACTGAAAAAAACACCCGAAACACGAGACGAGAGCTGCGATCCCTGATAAAATCAAACAAAAATGAAACAATGCCCTGTATGCAATATGCAGATGCGAATGCGATTATGCGTCGAAACATAGGACCAAATACGAGACCCGGTTGGTCAAATTTTGGGGTGCAACAGCTGCCCCTATTCAAGCGGCTTCGACCTGAGTGGGTGAAGAGCGCTCAGCCTTCAAACATTCAAGGTAGATGACGGTTGAATACAAATGGAACCCTGAAATTTGCCAACCGCAAGAATATACTGCAAAGCTGCTTGAGGAATAGCCTCCAATAAACTGAAGTTTGGTTGTCACGGTAACATCTGGTCAATTTCCTGATAAATTTTCTTCTCCTTTTCAACACCTGTGTGACGCCACAAGTATTGAAATAATGCTTCGTAAAGCAAACACCTTGATTCCCATCTCTCTCATGGGATCAAATCTGGTCAACTCACAGTTCACTGCGAACTTGAGGACAATTCTCCTGAGGAAATCTGAATGGAACTGCCTGGCACCTATTTTGACGAAGGGGGCAGCTTCAGAAGTCTGATATATGTCAATCTTTGTTGTTGTTGTTGTTGTTGTTTTTTTCTGATGCTGACGTAACAACCAAATATGAAGAATCACTCCGCTGGGGGAGACAAGAAGCTGAACCACACAACTCTGCAGGTGAACAAATTCGAAATCCGATAGGTAACCATCTTGGTCTATGTTTCAACATGCGTATGCTTGAAATGATGCAATGTCCTATACGACATGTAAATGCTATGCGTTTTGTTTGAAAATGCGAGGCCCAGACGGCATGGATATGCTATATGCTTGTATAAATGCTATGACTATATATGCAAATGCTAATGCAGGCTCGAGCTGCCAGAGAACACCAGGTCTGAAAACCGCTTGGCAAAATAAATGCCGAAGGAAACGTCAACTCTACTGGGGATGACCTGAAGTCACAGAACCATCTCAGCAAAATAAATGCTGGAAACGAGAAATCAAATCCGCTGGGGATAACTGCCCTGCTGGAGAAATGAAAAGGCAACCCTGCTTGACGACTTCACTGGGGAAAGAAAGACAACTCTGCTCGGGGATGCTTTCTTCAAACCATTGGCAACTGATTGCGCTCTGCGGGGATTGACCCAAACTGAGGTTGATTACGCGCAGCACACTGCTGGAAATGCTCCTACTATCAAGGATATCACTCTTAATCTGCTGAAGATACTCCTGATCCTACTCTGATACGGGGTAAAAGACAATCTCGACTCTTCCGGGGATAATAAGCAACTTTCATCTGCTGAAGAGTAGCAATTCTGATTTAACAACATCCACAAGGAATTCAAACATTACTCGAAGCGCTGGCATCTGTCGAGCTTCGTATCGGGGAACATGACGACATGCGAGTCATTGGGAAATATTGTGTCAGATCTCTTTTAGGTTTTTTTTTTGTTTTCTGGTTTAGAATAAACATGGATTATGTACACAGTGAAAGATGTGGAAAATACTAGACGAGAACTAGCATTCAAAGGTAGACTATCAGGCGAGAACTGATAGGAAAATAGGTTAGGAAAATTGATTTTTGTGTTTTTGAACCAGACGGGCTGACTGGACAACAAGCTGAGGTATAGACAACCAGGCGAGAACTGGCTGAAAGCTAACGTACACCAGGCGAGAACTGGCATAACACTTGAAGAAACGGTGACCAAACGAGAATTGGTTACCAATAAACTGCACCAGGACGGGAACTGCTGCTTACAATAAACTGCACCAGGACGGGAACTGATGCTTACGGAAGGGTGGGCCAGACGAGAACTGGTTACCGATTTGCCAGGCGAGAACTGGACTTTGGAAACGACTGGTTACTGACACGCAACAGGTTTAAACTGCAGGATAATGATCCAACGACAACAAGATCTTCTTATTTGAAAGGTTTTCGATAAGGGTATTGACATGATTCCCCGATACTCAACTCTGGCTGGGGATAAACAAGCTGGTTTGAATGACTTGCCCCTGGTACACTCAGCTGGGGATAGCAAGACTGGCGTGCAAAACTTGCCCCAATACAATCAACTCGCCCCAATCTATCTCTTGGGAATACCTGCTCCGAACAACTTGCTACGAGAATACTTCGAGAATACTTGCCCCGGTATCTGTACGACAACAGAATTCAATCTCCATTAGACGCCTATTAACCCTGAATGGTTTCAACATTCTCTGCGATGACTTGCCCCTGAATGAGCGTTCTAGCGACTCAACCCGATCTGATTATCCATTGGAAGCATCTACTTTCAAATCTCAGCGCTCTGCATAATTGCCCCTGATTGGGTCTTGAGAAGACTCCTTCTGATCAACTGCTTCTCAAACAAACTGCCCCTGCTCAACTGGAACTTCGGGACTTGTCCTCAGACTGACTGATACTGAACTTACTGGAAGATAATGCCCCTGATTCATTGGGCTTCACAACATTCACCATTCTGGTTCAGATTGCTGAATTACTCAGTCCTGCTTGATTATTCCTGCTGGAATTTCTTTCATGCCAACTACTAACCTGCAATTAGAATCGTCTGTCTATGAATGGTAATTTTAATGCAATGGTTATGCAGATTTTGAAAAATTTTGAGCTGTCACTCATTTACATGCATATGATGATGAGTGACGAATGAACCTAAGTTCAAACGTAGTGCTTACGTGGTCAGTGAAAATACAACAAGGATGTGACTAGCAAGTCAAGAAGGAGTCAGGTTACTCGACCTTATCGTAATGCGCTTCAGATTAACCCTACCTCAATTAGGTCTTTTAAGGGTTGAATCGTGGTCGGGTTCACGGTTCGTGAAACAAAGGATATTTGGCTCAAATTTGATTTGTACCCTCCCCTTCTACGTGATGATCTCCGATCCTAAGGTTCAGTTAACCTGGCACAAGCACTCGCCTCTTCGAGAGGTATGTTGAATGGTAAGAACCTACAGTTAAGGAATTCACAAGCTTTTCTTCTAGAGTGATAGTTACTCCTTCTTCGCTTTGGTGTCTGTGTACACGACTTTGTGATTTGCTGGGGGAAAATTTTCTTTTTAACCCTCTTTTTCATTCTTTTGATTCCCTAATTTTTGCCTGGACTGACTCTTTTTGAGTTCTTTTCGATTTTTCGATTTCTTTTGAAGTCCAGCGGGATGCCCTGATTTTTGCCTAAGTATTAGCTTTCCAGCTCTTCTTTCTTTTTACTTAGCGGGGTTTCTCATTTCTTTCTTTTGGAACAAAGTCGTGTGACACTGGTTGTCTTGATTGCTCCGAAAGGATTGTAACTGTCTCACTCCTGATTGGTGAGATTTGACCTTTTGAAGGTATAAACTGATTGGTCCTTGAAAGACAACACTCCTCTGCAAGACTTGAATGCTCGGTCAAGCTAACTGTCAACTACCCTGCCCCGGGTTAAGATGTGAGGGTTTATAAGTCCGAAAAACTTCTACTTCCTGGCTCGAAGTGGTTGGCAAGGGACTAACTCCTTATATCTCCAGTGTTTGGGGAATTTGAAACAATGCCTTGTACGTCATCGGTACGGTCTTATCTGAAAGCATACAATCATTGGTTATGAGTTTCAGTTTCATCATCCTCCCTCCTAACTTTGCTAGTCACAGCGAATAAGTGGAGTGAAATAAATGCAAGTGTCAGTGCAATGCCATAAATGAGCGACAGCGACATGATTAATTCAGAAAAATGCATAGTCACTTTATTATTATCACCATTCAAAACATACAATGTTAAAAAGCAGGTAGTAACTAACAGAAAAGAAACTACAAATGCAAATGATATAAAAGCTTGAGAACTGCCACTGCTGAGGCGCCTGCCTGTCTGAACCACTGGCTTTTGCTGGGGAATACTTCCCGAGTCTACGAGCTTAGACAGCTGAGTGGTTGGGATGAACAAACAGAAATCCTTCTCGAAAGGAAATGCGATCCTGATCAATCAACTGCTGTACCTTCGCCTGAAATGCTTTACAATCTTCGGTTGAATGCCCCGGAGAGCCACCATGATAACCACACTGAACGTGGGGATTGTACCCAGGAGGGTACGGTTCTGGAACTGGCTTAAGAGCTTTAGGTTCCACCAAAGAACTCTGGATCAAAGACGGTAGCAGCTGGCTATACGGCATAGGCACTGGGTGAAAAGGAGCTTTCCTTCGTTCCAAATTGTTACGAGGTCGATTCTGATTCTGACGCTGATTCTGATAACCTCGGCCACGGGCTCGCTGATTTGCAATGGAAGCGACATAAGATTCCTGACGGGGTGCCCCAGGCACGGCTGTCTGTTCAGTATAACAAGCCACGGGAGGTACTGATCTCTGATAAGATGATGAACCAACAAAATTCACTGATTCGCTTCGAGGATATTCAACCTTTGGCATGACTGAGTTGATCACAACTTCTTCTTCACTCTGATAGTCACAAGGGTATTCAGTTTCACCAGCTTGATCATATGAAGTAATCTGAATTTTCCCCATTCTTATGGAGTACTCAAGGCGTTCTCCTAATGCTACCACGTCAGAGAAATTTGCCGGAATTCCGAGCAATCTTTTGAAGTACGGATATTGTAGGGAATCCACAAACATGCTTGCCAGCTCTTGGTCTAACAGCGGGGGACGCACTCTAGCAGCAAATTCTCTCCATCTCTGAGCATACTTCCTGATCGGTTCATTGATCTCTTGAGACAACTCTTGCAAATGCATGCGATAAGGAGCAATGTCTAGGTTGTAATCATACTGCTTCAGAAAAGCTCTGGCTAAATCCATCCATGACTGAATCTGATTCCTCTCTAACTGCATATACCACCTCAAAGATGCCCCAGTCAGACTATCTTGAAAGCAATGGATCATCAACTTATCATCTCGCGCAAACGCAGTCATTCTTCGACAGAACATCATCAAATGCAGCTTTGGACAGCTATCTCCCGTGTACTTCTCAAATTTCGGCACTTTGAACTTGTAAGGCAACACCAGGTCAGGAACCAAACACATGCCTACAGCATCCAGGTTGACAGCATCTTTGGCTTTCAAAGCTTTCATTTGCTCTTCCAACACTCGGAGTCTTCTACCATCATCAAGGGCTCTTGGATCTACCATCCCAGCTGCTGGAATATCTCTTCGGTAATTCATCACAGGGAAAGCAACACCTTGATTGTTGACAGGAGGAGGACGCTCATTCTGGGCAACAAACTGCTCATGTCGATCTTGGTTCTCAACAGAAGGCTGTACAACTTGGTCTGCAGCAACGTTGTTCACTTGCGGGGAATCTTCCATGGAATCATACAGAGGGTTGGACGCCATAGTGAACCCTGTCAAGGTGTTAGGAGACTGGAAATTGCCTTCAGACATGGCTACCAATAATTTTCAGCTGACTTCGACACTTGATTCTGCTCAAATCTACTCAACCCCTAGGTAGGTCTTCTGACAATCAACAGCTGCTCAATCCAAACTCCGGGTAATCACCTTCAGGAAACAAAGGCTGGATCAGAACTCTGGCTAGCTGGGGGATGATATGCAATGCAACACTGATATGCATATGATATGCAAAATGCAGCAAACAATGGGACCACAGCCCCCACACAAAATCTGAATACTGCTGCGCTGCTGACGGAGACGTTCTCTGAAAAGAAGACCAGAATAACGGGTAGGTTGGAAGTCAAGTTTCCTGCACAAAAAAACCCCCCACTCACAGGTATGGACCTATATCTGACAAGGTACGGCATCCTATGCGGTCGTCAGCGTCACAGACTTTCATGAGGAATGATACGATTCCCAGAAGGAGTGGCATCGTCATCTCATGAAGAGGCCTCACTTAGCTGACTTCCAATTGATCGGTTCCCAGAGTCGACAATCCTCACGTCTGGACTCCCCTCAGATCCTCAGGACCGGAAAGGAGCACCTCTGCGAGAACCTCGTCCGAGCGCGAATTTTCGTAGGGAACTGCGCCTGCTCAGCAGACAGGTTCGTCTACTACTTCTCCGCAACTATATCTAGGTGTATACTCATACTCAAGCCCAGGTCCGGCTTATCTCCATCATAGAATACCCGTAACACCCCAACAGCAACAGATAATATCGATAAATAAACACCAATAGCCAAGCAAACAAGCGCTAGGATTGACTCTCTCTTAGGGGACGTTGGATCCCAAATGCATGGGGAACTATCGCAGTCCCCAGCAGAGTCGCCAGCTGTCGCTACTGCGAAAATCGGCGCCGACTGACAGAAGAGTCGCCACCGTGCGTTATTTATCCCTCAGAGCGGGAGAGGAAACGCTCGAAGTAAACCTCGCAAAAAACGGGGAAAAGGTATGGTCATCGCAACCATAGCCTGGGTTCGGGAGTTGGTTACGCAAGGGGAAGGTATTAGCACCCCTCACGTCCGTCGTACTCGACGGGATCCACGCTTGCTTGGGTTGTCTACTGGATGCAAAACAATCTTATCTACGGCTGCTAAATCTAAACGGAAGGGAATTGACTCGATAGAGCGTCGCACTCTATGCCTACGTATTCTCAAGAGAGAAAGTCAGAGTCAACGTAGTTCGGGACTACGGGGAAAATTGGCTCGCCAAGACCTCGCGTCTTGTGCCTACGTACTTCCACTGGATGGAAGATCAGAGCTTTACGTAGTTCAGACTAACTACGGCTAAACAAAACATTCTCACACAGCAGTGAGAAAAACAACTGGTTTCACAGGGTCGGGAACCTATGGTCAAAGCTACGGCTTGGTCTCAAATGCACTCGGGCAAGAGAGAAAAAGGGGTATCAATTAGTCGTCAGCGGGAAAGTCTCGATCGCACAGCCGCGAGAGAACAACAGGTTAGTCGTTAGTGTGCTCGCTAGGATATCGCATCCTATGCCTACATATCTTCGTCTGGTACGAAGAATCAGAGCAGCTGTAGTTCGGCTACTACGGGACCACAGCTCAAATCTCGTTTTATTAATCTCTGAAAGAATGATTACAATGGGTGGAATACTGAAATAAATCTCCTAGGAAGCGCTATCCTATTCTATCCTGAAAAATCGACTGAAAATAGCCCCCTAACAAATGGGCCTCTAAACTATCCTAAAAGTCGTAAAATAAAGTCTATGAAAATATCCCTAAAAGAAAATGCTTTAAAAATATTAAACCTACTTTAATATTTTTCTCTTTTTCCTCCTTTCTTTTCAACATACTTTTCCCTTTTCTCCAAATATTTTTCTCTACTTTTTTCACAATATTTTCTCCTTATTTTTCCATATTTTCTCCATTTCCTCAAATATATTTTCTTTTCATTTCTTTTCTTTTTCTTTTCACAATATATTTTCTTTTCATCTCTTTTTCTATTTTTTTTCAAGAATATATTTTCTTTTCATCTCTTTTTCTATTTTTTTTCAAGAATATATTTTCTTTTCATCTCTTTTTCTATTTTTTTTCAAGAATAAAAATAAAGAAAATACAAGAAAAAGGGAGGGGGGTGTAACTGGTCAATATAGGGGGATAACAGGAAAATAAAAAATAAAAAAACTGCATTGATTGGGCCCAGCCCAATTCTCTTCAGAAAAAACGCAGGGGGGCGTATTGTGTAAACTGGGGGGTTTGGCAGATATCTTCATTGGGCCCAAAGCCCAGAACAGCCAAAAACGGGGGGGGGGGGGGGGGGGGGGGGGGGGGCGCCTCCAGAAAAAAAAACATTGGGCCTGGCCCTAATCCATCCTTCGTCTTCCTTGCTTCCCTTTACTCTGAATACCTAAAACCCTAACGTTACCTTCCTTCTCCCTCCGCTGCCGTGAACCTTCTTCCTCTCCTTCTCACCTCCGTTCTCGGTCTCATTCTCAACCTTTCTCTCAGAATCATTCTCTCTATCAGTCTTCTCCTTCATTCAAACCTCCTCGGCTCAGTGACACGAATGAACCACAAAATTAGCTCACCAATCTCTGGGAGCAAAAACACCTACTGCTCACACGAACTTGAAGATCTGGAGTGGATTGCATGTGGATGATGAAGAACTTTCTGGGGATCTTCTGAGCGCCTCTTGAAGGTTGGTGAAGTAACGAAGCTGGATGCATTCCAGAACTTATTGAAGAAACTGGAAACTGTGAAAAAACATGATTGAACTTGATGAACGCTTATGAGCTTCTGGAAAATAGCTGGAGAACCTGAACGTTTCTTGAAACGTTTTCTGATGAAGTTCTGAAGGAAGTTCGCTGACGAATCGCTTGAAGCTCTTGAACGTTGGATGAAGATCTGGGATGGTGATTCTTGAAGGTTGTTCGTGGACTCTGAGAGTTTGTGTTGAATGAATCTGGAGAGTTGAAGCTCGTTGATAGATGATGAACATGACGATGGAGGACGAATCATTAGTTGGATCTGGAGTTTTCTGGGCTTTGGTGAGGTTGATGAAGGTTAGGGTTCTGGTAATCGGAATCTGGGTGAGATGGGAGATGAATGGAGGTGGTAGGTTGAAGAGGAAGGTCGCCGGATTCTGGATTGGTTGAAGAATCTTGTTGAGTTTTCCGACGAAGCTTTGGTGGTCGCCGGTGAGATTGGGGTGGCCGGAAGTTGGATCGGTTGCAGGTGGAAGATGGAGATTAGGGGAAGGGATGAAGGGAGGAGGTTTCTGGGAATGTTGATGTTTCCGGCGACGGAGCGGTGGCCGCCGGCCATGCAGGCCGGCCGGCGGTGGCTTTCAGGTGAGGTGCTGTGTGGTCGCCACGTGGTGGTGTTAGTGGGGGCGGTCCATGCATGCGTGACGCGTGTTGGGTGGTGCGGCTGAGAGAGGGAATGCATGCGTGAGGTGTGGCATGCATGTGAAGCGTAACGTGGGCCATCTCTTTTTGCAACACGTGTCTTCGGCTATTTATAACACTCAGAAGCTGGAGGCTTCCAGAAGCTTCTGGAAGTTGCTGGATTGTGCTGGAGACAGCTGGAACTCTCCTGGGTATTCTGGACCATATCCTGATTTGGATCCTGCGAGTTGGGCCATGCTGAATGGGAATAGGCCCAACGAACAAACATCAAAAACTCAGAAAAACTGCATTATAATGGATTCATAAAAATAAAAAGGATTAACCTAATTAAATCTAACACTAATCTAATTAAACTCTAATTAAAACTCTAATAAACCCACTAATTAAATTCCACTATTAAATTCTATGAAAAACTATATCTAAAAATAAAAACATCTAAATCCTATTAACCTATTTAATGTCTAATATATGAAAAATCTGTTTATTTATTATTTCTATAAAAGAAAACTCTATTTTAAAATGAGAAATCTATATTAAAATCTAAAAAAAGACTATTATTCATTTAAATTCTACAAAAGAAGAAAAATCTATTTAAATCTAATATTCTGAAAAAAGAATTAAAACTATTTAAGATCTATTTAAATTCTAATAATATTCTAAAAATGAATTAAATCTATTAATATTCTATAAAATGCTAAAAAATGATTTAAAAAGAATTAAAAATATCAAAAATTCTATTAAATCCTAAAAAATGATTTAAAAGCTATTTAAACCCTAAAAAAACGCTAATAAAATCCAGAAAAATCACAATAATTCCCAGAGGGACAAAATGAGCACCGAACTGAAAAAAACACCCGAAACACGAGACGAGAGCTGCGATCCCTGATAAAATCAAACAAAAATGAAACAATGCCCTGTATGCAATATGCAGATGCGAATGCGATTATGCGTCGAAACATAGGACCAAATACGAGACCCGGTTGGTCAAATTTTGGGGTGCAACAGAGACGACCCAGAAAGAAGCATGAAGATTGGCACGAGACTCCCCGACTTGGCGAGGAAGCAGCTTAAAGCTTCCTTCGGGAGAATACTGACCTGTTCGCTTGGAGCGCTGCGGAAATGCCCGGCCTCAACCCCGACGTATCTTGCTACCATCTCACCATAGATTCGGCCGCTAGGGCCATAGTTAAACGTAGACATAAGCAGTCTCCCGAGAAAGTGGAGGCTGCTAAAAAAGCAAAAGACCTCATAGAGGCAAATTTTATATCGGAAGCCCAGTACGCAACTTGGTTGTCCAACGTTGTGCTAGTTAAGAAACATAATGGAAAATGGAGAATGTGTGTTGACTATACTGATCTCAATCGGGCATGTCCCAAAGATGCTTACCCGTTACCTAAGATTGACAAACTCGTCGACAAATATGCAGGTTTTAAAATGTTATCATTCATGGACGCATACTCAGGGTACAATCAAATCCCCATGGCAAAGGCCGAAAAACAACACACGACCTTCATGACCGAGTCGGGCAACTATTACTACAACATAATGCCTTTCGGATTGAAGAACACCATCGCGACCTATCAGCGAATGATGAACAGGGTCGTTTAGGGAGAAATCAGGGACGTGCTCGAAGTATGCATGGACGAAATGATCGTAAAATCACGAGAAGAGGTCAACCACACTATCCACCTCAAGAAGGTCTTCGCGATAACGAATAGGTGCAGGATGAGGTTCAACCCCGAGAAGTGCACCTTCAGCGTATGAGCAGGAAAATTCCTCGGATTCTACCTGACAGAACGAAGAATCGAGGAGAATCTAGACAAGTGCAGGGCCTTCTCCGAGTTTTCCACACCGATCACAAAGAATTCCATCCAATCACTAAACGAGATGCTCGTATCTTTGTCACAATTCGTCGCCAAATCTGCTCAGCACGCCCTCCCCTTCTTTAAGCTTTTATGCAAAAGGCAACATTTAAATGGACCGAGGAGTCAAAAAGGCCCTCCTCCACCTCAAGCAAGTCCTCTCAGAGCCGCCAGTACTATCAAGGCCTGAAGCCGGGGAAACCTTATACTTGTATCACGTTGTCGCCATAGAGGCCGTCAGCGCAACCTTGATTCGCAAAACTCCCGAGGGGCAAAAACTGATATGCTTCACAAGAAAAGCCCTCCAAGGTCTTGAGCTTAGATACCAGCAGATCGAGAAGGTTGCTCTGGACCTCATTAACATGGCTAGGAGGTTACGACATTACTTCCTGGTCCATACGATCATAGCTAGAACCGACCAGCCCGTCAAACAACTACTCGGGCAGTCGGACATATCGGGAAGAATGCTCAGATGGTCGCTCGACTCTCCGAATTCTACGTCCAATATGAGAGCAGAAAAGCCCTCAAGGCTCAAGTCCTGGCCGGCTTTCTCACCGAGATGGCTTTGACAGAGTCCCCGGGGCATACAAATGGACCATTTTTGTCGATGGCGCCTCTAGCTCGACAAGAAGTGGAGCTGGCATCATACTGGAAAACAAAGAAGGCATCCTGATAGAAGTCTCCCTCACCTTGGCATTCCCAACATTGAACAATCAGGCCGAGTACGATGTGTTCCTCGCAGGACTCCGTCTGACTCAAGACCTTGGCACGAAGGAGGTAAAGATCTTTACCGACTCTCAGCTCATGGCATCCCAGGTACAGGGAGAATATCAATCCAAGAATAACAACCTCGCCGAGTACCTCTCCTTGGTAAGGGAAAGAATGAAAAGCTTCAATTCTACAGAGGTATGACATGTTCCACGCGAACACAACACCCACACAGACATTTTGTCAAAATTGGCTAGTATAAAGAAGAAGGCGGAAACAAATCTGTAATACAGGAAGTCCTCTCTTGCCCCAGCATCGAGAGAGGCACGATAACTGCCGAGGTAAATGCTATCAACGACAGTAACTGTTGGATGACCCTTGTGTACACCAACCTCAGCACAGGACGCCTGCTCGACGATGCCAAAGAGTCAAGCGTGGTTAGAAGTCGGTCCTGCTCGTACGTCTTGATCAAGGACAAGCTGTACAGACAGGGATTATCCATCCCCCTCCTCAAGTGCGTCGATGAATCTAAAGTACCAGGCATACTCCAAGAGATCTACGAAGATATTAACACCCAACACCTCAGCAGGAAATCACTTGCCCGCAAGGCCCTACGAGCAGGATATTACTAGCCCACCATGCAGCAAGATGCCAAAGAACACGTCAAGAAGTGCGACAAATGCCAATGACACGAAGACATGCACCTGGCCCTGCCAAACGAGCTCAAAAAACTTTCATCGCCATGGCCCTTTGCATGGTGGGGGATGGACATCCTCGAGCCCTTCACCATCAGATCCTATCAAAATAAATATTTGATATCCGGCGTCGATTACTTCACTAAATGGATAGAGGCTGAACCCTTAGCCAAAATTACGGCCCAAAACATACAAACGAAACATACTTTCCCGGTTCGGCGTGCTCTAAGCCATCGTCACCGACAATGAGACACAGTTCACTGACAAGAACTTACAGGACTTCGTCACCAAGTTGGGTAAAAAGCAACACTTCACGTCATTCGAACACTTGCAGATGAATGGACAGGCCGAAGTCGCTAACAGAGTGATTCTATGCGGCTTGAAATAAAGGCTGGGAGACACCGAGAAAAGATTCGTCAAGGAGCTACGTAGCGTCTTCTGGGCTTACAGAATGACCCTGCACTCAAAAACTGGGGAAACCCCGTTTCGACTGAACTACGGGACTGAGGCGGTGATTCCAGTGGAAACAAGGGAGCCTTCTAGGAGAATTGAGTCCCCCCTCCCCAGGAGGCAAACGACGAGGCACTAAGGGAAGAAATCGACCTAGTCGAGGAAATCAGGCCGGGGGCCTTCCTACGGGAAGCCTCACTAAAACAAAAGATAACCTTGTGGCACGACAACAAAGTCATCAAGCGCGAATTTCAGGTGGGCAACCCGATCCTACGAAGGAACCAGAAGGATTCAAGCGAGGGAAAGCTCGCCGCAAACTGGGAAGGCCCCTACCGTGTCCGAGACAAAATGGGAAATGGGGCCTATTACCTCGAAAACCTACAAGGGAAAGAACTTGATCGACCATGGAAGGCAGAAAAACTCAAGCAATACTACAGTTAGACACTGTCCGCGACCTACCAGCATCACGACCACCGGGGCACGCCACAGTACAGATGTGAGTCCTAACTTTAAAAACAAAATGACAAGAGTCACCCCCTTGCGCGTGCGGGCATGACCCTTGATCCAGCGGGGACCCCTCGACCGAGCCCCACCGCTGCCGTACCATTTGAGCAGAACACCAAAATCGCGATGGGAAGTTCACACCCAGGAAAAAGACCTTGACCGAGATCTTGGCCCCATCATCGTTCGGATGCTAACTCTGATCACCTGACTAGTTCCCCGCACAGTCGATCATCAAACAGGCCGAGCAAGAAAACAAATAGAGCATAATTCATAAGCATACATAGAAAATGAAGCACGCGCAACATAAAAGTAAAGTTACTACATTCCCAAATGGCGGGCAAATCCCATTGTTAAAAAATTACAAGAATGGCACGTAGGCCATAAACATATACATCAAAAGTAGGTACACAGACCAAGAAAATAACATAGGCACGCAGGCCAGAAAAACAAAAATAAAACTAAGAGGCTTTATTCTCCTCCTGCTCATCAGCCACCTCGATCGGGCCATCGTCTTCCTCTTCGGCTCCCAGCGCGATCACACGACCCTTGATAACCTGATGGAAGGGCCCCGCCCCTTCAGTGATAAATGGGACATCCAAGTTCACGATTTGGAGCTACTCCACGGTGCTGTCATAGCCCACCTCGAGAGCCCCTAGAAAATCTTGCTCGAGCTGTCGGATCCTCGACACCAGAGCTGCCTGAGACACCGTGTGCTTTTCCTCTGTAATCTCATTCTCCGTAGGCTGGGAAGCCGCCTCCAATTTTGCAATTCGCGCAAGAACCTCGTCCTCTCTTCACCCGCAACCTTCAGCTGCTTCTCCACCTCACCTTGGAGCCTAAGCTGGGAAACACTATTCTCTTTAGCCTAGACAAGATTAGCAGCCAGCTTGCTCCTCTCTGTCTCGACGGTTGCAAGGTTAGCCTGCAATTTGGAGAGGTAGGTTGAAGAGCAAGCCTCATCATTGAAGACCAGAGACGTCTTGAAGGAATACATCACCGCAGCTAGATCCTTCGCCAAAGCCTTCTTCCTCGTCTGTCGATCAGCACCCAAGATGGCTTTTATCTCCACGGCATCCACCACTAGGGAGTTGGCCCCACAGAAGAAAACGGGTTGCAGATAACAGGGTGGGAGCAAGAACCTCTCCTCGGAACTACCCCTCGGTGAGGTCGACGGTCTCGAGATCACCAACCCACAGTCTCTTAGGTGTCCCCTATGAGGAGGGCGACTGACTGCCCTAGGGGGAAGAAGAGGAGCCACCAGGTCCTTGGTCAGGACCAGGCATCTGCTGTAGCTGGGCAACCCTCCCTCTTCCAAATTTCTTTGCGCCCCTGCTGGTCGCCAACCTTTTCACATGCTCATGCATGCTCGACATCTCTCATGCAAAAGAAAAATAAACAAAGTCAGCAAAACAAACAAATAACGAATACACATACAAGGTCAGAGTGAAAAGCGAACCCACTACCTAAGAGACACAGAGCTTCCTAATCAGATGCACACTCGAGGAGGGCCCTCGTATTGATCAATCACGGCTCCTTAAGAATCTCCCCATGCGAGTCGAGGATAAAGTTCCCGTCCGGCGTCACGCACTTTGCAGGGGTAAAACTAGCCACAAAAGCGACCAGCTTCTGGTAAGCCACCTGGTCGTCGACATCTAACGAGCATGCCCATACTATGTAGCTATCTGTGCCCTTGTCAAAGTGTTCCTCCGTCCAAATCAGCGGAATCTTCGACACTAAGACCTCCTCGGACTGCTCGTCCCTTTCCCGAACCTTGAGATTGAAAAGCTAGTCCACAGCCGTGTGAGTGATGGGCTTGACAATGTAATACCGGTCCTTGAAAGTTCGAATGAAGTCCATATACATCTGGAAGAGCCTCCTCGTTTGGTTCAAGGACACCCAGTTGTGTCGACCATCGAGCATTTGTCTTTGAAGGTGGAATATGCGGAAGAAAATGGTGAGAGTGGACCCTATGTTGAGATGTTAACAGACGTACCCTTACACCTACACGGACGCAATCACGTTGGGATGTAGTTGTAAGAGCAACAGCTGATACCCAAGCAGCCATTTACACATCGAAGAGTTTGGCTTGTCGTCAGTTTCAATAATTCCCTATACCCAAGCAGCCATTTACACATGAAAAGCAGAGGAAATCGATGAATTCGACATTCGAGATCAAATCCACCCTTCCACCGCAGATCAAGTGAAAGGGCGAAGAGGGGAGACCCCCTACGAACATGGCCTCTCCCGCCTCGACAGACCAGAGCGGGCCCCCGAGACTTCCAGTACTTGTCCCCGGGAAGCTCATGCAAAACTATCCAACGTCCCCCAGGGACTTCTCTGCTTGTCCTCAAGAAGTTAAGGTAAACTATCCAACATCCCCAGGGACTTCACTGCTTATCCCCAATAAGTTCGGGCAAAGTATCCTACATCCTCGGGGACTCCGCTGCTTATCCCTGAGAAGCCCGTACAAGCTATCTTACGTCCCCTGGGACTTCATTGGTTGTCTCGGGGGATTCATCCAAAACTATCCTACGTGCCCGGGGGCTTCATCGCTTGTACCTAGGGGATTCATCCTAACCTTACACTAATTCAAATAAGCTCATTCGTATTTGCCAGAAACTCCACGGTCTCCCCAGGGTATTCATCAGGTCTATCGGAGAAACCGCCAGAAAACGGGAAAAGCGAAGGTAGGGCAGCAGAGACTTACTTGGTACGAAGGTTCTGGGAGGATGATACGACAGCGTGCGAAGGACTTCTCATTTCTGAAAGTTGAGAAGTTTGAACGAGAGGAAGAGGAAGCGTCTTAAACGGTAGAAGCGAAAAGTGAGAAATGAAGCAGACATGGTCCTATTTATAAGCCTAGCACGGGACTCGAGGCGCCCCTAGGCACTCAAACTCCCCTACCCCTAGCCGCCCTAGCTAAGCAATGATTGCTTGACACATGGCATCCCCAGAAGCTTCGCATTCATTCGTCTCCTTTTCACGCCTAGAGAGAGGCCACATCCTTCACGCTGTCCACCTCCCCGACGTGCTGTCCCGTCAAGCATCCTCCGCTCCCGACCTGGTACACAACTCCCAATTCTATGCGTCAAGAAAATACCTTCTCCCGACCTGGTACACAACTCTCAATTTTATGTGTTGAGCAAATACCTTCTCCCAAAAAGGTCCTTGACATTTCGACTCGCCTTTAAGTCATTACTCCTCCACCTATGAGCAACAACTTGGGGGGCTCCTGTTCTGGACTGGGCTGGGACTTGCCCCTCAGTCGGGCAGGCCCAACCCAGTGTTATGCTGATGAGATCCAACAAGGCCCAATTTTCTTGATCGAGCACAAGCCTCAACAAGGCGCACTAGTCGGGCAGAAGACTCTCTTGACGAGGAAGCCCACGTGTTTCCCTCACGTTCTCCGAGTGTCCCCCATGCAGGGACACGTCATCAGACAACTACCCACTTCTGAAAGAGATGATCAGCCCACCTTTCGAAGATCACAGGGCAGTTGATTCAGCACGAAGACCACATGCTGGTCTTCACTACGCCACGTAAGCCCTGGTAGTTACTTGTGTCGGGCTTAGCAATCCAGCATAATGCAATGTAACTGTTGGCCCTGCATTGAGGGCATATTATAAATACCCTCTTTCACTAGAGAATCAGGTATTTCATTCACTACACTATTTCTGTGTACTTTCTCTCTCTAGTTCCGGTACTGACTTAAGTATCGAAGCATCTTGTAGGTACACCCTCTTTTCCTCCTCCACAATACCGGTGAAGGCAACAACTCACGACGCATGGTAGACTACTGATTCTTTTCTGATCATGTAAGATATATATATATATATATATATATATATATATATATATATATATATATATATATATATATATATATATATATATATATATATATATATATATATATATATATATATATATATATATATATATATATATATATATATATATATATATATATATATATATATATATGAAAATGCTAACGAGTGTCCCAGGAGCACTCGTTAAGAGTTTAAAAAGATATGTTTTGTTTGAAAAATACTTATATTAAATGCATTAGAAATTAAAACATTTGACTTTTTTAAACACTAAAAAATATGTTTTTTTTTATAAAAGACTTGTATTCAATGCAATGTTTTCTTTATTTGAAATGCGTAAAGAGTGCCCTGGGACACTCGTTAGCATATATATATATATATATATATATATATATATATATATATATATATATATATATATATATATATATATATATATATATATATATATATATATATATATATATATATATATATATATATATATATATATATATATATATATATATATATATATATATATATATATATATATATATATATATATATATATATATATATATATATATATATATATATATATATATATATATATATATATATATATATATATATATATATATATATATATATATATGTGTGTGTGTGTGTGTGTGTGTGTGTGTATGTATGTATATATATATATATATATATATGTATGTATGTATGTATGTATGTATGTATGTATGTATGTATTGTTAACGTAAACTCACTTGTTTTTATGAAAATCTATTGTATTTAACTATTTTTTAGTTAAAACTTGTTAAAACACACTTTCATAAAAATAAGTGGATGTATTATAACAAACACACACACACATACACACACACACACACACACACACACACACACACACACACACACACACACACACACACACACACACACACACACACACACACACACATATATATATATATATATATATATATATATATATATATATATATATATATATATATATATATATATATATATATATATATATATATATATATATATATATATATATATATATATATATATATATATATATATATATATATTTGCAAGTGAATAGTATATTTGCAAGTGAATATATATATTTGCAAATACAAAATATTAGTATATTAGGGAGAATATTGAATACCTGACCCTCTCGAATGAGAAGAGTTTTATAGTGCCCCCAGCGCTTGTCCATTGGTCCATACTTTCGGGGCAAGATTACTGTTTCCCGAAGAATAGGTAACTTCCAGAACTAGTCGTTGTAACGGGCAGATGTGCCCATAACTAGTCGTTGCCACAGGCAGGGGCGTAGTTATAGGCACAAGCGTCTTGGCTGTTTTTGGATAGTGGAACCCTGCGTGACGGGCAGAGACACGCGAGGAGGAGTGTTGTGACCAAGTGTAAATTGGCCAGCTTCCCCTATTGGAGGGGGAAAAAGGTAAATTCTCCTCCAAAGTGGTTAGACTTAGGCAATTGGGCCGTTCTGCGAGTAGAAGTGGATTAGGTCATGCCTAGCCATTGGGCCAGTCTTGAATAGTAGCCCCTAAGTCGTTGCTACCGAGCACGGTAGTGATGACTTAAGTACAGTTTGCTGCCCAGGAAAGGTCGTCGTAAGCTACCTTGTGCCCGAAGGAATTTGTGTTTGGGTATCTGAGATGTTGTATGTCGGGGAGCTCATGGTCTGTGGAGGCCAACGGTTGATGGGATCTAAAGAATGGGAGCTCCACATTGTTGCACCCCAAAATTTGACCAACCTTTTCTTAGCTTGGTTTATGTTTCATTTCATTTTCTTCTAGCATTTGCATAACATTGTTCATTTAGCAGGGGATCAAGAGTTTGTTCATAGCAAGAGAAGGTCAGCAAGAGTGTTGAGCCTAAGCAAGGGGTTTATTCAAGCATGAGTGGTCATCAAAGTCATCGAGAGGTGGTCAATGTTCCTTGAAAGAGTTGATGGGTGTATATGGATCAGCTCTTAACTTGGAGGTCAGTTGAAGATCATCAGAGGATTGTGAATTCATGATTATGGATATGGGATGTTGAGGAAGCTCATTGAAGGCTTTGAGAGCCATGTTGGAGTTTATTCAAGTTGTTGTGTCATGTGTAAGAGGCCACAGTCAAGAGTGTTGCATCTAGGGTTTTCATCTGGTCAACCCTCAGTCAATTATGAAATTGAAGGGGATTAAGACTCAATTCTAAGTCTTTGTGATCATGGAATGTTGTGTTGAGATGTCTAATATATCATTTCAATCTCAATTTATCAAGAATAAAGAGTGTGAGAAGTTACTAAATTAGGGTTCTCAGTGTAAAATCCTCTATTTAGTGCCTAACTTCAAGACCACATATCTCAAGATACAGGTCTCATCTCATCTTGACCCCAACATGAAACTTATAGAGCATGCTTTTATATTTCTTTTGAGTACTAGAAGTCTTTCATCTGATTTCTAGAACTCAAGTTATGATGCTGACAAGTTACAGGTCCTCAGATGAATGTGATTTTGGTCAACAAAAGTCAACCAACTTCCAAGCCACTTTTGACCTAGAAGGATGTTTCTCCTCACTTTGACCCAAACATGAAAATTGTTACTCATGATCTTAGATTTCCAAAAAGTACTAGAAGTCCTTCATCTGATTTGTAGAACTCAAGTTATGAAGCTTATAAGGCAAGGGTATTTTGGGAAAGTAGGATTACATGTCATTTTCATTATAGGTCCATTTCACTATCTTGCACACTTCAAATGAAACTTTTCTCAACATGAAACTTGCTCCAAATGAGATCAATTTCATCAAAAAACATCAAGTTGTCATTGATTTAGCTTAGATTGAAGAGTTGGTGCAAGAATTTTCATGAGAAAAGCCTTAAAAGGGGAAAATGCAATTAATTGATTTTTAATCATTTGAGTGCCAAAGTCATTCTAAACACAATGCCAATTTTGGATTTGAGATTTGAGTTCATTTTCATGGTCATTTTCATGCTTGCTTCACCATGAAGTAACAAATGTAAATCATACCACAAGATTAAATTGAGGAGCAATTCTCGGCCCTTGGATCAATTCACCCCATGTGCAAGCTAATTGAACCAGGTTTGAGGCATGTGCAGCTCTTTTCACACGATTTTGCAAGCTTGCCAACCCAAGAAAAGTTGAATTTTGATTGGGCTTTTAGGGATTGCAATTGGGCTCCAAAGGGATCAATATCCATCATATATAACTTTAGGATCATGAACAAGGCATCAGAACAAAAATTGGATGAAAATTGAGAGAGAAAACAGTTGGAGAAAGTGAGAGAAAAGTGAAATTCGAATTTGGAAATTCATCAGGATTCAAGCCAAATAGAACATTCAAACAGCTCTAGGAATAATCAAGCATTGTTTATGGATCAAATTCATCAAGTTTCATCAAAGTTTGAAGGCTCAGTGGAAGCTCTCCACTAGGTAAATCATCTTCAACTTTTCTCTCTGTATGTGATGCAATTGAGTGCCATTTTTGCATAATCATGACCTATGAGATGTGTAGTTGGTTCTGGATACAATTGATTGCTGTTTATGAACTTTTGTGATTTGAGCTCTAAACTTCATGTCTTCGATTTGGCTTGTTCGAACTGAAAGTGAAAATAAATCATGGATTTGTGTTTTACTAAGCATGGTGAGTTGATTGATGTTAAAATTTGTTGAGTTTCATGAACTTTTTTGGAACTCCACTGTTCATCATGGCCGGAGAAGATGACCGTATGCAATTTCCCTCTATTTTTTTTCATGTTTAAACGATGGTGATGGCGTGGCTTGCTGTTAGCCCTTAGATCCATGCTTGTTTGTTTGACCTAGACCTAATCTGATGGTTGAGATTTAATCTCATTTTGTGCTGAGAATTTGATGATCACGTGGCAGCATGTTGGCCTTTGGATATTGGACTGGTAGTCATAATGTGTGGTCAAGATCTTGGTGACCTCCCCTTTAATGAAACGATGCGTTTCAGTGGCTTGCATCCCAGCCCTTGGATTGTTTGACTGATTTGAGATGAATGGCTGTGATTCATTTCCGTTTTATTTTTTATTCTGATTGCACATGTGTCATTGTGTTGACCCTTGGATGATTGACTGGTATTTGATTTGAGTGGCTGAGATCTAGTCTTAGTTGGTCAACTGATTTAAGTGGACTGGGCTCTCCTTTTCTAGCCACACCCCCTGCACACAGGCCCAAGCTTTTACACGTTGCATGCTTGCTTTTTGCACCTTGCCTTTGTTTATTTTATTTTATTTTTCTTTTTTATTTTATTTTCATGACTGTTTGGAATTAATTCATTCAAAAATAGTTCTCCAATTAATAAAATTCATCAAAAATATTTTCTAGACATTTTAGGATGTCCCTTTATTTTTAGAATTTTTATTTTATTTTTTTGGATTATTTTTCATTTAAAAAAGAAATTATTAATTGAAGATGTTTTGTTGGATTAATTCTTGACATGCCTTTGTTCTTGATTTGTTTCTCCTTTTTCCTTTTGATCCAATGACTGAAAATTAATCCTCATACCCATGATGAGTTGATTGATTTTTTAGGACCATTTTGCCCCTATTTGGTTGAATTTTGGTTTGACTTTGACCTTGCTTTTGTTGACCCTCGATAACCCTCTCTCAAATTGGTGCATCCATGTGAATCAATTTCTTTGATGATGATTTGAGATGAATTTGGTTATGATTTCTTGGCATCTGTTTGCCAACATGTTTGTGAGCTTGTGATGTTTTATTTGGCCCTTTTTGAATCATTTTCCTATTTTTGAGGTAATTTGCAAGTCAAGTTACCCAAAAGGGAGGTTCATACATACACATTGACCTAGTTTGCCTTGAATATGAATTTGATGGATCCTTTGAGCCTTCAATTCCTTTTGATTCATGTTTCTATCATGTTAAGGTTGCTGGTTGCTCAATTTTAGGTCATGATATTGTGTTTTTCTTGTTCAACTTGTGTTTCTTTTTGAGTTTCCATTTGTGGTTTGTTTGCATTCCTTTATGTTTATGCTTGCATTTTCTTTTGGTTTGATTGACTTTGCTTTTGAGAACTCTTCTCTCATCCCCTCTTCTATCCCATGACCTTGGAGTCTCATTTAAGGTGGCTTAGTCCCTCCTTAGTGTCGCTACCGCGAAAATAAGGTGCCGGTCAAACAGAAGAGTCGCCACCTTTCGTTATTTATCCCTCAGAACGGGAAAGGAAACGATTGGAAAAACCTGAAGAAAAGGTATAAGACAAGGTCATCGCAACCATGTATGGATTCAGGAGTCGGTTACGCAAGGGGAAGGTATTAGCACCCCTCACGTCCATCGTACTCGATGGGATCCACGCTTGTTGTGTTTATCTGACGGGTTAATTTTACTATCTACGCTAAAAGGCTGGTCTGAAAAGAAAAGAAAATGACTCGGCAGAACACAACAGTTCTATGCCTATGTATTCCTGTCTGGAACGAGAAATCAGAGTCAACGTAGTTCGCCTAACTACGGGTTACGGGGGGAAGGTTGCTCACCGAGATATCGCATCTCGTGCCTACGTACTTTCACACGGCGTGAAAGATCAGAGCAAACGTCGTTCGGGACAACAAGAGACACAGGTTTGTCTTTTTTATCCGAGTAGGGTTAACAGACGGTTCTAGCAGTTGGTGTATGCAGCTCGCTCGACGGAGACTTAGGCGTTTACCATTTGCGGTAGAACCGGGAGTTAACAGAACTCTCCTTCTGAAAAGGGTTTCCAGGGATTAAAGGTCCAAGAGGACAAAAAGATGTTTGATCTTTGTTTCCTGTCTTTTAGAAGAAGTATCTTTTATGGATGTTTGCAACTAATATCGCACTAGAGACTATGACCTGAGAGTGAATGCGTTGCATGTCACCCAAAGGGTGCCATACTAAACATCCAAGCTGTTGAAAAGAAACTCTCCAACAACCCTTTCTCAAGTAGCTTAAGGCTCGTAGCGTACGACATCAATTAACCTTTATTACTGTATTTTGATTTGTTTGAAGATGAGAAGAGAAAGGACGCACTAAAGGGGAACTGATCCAATCCTAAAGTTGACATGCAAAGTTGATCCTATGATTGAGGTTAGGAGGGAACTACCTAATGTTATCATGCATGGTTAAAACACTAATGTCTGTCATAACTTCTCTTGAACAAGAGAAGTCAGAGTTCCTAGGGGAACATGGCAAAGCAAAGCAACATCAAAAGAAATAATTGTAAAGAAATAACTGTAAGTAAAACGCATGCAATGCAACAACACAAGCAGAAGGAGCCAAGCTCAACTTCTATAGCAAGCAAGCCCAAAGGCAACACACATCACAGGCAAGGGAGATAGACTCAACCTTAAGCCAACAAGCAAAGCCAAGCAATAACAGTCAAGTAGAGGGAGACAGACTCAACCTCTAATGCAGACAAGAAAAGGGAGAAACTCAACCTTTAGGATGCTCTTAGGCCTAAAATCATCTACATGAGTCCTAGCCTAATGCAGCACACCAAACAGTCACACAAGCAACAGTTAAGCAATCAGAAAAAACAGCAGACAAGACTAGCAGACAAACAACTCAACAGCAAAGCAGATCAACAGCAAAACAATCAAACAGTCTGCAGTCAACTTCAAGTCCAAGCCATCTTCAAGAGAAGTAAATGAAAGCTCCAACTTCAAGCTCCAACAAGAGAGAAGAGAGTTAACATCAAGATTATTGATTGATGATGGGAAGCAGGATGGAAACCAAGGGAATCCATCAAGGCAATCAACCATACATCTGAGATAGGCATCCTCAAAGGTTCTACCTCTTGTGATATGCCACACATCCTTCCAAAGGAAAGATGAGGCTTCCACATAGGGACCTTGAATCATTGGATGAGGATGGAAAGCAATCAAAGCAATCCATGTTTATTTGAAGAAATAGAAATCAAACTAAGCTCTTCCTAAACCCTAATTGATTAAGCTACAAGAAAACTACCAAAAGGAGGCCTAAACACCAAGACCAAGCACCACAATCAAACAAATAGAAGCATCTATAAGTCTAAAGCACTATCCAAAAGGAATGGAAATTTGATCTTATGCTATGGGTCACCATTGGGGTTCAACTAGTGCAAGTGTTATGTTGAAAGCACCTTAAAACTAGTATAGGTATTAAATCTATTTAAAATACTAAAACCACATCTAAAATCCTATAAAATTTTCTAAGGGAACCTACATGTGTTAGGTATCTATAGTAGAAAGGGCAGGTCCTAAATCAAAGGGGAAAGTCACTAAAGAATTCCTAAATCACCAAGTGTCAAAGGGAAACCCTAAAATGGAAGGTCATGGGAACCTAATCCAAAACAGAACCTATTGTTATCTAAAAATTGTGAAATAAATCCTAAGGGATCATGCATCTCTATACTAGTAACCAGCAAATAATCTTATTCAAATTCTATACCAAATGGCCATACAAAAATCAGCAAGAAAATGAAAAAATAAGCCAAAATTAAAGAATTACACAAAATGCAAAAAATCAAATTAAATTGAAAATTGCATGAAAATAAAATCTAACAGCACCAGAAAATCAGGAATTAAATCTAGATCATGCACATATTTTTATTATATTTTTCTAATCAAAATTGGAATTATTATGAATTTAAAATGACAAAGCAATTAAAATAAAATCAAAAAATGAATTAAAAAACAATAAAAGTTGAGAAAATATCAGGATGGTTGGATCTGGAGACTAAGTCAACTCATCCAAGGGATCTGGTGCTGCCAACAAATTAATGAAACGCACGCGTTTCACTCAGTCAAAGTCCAACTCTGAAATTAAATCGTGAGCGTTGGATGAGACTACAAAGTCTTCAAATTAAGCAAATCCAAGGGTTCTCATTCGTCTTCCTCGTTTGAATTCTGAAAGGGGGGAAAATGTTCAGATGAACCAGACGGTGGCTCCGGTGGCTGAGCCATCGTCTTCTCCGGCGAGCTCAAAGTTACAGGTCAACAAAAACAACCAAACCTTACATCAATCTTCTTAGTTTTTCACGCTGAATCCAAATATCATATCCATTTCTCTTAAATCCTCATGAATCATCAAAATCGAAAATGACCAGAAAATTACATGATTCTATCACTATCACCAAACTCAAAATTGATTACACAGGAACGATCCTCACTCTTCAGAGGTCAATAATCACTCATCAATTTCCATTAACTCCCCAAGAACAGTCAGAAATCAATCCAAACAGAAAACGCATCTCATCATAAATCATCACGAAACCTCTCAATTAAGATCCTAAATCGTTCTAGGTCATCACTATACCCTAACCACATGCTAATTTCAACCTAAACATGCCTGAATCAAGCGCAATAATGAGAAGTAAAAACCTGGAAAAAAGCTTCGAATTGGAGTAGTTGCAGGGTGTTCTTTGGCTTCAAACTATGCAGATTCCTTCCTTGAACGATGCTGGTGCTATTGAAGTGCTTAATTCCTCTTGAGAAGCTCTAGAATCCAAAACGCGATCTTGCTTTTGGTGCTTGAAGCTCTAACAGCCACAACTGAATCTTCAACCAATTTCCTCCAAAAAAAGATCTGAATGCGTTTTAGAACTTAAATAGAACTGTTTTGGACCTTAAGATGGCCCAATCATGGCCCAAATTGTTAAATCGAAAAGTTGAATTTCCTTCAATGAACACTTATGGCATATGCGTGTTCCAGCTCTGTTTCACTCCCATCTTCACTCCAACAATTTGCATAATCCTTGGTGAAGATGAATGGATGTGATTGAGTGCTTGAATGGATCCAATGGCCCAGATTTGTTATGTTACTTCATCATGAAATAATCCATTCAATGTACATGAAATGAGCCCCAAATCAAAAATGTAATATTGCCAAACTCTTTAAAACATTATTTCCAATCAAAACAAGCACAAACTTGTGAAGTTTTGAGCCATTATGAGTTATTTTGATTTTTTTTCATCCTTTAATGCCTTAAGTGATCTTTTTCCCAAATTTCTTCATACCTTTCCATTTTCAATCCATATCAATGGATGCTTGGGTCATGGTTAGACTAAAAACACCATTTTGAACAGTTTTTAAGTTGAAAAAAAATTCATTTGAAGTGCCTAAGATAGTGAAATGGACCCATGATGCCAAATGACTTATAATCTTACTTTCCCAAAATACCCCTGACTTGTAAACCTCATAACTTGAGTTCTACACATCAGATGAAAGACTTATAGTACAATTTGGAAGGCTAAGATCAAGACCTACAACTTTCATGTTGGCCAAAAATTAAGGAGAAACATCCTTCTAGGTCAAACGTTCCTTGGAAGTTGGTTAACTTTTGCAGACAAATTTCACATTCATCTGATGACCTGTAACTTTTCTGGATCATAACTTGCGTTCTATAGATTCAATGGAGGACTTATAGTACTCAAATTAAAGCTAAGAGCATGCTCTACAAGTTTCATGTTGGCCAATAGTTGAGATGAAACTTGTGTCTTGAGATAAGTAGTCTTGAAGTTAGGCACTAAATAGGGGATTTTACCCTGAGAACCCTAGTTTAGCAACTCCTCACACTTTGAACTTTTCTTGGATTGATCCTGGAATTTCACCTCATGTATCTCAACACAAATTTCCATGATAAAAAATAATTAGAAATAGGTTTTGATCCTCTTAAATTGCACAGTTGACTTAGGGTTACTCAGATGAAAACCCCAATTGCAACACCCTCAACTGTGGCTCTTCACATTTGTCATAATGACTTGACTGAGCTCTACCATGAGCCTCAATGCACTCTATGAGCTCTATCCACATATCCTATCCATGAACAAGGCTTCACAATCCACTGATGGTCTTCAATTGGTCCTCAGGTTAGGAGATGAACCCTACACAAGCAACCAAACTTCTCAAGGACACAACCCACTTCCTGATGACTTTGGTGACTTCTCAAGCTTGGACAAAACCTATAGATAGGCTCCTCTTGATATAAACCACACTTGATCCCCTGCATAAATGCTAATGCTATGCTATGCAAATGCTAGACCAATGATATGTTAATGCAATGAAACAAAAGCCAAGTAAGAAAAGTTTAGGAAAATTTTGGGGTGCAACAGCTGCCCCTATTCAAGCGGCTTGAACCTGACTGGATGAAAAGCGAACGACTTTTAGGAAATCAAGGTAAAAGACGGTTGAATACCGAAGAACCCGGAAATTTACTATCCGAAGAAATAAACTACACCAACTGCTTAGGGAACAAAAATCCAGAGAATTGAATCCGGTTGTCACGGCAACAACTGATCAAACAGCTGATTCAGAACCTGATTTCACTATCAATCACCCGTGTGACGCCGCAGGCATTGAATCCAAACAATAAATCTTCAAATATATGCTACAATAAGCGGGCACTACGTCATAGGACCATATCAAAATATCATCCTTAACCTTCCATTTTCGAAGAAACGAGCATGCACTACGTAAAAGTGTGAATCGTCAATATCTCTGACCTTCCATCTCCGAAGAAACGGGCATACACTCAATAAAAGTGCGAACTGTCAATATCTCTGACCTTCCATTTCCGCAGAAACGGGCATACTCTCAATAAAAGTGCAAACTGTCAATATCTCTGAGCTTCCATTTCCGCAGAAATGGGCATACACTCAATAAAAGTGTGGACTGTCAATATCTCTGACCTTCCATTTCCGTAGAAACGGGCATACACTAAATAAAAGTGCGAACTGAGCATCCGAAGACTTGAACAAGCAACTCTGCGGGGAATTTCTGACATCCGCTGCCAGACATCCATCTTGAACAAAAATGGGTAACAACTTCGAAGGCATAATCATGAAGCCTTTTAATGTTGACGTAACAGCCATCCGAGGAAAGCTCTACTGGGGAAATTCTGGCGTCAACTGCCAGACACTTACCTTGGTAACAGTTAATGACTTCAAAGGTCTAATCCCTGAAATATTTCCTTTTAAAATGCTAACGTAACAGCAATCTGAGGAAAACTTTGTTGGGGAAGAAGAGAAACTTAATCAAGTAACTCTGATGAGGGACACATGATAGGACGAACGTTATCATCACATATCTCATGCCGAAAATTTGAATATCCGCAAACCATCCTAAACAAGAATTCCAATTACCTGCAGGGAATAACACCTGAAAACAAAGAGGTAACCAACCTGGCTTATGTTTCGAAATGCATATGTTTGAAAAAATAGCGTAATGCTCCATACGGAATGGAAATGCTACGCATTTGGATAGATTCTATGCACGATGCAAATGCAAAGAGGGCGCCCCGGCAAAATAAATGCCAGAGGAAACGAAGCCAAACTTCCGCTGGGGGGAAGAAACAACCCTGCTGGGGATATCTCGACAAATCCGGAGTTACGAACTCTGCAGAGGATGGTCAACCTATTGGAGGAAAGACAACCCGCTGAAGAACAGAAAGAACAATCTTGTGCGGGGATGATCCTTTCAAAACTACCGACAACCTGGTTGTACTATGTGAGGAATTCACTGGGGATTGAATGTGCACATGACCACCACTGGGGATGCACATCACTGCCTGACCGCTTGCTAGCTCGCACCCAACTCTTCCGGGGATATAAATGCGACTTCAATCTGCTGGGGATGAATAAGATCACCTAGAGCCTGCTCCTACGTTAAGGGACTCTGGCTGGGGAACATGATCCCTTGGCTGTTTGCTGCGAAGGTAACGACCCTGCAAAATATGAGCAACAACAAGATATCCTATACAAAAGGACATATCCAGGTCAATAGCTGTGACAATTTCTCAATTAATTCAAAGTTTCAACAATTATTGGCCGAGGCCTGCCAGTTTATGCATGTGCAAGTTTATCAAAAACATCGGTGTTTTCCACAAACAAAACAGTAAAAGTCAAAACAAGAAACAAACATCAAGTACTGAATAGTATGCGTTTATTGATATCGGGCCTGTAAATGGGCGAAGTTTTTTACAATGGATGCAACTCTTGAAAAGAGGAAGCCACAAGAATAAATACAAATATGTACATAGGTACAAAGAAATTTGTATACATGTCGGCAACGTGGTACAAACAAACACCATGAGCTGATCCTCCTATGACTCGCCTGACTCCGATGTTTTCCCGATACTCCATCCTCGGAAGAAATTGACTTGGATAATCGACCCTCAGGTACTCCCAAACCACTAAGCGATGCAGTATCAAACTCGGACCGCAATCATTTGCTTTTCCAATCCCTAACTTTTGCCGGAATCTCCCTTTGCGGGTTTTCGATTCACCGGGATACCCTTTTTTGCCGAAGTCACCTTTTCAGGTTTTCGACTTCGCGGGTGTATATCTTTTCAATTTTGTCCCTAATTTTTGCCCAAACCTTTTCTTTTTTTCTTGGTTCGCCGGGATGCCCCATTTTTGCCTGGACTTTCTTTTTTCTGTCCAACGGGTCTCTTTAAGCAAAGTATTTTTTAACCGCGTCCGAGTTCACAGGGGATGTAAAATCTTCGCCATCCATGGTGGACAACAGTAAGGCTCCTCCAGAGAAGACCTTTCGAATGATATATGGACCTTCATAGTTGGGAGTCCATTTGCCCCTGTGATCTGATTGTGGTGGGAGAATCTTCTTCAGCACAAGATCGCCCGTCTGAAAGCTTCGAGGGCACACCTTCTTGTCATAAGCTTTCTTCATCCGGCTCTGGTATAAACGACCATATGCAATAGATACGAGTCTCTTCTCATCCATCAAACTGAGCTGATTCAGTCTATTCCTTATCCACTATGCCTCATCAAGTTGGACATCAAGCAAAACTCTCAAAGAAGGAATCTCAACTTCTAATGGTAGGACAACTTCCATACCATACACCAGTGAGAAAGGGGTTGCCCCAGTTGATATGCGTACTGTCGTACGATAGCCATGCAATGCGAATGACAATATCTTGTACCAGTCTTTGTATGTTACAACCATCTTCTGAACTATCTTCTTGATGTTCTTATTGGCCGCTTCGACAACGCCATTCATCTTGGGCCGATAGGGAGATGAGTTGTGATGCTCAATCTTGAAATTCTGGCACAATTCCATCATCATCTTATTATTCAAGTTCGAACCATTGTCAGTAATGATTCTTTCAGGGATGCCGTAACGACATATGATGTCCTTTTTGATAAACCGGGCTACTACTTGCTTGGTAACATTAGCGTAAGACGCGGCTTCAACCCATTTGGTGAAGTAATCGATAGCTACCAAGATGAACCGGTGTCCGTTGGATGCGGTGGGCTCAATTTTCCCAATCATATTTATGCCCCACATGGAGAAAGGCCACGGGGACGCCATAACATTCAAAGGGCTTGACGGCACCTGAATCTTGTCGGCATAAATCTGGCATTTATGGCATTTCTTTGCAAACTTGAAACAGTCTCTTTCCATCGTCAGCCAATAATACCCTGCCCGTAATAACTTTCGAGACATAGCATGTCTGCTGACATGCGTGCCAAAGGTTCCTTCGTGGACCTCCTCCATAAGTAGATTAGCTTCTTTCTCATCCACACATCGCAATAGCACCAAATCATGGTTTCTCCTGTACAGAACACCATCTGGATTCAAGTAGAAGTTGCCAGCCAATCTCCTAAGAGTCTTCTTATCGTGACTGGATGCCCCAGTCAGATACTCCTGGTTCTTTAGGAAATTCTGGATATCAAAATACCACGACTTGCCATCGGAAGCTTCCTCAATGGCGAATATGAAAGCGGGCCTATCAAGGCGAGAGATAACTATTCTGGGAGCATCATTCCAGAAGTTAACTTTGTACATCGAAGACAATGTCGCAAGAGCGCCAGCCATCTGATTTTCTGCCCGTGGCACATGGTGGAACTCTACTCTGTTAAAGAAAGGAACAACCTCCTTGCATAATTCATGTACGGTATCAGATTAGGCTGACAAGTCTCCCATTCTCCCTTGATCTGGTTCACGACTAGCGCGGAGTCTCCATACACATCAAGATTTTTAATCCTCAAATCAATAGCCTCCTCGAGACCCATGATACAAGCCTCATATTCATCCTCGTTATCGGTAACTGGAAATGTCAATCTGGTAGTGAACGGGATGTGCGTCCCATGGGGTGTTGTAATGATTGCCCCAATTCCACTTCCATATAAATTAACAGCCTCGTCAAAAATTAATTGCCATTGGGAACTCCGCTCAGGACCTTCACCATGTAATGGCTCCTCGCAATCTTTCATCTTTAAGTACACGATATCCTCGTCAGGAAAATCAAACTTCATTGGCTGGTAATCTTCGATCGGCTGCTCGGCCAGGTACTCTGACAGCACGCTACCTTTGATAGCCTTTTGTGAAACATACTGTATATCGTACTCTGTCAGTACCATCTGCCATCGGGCAATCCTTCCTGAAAGTGCCTGCTTTTCAAAGACGTATTTAATCGGATCCATCTTCGAAATCAGCATGGTTGTATGATTTAGCATGTATTGTCTCAGACGTTTGGCAGCCCAAGCAAGTGCACAACACGTCTTTTCGAGCATTGAGTAACGGGATTCACAATCTGTGAACTTTTTACTCAGGTAATAGATCGCATGCTCTTTTCGTCCAGTCTCGTCATGTTGACCGAGCACACAACCCATACTGTTCTCAAGAACTGTCAAGTACATGATCAGTGGTCTCCCGGCTACTGGGGGTAGGGCTGGAAATGAGTTGAGTCGAGTCGAACTCACCTCAGCTCGGCTCGACTCGTTAAGAATTGTTCGAGTTCGAGCTCGAGTTCGAGTTCGACACGAACTTTTTTTTAAGCTCAAACTCGATTCGTTATAAGTTCATGAACAGTTCGGTTCAACTTGTTAGGTTCATCTCATTAGGTTCAGCTCACATGATTCACGGACTTAAAAACTATTTTTTTAAATATATATATTTGTTAGTATATTTGACATTTTAAATAAATATATTTTTTAAAAATAAAACATTAAAATAAAATAAAAGTTATCATATTGAAATTTAACTTTATCTTCGAAATCTCCTAATTCAAAACCTACACAACTTTCAAGAGATACATTTGAGAGTTTAATTCAAAAACTACTAAATTGAAGATTAAATTTATCTAAGATTTGGAGTAAATATTTAAACCTAATCTTAAAGACAATATAATTCTTCTCATATATAATCGAGTTGACTCATGAACCTAACAAGTCGAACTATGTATAGTTCAAGTTCAGCTCATTTAGTTAACGAACTTAATTTTTCGCTCATACTCAACTCATTTGGTTCATGAACCTAGTTCAACGATTTAATTGTCGAATCGAGTTCCGAACTATTTCCGAGTTGGTTCGGTTCATTGCCAGCCCTAACTGGGGGTATTGATACCGGAGGTTCCTGCAAGTATTCTTTTATTCTTTCAAACGCCTTTTGACAATTTTCGTCCCAGACAATTGCCTGGTCTTTTTTCAACAGTTTAAACATCGGCTCGCACGTGGCTGTAAGGTGAGATATGAACCAGGCAATGTAATTCAACCTCCCCAAAAAGCCACGAACCTCTTTCTCTGTTTTAGGCGCTGGCATTTCTTGTATCGCTTTTATTTTTGCAGGATCAACCTCAATTCCTCTTTCGCTAACAATGAACCCCAATAGCTTTCCAGATCTCACCCCGAAGGTGCACTTATTAGGATTCAGCCTCAACTTGAATTTCCTAAGCCTCTCAAACAATTTTAGAAGATTCACCATATACTCTTCCTCCGTCTGGGATTTGGCAATCATATCGTCAACGTAGACCTCAATCTCTTTATGCATCATGTCATGAAAGAGTGCCGTCATAGCACGCTGATATGTTGCCCCAGCATTCTTCAAACCAAAGGGCATCACTTTGTAGCAGAATGTTCCCCACGGGGTAATAAAAGTTGTTTTCTTCATATCCTCCGACGCCATCTTAATCTGATTATAGCCTGAAAAGTCGTCCATGAAGGAAAACACCGAGAATTGAGCAGTATTGTCGACCAATACGTCAATATGAGGAAGCGGGAAGTCATCCTTAGGGCTCGCCTTGTTCAGATCCCGATAGTCAACACACATCCGTACCTTACCGTCTTTCTTTGGTACGGGTACTATATTGGCGACCCAAGGAGGGTAAGTTGTAACAGCTAGAAACCTAGCGTCCCACTGTTTCTGTACTTCCTCTTTAATCTTTACGGCCATATCTGGTTTCGTTCTTCTGAGCTTTTGCTTGACCGGCAGACAGTATTCACGCAATGGCAAGCGGTGGACCACGATATCAGTGTCTAACCCAGGCATATCATCATAAGACCAAGCAAAGATGTCACTATACTCTCAAAGCATCTTGACAAGTCTCTGCTTGATATCACTTTGCAGTGCAGCCCCTATCCGGACATTCCTGACAACTTCTTCGGAACCCAAATTAACGACCTCAATATCCTCTTGATGAGGCAGAATGATTTTCTCTTCTTGTCTCAAAAGTCGAGTCAGCTCTTCTGGTAAGTCGTCGTCCTCAACAATCTCTTCCTCGGCTTGGAATATTGGATGCTCAAAGTCGAAGCGAGTCATAGGGAGTTCTTGATCGGTGTCATCTGAAATACGAATCCTGCAAGAGAAAGGGTTAAATGCTTCAAATGATATGCAAACGAAGCACACAACCACATTGCCATTTTATTGATAAAAAATAAAAAGCAGAAAAACAGGGATCACAAAATTTGCATGAGAAAAATGCCTTTATTTGATGATTAAAGCAAAGCATACACATAAACAAGTAGGCCCTGAAATAAAATCACTATGCCCCGGGTAGGACATAGGATTGTAGAATAATCGAAAAACAAGGCATTACTGTTTCGTCGTCACTTGAATAAAGTCCTGGATAGACCAGTTGCATAGGCTTTATCCTGGCTCGTTGGGCTTGATCCATGAATCCATGTCACAGTCGCTATCTCCATCTTCACTGTCAGACACAACATTAACCGTTTCAAAACTGACTCCCCCGGGAGTAAACACGATCGGCCCTTTGAACTTTGGCGCGCTCTGTGATGAAGATGACGACGAAGGGCGATATCCCAAGCCAAACTTGTCCTGCTTAACAGGAATCTCCAGAACTTGACCCCAACCTTTGGTTTCCCCGGCCTGAACTACCACTTGGGCTTCTCTGTATGAAGATATAGCCACCTCTGGCCCATTGCTTATGACAGGAGACTTGTCTCTGATCTGCACCCCTTCAAAAGCTTGGCATAATGTCTCATGGATCTCGCCATCCACTTCGACATATTTGAACGACGACAGGTGACTTACCAGGATGTCTTCCTCCCCACACACGGTGACAATGCTACCACCGACCATATACTTAAGCTTTTGGTGCAACATAGATGTCACAGCCCCTGCAGAGTGAATCCAAGGTCGTCCAAGAAAACAGCTATAAGCTGGCTGTATATCCATAATATAAAACACGGTGTCAAACACCTCTGGACCAACCTGGATTGGCAAAGTTAATTCTCCAAACACGGACCTTCTAGTCCCGTCAAAAGCTATCACTACCAAGTCACTTGGCGTGCATATTATACCTCGGGTATCCAGCTTCAACAGTGCCTTCTTGGGCAAAACGTTCAAGGACGAACCAGTGTCAACGAGGACATGAGACATAACGGTGCCCCTACACTCAACTGAAATATGCAACGCACTGTTGTGGTTGCGGCCCCTGGGTGTTAAATCAAAATCTGTAAAGCCAAGGCCATGCCCCGTATTCACGTGCGCAATCACTCCTTTGAGCTGATTAACGGATATCTCCTGAGGTACAAAAGCGGTGTCAAGCGCTTTCAGCAAAGCGTTCCGATGGGCCTTGGAACAAAGCAACAATGACAAAATCGAGATTTTGGAAGGCGTCTGCTGCAGATGATCGACAATTTTATAATCACTCTTCCGAATTAATCTCATAAATTCTTCCACATCTTTAGTCAATGTATCTCTTTCCTTCTTTTGAGAAGGTCCTCCTTCATTGACTTTACCTTTCCCTTTGGCAATTCTCTCATCTTCTACTTCTGGTGACGCAAAAATTCTACCGCTGCGGGTTATGCCCTCTGCCCCCACAAGGTTATCAACTGACCCTATTGGCAGGCTTTCCAGGTTAATCTTTTCTCCATGCAGTAAACTTCCGCCCCATAGTTCCAAGGGATGGCTTTAGTGCTTTCGTATGGAATGGGTCCAGCCTTGGTTATAGTGATGGTCGTCCTCTTGGGAGGCGCCGATATCGTGACAGTCTTAAACGGGATTGTAACTGTTGCAACTTCGCCCTGCTTTTCAGCTATTTCCTCAATAGGCTTCTCTTCAGCAGTACGGTTGAATTGCAGCGTTCCTTCATCAATCAGCCCTTGAATACCTCTTAAGTTATCACAACCCTCGGGCCGGGCCAAACAGTCAACACAATCTGCATCACAACCAGGGAAAACTCCCCCTTTCAGCAACCTGCTCTTTACACAGCCCAGAGGCGTCTTTAGTTCATCTACATTCATAACCAGATTCAGACTGGTATCTTCCAAGATTGCACCCACCTGTGCAGATCCGTGAGACGACATCGAGTTCTTCTCAATATTGGGTGTCTCATTACCGAAATTTATAGCCTTGCTATCTATCAAATCTTGCACCTAGTGCTTGAAAGCTTGACAATTTTCTATGCTATGACTGGGTGCCCCGGAGTGAAATTCGCAATGTGCATTAGCATCGTAACCAAAAGGAGGCGTGCCCTTCGGCGGAGCCAGCGTCCTTTTCTCAACAAGCTGCAATTGTAATAGGGTTTGAAAAAGCTGAGCATACGGTAGTGGAGGCACATCAAATACTCTTTTCACAGCCCTATCACGACCTTGGAACCTTTGTGGAGTAGAGTTCTGTTGTCCCTGTTGCTGCTGTTGTTGTTGCTGTGGTACGGGAATTGTTACACTGGCAACCTGTTGCCTGTGCCAATTCTGACTTCTATCCCTTCTCCGATCACTACATACCGAATTAGTGTCTCCCTGCTTTTTATTCCCAAAGGCCCTTTTACCACCTCCAGCTGAGGTTGATTCTCCTGCTTGAATCTTACCGATCTTGACGCCGTTCTCTATGCGTTCCCCCAAGAGTATCAACTCAGAAAAGTTAGCCGTCGTACAATTGATAAGCCTGTCATAATACAACCCAGAGAAAGTGCCCACAAACATATCCACCAACTCATGCTCTACCATGGGTGGGTGCACCCTAGCTGCAAGCTCACGCCACCTCTGGGCGTACTCTTTAAAACTCCCGTCATTCTTCTGAGACAGATTTTGGAGTTGGACCCTGTTCGGCGCAAGGTTGCTGTAATATTGGTAATTCCTTACAAAGGCTTCCGCAAACTCTTTCCAGCTACCAATCTGAGTAGGCTCTAACCCCATATACCATTCCAATGACGATCCCAACAAACTATCTTGGAAAAAATGCATCAGCATCTTTTCGTCATCAGAATAGGCGGACATTCTCCGATAATAAGATCGTACATGAACTCTTGGGAAAGTATCCCCCTTATACTTGTCGAAAGTAGGCGCTTTAAACTTGAGCGGCAACCTCAAGCTAGGAACCAACCCCATATTAGCCATGTCCAACCCCGTGGAATTTTGATTGGCAAGATTCCTCATTTGTTCCTCCAACATCTTGAACCTTCGGTCATTGTCAGTGGGCATCTCAAGATCCCTGCCTGGCGGAGGGAAAGCATCTTCTTGACGATCCTCGCCCCAGTGAGAATCCCCGTTATCATATCCAGCGTAAGCAACATTAGGACCAAAGCCAGTCTGATTGAACCTGGGACCATACTGTTGCACCCCAAAATTTGCCCAACCTTTTCTAACCTAGGTTTATGTTTCAATTGCATAGTCATTTGCATTGTCATCATGTACATAGTGTATTCATCTGCATTGCATAGCATGAGCAAGCTATCTTACTCAGGGGATCAAGTGCTAGTCTTATCTCAAGAGGTATATTCAAGGGCTTCATTCCTATTCAAGACTACTCAGGTCATCAGGGAAGAATTTGAGCTTTGAAGAATTGCCAGGTGGATCAGTGAATTCTTTCCTATCTAGAGATTGTTTGGGGATCATCAGAGGAAGTGTGAGCTATGAGCCAAAAACATGAGGTGTGTATGGATGTTATGAAGAGCCTATGTGATCATTTTGAAGAAAAACCAAGTCATGGGAATGATTGCAAGAGCCTCAGTTGAAGTCAGTCAACTAGAGTCAACACCAGGTCAACTCTAAGTCAAAGAGGTGTTTTGAAGGGCATCAAGAATCATTTGAAGAATGTGGGATTCATTATTTGCTATATGGATATGGATATGATGTTGTGCTAAAGAAAAATCAACAGGAGTCAAGGAGAAATGGAGTTACTAAATTAGGGTTTCAGTGTAAAATCCCCTGATTTAGGTCAAACTTCAAAGCAGTGTAACTCAAGATGAAAGCTTCATATGAATTCTTGGTCCACATGAAACTTGTAGAGTATCTTCATGGCTTTAATTTGAGTGGTGGAAGTCATCAAGATGATTTGTAGAACTCAAGTTATAGCTCTTGCAAGTTACAAGTCATCTGAGGGCACTGAAATTTGTCTGTGAAAATTGTCTGTCTTCCAAGCAACTTTTGACCTTCAAGGATGTTTCAAGTGGATTATTGGCCAACATAAGAGTTGTTCCTTATTGTCTTATATTTCTATAATGGTATGGTATGCCTTCATATGATTTGGGGAACTCTACTTATGGTCTTGGCAAGCAAAGGGTATTTTGGTCATCTGAGGATTACAGGTCATTCTTAGCTTATGCCTAAAACTCATACAAGGAAGCTTCAAATGAAAAACTTCACAACATCAAAGTTTCTCAAAATGCCATTTTAAGTCTATAAAATAAGTCATTAAAGTTTGGAAATGCATGGAATGAGACTTGACCAAAGTTGGTGAAAGATGACCTAAAAAAGGCATATAAGTTGAAAAAGTTGAAATGAAAAATTGGTTTGAGAGATCTACAAATCCAAAATGGGTCATCCAATATACCAAATTGATTCCAAACATCATTTTAGAGACATTGGTTCAGCCACTTTTTTGAGTTAGGAGTTAAATTTTGGACTTGCTTTGTATTTTTGTTACTTGCATATTAAGGCAAGTATGGAAAACTTGGCATAAGTGAAATTTCAAGGCAAGAAGATTGGTTTTTTCACACACACCATGTCAATAACTCATAAGAGGAGATTTTGCCACAAATATACAAAGGATGCAAGCATGATATGAGATGATTCAAAGTATCATCTCATGAGAATTCCATGAACTTTCCACCATTTTCTAGAATCCTCTAAGATCATTCTAAAACCTTCTAGATCTATCCATCCTCATCTATATATTGAGAGTGAATCATTGGTGCAAGGGGTTGGTGAAAAGAGGGATAGAAAAGAGAGAATTCCATTGTTGCTTCTCTTGTAAGAAAGTGTGAAATTCCCCAATCTACATCAATTCAGATCATTCTTTCTCTTCATCCATCATCCATTGAAGATTGTGAGTGGGAACAAACAAGCTCAGAGGTGCATCAATGGAAGATTGAAGCTCTAAGATTGAAATTGCAAAGATCCATCTCAGATTCAAACCTCACAATCCAAGCATTTTCCTTCCTACTTTTTGCTAACAGAAACCCTAGCATCATCTAAAGATCATTGGTGAAAGCTTGCAAGTGTTGAATCGAGCTCTTTCTCATCTGTTCCAACAAGAATAGCAGGTTGGTGTTTTCTTTTCTATCTCCCTAATCAGGTGTTGCTAGGTTAGATTATTGGTATAAGGTTGTTAGGGTTAGGTAGATGAACATATACCCCATCTGTTATGGCCATTAGAGACAGTTGGATTCATGGTGATGAAACTTTCTTGATCAAGGACTCCTGAATTAGGACAAGATAATGTTAGATTTTTGGCTCAGAATACTCAGCATAGTCCATAGATCGTTCTAGGGTAGTTTGAGCAAGTTTGGTGATCATGCACATCAGGTGTAATTCAGTGGTGTCCAAGACTTCTAGCTATCGAGCTTGATTATATGTTGAGTTTCAGCAAAATCCAAGTACAGGATCTTGTAGAGGGCTTTGAGTAGGCCAATTTTGGTTTTGAGATCGAGGGATTTAGTTAAGTATGGAGGGAGAACGATGAGCTTGATTATGGTTGCATGGAGACTGTAAAACCCTGAAACCCTAGGTTGATTGGGGACGATGACTACTGACCGTCAGATCATTCCATTTGTTTGACATTTTCATCTCATCCAATGGCTATTGTTTAAAGTTGAGAGATGGAGGGAACTGACCAGCATCAAACGATGCGTTTCACTAAACGTACCACCATGGGCCTTGGATCCAAATTCATATCCCCACCCCCATCAGCGAGCCCAATTGATTTTTAACTGAAATGAGCTGCTATTTGCACCGTGGATCCATGTATTTTCTTTTGATTTTTCAATTCATTTTCTGAGGCGTATTAGGCCTAATGCAAATGATATTCACGCCCCCACGTCCCAAGCCCACCAAGATTTGAACTGGGCGCCATTGCTTATAGCACCCCCTCCCCATTTTATTTCTATTTTGTGTTTTTTAATTCCTTTATATTTTTAGTACCTTTAAAAAATCATAGAAAATTGAAAATAGCTTGTTTTTCATTGGTTCTTTTTGTGGTAGATCAATAATTCTATCTAGAAAAATATTAAATAATAAAAATGGCATTTTATTTTGTTTTAATATTTTTTATGCATTTTTCTTGTAAATAGCATTTTAATGAGTTTAGTTTAATACTCAAATTTGTTGATTTTAGTTCTTTTAGTTCCCTTTAGATTTAGGGTTCATTCTTTTTAGAGTGATTAGCATAGGGCTTTAACTTGTGCATAGGATTTAATTCATGATTTTAGAATTTAATCTTAGGTGATTTGGATAGGTGATATTACAGTGTTGAAAATTAGGGTTTTAAGTGAGCATATGTGAAATAGATTAATTCTTTTAGGAATTTTCATTTGATTTTTTGGGGCATGGGACTATAGGGGTTATGGGTATAGGATAGATCCCTTAGAAAATATTAGGATTCCCCTACTGCTATTGGTATATTGCTCATATTTGATTGACTGTGTGGTGTGCCCTCTTTAGGGTTATTATTTTGTTTGTGTGGGGTATTGGGATTGTTTGGGACTTGGGGAGAGCTGAAGACCTAAGATGATGAAGCCCAGTTGAAGATCAGAGAATGAAGACCAACTTCCAGAGTTGATGAGGAGTATCTCTTGCTGGCAGCTGTTGAAGTTTGTAGGATCTAGGAGATTAGGCAGAGCTCTAGAGTAGCAAACTTGATTCTTAAACATGGAAGGTCTTGATTAATTCCATCCTTCTCTGTGATGCAGAGTCTCTCTAAGACACTCACCCCCTTCCTTTGGAAGGCTTGGTGCTAATGTCTAAGGGATAGAACTCTTGAGAGGAATATTCTTTGTGTTGATTACAGTCTGTTTGCCACCCTTGGTGGTCAACTAATGGCTTAACACCCAGTTTACTCTTATGATTAGTTCCTCAGCTTGGAGGTTAGGACTTGAAGAAAAGCCATTGGGAGATTGAAGATAAGAGACTGCTGTCTGCTTGAAGCTAGAAGATGGTTGCAGATGCTGATGAAGATTGCTTTGCTGTTTAGCTTTAGCTGTTTTATTTTGATGTATTGTGTGAATTTCTCGGATTGTATTGTTTGCTGTTTAACTTGCTGGGTTGAAAGTGAATCCTGTTCACTTTTGCCTATTGTTTTCTAGGTTCGAGGTTGAGTGGGACTCCCTTGCCTCGCTTGTACTGTTGCATTCATGCATTTTTCTGCTTTATTGTATATATCTGCTGTTTTGTTTCCGTCTATTCCCTTAGGATCTCTGTTTTTCTCTGTGCAAGAGAGGAGCATGATAAACATTAGGAGTTAACCCATGCATGATAACATCAGGGTGGATTTTATTCCCTTTTCAACCCTAGGATTTGTAGAGTGTCATCTCTTCTTCCTTCAAAACAACAGAAAAACACTAATAAAGGTTATAACAGAGATTAATTCATTTCTTCCGTCAAAAGATTTGAACAAACATCAACCTTTTTTGCAGTAAGAAAACCCTTGTTTAAGGTGAGATTTTTCATAAAAGACACTTGAACAGCTCGTGTCGTGCGTAGCCCGAACTACGTTTGCTCCGATCTTCCATGCTGTGTGGAAGTACGTAGGCATAGGATGCGATATCCTAGCGAGCAACCTTTCCCACCTTCACCCGTAGTTAGGCGAACTACGTTGACTCTGATTTCTCGTTCCAAACGGGAATACGTAGACATAAAGTGCGATGCTTTGCCGAGTCACTTTCTTTTCTTTTCAGACCTCACCCTTTAGTTTAGATAGAAATGTAATCCGTACAAACCAAGCAAGCGTGGATCCCATCGAGTACGATGGACGTGAGGGGTGCTAATACCTTCCCCTTGCGTAACCGACTCCCGAACCCAGGTTTTGGTTGCGATGACCATACCTTTTCCCGTTTTTTGCGAGGTTTACTTCGAGCGTTTCCTTTCCCTCCGTTGGGATAAATAACGCACGGTGGCGACTCTTCTGTCAGCCGGCGCCGATTTTCGCAGTAGCGACAGCTGGCGACTCTGCTGGGGATCGAACGTCCCCTGGCTGCTAAGAACTGCGATAGTTCTTATGCATTTGGGATCCAGCGTCCCTCAAGAGAGTCAATCCTAGCGCTTGTTTGCCCGTCGAGGAATTTGTATGGATTTACATTTCTGTATTTACCTTTCAGCATTATATTATCATTATTATTGCTGTATTGTGGGTTTGATGGGGTGTTCTATGATTGAGAGATAAGCCGGACCTGGGCTTGAGTGCACCTAGACTTAGAGTAGAGATTAGTGGGCGCGCACGTGCTTTGCATGTCCTAGTGTCCCGCGAAATCTACACTCAGACGAGGTTCTTCTGGTTGGCCTCCTGTCCTGCCCTTTGGGTGGCTCGGGTTGCTGGTTAGTTGGATTGTCGACTCTGGGGACCGATCATTTGGAAGTTGGCTAAGTGAGGCCTCTTCAGGATTTGATGATGCCACTCCTTCTGGGAATCGTATCGTCAACCCTGAAAGTCTGTGACGCCGACGACCGCATAGGATGCCGTACCTTTGTCAGTTACTAGGACATCCACCTGTGAGAGGGTTTTGGGGTTATGCAGGTAACTAGACCTTCAGATACCGGTTATTTCTTGATCAGAGATCCTGGGTATTTATGGATAGTTGTGAGGTCTATCAGAGACCAGGTATGAGGTCTATCAGAGACCAGGCTGAGTTATGGTATGAGGTCTGTCAGAGACCAGTTGGAGTTATATTATGGGTCTGTCAGAGACCAGTGTTGGAGCTCTATGTTAGGTCTATCTGAGACCAGGGATTGATGAGTATTGGAGGGTCTATATGAGACTTTTGATATGGTTCAGGCTTCTCAGCTATAGCACTTGGTCCCCGTTGCATGTTGCTTGCATTGCACTGTTTGCATACTCATTATCATTGCATCCCATTAACGTGTGTCTGTGCTGCAGGTGCATTTGCATATCCCCCGGTTCTAGTGTCTGGACTTCTGAGTATTGATCATGGTTGGTTTGAGGATGACAGTTGCCTATAAGCTACCTATTCCTGATATTACTCCACTCCTGGGTCTGATTTCTCTGGCAGATGAGGATGTCCGTAGAAGCTTCAGGCAGAGTTACGGACGGTTGTTGAGTGTGGTTCGCAGATCCACTGATGATGAGTTAAATGGGCTGTACACGCTGATGCAATTCTATGACCCGACTTTGAGATGTTTCACATTTGCTGACTTCATTTTGGGGCCTACCATGGAGGAGTATGTAGAGTTTACTGAGCTGCCGGTTCAGAATGCTGTTCCTTTTATTCACTCTGCCGCTGAGCCCAAGTTGGAGGATCTAGCTAAAGCCTTGCACATGAATGCTTCTGAGTTGTTGATGACTTCGTGGCGAGGGGTTCCGGGTTTCTCTCTCCAGTTTCTGGTTGGTAAGGCTCAAGAGTACGCCAAGAATGGGTGTTGGGTGGTCTTTAACGCTATTTTGGCTCTATGCATTTACGGGATAGTGCTGTTTCCTAATTTCCCAAACTTCGTGGATATGGATGCGTTTCATCTGTTTGCTGCTGGCAACCCAGTGCCTACGCTGATCGGCGACTTCTACCATTCGATGCACTACAGAAATGAGAACAGGAGAGGCAAGAACGTCTCTTGTTGCGTGCCTCTGCTGTCCATGTGGTTTAAGAGCCATCTTCCCCTGAAGGGACCTTTTGTGGATAGTGCGACCACATCTGACTGGCCAGAGCGTATGATGCGGCTGTCTTCTGAAGACATTGAGTGGTTTGATCGAGATCTGTTGGGGTCCGAGCTTATTTGCAGTTGTTCTGGGTATCCTAATGTTCCGTTGATAGGGAGAAAAGGGTGCATCAACTACAACCCATATTTGTTCGTCCGTCAGTTTGGATATGCGCTGAAGAACCCACCTCAGGAGGAAGAAGTACAGGAATCTCTGTACTTCACCGGCGATTTGAGTGGAGAGCTGCTAGCCAAGCTTCGGCATGCCTGGACACGTATTAACCGAAAGGGGAAACCGCTGTTGGGGAAGAATGATTGCCAGGCGTATGCACCCTACAAAGTTTGGATTCAGGAGAGAGCCAGACAGATATTGATGCCATTTCCAGCTGCTCCGGTCCCCGTTCATATTCCGGTGGAAGAGCCAACCACTGTTCCTAGGGAGGCCTACGAGCAGGTTGTGAAGGAAAAGGAAGCCTTGATGAAAATTAATGAAGAGTTAGAGAAGGAGCTAGCTCAGATGCGGAGTGAAAAGAATAAGGCTGTACGTTCTTTCCAACAGCAGATCGAACTAGTGGACAGGCTAGGTGCTGAGTTGACTGAGGAGAAGAAGAAGCGCGAACGTCTGGGTCAAGAGTTCAGAAGCTCCCACGACATGCTAGAGGCCAAAAAGAAAGCACTCGACGCCGCTCACCGAGAGATCTCTTCTTGCAATAAGACATGGAATGCTACGCTGACCAACAATAAGAAGAGGGAAGATAAGTTGAAGCAGCAAATTTCTGACCTCGAGAAACAGTTGAAGGCTAGCATTGATAAGCATGAAGAAGAGGTAATGGCCAGATACAGTCTCCAGAAAGCATTGAACAAAGCCATCGAAGGCAAGAACGAAGCTGTGTCTCAGAAGCGGAAGCTAGAAGATTGCTTCGGAGAAGGGGCAGGGGAGGAAACCGCTGGTGACGTGCGACGTGTTCTCAAGAGAAGAAACCAGCTTGTCGAGGGTCTGATTACCCAACCAGGTCATCCAGAGACCAAGAGGTTAATAGAAGAGTACCGGGCTCATGGGAGTACTTGATCATTCATGTATTAGCTTGTATGCTTTATTTGCATTCGTGCTGACCATCACCAGGATTGTTGGTTGAGGTCGTGCCGTCTTATTATACTCTCAGTGATATTGTATTCTTGGATTTCTCTGTAATATACGAGGTTTTCTATGATTCAGCTCCAATCATTGTCTTGCTAGCATTGTCACTGCACTGGCACAATCACACTAGAATCGGGGGATGATAATCCCTAATGCACAGACACATATTGCATTTTGCATACATACTCATATTTGCATTGCAGGTTTGTGATTCGTGTATCTTATCTCCTGCATCTTTAATTCAGGTATTTTTCAGGATTGCAGAAAAGCGGGTCCACCGTTACTCCACAAGAATCAACCAGAAGAAGATCATGGACAACGTGCAGAGTGAAATGCAGGAGATGCGTGACAGGATGGCCCTGCTCATGCAAACCATGGAGACTATCGCCAAAGGGCAAGAGCAGCTGCAGAATCTGGTTCAACCGATAGTCGCACGGGCTGAAAACAACGGGACACCGCATGGTGAGAACATTGCTGCTTCTCCCCGAGTTGAGAATCGTCAAAGTGCTGACGCTGTTCCTGTAACCGGTTTGAATGCTGGAGAAACTGGTCCTGTAGGTGGGAACACCGGTAATATGAATGTCAATGCAGATACTGCTGGGGTATTTGTGGGCAATGTCAACCAGGGTTTCAATGGGGGTGTTGAGAATATCGGAATGAATGGTATTAACGGTAACCAGGGCTTCAACGGTGTGAATATGGGATATGGCAGCATGGCGGGCACCAAGGCTGCGTTTGGTGGCTACGGTAATCCTGGATATGGAGCTGGCGCATACAACACTCAAGAGATGGGAAATCTGAGGTATGACCCCAGGTACGTCCAAACAGGTCCGGGCCGCGATGCTGATTATGTTGGATATGATGCAGTACCTCGCTGGGAGGATCGCCAGGAGGATGTGTTCTCTGGTCAGAACGAAGGCCATGGGAGGCCTGCAGGAGACAACCTCCGAATGAGATTGTTGGAAGAGAAGGTGAATGGATTGGCCAGCCAGAATGCTCTTGGGCTGGATATGTCAAATATGGGGTTAGTCCCAGGATTGAGGGTCCCTCTGAAATTCAAAGCACCGTCATTTGATAAGTACAAAGGGGATACATGCCCTAGGGTGCATGTGCGCGCGTTTTACAGGCGTATGTCTGCATATTCTGAGGATGAAAAGATGCTAATGCACTTCTTCCAGGATAGCCTGTCAGGGCCATCGCTGGAGTGGTACATGAGCTTGGAGCCGACTCAGATCAGGAGCTGGAAAGAGCTGGCAGAGGCTTTTGTTCGACACTATCAATATAATAGTGATCTCGCCCCTAACCGAGTTCAGTTGCAAAGCATGTCTCAGAAGTCTAGTGAGAGCTTTAAAGAATACGCCCAGAGATGGCGAGATCTGGCTGCTAGGGTGCACCCTCCAATGGTGGAGCGCGAAATGATGGATATGTTCATAGGAACTTTCTCTGGAATGTACTATGACCGTCTGCTCAACTTTTTGATGAGTACTTTCTCTGAGTTGATTTTGATGGGGGAGCGCATTGAAAACGGGGTGAAGATTGGTAAAATTCAAGCGGGTGAGTCCAGTTCCGCAAGTGGTAATAAGAAGACGTTTGGTGGTAAACGGCAGGGCGATACCAATGCTGTATACAATGCTCGACGAAAGAATAAAGGTCAGAACTGGCGTCAGCAGTCGCAGGTTGCAAGTGTAACCATTCCAGGGCCTTCTCAACAACAGAGACAACAACCGCAGCAGCAGGCTCAGCAGCAGCCTAATAATAATCAGCGCAGATTTCCGAACCCACGACCGAGAAGAGTATTCGAAGTACCGCCGGTATCATATGCAGAACTCCTTCAAACTTTGTTGAAATTGCAGCTAGTCGAGAAGAGGACTTTAGCACCACCAACGAGCCAGCCACCAGTCGGATATGATGTTAATGAGCACTGTGACTTCCATTCGGGGGCACCAGGGCACAATATTGAAAATTGCCTAGCTTTCAAGCATAAAGTACAGGACTTGCTTGATAGTACGGCTATTAACTTCGGGAAGGAAGGTCCCAATATCACACAGCAGCCAATGCCCAAGCATGATGGGGCTGGGGCCAATGCAATCCTGAGGGATGATGAATTGAACTTAGTCTCAGAAGTGAGCGAGCTGAAAATCCCTTTGAGTGTCGTAAAGCAGCGCTTGTTAAGCGGAGGTGTCTATCCCGGATGCAGTGAAGAGTGTGATGGCTGTTTGATTCAACCTGAGGGCTGTGAGAAGTTGAAGAGGGGAGTTCAAGGTTTGATTGATGAAGGCATTTTGCAGTTTGACAGGGCTGTGGGGCGAGAGAAGTCTTTTGAGACAGAATCTGAGAAAGAGCGTAGGGATGTTGCCACGATCACCATTCCGTTCAAATCAGTGACAATTTCGGCATCATCGAAACGACCGACCATTACTATTACCAACGCTAAACCAGTCCCTTTTGAAAGCACAAAAGCAGTTCCGTGGAGTTATGGTGCTGAGGTGTATTGTAATGGAGAAAAGATTGACTTGAATGATCCGCCAGCGGGATCCGTGGATAACATAGTGGGAGCGAGTGGTATAACCCAGAGCGGGAGAATTTTCACTTCACCTGAGGTTGAAGCAGAGAGGCTTGCCAGGGGTAAGAACAAAGTTGTTGAGGGGGAATCTTCGGGGAGTAAAGAGAAAGAGCCGATAACCAAAGATGTGGAAGAATTCATGAGGCTAATCCGTAAAAGTGATTACAAGATTGTAGATCACCTGCAGCAGACCCCGTCAAAGATCTCCATATTATCGCTGCTGTTATGTTCTGAGGCGCATAGAAATGCCCTGTTGAAGGTACTTGAGACATCCTTCGTGCCGCAAGAGATTTCAGTTAATCAGCTGGAGGGAGTTATGGAACATGTTAACGCTGGGCATGGGCTGGGATTCACGGATTTTGACTTAACGCCTCGAGGGTGTGATCATAATAATGCTTTGCACATCTCTATCGAATGCCGGGGCACTGTTTTATCCCATGTACTGGTAGACATTGGGTCCTCGTTGAATGTGTTACCAAAGAAAGCTCTGTTGAAATTAGACACCCGTGGGTTGTTGTGCACACCTAGTGATTTGGTGGTGAGAGCCTTTGACGGAACAAGGAGGTTGGTCTTCGGGTCGATAACGTTACCCATCCAGGTAGGTCCGGAGGTGTTTGATACAATATTTTACATCATGGACATACAGCCCGCATATAGCTGTTTGATCGGGAGACCTTGGATTCATGCCGCTGGGGCGGTAACTTCTACGCTCCATCAGAACCTGAAATATATGGTTGAGGGGAGTATTGTGACGGTGTGTGGCGAAGAGGATATCTTAGTCAGTCATTTGTCTTCCTTCAAGTACGTGGAGGTAGATGGAGAGATTCATGAAACGCTGTGTCAGGCGTTCGAAGAGGTGAAAGTTAAAGAAGAAGCTCCGGTGAAGAGTGAAGGGCAAGAGGTGGCCGTCTCCTCATATAAAGAAGCCAAGGCGTTGGTACAAGCAGGAGAAACTCAGAAGTGGGGGCAGGTTCTGGACATCCCAATAAAGCAAGACAAGTATGGCTTGGGGTACCACCCATCTTTCTCGCAGGGTGCGCCTAGGTATAAGGGACCTGTCGTGTTCACGTCCGGAGGAGTTAGTTTTGAGAGGATTAATGCCGTGTCTGATACGGAGGAAGTGGATAGCGATTGCGACATGGACTCATGGATTCGACCCAGCACGCCGGGGCAAAGCCTATGTAACTGGTCCATCCAGGGCGTCATCCAAGTCACCAAACAGTAATGCATTGTTTTTTCAATCATTGTACGATCACGTGCCTTGCCCGGGGCATCGTTGATCTTGTCTTAGGGCCTAACTGTTTACCTGTATGTTTGCATGACTAATAAATGACGGCGTTTTTTGCATTCAAATGTTGTGATACTTTTCTTTCCGTTTTATTTTATTTTTCAATAAAATGGCAGCGTGGTTATGCATTTTGCTTGCACAGCATTTTGAAGCACTTAACCGTTTCCCTCGCAGGATTCATGAATTTTCAGATGACACCGACCAAAAACTTCATAGGACTCGTTTAGACTTCGAGCATCCGATCTTACAAGATGAGGAGGAGATTGTGGAGGATAGTGACTTACCAGAAGAGCTCAGTCGGTTATTGAAGCAAGAGGAGAGAGTTATTCTGCCTCACCAGGAAGAGATTGATATTTTCAACTTGGGGTCTGAAGAATGCGTCAGGAATATCCGTATAGGGGCCGCGTTGCAAGAGGATATCAAGCGAGAGCTTATTGAGATGCTGCATGAATACAATGATATATTTGCTTGGTCCTACGAGGACATGCCGGGTTTGGACACTGATATGGTTGTTCATCGTCTGCCGTTGAAAGAGGATTGCCCTCCTGTGAAGCAAAAACTCAGAAGGACTCGTCCTGATATGGCTGTAAAGATAAAGGAAGAGGTGCAGAAGCAATGGGATGCTGGGTTCCTGGCTGTTACCACTTATCCCACTTGGGTCGCTAATATCGTGCCTGTGCCAAAGAAAGATGGCAAGGTTCGAATGTGTGTTGATTATAGAGACCTTAACAAAGCGAGCCCGAAGGATGACTTCCCGCTGCCGCATATTGATGTGTTAGTTGACAACACGGCTCAGTTTTCGGTATTCTCCTTCATGGATGGATTTTCGGGGTACAACCAGATCAAAATGGCCCCGGAGGATATGGAAAAAACGACCTTTATCACCCCGTGGGGAACCTTCTGTTATAAGGTGATGCCCTTTGGTTTGAAAAATGCTGGGGCAACGTACCAGCGGGCCATGACAACGCTTTTTCACGACATGATGCACAGAGAGATCGAGGTGTATGTCGATGATATGATTGCCAAGTCTCAAACAGAGGAAGAACATCTGGTTAATCTGCTAAAGTTGTTCAAGCGGCTGAGGAAGTTCAGGCTGAGGCTGAATCCTAACAAATGTACCTTCGGAGTAAGATCCGGGAAGCTACTGGGGTTCATTGTGAGCAAGAAAGGAATCGAGGTCGATCCTGAAAAAATAAAAGTAATACAAGAGATGCCAGCACCGAGAACAGAAAAAGAAGTCCGTGGGTTCTTAGGGAGGTTGAACTACATTGCTAGGTTCATCTCTCACCTAACGACCACGTGTGAACCATTATTCAAGCTGTTAAAAAAGGATCAAGCGGTGGTCTGGAACGACAATTGCCAAAGGGCATTTGAAAAGATAAAAGAATATTTGCAGGAACCTCCGGTGTTGATACCCCCAGTAGCGGGACGACCACTGATCATGTACCTGACGGTTCTGGAGAACAGTATGGGTTGTGTTCTCGGTCAACATGATGAGACAGGGCGGAAAGAGCATGCAATTTACTACTTGAGTAAAAAATTCACAGATTGTGAATCTCGATACTCTATGCTCGAAAAGACGTGTTGTGCATTGGCGTGGGCTGCCAAACGTCTAAGACAGTACATGCTGAATCATACAACCATGCTGATATCGAAGATGGATCCGATCAAATATGTGTTTGAGAAACAAGCGCTCTCTGGAAGGATTGCTAGGTGGCAGATGGTATTGACAGAATACGATATCCAGTATGTTTCCCAGAAGGCCATTAAGGGGAGTGTTTTGTCCGAATATCTCACCGAACAGCCAATTGAGGATTATCAGCCTATGAAGTTTGAGTTTCCTGATGAGGACATAATGTACTTGAAAGCTAAAGATTGTGATGAGCCGTTGCCTGGTGAAGGTCCTGAGCGGAGTTCCCAGTGGCAAATGATTTTTGATGGGGCTGTCAATTCGTATGGTAGTGGGATCGGGGCAATCATCACAACCCCCCACGGGTCGCACATCCCGTTCATAGCCAGATTGACTTTTTCAGTGACGAATAATGAAGCTGAGTATGAAGCTTGCATTATGGGGTTAGAAGAGGCTATTGATATGAGGATTAAGAATCTGGATGTATATGGGGATTCAGCATTGGTTGTGAATCAGATTAAGGGAGAGTGGGAGACGCGCCAACCTAATCTGGTACCGTACATGAATTATGCGAGAAGGTTGCTACCTTTCTTCGATAGGGTGGAGTTCCATCATGTACCTCGGGCGGAGAATCAAATGGCAGACGCCCTTGCAACGTTATCCTCGATGTATAAAGTCAACCGCTGGAATGAGGCTCCCAGCATTGTCATCTCTCGCCTTGATAGGCCGGCCTATGTGTTTGCAATCGATGAAGCATCCGACGGTAAACCGTGGTACTTCGACATACAAAATTTCCTAAAGAATAAGGAATATCCGGCTGGGGCATCCAGTCATGATCAGAAGACTTTAAGGAGATTAGCAGGCAACTTCTATCTGAATCCCGATGGAGTTTTGTATAGAAGGAACCACGATTTGGTGCTCCTCCGGTGTGTAGACGAGAGGGAAGCCAACTTGCTCATGGAAGAGGTCCATGAAGGAACTTTTGGCACACATGCAAGGGGGCATGCTATGACACGAAAGTTGTTGCGAGCAGGGTATTACTGGTTAACGATGGAAACTGACTGTTTCAAGTTTGCCAAGCGGTGTCACAAGTGCCAGATCTATGCAGATAAGATCCATGTGCCACCCAATCCTTTGAATGTTATGGCTTCACCGTGGCCATTCTCCATGTGGGGGATTGATATGATCGGCAAGATTGAGCCTACTGCTTCTAATGGGCATCGATTCATTCTGGTCGCGATCGATTACTTCACCAAGTGGGTGGAAGCAGCATCTTACGCCAATGTGACGAAAACGGTGGTGGCTAGATTTATCAACAAGGATATAATTTGCAGATACGGTATTCCTGAACGGATCATTACTGATAATGGTTCGAATTTGAACAACAAGATGATGAAAGATCTTTGTCGGGATTTCAGGATCGAGCATCATAATTCATCTCCCTACAGACCCAAGATGAATGGCGCTGTTGAAGCGGCCAACAAGAACATAAAGAAAATTGTTCAGAAGATGGTGGTAACGTATAAGGATTGGCATGAGATGCTGCCAATCGCTTTGCACGGTTATCGTACTACAGTGCGTACATCAACCGAGGCAACACCGTTCTCACTAGTATATGGCATGGAGGCTGTCCTGCCATTGGAGGTTGAGATACCGTCTTTGAGAGTTTTGCTTGATGTTAAGCTGGAAGAGGCAGAATGGGTGAGAAGCAGATTGAATCAGCTGAGCTTGATAGATGAGAAAAGACTGGCATCCATTGCACATGGTAGGCTGTATCAGAGTCGGATGAAGAAAGCGTTCGACAAGAAGATTCGACCTCGAAGCTTTCAGACGGGTGACCTTGTGCTGAAGAAGATTCTCCCGCCGCAATCGGATCACAGGGGCAAATGGACTCCTAATTACGAAGGTTCATACGTTGTGAGAAAGGTCTTCTCCGGAGGAGCCTTATTGTTATCCACCATGGATGGTGAAGACTTTTCATCCCCTGTGAACTCGGACGCAGTTAAAAAATACTTTGCTTAAAATTGACCCGCTGGACAGTAAAAAGAGAGTCCAGGCAAAAATGGGGCATCTTGGCGAACCAAAAAAACAGAATAAAAAGGTTTGGGAAAAAGTTAGGGATAAAATGGAAAAAATGTACACCCGCGAAGTCGAAAACCTACAGTGGGCGGCTTCGGCAAAAAAGGGTATCCCGGTGAATCGAAAACCCGCAAAGGGCGATTCACGCAAAAGTTAGGGATTTAAGAAGCAAATGACTGCGGTCCAAGTTTGATTGTTTAGCGGTTCGGGAGCATCTGGGGGTCAATTATCCAAAGCAATGTATTCTGAAGACGGAGATCGGGAAAGCGTCAGAGTCCGACGAGTCATAGGAGGATCGGTTCATGGTGTTCGTCTGTAACACGTTGCCGACATGTGTACAAATTTTATTCTGTATATTTGTATACTTATGCATTTTGTGTATGTGTGACTACCTCTTTTCAGGAGTTGCATCTGTTGTACAAATCTTGCCTATTCTCAGGCCTTTATCAATAAAATGTTTATTCAGTGAAGTGTGTGACTTTGGTTTTAATTTTTTACAGTTTTGTTTGTAAAAAGCGCCGACGTTTTTGATAAACTTACATGTGTGTAAACAGGCAGGCCTCGGCTGATGATTGTTAAAGCCAAAAATTACCTGAATGGTTGTCGTGGGTGATTACCCAGATGTTTCTTTTTGCATAGATTGCCTTGTGTTTTCTTGTTGACTTTTGTAGGTATTCAAAAGCTCGCAAAGTTCTCCCGCCAGAGTCCATGGCAGGCTGGTACCCTCTCCAGAGGTTGATTGTTGTGTCTTCCCTAGTGAAGTCACCCCAGGAAAAACTGAATGTTAATTCCCCAGGAGAGTTGAGATTAATGTATCTTCAGCATTAGCTTATCAAGCAGAGCAGAGTCCTCCCCAGTGAAGGTCGAGATGGATGCGATTAACTCCCCAGAGAGTTCTTGTGCAGTAAATCAGAATGTGTAGTTCAATTCCCAGCTCAGTGATAGCGGGATGATTTCCCCAGCTCAGTGATAGCAGGATGGGTTCCCCACAGAGTACAACCAAGTGGTTGAAGCTGTCGAAAGAAGTGTTCCCGAGCAGGATTGCCTTTCTTTCCCCAGCAAGTCATCTTTCCTCGTCAGGAGGATCGTTCTCAGCAGATTTTGGAGTTTTGGGTTTGTGAGCTACTTTCCCAGCAGGATGGTTATCCCCAGCGGAGTTAGTTCCTCTTTCCAACATTTATTTTGTTGGAAGGGTATCGGTGGTATTCCGGTCATCCCCAGCGGATCCAGTGTGTCTTCAGCATTTATTTTGCTGAAGTAACTCTTTGCATAAGCATGCATCATGAGCATTTGCATTTTACACAAGTACGTAGCATTTCCATGCTGTATGGAAACATTTCGTCATTATCAAACATGCATTGTTGAAACATAAGCCAGGTGGCTACCTCTTCAGTTTCAGATATGTTATTCCTTGCCGATAAGAGACATCGTGATTCAGGAAGATGTGGATTTGTGGCCCAAGTACGCAGTGATCGTATTTGTACCAACTACGGGGTTCATATAGCAAGGCACGCAGTGATCGTGTTGATTTTGAGATGTTGATTCGTGGTCAGAGTACGCAGTGATCGTATTTCGTACCATCTATGGGGTTCATGTTGTAGGGCACACAGTGATCGTGTTGATCTTGGTTTGTGTATCAGTGGTCGAATGGCGCAATGATCATATTCGTCCCGATCTAAGAGGGTTGTGTTGTAAGGCACGCAGTGATCGTGTTGGTATCGTCTCGGGGTTTTATTTGAGCAAGACGCGCAGTGATCGTGTTCACTTTATTGGTGGTGCAGGACACGCATGATCGTGCTTACCATATCATGTGATGTTGTTGGTCGATATATGCAGTGATCGTATTCGTCCGTTATACAGTGGTTATAGATTGACACGCAGTAATCGTGTTTATCCAGTTTCGTTGGTCAGTACGCAGTGATCGTATTTGTCCGTTTGACACGCAGTGATCGTGTTGATCTTGGTATGTGTATCAGTGGTCGAATGGTACAGTGATCGTGTTCGTCCCGATCAAAGAAGATTGTTCTGTACGGCACACAGTGATCGTGTTGGTACTATCTCAGGGGTTTATTGTTCAAGACACGCAGTGATCGTGTTGTTTCTATTTGCGGTACGAAGCACGCAGTGATCATGTTCATTGTATCAGGTGATGTTGGTGATCGTATTCGTCCCATGTTTGAAGTTGTGTCACAGCATGCAGTGATTGTGTTTTCTCTAGTCAAGAGGGCCGTGACATGAAGCGCGCAGTGATCGCGTTTACCCTATGTATGGTCGATATATGCAGTGATCGTATTCGTCCAGTTATGTGGGTTTGTTGAGACACACAGCATGCAGTGATCGTGTTTGTTTTCTCCAGTCAAGAGGATCGTGGCTCAGAACGCGTAGGGATCGTGTTCAAGCACGCAGTGATCGTGTCCGAGATACGCAGTGACCGTATCAGTGGTCGAGATGCGCAGTGATCGTATTCGTCCTATTACATGGATTGGTCTTGTGACACACGCAGTGATAGTGTTGACCTCATTTTGGGGGGTTTTGTTGGTCGAGACACGCAGTGATCGTATTCGTCCTATTGCAGCACACGCAGTGATCGTGTTCATCATATTGGTGGTTGAAGTATGCAGCGAACGTGTTCGCCTCTTCTATGTGGATTTGTTCCGTCAGGCACGCAGTGATCGTGTTTTATCTCATCCGGTTGGATTTATGGTCGATGTGATTGTAACGCAGCACGCAGTGGTCGCGTTCATCTTGTCACAGAGGGTTGTTGTGCCAGATACGCAGTGATCGTGTTCGTCATGGCATGTCCCCCTAGCAGAGGTGCTTGGTTAAGCATTTCTCTTTTTCCCCAGCCGAGTCTTTTCTCGGAGTCTTGTGGAAATGACATGTTGCAGATTTTGGGTGGTTGCCCGCAGTTACGTCAGTAGAGATATAATCCCCAGCGGGGTGATCTTCAACGAGATGCTTGGTTAAGTTCCTCGTAGTCCCCGTCAGGGTACTCTTCGACAAGTCGCTTGGTTAAGATACTTGTATTCCCCCAGCTGAGTCTTTCTCAGGATGATGTGGTATAAGTATTAAAGGGTGGCAATGCAGATTTTCGGGTGGTTACCCGCAATTCCCCAACAAAGTTATGTTCTCCAGCAGGGTGTTACTTCAATGGGTCGCTTGGTTAAGTCCCTCATAGTCCCCAGCAGGAACTTGCTACAAGAGGTGTTTGGTTAAATTCCTCGTATTTTCTCAACAAGTTTATTCTCGTCAAGGGTATTTGGTTAAGTCCCCAATTTCCCCAGCAGGTGTTTGACAACAGTCGTCAGAATTGTCACCTCAGAGTTGCTTGGTTAAGTTTCTCATTTCCCCGCAGAGTCGGTTGTTCATTCGAACATTGTCTTGCTTGGTTAAGCGTTTGCTCGTTTCCCCAAGATACGAGAGGTTGATAAGTGAGGTCAACAGAGGTTGATAAGTGAGATCAACAGAGGTTGATAAGTGAGATCAACAGAGGTTGATAAGTGAGATCAACAGAGGTTGATAAGTGAGATCAACAGAGGTTGATAAGTGAGATCAACAGAGGTTGATAAGTGAGATCAACAGAGGTTGATAAGTGATATCAACAATTTCTCGTTGTGTGGTGTATACTCATTTCTTCGGAATGGAGTGGTCTGCGGACAATATCAGATTATTTTACAGATTGACAGATGGATGGTTAGTTGTTGCCGTGACAACGGAAGCCAGTTCCCAGGGTCTTCCCCAAGCAGTAGTCGTTTTCGCAATTTATTTTTGCGGTTGGCAAATTTCTGGGTTCTTTCATATTCAACCGTCTCGTACCTCGAATGTATGAAGGCTGCGTGCTCTTCACCCAATCGGGTCCAAGTCGCTTGAATAGGGGCAGCTGTTGCACCCCAAAATTTGCCCAACCTTTTCTAACCTAGGTTTATGTTTCAATTGCATAGTCATTTGCATTGTCATCATGTACATAGTGTATTCATCTGCATTGCATAGCATGAGCAAGCTATCTTACTCAGGGGATCAAGTGCTAGTCTTATCTCAAGAGGTATATTCAAGGGCTTCATTCCTATTCAAGACTACTCAGGTCATCAGGGAAGAATTTGAGCTTTGAAGAATTGCCAGGTGGATCAGTGAATTCTTTCCTATCTTGAGATTGTTTGGGGATCATCAGAGGAAGTGTGAGCTATGATCCAAAAGCATGAGGTGTGTATGGATGTTATGAAGAGCCTATGTGATCATTTTGAAGAAAAACCAAGTCATGGGAATGATTGCAAGAGCCTCAGTTGAAGTCAGTCAACTAGAGTCAACACCAGGTCAACTCTAAGTCAAAGAGGTGTTTTGAAGGGCATCAAGAATCATTTGAAGAATGTGGGATTCATTATTTGCTATATGGATATGGATATGATGTTGTGCTAAAGAAAAATCAACAGGAGTCAAGGAGAAATGGAGTTACTAAATTAGGGTTTCAGTGTAAAATCCCCTGATTTAGGTCAAACTTCAAAGCAGTGTAACTCAAGATGAAAGCTTCATATGAATTCTTGGTCCACATGAAACTTGTAGAGTATCTTCATGGATTTAATTTGAGTGGTGGAAGTCATCAAGATGATTTGTAGAACTCAAGTTATAGCTCTTGCAAGTTACAGGTCATCTGAGGGCACTGGAATTTGTCTGTGAAAATTGTATGTCTTCCAAGCAACTTTTGACCTTCAAGGATGTTTCAAGTGGATTCTTGGCCAACATAAGAGTTGTTCCTTTTTGTCCTAGCTTTCTATAATGGTATGGTATGCATTCATATGATTTGGGTAACTCTACTTATGGTCTTGGCAAGCAAAGAGTATTTTGGTCATCTGAGGATTACAGGTCATTCTTAGCTTATGCCTAAAACTCGTACAAGGAAGATTCAAATGAAAAACTTCACAACATCAAAGTTGCTCAAAATGCCATTTTAATTCTAGAAAAGAAGTCATGAAAGTTTGGAAATGCATGGAATGAGACTTGACCAAAGTTGGTGAAAAATGACCTAAAAAAGGCATATAAGTTGAAAAAGTTGAAATGAAAAATTGGTTTGAGAGATCTACAAATCCAAAATGGGTCATCCAATATACCAAATTGATTCCAAACATCATTTTAGAGACATTGGTTCAGCCACTTTTTTGAGTTAGGAGTTAAATTTTGGACTTGCTTTGTATTTTTGTTACTTGCATATTAAGGCAAGTATGGAAAACTTGGCATAAGTGAAATTTCAAGGCAAGAAGATTGGTTTTTTCACACACACCATGTCAATAACTCATAAGAGGAGATTTTGCCACAAATATACAAAGGATGCAAGCATGATATGAGATGATTCAAAGTATCATCACATGAGAATTCCATGAACTTTCCACCATTTTCTAGAATCCTCTAAGGTCATTCTAAAACCTTCTAGATCTGTCCATCCTCATCTATATATTGAGAGTGAATCATTGGTGCAAGGGGTTGGTGAAAAGAGGGAGAGAAAAGAGAGAAATCCATTGTTGCTTCTCTTGTAAGAAAGTGTGAAATTCCCCAATCTACATCAATTCAGATCATTCTTTCTCTTCATCCATCATCCATTGAAGATTGTGAGTGGGAACAAACAAGCTCAGAGGTGCATCAATGGAAGATTGAAGCTCTAAGATTGAAATTGCAAAGATCCATCTCAGATTCAAACCTCACAATCCAAGCATTTTCCTTCCTACTTTTTGCAAACAGAAACCCTAGCATCATCTAAAGATCATTGGTGAAAGCTTGCAAGTGTTGAATCGAGCTCTTTCTCATCTGTTCCAACAAGAATAGCAGGTTGGTGTTTTCTTTTCTCTCTCCCTAATCAGGTGTTGCTAGGTTAGATTATTGGTATAAGGTTGTTAGGGTTAGGTAGATGAACATATACCCCATCTGTTATGGCCATTAGAGACAGTTGGATTCATGGTGATGAAACTTTCTTGATCAAGGACTCCTGAATTAGGACAAGATAATGTTAGATTTTTGGCTCAGAATACTCAGCATAGTCCATAGATCGTTCTAGGGTAGTTTGAGCAAGTTTGGTGATCATGCACATCAGGTGTAATTCAGTGGTGTCCAAGACTTCTAGCTATCGAGCTTGATTATATGTTGAGTTTCAACAAAATCCAAGTATAGGATCTTGTAGAGGGCTTTGAGTAGGCCAATTTTGGTTTTGAGATCGAGGGATTTGGTTAAGTATGGAGGGAGAACGATGAGCTTGATTATGGTTGCATGGAGACTGTAAAACCCTGAAACCCTAGGTTGATTGGGGACGATGACTACTGACCGTCAGATCATTCCATTTGTTTGACATTTTCATCTCATCCAATGGCTATTGTTTAAAGTTGAGAGATGGAGGGAACTGACCAGCATCAAACGATGCGTTTCACTAAACGTACCACCATGGGCCTTGGATCCAAATTCATATCCCCACCCCCATCAGCGAGCCCAATTGATTTTTAACTGAAATGAGCTGCTATTTGCACCGTGGATCCATGTATTTTCTTTTGATTTTTCAATTCATTTTCTGAGGCGTATTGGGCCTAATGCAAATGATATTCGCGCCCCCACGTCCCAAGCCCACCAAGATTTGAACTGGGCGCCATTGCTTATAGCACCCCCTCCCCATTTTATTTCTATTTTGTGTTTTTTAATTCCTTTATATTTTTAGTACCTTTAAAAAATCATAGAAAATTGAAAATAGCTTGTTTTTCATTGGTTCTTTTTGTGGTAGATCAATAATTCTGTCTAGAAAAATATTAAATAATAAAAATGGCATTTTATTTTGTTTTAATATTTTTTATGCATTTTTCTTGTAAATAGCATTTTAATGACTTTAGTTTAATACTCAAATTTGTTGATTTTAGTTCTTTTAGTTCCCTTTAGATTTAGGGTTCATTCTTTTTAGAGTGATTAGCATAGGGCTTTAACTTGTGCATAGGATTTAATTCATGATTTTAGAATTTAATCTTAGGTGATTTGAATAGGTGATATTATAGTGTTGAAAATTAGGGTTTTAAGTGAGCATATGTGAAATAGATTAATTCTTTTAGGAATTTTCATTTGATTTTTTGGGGCATGGGACTATAGGAGTTATGGGTATAGGATAGATCCCTTAGAAAATATTAGGATTCCCCTACTGCTTTTGGTATATTGCTCATATTTGATTGACTGTGTGGTGTGCCCTCTTTAGGGTTATTATTTTGTTTGTGTGGGGTATTGGGATTGTTTGGGACTTGGGGAGAGCTGAAGACCTGAGATGATGAAGCCCAGTTGAAGATCAGAGAATGAAGACCAACTTCCAGAGTTGATGAGGAGTATCTCTTGCTGGCAGCTGTTGAAGTTTGTAGGATCTAGGAGATTAGGCAGAGCTCTAGAGTAGCAAACTTGATTCTCAAACATGGAAGGTCTTGATTACTTCCATCCTTCTATGTGATGCAGAGTCTCTCTAAGACACTCACCCCCTTCCTTTGGAAGGCTTGGTGCTAATGTCTAAGGGATAAAACTCTTGAGAGGAATATTCTTTGTGTTGATTGCAGTCTGTTTGCCACCCTTGGTGGTCAACTAATGGCTTAACACCCAGTTTACTCTTATGATTAGTTCCTCAGCTTGGAGGTTAGGACTTGAAGAAAAGCCATTGGGAGATTGAAGATAAGAGACTGATGTCTGCTTGAAGCTAGAAGATGGTTGCAGATGCTGATGAAGATTGCTTTGCTGTTTAGCTTTAGCTGTTTTATTTTGATGTATTGTGTGAATTTCCCAGATTGTATTGTTTGCTGTTTAACTTGCTGGGTTGAAAGTGAATCCTGTTCACTTTTGCCTATTGTTTTCTAGGTTCGAGGTTGAGTGGGACTCCCTTGCCTCGCTTGTACTGTTGCATTCATGCATTTTTCTGCTTTATTGTATATATCTGCTGTTTTGTTTCCGTCTATTCCCTTAGGATCTCTGTTTTTCTCTGTGCAAGAGAGGAGCATGATAGACATTAGGAGTTAACCCATGCATGATAACATTAGGGTGGATTTTATTCCCTTTTCAACCCTAGGATTTGTAGAGTGTCATCTCTTCTTCCTTCAAAACAACAGAAAAACACTAATAAAGGTTATAACAAAGATTAATTCATTTCTTCCGTCAAAAGATTTGAACAAACATCAACCTTTTTTGCAGTAAGAAAACCCTTGTTTAAGGTGAGATTTTTCATAAAAGACACTTGAACAGCTCGTGTCGTGCGTAGCCCGAACTACGTTTGCTCTGATCTTCTATGCTGTGTGGAAGTACGTAGGCATAGGATGCGATATCCTAGCGAGCAACCTTCCCCACCTTCACCCGTAGTTAGGCGAACTACGTTGACTCTGATTTCTCGTTCCAAACGGGAATACGTAGGCATAAAGTGCGATGCTTTGCCGAGTCACTTTCTTTTCTTTTCAGACCTCACCCTTTAGTTTAGATAGAAATGTAATCCATACAAACCAAGCAAGCGTGGATCCCATCGAGTACGATGGACGTGAGGGGTGCTAATACCTTCCCCTTGCGTAACCGACTCCCGAACCCAGGTTTTGGTTGCGATGACCATACCTTTTCCCGTTTTTTGCGAGGTTTACTTCGAGCGTTTCCTTTCCCTCCGTTGGGATAAATAACGCACGGTGGCGACTCTTCTGTCAGCCGGCGCCGATTTTCGCAGTAGCGACACATACCCCATATTACCAAAACCCTGATTGCCAGCACCCAGCCCAAAACCAGAGTTGTAGGCACCCATTCCAACACCATTGTTGCTTGCGTTGCCAAAACCTGCGTTACCAAAGCCCTGATTGCCACCACCAAAACCAGCATTGCCAACGCCAATACCTGCACCAGTGTTCCCAGCACCAAAACCAGCATTCCCAGTTCCAACATTGAAACCAGCATTTCCAGCACCAATATTTCCATTGGTTTCCACATGCCCGTTACCGTTACCAGTCACATTCCTGTTCCCAACTCTATTACCGTTCTCAGTGGTATTGAGGACAACTACCGGTACAACATCACCAACTTGGAGAGTCTCACCATGAGGAGGATCAGTAGCAACCCCACCATGTAGCACACCCTGACTGTCAACCCGGGAAATCAGAGGCTGCACCAGAGTTTGAAGCTGCTCTTGGCCCTTGGCCACAGTTTCCATCACCTGCATGAACTGCGCCATCCTGTCGCGCATCTCCTACATATCAATTTGCATTTGATCCATAGCTTTCTTGCAGTTACTTCTCGTAGAGTAGTGATGAATTCGCTGATCGGCAATCCTAAAACCTGCATCGACAGAGGGTTAGGAAGACAACTCAAGGTACCTGCTATGCAAATGATTTATGAAAATGCAACCGTGTGTCTGTGCTTTAGGGAGATTTCTCCCCCGATTCTAGTGCCAAAGTGCCAGTGCTGATAATAGGAAGTCCGGATCCAGTCATTGAAATAACATCTCGTATATATATATATATATATATATATATATATATATATATATATATATATATATATATATATATATATATATATATATATATATATATATATATATATATATATATATATATATATATATATATATATATATATATATATATATATATATATATATATATATATATATATATATATATATATATATATATATATATATATATATATATATATATATATATATATATATATATATATATATATATATATATATATATATATATATATATGGCCCAACAAGGCAGCAGTACAATGTTACTGAATACATGGAGAAACAATAGCATGACCTCGACCAACAAGCCTGGTGATGGTCAGCCTACAACAAAGATCAGAAAACACAAAGGGTTACAGAGATAGTCAAGTGCGACAACGGGCGCGAAACTCTTCTAGCAACTCCTTTGTTTTGGGATGATCAGGCCGAGTGAGTAACCCTTCAACAAGCAACTCCCTCTGCATAATAGTGCACTAGAGACCTTCAACAGAGTCTTCCCACGCTCCTTGGCCAAAACATTCTTCTACCCTTCGCTTCTTAGACTCGAACATCTGCTTGCGATCTTTCATGTTAGCGATAGCCTTGTTTAGCAGGTCTTCAGTGGCATATCTGCGAGCAATTTCCTCATAAAACTTCTTCTCGTTGGCCTTCACCTGAGCCTTCAACTTGGAGATCTGCTGTTTCAGTTTGTCCTCCTGCTCTTTGTTGCTGGCTATAGTGACATTCCACTGCTGGTTGAATTTAGATATTCTCCGGTATGCCTCATCCAAGTTCTGCTTCTTGGTGGCCAGCACATCGTTGAAAGATTTGAAATCCAGACCCAAATGTTCACGATCAGCTATCTGTTTGGTCAAGTCCGTGCCTAACCGATTCACCAGCTCTGTTTGCTTTTTGAAGGAGTGGACGGCTTCGTTTCTCTCGCTTCTAAGTTGTACCAGCTCTTTCTCCAACTCTTTGTTGGCCTTTTTCAGCTCTTCCTTCTCAGCTAACACCTGATTGTACTACTGAATAGACACCGTAGTAGGCTCTTCAACCACTGGCGGGCACTCTTGCTTAGCAGGTGGAAAAGGCATCCCTATTGTCTCTGCCCTGCTCTTAATCCAGGTCACATAAGGAGCGTAAGCTTGGCTATTGCTCTTACCTAACAATGATTTTCCTCGTTTGCTGACGTCATTCCAGGCATGCTGAAGCTTAGCTAACATATCCCCCTCTAGAAGCCCCGTGAGGTACAGAGATTCCTACACCTCTTCATCTTTTGGCAGACCTCTCAAAGCATATGCAAACTGTCTGACAAGTAGAGAGGGGTTGTAGTTGATACAACCCTTTCTTCCAATCAAAGGCACATTCGGATAACCACTGCAGCTGAATATGATTTCAGCACCCAGCATATCCCTATCAAACCAAACAAGGCTCTCTGCCGACAAACCCATCAAGCGCTCAGACCACTCAGTTGTTGCTGCAGATGAAGCAAAGAGACCCTTCTTGGGTAGGTGACTATCAAACCATCTGTAGAGTAAGGGCACATAACACGATACATTATTACCCCTTCTATTTTTGTTCTTGTAATGGACGAAATGATATACATCGCCAATCAAGGTAGGAACTGGATTCCCTGATGCAAATATGTGAAAGGCATCCAAGTCTACAAAATCAGGCATGTTGGGAAACAAAATGATGCCATATATGCAGAGGGTAAGAATGGCGTTGAATACGATCCAACAACCGTCTTTGGCACACTGTTGGGCTTTCCCAACTAGGAACTGCAGAGAAAATCCAGGAACCCCATTCCAACTGGACAAAAGCAACTCAGAGGCATCCAGATGAAGAGCAAGAGCTAGATTAGCCAGATTAGGCTTAGCATCTATGTGAACAAACGACATCTGATTCTTAATAGGTACACCCAACAACTCAGCATACTCCTCTAATGCCGGTGCAAGAATGAAGTCCGGGAAAGTGAAGCATCTCATAGGAGGGTCATAGAACTGTAGGAAGGCATACAACCCATTCAACTCATACACCGAAGGTTTACGCACCAGACTGAGCAATTTCCCATAAGATTTCCTGAATTCCCCTCTCACTGTATCATCTGCCAAGGCAATCAAACTGGACAACAAATCAACATCTGGGGTAGGGAGCTTGTAGGCCACATTCTTCTTCAGAGATCCCATGCTAGCACAACAGAAGGCAAGAATTACCAGAGCCGGGGGATAATATACGCACCTGCAACACAGACACACGTTAATGATATGCAAATGATTATGCAAAATGAAAAATGCAATCATGCTACAGGGGATCAAGATTGTGTCGTTGAGGAGACCGAGGCTCTGTTCCAACACAATCACAACACTGCTCTGATAATACCACCCTGAAGAGGACCAATAATTAGGCACTGTCGAGAACAACCACACCTCTGATGATAAGAACCCTCTGAACCCAACAATACTGATTCACTGTCAAGAAAACTAGGTAGTCTAAAGGTTAAGGTTTCCTGCAATAATCCAACCCCGCCCACAGGTATGGACCTAGTCACAGACAAGGTATAGCATCCTATGCGTTTCCCAGCGTCACAGACTTACAAGGCAAGGGTATTTTGGAAAAGTAGGATTACAGGTCATTTTCATTATAGGTCCATTTCACTATCTTGCACACTTCAAATGAAACTTTTCTCAACATGAAACTTGCTCCAAATGAGATCAATTTCACCAACAAACATCAAGTTGTCATTGATTTGGCTTGGATTGAAGAATTGGTGCAAGAATTTTCATGAGAAAAGCCTTAAAAGGGGAAAAAATGCAATTAATTGATTTTTAATCATTTGAGTGCCAAAGTAATTCAAAACACAATGCCAATTTTGGATTTGAGATTTGAGTTCATTTTCATGGTCATTTTCATGCTTGCTTCACCATGAAGTAACAAATGCAAATCATACCACAAGATTAAATTGAGGAGCAATTCTCGGCCCTTGGATCAATTCACCCCATGCGCAAGCTAATTGAACCAGGTTTGAGGCATGTGCAGCTCTTTTCACACGGTTTTGCAAGCTTGTCAACACAAGAAAAGTTGAATTTTGATTGGGCTTTTAGGGACTGCAATTGGGCTCCAAAGGGATCAACATCCATCATATATAACTTCAGGATCATGAACAAGGCATCAGAACAAAAATTGGATGAAAATTGAGAGAGAAAACAGTTAGAGAAAGTTAGAGAAAAGTGAAATTCGAATTTGGAAATTCATCAGGATTCAAGCCAAATAGAACATTCAAACAGCTCTAGGAAGAATCAAGCATTATTTATGGATCAAATTCATCAAGTTTCATCAAAGTTTGAAGGCTCAGTGGAAGCTCTCCACTAGGTAAATCATCTTTCAACTTTTCTCTCTGTATGTGATGCAATTGAGTGCCATTTTTGCATAATCATGACCTATGAGATGTGTAGTTGGTTCTGGATACAATTGATTGCTGTTTATGAACTTTTGTGATTTGAGCTCTAAACTTCATGCCTTCGATTTGGCTTGTTCATGAACTGAAAGTGAAAATAAATTATGGATTTGTGTTTTACTAAGCATGGTGAGTTGATTGATGTTAAAATTTGTTGAGTTTCATGAACTTTTTTGGAACTCCACTGTTCATCATGGCCAGAGAAGATGACCGGAGGGAATCCAGCCACCGTATGCAATTTCCCTCTATTATTTTTTTTTCATGTTTAAACGATGGTGATGGCGTGGCTTGCTGTTAGCCCTTAGATCCATGCTTGTTTGTTTGATCTAGACCTAATCTGATGGTTGAGATTTAATCTCATTTTGTGCTGAGAATTTGATGTTCACGTGACAGCATGTTGGCCTTTGGATATTGGACTGGTAGTCATAATGTGTGGTCAAGATCTTGGTGACCTCCCCTTTAATGAAACGATGCGTTTCAGTGGCTTGCATCCCAACCCTTGGATTATTTGACTGATTTGAGATGAATGGCTGTGATTCATTTCCGTTTTATGTTTTATTCTGATTGCACACGTGTCATTGTGTTGACCCTTGGATGATTGACTGGTATTTGATTTGAGTGGCTGAGATCTAGTCTTAGTTGGTCAATTGATTTAAGTGGACTGGGCTCTCTTTTTCTAGCCACACCCCCTGCACACAGGCCCAAGCTTTTACACGTTGCATGCTTGCTTTTTGCACCTTGCCTTTGTTTATTTTATTTTATTTTTCTTTTTTATTTTATTTTCATGACTGTTTGGAATTAATTCATTCAAAAATAGTTCTCCAATTAATAAAATTCATCAAAAATATTTTTTAGACATTTTTGGATGTCCCTTTAGTTTTAGAATTTTTATTTTATTTTTTTGGATTATTTTTCATTTAAAAAAGAAATTATTAATTGAAGATGTTTTGTTGGATTAATTCTTGACATGCCTTTGTTCTTGATTTGTTTCTCCTTTTTCCTTTTGATCCAATGACCGAAAATCAATCCTCATACCCATGATGAGTTGATTGATTTTTTAGGACCATTTTGCCCCTATTTGGTTGAATTTTGGTTTGACTTTGACCTTGCTTTTGTTGACCCTCGATAACCCTCTCTCAAATTGGTGCATCCATGTGAATCAATTTCTTTGATGATGATTTGAGATGACTTTTGTTATGATTTCTTGGCATCTGTTTGCCAACATGTTTGTGAGCTTGGGATGTTTTATTTGGCCCTTTTTGAATCATTTTCCTATTTTTGAGGTAATTTGCAAGTCAAGTTACCCCAAAGGGAGGTTCATACATACACATTGACCTAGTTTTCCTTGGATATGACTTTGATGGATCCTTTGAGCCTTCAATTCCTTTTGATTCATGTTGCTAACATGTTAAGGTTGCTGGTTGCTCAATTTTAGGTCATGATATTGTGTTTTTCTTGTTCAACTTGTGTTTCTTTTTGAGTTTCCATTTAGGGTTTCCATTTGTGGTTTGTTTGCATTCCTTTATGTTAATGCTTGCATTTTCTTTTGGTTTGATTGCCTTTGCTTTTGAGAACTCTTCTCTCATCCCCTCTTCTATCCCATGACCTTGGAGTCTCATTTAAGGTGGCTTAGTCCCTCCTTAGTGTCGCTACCGCGAAAATAAGGTGTCGGCAAAACAGAAGAGTCGCCACCTTTCGTTATTTATCCCTCAGAACGGGAAAGGAAACGATCAGAAAAACCTGACGAAAAGGTATAAGACAAGGTCATCGCAACCATGTCTAGATTCGGGAGTCGGTTACGCAAGGGAAAGGTATTAACACCCCTCACGTCCATCGTACTCGATGGGATCCACGCTTGTTGTGTTTATCTGACGGGTTGATTTTACTATCTACGCTAAAAGGCTGGTCTGAAAAGAAAAGAAAATGACTCGGCAGAACACAACAGTTCTATGCCTACGTATTCCCGTCTGGAACGAGAAATCAGAGTCAACGTAGTTTGCCTAACTACGGGTTACGGGGGGAAGGTTGCTCGCTGAGATATCGCATCTCGTGCCTACGTACTTTCACACGGCGTGAAAGATCAGAGCAAACGTAGTTCGGGACAACAAGAGACACAGGTTTGTCTTTTTTATTCGAGTAGGGTTAACAGACGGTTCCAGCAGTTGGTGTATGCAGCTCGCTCGACGGAGACTTAGGCGTTTACCATTTGCGGTAGAACCGGGAGTTAACAAAACTCTTCTTCTGAAAAGGGTTTCCAGGGATTAAAGGTCCAAGAGGACAAAAAGATGTTTGATCTTTGTTTCCTGTCTTTTAGAAGAAGTATCTTTTATGGATGTTTGCAACTAATATCGCACTAGAGACTATGACCTGAGAGTGAATGCGTCGCATGTCACCCAAAGGGTGCCATACTAAACATCCAAGCTGTTGAAAAGAAACTCTCCAACAACCCTTTCTCAAGTAGCTTAAGGCTGGTAGCGTACGACATCAATTAACCTTTATTACTGTATTTTGATTTGTTTGAAGATGAGAAGAGAAAGGACGCACTAAAGGGGAACTGATCCAATCCTAAAGTTGTCATGCAAAATTGATCCTATGATTGAGGTTAGGAGGGAACTACCTAATGTTATCATGCATGGTTAAAACCCTAATGTCTGTCATAACTTCTCTTGAACAAGAGAAGTCAGAGTTCCTAGGGGAACATGGCAAAGGAAAGCAACAGCAAAGCAGATCAACAGCAAAACAATCAAACAGTCTGCAGTCAACTTCAAGTCCAAGCCATCTTCAAGAGAAGTAAATGAAAGCTCCAACTTCAAGCTCCAACAAGAGAGAAGAGAGTTAACATCAAGATTATTGATTGATGATGGGGAGCAGGATGGAAACCAAGGGAATCCATCAAGGCACTCAACCATACATCTGAGATAGGCATCCTCAAAGGTTCTACCTCTTGTGATATGCCACACATCCTTCCAAAGGAAAGATAAGGCTTCCACATAGGGACCTTGAATCATTGGATGAGGATGAAAAGCAATCAAAGCAATCCATGTTTATTTGAAGAAAGAGAAATCAAACTAAGCTCTTCCTAAACCCTAATTGATTAAGCTACAAGAAAGCTACTAAAAGGAGGCCTAAACACCAAGACCAAACACTACAATCAAACAAATAGAAGCATCTATAAGTCTAAAGCACTATCCAAAAGGAATGGAAAATTGATCTTATGCTATGGGCCACCATTGGGGTTCAACTAGTGCAAGTGTTATGTTGAAAGCACCTTAAAACTAGCATAGGTATTAAATCTATTTAAAATACTAAAACCACTTCTAAACTCCTATAAAATTTTCTAAGGGAACCTACATGTGTTAGATATCTATAGTAGAAAGGGCAGGTCCTAAATCAAAGGGGAAAGTCACTAAAGAATTCCTAAATCACCAAGTATCAAAAGGAAACCCTAAAATGGAAGGTCATGGGAACCTAATCCAAAACAGAACCTATTGTTATCTAAAAATTGTGAAATAAATCCTAAGGGATCATGCATCTCTATACTAGTAACCCGCAAAAAACTCATTCAAATTCTATACCAAATGGCCATACAAAAATCAGCAAGAAAATGAAGAAATAAGCCAAAATTAAAGAATTAAACAAAATGCAAAAAATCAAATTAAATTGAAAATTGCATGAAAATAAAATCTAACAGCACCAGAAAATTAGGAATTAAATCTAGATCATGCACATATTTTTATTATATTTTTCTAATCAAAATTGGAATTATTATGAATTTAAAATGACAAAGCAATTAAAATAAAATCAAAAACTGAATTAAAAAACAATAAAAGCTGAGAAAATATCAGGATGGTTGGATCTGGAGACTAAGTCAGCTCATCCAAGGGATCTGGTGCTGCCAACGCATTAATGAAACGCGCGTGTTTCACTCAGTCAAAGTCCAACTCTGAAATTAAATCGTGAGCATTGGATGAGACTACAAAGTCTTCAAATTAAGCAAATCCAAGGGTTCTCGTTCGTCTTCCTCGTTTGAATTCTGAAAGGGGGGAAAATGTTCAGATGAACCAGACGGTGGCTCTGGTGGCTGAGCCACCGTCTTCTCCGGCGAGCTCAAAGTTACAGGTCAACAAAAACAACCAAACCTTACATCAATCTTCTTAGTTTTTCACGCTGAATCCAAATATCATATCCATTTCTCTTAAATCCTCATGAATCATCAAATTGAAAATGACCAGAAAACTACATAATTCATTCACTATCACCAAACTCAAAATTGATTACACAGGAACGATCCTCACTCTTCAGAGGTCAATAATCACTCATCAATTTCCATTAACTCTCCAAGAACAGTCAGAAATCAATCCAAACAGAAAACTCATCTCATCATAAATCATCATGAAACCTCTCAATTAAGATCCTAAGTCATTCTAGGTCATCACTATACCCTAACCACATGCTAATTTCAACCTAAACATGCCTGAATCAAGCGCAATAATGAGAAGTAAAAACCTGGAAAAAAGCTTCGAATTGGAGTAGTTGCAGTGTGTTCCTTGGCTTCAAACTATGCAGATTCCTTCCTTGAATGATGCTGGTGCTATTGAAGTGCTTAATTCCTATTGAGAAGCTCTAGAATCCAAAACACGATTTTTCTTTTGGTGCTTGAAGCTCTAACTGCCCCAACTGAATCTTCAACCAATTTCCTCCAAAAAAAGATCTGAATGCGTTTTAGAACTTAAATAGAACTGTTTTGGACCTTAAGATGGCCCAATCATGGCCCAAATTGTTAAATCCAAAAATTCAATTTCCTTCAATGAACACTTATGGCATATGCGTGTTCCAGCTCTGTTTCACTCCCATCTTCACTCCAACAATTTGCATAATCCTTGGTGAAGATGAATGGTTGTGATGGAGTGTTTGAATGGATCCAATGGCCAAGATTTGTTATGTTACTTCATCATGAAGTAATCCATTCAATGTACATGAAATGAGCCCCAAATAAAAAATGTAATATTGCCAAACTCTTTAAAACATTATTTCCAATCAAAACAAGCACAAACTTGTGAAGTTTTGAGCCATTATGAGTTATTTTGAATTTTTTTCATCCTTTAATGCCTTAAGTGATCTTTTTCCCAAATTTCTTCATACCTTTCCATTTTCAATCCATATCAATGGATGTTTGGGTCATGGTTGGACTAAAACCACCATTTTGAACAACTTTTAAGTTGAAAAAAAATTCATTTGAAGTGCCTAAGATAGTGAAATGGACCCATGATGCCAAATGACCTATAATCTTACTTTCCCAAAATACCCCTGACTTGTAAACCTCATAACTTGAGTTCTACACATCAGATGAAAGACTTATAGTACAATTTGGAAGGCTAAGATCAAGACCTACAACTTTCATGTTTGCCAAAAGTTGAGGAGAAACATCCTTCTAGGTAAAACGTTCCTTGGAAGTTGGTTAACTTTTGCAGACAAATTTCACATTCATCTGATGACCTGTAACTTGTCTGGATCATAACTTGAGTTCTATAGATCCAATGGAGGACTTCTAGTACTCAAATTAAAGCTAAGAGCATGATATACAAATTTCATGTTGGCCAAAAGTTGAGATGAAACTTGTGTCTTGAGATAAGTGGTCTTGAAGTTAGGCACTAAATAGGGGATTTTACCCTGAGAACCCTAGTTTAGCAAATCCTCACACTTTGAACTTTTCTTGGATTGATCCTGGAATATCACCTCATGTATCTCAACACAACTTTCCATGATCACAAAGACTTAGAAATAGGTTTTGATCCTCTTCAATTGCACAGTTGACTTAGGGTTACTCAGATGAAAACCCCAATTGCAACACCCTCAACTGTGGCTCTTCACACTTGTCATAATGACTTGACTGAGCTCTACCATGACCCTCAAGGAACTCTATGAGCTCTATCCACATATCCTATCCATGAACAAGGCTTCACAATCCACTGATGGTCTTCAATTGGTCCTCAGGTTAGGAGATGAACCCTACACAAGCAACCAAACTTCTCAAGGACACAACCCACTTCCTGATGACTTTGGTGACTTCTCAAGCTTGGACAAAACCTCTAGATAGTCTCCTCTTGATATAAACCACATTTGATCCCCTGCATAAATGCTAATGCTATGCTATGCAAATGCTAGACCAATGATATGCTAATGCAATGAAACAAAAGCCAAGTAAGAAAAGGTTAGGAAAATTTTAGGGTGCAACACTTAGGAGGTACTTGAAGCATACCTAATGATGAATCCTTGAGGACCTCTTTGTGCTTTCTTTTGCACTTTGTTTGTGATGCTTATGGTTGAGTGCATATTATGAGTTCCTTGCTGTCCTCATATAGCCTCCCATCCTCACTTTGCTTTAGGATTTCTTTTAATTTGATTTGGATTTTAGCACTTGTGGTTGATATTGTTTGGTTTCTTCTTGTTGTTTTATTTCATCTTGATAATTTATTTCTCTCCTTTTCTTTTGCATCCTCATATGCATGCTTGAGGTTGAGATGAGCTTGTGGAGGCTACTGCCTTACACATATTTCCTCCCTCACTTTAATCCTATGTGTGCATCCTATGTTTTCATGTTTGCATTTTCATGTTCTTGCTTCTTCTTCTTTCTTTTTTCTTTCTTCCCTTAGGATCTCTAACTTCTCTTCTTCAAGAGAGGTTATGATAGACATTAGGTGCTCAAACCATGCATGATAACATTAGGTAGTTCCCTTTTATATCCCAACTCTAAGTCCACTTTGCATGACAACTTTTAGGATTGAGTTAGTCTCCCATTAGTTTGTCCTTTCTCTCCTCATCTTCAAACACTCTTAAAACACATAATAAAGAATAACAAATGTTGTACTCTACGAGCCTTAAGCTACTTAGGGAATGGTGATTGAGTGGCTTCCTCTCAATTGCCTAGAGTGTTTAGTATGCACCCTTAGGGTGATATGCGACGCATTCACTCCTAAGTCATAGTCTCTAGTGCAACATGAGTTACAAATCAAATTCAAAACATTTCTTCTCTAAAAAACACAAAAACACTTCAAATCTTTTTCATCTTTTGGGATCTTAATCAAGGAAAATCTTTTCAGATAAAAGAGTGTTGTTAACTTTTAGTTCTACCGCAAACGGTAACACTTAAGTCTCCAATGGTCGAGCTGCACAAACCAACTGCTAGAACTACTTGATAACCCTACTCGGGCCTAAAAACTTTTGAACCAACCGGTGTTCTTGTTAGCCCGAACTACGTTTGCTCTGATCTTTCATACTAGATGAAAGTACGTAGGCACAAGACGTGATGTCTTGGCGAGCAACCCTCCCCCTTCACCCGTAGTTAGCCGAACTACGTTGACTCTGACTTTCCCATTGCACGAGGGAATACGTAGGCACAGAGCGACGATGCTCTACCGAGTCATATTTTCTTTTTCTTTTGTCCCTTGAACTTTAGCTAGATAGATGATCACCCTTTTAGATAGACAACAATGCGTGGATCCCGTCGAGTACAACGGACGTGAGGGGTGCTCATACCTTCCCCTTGCGTAACCGACTCCCGAATCCAGACTTGGTTGCGATGACCTCGTCTTTTCCCTTTTCCGTTAGATTTTTTCTGATCGTTTCCTTTCCCTCTCTTTGGGATAAATAACGAAAGGTGGCAACTCTTCTATTTTCCGCCGGGTGTTTTTTCGCAGTTGCGACAGCTGGCAACTCTGCTGGGGACTCTGGTTCCCTATGCGAGTCAATCCTAGCGCTTGTTTGTTTATTTTTGGGTGTTGTATATATGTATTTTATTTACTTTCTCGCATTTATTTTCAGCATCATATATCATTATTGTTGTGTTGTGGGGAGGGAAGTTCTGATGAGTGATAAGCCGAACCGGGGCTTCAGTATAAACCTAGCATTGGTAGTGGAGATTAGTGGGGGCCCTATTTGCTTAGCAGACACAGTTCTCCATGAAATTCAAGCTCATACGAGATTCTCTTTGATGATTTCTTTTCTGGCCCTTAGGGCTTGAGGGGATTTTGGATCTGGGGGTTGTCGACTCTGGGGACCGATCATTTGTGATTCAGCTAAGTGAGGCCTCTTCGTGAGATGATGATGCCAAACCAGAAATGGTGAACGTATCATCATTTCTCGAAAGTCTATGACGCTGATGAACGCATAGGATGCCGAACCTTATCAGTGGATAGGTCCATACCTGTGAGAGGGATTGGGTTATGCAGGAAACCTTGGATTTCAGATTACCCGGTTCTTTACAGTGTGAATCTGTGTTCATGATATCAGTGGGTCCTATTGTCGGTACTTTATTCTCGCTAAAGCGGAGCGCTGGTTCTTCTCGATCAACAGCACAACAATCTTGATCCCCTGTGTGCATTTGCATTTGCATTTTCATCTGCATTTCATTAACATGTATTTGTGTTGCAGATGCATATTTCCTTCGCGATTCTAGTGATCTTATTATGGAGCCCTTGAAGAGAACAGTAGCTTACAGGTTCCCCACCCCAGATGTCAGTTCTTTGCGGTGTTTGATTGCTATGGTCAATAGGGAGGTGATGAAAGATTTTAGGCAGTCTTATGGGAGGTTGGTGAGTTTTTTCTGCAAGCCTTCAGCATATGAGATCAGTGGTGTCTATACTCTTCTGCAGTTCTATGATGCCCAGCTGAGATGCTTCGTCTTTCCTGACTATGTCCTGACTCCTACCCTAGAGGAGTATTCTGAGCTACTAGGGGTACCTATTATTGACCAGATGCCATTTGTCCATGTTGATGTTGAGCCTGATCTAGCTAAGCTCGCTGCTATATTGCATTTGGATGCTTCAGAGTTGAAGGGGAAGCTGGTTAAGAGGAGTGGGACATATGGTTTTCTTTTGCCTTTTCTGGTGGAGAAAGCTCAGCAGTTCGCCAAGGATGGGTGTTGGATTGTGTTTGGCGCCATTCTAGCGCTTTGTATATACGACATTATACTATTTCCTAATCTGCCAGACTTTGTAGATGTGGATGCTTTCTACTTGCTAGCTTTCTACTTGCTAGCTTCAGGGAATCCGGTACCCACACTTCTCGGAGATGTTTATCATTCTGTGCACCATAAGAATAAGAACCGAAGGGGAAAGAATGTATCTTGCTGTGTCCCTTTATTATACAGGTGGTTTGCTAGTCACATGCCCAAGACATGTCCGTTTGTTGCTACCGCTGGTATTTCAGAGTGGTCTGATAGGTTGATGGGTTTGTCCGCGGAGAACATCATTTGGTTTGACAGAGACATGCTTGGTACATATATTATTTATAGTTGCGGTGGATTTCCTAACGTTACTTTTGTCGGAAGGAAAGGTTGCATCAACTATAACCCTTCTTTATTGGTCAGACAATTTGGATATGCACTGAAGGATCCTCCTAACGAAGAGGAGATACAGGAACCTCTGTATCTCACCAGTTTATGGAGGGTGATGCCTTAGCCAGATTAGAGCATGCTTGGAGTAGTATTCATTAGAGAGGGAAAGTAGCCTTGGGGAAGAGTAATAGTCGAGCATATGACCCTTACCTGACTTGGATTCATGATAGAGCTGCGGAGTTTCTGATGTCGTTTCCTTCAGTTGCACCTCTGTATCCTCTCATGATTGAGGAACCCACTACCGTAGACATTAAGAAATACAATCAGTTATTGTTTAAGAAGGAAGAGTTGAGAAAAGCTATTGAGGAGTTGGAGAAAGAAATCATTCAGCTTCGAAGTGAGAAGATTGAGGTTGTTCATTCCTTCAAGAAGCAAACTAAGCTGGTAAACAAATTGGGTACGGATCTGACTAAGGAAACCAATTCTCGGGAGCGTTTGGGTTTGGATTTCAAGTCTGTTAATAGTGTTCTTGCCTCCAAGAAGGAAGATTTGGATAGAGCTTACTTGAAGATTTCTAAGTTTGAGAACCAATGGAATGCCACGCTCACCAACAACAAAGAGCGCGAAGACAAGTTGAAGCTACATATCAGCAAGTTGAAGACGCAACTCAAGGCCAAAGACGAGAAGATCGCAGCAGAGGCATCACTTAGACGGGATAGTGAGTACAGGTTGAACGAAGCTATTGCAAACTTGAAGGATTGCAGGTTGAGATCCGATTCCAAAAGATGCAAGCTCGAGGCATGTTTCGGGGAAGGAGCTTGGGAAGACCATATTGAGAGTCTACAGCATACTGTTAGCCAATGAGAGCTACTTATTCAGGGAATGCTTGTTAGACCAGATCATCCTGAGACGCTGGAGTTGCTAGAGGACTTCCGGTCTCGTCATCTTGCTTGACTATCTTGTTTATCTCTATTGTAGTCTGTAGCTTATTGCTTGTTGTACTGACCATCACCAGGCTTGTTGGTTGAGGTATTTTCTTTTGTACTCAGTTGTTGCTTGTACATTGGCTGTTGACCTATGATTATATACGAGGAGGTTCTGTTATATGCTTGTCTATAGGGTTCTCCAATGTTATGTTTCTCCCGGAAACTAGGATCGAGGGGGAAATTTCCCAGTTGCATACATACATGTCTGCATTTTTGCATTTTTGCATTGTAGGTGCATCGGAACTGTTAATCTTATTTTCCTGCGGTTCACTAGTGTTTCAGGATTGTCGAACGAATGACTCACCTGTACGCAACTAGGGGAAATCAGAAGAGAGTAATAGAGCAGATGCAAGCAGAGATGCAGGAAATGAGGGACCGGATGGCCCAGTTCATGGAGGTAATGCAGAGAGTGGCTAATGGACAAGAGCAACTTTATACTTTAGTGCAACCCTTGATTGCACATGTTGATGGAAACGGTGTGTTGCATGGTGGGAACGTTGCTAATCCTCCACCTGTTGAGACTCCTCGAGCTGATAACTCCATGCCTACTTTGGTTATCCCTACTGCTAGAGGGAGTGGTAATGCTGCTGGTGCTGGTAATGCTGTAGGTTTCAACAACACTGGTCTTGGTAATGTGGGAAGTGGTAATGTTAATGGGAACAATTATGGTCTTGACACCACTTGTGCTCATGGTAATATGGATCACCTCTGGAATAAAGACAGGCAAGATGATGTGTTCTCACCGAGGGTTGTGGCTGCTGAGTTACCCTCCAAAGCTGATAAAAGGATTAAGATGATTGAAGAAAAAATGAAGTCCCTTGAAAGTCAAAGCTCTATGGGCCTTGGTATGGCTAACCTGGGACTGATCCCGGACCTGAGAGTACCTCCGAAGTTCAAAGTCCCAGACTTTGATAAATATAAGGGTACCACCTGCCCGAGAGTTCATCTAAGATCCTACTACCGTAAGATGTCTGTCTACTCAGACAATGAGAAATTGCTCATGCATTTCTTTTAGGACAGTCTGTCTGGTCCTTCGTTGGAATGGTACATGAGTCTGGAACCCGTGAACGTCCGCAGTTGGAGGGATTTGGCCGAGGCCTTTGTGAAACACTATCAATACAACAACGACCTTGCTCCTAACAGGGTCCAGCTTCAGAATCTTTCACAAAGGAACAATGAATGTTTCAAAGAGTATGCCCAAAGATGGCGGGAGTTAGCAGCCAGGGTGCAGCCGCCTATGGTGGAGCGTGAGCTCGTTGATATGTTTGTCGCCACTTTGCCTGGCGTTTATTATGAGAAGCTCATTAGCAGTATGTCGGGTAGTTTCTCTGACTTAATCATCACCGGAGAGAGGGTGGAAAATGGTATCAAGTTAGGAAAGATAAGTGCTTGTGAAATGCCCTCAGCTGGAGGAGGAGGTAGGAAAGTATTCGGTAACAAGAAACGAGAAGGAGATACTAACTCAATGTCCAGTTCTCGCGGGAGAGGTAGAGGTCAGAATCGTCAGCAACAACAGGTTTCCAGCATTACAATTCCCGTAGTTCAGCAGCCACCACATCAACAACAACGTCAACAACAACAACAACCACAACAGAATCAACAAGGCTACAGAAGATATTCGGATCGTGCTCAGACGCCAAATAGACAATTTGATGCACCACCGATGCCGTATTCCCAGTTTTTGCAAGCTTTGTTGCAATTACAACTTATCCAGAAGAGGACCTTAGCTCCATTAACAGGTACACCTCCACCCGGGTATGACGCAAACGCTCGCTGTGAGTTTCATTCAGGTGCCCCGGGGCATAACATTGATAATTGTAAGGCCTTTAAGCATAAAGTGCAGGACATGATCGATAGTAAAGCAATTAATTTCTCCAATGATGTTCCTAATGTCGTACAAAACCCCATGCCAAATCATGGGCAAGCCGGGGTCAATGCAATTATTGAGGAGGATGTCTTAGATTTGGTAACAGATGTTAATGAGCTGAAGACACCATTGAGCTTTGTGAAAGCTAGATTATTGAAGGGGGGTGTTTTCCCAGGTTGTGTTGAAGAATGTGCTGAGTGTCTGAGTAATCCTAAGGGATGTGGGCAGTTGAAAGGATATATTCAAGATATGATAGATAGTGGAGTCTTGCAATTTGACCGGTCTGTTGAAAGAAAGTCTGAAGAGTTGGTGGCTGAGGAAGGGGATGAGATTGCAACAATTTCCATTCCATACAAAACCGTTACCATTTATGCGCCAAAACCACCAACAATAACCATAACTAAAGCAAGTCCCGTACCGTTTGAAAGCACCAAGGCTATTTCGTGGAACTACGGAGCTGAAGTGTATTGCAACAGACAGAAACTAGATTTGAATGCTCCCCCTGCAGATTCAATAGATAATCTTGTGGGAGCAGGAGGAATTACCCATAGTGGCCGGGTCTTTTCATTACCTGAAGTGGTTATTGACAAGGTTGACAAGGGGAAGAGACCAATGGTAGAGGAAACTTCTCTGGCAGGGGAGAAGGAATCTTTGTTAAAGGATGCAGAAGAGTTTATGAGGCTGATACGAAAGAGTGACTACAAGATAGTCGATCATTTGCAGCAAACTCCTTCTAAGATATCCATCTTGTCTTTGTTACTATGTTCCGAAGCGCATAGGAATGCACTATTGAGAATACTGAATACTACTTACATACCGCAAGAAATTTCGGTTAATCAACTCGAAGGAGTTGTTGCACACGTAAATGCAGGGAACGACTTGGGATTTACAGACCTGGATTTGACGCCAAGGGGCAGGAACCATAACTGTGCGTTGCACATATCATTAGAATGCCGAGGGGCTGTTATGTCTCATGTACTCGTGGATACAAGATCATCCTTGAACGTATTTCCAAAGAAAGCCCTAATGAAGTTGGACATGCAGGGATTGATTTGTACACCAAGTGATTTGGTGGTGCGCGCTTTTGATGGTACCCAAAGGCCTGTGTTCGGAGAAGTGACATTGCCCATTCAGGTGGGACCAGAAGTACTTGATGTTGTATTCTACATTATGGACATCCATCCTACTTACAATTGTTTATTAGGCCGTCCATGGATTCATTCAGCAGGAGCTATGACGTCCACGCTACATCAAAAGCTAAAGTATATGGTTGGCGGTAGTGTTGTTATAGTGTACGAAGAAGAGGATATAATGGTCAGTCACTTATCATCCTTCAAGTGCATCGAGGTGGACGGAGAAATACATGAAACCCTTTGTCAGGCTTTCGAGACAGTCAAAATTAAAAATAAATCTCTTGTTGTGAGTAAAGCGCCGGAAGTGGCCATGTCTTCTTTTAAAGAGGCCCAAGCAGTAGTACAGGCTGGGGCAACGCAAGGTTGGGGCCAAGTATTGGAGATTCCCCACAAGAAAGACAAGTTTGGGTTGGGGTACCGCCCGTCATTTTATTCTCCTTCATCCTCGCGGAGCGCGCCGCATTATAAAGGACCTGTGCAGTTTACTAAAGGAGGAGTTATCTTCGAAAGGATCAACACTGTGTCAGACGAAGAGGATAGTGATTGTGATATGGATGCTTGGATCAACCCTTGCACTCCAGGACTGAGCCTGTGTAACTGGTCTATTGAAGAATTCGTTCAAGTGACAACAGAACAGTAATGCTTTGTTTTTCCGATTCTTGTACTACCCTATGTTCTACCCAGAGCATAGCGGTATTTTGTTTCAGGGCCTTATTGTTTATGTTTGAACACTGCTTTATCAATTAATCAAAGGGCGTTTTTCTCATTCAAATTTTGTGATCCTTGTCTTCCTTATTTTTATTTTGTCACAATAAAATGGTAATGTGGTTTGTACTCGTTTGCATATCATTTGAAACATTTAACCATTTTTTATTGTAGGATTCCTATTGTAGATGACACCGATTCAGAACCTCCTATGACTTGCTTCGACTTCGATCAACCGATATATCAAGCTGAAGAAGAGATTGATGAAGATGAAAACTTGCCAGAAGATCTAGCTAGACTCTTGAAACAAGAAGAGAAGATTATTCTGCCTCATCAGGAGGAAATCGAGGTTATCAATCTGGGTTCTGAAGAAGTTGTCAGAAATGTTCGGATAAGGGTTGCGCTGCAGAGTGACATCAAGTAAAGACTGATTAAGATGCTTTGAGAGTATAGTGACATCTTTGCTTGGTCGTACGAAGATATGCCCGGGCTTGACACTGATATAGTGGTTCATCGCTTGCTGTTGCGTGAGGAATGTCCGCCGGTCAAGCAGAAGCTTATAAGGACAAGACCAGATATGGCTGTGAAAATCAAAGAAGAAGTCCAGAAGCAGTTGGACGCAAGATTTTTAGCCGCGATAACTTACCCTCCGCGGGTCGCCAACATCGTGCCCGTACCTAAAAAGGACGGTAAGGTACGGATGTGTGTTGATTATAGAGATTTGAATAAGGCAAGCCCAAAGGATGACTTCCCGCTCCCTCACATTGACGTATTGGTTGACAATACTGCTCAATACTCCGTATTTTCCTTCATGGATGGTTTTTCTAGTTATATCAGATAAAGATGGCACCGAAAGATATGGAGAAAACGACGTTCATTACACCGTGGGGGACGTTCTGTTACAAGGTAATGCCTTTTGGGTTGAAAAACGCAGGGGAAACCTACCAGCGGGCTATGGTTACTTTGTTTCATGATATGATTAATCATGAGATTGAAGTCTATGTTGATGACATGATAGCAAAGTCGCAAACGGAAGAAGAGCATATGGTTAACTTGTTGAAGCTGTTTGAGAGGCTCAGGAAGTTCAAATTGAGGTTGAATCCAAATAAATTAACTTTTGGAGTTCGGCCCGGAAAGTTATTGGGGTTCATTGTCAGTGAAAAAGGAATCGAGGTCGATCCTGCAAAAATAAAAGCTATACAAGATATGCCTGTGCCGAAAACAGAAAAGGAGGTCCGTGGTTTCTTGGGGAGATTGAACTACATTGCTCGGTTCATATCTCATCTCACAGCCACGTGTGAACCAATGTTTAAATTGCTAAAGAAAGATCAGGCGGTCGTCTAGAATGAAAATTGTCAAAGAGCATTTGATAAGATAAAAGAATACTTGCAGGAGCCTCCGATATTGATACCCCCAGTAGCTGGAAGGCCTTTAATCATGTACTTAATGGTTCTTGAGAACAGTATGGGTTGTGTTCTCGGCCAACACGACGAGACTGGAAGAAAAGAGTATGTGATCTATTATCTGAGTAAAAAGTTCACAGACTGTGAGTCCCGTTACTCAATGCTCGAGAAGACGTGTTGCGCACTCGATGGGGCTACCAAACGTTTAAGACAATATATGCTTAATCATACAACCATGTTGATTTCGAAGATGGATCCGATCAAGTATGTCTTTGAGAAGTAAGCGCTCTCAGGAAGAATTGCCAGGTGGCAGATGGTACTGACAGAGTACGATATACAATATGTTTCCCAGAAAGCCATCAAGGGAAGCGTCCTGTCAGAATACCTTGCTGAACAGCCAATTGAAGACTATCAACCAATGAAGTTTGAATTTCCTGACGAAGACATCATGTTTCTTAAGGCGAAAGATTGTGATGAGTCGTTACCCGACGAAGGTCCAGAGAAAGGTTCTCAATGGCAGATGATATTCGACGGCGCTGTCAACTCCTATGGTAGTGGAATTGGGGCAATCATTACAACTCCTCACGACACTCATATTCCCTTCACTGTCAGGTCGACGTTTCCTTGCACTAATAATGAAGCCAAGTATGAAGCGTGCATCATGGGTCTGGAAAAGGCTATTGATTTGAGAATCAAGAATTTGGATGTATATGGCGATTCAGCGCTAGTGGTTAATCAGATCATGGGAGAGTGGGAAACTCACCAGGCAAATCTAATTCCTTATAAAGACTATGCAAGGAGGTTGGTACCCTTCTTTGACAGGGTAGAGTTTCACCATGTGCCGCGAGCAGAGAATCAGATGGCAGACGCTTTGGCAACGCTATCTTTGATGTATAAAGTGAATTTTTGGAATGATGCTCCAAGAATAGTCATTTCTCGCCTTGATAGGCCCGCTTTCGTATTCGCCATTGAGGAAGCTGCAGATGGCAAGCCGTGGTTTTATGACATACAAAACTTCCTCAAGAAGCAAGAGTATCCGCCAGTGGCTTCGGCTCAGGATAAGAAGACTCTGAGGAGGTTGTCTGGTAACTTTTATCTAAACCCAGATGGCGTGCTTTATAGAAGGAACCATGATTTGGTGTTGTTGAGATGCGTGGATGAAAAGGAAGTAACGTTGCTTATGGAAGAAGTCCACGAGGGTACTTTCGGTACACACATTGGCGGGCATGCCATGTCTCGGAAGTTATTGCGAACAGGGTATTATTGGCTAACCATGGAGTCAGATTGTTTCAAATTTGCGAAGAAATGTCATAAATTCCAGATTTATGCAGACAAGATTCATGTACCGTCGTGCCCATTGAATGTTATGGCGTCTTCGTGGCCCTTTTCCATGTGGGGCATTGACATGATTGGCAAGATTGAGCCAACCACATCCAATGGTCATCGTTTCATCTTGGTCGCTATTGATTACTTCACCAAATGGGTTGAAGCAACCTCGTACGCCAATGTCACAAAGCAAGTCATAGCCCGGTTCATAAAGAAGGACATCATCTGCAGATATGGAGTACCCGAGCGAATCATTACTGAGAATGCTTCGAATCTGAACAACAAGATTATGAAGGAATTGTGCCAGAATTTCAAAATCGAGCATCACAACTCATCTCCCTATCATCCAAAGATGAATGACACTGTTGAAGCGGCCAACAAGAATATCAAGAAGATAGTGCAAAAGATGGTTGTTACTTATAAGGATTAGCATGAGATGTTGCCTTTTGCTTTACACAGTTATCGTATGACAGTACGCACATCAATCGGGGCAACTCCTTTCTCGATGGTATATGGTATGGAAGCTGTCCTACCATTAGAGGTTGAGATTCCTTCTTTAAGAGTTCTGGTCGACGTCAAGCTTGATGAGGCAGAATGGATAAAAAACAGATTAAATCAGCTTAGCCTGATGGATGAGAAGAGGCTAGCGTCTATCACATACAGTTGGTTGTATCAGAGCCATATAAAGAAAGCTTTCGATAAGAAGGTGCGCCCTTGGAGCTTTCAGACGGGCGATCTTGTGTTGAAAAAGATTCTCCCACCACAATCAGATCACAGGGGTAAATTGACTCCCAACTAGGAAGGTCCATATGTCGTTCGAAAGGTCTTCTCCGGAGGAGCCTAGTTATTTTCCACCATGGATGGCGAGGATATTACATCCCCTGTGAATGCAGAAACAGTTAAAAAATACTTTGCTTAAAGAGACCCGCTGGAAAGAAAAAGAATATCCAGGCAAAAATGGGGCATCCCTGTTGCGGTGAGAATCGTGATACCAAGCTATTAATTAACTTGAATCTTTAATTCTTAGATTACAACCGGACTTTAATTTATCCAAAGGAAAGGTCTAAAGAAAGAAAAACCCTTTTCGCGGTGTAACAACAACGCTAAGAGATTCGGGGATCGGGGGTTGGTTATGCATAGGGTAGGTATTTCACATCCTAAACATCTGTAGTACTCTGCAGGAACCTTTTGTTTGTTTGCATGCTAATTTTGCTAAATATTTGCTAAGATTTAGGGTTGGGTAAAAGGTGTAGGTAAAGACCTAAAGAGAATTTCTAAGTTTGCTCGCAAAGACATCGCGTCCTCAGCCTATGTATCCTAACTAGGATAGAATCAGAGCAATCGTAGTTCACCTCACTAGGGTTGAAGAACACTTGATTATGATCAAGGTTCAAAGGGGAACAAACATATCCATGCTTGTGAAGAGTTTAAGACAACTCTCTAAATCTATGTTATAACACTCAAAAGGGAAGTAAGTAATCATTGCTATGATTCTTACATAGAGTTTACAAACTCTATCCTAGGGTTCTAGTTCAAGAACACTCCTACTGAAGGTGGGTCTTTTAGACTTAAGGCAAAGTCTAAGGCTTATACTAATGTTCAAGATGACTTCACAAAGTCAAGGAAGGGTAATGAGCTATCCAATGACACAAGGGTCAAGGGAGAGGCTTTTTCTTTGGAAGGAAAGAGAGAGAGAGACAACTTGAATGTGAACTAAAAAGTTCCATCACTTGGGGAATGAAGCACTTAACAAAGCAATAAACAAATGAGCAAGATGAAATAAGATTAAGACAAGTAAGCATGAAAATTACAATAAGCATATACTTCAAATAATATCAATGGTTACAACCAATAGTCAAACATCTTAACAAAGATTTGGGGCATATCTTAACAAAGATTGAAGCATGATAAAGGTAACAACCATATGAACAAATCATGATTTGAAAGTAAGCATATCATAAGTTCAAAACATAGAAAATGTAACAACATAATGCATAGATGATAATTGAACATAAATCAGTTTAAACCTCATAATTTAGGAGGAAAAAATGAGACAAGATTATGGTGACGACCAAAGGGGAATGCCCTAGCATGTTAACTAACAAGGGGAATAAACATCTCACAAGAAATTCAAACATGCTCAAAGGAATTGAACAGCAAGTAGGATCACAATCACAATAAAGAAGTAAATTTGCACGTGGGCAAAATATATCACAAATTATGACAACAAGTAATATTTTCATATCATATAAAAATAGACATTATAACAAACACAATGCAAAAAGAATGGGTAAAAAAGGATGAAAAATGAGAGAGTTGTGATTATTTGAAATTCATAAGTTTTAATGAGCAACACAAAAATCAATAAGTGAAAATTAGAAGAAAATGCAAGGGGTGGGAGTTGAACCCACGCCCTCCAGCTTGTACATGCGCGCGCAGAAAAAAGGAAAAAGAATAAAAGGGTTGATCCTCCTCAGGGATCGAACCAGGGTTCAGGCAATGATAGGTTTGTTTATGGGCAAGGCTTCTACCACTGGGGTGGCTATACATCCGTTGATATAGCCACCCCCATAAATATATATGGCGTGGTGTGGTAAATGACTGGGCACAAAATGAAGCAAAACAAGGCAATTCCACAAATACGTTTTGATATCAAACTCACTCATTTCTCAACCAAATCAAGCAAACCTTAGATCAATTTTGGGTGTTTTTAAACAAGGAAGAGGATGGTCCAGGTAGAATTTTGAAAACATGCCTTGAAATTAAAACACGATAGTAGTTGCTATTTGGATGAAAAAATGCATTTATGAAGCAAATGAACAAACCAATCATGCTATGGTCAGAGAAAGGGCTCAAACACAATTCAAATATCCTATATATCATGTTCATGCATCCAAACAAACTATTTATGAGTTGAAGATCCAATTGTCATGTGAAAATGAGATGAAAATTAAGACATGGCAAGTGAGATAGTGAGTTTATGAAACAGGCCAATTTGGAGTGAAGAAACCATACATACATGCTCAACACAACATATAGAATGTGTCTAAACCATAAGGAAGTTCACAAACCAAATGAATTTTAAAAACCTATGACAGCTGCAATTTTAGGGAGTGAAGTGCATTTTCACAGCCACAACTCCAATCATTCATGTTTAAAACCAATAGAAAGTCTTCAGACACTCCAAATACAACAAACACGAAGTTTCAAAACCGATGAAGTCCAAAATCCAACTTGAAAACAAAAATGACTTGTGCTTTGAAGTTCATGAAATAACTTTAGAAAAACAGTTTCAAAACAGTTTGAGCAGATGCACATCAAACAATCACTTATGATTTGAACAACATGAATTGAATATCAAAAGACTCCTTAATCAAACTCACAACTGGTCTTGATAGCAGTACCACACCAAAATCAAAAAAAAAAACCTGTCACTTGAATGAGGGCTGACAAACTTGCAACTAATCCTAAACAGGTCAATGACACCAATGTAACTTAGCATGATAAATGCCTACACCAAACACTTAAAAAACCAACTCTAATGTAAGTTTACTAACTTAGGGCAATAGGCAGCATAAGGGGCACAAATGTTTTCAAAACAATTTGACAGTCAATGGTATGCAAGCAAAGTTCAAATGCAAGAAAAGGAGCTCTCATGGACAAACAAACTCATGTACACATCACAAATATAGAGCAAAATGAGTTATCATTCTGAGATTGACCAATATGCAAGTAATCATGATTTGGTATATGTTCTTGACAATTTTGGCTCCAAAGGCAATTAAGTGGTGAAATGCAAATATAGGTAAACTCAGACCAAACCAAACATGTGTACATCTTAGAACCAAGCAAGTGAGTGAGTTACAACTCTAAAATTATGTATACACACAGAAAAAACAAACTTAAGCATGTTGTGGCAGTTTTAGTGTAGAAATGTGTTTGGACTGTGAAATGTGAGAATAAACCAAGACAACACAAGTGATCAATGCACACACACCACAAATGTCAATATGAAAGTGTTTTGAGTTCATGGAAGAACTTGTGTCAAGTGGTGTGAAAATTGATGTATTGGTGCAAAAGTTGGAAAAAATCTGCCTAGGCAAGATATTCACCACAACAGGGCAACTTTAAGGCAAAGATGTATTTCATGAAAAAGAGGTCATATACACATGATGATGATGCTAACAGATGAGGTGCAAATCAAAAAATGAGTGAGACCTTTTCCAAAACAGAACTTAGCATTTTGAAGCTTATGTCATACAAGAACACCAATTTGAACATACAATAAGCCAAAACCATGACAGTTGGAGGAAATGAGATTATGCACAAGTTTTGAATGGATATGCTAAAGATTTAATGCACACAAATCATGTAAACAAAGCTTGAAACAGAAAATGACTTATTGACCTCATGGTATTTTGAATAATGCAACAGTTTGAAGCATGATATATCAAATAGAACCTTAAACAGATTCTGTGCATAACAACAACATACACATTCTTGAAATGGATAGGCAAATGAGTTCACAACTTCAAGTTAGGCAAAAACTCATTAAATCAAAGAATGACATATTGAATCAAATTGGACAGCAAAACCAAGCATGAAAATATCATAATGAAAACAAAAAGCCACATTGATTCACACATGATCAAGGGCAAGGGGGAATCTATGAGCAACTTACAAGTCATCTACCTATCCTAATAGTGATCCAGATTTATAGTTCTAGGGTAAGCATACTACTTTTTCATGTTTGGATCCTAAAACCACCAAATGACCAAAAACTCACTAACAAGCCTAAACATGATAATAAGGCACAAACTTACAATCTAACATCCACATATCATTTACAAATGATAAAAAATTTGACAAAACAAGAATTATGAACATAAAACTAGGATTCTTGACAAAGGAAGCCTAATAGGGAAGCCATGGTATGTTTTCATACAAATCCTCACAAAATGGCAATATATGACAATGTATGATTTAGAGATAGTTAGAACATCACATACCTCTTGTTGACCAGCCTTGAACAAGTTAAAAAGCTTAGAAACCCAGAGATGCTCCTTCCTTTGCAATGATATGAAGCTTACTTCCTCTTGAAGCAACAAGACCAAACCTCAAGACAGTTGGAGTTAGGGGATTTCCAGTTGGTTTTCAATGCTTTAGACAGTTGTAATATGACATATGTGAGGTGTGTGGATGGTTAGAACAACAAGAAACAACTTATGCAAGGATTTGGCAAGTTTTGAGGGTGGTGGTCAAACTTTCTTAGTGTGAAAGTTGACTTTTTGCAAAATGGTATTTTTGAGAGGTTTAAAGGTATAGACACCTTCTATATTATATTTAGGGATTGTGTGTATGCTTTTTAGAGGTTTGGAAGTGATGGAACTGGTCTTGAGCAGAGTTTTGCTCAAGACAGCTTTTTGGTAAAAATGGGGATTTTTGTGTTTTTGAAATTCTTGAGGAATGAGAGGAGAGTGAGAGCTATGTTTTCTATGGTTTTTTTGAGATTTCTCTGGTGTGTCTAGACTCATAGAAGAGGCCTCTATTTATAGCCAAACAAGAGTGAGGGCAGCCTTGGTCATTTACCACTTTTGGAGGAAGATTTGTGAAGTTTTTGAAAAATCTTGCCAAGATCTCTATACATCAGTTCCATGGACCAAAGAAGATCAAAAAATAAAGTGGAGAGGTGGACATGAAGTGACTGAGGTGAGCTTAGGGTGTAGGGGACTGCAGCTGCTCAAATCATCCCAAAAAGTTTCTCTTTCTTCTTCATTTAATTGATTATTTAATTGTCAAGTTGCAACAACTTGCTATGTTCACCAAATCCCTCCTTTTTTCTGGTTTTCTCTCTATCCATGCCTCACATTATCAGTTTGGATCAAGATCCAAGGGTTGAGAGTAGCTTAAGTTGTGAAAATCCAAGTTTGAGAATTCTTGGCCAAGTGATTTCAAGTGTGACAGGCCCAACTTCTATGGTGCATAACTTCCTGCTCAAGCATGCTATTGAGGAATTCTACCACAATTTGGAAAGCCCTTAAGTAGCTATACAACTTTCATGTTTTTGGAATTTCCAAATTCTTGATGGAACTAGGTTAAACCCTTCAAAGTTTCTAAAAAAACCACTTACAAGTGCTAAATAACTTAGAAGTTTTCTAAGTTATTTCCCCTTCAAAAATGAATTTCGCTATAACTCCAATTCTATGCATTTTTTGAGTATGGACCAGTTTGAGGCTTTTGTAGGATTTGTCAATAGCTTTCCAATGAGCTTTGAACCACTTCATTTGGATGTGTGGTTGAAGAGTTATGATGTTACCCCTTTCGAAACCCTAATTCCCGATTTTTGGAATTACTTCTTAACCTTTGATCCAATGTTCATGAAATTTTATGGGGAGGTGTAATATGAAATAAAGAACATTTTTGATTCACATCTTGAAGTCAAATTCCTTATTGTTGAAAAGTTGACTTTTCGGTCAACCGTTCAAACGATCGGTGTCTACCGAGTCGACTGTTCATGCTCCGGACATCCTGAGGACTTGAAACTCTTTGAATGGACTTTACTAAGCCATAGGAACTTAATGGACCAAAATATCATCATTGAAACTCTCTTTAAACCAGAAGTCAAACTATAGTAGACTTTTTTCTCTTCGAAAACCCTAATCGGGTACCTTAAATTGCATTGTTCTCAATCTCCGGGTGACCACCTCAAATTGAATTCATACTTGATCCAATGTTGTATTCTTGATGATGTGGAGACTTATTTGAAGTTGAATCAATCCAAAACATTGATTGATCAGACCACCGAAATCTCGATTTTGCCGGTACGGAACCCTAATTCATCTGCATCTTAACAAAGATAAACTGAAAATGGGTTAAGGTTAGCTAATCACATGAATATGATCCTAAAATTATGATGAGGATCTAAGGGGTCAAAATATGGGGTGCAACAGATGCCCCTATTTAAATATCTTCACTAGATGGTGATGAGAGATGACAATCCTCATAGAATCGCAGTGAAAGGTATTTAAATATAGCAAACCAGAAATTTTGTCCCTTAGATCCGATGGTATGCAAAAGGACAAATGCAAACATGCCATGAATCTAGATGATGTTATATGATGCTTGAATGCACGACAGATTCAAACACACGAGCAAAGATAAAAGAACGACAATACAACGAGTAACCACTCACAAGGACCCAACACACTAGGGAAAGATTCAAGATCAAGTAAGCAAGATAGTTTAAACATGACTAAAGATGCTTGTTCAAAGAAAATCTTTCACGCAGGGGACACAAATTCCACCAGGGAAGACACATCTTCATGGGGAAAGGAGATACGAACCTCACTGGGGATAACCAGATGAGGAAGCCCACCGGGGAAGACAACAATTCTTCACTGGGGAAACGAAAGAAAAGAAATGCAAACCACACTGGGGAAGGAACCCATTGGGGAAAACTTCTCCGGGGGAAGAAATCCACTGGGGAAGCACAACTTCACTGGGGAGAAGACGAAACGGAGACACAAATCTCACTGGGAATAACCAGATGAGAAAATTTCCTACAACGAAGAGTTCAAACAAGATCTTCAGGAAAAAGGTTAGAAACAAGATCGGACGTGCCGGGGAAACTGGTATCCACTAGTTCTCCAAGACTTGACTAGAAAAGCAAAAGCGAGACTGGTGACGACCAGAACAACAAATAGCTTCAAATAGTACTAGTTTCCACTAGACTTACTGGGGATGATGGCGACGACCAATCTAAAGTTCGGTTTCCAAAAAGTGCTAAATACCACTAGACTTCCTGGGGATATGGTGACAACCAAGTCGAAGTTCCAGTTTCAATTGGGAATTCCAAACAACATTGATAAAACACAGGACTTCGGCTGGGGGAGTTGGTAACAATCAACTTTCGGCACTAATAACAATTAGTTTTCAAGCAATGCCAGTAACCACTGGACTTAGAGGGGACTGGTGATAACCAAATCAGGATATACCAATAACAATTGGTTCTGGATGATGCTAGTAACCACTAGACTTAACTGGAAAATTTGGTGACGACCTAATCCAAGGAGACCAATGACCATTGGATTTTCACGGAGTTTGGTGACAACCAGACAAATGCGGTGATAACAATCTGCTTTAAGCGATGCCAATAACCATTGGACTTTTAAGGAATTTTGGTGACGACCAAATAAGGTATACCAATAACAATTGGTTCTAGATAATGCTAGTAACCACTAGACTTGTCAAACGAGGCTAGTAACCACTAGACTTGTAGAGATTGGTAATAAACGAATCGAGGGGTACTAATAACAATTGGGCCTGAAGGTACTATTAGTAACGACTAGGCTCAGGAAGACTGGTAATAACCGTATCAAACGAGCACTAATAACAATTATATTTGAAGGTGATGCCAATAATCATTGGACTTCTAGGGAATTTTGGTGACGACCAACTCCAATGTCAATGACCATTGGTTTTTTAAAGGCAATACTAGTAACTACTATATTTTTTTAGCCCGATTGGTGAAAACCGAATGAAAGGGATTCCAATAACCATTGGTTTGTTTTACACCATAATTAGTAACAACTGGGTTTGGAAAATGGTTGGTGACGACCGAATCACAGTACCGAACATAATTAGTTCTGAACGTGTGCTACTGGCCACTAGTCTTTCAAAGATTGTTAGTGACGACCAGATCGAAGATGAAAATTGGTAACAACCCCTTGTTGGTGTAAATTGGATATTGCTAGTCACCACTAGCTTCCCAGAGAAGATAGGAAACCCCAGGATGTCAACTTTGAAGTGAAATTTGTAACAACAGATCAAAGATAAAGGTAACGACCAAAGGATCTCAAAGGCAACATCCAGACACACAGAGACCAAAACCAAAATGCAAACAAATGCGTATGCTGGTATGATGCTGTATATAAAATGCAGACTAACCCGCCGGAGCAAAACAAGGAAAACACTGAGAGGACTCGTCACGCTGGGTCTCAATTGTCTCAAGTCAGTGTTGCACCCTAAAATTTGACCAACCGGGTCCCGTATCTGGCTCGATGTTTCGACGCATGACCGCATTCGCATCCGCATATCGCATACAGTGCATTTTTCATTTGTTTTGGCTTTATCGGGATCACAGCCCTAGTCTCGCGTTTCAGGTGTTTTTTAATCAGTTTAGATAGGTAGAATAGTATTTTTGGGAATTCGTGCTATTCCGGGTGTTTTCAGCTCGTGCTGTTGTTTTTAGGGATATTTCGGTGCCCGTTTATTTTTACCGGCTATTTTGTTGCGCTCTTGCAGTGTTATTTGTCGTTCTGTGCAGTTTTTGTCCTTCGGGAATTATTAAGAATTTTCTGGATTTTATTAGACCTTATTAGATTCAATTAGGTTTTAAATTGGATTTAATTAGAGTTTAATTGGTTTAATTGAGTGGGTGTTAATTAGCTTTTATTGAGTCAGTCTTAATTGAGTCTGATAACCATCATTAGCAGTGTTTTCAGTTTCCATTAACCATTTTGTGTTTACTCACGTTAGTATTAATCCATTGCATTTGATCAATCAGCATTTAATTAGTCCGTTAATTTTCATTAAGCAAGTCATTAATGCCATTCAGCTTTTAGTCCATAGTTCAGTCTTAGCCAATTTCGTTGGGCCCAAGCCGGAAATAGTTCATGGAGGCCCAGTTCATTCTTCAGTCCAGGACACTTGTCCTATTTAGCCAATGCCACACGTATCATTTAGGGGTGGCCATCTCATTCTTCTCAGTCGCTCACATCACGACACTTCATCCCCTTCGTCTCTCTCCTGATGCCACGCCACAACCCGCGTGTCTCCCCTTCGCTTCACCAGCCTCCACGTGCTCACTTCTCCCTCTCCCTCTGCATGCGTGGTGCCAAGTGGCCCTCGCCGAAATCCCTCCGCTGACCGGCATGCAGCACCGGTAACGGTCGCCGCCGGCAGCCGTAACCTCCTCCGACCACCGCAACAACCCACCGGAAAACCAAAACCACAAATCTTCATCTTTTTTCTTCACCGATCATCATCAATAATCGTTCAATCTTCATCATCATCACCTTCGTCTTACGATCCATAGAACATCCTCCAAGATTCATCCGTTTTGCTTCCAGAAACTCTAAACATGCATAGGATTCTCCAACCGATCAACATCATCCAAGATCAGCATCCGTTCTTGAAGATCCTCCACCATTCTAGATATTTTTGCCAGTTTTCGTAAGAATCTTGTAGGTGTTCTTCGCTTGTTCTTCATTGAGTTTCCAGAATCCATCATCAAGTTCATCGTATTTTCCAGAAGTTCTTGAAGAACATTCAAACTTCGTTAATCTTCATGCATCAGAATTTCATAGATCTTCATCAAGGAGAGTAGCGAACCTATCTTCGCAACCTCTAGAAGTTTCCAAGATCCATCAGCTTGATCAACTTCTTCATCATCGACTGCCAGAAAATTTCTTCGTTAAAAAAAAAACCTTCGAATGTCAGCGTCAACAACCTTCGCACGATCTCGCACCTTCAATCAAATCTCCGAAAGCCTCCCTCAAGAACATTCGCCAACCATCTGAGATCTCCATCGAATGTGAATGAGAAATCCACAACAACTCCATGGATCTTCGTCTCCACTTATTGTTTTCACAGTGTTTTTTTTTATTTATTTCTTGTTGAGGATTACAATGGATCGGGTGGTTTTGAGTATGTTGAGAGATGAAACGAAGATTGCAAAGGAGAGAAATGTCGAGAGAGAGAACGAGAGAGCAAGAGGGAAACAGCGCGAGAGGATGAACAGTGTTAGTGAAGAGGAAAGAATTAGGGTTCTGAAGTGGATGCGTTAGGCTGGATTTGGGCTTCTGAGGCCCAATTGTCTTGCAAATTACACTCCCCTTTCCTATTCCCCCCCCCCCTCCGTGTGTTCTTTGGTGAATATGGGCTGGGCCCAATACTTGTTTACTGGCGCACCCCCCAGTTCAACGCTGCACCCCCCTCTGTTTGTTTTTTGCAGCATTAGCTGTTGGGCTGGCCCCAGTTTTGTCTTATTTTTTGCTGGTGTAATCCCCTGCTATGATAATACCCACCCCCCTGCTATTTTTTTAGTTTAATTACCTTTGTAATATTTTATATTCATTTTTTTAGATATAATAAAGAAAAAGAGAAAAGAATATGAAAAAGAGAAAAGAAATATAGAAAAAATATTGAAAAATGAAAATGAGAAAAATAATGTTGAAAATAGTTGAAAAAAGAATAGAGGGAAAAATAGAAAAATATTATTAGTGTAGATGTAATATTTTTTAGAGTGTATTTTCTTCATGGAGCTTCATTTTAGGAATAGTTTTAGAAGTCCATTTATTAGGGGACTTTTTACATTTTTAGAGGTAGTTTTCTTGAAGTCCACTTGTTAGGGGACTGTTTTCCATTTGATTTTCCAGGATAGGATAGGATAGTATTTCCTAGGGGTTTATCTTTCAGTTCTCAATCATTGTAACCATTTTTCAGAATATTAATAAAACGAGATTTGAGCTGTGGTCCCGAAGTAGCCGAACTACAGCTGCTCTGATTTCTCGTACCAGACGAGAATATGTAGGCATAGGATGCGATATCCTAGTGAGCACACTAACAATTAACCTTTTGTTCTCTCGCTACTGTGCGATCGAGACCTTCCCGCTGACGACTGATGTTACCCTTTTTCTCTTGCCCGAGTGCATTTGAGACCAGACCGTAGTTTTTCCCATAGGTTCCCGTACCCTGTAAAACCAGTTTGATTTCTCACTGCTGTGTGAGAACACCCTGTTTAGCCGTAGTTAGCCTGAACTACGTAAGCTCTGATCTTCCATGCAGTGTGGAAGTACGTAGGCACAAGACGCGAGGTCTTGGCGAGCCAATTTCCCCGTAGTCCCGAACTATGTTGACTCTGACTTTCTCTCTTGAGAATACGTAGGCATAGAGTGCGACGCTCTATCGAGTCAATTCCCTTCCGTTTAGATTTAGCAGCCGTAGATAGATTGTTTTTGCATCCTTTAGACAACCCAAGCAAGCGTGGATCCCGTCGAGTACGACGCACGTGAGGGGTGCTAATACCTTCCCCTTGCGTAACCGACTCCCGAACCCAGGTTTTGGTTGCGATGACCATACCTTTCCCATTTTTTGCGAGGTTTACTTCGAGCGTTTCCTTTCCCTCCGTTGGGATAAATAACGCACGGTGGCGACTCTTCTGTTAGCCGGCGCCGATTTTCGCAGTAGCGACAGCTGGCGACTCTGCTGGGGACTGCGATAGTTCCCCATGCATGTGGGATCCAACGTCCCCTAAGAGAGTCAATCCTAGCGTTTGTTTGCTTGTCTATTGGGGTTTATTTATTGATATTATCTGTTGCTATTGTGCTATTGGGGTGTGACGGGTGTTCTATGATTGAGAGATAAGCCGGACCTGAGCTTGAGTGCACCTTAGACTTAGAGTAGAGATTAGTGGGCGCGTACCAGCTTTGCTTGTATTAGTGTCCCGCGAAATCTACACTCAGACGAGGTTCTTCTGGTTGGCCTCTTGTCCCACCCTTTGGGTGGCTCGGGTTGCTGGTTAGTTGGATTGTCGACTCTGGGAACCGATCATTTGGAAGTTAGCTAAGTGAGGCCTCTTCAGGATTTGATGATGCCACTCCTTCTGGGAATCGTATCGTCAGTCTTGAAAGTCTGTGACGCTGACGACCGCATAGGATGCCGTACCTTGACAGATATAGGTCCATACCTGTGAGTGGGAGGGTTTTTTTTGCAAGAAACCTTGACTTCTAACCTACCCGTTATTTTGGTCTTCTCTTCAGAGCGAACGTACTCCGTCAGCAGCGTAGCAGTATTCAGATTGTGTGGGGGCTGTGATCCCGTTGTTTGCTGCATCTTGCATATCATGTGCATAACAGTGTTGCATCATATTGCATATCATCCTCCAGTTAGCCAGAGTTCTGATCCAGCCTTTGTTTCCTGAAGGTGATTACCCGGAGTTTGGATTGAGCAGCTGTTGATTGTCAGAAGACCGACCTAGGGGTTGAGTAGACTTGAGCAGAATCGAGCATTGAAGTCAGCTGAAGATTATTGGTAGCTATGTCTGAAGGCAATTTCCAGTCCCCTAACACCTTGACGGGGTTCACTATGACGTCCAACCCTCTGTATGATTCTATGGAAGACTTCCCGCAAGCGAACAACGTTACTGCAGACCAAGTTGTGCAGCCTTCTGTTGAGAACCGAGATCGACATGAGCAGTTTGTTGCCCGAAATGAACGTCCTCCTCCCGTTAACAATCAAGGTGTTGTTTTCCCTGTGATGAATTACCGAAGAGATATTCTAATAGCCAGGACCGTAGATCCAAGAGCTCTGGAGACGGATAGAAAACTCCGAGCGTTGGAAGAGGGAATAAAAGCTTTGAAAATGAAAGATGCTGTTAACCTGAATGCTGCAGACATGTGTTTGGTTCCTGACCTGGTGTTGCCTTATAAGTTCAAAGTGCCGAAATTTGAGAAGTACACGGGAGATAGCTGTCCGAAGCAACATTTGATGATGTTCTGTCGAAGAATGACTTCGTTTGTGCGAGATGACAAATTGATGATCCATTGCTTTCAAGATAGTCTGACTGGGGCATCTTTGAGGTGGTATATGCAGCTAGAGAGAAATCAGATTCAGTCATGGATGGATTTAGCCAGAGCCTTTCTGAAGCAGTACGACTATAACCTAGACATAGCTCCCCATCGCATGCAGTTGCAAGAATTATCTCAAGAGAACAATGAACCTATCCGGAGGTATGCTCAGAGATGGAGAGAATTTGCTGCTAGAGTGCATCCACCGCTTTTAGACCGAGAGTTAACTAGCATGTTTGTAGATTCCCTACAAGATCCGTACTTCGAAAGATTGCTTGGACTTCCATTAAGTTTCTCTGACGTGGTAACATTAGGAGAACGCCTTGAGTATGCCATAAGAATCAGGAAAATTCAGATTACTTCAAACGATCAAGCGGGTGAAACTGAATATCCTTGTGACTATCAGAGTGAAGAAGGAGTTGTGATCAATGCAGTCATGCCAAAGGTTGAATATCCTCGAAGCGAACCAGTGAATTATGTTGGTTCTTCATCTTATCAGAGATTAGTACCTCCTGTGGCTTGTTATACTGAACAGACAGCCGTGCCTAGGGCACCATATCAGGAATCTTATGTCGCTTCCATTGCAAACCAGCGAACTCGTGGTCGAGGTTATCAGAATCAGCGTCAGAATCAGAATCGACCTCGCAACAATTTGGAACGAAGGAAAGCTCCTTCTCACCCAGTGCCTATGCCGTATAGCCAGCTGCTACCATCTTTGATCCAGAGTTCTTTGGTGGAACCTAAAGCTCTTAAGCCAGTTCCAGAACCTTACCCTCCTGGGTACAATCCCCACGTTCAGTGTGGTTACCATGGTGGCTCTCCAGGGCATTCGACGGAAGATTGTAAAGCGTTTCAGGCGAAAGTACAACAGTTGATCGACCAAGATCGCATTTCCTTTCGAGAAGGATTTCTGTTTGTTCATACCAACCGTTCAGCTGTCTAAGCTCGTAGACTCGGAAAGTATTCCCCAGCAAAAGCCAGTGGTTCAGACAGGCAGGCGCCTCAGCATTGGCAGTCCTCAGACTTTTATATCATTTGCATTTGTAGTTTTCCTTTCTGTTAGTTACTACTTGCTTTAAGCATTGTATGTTTCGAATGGTGATATTAATAAAGTGACTATGCATTCTTCTGAATTAATCATGTCGCTGTCGCTCATTTACTGCATTGCACTGACACTCGCATTTTATTCACTCCACTTTATCACTGTGACTAGCAAAGATTGGAGGGAGGATGACGAAATAAACTCATAACCAATGATCGTATGCTTTCAGATAAGACCTTACCGATGACGTACAAGGCATTGTTTCAATTCCCCAAACACTGGAGATATGAGGAGTTAGTCCCTTGTTAACCACTTCGAGCCAGGAAGTAGAAGTTTTTTCGGACTTTTAAACCCTCACATCTTAACCCGGGGCAGGGTAGGTGTCAGTTAGCTTGATTGAGCATTCAAGTCTTACAGAGGAATGTTGTTTTTCGAGGACCAATCACATCACATGTTTCCCCAGAGGTCGTACCTCATCAACCACAGTGGTTAAACCTCACCAATCAGGAGTGAGACAGTTATCATCCTTTCGGAGCAATCAAGACAACCAGTGTCACACGACTTTGTTCCAAAAAGAAAGAAAAAGAAAGCCCGCTAAGTAAAAAGAAGTAAAAGCTAGAAAGCTAATACTTAGGCAAAAATCAGGGCATCCCACTGGACTTCAAAAGAAAACTAAAAAAACGAAAAGAACTCAAAAGGAGTCAGTCCAGGCAAAAGTTAGGGAATCAAAAGAACGAAATAGAAAGGATATCAATAGAAAATTTTCCCCAGCGAGTCACAAAGTCGTGTACACAGACACCGAAAGCAAAAAGGAGTAACTGTCACTCCGAAAAGCCCTGTGAGTTCCTTAACTCTGGTTCTTACCATTCAACATACCTCTCGAAGAGGCGAGCGCTTGTGCCAGGTTAACTGAACTTTAGGATCGGAGATTATCACGTAGAAGGGGTGGGTACAAATCAAAATTTGAGCCAAATATCCTTTGTTTCATGAACCGTGAACCCGACCACGATACAACTCTTAAAAGACCTAATTGAGGTATGGTTTATTCTGAAAGTGCAATACGATAAGGTCGAGTAACCTGACTCCTTCTTGACTTGCTAGTCATTTCCTTGTTGTATTTTTCACTGACCACGTAAGCACCACGTTTGAACTTAGGTTCATTCGTCACTCAATCATGACATGTAAATGAGTGACAGCTCAAATTTTTTCAAAATCTGCATAACCACTGCATTAAGATTACCATTCGTGAATAGACAATTTTAATTGCAGGTTAGTAGTTGACATGAAAGAAATTCCAACAGGAAATCGTCAAGCAGGACTGAGTAATTCAGTAGTCTGAACCAGGATGGTGTATGTTGTGAAGACCTGTGAATCAGGGGCATTGACTTCCAGTGAGTTCGGAATTAGTTAGTCTGAGGACAATTCCCGAAGCTTCGGTTGATCATGGGCAGTATGTTTGAGAAGCAGTTGATCAGAAGTGAGTCTTCTCGAGAGCCAATCAAGGGCAATCATTCAGAGCGTGGAGAGTTGAAAGCAGGTACTTCGGTAGATAATCAGATCAGGTTAAGTCGCTAGAACACTCATTCAGGGGCAAGTCACCGCAGAGAATGTTGAAACCAACCGGGTTGATAGGGGTTTAATGGAGATGGAATTCTGTTGTCATACAGATACCGGGGCAAGTAATCTCGAGGTCGTCTCGTAGCGAGTTGTTCAGAGCGATATTCCCAAGAGTTAGATTGGGGCAAGTTGAGTGCACTGGGGGCAAGTTATTCAAGCCAGCCTGTTTATCCCCAGCAAGAGTTGAGTATCGGGGAATCGTGTCAATACCCTTATCAAAAACCTAAGAAAGAGCCGTGTTATCGGTGGATTGTTATCCTGCAGTTTAAATCTGTTACGTGTCAGAACTTCGTAACCGAGTCGTTTCCAAAGCCCAGGTCTCGCCTGGCAAACCGGTAACCAGTTCTCGTCTGGTCCATGCTTCCGTAAATACCAGTTCTCGCCTGGTACCTGTTTTCGTTTAACCCAGTTGTTGTATTGTCGATCTTTTTCCGTAAATACCAGTTCTCGCCTGGTACTGCCTTTCTTTTAACCAGTTATCGTATTGTCGATTTGCTTCCCGTAAACATCAGTTCTCGCCTGATGCATGTCAACTTCCAACCAGTTCTCGTCTGGTTGTTTTCTTTTCTTTAACCTATTGTTGTATCAGTTCTCGTCTGGTACATGTCAGCTTTCAGCCGGTTCTCGCCTGGTTGTCTTTTCTTAACCTATATCCAGTCAGCCCCGTTTGACGTTCAAAACATAATACAGTTGTCGTTCAAATTTCCTAATCTATTTTGCTATCAGTTCTCGCCTGGTAGTCTACCTTTGAATGCTAGTTCTCGTCTAGTATTTTCCATCTTGTTAATAACCCGTTTTATCTTTTAAACTAGAAAAACCAAAAAATGTGTAAATACCCGATACAGTAATATTGTCACGTTTCCCGATACGAAGCTCGACGGATACCAGTGCTCCGAGTAATGTTTGAATTCCTTGTGGATGTTGTTAAATCAGAATTGCTACTCTTTAGCAGATGAAAGTTGCGTATTATCCCCGGAAGAGTTGAGATTGTATTGCTATCCTGCATCAGAGTAGGATCAGGAGTATCCCCAGCAGATTAAGATTGATATCTTTGATAGTAGGGGCATTTCCAGCAGTGTGCTGCGCGCAATCAACCCCAGGTTGGGTCAATCCCCACAGAGCACAATCAGTTGCCAATGGTTTGAAGAGAGTATCCCCAAGCAGAGTTGTTCTTTCTTTCTACCCAAGCAGGGTTGCCTTTCCATTTCTCCAGCAAGACGGTTATTCCCAGCGGATTTGGTTTCCTTTTTCCAGCATTTATTTTGCTGAGATGATTCTGTGATATCAGGTTACCCTCAGTTGGAGTTGACGTCTACCTGTGGCATGTATTTTGCCAAGTGGTTGCAGACCTGGTGTTCTCTGGCAGCTCGAGCCTGCATTAGCATTTGCATATATCGTCATAGCATTCATACAAACATATAGCATTTCCAGGCCGTCTGGGCCTCGCATTTTCGAACAGAACGCATAGCATTTACATGTCATATAGGGCATGGCACCATTATCAGGCATACGCATTTCGAAACATGGACCAGGTTGGTTACCTCATTGGATTTCGAGCATGTTCCCTTGCAGAGTTGTTCGGTTAAGCTTCTCTTCTTCCCCCAGCGGAGTGATTCTTCATTTGGTTGTTACGTCAGCACTGAAAAAAAGATTGGCGTGTATCAGGTTTCTGAAGCTGCAGCCTGTTGACAGAATGGGTGCCGAGCAGTCGATTCAGAAGTTCCCCAGGAGAATTGTCCTCAAGTTCGCCGTGAACTGTGAGATGACAGGATTTGGTCCCATAAGAGAGATGGGAATCAAGTTGTTTGCTTTCTGAAGCATTATTCCAATACTTGTGGCATCGCACAGGTGATTGATGTTGAAAAGGAGAAGAAATTTTTATCAGATAATTGACCAGTTGTTGCCGTGACAACTGAACTTCAGTTCATTGGAGGCTATTCCTCAAACAGTTTTGCAGTATATTCCCGCGGTTGGCAAATTTCAGGGTTTCATTCGTATTCAACTGTCTTCTACCTTTGAATGTTTGAAGGCTGAGCGCTCTTTGCCCATTCAGGTCGAAGCCGCTTGAATAGGGGCAGCTGTTGCACCCTAAAATTTGACCAACCGGGTCCCGTATCTGGCTCGATGTTTCGACGCATGACCGCATTCGCATCCGCATATCGCATACAGTGCATTTTTCATTTGTTTTGGCTTTATCGGGATCACAGCCCTAGTCTCGCGTTTCAGGTGTTTTTTAATCAGTTTAGATAGGTAGAATAGTATTTTTGGGAATTCGTGCTATTCCGGGTGTTTTCAGCTCGTGCTGTTGTTTTTAGGGATATTTCGGTGCCCGTTTATTTTTACCGGCTATTTTGTTGCGCTCTTGCAGTGTTATTTGTCGTTCTGTGCAGTTTTTGTCCTTCGGGAATTATTAAGAATTTTCTGGATTTTATTAGACCTTATTAGATTCAATTAGGTTTTAAATTGGATTTAATTAGAGTTTAATTGGTTTAATTGAGTGGGTGTTAATTAGCTTTTATTGAGTCAGTCTTAATTGAGTCTGATAACCATCATTAGCAGTGTTTTCAGTTTCCATTAACCATTTTGTGTTTACTCACGTTAGTATTAATCCATTGCATTTGATCAATCAGCATTTAATTAGTCCGTTAATTTTCATTAAGCAAGTCATTAATGCCATTCAGCTTTTAGTCCATAGTTCAGTCTTAGCCAATTTCGTTGGGCCCAAGCCGGAAATAGTTCATGGAGGCCCAGTTCATTCTTCAGTCCAGGACACTTGTCCTATTTAGCCAATGCCACGCGTATCATTTAGGGGTGGCCACCTCATTCTTCTCAGTCGCTCACATCACGACACTTCATCCCCTTCGTCTCTCTCCTGATGCCACGCCACAACCCGCGTGTCTCCCCTTCGCTTCACCAGCCTCCACGTGCTCACTTCTCCCTCTCCCTCTGCATGCGTGGTGCCAAGTGGCCCTCGCCGAAATCCCTCTGCTGACCGGCATGCAGCACCGGTAACGGTCGCCGCCGGCAGCCGTAACCTCCTCCGACCACCGCAACAACCCACCGGAAAACTAAAACCACAAATCTTCATCTTTTTTCTTCACCGATCATCATCAATAATCGTTCGATCTTCATCATCATCACCTTCGTCTTACGATCCATAGAACATCCTCCAAGATTCATCTGTTTTGCTTCCAGAAACTCTAAACATTCATAGGATTCTCCAACCGATCAACATCATCCAAGATCAACATCCGTTCTTGAAGATCCTCCACCGTTCTAGATATTTTTGCCAGTTTTCGTAAGAATCTTGTAGGTGTTCTTCGCTTGTTCTTCATTGAGTTTTCAGAATCCATCATCAAGTTCATCGTATTTTCCAGAAGTTCTTGAAGAACATTCAAACTTCGTTAATCTGCATGCATCAGAAATTTCATAGATCTTCATCAAGGAGAGCAGCGAACCTATCTTCGCAACCTCTAGAAGTTTCCAAGATCCATCAGCTCGATCAACTTCTTCATCATCGACTGCCAGAACATTCACCAACCTGCGCACGATCTCGCACCTTCAATCAAATCTCCGAAAGCCTCCCTCAAGAACATTCACCAACCATCTGAGATCTCCATCGAATGTGAATGAGAAATCCACAACAACTCCATGGATCTTCGTCTCCACTTATTGTTTTCACAGTGTTTTTTTTATTTATTTCTTGTTGAGGATTACAATGGATCGGGTGGTTTTGAGTATGTTGAGAGATGAAACGAAGATTGCAAAGGAGAGAAATTTCAAGAGAGAGAACGAGAGAGCAAGAGGGAAACGGCACGAGAGGATGAACAGTGTTAGTGAAGAGGAAAGAATTAGGGTTCTGAAGTGGATGCGTTAGGCTGGATTTGGGCTTCTGAGGCCCAATTGTCTTGCAAATTACACTCCCCTTTCCTATTTCCCCCCCCCCCCTCCGTGTGTTCTTTGGTGAATATGGGCTGAGCCCAATACTTGTTTACTGGCGCACCCCCCAGTTCAACGCTGCACCCCCCTCTGTTTGTTTTTTGCAGCATTAGCTGTTGGGCTGGGCCCAGTTTTGTCTTATTTTTTGCTGGTGTAATCCCCTGCTATGATAATACCCACCCCCTGCTGTTTTTTTAGTTTAATTACCTTTGTAATATTTTATATTCATTTTTTTAGATATAATAAAGAAAAAGAGAAAAGAATATGAAAAAGAGAAAAGAAATATAGAAAAAATATTGAAAAATGAAAATGAGAAAAATAATGTTGAAAATAGTTGAAAAAAGAATAGAGGGAAAAATAGAAAAATATTATTAGTGTAAATGTAATATTTTTTAGAGTGTATTTTCTTCATGGAGCTTCATTTTAGGAATAGTTTTAGAAGTCCATTTATTAGGGGACTTTTTACATTTTTAGAGGTAGTTTTCTTGAAGTCCACTTGTTAGGGGACTGTTTTCCATTTGATTTTCCAGGATAGGATAGGATAGTATTTCCTAGGGGTTTATCTTTCAGTTCTCAATCATTGTAACCATTTTTCAGAATATTAATAAAACGAGATTTGAGCTGTGGTCCCGAAGTAGCCGAACTATAGCTGCTCTGATTTCTCGTACCAGACGAGAATATGTAGGCATAGGATGCGATATCCTAGCGAGCACACTAACAATTAACCTTTTGTTCTCTCGCTGCTGTGCGATCGAGACCTTCCCGCTGACGACTGATGTTACCCTTTTTCTCTTGCCCGAGTGCATTTGAGACCAGACCGTAGTTTTTCCCATAGGTTCCCGTACCCTGTAAAACCAGTTTGATTTCTCACTGCTGTGTGAGAACACCCTGTTTAGCCGTAGTTAGCCTGAACTACGTAAGCTCTGATCTTCCATGTAGTGTGGAAGTACGTAGGCACAAGACGCGAGGTCTTGGCGAGCCAATTTTCCCGTAGTCCCGAACTACGTTGACTCTGACTTTCTCTCTTGAGAATACGTAGGCATAGAGTGCGACGCTCTATCGAGTCAATTCCCTTCCGTTTAGATTTAGCAGCCGTAGATAGATTGTTTTTGCATCCTTTAGACAACCCAAGCAAGCGTGGATCTCGTCGAGTACGACGGACGTGAGGGGTGCTAATACCTTCCCCTTGCGTAACCGACTCCCGAACCCAGGTTTTGGTTGCGATGACCATACCTTTCCTGTTTTTTGTGAGGTTTACTTCGAGCGTTTCCTTTCCCTCCGTTGGGATAAATAACGCACGGTGGCGACTCTTTTGTCAGCCGGCGCCGATTTTCGCAGTAGCGACAGTCAGGCGACATTTTCTTCTTTGGCGTAGATAACGATCTTTTCCCATAACTTCCCCGTAATTTTGTAGAGAAGAAGTCTTGGCTTAAGAGCCGGAATTGCTGTTGGACGCATCTGACTTGATCAAAGAGAAAAGCAAATGTCCACAACTTTGGGAACTGTGTAATATCATCAGATTACCTCTAGAACTTTTTCAATCATTTTGTCAAATCGTGTTTCCCTTTTTTAAAAAAACAAAAATTTCAATTTTTTTCAAAGCACCTTGCTTTCATGAAAATTTTATTAACAAATAAGTGAAATTGCATAACAAAAACAGAGGATCATAACAACGACTTGGCCAAAAACTGATCTTATTGATAGACAAGAACTTTACAAAGGGAAAAGCCTTGGGAACTTTATGAGTTTGAAAAATGGCAAACAGAAAAGGTTACAGAATCCCATAATAATCCGGTCCTTTTAACTGTTGGTTCACTTGCTTCGCTACTTCTGACGAGAATGACAGGCGTTGACCTTTCTTCTGATATTTTGCACAAGACCCTGCCCCGATGTCTGCCAGCTTTCAAACATTGGGCTTTCATCTTGTTGAAGCGCTGAAATCTCCTTTCTAGGTCTTCTGTTTCAGGCATAGTATTTTCTCACTGCGTCTGAGTTGATGGGATATTTGAGTTGTTCGCCATCCATAGTTTCGAGAATTAGAGATCCTCCAGAGAAAACAGTCTTTACAATGAAAGGGCCGTCATAGTTGGGCATCCACTTGCCGCACATATCCTTTTGAGTTGACAGGATTTTTCTAAGCACAAGCTCTCCTTCCCTATACTCTTTGGGACGAACCTTTTTGTTGAACACTCTGATCATCCTTTGTTGATAGATTTGAATGTGACACATGGCCGTCATTCTTTTTTCGTCAATGAGGTTCAACGAGTCGAATCTTTCTTTTATCCATTCGTCTTCATCGAGCTTTGCTTCTGTCAAGATCTTTAAGGAAGGTATTTTAACTTCAATGAGTAGCACAACGTCCATCCCATACACTAAGGAAAAGAGGGTTGCCCCTGTCGAAGTGCGAACTGATGTTCGGTATCCGTGCAAAGCAAATGGTAGCATCTCATGCCAATCTTTGTAAGTTACGACCATCTTTTGTATTATCTTTTTGATGTTTTTGTTTGCAGCTTCAACTGCGCCATTCATCTTGGGTCTGTAAGGAGACGAATTGTGATGTTTGATCTTGAAATCGTCATAGAGTTCCTTCATCGTTTTGTTGTTCAGATTCGACCCATTGTCAGTGATGATCTGGTTGGGGATGCCATATCGACAGATGATCTCCTTTTTGATGAAGTGAGCAACCACTTGCTTTGTCACGTTCGCATACGACGCTGCTTCTACCCATTTGGTGAAGTAATCAATTGCGACAAGGATGAAGCGATGGCCGTTGGAAGCTTTTGGCTCTATTGCTCCGATCATATCTATGCCCCACATTGCAAAAGGCCAAGGTGATGTCATCACATTGAGAGGATATGGAGGGACATGCACTTTATCAGCATAAACCTGACATTTATGACACTTTCGAGCGAAGAGTATGCAGTCTATCTCCAAAGTTAACCAGAAGTAGCCTGCTCTTAAGATTTTCTTAGCCATGGCGTGACCGTTGGCATGGGTGCCGAAGGTTCCTTCGTGTACTTCAGTCATTATGAGATTCGCCTCGTTTTCATCGACACATCGTAGCAAAACCATGTCATGATTTCCTTTGTACAAGGTACCATTGCTGATGAAGAATTTGGATGACAATCTTCGTATTGCTCTTTTGTCAATTGTGGACGCGTCAGCGGGATACTCTTGATTTTGGAGAAAATTCTTGATATCGTGAAACCACAGCTTCTCATCAGATTCTTCATCTATGGACATGACGTATGCGGGTACTGTCCGTCTTTCGATGCAGATCAGAGGTGCCTCGTTGACAACTTGGACCTTCCACAATGATGCCATCATGGCTAGCGCATCGACAATGTGATTTTCTGCTCTTGGTACGTGCTTGAAGGTAATTTCATCAAAATATTCATCCATCTCCAAGATACGAGTCTTGTAAGGGATCAACTTTTCATCCCTGGTTTCCCATTCTCCTTTGAGTTGGTAGATCACTAAAGCAGAATCACCAATTACTTCCAAGATTTTGATGCGAAGATCGATGGCAGCTTCCAACCCTAATATGCAGGCTTCATACTCGGCTATGTTGTTTGTACATGAGAAACAAAGTCGGGCTGTGATGGCAGTGTATCCTCCCGTTGGATTTTTCAGAACAGCTCTGACACCATGTCCGTTCTTGTTTGACGCTTCGTCGAACATCATTTCCCAGCGGGATCCAGGCTCGGGACCTTCTTCTGGACCAGGTTCTGGTTTTGTGCGCTGAATATACATCACATCTTCATCAAGAAAATCAAATTTGAGTGGTTGATAATCCTCCATAGGATGCTCTGTGAGGTGTTCTGACAAGACACTTCCTTTGATAGATTTTTGAGCAACATACTGAATGTCGTACTCTGACAAGAGCATATGCCATCGGGCTAACCTTCCTGTTTGAGCTGGCTTCTCAAAGATGTACTTGATGGGGTCCATCTTAGAAATCAACATTGTGGTGTGACAAATCATGTACTGCCTCAGACGCTTGGCGGCCCATGCTAACGCACAACAGGCTTTTTCCAGGGGAGAGTAACGACTCTCGCAATCAGTGAACTTCTTGCTTAGATAATAGATTGCATGTTCTTTCTTTCCTGACTCATCAGTCTAACCTAAAACACAACCCATTGAATCTTCTAGTACTGTCATATACATGAACAAAGGTCTTCTGGGTACAAGAGTAATCAGCACCGGAGGTTCTTGTAAGTACTGTTTGATTTTCTCAAATGCGGCCTGGCAGTTTTCATTCCATACTACTGTCTGATCTTTTCGTAACAACTTGAAGATCGGCGTGCAAGTAGGAGTAAGATTGGAGATGAATCTGGAAATGTAATTCAGACGTCCAAGGAAGCCTTTGACTTGTTTATCAGTTTTGGGAGCAGGCATCTCCTGAATTGCCTTAACCTTGTCGGGGTCTACTTCGATTCCTCGTTGACTAATGATGAAACCAAGTAATTTTCCTGAGCAAACTCCGAAGGTACATTTTGCTGGATTTAACCTTAGTTGATACTTTCGAAGTCTCTCGAATAGCTTCAGCAGATGATCCAAGTGGTCATCTTCACTTTGGGATTTTGCGATCATATCATCCACGTATACTTCGATTTCTTTGTGCATCATATCATGAAAGAGTGTGACCATAGCTCTTTGATACATTGCCCCTGCGTTCTTCAAACCAAAAGGCATGACCTTATAACAATAGGTGCCCCAAGGTGTGATGAAGGTTGTTTTCTCCATGTCATTTGGATCCATTTTTATCTGGTTATAACCAGAAAATCCGTCCATGAATGAGAATACTGCGAAGCTTGCGGTATTATCCACCAAAGTATCAATGTGTGGTAGAGGGAAGTCGTCCTTCGGACTTGCTTTGTTTAAATCCCTGTAGTCGACGCACATCCTGACCTTGCCATCCTTCTTTGGGACTGGTACGATGTTTGCCACCCATCTGGATACTTGGATACTGCTAAAAAGCCGACATCGATTTGCTTTTTGACCTCATCTCGGATTTTAAGAGCCATGTCGAGTCTTGACCTGCGAAGCTTTTGTTTGACCGGAGGACATTCTGGCTTTAAGGGGAGCTTGTGCATGACAATGTCAACCCTGGCATGTCTTGGTAATACCAAGCAAATACGTCGATAAAATCTCTGAGGATTGCTATCAGCTTGTCTTTGGTCTCTGGCCTTAATGATGCCCCGATCTTGACTTCTCTTTTTTCTTCTTCTGACCCAAAGTTGATGACTTCAGTCTGCTCTTTGTGGGGTTGGAGATAAACATCTTCGTATTCATCCATTCTCTTCAACTCTTCGGGGACTTCTAACTCTTCATCATTCTCTTCTTCAGCTTGAAAGACAGATGAACTGCTAGTAGAAGGAGCTGAAGGATCATAGGATTCTGTGGTTGATGGAGGTATTCTGCATGTTTTATTTTGGAACAATTAGGCACACACACAGACATGCAGATGAAGGGTTGTTTTTATTTTATTTTTCAAAAAAAATTGCCATTTTTCTTTTAACAAAAAGTGTGAGAATGATGCGTGAAATAATAAGCAAGAGTTTTAACAAAAACACTTCTTCATTAATGATTTTCAAATTTGCAAAGTGGCCAAATACAAAATAATTTGCAGGCCTTGGGCAAGACCAGGAATTTTTTAAAGAAAAAACACAAAGCTAACAAGCAGAGTGAACTACTCTAAAGGTAAAAAGATGGGAACTTCCACAGCCTCCCAATTGCGCAACGCTGCTCCTCCTCTAGTTATTAGATGATCCAGATTACCATCTTTATCTTCAGCAATAATGGCATTGACTTGCACGCCGCCACTAGTGAATATCTCATTCAAAGACTTCTTTTTCATGGTGCTTTCTTCTGGCTCGCCTTCTAGAGTTGGTTTGTAACCCAACCCTTGTCGATCATTTTTGGCTCGAGCATTGACTTCGATGACCTCTCCCCATCCCAATGAGATTCCAGCTTTCAGTGCTGCTTTAATACTTTGAGCAGAGGTAAATGATGGCCCACGGGTTATGTCCGATTCATCAACTAGAACAGCGTGAGCTATTTCTAGTGCTTAGAAGGCCGTCTCGAGGGAATCTTCATCAGCCTCAATATACCGGAATGATGACAAGTTGCTTACCATTAAGTCTTCTTCTCCATGGATAATGACCAACTGGTCATCCACAACAAACTTCATTTTTTGGTGAAGGGTAGAAGTGACAACGCCAGCTGTGTGAATCCATGGTCTTCCCAGTAGACAACTGTAAACCGGATTAATGTCCATCACTTGGAAGGTGACTTCGAAGATTTATGGTCCAATCAGGATGGGAAGATCAACTTCTCCTATCACGGCTCTCCTGGATCCGTCAAATGCCTTGACTATGAGAGAAGTTGGTCTCATGGTAGCACCTTGATATGCCAGCTTGGCCAAAGTCCTTTTAGGCATTACGTTGAGTGTTGATCCTGTGTCAACAAGCACTCGAGACATTGTATCCTCTTCATATTTGACTGACACATGTAGAACACGATTGTGCTTACGCTTCTCAACTGTCAGATTGTTATCGTCAAAGCTCAATGTGTTGTAGGCAGTGATATTTGCTATAATGGAGTCAAACTGCCCCACTGTAATATCTTTAGTAACGTGGGCTTGCGTCAGGATTTTGAGCAACGCCTGGCGGTGTGCCGGAGAGCTTAAAAGCAAAGCCATGACCGAGATCTTAGAGGGTGTTTGATTTAGTTGGTCCACCACCCTATAATCACTTCGTCTGATGATTCTTAAGAATTCTTCTTCATCGTTCTTGAGACTTTCTTTCCCTTTAATTAAAGGTTCTGTAGTGGTGACTGCCTCAGGCACGGGCTTCTGAGGAGCAGAAGCTTTTTGAACAGAAACTGCTGGTGGAGGAGCGACATTGTATGCTCGAGGTTGGTAGATGCGACCACTCCGGGTCATTTTGCTTCCACCGGCAATGTTGGCCATATTTACGGGTTTCTTTTCTTTGAAAATCCCTTCGCACCATGAATAATCTTGTTTTGGTGTCACGGCTCTTGGGTGAGGCTTGGATCCTCCCCTCGGCTCAAACCTGGTCTGTCCCCTCCCGAATTTCGGGGGTGCATCGTCACAGAATACTGGCCGGACATTTTTGTAGTTTTTGCTAATGTTATCATCTCTAAATACAACTCTTTTGTTGGGCTCTCCTGGTATGTTAAACATAGGTTTTATAACTGCCACATCTTCTTCCTTTTTCCGGTGAGTGATTTCTATCATTCCATGTTCAATCATTGCCCTAATGTCTTTTTTCATAGCGTCACAACCCTCGGGATTCAGCATGCATTCTTTGCAATCTTCGTGAGATGTCTTAAGCGACCATGCCTGAGCAAGGCGTTTGTGTAGGTCTGCTAATGGCACTTTGATCTCACCAATAGTGGTAACTTTCTTGTCTTCTGACCCCTCCCCTTCTTCAGTAATGGCGTTGACTCCACCATGATTTGGCAGAGGGTTGCTCTTTATGTTGGGATGGTTATCTTCGAAGGATAGAATTCTTTTTTCAATTAGTTCAAGAACTAAATGTTGGAGGACGAAACAACCTTCGAGATCGTGGCTTGGAGCATTCTCGTGAAATGGGCAGCGAGCATTTGCATTGTAATAGAACGGGAGTGGATTAGGTGGAGCACCTAATTTTCTTGTTTTGACCAGCCCTCTTTCTATTAACATGGGAAATAGGTAGGTGTAGCTCATTGGAATAGGCTGTATCTTTGGCCTGTTTGCTTGATAATTTGCCCTCGGAGCTCTGTTATGAGGTTGTTGACCCTGCGGCTGCTGGTATTGTTGTTGATTATTGGCATGATATTGATGTTGGTATCCAGGATGATACTGGTGCTGATTGCTGGATGCCCCAGGCTGGGGACCATGCTGTGATGAAGGTTGAAAAACCGGGGTCACTGCTGCCACATATGATGGTTGGTACTGTTGGCGATGGCTTCGGGAGTTTTGTGCTTTCTTCCCATATGTGATTGCACTTACCTCTCTCTCTTTCTTTTTGTGGAAATTGCTGACTGACTTCTTTGTTGTGCTGGCGCTTGAGGTTATATTTGGAGTGGTCACTTTTCCACTCTTTAAACCTGCTTCCACTTTGACCCCCACTGCCACAATATCAGAGAAATTTGTTGTAACACTGCTGATCAAACGTTCATAGAATTCTGGTCGAACTGTATCCACAAACCAATATGCCAATTCCTTTTCAGTAAGGGGAGGCTCTACTTGTGCGGCGGTTCCGCGCCATCTTTACGCATACTTCTTAAAGGTTTCAGTATTTTTCTGCGTCATGCTGAGAAGCTGACGGCGGTCGGGAGCTAAGTCCATGTTGTACTTGTACTGTTGAATAAAAGCATCTGAAAGGTCTTGGAAATTGTGGATCTTCACTTGATCTAAACTGAGATACCACTTGGCTGAAGCTCCTTTAAGACTATCTTGGAAACAGTGTATTAATAGTTTGTCATTTTCAATATGCGGAGCCATCCGCCTACAGTACATGATTAGGTGCACTTTAGGACAAGTGGTCCCCTCATATTTGTCGAATACCGACATTTTGACTTTCTAAGGAAATACTAATCCAGATACCAGGCATAGGTCCTTGGCATCAGATCCAAAGACATGGCTTCCTTCAATGGCCCTCATCCTCTTGGCCATGATGTCCATCTCCACTCTTAATTTTTCGTGTTTTTCGTCCTCGGCTTCAGATCCGTCGGGTATATCAAAGATTGGCTGTTGATTGGCGAACACTGGTCGCACTGTGGTAGGTCCACCCGCTTGAGTGAAAATAGGGTTTCTAATTGTTGAGTCGAACAGGGGATTGAGACTCGAAGATTGCATATTGTTGAATGGTGGCACAAAATCCCAAAACATGCTGTAGGGAAACTCTGCTGAAGTAACAGGAGCTACTGTGACATTGGCTGCTGCGGTGGCAACTTCGGAGATCACTGTAGGTTGCGTGTCCATCTTTGCTTTGATTATGTTGAGGACTTCCATGATCTGGCTGACGTCTCCTTTCATCCCTTCAATGTCATTATCCATTTGATCAAACCTCTGGCCATTATCTGCCATCTTCTTTTGAGCTTAGGACCGTGTGTTGTATCCGTGAGTACTCAGCGTGACTCCTTCTCTCTTTCTCTCTGAACAAGAACAAAGGATGAGCTGCGGAACCCAGATGCAAGACCGATGCAGGAGGACATGTGAATGCAAATGCAAATGCAGATGCATAAACCATTCAAGGAAACCCAATTTTTTTTGTTTACAGACAAAAAGTTAGAACAACATGTAACGACATGCTTAAAAAGCATTTTTCATTTGATAGCTGAAAATCTATTACAATAGAGGGGCCCTTGCTAGAAAGCAAGACCTTTCTTACAAGAAAATGAAAGTAAATGCAACAATAAGGATTTCAATCCTTTTTAGGGAAAGCAGGGAAATGGTGAAACAAAGATCAATCTAACAATATGATCCTTCTCCTTCTTGGACACTGACATGAACTTGGTCCTGCGGATAATCTCCCGCAGGTCTTCGTTCTCTCTTTGTGCTGTGATCAAAGTGTATTTTAGCTCTTCCCTAGTTGCGGGGACCTCAGGCTCCATGGTTATCTCATAGTCATGAGTGTAGAACATGGTTAAGGCAATTTCTTTTTACCATAGCAGGTACCTCCTGGTGGTTAAACAGCTTGCATTCTCCATTGGAGTTAGGCCGAAGAGGTGTGGATCTCTTTGAGCATACTGAGCATTAGCTTTTAGTTCTCGGTTGCGACCAGTTTCGCAGAACCAAGGCCTCAACAGTTCTGGTTCAGGCTCTGGTCCGGTAGGATACCCATGTTGACGCCGGACGAGGACAGGATTATAGGTGATCACCCCTTCTATCCCAATGAGAGGCACATTGGGGAAATCTCCGTAACTAGGAATCATGACTTGGTCACCAAGGCTGGTGTCATACCATGTGATGTCATGGTGTCTAAGAGTGACGAGTTTAGAAACCCATGCGTTTTTGGTAGAAAGCCTCCAAAGGATATGAGTCCTTGGCAAATAGGAAGTAAACCATCGGTCGAGTAGTGCAAGACAACATGAGAATTGCCCACGATCATACAAGATGAAACGGTGGATGACCACATAAGTGTCAGCCAGTATCACGTTGACCGGATTTTTGATGATGAAGAGGCGGATCGCCTCTTCGCTGATGAATTCATAACTGCTTGGAAAAAGATACAACCTATATATCAGTAATGCCAGAATCGCCTCAAAAATGCCCAGGTTTCTGCTTTCATAATGATACTCAGCCATCTCCATTAGAGGTCTGGCATCCATTCCGTACCACCCCCCTTTTGCTCTCATCGGTGGTAAATCCTCCAGCTTGATATGTAGGGCTTTAGCCAAGTCCCTCTTCTTTGGTTTTCCATAAGGGAGCGTAAAAGTCCATGGAATCTTTAAATAATCAGTATATTCCTCGATGGTTGGGAGTAACTGAAAGTCTGGAAATACGAAGCAGTGGTAGGTTGCATCATAGAATTCAACTAGAGATTGCAGCATGGGCTCGTTAATCGAAGCAATTATCAACGGCAATAGGTCCCCATATTTGACTATGAAAGCAGCGGGATTTCGGACAAGTCTAGTTAACATCCTTAGACGGCCCAATCTCAGATCCGGAATCGGAAGCATGTCTCTTCTTACCATGTTGTTGTCTGCAAAAAGAAAAAAATGAATTTCCTTGAATGGTTAGAAGAAGTGCAAATGCAAATGCAAATGATGTCATGGAACTCAGACATTTACGAACATCAGAAGTCGCCATTTCATTGATTAATAAAACGGATTACAAAACATTGTTTCCCCTTACAAGAGTTTTAAACAACAACTAAATGAATCCTATCAAGGTTCCCCTAGCAGCCTTAAGTTGAGCTTCTCGATCTTTCTTTCCATCTGAGTTTTCTCAAAGATGAGTCTGTCCATAATTATCTTCCATGGATTAGACTGAGGCTCATAAGGTTCTTCTAGTGCTTTCCTCTTCTTACAAGAGAGGATTTCTTCGTCTTTCAACTGGAGTTGTTTCTGGAGCTCCGCATTTTCTTCGACGACTATTTGATACTTGTGCTTCCAAGCTTCTTCAGTTTGTTGTGCTTTGACCAAAGCAATCTTCAACTTTTCTTCTTCAGACATGAAGACCAACATGCGTTCTTCCTTCAAGACCATAGGCTCTTGCTTAGGATAAGGCATCCTTAGTGTAATGGCTCTTTTTCGAACCCATTGAAGTTAAGGTTCCAAAGAGACACAGTTGAGTCTTCCAAGATCCTTCTTCCCTTTTTTGTGTAGATGCTTCCAAGCTTCTAGAATCTTCCCTTTTAGTCTTTGACTATCTTCTCCCTCTTTGAAGAAAATATTTTCCACTTGAACACTATTGGGTTTGTCTTTTAATGGGTATCCCAATTGTCGGCGGGCGAGTATTGGATTATAACTGATTCCTCCATTAGCACTGAGAAGAGGTACATTGCCAAAATCCCCACAATTGTCGATGGTCATTATCCCATCATAGTCACGACTATACCAATCAATATCGGAGTGGGTAAGAGCCATGATCTTTTGCGACCACCATCCTTTCTTTGGATCCCAAAAAGCGTTGGCTTTGGGCAAGTGTGAAGTGAACCACTTGTATAACAAAGGAGCACAACAAGTGAGCATCCCTCCATTATGGAAATTCCTCAGATGAACAGAATGGTATGCGTCTGCTAACAAGGTAGGCACAAGATTCTTCTTCAAGAAAATTTTGATGGCATTGAGGTCCACAAAATTCTCAAAGCTCGGGAACAAGAAGATACCATAGATGAGTAAGGCAAGGATAGCCTCGAATGCATCCATGCTTAAATGATTTGTATAATACTGAGCTTTCTCAACCAAGAATTCTGCTTTTAAACCAAAAACTCCTCCTTTTGTAATCAGATTCTTTTTTATATCAACCACCCCCAAACGTGTAGCCTTGGCGATATCTTGTTCTTTAGGGTCCTTCTCCACAATTGGAAAAGGAGAATCTTCAAGAATGGGCAATCCAATCAACTGAGAATACTCTTCTAGTGTGGGCACTAGCTGATAATCAGGGAATGTGAAACAGTGGTAAAGCGGATCATAAAACTGGAGAAGAGTAGAAAGTAGTCCACTATCCATCTTTATCTTCAAGAGTAGCAACAGCTTCCCATACCGGCTTTGAAATCCCTCTGGATCTGTCACTAAGGTGCTCAACCTTTTCAAGTCGTCTAGGTTAAGACTCTTGTAAGTGTACTTCAAAGTTTTCTTTCTTTCACTGTTCATGACAACCTCTGATGTTTACAAACAACAAAGTCTGAGTTCCATGAAATCATGTGATGATATGATTATATGATGATATGATGATATGAATGCAAGATGCACAAACATAAGCAAATGCATATGCATACAACACAAGCTTAGGTTTAAGGATGAGTCCAAGGGTCTACCCATCCCCAAAAATTGTACTTTGGATTGATTGTACCTGCCGAACGGGTTCTATAAAGTTCCCAGAGTCATCAATCCATCTTTCGGATATTATTAATTTCCCAAATCACTTGGTAATTGATAATATTCTCAAGAGAATCTCGTCTGACTGTAGTATCGCGTATCATCTATTTCGGAAATACTTCCTTATAGCCATCGCACTACGTCCTAATAAGGCCAAAGTGGGGTAAAGTGTACTCTAAAAGTCCACAGTGTCATGGGCTCCTTCATTGAAAGTAGAATTATTTTCATGAATACTCGATCAACAATACTAAAACTTTCAAGAGGGCCTACACTGAGCGGTGGTTTCTCAAGTTAGCTTGGTCGGGAATCAACTCCCTATAAGCCTTCTTGAATATACCACCATCCTATCATAAGTGCATTCGAGTCCGGGTATAGGACCGTCTCACCACTCAAAGCACCCAATACCCCACAATTAAACCAATATATTGACAAATATACATGTTAAGAAAATATTTACAAATATAGCATGCAATTTAAACAAAATAGGCTAAACCCTCAAGTTAAGTATAGCATCCCCAGTGAAGTCGCCATTTCTGTTGCGGTGAGAATCGTGATACCAAGCTATTAATTAACTTGAATCTTTAATTCTTAGATTACAACCAGACTTTAATTTATCCAAAGGAAAGGTCTAAAGAAAGAAAAACCCTTTTCGCGGTGTAACAACAACCCTAAGAGATTCGGGGACCGGGGGTTGGTTATGCATAGGGTAGGTATTTCACATTCTAAACATCTATAGTACTCTGCAGGAACCTTTTGTTTGTTTGCATGCTAATTTTTATAAATATTTGCTAAGATTTAGGGTTGGGTAAAAGGTGTAGGTAAAACCCTAAAGAGAATTTCTAAGTTTGCTCGCAAAGACATCGCGTCCTCTGGCTACGTATCCTAACTAGGATAGAATCAGAGCAATCGTAGTTCACCTCACTAGGGTTGAAGAACACTTGATTATGATCAAGGTTCAAAGGGGAAAAAACATATCCATTCTTGTTTAGAGTTTAAGACAACTCTCTAAATCTATGTTATAACACTCAAAAGGGAAGTAAGCAATCATTGCTATGATTCTTACATAGAGTTTACAAACTCTATCCTAGGGTTATAGTTGAAGAACACTCCTAGTGAAGGTGGGTCTTTTAGACTTAAGGCAAAGTCTAAGGCTTATACTAATGTTCAAGATGACTTCACAAAGTCAAGGAAGGGTAATGAGCTATCCAATGACACAAGGGTTAAGGGAGAGGCTTTTCCTTTGGAAGGAAAGAGAGAGAGAGACAACTTGGATGTGAACTAAAAAGTTCCATCACTTGGGGAAAGAAGCACTTAACAAAGCAATAAACAAATGAGCAAGATGAAATAAGATTAAGACAAGTAAGCATGCAAATTACAATAAGCATATACTTCAAATGATATCAATGGTTACAACCAATAGTCAAACATCTTAACAAAGATTTAGGGCATATCTTAACAAAGATTGAAGCATGATAAAGGTAACAACCATATGAACAAATCATAATTTGAAAGTAAGCATATCATAAGTTCAAAACATAGCAAATGTAACAACATAATGCATAGATGATAATTGAACATAAATCAGTTTAAACCTCATAATTTAGGAGGAAAAAATGAGACAAGATTATGGTGACAACCTAAGGGGAGTGCCCTAGCATGTTAACTAACAAGGGGAATAAACATCTCACAAGAAATTCAAACATGCTCAAAGGAATTCAACAGCAAGTAGGATCACAATCACAATAAAGAAGTAAATTTCCACATGGGAAAAATATACCACAAATTATGACAACAAGTAATATTTTCATATCATATAAAAATAGACATTATAACAAACACAATGCAAAAAGAATGGGCAAAAAAGGATGAAAAATGAGAGAGTTGTGATTATTTGAAATTCATAAGTTTTAATGAGCAACACAAAAATCAATAAGTGAAAATTAGAAGAAAATGCAAGGTGTGGGAGTTGAACCCACGCCCTCCAGCTTGCACATGCACGCACAGAAAAAAGGAAAAAGAATAAAAGGGTTGGTCCTCCTCAGGGATCGAACCCAGGTTCAGGCAATGATAGGTGTGTTTATGGGCAAGGCTTCTACCACTGGGGTGGCTATACATACGTTGATATAGCCACCCCCATAAATATATATGGCGTGGTGTGGTAAATGGCTGGGCACAAAATGAAGCAAAACAAGGCAATTCCACAAATACGTTTTGATATCAAACTCACTCATTTCTCAACCAAATCAAGCAAACCATAGATCAATTTTGGGTGTTTTTAAACAAGGAAGAGGATGGTCCAGGTAGAATTTTGAAAACATGCCTTGAAATTAAAACACGATAGTAGTTGCTATTTGGATGAAAAAATGCATTTATGAAGCAAATGAACAAACCAATCATGCTATGGTCAGAGAAAGGGCTCAAACACAATTCAAATATCCTATATATCATGTTCATGCATCCAAACAAACTATTTATGAGTTGAAGATCCAATTGTCATGTGAAAATGAGATGAAAATTAAGACATGGCAAGTGAGATAGTGAGTTTATGAAACAGGCCAATTTGGAGTGAAGAAACCATACATACATGCTCAACACAACATATAGAATGTGTCTAAACCATAAGGAAGTTCACAAACCAAATGAATTTTAAAAACCTATGACAGCTGCAATTTTAGGGAGTGAAGTGCATTTTCACAACCACAACTCCAATCATTCATGTTTAAAACCAATAGAAAGTCTTCACACACTCCAAATACAACAAACACGAAGTTTCAAAACCGATGAAGTCCAAAATCCAACTTGAAAACAAAAATGACTTGTGCTTTGAAGTTCATGAAATAACTTTAGAAAAACAGTTTCTAAACAGTTTGAGCAGATGCACATCAAACAATCACTTATGATTTGAACAACATGAATTGAATATCAAAAGACTCCTTAATCAAACTCACAACTGGTCTTGATAGCAGTACCACACCAAAATCAAAAAAAAAACCTGTCACTTGAATGAGGGCTGACAAACTTGCAACTAATCCTAAACAGGTCAATGACACCAATGTAACTTAGCATGATAAATGCCTACACCAAACACTTAAAAAACCAACTCTAATGTAAGTTTACTAACTTAGGGCAATAGGCAGCATAAGGGGCACAAATGTTTTCAAAACAGTTTGACAATCAATGGTATGCAAGCAAAGTTCAAATGCAAGAAAAGGAGCTCTCATGGACAAACAAACTCATATACACATCACAAATATAGAGCAAAATGAGTTATCATTCTGAGATTGACCAATATGCAAGTAATCATGATTTGGTATATGTTCTTGACAATTTTGGCTCCAAAGGCAATTAAGTGGTGAAATGCAAATATAGGTAAACTCAGGCCAAACCAAACATGTGTACATCTTAGAACCAAGCAAGTGAGTGAGTTACAACTCTAAAATTATGTATACACACAGAAAAAACAAACTTAAGCATGTTGTGGCAGTTTTAGTGTAGAAATGTGTTTGGACTGTGAAATGTGAGAATAAACCAAGACAACACAAGTGATCAATGCACACACACCACAAATGTCAATATGAAAGTGTTTTGAGTTCATGGAAGAACTTGTGTCAAGTGGTGTGAAAATTGATGTATTGGTGCAAAAGTTGGAAAAAATCTGCCTAGGCAAGATATTCACCACAACAGGGCAACTTTAAGGCAAAGATGTATTTCATGAAAAAGAGGTCATATACACATGATGATGATGCTAACAGATGAGGTGCAAATCAAAAAATAAGTGAGACCTTTTCCAAAACAGAACTTAGCATTTTGAAGCTTATGTCATACAAGAACACCAATTTGAACATACAATAAGCCAAAACCATGACAGTTGGAGGAAATGAGATTATGCACAAGTTTTGAATGGATATGCTAAAGATTTAATGCACACAAATCATGTAAACAAAGCTTGAAACAGAAAATGACTTATTGACCTCATGGTATTTTGAATAATGCAACAGTTTGAAGCATGATATATCAAATAGAACCTTAAACAGATTCTGTGTATAACAACAACATACACATTCTTGAAATGGATAGGCAAATGAGTTCACAACTTCAAGTTAGGCAAAAACTCATTAAATCAAAGAATGACATATTGAATCAAATTGGACAGCAAAACCAAGCATGAAAATATCATAATGAAAACAAAAAGCCACATTGATTCACACATGATCAAGGGCAAGGGGGAATCTATGAGCAACTTACAAGTCATCTACCTATCCTAATAGTGATCCAGATTTATAGTTCTAGGGTAAGCATACTACTTTTTCATGTTTGGATCCTAAAACCACCAAATGACCAAAAACTCACTAACAAGCCTAAACATGATAATAAGGCACAAACTTACAATCTAACATCCACATATCATTTACAAATGATAAAAAATTTGACAAAACAAGAATTATGAACATAAAACTAGGATTCTTGACAAAGGAAGCCTAATAGGGAAGCCATGGTATGTTTTCATACAAATCCTCACAAAATGGCAATATATGACAATGTATGATTTAGAGATAGTTAGAACATCACATACCTCTTGTTGACCAGCCTTGAACAAGTTAAAAAGCTTAGAAACCCAGAGATGCTCCTTCCTTTGCAATGATATAAAGCTTACTTCCTCTTGAAGCAACAAGACCAAACTTCAAGACAGTTGGAGTTAGGGGATTTCCAGTTGGTTTTCAATGCTTTAGACAGTTGTAATATGACATATGTGAGGTGTGTGGATGGTTAGAACAGCAAGAAACAACTTATGCAAGGATTTGGCAAGTTTTGAGGGTGGTGGTCAAACTTTCTTAGTGTGAAAGTTGACTTTTTGCAAAATGGTATTTTTGAGAGGTTTAAAGGTATAGACACCTTCTATATTATATTTAGGGATTGTGTGTATGCTTTTTAGAGGTTTGGAAGTGATGGAACTGGTCTTGAGCAGAGTTTTGCTCAAGACAACTTTTTGGTAAAAATGGGGATTTTTGTGTTTTTGAAATTCTTGAGGAATGAGAGGAGAGTGAGAGCTATGTTTTCTATGGTTTTTTTGAGATTTCTCTGGTGTGTCTAGACTCATAGAAGAGGCCTCTATTTATAGCCAAACAAGAGTGAGGGCAGCCTTGGTCATTTACCACTTTTGGAGGAAGATTTGTGAAGTTTTTGAAAAATCTTGCCAAGATCTCTATACATCAGTTCCATGGACCAAAGAAGATCAGAAAATCAAGTGGAGAGGTGGACATGAAGTGACTGAGGTGAGCTTAGGGTGTAGGGGACTGCAGCTGCTCAAATCATCCCAAAAAGTTTCTCTTTCTTCTTCATTTAATTGATTATTTAATTGTCAAGTTGCAACAACTTGCTATATTCACCAAATCCCTCCTTTTTTCTGGTTTTCTCTCTATCCATGCCTCACATTATCAGTTTGGATCAAGATCCAAGGGTTGAGAGTAGCTTAAGTTGTGAAAATCCAAGTTTGAGAATTCTTGGCCAAGTGATTTCAAGTGTGACAGGCCCAACTTCTATGGTGCATAACTTCCTGCTCAAGCATGCTATTGAGGAATTCTACCACAATTTGGAAAGCCCTTAAGTAGCTCTACAACTTTCATGTTTTTGGAATTTCCAAATTCTTGATGGAACTAGGTTAAACCCTTCAAAGTTTCTAAAAAAACCACTTACAAGTGCTAAATAACTTAGAAGTTTTCTAAGTTATTTCCCCTTCAAAAATGAATTTTGCTATGTGTTGTACCCCAAAATTTGACCAACCTCTCTGGCATATGTTTTATTTCATCTGCATCAGCATATGGCATAAAAACATTACATGGCATATCATTATTTGCATTTTACAGGGATCAAAAAAAGAAGTGTATAAAAAATATATTAGATCTCATCAGGCATTTGTGCTCAAATCATCAGAAGCAGGGAATTTATTTGTTCAGATGAAGTATAAAGGGATCAATTTTAAAGAAAAAAATAAATTGAGGCAAAATGCATAAGGTGGGGTTTGAACCCACCACCTTTACTTTACAACCCCTCACCTTTACCACTCCAGCCAGATGTGCGCTTGTGATTACAAGGAGAAAGAAAAAATATACATATTAAGAGAAAAACAAAGGCGCATGAAATATAAAAATGTGGTGGATTTTGCTCACACCAAGATTCGAACTCGTGACTGTATGGTAAACAGGCGCATGACTTAACCACTGGGGTGGCGATACATCCAGTGATTATCCCACCCCAGTTTTGTTAAGTATCTTACTTTACTCCATATGGCTGGGCAAGCTTGAAGCATTTTGGCCGTGCGTGAAGAATGAAGACTGGGCAAAACTTATCTATTTTCAGCGAAACGAAATTCAATCTTGCTTGTTTTTTTTACAAGGTTTAGTTTGGTATTCTCAATTTTTACGTTGGAGGAGTATTGCTTAGGTTACAATTGAAATTGCAAAAAGGAGGGAAGTGGTTTAACCGTGTCTGAATGGTACAGAACTTTGCTATTTCAAGACCAACACCAAAGGTACTTTGCTTTGGACGTTTTTTGCATCTTTCACCAATATGGACAAGCAAGCAGCCACTACAACTGGCTGCAAACCCTAGTCTGTACTACCATCTCACAACAGGACACGAAAAAGCTCAGCAAAAAGGATTTTTGATTTTTTTAAATTGAGGGTATAAAAGGCTAAAGGGAGAAGGAAACCCTAGCAGCCACGAGTTTTTGAAAAGAGCATCTCAAAGAGTTGGATACTGGGAGCTGCTCTCAAGGAAGATAGGTTGAATTTGCCAACAAGGAGGAACTCTACAACTTTTTGTGGATACCAAGTCTCCTTCCTCAGGTATGAATGTGTGGAGCCCTTTTTATCATAAGCATTCACCATGATTGGGTATTTGTTCCTTTAAGTTTTGTTTTCAATTTCATACATGTTTGAAAAAAGCTGAAGTTGCCTATGATGTTTTTTGTTTGAATCTGGAGGACATATAAGGGATACATGTGTTATGGTCATTTGTACTGACTTGTGTTAAGCTTAAAATTGATTAAGAGCGCTATTGTTTGTGAGTTCATTAATTTGCTCCATGTTTCTGTTGAGTTAACTTGCTGAGTCATTATTCTTGGTTATGCTGTTTTGAAATACTGACTATTTGTGGTTGTTTGCTAAGTGTGGATCTACTTTTTCTTTGAACAACCTTTGCCTTGATGTTAATAACAGTTTCTGTATAAGGTTGATGGCCTCTTATGTTTTCAAAACCTCATTTAAGTCCTAAAAGAAACCTTAATTGTTGGTGTATGGTTGGTCATGATGAGTTATGTGAATCTAATGTTAACATGCTACATGGTCAAGTCTTGAGTTCTTTTCTTGCCGAGTTTTGGTTCTTGTTTAATGTTTAGCCATGATTTCGTGTTGTGTGCTAATATAAGATGTGCTGTTTCTTTGATGTGATAACAATGTGGTTATGTTTGAGTTGCCAACATATAGCAGCAGGATGCCTAGGGTATTTTATTTGATTCTCTCACAATTCCAAGTTCCTGTCCTGTTGTTTATCCTTTTTGTTTGAGTTTAATTGGGGTTCATGACCTTAGTATTGGTCTAGGTCGAGTTTTGTCCATGTGGTAGTTTTTATGTACTTTGTTCAATTAGGATGTATTGCTGCCAGTTACAGATGTACATTATTTGAAGCGCTGCAAGTCTAGATTTCATGTTTGGTCTATATGTCAGTAGGTGTTGTTTGGTGTGCTTGTGAAGCATCACATTTCACTATTGTTTTAAACTTGTATATGGAGCAAAATGCAGGGTGTTTGTCTTAGTGTAATGACAAGTTATACAATGTACTGTTGTCTTGATGTGCAGAATTTGTGTGTGCTTTGTGTATGTTATGTTCATGATAGGTGGTTTGTTTCTTAACAGCAAAACCAAATGTTTGATTATCTCTGTCTCATCATTTTGTCTTGTTTATGGTTGTTTGTTTTCTTTGATGTCATCATGTTGTCTGTCCAGCTTTGTAGCAGCATGTGTACTTGACATTTTGTTTTGTTCACCTTGGATTGTGTGTTGAGGAATCTGGCAGTATTTGCAAAATGTTGGTTTAAAGTCTGTTTTTGTTTCTTCCTTGGGTTAGAGCTAGGGCTATATGGTGTTTGCCTGTTAAGTATTGAGAGGTCAGCTAGGACAAATGTTTGGACCTGGGTGTAGATAGCCAAGCCTTTGGGGCAGAGTTTGCTAAGTGCTGTTGGCTTTCAATAGCATGGTGCTTGTATGTGGGGGAGTTTGTGTTCTTTGCCTGGCTTTTGACTTATTTCATTTTTGCTGTGTGTTGTGACATAATCAGACCAAGAGGTGTGCTTTTAACTGTTGCCAACAGAATGCTATCCGAGAATAATATGTTCGCTTGCCTGGATTTTGAATTTGTTTTGAGTTTGTGTTGATTAGTTTTGTTAGAGTAAATGAACATCACTTCTGTTCAGCACTTGGAATACCCATATATATTTTCAATCCATTCAAATTCTGTTTTGTGTCTTACATTAGACTTGTGAATTACTTTGTTTTTTTTCTGTTTGCTGACAAGTAATCCTAACAGCATGAGCTTTCCCCCCCCCTTTATACATGAGCTTTGTTTTTATCTTATTGTTGTGCTGAACTGAAGGTTGATTAAAATGATGCCTAAGAAATTGGCTACCTTGTGTAGTTTCTTATTTGCTGTTTAAGACATAGGTTCCATCTTTGCCACAACAATTTTCTTTTGAATTGGCCAGATCAAGCCTGCATTTGTAGTACACATACATATTCTTACCAAAGCACTTTGTTTGCATCTCACCTCACTCACCAAGCACACTGTCATGCTGTTAGAATGTGGTGCATCCCAAATTATGTCTTGAAGCTGTTTTTGCTGTTGGCATTCCTGCACATGCTCATTTGTTCTTTAAAATCACTTTACACATTCCATACCATGTGATGTTCATATTGGAATTTGAAATTGGTATTTGGATTGGCTGTTTGGAGTTGTCAATATCCTGCTGTTTTGAAGTTTCAGTTTGTTATTACTTTTGTTGTTATCATCTTGCCTTACTTCTTAAATTCTGTTTTGGTCTAAGAGGAGAATATTAGGAGTGTGTGATTTCCATGTTGGTCTTAGAATCAAGTATATTTTTACTGTTTGATTGAATACAGCAGAATTATGGTTTGAACCTTGGACAGTTTCACTTAGTGCTAGATTTGTTTCTCATGAGGTATTTTGGTTTTTGACATTTGGGGCAGCCTGGTTCAGTGCCTAATATTAATGTTCCTTCAAACTGTTCTGGTTCATGCTTGTGCTCACTACCACCTGATCTTCTTGCTCCTTGTCTGCTGTTATCAAACTGCCCTTAAGAAATGAATTAGTGGTTAATACTTTGGTCTGATTCCAAATATGCTGACTGTTTTGTTGGTTTGATCATTTGTGGTATGTGTGAGTTAGCTGAGACATTGAATCTGATTTGAGCACCAAGTTTCAACACTCCATACACCAACACACACACTAGAGTACAAATTCGAAGCCAATTGCTTGCTGTAGCTCTTATACTATGATTTACACTTGCTCACACACTCATCCCCATTTGTTGAAAGTATTGGTGTTGTTGTGTTATAGATTTTATTTACTTGGAATGACAAAATCATGCTATCATGTATCACTACACCTTTGCACATATGAAATTCCATGACTATTTCATTACTTGTTGGAAGATTAAGGCCATCCTTGGAATCCTATTCTTGAATATCATTTTTTTGAGCATGATTGAATCTCTGTTTAAGCATATTCGCATCAGCTTTGGTTTCTATTTTGCATTTCAATAAGCTCTCTTGCATTTGCCCTCGCATTTTGTTTTACGAGCATGATTTGAAGATTTGAACAGCATTGTTGTATTCCTCTCTAAAAAATACGCGAAATAGGCTTAAAGCTTGTTCAATTTCATGAAGTTTTGGTATACTTTGGACAACTTTTGCTTTTGCTTTGAAGTTTGTTTTATTTTTTTTTGCCCAGCAATTATCATTGTTTACTATGTATATATTTCTTTCCAAGTTAAACATTGGACGTATCACCGCCCCAGCGGTAAGGCCTTGCGTATTGTTTCCCCATGTACCCGGTTCGAGTCCTGCTGCGGATAAAACCATCCTTTTTATTTCCCTTTTCTTTCTTCCCTCATATCTTTCTCTCTTTTCTTTTGTATTTTACTCCCTCTCCCATGTTACCAGACACGCGTGTGTCCCAGTGGTCAGGATGGTTTGTTGGTTACTAAAGGGAGGTGGGTTCAATTCCCACCTCTTGCACTTTTTAAATCCATTTATTTTATTTGTTTGTTTTAACTACATAATTTCCCAAAAAAAACAATAATTTTTGCATACTTAATTATTTTTGATCTTTTACTTTTGCCAATTTATTTATAATAATTAATATTTTCACTTAATCAAATGATGTGTTAATTTTTTTTTCCTTTTTTTTTTTTTTTAAAAAAAAAACCTTGACTTGCTTGAAAGTTGACCCTCTATTAGGGTTCGCGTATGTTGTATCTTATGAACACTTCTCATCTTCTTAAAAATAACTTTTCTTGGCATTGAATTAAAATTAGAGGATTGGGTGTAGTCCCCTTCTTCTTCGAGTGTTGAGGTGCCCACTGTAGTGAGGGTGATCTCGACACTCGTCTTTCAATACGAAGACGCTTCTAAACTTTTCCTCCTAAAACCTCGGTCTCGTACTGAGTATACTTTCAATAATAAATTATTTTCTCGTTGTATTGAATTAAAAGAGAGGATTAGGTATAGACCTCTTTCTCTCCGAATGTTGGGATGCCCACTGTAGTGAGGGTGGTCTTGATATTCGTCTTTCAAAACGAAGGCGCGACTTTATCCACCTCTCCCTCTTTAACTTTATTCCGTAACCTTTCTCACCTAAAACCTCGGTCCTGTACCGAGTGCATTTTCAAATCTTTTCGTAACAAAAACTTGAATGGTCGTGGAGTGGTTAGGCGTAGGCCTTCTCCTATCCCGAGTGCTGACGTTTACCGTAGGGTTCTCTGTCGCAAAGCACTTACCATTCAAAACCAAAAACATCTTTAATAAGAGAATGAAGTTCTCTTTGTGTTGAGTTAAAAAGAGGGGATTAAGTGTAGACTTTCTTCCTCTCCGAGTGTCAGGATACTCACTGTAGTGTGTGTGGTCTTAACGCCCGTCTTTCAATACAAAGACGCCTCGTTCGCCACACCTTTTTATAACAAAAACTTTGAGATAAAGAATTGGGTACTACCCGTAGGGGTTACTATCTGAGGACATATCTCGCCCTAAAAAAAACGATCCAATCAATCAAACGTGACTCCTTGCCCCGCGTGGCGAAAACTAATCAATCTTTCAAAAAGGATATGTTACGTCCGTTCTACCGCAAACAGGTAACGCCTAAGTCTCCAACGAGCGAGCAGCAAAACACCTAACTGCTAGAATGCGCACGATAGCATCATCCATAAAAAAAAACATCAACACACCGTAGGCTGAACTACGGCTGCTCTGATTTCTCATACCAGATGAGAATACGTAGGCACAAGGGCCACAATCCTTGGCGAGCACAATTCCCCCATATCTGTAGTTTCCCGAACTACGTCGACTCTGACTTTCTCACATCCGTTGAGAATACGTAGGCCTAGGACCGCGAAGTCCTACCGAGTCCGTTCTATCTCCTTTCTTTCCCTCGTCACCCCTTTGTTTCCCGTTTCTAAACCCTTCCCTTAACCCTTTTGGAAACACACTTCTTATAGCATAATATTTAAGCAAATAAATTCACACGTCGATAAACAAAAGGTTCCCATCGAGTACGATGGATGCGAGGGGTGCTAATACCTTCCCCTCGCATAACCGGTTTCCGAACCCGTTCTTGGTCGCGAGACCATCTTATCCATTCATTTTCTTAAGGTTTTCTCGATATTTTCCTTTCCCCTCATGGGATAAATAAAGTTCGGTGGCGACTCTTCTGTCTATCTTTTTCGCCCCCCCGTCGTTGCGCGATGCCTTTTTTCGAGTAGCGACAGCTGGCGACTCTGCTGGGGAAACCTTAGCAAGCCACGCCTATTTTGTTTATCGCATTGGTGTTTTATTTTGTTTTGTTATTCATTTTATGATTGTGTTTCTTTCTGACCAGTTGGGTTTTATTTTGGTTGATTTGTGAGATAAAGCTTTCTACCCGAGCTTTCGAGTATACATTAAGATAGGAGGTGGGTTCTTTCTGATTTGCGAGACTTAGGACTCGTTGAGTTGGATCGAATTCCGCCGCTCGGATGAGACCTTGGTGGAATAATGATGTCTTATGTGTAGTCGTAATGACATTCTTATTTTCCACTTGGGAGTCTGCGATTCTGAGGACCTTTGTAGAACCTTATTCCAAGGGTTACTAAAACATGACTCTGTGTTCATCCTTTTTGAAAAAGAGTACCGTCTTACGAGTAGTCGTTATGATGGGAAAATTTTGATGGGTTAGTGCATGGGACTTTGTTTGAAAAGCCTTGTGGAACACCCTCTTGAACCAATAGATTGCTCACCCGATGGGAAGGATACCTCGTACTGTTGTTTTGCTGAATTGATGACGTTGATCTTGTTGTTTGTTCCATTGTCATGTGCATTCATCCAGCATTGCATTACATGTCATCTTTTGCATATCAAGAGACTTAAGAAGCTATGATTATCTCAGGTATTAGTGAATTCAATGGCTGATCAAAGGAAGAGAAGCACAAATGCCATAAAGTTTAGGGAACCCAAGTTGGAATCAATTCAAGATCTTTTGGTTGGAGTGCCAAAAGCTATCAAGATTAGCATTCAAGGGAAACATGGAAAACTGCTTGATCTCCTCTACTCTAGGGTTGATACTTGGGCCTTGTATGCAATGGCTCAGTTTTATGATGCACCTCTCCGATGTTTTACTTTTCAAGACTACCAGTTGGCTCCTACCTTAGAGGAGTATTCTCACATCTTGAACATTAAGATTAAGGACCAACTTGTATACACCGGTTTGGAGGAAGAACCAAAACCTGCTGTAATTGCTCTCGCTCTCCATATGACCGAAGAAGAAGTCAAGGAAGGATTAATCAGTAAAGGAGGTGTCCAAGGCTTCCCTCTGAAATTTCTGCTAGAAAAAGCTGCTCAATACAAGGCTGATGAAGATTGGGAAAAGTTTGGTTCTAGTGTGGCTCTGATAATTTATGGGATTGTCCTCTTCCCGAATGTGGACAATTTGGTAGACATTGCTGCTATCCTTCTCTTCATACAAAATAATCCTATCCCCACACTCCTCGCCGATGTTTATCACTCCATTCATTGGAGGAGTGAAAAGAAAGGGGGAATGATCCAATGCTGCTCTCACCTGCTATACCAATGGTATGTTTCTCATTTGCCTAAAAAGGGACCGTTCGTGGATAACAAGAAGAAGTTAAAATGGTCCCAACGTATCATGTCTCTACAAGCTAGTGATATTGCTTGGTACTCCCACGAATATTATGACGTGGAAATCATTTTCAGTTGTGGAGGGTTCGGTAATGTACCTTTGATCAGTAGGGCCGGTTGTATTAACTACAACCCAGTCATGGCACTACGCCAGTTGGGTTACGCTATGGAGGACGAGCCCGAAGCCGAAAAGGTTCAAAGTTTCTTTCTGTTAGCTTCATCAGAAGACCCTGCCTTCGTCAGGAAAATTGCCAAGGCTTGGGATAAGATTCATACCAAAGGAAGGAGGGAGTTAAAAGCAAAGAATTGTGTGGCAAAAGAGCCATACAACCAGTGGTTACTAGCTCGAGTGGCTGAAAGGTCACTACCATTCCCTCCCGAGCCGTCTATGCGTGAAGCACCTCCTGCTCCCACTTATGTGTCCATCGAAGAGTATGAAAAGCTGAAGCTAGTGGTGGAGAGATTGACTAAAGAGAATCAGGACCTTCAAAACGAAGTCCACCAAGCAAATGTAGAGAAAGGTCAGTATAAAAGAAAGGTGGAATTTGAGCAAGATCAAGCGGCTGAGAGTAGCAAGAAGCTAAAACTAGAAACAGATCTGAGAGTCAGATACCAGCAGGGTTACGAAGGGGCTGACGCATCGTTAACAACTCTTCGACAGCGCCTAAAGGACACCAAAGCTTCTTGTGATAGGGCATGGCATTTCTTTGAGATTGCCTCTGCCGAGAAAAAGGAAGTACGAGAGAACCTTGAAGCGGATATTGGGAATCTTGAGGAACAACTAAGAAGTGCCTTGACCCTGGCGGAAAGTGAACGAAGACTCAAAGAGGAGGCCTTGAGGGGTTCATATGTCACGTCTGACAGGTGGAATAACAAGTGTCAAGAATTGAAGACTGCCCAAGAGACAGCCCTTCTGTGGAGGAATCGTTTTGAGGCCTTGCAAAGAGACGGTGCGCAGTGGCTCGAGAAAGAGGCTCAGCTCAATGAGTTGCTGGACACCCACGTGGATTCTATTTGTTATTACCAGTCGACTCTAGATACGTGCCGTGCTAGGTACAACAATTTGGTGGAGCATTGCAACCTTATGATCCGTGATATCCCATGGAGGTTAGAGAGCGCCACTCAAGATTTGGAAGGAAATGATATTCCCCCTTCTGTTCACCACTTTATCCAGCTCTGCGACCAAATGGTTAGAAGGTTCATGTTTGAGACGAAGAAGCTTGAAGAGCGTCTCCAAAAAGAGAAATTCTAGTTTTTAGTACTTTTTAGTCATTTGGTGTTTTCCTTGTAATGAGAATTGTTATTCGGCACAGTCAGCAAGTGTTTGTACTGAATCTCCCCGAATTAATGAGAATTTGCTTTTGGTTTAATTGTGTTTTCTTTATTATTTGCTCATTCGCAATTCTATAATACCGGTTATAATCATAAGTTTTGAAAGTCTCTTGAACATTCGCATAGACTTGTGCATCATTCTACATCCCCTGAAACTCGACCTCACACCGCTTGCCATTTCAGAAAGAGATAAAGAGGAAGAGCAAGCTGACTTCTCGACACTCTTACAACACGCGAGGAAATCAACAGAGGATTATGGAACAGGTTCAGGCTGAGCTCACGGAGTTTCGTGAGAAGATGGCGCAATTCATGGAGATGATGCAGGGGGTGGCCAATGGACAAGACCAGTTAAGGACATTGGTTCAACCTTTAATAGCTCAAGTGGATGGAAGCGGCGTTTTACACGGTGGGGCTGCTGCTGTTCCCCCTCCTGTTAATGGTGGAACCTCGCAAGTCAATGGTGGCCCAACTGTAGTTAACCTTCCGGGCGGAAGAGAACAAACCGGAATTCCTATCCCAGTTGTGGCGGGCGCCATACCCACTAGCGTTGATCCTCAGTGGGACCAAGATGAACAAGATGACATCTTCTCTATGAGAGACCTTGGGGGGGGGCTACGATCCGACACCAATAGAAGGTTTGATGAAATAGAAGAAAAGATGAAAAGCATTCTGGAGAATCAAAATACCATGGGGCTTGACATGTCCAATCTGGGATTGATTCCGGGACTTAAGATTCCTCCAAAGTTCAAAGTACCGGACTTCGATAAGTACAAGGGAACAACATGTCCAAAGGTGCATATCCGCTCCTATTTTCGAAGAATGTCTGCATACTCTGATGATGAGAAATTGCTTATGCATTTTTTCCAAGACAGTCTGTCCGGGCCTTCCTTGGAATGGTACATGGGTTTGGAACCTGTCAATATCCGAAGCTGGAAAAATTTGGCTGAAGCTTTTGTCCAACACTACCAATACAACAGTGACTTGGCACCTAATCGAGTGCAGCTGCAGAATTTATCCCAAAGGAGTAATGAGTGTTTTAAAGAATACGCTCAAAGGTGGCGGGAGCTTGCCGCTAGGGTTCAACCTCCCATGGTGGAAAGAGAACTAATTGATCTATTCGTGGGAACATTGCCTGGAATCTACTACGAGAAGTTGGTGAGTAACATGTCGGGAAGCTTCTCAGATTTGATCATCACCGGTGAAAGAGTCGAGAACGGTATAAAGTTGGGGAAAATTCAAGCAGGAGAAGGAACTTCTTTGGGAGGTGGAAGAAAGAACTTTGGAGCTAAGAAAAGAGAAAATGAGGCAAACGCGGTGTCAAGTTTCAGGAATCGGAATCGGAATCAGAATCAATATCAGCAACAACCCTACTATCATCAACCATCACAGGTAGCTAGTATTGCCATCCCGGCAACTTTACCACCTCAACAACAACCACTTCAGCAACAATTACCTCAACAGCAACAGCCACGCCTGCAGCAGCAGCAGCAACCTCAACAGCGAAATTTTGCTCCGAGACAATACCCAGATCGAAGAAGGGTGGTGGATAGGCACTTTGACACCCCAACCATGCCTTACTCTCAGTTACTACAACACTTACTGCAATTAGAGTTGGTCCAGAAAAGGACGTTGGCACCTCTAATTGGCCAGCCCCCTCCCGGGTATGACGCCAACGCTAGGTGCGACTTCCACTATGGCGCTCCTGGTCACCATATTGACAATTGCAAAGCTTTTAAGCACAAGGTGCAAGACCTTGTGGACAACAAGATTATCAACTTTAACCACGATGCGCCCAACGTCGTTCAAAATCCTATGCCGAAACATGGGGCAGGTGGAGTGAATGCTGTGGTTGAAGGAGAAAATTTAAACTTGGTATATGATGTCGAAGAGCTAAAGACTCCTTTGAGTTTTGTGAAAAGCAAGCTGCTAGAAGGTGGGGTGTTTCCTGGGTGTGAAAAGGACTGTGAAGAATGTGCTGCCCATCCCGAAGGATGTGAGAATTTGAAGAACCACGTACAACGCATGATGAATGAAGGTGTTCTACAATTTGATAAGATCTGTGAGAAGAATGAAAAATTAAACGATGAAGAAGAGGATGAGGTGGCCACCATCTCTATCCCTTTCAAGTCAATTACTATTTCTGCGCCTCCGGTGCGACCTACCATTATATTCACCAAGGCGGGACCTGTGCCTTATGAGAACTCCAAAGCCATTCCTTGGAACTATGGAGCAGAATGCTATTATAACGGACAGAAACAGGAGTTGGAGAATTCGCCTTTTGATTCGGTCGACAATTTGGTAGGGGCTGGAGGAATGACTCGGAGTGGGAGAATATTTGCGCCTCCCGAAGTAAGCGCAGAAAGGGCTGATAAAGGTAAAGGGAAATCTGTAGTGGAAGAAAGCTCTCATGCTAGAGAAAAGGAGGCTGCGCTGAAGGACACCGAGGAGTTCATGCGCATGATAAGGAAGAGTGACTATAAGATTGTGGATCATCTCCAACAGACACCTTCAAAGATTTCCATCTTATCGTTGCTGTTATGTTCTGAGGCTCACAGAAGTGCTTTACTCAAGGTTCTTGATAACGCTTATGTACCACAAGAAATATCTGTGAACCAGTTGGAGGGAGTGATGGCCCATGTCAATGCAGGAAATGGGTTGGGATTTACGGATTTTGATTTAACGCCAAAGGGGAGGAATCACAATTCGGCACTGCACATTTCCGTCGAATGTAAAGGAGTTGTTTTGTCTCATGTATTGGTGGACACTGGGTCATCATTAAATGTGTTACCCAAGAAAGCCCTCATGAAACTGGATATTCAAGGAGTAGTGTGCACCCCAAGTAGCTTAGTGGTTAGAGCTTTTGATGGGACAAGGAGGTCAGTACTTGGGGAACTGACTCTGCCAATTCAAGTTGGTCCGGAGGTTTTTGATGCAGTGTTTTATGTAATGGATATCAGCCCGGCTTATAGTTGTCTTTTAGGGCGACCATGGATACACTCAGCAGGAGCTGTGACATCAACCTTGCACCAGAAATTGAAGTACATGGTGGACGGTAGCATCGTGACTGTCTGCGGTGAGGAGGATATCATGGTAAGTCATCTATCTTCATTCAAATACGTGGAGGTTGATGGTGAAATTCACGAAACCTTGTGCCAAGCTTTCGAAACAATTCAAATCAAGGAGAAGGCACCTGTGGAAGAAAAGGCGCCAGAAGTTTCTATGACGTCTTACAAGGATGCTCAAGCCATAGTGAAGTCTGGATCAGCACCAGGATGGGGGCAGGTGGTAAACGTCCCAAACAAGCAGGATAAGTTTGGACTAGGGTACAGCCCGTATGCTTCATCTTCACAGAGCGCTCCTCGCTACAAAGGTCCTGTTCAGTTTACTAGCAGTGGGGTCATCTTCGATCGTATCAACGCCATATCAGATGGGGAAGGAGATAGCGACTGTGATATGGATACATGGATCCAGCCATGTGTCCCCAGCCAAGGATTGAAGAATTGGAGCATGGAGAAAGTTGTCACAGTGACCTATGAAGAGTAATTGTTTTGTTTTGATTAATGTATTTCCATATGCTCTGCCCAAGGCATAATGGACTTTATTTGTAGGGCCCTATCTTTTATGCATGTGAACAATCTTTTATTATCAATTGGAAGTCGTCTTTTTCATTCAAAATTTTGTGATCCTTGTTTTTCTTGTTTTCATTTTTTAACAATAAAATGGCAGTGTGGTTTGTGTTCGTTTTGTTTGCATATCATTTAAAAGCATAAAATCATCATCATCGCAGGTTATATATTTCAGATGCCACCGACTCAGACTCGTCTATGACTCGGTATGACTTTGACAATCCGATCTTTCAAGCTGAAGAAGAGATTGAGGAGGATGAAAACCTGCCTGAGGAGCTTGCCAGATTACTCAGACAAGAGGAGAAGGTCATCTTGCCTCATCAGGAGGAAGTTGAAGTTATCAACTTGGGAACCAAAGAGGATAAGAAGGAGGTCAGAATAGGGGCTACGTTGCAGGGTGAGGTCAAGCAACGATTGATTGAGTTACTCCAGGAGTACAAAGACGTGTTCGCCTGGTCGTATGAGGATATGCCAGGACTCGACACGGATATCGTGGTTCATCGTCTGCCTCTTCGTGAGGAATGTCCTCCTGTCAAACAGAAATTGAGAAGAACCAGGCCAGACATGGCAGTGAAGATCAAGGAAGAAGTTCAGAAACAGTTAGATGCTGGATTTCTTGCCGTAGCCAACTACCCTCCTTGGGTCGCTAACATCGTGCCCGTGCCTAAAAAGGACGGTAAAGTTAGGATGTGTGTTGACTATAGAGACTTGAATAGAGCGAGCCCAAAGGATGATTTCCCGCTTCCCCATATTGACGTGCTTGTCGATAACACCGCGCAATACTCGGTGTTTTCTTTCATGGATGGCTTCTCCGGATATAATCAAATCAAGATGGCGCCCGAGGATATGGAGAAAACAACTTTCATTACACCTTGGGGGACCTTTTGCTATAAGGTGATGCCTTTCGGGTTGAAAAACGCAGGGGCAACCTATCAAAGAGCAATGGTCACGCTTTTTCATGACATGATGCATCACGAGATCGAAGTTTATGTCGACGATATGATTGCGAAGTCTCAAACGGAAGAGGGGCACTTGGTGAACCTTCTAAAGTTGTTTGAGAGGTTGAGGAAGTTCAAATTAAGACTGAATCCGAGTAAATGCACCTTCGGCGTGCGGTCAGGAAAGCTTTTGGGTTTCATTGTTAGTGAAAAAGGTATTGAGGTTGATCCCGCGAAGATCAAGGCAATTCAAGAAATGCCAGCACCAAAGACTGAGAAACAGGTTCGTGGCTTCCTAGGTAGATTGAACTATATTGCAAGGTTCATATCTCACCTCACCGCCACTTGTGAGCCGTTATTTAAACTTTTGAAAAAGGATCAGGCGGTCGTTTGGAACGAGAATTGCCAAAGGGCGTTTGAGAAAATAAAGGAGTACCTACAAGAACCTCCAATACTGATGCCCCCAGTGGCTGGAAGACCGTTGATAATGTACTTAACAGTTCTTGAGAATTCCATGGGTTGTGTTCTCGGTCAGCACGACGAGACTGGAAGAAAGGAGCATGCAATTTACTACTTGAGTAAAAAATTCACGGACTGTGAATCCAGATATTCAATGTTAGAAAAGACTTGTTGCGCACTTGCTTGGGCCGCCAAACGCCTAAGGCAGTATATGCTAAACCACACAACCATGTTGATTTCAAAGATGGACCCAATTAAGTACGTGTTCGAAAAGCAGGCACTATCAGGAAGGATCGCTAGGTGGCAGATGATTCTGACAGAATATGACATTCAATATGTATCTCAAAAAGCTATTAAAGGTAGTGTTCTGTCAGAATACCTTGCAGAGCAGCCTGTCGATGATTATCAGCCAATGAAGTTTGACTTCCCTGACGAAGACATTATGTACTTGAAAATGAAAGATTGCGACGAGCCGTTGCCGGGCGAGGGACCGGAATTGGGTTCCCAGTGGAAATTAATCTTTGACGGCGCTGTTAACTCATACGGTAGTGGGATTGGGGCAATCATTACAACTCCCCACGGGTCCCATATACCATTCACCGCAAGGTTAACGTTCCCATGCACCAATAACGAGGCCGAGTACGAAGCGTGTATCATGGGTATTGAAGAAGCAATCGACTTAAGAATCAAGAACCTTGACATCTATGGAGATTCAGCCTTAGTGGTCAACCAAATCAAGGGGGAGTGGGAGACGCGCCAGCCTAATCTGATCCCATATATGAACTACGCAAGAAGGTTGCTGCCTTTCTTCGATCGAGTAGAGCTTCACCATGTGCCAAGAGCCGAGAATCAGATGGCCGATGCCTTGGCTACTTTGTCCTCAATGTACAAAGTAAACTTCTGGAATGATGCTCCGATAATCGTCATTTCACGGCTCGACAGACCGGCGTTTGTGTTCGCAGTAGAGGAAGCTCCTGATGGTAAACCGTGGTTTTATGACATTCAGAACTTTCTTAAAAAACAAGAGTACCCGCCTGGGGCATCTACCCAAGACAAGAAGACTTTGAGGAGATTGTCCAGCAATTTTTATCTAAATCCAGACGGTGCGCTCTATCGGAGAAACCATGACTTAGTGCTACTAAGATGTGTGGACGAAAAAGAAGCCAATTTGCTTATGGAAGAAGTTCACGAAGGTGCTTTCGGAACACATGCAGGTGGGCATGCCATGTCGCGGAAGTTATTAAGGGCAGGATATTATTGGTTAACTATGGAGTCAGATTGCTTCAAGTACGCCAAGAAATGTCACAAATGTCAAATTTATGCCGACAAGATTCATGTACCGCCGTGTCCTTTGAATGTCATGACGTCGCCGTGGCCTTTTTCCATGTGGGGCATTGATATGATTGGAAAGATCGAGCCGACCGCGTCCAATGGACACCGTTTTATCCTAGTGGCTATCGACTATTTCACCAAATGGGTCGAAGCAGCTTCTTACGCTAATGTCACGAAGCAGGTCGTAGCCCGATTCATCAAAAAGGACATCATCTGCCGATATGGAATACCCGAAAAGATCATTACTGACAATGGTTCTAATTTGAATAACAAGATGATGAAGGAACTGTGCCAGGACTTCAAAATCGAGCATCATAATTCTTCTCCCTATCGCCCGAAGATGAATGGCGCGGTGGAAGCGGCTAACAAAAACATTAAGAAGATAGTGCAGAAAATGGTGGTGACCTATAAAGATTGGCACGAGAAGTTGCCTTTCGCTTTACATGGATATCGTACTTCGGTGCGCACTTCAACTGGGGCAACTCCTTTTTCGTTAGTATATGGCATGGAAGCTGTTCTGCCATTGGAGGTTGAGATCCCTTCTCTGAGAATACTGGCTGATGTCAAACTAGATGAAGCAGAATGGGTAAAGAACAGGTTGAATCAGCTCAGTTTGATGGATGAGAAAAGATTGGCGTCTCTCGCGTACGGTCGTTTGTATCAGAAGAGGATGAAGAGCGCCTATGATAAAAAGATACGTCCTCGGAGCTTTCAGACAGGCGACTTGGTGTTAAAGCGGATTCTCCCGCCGCAGAATGATCACAGAGGCAAATGGACTCCTAACTATGAGGGTCCTTATGTGGTACGAAAGGTTTTCTCAGGAGGAGCCTTGCTACTTTCGACTATGGATGGTGAAGATTTTACATCCTCGGTGAACGCAGACGCAGTCAAAAAATATTTTGCTTAAGAAAACTCGCTGGAAAGAAAAAGAGTATCCAGGCAAGAATGAGGCATCCCGGCGGACCATAAAAAAATAGGTTCGGGCAAAAATTAGGGATATAAGAAAAATGTGAGCCCGCAAAGTTGAAAACCTGAAAGGGCAACTTTGGCAAAAAATGGGTATCCTGGTGAATCGAAAACCCGCAAGGGCGGTTCAGGCAAAAATTAGGGATTTTAAAGCAAACGACTGCGGCCTGCGCATTGATTACCACAAGCATAGCGGATTCTAGGGAGAACTCGAAGATCGACCATTCAAATCAATCTCTTCGGAGGTTAAAGTATCAAAGAGCGTCGAAGTCGCGCCAGTCATGGATGAGTCGTTACATGGTGTTTGTCTGTACCACATTGCCGACATTTTGTATTTCTTTTCCTGCAAATTAGCTTTTTGCGCAGCTTTCTCTTTGCAGGAGTTGCATCCGATGTAAATTTGCCTATTTTAGGCCTTCCATCAATAAAACGTACTATTCAGAAAAAGCTTTCTATTCCGTTTTTTACTTTTACCATTTTGATTACGAAAGACGTCTAACATTTTTTTGATGAGAAAAGAAATTGCATACATAAAACGTGTGGGCTTTTCTAATTGTTAATCAAGACATTTGATTTTTAACTAAGGTCACAATTGACAATTTGGCGTTGGCCGTACAACACTTTTGTCTGTTTATTGTTGTCCCCAAGCAGAGATCGTTAATCTCCATCCCCCAGCAGAGAGAGTGTGGGATAATCTCCCAGTAAATCTTGTTCAATATCCCTAGCAGATAGTGGATTTAATCTCCAACAGAAGAGGGTAATTCACAGCGCTCGGCTGTTGTTTCCCCAGTAAAGTTATTCTGTTTAATCATTCACATTCGATTTCCCCAGCAGGGTGGACTATGTGCTTATCAGAGCAGTTTTACCCAGTTGTTCCTCGGAGGCTATCCAGAGCTTGTTTTCCCAGCATGAGTTTACTCGCGCTAGGCGTATCAGACATTGCCCCAACGGAGTTGGCCCTTTCTTTTTAGCATTTATCTTGCTAAAGAGGTCCCTTTGCATCTACATTCATGCATAACATCTACCCAAATGCGAAGCATTTCCATTTCGTATGGAGCATTTCGCCATATTCAAACATACGCATGTGAAACATATGCCAGGTTGTTATCCTTTCTTATTCCCAAGCGCATCTCCGGCTATCATCAGTATGTTTATCAAGCCTGTATGGAATACAAATCTCCAGCAAAGATCATTGGCAGTTGTGTTCATCTTATCACTCTCCCTAACAAAGTTTACTTTTCCCGACTTTTGGTCGATGATATTCTCTCTAAGCGATTCTAACTTTTGGTTAGTAGCTTTTCCCGACTTTTGGTCGATGTTATTCTCTCTAAGCGATTCTAACTTTTGGTTAGTAGCTTTTCCCGACTTTTGGTCGATGTTATTCTCTCTAAGCGATTCTAACTTTTGGTTAGTAGCTTTTCCCGACTTTTGGTCGATGATATTCTCTCTAAGCGATTCTAACTTTTGGTTAGTAGCTTTTCCCGACTTTTGGTCGATGTTATTCTTTCTAAGCGATTCTAACTTTTGGTTAGTAGCTTTTCCCGACTTTTGGTCGATGTTATTCTCTCTAAGCGATTCTAACTTTTGGTTAGTAGCTTTTCCCGACTTTTGGTCGATGATATTCTCTCTAAGCGATTCTAACTTTTGGTTAGTAGCTTTTCCCGACTTTTGGTCGATGTTATTCTTTCTAAGCGATTCTAACTTTTGGTTAGTAGCTTTTCCCGACTTTTGGTCGATGTTATTCTCTCTAAGCGATCCTAACTCTTGGTTAGTAGCTTTTCCCGACTTTTGGTCGATGTTATTCTTTCTAAGCGATTCTAACTTTTGGTTAGTAGCTTTTCCCGACTTTTGGTCGATGTTATTCTCTCTAAGCGATCCTAACTCTTGGTTAGTAGCTTGTGTTCCGACTTTTGGTCGATGTTGATCTTTCTCAGCGATCCTAACTCTTGGTTAGTAGCTTGTTTTCCGACTTTTGGTCGATGTTGATCTTTCTCAGCGATCCTAACTCTTGGTTAGTAGCTTGTGTTCCGACTTTTGGTCGATGTTAATCTTTCTCAGCGATCCTAACTCTTGGTTAGTAGCTTGTGTTCTGACTTTTGGTCGATGTTTTTTTGAATGTTATCCTTTGATGGACGCTCGTTCCCCACAGAGTTGCCTGGTTTAGCTTTCCCCAGCAAATTGTCTTTTGCGATCAGTACATGTTATCTTCGGACCTTTGTGTGCGTTTCCTCTTTCTCCTACGGTTGGCAAATTTCTGGTTTCTTTGGTATTCAAACCGTCTTTTACCTTGAATGTTCGAAAGCTGTTTGCATTCATCCCTTCAGGCCCAAAGCCGTTTGAATAGGGGCAGCTGTTGTACCCCAAAATTTGACCAACCTCTCTGGCATATGTTTTATTTCATCTGCATCAGCATATGGCATAAAAACATTACATGGCATATCATTATTTGCATTTTACAGGGATCAAAAAAAGAAGTGTATAAAAAATATATTAGATCTCATCAGGCATTTGTGCTCAAATCATCAGAAGCAGGGAATTTATTTGTTCAGATGAAGTATAAAGGGATCAATTTTAAAGAAAAAAATAAATTGAGGCAAAATGCATAAGGTGGGGTTTGAACCCACCACCTTTACTTTACAACCCCTCACCTTTACCACTCCAGCCAGATGTGCGCTTGTGATTACAAGGAGAAAGAAAAAATATACATATTAAGAGAAAAACAAAGGCGCATGAAATATAAAAATGTGGTGGATTTTGCTCACACCAAGATTCGAACTCGTGACTGTATGGTAAACAGGCGCATGACTTAACCACTGGGGTGGCGATACATCCAGTGATTATCCCACCCCAGTTTTGTTAAGTATCTTACTTTACTCCATATGGCTGGGCAAGCTTGAAGCATTTTGGCCGTGCGTGAAGAATGAAGACTGGGCAAAACTTATCTATTTTCAGCGAAACGAAATTCAATCTTGCTTGTTTTTTTTACAAGGTTTAGTTTGGTATTCTCAATTTTTACGTTGGAGGAGTATTGCTTAGGTTACAATTGAAATTGCAAAAAGGAGGGAAGTGGTTTAACCGTGTCTGAATGGTACAGAACTTTGCTATTTCAAGACCAACACCAAAGGTACTTTGCTTTGGACGTTTTTTGCATCTTTCACCAATATGGACAAGCAAGCAGCCACTACAACTGGCTGCAAACCCTAGTCTGTACTACCATCTCACAACAGGACACGAAAAAGCTCAGCAAAAAGGATTTTTGATTTTTTTAAATTGAGGGTATAAAAGGCTAAAGGGAGAAGGAAACCCTAGCAGCCACGAGTTTTTGAAAAGAGCATCTCAAAGAGTTGGATACTGGGAGCTGCTCTCAAGGAAGATAGGTTGAATTTGCCAACAAGGAGGAACTCTACAACTTTTTGTGGATACCAAGTCTCCTTCCTCAGGTATGAATGTGTGGAGCCCTTTTTATCATAAGCATTCACCATGATTGGGTATTTGTTCCTTTAAGTTTTGTTTTCAATTTCATACATGTTTGAAAAAAGCTGAAGTTGCCTATGATGTTTTTTGTTTGAATCTGGAGGACATATAAGGGATACATGTGTTATGGTCATTTGTACTGACTTGTGTTAAGCTTAAAATTGATTAAGAGCGCTATTGTTTGTGAGTTCATTAATTTGCTCCATGTTTCTGTTGAGTTAACTTGCTGAGTCATTATTCTTGGTTATGCTGTTTTGAAATACTGACTATTTGTGGTTGTTTGCTAAGTGTGGATCTACTTTTTCTTTGAACAACCTTTGCCTTGATGTTAATAACAGTTTCTGTATAAGGTTGATGGCCTCTTATGTTTTCAAAACCTCATTTAAGTCCTAAAAGAAACCTTAATTGTTGGTGTATGGTTGGTCATGATGAGTTATGTGAATCTAATGTTAACATGCTACATGGTCAAGTCTTGAGTTCTTTTCTTGCCGAGTTTTGGTTCTTGTTTAATGTTTAGCCATGATTTCGTGTTGTGTGCTAATATAAGATGTGCTGTTTCTTTGATGTGATAACAATGTGGTTATGTTTGAGTTGCCAACATATAGCAGCAGGATGCCTAGGGTATTTTATTTGATTCTCTCACAATTCCAAGTTCCTGTCCTGTTGTTTATCCTTTTTGTTTGAGTTTAATTGGGGTTCATGACCTTAGTATTGGTCTAGGTCGAGTTTTGTCCATGTGGTAGTTTTTATGTACTTTGTTCAATTAGGATGTATTGCTGCCAGTTACAGATGTACATTATTTGAAGCGCTGCAAGTCTAGATTTCATGTTTGGTCTATATGTCAGTAGGTGTTGTTTGGTGTGCTTGTGAAGCATCACATTTCACTATTGTTTTAAACTTGTATATGGAGCAAAATGCAGGGTGTTTGTCTTAGTGTAATGACAAGTTATACAATGTACTGTTGTCTTGATGTGCAGAATTTGTGTGTGCTTTGTGTATGTTATGTTCATGATAGGTGGTTTGTTTCTTAACAGCAAAACCAAATGTTTGATTATCTCTGTCTCATCATTTTGTCTTGTTTATGGTTGTTTGTTTTCTTTGATGTCATCATGTTGTCTGTCCAGCTTTGTAGCAGCATGTGTACTTGACATTTTGTTTTGTTCACCTTGGATTGTGTGTTGAGGAATCTGGCAGTATTTGCAAAATGTTGGTTTAAAGTCTGTTTTTGTTTCTTCCTTGGGTTAGAGCTAGGGCTATATGGTGTTTGCCTGTTAAGTATTGAGAGGTCAGCTAGGACAAATGTTTGGACCTGGGTGTAGATAGCCAAGCCTTTGGGGCAGAGTTTGCTAAGTGCTGTTGGCTTTCAATAGCATGGTGCTTGTATGTGGGGGAGTTTGTGTTCTTTGCCTGGCTTTTGACTTATTTCATTTTTGCTGTGTGTTGTGACATAATCAGACCAAGAGGTGTGCTTTTAACTGTTGCCAACAGAATGCTATCCGAGAATAATATGTTCGCTTGCCTGGATTTTGAATTTGTTTTGAGTTTGTGTTGATTAGTTTTGTTAGAGTAAATGAACATCACTTCTGTTCAGCACTTGGAATACCCATATATATTTTCAATCCATTCAAATTCTGTTTTGTGTCTTACATTAGACTTGTGAATTACTTTGTTTTTTTTCTGTTTGCTGACAAGTAATCCTAACAGCATGAGCTTTCCCCCCCCCTTTATACATGAGCTTTGTTTTTATCTTATTGTTGTGCTGAACTGAAGGTTGATTAAAATGATGCCTAAGAAATTGGCTACCTTGTGTAGTTTCTTATTTGCTGTTTAAGACATAGGTTCCATCTTTGCCACAACAATTTTCTTTTGAATTGGCCAGATCAAGCCTGCATTTGTAGTACACATACATATTCTTACCAAAGCACTTTGTTTGCATCTCACCTCACTCACCAAGCACACTGTCATGCTGTTAGAATGTGGTGCATCCCAAATTATGTCTTGAAGCTGTTTTTGCTGTTGGCATTCCTGCACATGCTCATTTGTTCTTTAAAATCACTTTACACATTCCATACCATGTGATGTTCATATTGGAATTTGAAATTGGTATTTGGATTGGCTGTTTGGAGTTGTCAATATCCTGCTGTTTTGAAGTTTCAGTTTGTTATTACTTTTGTTGTTATCATCTTGCCTTACTTCTTAAATTCTGTTTTGGTCTAAGAGGAGAATATTAGGAGTGTGTGATTTCCATGTTGGTCTTAGAATCAAGTATATTTTTACTGTTTGATTGAATACAGCAGAATTATGGTTTGAACCTTGGACAGTTTCACTTAGTGCTAGATTTGTTTCTCATGAGGTATTTTGGTTTTTGACATTTGGGGCAGCCTGGTTCAGTGCCTAATATTAATGTTCCTTCAAACTGTTCTGGTTCATGCTTGTGCTCACTACCACCTGATCTTCTTGCTCCTTGTCTGCTGTTATCAAACTGCCCTTAAGAAATGAATTAGTGGTTAATACTTTGGTCTGATTCCAAATATGCTGACTGTTTTGTTGGTTTGATCATTTGTGGTATGTGTGAGTTAGCTGAGACATTGAATCTGATTTGAGCACCAAGTTTCAACACTCCATACACCAACACACACACTAGAGTACAAATTCGAAGCCAATTGCTTGCTGTAGCTCTTATACTATGATTTACACTTGCTCACACACTCATCCCCATTTGTTGAAAGTATTGGTGTTGTTGTGTTATAGATTTTATTTACTTGGAATGACAAAATCATGCTATCATGTATCACTACACCTTTGCACATATGAAATTCCATGACTATTTCATTACTTGTTGGAAGATTAAGGCCATCCTTGGAATCCTATTCTTGAATATCATTTTTTTGAGCATGATTGAATCTCTGTTTAAGCATATTCGCATCAGCTTTGGTTTCTATTTTGCATTTCAATAAGCTCTCTTGCATTTGCCCTCGCATTTTGTTTTACGAGCATGATTTGAAGATTTGAACAGCATTGTTGTATTCCTCTCTAAAAAATACGCGAAATAGGCTTAAAGCTTGTTCAATTTCATGAAGTTTTGGTATACTTTGGACAACTTTTGCTTTTGCTTTGAAGTTTGTTTTATTTTTTTTTGCCCAGCAATTATCATTGTTTACTATGTATATATTTCTTTCCAAGTTAAACATTGGACGTATCACCGCCCCAGCGGTAAGGCCTTGCGTATTGTTTCCCCATGTACCCGGTTCGAGTCCTGCTGCGGATAAAACCATCCTTTTTATTTCCCTTTTCTTTCTTCCCTCATATCTTTCTCTCTTTTCTTTTGTATTTTACTCCCTCTCCCATGTTACCAGACACGCGTGTGTCCCAGTGGTCAGGATGGTTTGTTGGTTACTAAAGGGAGGTGGGTTCAATTCCCACCTCTTGCACTTTTTAAATCCATTTATTTTATTTGTTTGTTTTAACTACATAATTTCCCAAAAAAAACAATAATTTTTGCATACTTAATTATTTTTGATCTTTTACTTTTGCCAATTTATTTATAATAATTAATATTTTCACTTAATCAAATGATGTGTTAATTTTTTTTTCCTTTTTTTTTTTTTTTAAAAAAAAAACCTTGACTTGCTTGAAAGTTGACCCTCTATTAGGGTTCGCGTATGTTGTATCTTATGAACACTTCTCATCTTCTTAAAAATAACTTTTCTTGGCATTGAATTAAAATTAGAGGATTGGGTGTAGTCCCCTTCTTCTTCGAGTGTTGAGGTGCCCACTGTAGTGAGGGTGATCTCGACACTCGTCTTTCAATACGAAGACGCTTCTAAACTTTTCCTCCTAAAACCTCGGTCTCGTACTGAGTATACTTTCAATAATAAATTATTTTCTCGTTGTATTGAATTAAAAGAGAGGATTAGGTATAGACCTCTTTCTCTCCGAATGTTGGGATGCCCACTGTAGTGAGGGTGGTCTTGATATTCGTCTTTCAAAACGAAGGCGCGACTTTATCCACCTCTCCCTCTTTAACTTTATTCCGTAACCTTTCTCACCTAAAACCTCGGTCCTGTACCGAGTGCATTTTCAAATCTTTTCGTAACAAAAACTTGAATGGTCGTGGAGTGGTTAGGCGTAGGCCTTCTCCTATCCCGAGTGCTGACGTTTACCGTAGGGTTCTCTGTCGCAAAGCACTTACCATTCAAAACCAAAAACATCTTTAATAAGAGAATGAAGTTCTCTTTGTGTTGAGTTAAAAAGAGGGGATTAAGTGTAGACTTTCTTCCTCTCCGAGTGTCAGGATACTCACTGTAGTGTGTGTGGTCTTAACGCCCGTCTTTCAATACAAAGACGCCTCGTTCGCCACACCTTTTTATAACAAAAACTTTGAGATAAAGAATTGGGTACTACCCGTAGGGGTTACTATCTGAGGACATATCTCGCCCTAAAAAAAACGATCCAATCAATCAAACGTGACTCCTTGCCCCGCGTGGCGAAAACTAATCAATCTTTCAAAAAGGATATGTTACGTCCGTTCTACCGCAAACAGGTAACGCCTAAGTCTCCAACGAGCGAGCAGCAAAACACCTAACTGCTAGAATGCGCACGATAGCATCATCCATAAAAAAAAACATCAACACACCGTAGGCTGAACTACGGCTGCTCTGATTTCTCATACCAGATGAGAATACGTAGGCACAAGGGCCACAATCCTTGGCGAGCACAATTCCCCCATATCTGTAGTTTCCCGAACTACGTCGACTCTGACTTTCTCACATCCGTTGAGAATACGTAGGCCTAGGACCGCGAAGTCCTACCGAGTCCGTTCTATCTCCTTTCTTTCCCTCGTCACCCCTTTGTTTCCCGTTTCTAAACCCTTCCCTTAACCCTTTTGGAAACACACTTCTTATAGCATAATATTTAAGCAAATAAATTCACACGTCGATAAACAAAAGGTTCCCATCGAGTACGATGGATGCGAGGGGTGCTAATACCTTCCCCTCGCATAACCGGTTTCCGAACCCGTTCTTGGTCGCGAGACCATCTTATCCATTCATTTTCTTAAGGTTTTCTCGATATTTTCCTTTCCCCTCATGGGATAAATAAAGTTCGGTGGCGACTCTTCTGTCTATCTTTTTCGCCCCCCCGTCGTTGCGCGATGCCTTTTTTCGAGTAGCGACACTATGACTCCAATTCTATGCATTTTTTGAGTATGGACCACTTTAAGGCTTTTGTAGGATTTGTCAATAGCTTTCCAATGAGCTTTGAACCACTTCATTTGGATGTGTGGTTGAAGAGTTATGATGTTACCCCTTTCGAAACCCTAATTCCCGATTTTTGCAATTACTTCTTAACCTTTGATCCAATGTTCATTAAAACATCAACAACACCTGAAGAATAATGAAGACGAAGATATAGTATTCACCAAACAAGTTTACAAGCCTAAAGTTCAAAGCAAAGTACAAGATTCAGAAAAGGTTTAAAAATACGAGACTCATTGGTCAAGTACGGAAAAAAAAAGAGCTTAATATGAAGAAGAGTATATCCCAGATAAACCATTTTTCGCTCCATCAAAGCTGATGAAGTGTTGGAATTGAACTGTTCGCAAACTTCATAAGATATACAGATGTTATACCTTGGAATTTCATGCTACAAGTTGATGGACAAATTCATAACTAGATATATTTTTCCATGATATGAATCAGTACCCCGCGGCAACCATATTACACAAGCACGTCACCTTTGTTCTTAGTTGCAGAAAACCTTCAGGTGAGAATGATCAATACCTGTTCAAACATACCAAAACAGAGACAATTCAAGATTATACAAACAAGATTTAAACCAAATCAAATAAGGCAAGCTGGAAATGGCAGATTTCGTTATTAAGATCAGACATGTGAATCAAGGAACAAGTTCAGACAACAAATTCATTACCAAACATTCCACAGACATGTTGGATCATAAAGGGAAGTTATTCACAGTCAGCAAACTCTTTCCAAAACAGCTTTAAAACGTGTCTTCTCAAAAAGGAAGGTCATTCAAAATCTTTAATGCATAACGAACTATAAAGGGGCCAGGATTCACAAACACAAAAAACACACATTTAATGAAGTTCAAGGCATCCAAGATCATGTTCATCATTTTCCAAACCAAGTCATAAACACGATTCAAACTTAATCACACCATTTTGGAAATTATTCAAATTTATGTGACAGTATCACACAAAATCAATAAGAATAAACAAACAACAAACTATTCCCAAAATTGGAACCGACAAGTTCATTGGTGTATTCATGGTCAAATTAAGACTTCAATGCACAAAGCCTATAAAAAACAGATTCAAAGATCCACAATAGGAGGTTCAGAAAAACACGCAAACAACTACGAATTCAGAAAGAGAAAAATCCGCAGAGAAATTACGAACTCACAAACACAAAAAAGTATAACAGATTCGCAGGAACAAAAATCCTAAAATCATGAAGAGGGATTGAAGGCTTACCTCGCGTTTGTCTCGTCGCCGCCATCCTCGCCAGAATCACCACGACCCTCCGACAACCAACCTTCGTTGAGACAACGTCTTCGCTCCCAAAATCGTGACATCTCACATCGGTAAATGCTTTGTTGCTATCTGTGATTTTCTTTTAAAATAATGTATTACTCTTATGAACGAAGCAGGTTATGTGTTGTCCTGATTGAGATTGGGGGAGAAGAGATCGAGGAAATATGAAGAATAGAAGAACAGGGAGATCGCTTGAGAAAGAAGAAGAGGCGAGAAAGAAACGGCGCTGGGAGAAGAACTTTTAGGGTTTCAGAAATCCCTTTTTTCCCCATTGGCTTGATGGATCCGAACCGGGTCCGGTGGATTCATCACACCGGCCCAACTCGGTTTTATTTTTTTAAATTTATTTATTCTGTTTTTTATATTTGTTTTGTAATTTTTATTATAATAATAAAATTACTAACTATACTAACACTAACATAACCACTAACTATTAACATTAGCATAATCATAAAAAAAAAATCTGATTTAAATAAATCTAAAATAAATTTTGGATTTAAAATATATAATATAGTTTAATCTAGATTTTAAAACTTGCTCATAAAAAAATTGATTTAGACTTAATAATTAAAAATATGTAATATATTTTGTTTTAATCCTCCTCTTTTATAGTCATAAAAAAAAAACGTGTATATAAAAATACCAAAATTAAATTAAAAATATTCTAAGTTCAGATTTATAATTAATCTAACTCTTTTAATAAAATATATAAAAAATAAGAAAAATAAGTTCATGTTAATCAACATTTTTTAGCTTATAAACATCAAAATAAAAATATGCTTAATTTTAATTATAATTTCATTTTTTAACAGCATATCCAAAAATTCATAAAAATACATATACCAAAAACCCAAAATAAAAATTATTTCTAATTAATTATTAATTTGATTTAAGTAAATTAGAGTTTTTAGAATTTATCTGAAAATAACAAGTTTAATTCAGGATTAACATCTGAGCTTAATTATTAACGCTTTATTTAATCAAAAATTAATTCTTCTTTTCATTATTTAAAAGCTCACGAAAATCATAAAAATGAAAAATCCTTAATTTAGATCCAATTATATTCTTTTTGCAAATACCTCACAAAATTCTCAAAATGAATAAAAACAACAATCTCTAATTATTTAAACTAAAAACAAATTAACCACTCTAATATCTCATGTTTATATGTCGATTCAACATTCTCATTTACTCACCGTTTTATTTTATCGCATTCTCCTCCAAAGGAAAGGTTCACATATTTGACCACCGAGTCAATGACCTACATCCTACCCTTCTAAACCTTAAAACTTTGAGTCGCCGTACTCATACTTAGGAGTCCCGCCTTGGACATTTTATCCTTTTATCCTAGCTTTAGGATTAGGAGTCGCCGCACTCCATATAAGTTTCCCACTGTGGAATACTTACTCCTCACCCCTTTAAATCAAAATTTAACATAGAAATAGGAGTTGTCGTACTCCAAAAATAAGCGCTTCCCTATGAACGTTTATTTTTCCCCAGGAACCTTGACCACAGTCAAGAAGTTCCTCATCTCCCTCCGTGAGGGGAACTATGAATACTCTGATTCCATCCCCTACCCAGGATACGTAGGCACAAGATGCGAGTCTTGGCGAGTATACTTAGGACTAACCCCTTTAGGTCCTTCTCTTCACCCTTAACCCTTAGCATAACCTTAAACAGATAACATAGCAATAACAAATATTTAAAACAAGAGGTTCCTGTAGAGTACTACAGAGGTTTAGGATGCTAATCCTTCCCTAAACTTAACCAACCCCCGAACTTTAGATCTCTCTCCGCGTTGTGTTTACAATGCAAAATAGGTTTTCCCCTTTCTTTAACCTTTCCTTGGGATAAATCAAAGACCGGTTGTAAATGAATTAAGATTTAAGTTAATCAATATCTTGATATCAAAATTTCACCGCAACATTGACGTTATTCCAACTTTTGGTTGGTAGTCTTCTTTTTTTGACTTATCCCAACTTTTGGTTGGTAATCTGCTTTTGTGGCCATTATTCCAACTTTTGGTTGGTAGTCTTCTGTGATGGAGTCGGCTTTGGTTAGCGTCTACAGCGATCCTAACTTTTGGTTAGTAGCTTGCGTTCCGACTTTTGGTTGATGTCGGTCTTTTCCTGGCGATCCTAACTTTTGGTTAGTAGCTTTGCTTCCCAACTTTTGGTTGGATTTTATCCCCTGCAGTCGTTATTCCCACTTTTGGTTGGTAGTCTGTTGCTGGTTGATGTTATTCCAACTTTTGGTTGGTAGTCCCCAACGGGGTTCGAAGTTTTGTTGGCGTTATTCCAACTTTTGGTTGGTAGTCCTTTGTTCCTAGGGTTGTCGTTCCAACTTTTGGTTGGTAATCTTGTGGTGGTGGTAAGTTTATCCCAAATCTTGGTTGGTAGTTCTCCTCTATTCTTGGGCGGAGTCGTTATTCCAACTTTTGGTTGGTAACTTCGTGTGATTCCAACTTTTGGTTGGTAGCTTTGTTCGATTCCAACTTTTGGTTGGTAGTCTTCTGTTCCTGGATTTGTTATTCCAACTTTTGGTTGGTAATTAGCGACTTGGCAGAGTTTGTTTGATTCCAACTTTTGGTTGGTGAGATTTTGTTGTTGTCATTCCAACTTTTGGTTGGTATCCTTTGCTTCAATTCCAACTTTTGGTTGGTAGTTTTGTTTAATTCCAACTTTTGGGTTGGTAAGATTTTGGGGGAGCGATCCTAACTTTTGGTTGGTGGTCTTTGGTTTCTCCTGTGGAGTGTTATCCCAACTTTTGGGTTGGTAAGATTTTGGGGGAGTGATCCCAACTTTTGGTTGGTGGTCTTTGGTTTCTCCTGTGGAGTGTTATCCCAACTTTTGGTTGGTAGCTTGTGGTCGTCTGGTGATTTCAACTTTTGGTTGATAGTGTGGATTTGAATTTGTTCGGTATTCCGGTGATCCCAACTTTTGGTTGGTAGTTTGTGGTTAGTACTGACTTTTGGTTAGTGTACTTCCCCAGCGGATTATTCTTGTGTTTAGTTCAGTTATCTCCAGAGATTTCTGCGGTTGGCAAATTTCCGGGTTTGTTGGTATTCAACCGTCTTTTACCTCGATTGTTTGAAAGCTATTCGCTTTTCACTCAGTCAGGTCCAAGTCGCTTGAATAGGGGCAGCTGTTGCACCCCAAAATTTGACCAGCCTTTTCTTAGCTTGGTTTATGTTTCATTTCATTTTCTTCTAGCATTTGCATTGCATAACATTATTCATTTAGCAGGGGATCAAGAGTTTGTGCATAGCAAGAGAAGGTCAACAAGAGTGTTGAGCCTAAGCAAGGGGTTTACTCAAGCATGAGTGGTCATCAAAGTCATCGAAAGGTGGTCAATGCTCCTTGAAAGAGTTGATGGGTGTATATGGATCAGCTCCTAACTTGGAGGTCAGTTGAAGATCATCAGAGGATTGTGAATTCATGATAATGGATATGGGATGTTGAGGAAGCTCATTGGAGGCTTTGAGAGCCATGTTAGAGTTTATTCAAGTTGTTGTGTCATGTGTAAGAGGCCATAGTCAAGAGTGTTGCATCTAGGGTTTTCATCTGGTCAACCCTCAGTCAATTGTGAAATTGAAGGGGATTAAGACTCAATTCCAAGTCTTTGTGATCATGGAATGTTGTTTTGAGATGTCTAATATATCATTTCAAGATCAATTTATCAAGAATCAAGAGTGTGAGAAGTTACTAAATTAGGGTTCTCAGTGTAAAATCCTCTATTTAGTGCCTAACTTCAAGACCACATATCTCAAGATACATGTCTCATCTCATCTTGACCCCAACATGAAACTTGTAGAGCATGTTTTTAGATTTCTTTTGAGTACTAGAAGCCTTTCATCTGATTTCTATAACTCAAGTTATGATGCTGACAAGTTACAGGTCCTCAGATGAATGTGATTTTGGTCAACAAAAGTCAACCAACTTCCAAGCCACTTTTGACCTAGAAGGATGTTTCTCCTTACTTTGACCCAGACATGAAAGTTGTTCCTCATGATCTTAGCTTTCCAAAAAGTACTAGACATCCTTCATCTAATTTGTAGAACTCATGTTATGAAGCTAACAAGACAAGGGTATTTTAGGAAAGTAGGATTACAGGCCATTTTCATTATAGATCCATTTCACTATCTTGCACACTTCAAATGAAACTTTTCTCAACATGAAACTTGCTCCAAATGAGAACAATTTCATCATCAAACATCAAGTTGTCATTGATTTGGATTGGATTGAAGAATTGGTGCAAGAATTTTCATGAGAAAAGCCTTAAAAGGGGAAAAATGAAATTTATTGATTTTTAATCATTTCAAGGCAACCTTATGCATATTTTGAGTGCCAAAGTCATTCTAAATGTAATGCCAATTTTGTATTTGAGATTTGAGTTCATTTTCATGGTCATTTGCATGCTTGCTTCACCATGAAGTAACAAATGCAAATCATACCACAAGATTAAATTGAGGAGCAATTCTCGGCCCTTGGATCAATTCACCCCATGTGCAAGCTAATTGAACCAGGTTTGAGGCATATGCAGCTCTTTTCACACGGTATTGCAAGCTTGCCAACACAAGAAAAGTTGAATTTTGATTGGGCTTTTAGGGACTTCAATTGGGCTCCAAAGGGATCAATATCCATTTTATATAACTTCAGGATCATGAACAAGGCATCAGAACAAAAATTGGATGAAAGTTGAGAGAGAAAACAGTTGGAGAAAGTGAGAGAAAAGTGAAATTGGAATTTGGAAATTCATCAGGATTCAAGCCAAATAGAACATTCAAACAGCTCTAGGAAGAATCAAGCATTGTTTCTGGATCAAATTCATCAAGTTTCATCAAAGTTTGAAGGCTCAGTGGAAGCTCTCCACAAGGTAAATCATCTTTCAACTTTTCTCTCTGTATGTCATGCAATTGAGTGCCATTTTTGCATAATCATGACCTATGAGATGTGTATTTGGATTCTGGATACAATTGATTGCTGTTTATGAACTTTTGTGATTTGAGCTCCAAACTTCATGTCTTCGATTTGGCTTGTTCATGAATTGAAAGTGAAAATAAATGATGGATTTATGTTGTACTAAGCATGGTGAGTTGTTAGATGTTAAAATTTGTTGAGTTTCATGAACTTTTTTGGAACTCCACTGTTCATCATGGCCGGAGAAGATGACCGGAGGGAATCCGGCCACCGTCTGCAATTTCCCTCTATTCTTTTTTTCATGTTTAAAAGATGGTGATGGCGTGGCTTGCTGTTAGCCCTTAGATCCATGCTTGTTTGTTTGACCTAGACCTAATATGATGGTTGAGATTTAATCTCATTTTGTGCTGAGAATTTGATGATCACGTGGCAGCATGTTGGCCTTTGGATATTGGACTGGTAGTCATAATGTGTGGTCAAGATCTTGGTGACCTCCCCTTTAATGACACGACGCGTTTCAGTGGCTTACATCCCAGCCCTTGGATTGTTTGACTGATTTGAGATGAATGGCTGTGATTCATTTCTATTTTATGTTTTATTCTGATTGCATGTGTGTCATTGTGTTGACCCTTGGATGATTGACTGGTATTTGATTTGAGTGGCTGAGATCTAGTCTTAGTTGGTCAACTGATTTAAGTGGACTGGGATCTCCTTTGCTAGCCACACCCTCCTGCACACAGGGCCAAGCTTTTACACGTTGCTTGCTTGCTTTTTGCACCTTGCCTTTGTTTATTTTATTTTATTTTTATTTTTTATTTTATTTTCATGACTGTTTGGAATTAATTCATTCAAAAATAGTTCTCCAATTAATAAAATTCATCAAAAATATTTTCTAGACATTTTAGGATGTCCCTTTATTTTTAGAATTTTTATTTTATTTTTTTGGATTATTTTTCATTTAAAAAAGAAATTATTAATTGGAGATGTTTTGTTTGGATTTATTCTTGACATGCCTTTGTTCTTGATTTGTTTCTCCTTTTTCCTTTTGATCCAATGACTGAAAATTAATCCTCATATCCATGATGAGTTGATTGATTTTTGAGGACCATTTTTCCCCTGTTTGGTTGACTTTTGGTTTGACTTTGACCTTGCTTTTGTTGATCCTCGATAACCCTCTCTCAAATTGGTGCATCCATGTGAATCAATTTCTTTGATGATGATTTGAAATGAATTTGGTTATGATTTCTTGTCCTCTGTTTGCCAACATGTTTGTGAGCTTGTGATATTTTATTTGGCCCTTTTTGAATCATTTTCCTAATTTTGAGGTAATTTGCAAGTCAAGTTACCCCAAAGGGAGGTTCATACATACACATTGACCTAGTTTGCCTTGGATATGACTTTGATGGATCATTTGAGCCTTAAATTCCTTTTGATTCATGTTTCTAACATGTTAAGGTTGCTGGTTGCTCAATTTTAGGTCATGATATTGTGTTTTTCTTGTTCAACTTGTGTTTCTTTTTGAGTTTCCATTTAGGGTTTCCATTTGTGGTTTGTTTGCATTCCTTTATGTTTATGCTTGCATTTTCTTTTGGTTTGATTTACTTTGCTTTTGAGAACTCTTCTCTCATCCCTCTTTTGTCCCATGACCTTGGAGTCTCATTTAAGGTGGCTTAGTCCCTTCTTAGGAGGTACTTGAAGCATACCTAAAATGATGAATCCTTGAGGACCTCTTTGTGCTTTCTTTTGCACTTTGTTTGTGATGCTTATGGTTGAGTGCATATTATGATTTCCTTGATGTCCTCATATAGCCTCCCATACTCACTTTGCTTTAGGCTTTCCTTTCATTTGATTTAGCTTTTAGCACTTGTGGTTGATGTTGTTTGGCTTAGGTCATTTCATCCCACTTTTGGTGCATTTTGTGTGTGGTTTCTTCTTGTTGTTTGATTTCATCTTGAGCATTTCTTTCTCTCTTTTTCTTTTGCATCCTCATATGCATGCTTGAGGTTGAGATGAGCTTGTGGAGGCTACTGCCCCACACATATTTCCTCCCTCACTTTCCTCCTATGTGTGCATCCTATGTTTGCATGTTTGCATTTTTATGTTCTTGCTTCTTCTTCTTTCTTTTGTCATTCTTCCCTTAGGATCTCTAACTTCTCTTCTTCAAGAGACTTTATTATAGACATTAGGTGCTTAAACCATGCATGATAACATTAGGTAGTTCCCTTTTGTATCCCAACTCTAAGTCCACTTTGCATGACAACTTTTAGGATTGAGTTAGTCTCCCATTAGTGTGTCCTTTCTCTCCTCATCTTCAAACACTCATAAAACCCATAATAAAGAATAATAAATGTTGTACGCTTCGAGCCTTAAGCTACTTGGGGAATGGTGATTAAGTGGCTTCCTCTCAATTGCCTAGAGTGTTTAGTATGCACCCTTAGGGTGATATGCGACGCATTCGCTCCTAAGTCATAGTCTCTAGTGCAACATGAGTTACAAATCAAATTCAAAACATTTCTTCTCTAAAAAACACAAAAAAATTTCAAATCTTTTTCATCCTTCGGGATCTTAATCAAGGAAAATCTTTTCAGATAAAAGAGTGTTGTTAACTTTTAGTTCTACCACAAACGGTAACGCTTAAGTCTCTAATGGTCGAGCTGCACAAACCAACTGCTAGAACTACTTGTTAACCCTACTCGGGCCTAAAAACTTTTGAACCAACCGGTGTTCTTGTTAGCCCGAACTACGTTTGCTCTGATCTTTCATACCAGATGAAAGTACGTAGGCACATGGCGTGATATCTTGGCGAACAACCCTCCCCCTTCACCCGTAGTTAGCCGAACTACGTTGACTCTGACTTTCCCATTGCACGAGGGAATACGTAGGCACAGAGCAGTGATGCTCTGCCGAGTCATCTTTTCTTTTTATTTTGTCCCTTGAACTTTAGTTAGATACATGATCACCTTTTTAGATAGACAACAATGCATGGATCCCGTCGAGTACGACGGACGTGAGGGGTGCTCATACCTTCCCCTTGCGTAACTGACTCCCGAATCCAGACTTGGTTGCAATGACCTAGTCTTTTCCCTTTTCCGTTAGGTTTTTTCCAATCGTTTCCTTTCCCTCTCTTTGGGATAAATAACGAAAGGTGGCGACTCTTCTGTTTTCTGCCGGGTGTTTTTCGCAGTTGCGACACACGTGTGCCTCGAGCCTTGTGCTGCATTAAATGTGTGATGATGGCTAGGTTAGGGTCATGATGATGCCCTACCAACGTGTGCTCGTGCACGTGCCTAGAGTTTTCCTATAAATAGTGAAAGAGTCTGCTTATTTTGAACTTTCACTTCTCTCTCTTTGCTCTCTGTTCATCGTTCCCAACTGTCTGCTGCCGTCAAGTTTCGTTCTAGCCACTATACCAGGTCCGACCAGATCTACTCAAACCTAGAAACTTCTTACCCGACTAAGTAAGTATGCTGATTCCTTACTTGTTATCTGTCTTTCTAGTTTATACACTTTAGAATGCATGCAGATATGGTTGATACGAAGTAGTTTTAGGATGTTTAGTGGTGGCTGTTGGTGGCCGACGGTGGTTTGGCCACATTTTCTGCTTCCGACTTCGTGGTGTACTTGGCTTCCGAGATAAAGTTCGCCTCTAGGAGGTCTTTTACAGCCTGTTCAGTAGCCTCCATCTTCTCTAGAGATTGTCGTCATCTATGTTGAGATACTGGCCTAACGGCGGGGTCGATAGTGAGGTGGTGATAGGCCATGTTAGGGTCTATCCCAGGCATCTCTGTGGAACTCCACACGAACAGGTCTGTATTCTCCCTGAGACATACTCTTAGTTTTTTCCCCGCATGGGGTCGTCACCGAGTAAGACAAGTTCAAATTCTCCATCTAGAATCGGGTGCATCGGATATATAGCTTCGTTGCTACCGAAGGGGATGCTCGAGGATGACTGAATCTCTTTCCCCTTTGCTTTCTGAATCTTTGGGTCGTCTTCAGAGAAGCGGCTGTCAATGTTGATGGAGTCGACATGGGGCAGCGGCTTCGTCTCATCGGCGCTGCTGGGCAAAAATTCTGGATGGGAGTCTTTGGCCTGGCGGCGATGGTATTAAGCCCGTTTAAGGCCGCTTCAAAGCATCTCCTCGTGGCTTCAATGTCCCCGTGTAGAGTTACAACGAGGCCTTTAGAGGTATAGTATTTCATCTTCAAGTGAACTGTTGAAGGCACGGCTACCAACTCGGTCAGAGTCGATCGCCCGAAGATGCACTGGTATAGCGACGGGCAGTCTATGACTAGAAATTAGACCTTGATTAAATTGGACCTTGATTAAACTAGCCATTTCAGCGGACCCAAAGGTTACGATCAGCTCAACATAACCCTAGGGCTTTATCACTGACCCATTAAAACCCTGCAAGTCAGAGCCTACGTAGGGAGTCAAATGCGATTCGTCCAGCTGGAGCGTGGAAAACAACTGGGAGTACATAATATCAACTGAGCTGCCTTGGTCGACGAGGATTCGTCGGATGTCAAAATTTTCCATTTGAGCTCTTACGAGTAGAGGGATGTTGGAGTTGGGGGCTCCATTGAGGAGCTCCTCGTTGTAGAAGCAGATAAGGATAGACTCTCCCCTGACCTTATCGAGGGTGGAATTCCAATTTGAGCTGTTGCTAATAAGGTGCTCAAATTTTCTTTTGACGGACCCTACCGTGACTTTATTGAAGCCTTCTCCGGAGATGACCATGGCGGAGGGAAACGTCTCCCACGGGTTGTGCTTGGTGAAATATGGAGGGGGTTGAGCCCCTCGGGGATGTAGAAATCTTCAAGCTGCGAGATGCTCATAGCGACCTGAAGGCTTGCTTCTTCGCAGGAAGGTACCTCTTCCTCGACCTTTTGGGATTCTTAGGCTTCTTATCGAGGAGTGTCTTTTTGTTTGGCGAACTGCTTCAGATGTCCATCCCTGATGAGTATCTCCATGGCATCCTTCAGGTGGATGCAGTCTTCGGTCATATGGTCGTGGCTTTTGTGCAACCAGCAATATTTTGACTTATCAGTGTTGGGTTTCGACGGTATCTTCTTTGGGAACCAGACTCTCGCCTGCCGGAATTTTGAGTTGGCACATTCAGTGAGGATCTTTTCCCTTTAAAATGCCAGGGGAGTGTACTTGTGGAACCGGCCGGAGGGTCCTTTGTTATCTCGGGGTTCACGGGGACGGTCTTCTCGTCTTTTACTCCCCCACAGGATATCGAGGGCTCGTCGGACCTGGAGGGTCAGACATTCTCCTTGTGCCTGGAATCACAGGCAGAGCTGGCAACCTCCTTCTCTTCATACTGATTGTACGCTTGTGCTTTGAGGAGGAAGACGTCCAGCGTTGTTGGGGGTTAGATACCTACGAATTAGAAAATTCAGTGCGGGGACGGAGCCCGCGTTCGGGCAGAAACTTTTTCATGTCATCGGTTGTAGAAACCTGGACGACCTCCTTATTGAACCTTTTGATGTAGGCTCGCATGAGTTCATATCTCCCTTTAATGATGTCTTCAAGGGAGGCTTCGGTCTTTGGATGACGATGAGAGGTCGTGAAGTGTCTGGAGAACAGTTTCCCCAGTTGTCTCCATGAGGTGATGGAGTCATCTGGAAGTTCTTTGTACCAGGTCATCGTCCCTTTCTTGAGTGTGGTCGGGAATAACCGCGGTAATCGAGCAACGCATCGATATTTTTGATGTGCTCGTCGGGGTCTGTTGTTCAGTCGTATGTGTCCAGAGAGGGGGGGGGGGGGGTTTCTCTAGTCCTTTCGGCAGGAACATGACCATAATCTCTTGGGATAACGAGTCACGAGGCTCTTCGTCGCTGCTGCTGCTGGTCCAAGACGGGGTATTGTGCGTCCCGTCTATATGTAGGATGGAGGTCTCGACGGGGAGATGGGGTTCGTGCCCGACCCTTCGATCTGAGAGGAGGCGAATGTTGGGATTCTGTCTGGTGGCCTCTTCTGGTCCTCTTGGGTTGTGGGGAACGCTGGTTCCGAGGAGAGAGGTGGTCGCATTTACGAATGGTCAGGGTCTTTGGCTCCGGAGGTGCCTGACGGTTTCTCTCGCGCCAGGGAGGGGGACTCTGTGGTCTCTGATGCTCCTTCCTCAGTGAAGGGATCTTGGACGACTGGACTCTTCTAATGCTCCAATCCTCGCATTCTAGTTGAGGCTTAGGAGGTTGGTCTTGTTGAAAGCCTCGAGGAGGGCCGCCCTGGTCGGGTCAACGCTGGGCGAAACTGGGACTAGCAGGTTCTGCGAGACTAGCGGAACTTTGCTGTGATCTGCGTGAATAGGGGATGGAGAAGGTGTGGCTCCGTCCCATTGTCGGAGGACGTCACCACCATGAGAGGTGGTGGATCCTTCAGTGTCATTCTTGCTGACGGGGAAGAAAGCAAAGTTTCTAGCATCAAGAGTGTTGTCACAGCTGGCCATGATCAGGATTTTGAATAATTGTTGTGGTCTCGTGTCTACGAAAAGAGAAAAGACGGGGATGACAAGATTCCCAAAGATGGCACCACTGATCTTACCGGTTGATCAGAACTTCAGGTGGGCCAAAGACAATTGTCTGTGATGCTGGGTGTGAAAGAGGAGGATGAGGGTGTACTTACAAGACACTCTGATGCTAAAGTAAGAATCAAGCAAGAGAGAGCAAGTGCAAAATATGAGTATATCAGGGTGAATATTGAATATATGACCCTCTCGAATGAGAGGGTTTATATAGTGCCCCCAACGCTTGGCCATTGGTCCCTATTTTTGAGGCGAGATAATTGTTTCCTAAAGAATAGGTAGCTTCCAGAACTAGCCGTTGTAACGGGAAGACGTGCCCATAACTAGTCGTTGCTGTTTACGGGTAAGGGCAAGGGCATATTTACGGGTACAGGCGTCTTGGCTGTTTCTGGAGGGTGAACCATGTGTGACGGGCAGAGACTAGCGAGGAGGAGTGTTGTGACCAAGGGTAAATTGGTCAGCCTCCCCTGTTGAAGGAGAAGAAAGGTAAAATTTCCTGAAAGTGGATGAACTTAGGCAATTGGGTCGTTCTGGGAGCAGAAATGGATTGGGCCATGCCTAGCCATTGGGCCAGTCCAGAACAGTATCCCCCAAGTCGTTGCTATCGAGCATGGTAGTGATGACTTAAGGATAGTTCTCTACTCGGGCAAGGTCATCGTAACATACCTTGTGCCTGAAGGAATTTGTGTCAGGGCATCTGAGACATTGCTTGCCGGGGAGCTTGTGGTCTGGCGAGACCAACCGTTGATGGGACATAAAGAGTTGGAGCGCCACGTTTACCTCGAGTCGTGTGCTACATTAAATGTGTGATGATGACTAGGTTAGGGTCATGATGATGCCCTACTCACGTGTGCTCGTGCACGTGTCTGGAGTTTTCCTATAAATAGTGAGAAAGTCTACTCATTTTGAACTTTCGCTTCTCTTTCTTCTTTGCTCTCTGTTCATCGTTCCTAGCCATCCACCGCCGTCAAGTTTTGTTCTGACCACCGTACTAGGTCCGACCAGAGCTACTCAAACCTAGAAACTTCTTCCCCAACCAAGTAAGTATGTTGATTCCTTACTTGTTGTCTGTTTTTCTGGTTTCTACACTTCAGAATGCATGTGGTTAGGGTTGATACGAAGTAGTTTTAGGATGTTTAGTGGTGGTTGTTGGTAGAAGACTGTGGTTTGGCCACATTTTCTGCTGTCGGCTTCGTGCTGAGCGATAGGAATAAAAGACATAGGGACTTTTAAGCCTATAGATGATCTCGATGTAGTAGCGACACAGTGGTGTTCGCCACCGGGGGGAACCATGGATTCCAGTGTGCTTATGAGCTTTTCGGTGGTTCCCTCATGAGGATTCTAGGTTTTATTCGCGGGGGACTTTTCCCCGGATGTGCCAAGGAGAACTCCCGAGCACTTTTTTGTCTGTTAGCTGGGCTATTTGAGTAGGGCTTAGGTCGAAGACATTGTCCTTGGCCCTTTGTGTGCCCTTCACATGACTAGCAGTGCAAGGGTGGATTTAATTTTGTTGTCGAATTCACTTTTATCCTCTTCTTTTCAGGTAAAGGAAATGTCGTGTAGGGCGAAAGAAGATGAAAATCCTAGAGATCTGTCTGAGGAGAGCTTCTCAGAGGACACAAAAACGGGTGATGACTCCACGCCCCCTGAGGCTGGAGGGGTGTCTACTGCGAGGATCTCTGTCGACGAGTGGATTGTGGCCGAATCGATGGAGCATGCCTTTCTTTTAGCTTTATATACTAGGGATGTGTTCACTATAGTGGGGGCAGAGGGAGAGTGAAGGGTACAGTTCCCCGCGAAGAATAACCGTATATGCTCTTCGTACGGGGAAAAGTTCCCCATGTACGAGTATGTCTTCAAAGAAATAGGGCTGAGGCTTCCCTTGACAAACTTCCAGCAGGCAGTCTTTGTACACTTGGACTTGGCGCCCTCCTAGCTGCATCTGAATTCTATTGCCTTCATGCGGGAATACAAATTAGTGTGCAAGTATTTGCAAATTGGGGCCACTCTTCCTCTTTTCTTCGCCATCTTCCACCTCCAGCGACAGGTGTCAGGGAGGAAATTCAGTTGGGTTTCTCAGAAACAGAGGAGGAATTTATTCAAACCCTTCTTTGAGTCTACTCGGACCATAAAGGAATGGTTCTACGTGATTGAGCCTGTGTCGAAGACAGCTATCGACTCGGCCTTTATTTGGGAGGTCTCTACAAATGAGAATGGGGAGGATCTAATAGATGAGGACGACAAGATAGTTGCACGGAGACTGTTCCTGTTTCCCTTTTGCTGGAGTGGGGCTCATTTTACCCGCTCAATTGATGAGTATATAGTTACTCCTCACCAGCTGGGGGACGATGATCGAGCTAGCTCTGCTAAGCTGGTGGCCTTCGTGGATGGTTTTCTCCCTGCCCAGTGCGTGACTCACGTTGGGAAGATGCTCTATAAAGAAGATGGGGGGCCACAAGTGGAGGCCCGATATATCAACACTAAAGAGCTCTCGAGTGTAGCACTTGCGAGGAGGCTTTTAAACTCTTGGGTAACTTCCTGCTTCTTCTTATTTTATTCAAAATGATTTTCTTTTCATGTGCTGATGCACTTGTCGTTTTTGCAGGTAATATGTCTTCTGCACAGGAGCAGATGGTGAAGAATGCCCATGGAAAGATAAAAGGCAGCATGGCCATAGGAAAAAGCCGCCTCGGTCAGGAAACGACTCCTCCCTAGGCAGGATCAAGGACTTCCTCGTCTACCCCGCCAGCCACCCAAACGTCTCCCCTGCCCGTGAGTTCAAGGCTCAAGCTCGCACACCCGAATGAAATCATGGATCTCAGTCGGGAAAGGGAAAAAAGCAAGTTCGATCTGCCTCCTTGTCTGCACAATAGGAAGATCTTCAAGGGGTTCTCCCTGTCCATTCCTTGGGCGGAGTCTCTTAAGCTCGATGAAATGGATCGTCCCAGCAAGCGGGCCATGCTCGTGCAAGATGCCTCCGCCTTAATGAGGATCCTGGAGATGGTGGTGGTGTACACTGAGGATGGCTATCAGCATGAGTCTGAATTGAAGAAGTCCCAAGCTGCGGTGGCGGCCCTGGACGAGAAAGTCAAGAAACTCTAGAAAGAGCGGGAGAGGGAGCTTGAAGAGGCTACACAGAAGTATCGCGAGGAGATGTCCACGGAGACGGACTCCCTAGACGCCCAGAAGAAGGCTGCTGAGGATTTGGTGGAGAACCTAAAGGCCACTGCTGCCCCTGTTGAAGATGAGACCGAGAAGATGAAGAAGCTATCGACCCAGGCGTAGCTGGTTTCCCAGATCACTCAGGCCGATGATGATCTCCTAGATATCGGTGAGGAGGCCTTTCAGGATGTCGTGGATTAATTGAAGTTGGTGAACCCTGGTGTCGAGTTGACTATTGAAGGCACATGGTTCCTCTATTCTATTAAGGATGGAAAGATAATCATCCCTGAGTTCCTCCTGTCCAGTGAAGGGCAAGCGCAAGGGACCCAAGAAGAAACTGTGGCCCAAGAAGAAGTCTTGCAGGTGGAGCAGTGAGTTTTTCCCTGGTTTATGTTTTTGGCCTGCGTGCCATTTGTTTATCTGTAATTTTATTTGTGGGGCTTGGCCCTGTTTTATTATAACATGCACACTTGCGGCCCTTGTGGCCGCCTTATGTTAATATGTATTTGTATGATTATTTATACTTTGTGTAATTTTTTCTAAGTTACATACACAGTCCAACGTTGGTCGTATGAGATAACTTAGTAATTTTTTATGTTTCGGGTATGCTCGACAAACGATATTCGACAGTGTGGGGAACTGGTCGAAAGGGATAGGTTATTTTCGGGCAGGGGAGTGGAGCTCAGACCGCGTTTGTGGCCTGAGTTCGCGGTGTGAACTTCCCATCGGGAGTTGGGGGTTATGTCCTTCATGCTACTTTAATGACGACGGGCTTGGTCGAGGAACCACTATCATGTCCGGGTTAAGTTTCTCTTTGATTAAATCCCGCATAGATCCATGTTGGCGGTGCATCACTTGTACCTGGGCGCGCGCCTATAGTCGGTGCTTGGGTGAGACATGCTGACAGTGAGGGCCTTAGCTGTAATATTGTTTCAACTTTTCGGCGTTCCATGGTCGAGCTAATTCTTCTCTGGTGAGGTATTCCAGGTAGTAGGCCTCATTCTCTTTTTTTGCTCTAATACGGTAAGGTCCTTCCCAGTTTGCGGCGAGCTTACCTTCACGGGAATCTTTGTGATTCCTCCTTAGGACGAGGCTTCCTACTTGGAACTCTTGTCGTATAACCTTGGCGTTGTGCCTGATTGTGATTTTTGTTTAAATGAGGACTCGCAAAGGGATGCCTTTGAACGGACTTCCTCAACGAGGTTGAGCTCCTCTTTTAGGGCCTTGCCATTTGCTTCTTCGTCCAAGGGCGCTTCAGTCTGCCTGGAGGGAATACGAGCCTCGATGGGGATTACCGCCTTTGTCTCATATGCTAAGTGAAAAGGGGTTTCCCCGATTGAAGAATGGGGCATGGTCCGATATGCCAAGAGTACACTATGCAGCTCCTCGATCCATTGCTTCTTTATTTCATCTAGCCTTTGCTTGAGGCCCCTGTAGGATTACTCTGTTTGCTTCCTCAGCTTGCCCATTAGTCTGGGGATGCTCGGCGGATGCAAAGTGTTGTTTAGTACCTAATTGGGCGACGAATTCTTGGAACTTTTTGTTCGTGAATTGTGTCCCGTTATCTGTGATGATTGCTTGAGGAATGTCGAAGCGGGCAAGGATGTTCCTTTTACATAAACGAAGTATGTTCTGGGTCGTTATTTTAGCTAGAGCCCGGGCTTCTATCCACTTGGTGAAGTAGTCCACACCAACTATCAAGTACTTATTCTGGTTTGACCCTACGACAAATAGTCCTAGGATGTCTAGGCTCCACTAGGCGAATGGCCACGGGGAGGACATTTCCTTGAGCTCATTGGGCGGCGCCAAGTCCATGTCCCCATGTCGTTGGCATTTTTCGCACTTTTTCACGTGTCCCCTTGCATCATTTTGCATGGTCAGCCAGTAGTAACCTTCCCAAAGGACTTTCCTCGCGAGAGATCTCCTACCGAGGTGTTGGGCGTTGATTCCTTGATGGATCTCGTACAAAACTTGGGCGGAAATTTCTTCTTCGACGCATTTAAGGAGGGGTATGGAGAATCCTCGCCTGTATAGCTTGTTTTCGACTAGAACTTAGAAGCAGGCTCTACGCCTTACTATGTTGGTCTCCTTAGGGTCTGACGGTAGTTCACCCTTTATAAGGTAATTGTACACTAGGGTCATCCAGAAATGGATTTCGTCGACGACTTGTGTAACACCCATTTTAATTATTTAATATTTTTGGTGTTATTTTGTTTGGTGTGCCCTTTGGTGGGGGTGTGTTTGATTATGGTGGGTGAGTGTCCTTGGTATAGGAGGATTATTGGTGGTGAATTAGTGTAGATATAATAATATAATAGACAATAATAATATTGTTGGTATTATTATTATTATTAGTATTAATATTATTGGTGGAATATTATTACTAATATTATTAACGTTATGATTTTGGTGAACTAATATTATTATTAATAATATTATGTATATTATAATACTATTTATTTTATTAGTATTATTAGTGATATTATTTTATTATTATTATTTGGGATTAGAAATTAAAAAGGAAATAGGAGGTGAAAGGTTATTAGGGAGTTAGAAAGAGGGAAGTGAGAAGACACGATAGAACGGGAGAAGAGCGAAGAACGGAGGAGAAGAGAGAAGGTCAAGGCTATCCAATCTTGGGAGGACTCTTCACCGATCAGAACAATTATCCAGGTAAGGGGGGAGAAACTGATTGGGGTTGGTAATTGTTGCGGTGAAAATTGGATATCAAGCTATTAATTAACTTGAATCTCATTTCTTTTTACAACCGGACTTTATTTTATCCAAAGGGAAGGTCTAAAGAGAGAAAAACCTTTTTCGCGATGTAACGACAATGCTTAAGAGATTCGGGGACCGGGGGTTGGTTATACATAGGGAAGGTGTTAGCACCCTAAATATCTGTAGTACTCTACAGGAACCTTTTGTTTGATTGCTTGCTAAGTTTGTGAAAATGTACTGTGGATTGGGAAAAGATATGAGTTGAAACCTAAAGTTATATATACTAAGTTTGCTCGCAAAGACGTCGCATCTTCTGCCTACGTATCCTAACTAGGATAGAGTCAGAGCAATCGTAGTTCACCTCACAAGGGATAAAGAACACTTGATTATGACCAAGGTTCAAAGGGGAACAAACATGACAATGTTTGTGTGGAGTCTGACAAAACTCCCTAGTCTAAGTTGTAATATTCAAGAGGGGAAGTAAGAAATCATGATGATGATTCTTACACAGAGTTGACGAACTCTTTCCTAGGGTTCTAGTTGAAGAACACTCCTAGTACAGGTGGGTCTCTTAGACTCAAAGCAAAGTCTAATGGCTTCTAAGCTAGGGTTAAAGTGACTTAACAAAGTCAAGGGAGGGTGAATGAATTATCCATGACGTGAGGGTCAAACGGACAGTTTTTCCTTTGGAAGTATACAGGGGAGGCAATGGATGAAAGCTGACAAGCTTCATCACTTGGGGAAAGAAAAAAATAAAAGGGAAAGGTACAATATAATAAAAAAATTTCATGGCAACAACCAATTAAACAAACATGTGAAATGATAAGGATGAAGACACATTGATAATAATCAGCACAGATGAAAATAACGAGAACTGTAACGACCGATCACATTTAAATACAGTTAACAGGTGGGATGAAATAAACATAGTTATAACTCAAAATAAAAATCCTAGCATGTTAACTAACATGTATGGACATGAGTACAAACAAAATTGACAAACAAATCTAAGTGGAACCACATAAAAATTTATCTGCAAATGCGTAAACGAACTCGAAACGCACTTAACTTACACCCAGTCAAAAGAGGTGAAAAACTTGTCAAACATGAAATTAAAAAATATGATATGAAAGTACACATTAAGAGTAACACAATGAAAAAAGAACGGGTGAAAAAAGATAAAAAAAAATGAGGGAGATACAATTTTTTGAAGTTTGAATGAAAAAATGGAAAAAATGCCAAAAGAGTTGCCCTCCTCAGGGGTCGAACTCAGGATCATGGCTTGAAAGGCGCGTTTTAGCAAGTGAGGCTTACCACTGGGGTGGCTATACATCCATTGATTGATGCCACCCCTTTAATTAATAAGGGTGAAATGACTTGATTTCTGGGCAAAACAAAACACTCACAAGGTGATTTACGTTTTAACGCGTAACTTTTCCGTCGCTCAACCAAATGCCACAAAATTTATATGTAACTGGCCTAGAAAAACATGAGGAGCATGATGGTGGTGTTATTTTTCTGAAATTCCTCTCCTAGTGAAAAACACGATGGCAGGTTCATTTATGGTGTTATGTGATGCATTTTGATGTGAGCAACTTGATTCAATTATTTTCAATCCAAACCAAACACACACACAGACCACATAAGTGATGATGGATGATTCTATGCATAGAAAATAGTGTAGGTCATGCTGTGATGATCAATGGCATGTTGAGTGGCAACTTGTGTTAAAAATGCATTTTGAAAGGAGCCACCTGTAACAACTAGTTTTAATGCAAAAGAATCATGTCAACAGTTCACAAATAATGTGTATGAAGTGTTAGAATAATGGTTTTGAGGAAAAACATTCTTATGCGAAAAGTGGCATATGAGCTGCTTGATGTTCTTGAAGAAGTGCATTGGAAGTATGATGCTTGTTCCAAATCTTTTTCAATCAAAACTAAGTCTGCTAACAGTTCATATACATGATGAGAAATGATTCTATCCCTCAAAGTATGCTTAATGCAAACAGGTTCTAAAAATGGTATGTCATGTAGTGATTTCATGAAAAATGTACTTTGAAAAGGGGCAATCTCATAACAGCCAGTTTTGAAGCAGAAAATCTATGTCAATAGCTCACAAATGATAAATGTAAAGCATCTCTATATGAATTTGGTGCAACATAAGATTGTGTTAAAATCTAGCATGTCAGTTGCTTGTATGATGTTTTTTGAATAAAATGCATCATGAGGTGTGAAACTTGTTACAATTTGTTTTGATACCAAATGATTATGCAAACATCTCATAAATGATCAAAGTAAGGTGTTTCAAAAGTGTTTTTGGTGTAAAACAAACTTTATGTGAAAAAGGTTTATGAGTTGCTTGATGAGTATTGACATGAAAATATGAAACTCATCCTTTATGTAAATCTGGCAAGGTGGATCCCTCATACAACTTTCAAACATGAAAACACATGTATTCAATTATTAAAAATCAGCTTTCAATGCTTATGCTCAAAATGACCTTTCAATATGCTTTGGTTTTTGAAAACAGTATTGACAAGCAAGCAAGTAATGTTCATAACATAAGCAAAGATAACAGGGCTGCTAGCATACTGATTTTGACAGGGGTTGCTCAAATTCGTGGTTTGATGAAATGTAAAGTGAAAACATGATGCAGCAGTATTAATGCACCAAACAGGACTCTTGAAGGGCTGCTACTTATATGCCAACATGCAGAAAGTTTTAACAAACCAACATAATTATAAATCCTCAGCATATCAGTTCAGTCTCTAAAGTCAAGCAGGTTAGGTTCACAGGATTCATGAACAAGTTACCACAGGCAAGGCTGAGTTGCCTAACTCAAACCTTAAAGGCATATGAAATTTGAAACAGAACTTCAATTCTTGTGCAAACTTGGTAAAACAATCAAAACAACTTAAACTAACAGCCATAATGTATAACCAAATGAATCTCAAGTGGTTGAATTCAAAGTTGTGAAAGTTTTAAAAATGTGTTGTACATTGAATTCCAACAGAGATACTTGCTTAAAAAACTTTGAAATGAACACTGGGTTTGCAATTGGGCCCTGGCAATGTTTTTGTGACAGAGGTAAATCACTTGGTAATCATGCTTTAAAGACACCAACAGTCATATGACTGAGTACTAAACAACAACACACCACTGAATGCACACAGAAATTTTACTCAAAAATCCAAGTTGGTTCAAATAGGATCCAAACAGACCTGTCCTCTTGGAGTGTCCTAGCAGTCTCAAAATATTTCAGACAAACAAAAACAACTCTCATACCATGTTGAGGTCTTACTTGTGAATCAAGGCCTATAACTAAACCTAACATGAGCATCAAACCTGAATCTAAACAGAAGCAGCAACATACCTTAATGAGAGTGATGAATGCCAACTCAAGTGCTTCATATGACATTTACAACATAGGTGATTATATTCACAAACTCACAAACTCTAACAGCCCGTTTTTTTAAAGAATGACTATGATAGTCTCCAAACCACACACATAGTAAACAAGATAACATGGTCTTGCAAATAGTATTTAACAAACTCAACACACCATAATCAAAAGTTTAGCAAGAACCAGCTCAACACTTATGCTAATATTCATACCAATCTGTCATTCATTAAGAATCACATATCATGAAAATCAACAAATGTTCATAGCTCCAAAATTCACAAAATGCCCAAAATGCAAGAAACATGAAAGAGTGGTGCAAGAGCCAATGTGTACAAGTTACATACCTCTTGTAGACCTTGTTGAACAAACTAGAATAGCCAAGAAAACCAGAGAACCTTAATCCACTTCCTTGCCTTGAATCCTTTCTTCACTTTTAAGCAAAATGCACACTTTGAGACAGTTGAAGAAATATGATTTTCCAATGGTCTCCAACACTTTAGACAGCTGAGAAATGATGTAGGTGAGGTGTATGAATGATTAAAACCTCAAGGAAGTGCTTAGAACAAGACTTGGTGGAATTTGTAGCTTTTGGTCAAAGTAACTTGGTGAACAAGTTGACTTTTTGATTTGTGAAGTTTTTGGGTGGTTTAATGGTCTAGACACCTCCTATACCATATTTGTAGAGTGTGTGGGTGGTTGTTGGGGTGTTGGAATATAGAGAAATGATTTTGGCAGCCCTTGTGCCAAGACAGATTTTTGGTGATTTTGTGAAAAGTGAGTTTTGTGTTTTTGAAGCAAGAAATGGAAATAGCAAGGACAGAGATTTTCTTCTGGTTTTAGAATGTTGTTGATGATGGAAATGAAGTGAGGAAGGCCTCCTTTTATAGGTAAGTGAGAGTGAGGGGCTGGTTTGAAGCTTTCTTCACCTTGAAGAAAAGTTTGGATATTTTTGGAAGAAACCTCCCTTGGAGGGTTTTCTCTTGGCTGAAGATCTAAGCCTCAAAGGTCAAGCAAAATGATGATTTTCATAGGTTGACAGCAGGCTAGAAGTGTAGGAGTGAGGCTGGTTCAGAATCACTTTCCACATCATGCTTGTTTTAATATTTAAAAATGCAAGTTGCAAGGCAACTTGCAAGCCACTTGCAATTTTGGCTAAATCCTCAAACTTCTGCATTTCCTTATTTCTTTCATGCTAAAAACATTCTACATATCAGATACAACAAGATTGATCAACTGAATTTGGCCAATTTTGATGAAAGAAGGTATTTTGCAACATGGACAATGTGGGACTAAAGTGTGAAACCCCTAACTTTGAACACATGTAACTTTCTGCTCACAACTTCTCTTGAGATGTGCTAGTACTTTTTAGAAAGCCCTCACATAGCTCTAAAACATTCATGTTTTCCAGAAATTCAAAATCCAATTGGAACTAGGTCAAAAAATCCCTCCAAAGTTGGTTGCACATAAGCTTTTAAGGTGAAATAACTTAGAATTTTTCTAGTTATTTTCCCTTCTTGTAATGATTTTGCTTCTAACTCCAAAAATATGCATTTTCTGCTTGTGGACTAGTATGGGACTTTTGTAGGACTTGTCAAGAGCTTCCAAATAAGCTTTGAACCAACTCAATTGGATGTGTGGTTAAGGAGTTATGGTTTAGCCCTTTTCAAAACCCTAATTTCCCGATTTTTTGATTACTCCTTCATCCTTGATCCGATGGTCATGAAAATTGATATGCAAGTCCAATATGACATAAGGAACAACTTTGTTTCACAACTTGAAGTCCAATTCATAAAATTTGGAGAGTTGACTTTTTGGTCAACCGTACGACCGATCGGTGATTACCGAGTCGCCTGTTGATATTCTGGGCCTCCTGAGACCTTGAAACTTCTTGGATGAAATTTATTAGGCTATATGAACTTCATTAATCATAATCCCACCATTTAAACATCTTCCAACATCAAAGTCAAACTACAGTTGACTTTTACTGGTCCAAAACCCTAATCGGGTGCTCTGAAATGTACTGCTCTGAACTCTGGGGTAACAACCTCACATTGGCTTCTCAATTGACATTATGTAATTCTCTTGACCTTTTTTCCTATTTGAATGAGCCCAAAACATTGACTAATCACAAACCCTGAAGTTTCGATTTTGACTGCACGAAACCCTGATTCATCTGCAATTGACAAAAATAGACTTGCACTGGGTTAAGGTTAGAAATTCATGAGTATGCTCCTAAAATGAAAATGAGAATCTAAGGGGTCAAAATTTGGGGTGCAACAGTAATTACATGAATTGGCTAGAGGGGATTCCTTAACCCCGTAGGGATTTTGATGGATATGACCTGTATGTTGATGAATTGGTGAATTGGTGTTTATAATTGTTGTTGCTGTTGATATGGATGAATTTGGTGTATAATATTGTAGAATTTGGTGCACCCATTGTTGTTGTAAATTTGGGTGGAGTTTTGAGTAACTCTGATAGTTCTGATGATGAACATTAGTGTGGGTTCTGAAGTTAAAACTGGTAGAAATTGATAGGATAATGTGTATTGGTTGTAGTATCGAGAGGACAATAGATAGAAGTGGAGAAATATGCTAGAATTATAGCAGGATAACAGTTATGGACAGTAAGGGTGGGTTTTCGTATGATCATTGTGATTGTGTAATAGTGTATGATGGGTAGGATCACATTTAAGATAGAAACCCCTAAATTCTATGGTTTTGAAAAGTATGGTTATATGATATATGATGATATGATCTTTAAAAATATGTTGTTGGCTGTTATAAGTGTCATATTATGGTAGGATTTCGAATTCTGAAACCGGGGCTTTTTACGGAATTGAAATCGGAGGTCCGGAAGGCCTCCAACGGTGGAAAACACAAAATTTTCTACATTCTGCGCTGCATGCGTCGACTCATGCGTCGCAGTGGTCGACGCATACTGTTTGCGTTTTTCTGGATTTCGCGTCTATTTGCTATGCGCCGACCCAGCGGTCGACTCAAAGCTGTATATTGGTGAATTTTCTGTTTTGACGATTTTGGCCATAACTTTTGATCCGTAAGTCGGATTTAGTCCCCGTTCGAAGCGTTGGAAAGCTATCGAATAGATCTATAACATGGTAAAGATAATATAGTTATTTTCCAAATATTTTTATATCCAATATTTTTGGGGAGTCATTGTTTAATTAAATAGTAACTAAACCATGGATCGATTGAAATGATTTATTGATTATTTACTTGAGTTTAATTGTTGTGCACTTAGTGTGCTTGTGTTTATTTGTGGTGTAATATATATGATGTGTGGTGATGTGATCAGGAGGATCGTGTGCACTTAGTGTGCTTGAGTTGTTTGTCGTGCATTGTTGTCGTACATTGGTGTCGTACATATCATGGTGTTTGGTGGGATGAATCATTGCTCAGGAGGAAAGTATGTGATTCATATGTACTCCTTTGTGGAGAATGGTGGGGATAGATCATATCTCAGTAGGAGCGTAAGTGATCTGTCGGGGATAGATCATATCTCAGTAGGAGCGTAAGTGATCTGTCGGGGATAGATCATATCTCAGTAGGAGCGTAAGTGATCTGTCCAGGGTTCAATTGAATGAACCAATGAGTCGGTACCGCATGCTTGGTGTTGAGTTGAATATTTGCATTATAATATGTTATATTGTAATTTGAACAGTAGGTTCGATGATTGGTGTTGTGGGGTGAATACTGGTGTGTTTTACTATCTTATTTACATGTATTAAATTACCAATATACTTTAATCATGTTTTCTCACCCCTTTGTTGTTGTTGTGGTCTGTGCTTCTCCGGAAGTACAGATAATCCAGGTAGTTTGCTAACTTGGATTATGATGTGCCAGTCGAGTCTAGGATGCTCTGATACGTAGCACGGGACTTGGGTGTTTTTAGTTGCCTTTTGTTGAACTTGTATTTTATTTCCTGTGAACGTATCAAAAACTTTGTTGGATTTTACTATTTTGTTATTTTCCGCTGTATTTTGGAGAAAACCTTTTTATAAGGAAATGTTGGTTTTGCTATGTGATATCCCACTTGGGAAAAAATACACTGATGTATATTTATAATGTTTATTATTTTAATTGTTTCGGGAAGTGGGGTGTTACAATTGGTATCAGAGCAGGTCGGTCCGTCCGACCAGTGTAGTTGAGTTGAGTCTATCCTTTAGGATAGAGTTGAGTATCTTTTAACCTGGTGTTGTTATTTTTTAGCAGTATGGCAGGAAGGAATGATGTTGCGTTGGCTGCTGCTATGCAAGCAATGGCGCAGGCGGTTGCTAATCAGAACCAAACTGCAGATGCCCAATTCAGGAGTTTGGCGCAATTTCGGAGCAACAAGCCGCTGACGTTTGAAGGAGGAATTCTGGACCCTGAAGCTGCTCAGAAGTGGCTGAAGGCAATTGAGAAAATCTTCAGGACAATGGATTGTAGTGATGAGCAAAAGGTGAGGTTTGGTACTCACATGCTGGAGGGCGAAGCGGAAGCTTGGTGGGACAAAAGTCGCCAAAGATTAGAAGCTGCTGGAACTGCCATTACTTGGGAGGTGGTTCGGAAAGGTTTTCTGGAAAAGTATTTTCCAGAAGATATTCGAAGTGCTAAAGATATTGAATTCTTAGAGCTGAAGCAGGGTAGTATGACGATAGCAGAGTATGCTGCTAAGTTTGAAGAGCTGGTGCAGTATTGTCCTCATTATAATATTGATGGGGCAATGGCTTCTAAGTGTTTAAAATTTGAGAATGGACTGCGCCCATAAATTAAGTTAGGGATTGCTTGTTAGAAGATCAGGAGTTATCCTGAGCTGGTAATGAGGAGCAGGATTTATGATAACGATAACCGGGCAAGGATTACGCACTACGAAGGAAAGCGTAAAGCTGTTGATGATAAGAAGCTCAGAGAGGGGAGAACATCTGCTGATGGGAAATGTTTCCGATGCGGAGGCATGGGACACCGTGCTAATGATTGCCCTAATGAAGTAAAGAAGTGTTTTAAGTGTGGGAAGCCAGGTCATGTGATAGCTGATTGCAGAGCTACTATGCCGACCTGTTATAACTTTGGTGAGAAGGGTCACATCAGTACCCATTGTGAGAAGCCGAAGAAGCCTCAGACATCTCCGGCTGGTGGGAAAGTGTTTGCTTTGGCAGGAACTCAAACTGTCAGTGATGAGAGAGTTATCAAAGGTACTTGTATTATCAATAATATTCCTTTGACTGCTATTATTGATACGGGTGCAACCCACTCGTTTATTTCTGTTGACTGTATGAAGAGGATAGAATTGGTGCCGTCTATTCTTGAGAGACGAATGACTATTGAGACACCCTCTATTGGTTCAGTGACTACTTCTTTAGTATGTTTGAGGTGTCCGCTGACTATTTTCGGTAGAGACTTTGGAGTGGATCTGATTTGTCTACCACTTAGTAATTTGGAGGTTATTCTGGGTATGAATTGGTTGGAGTTCAACCGAGTCTACATCGACTGTTTTCAAAAGGAATTGTTGTTCCTTACTCCTGAAGAGGAAGCAGTGGCGAGTTCTTTATCTAATAAAGAATTGAGGATCTTGTTGGAAGATGAAGCCAAAGTGTTTGCTTTATTTGCATCATTATCGGTGGATAGCAAAGCGTCGATGAAGGAATTGGCAATGGTGAATGAATTTTCGGAAGTGTTTCCTGATGACATTACGGAATTGCCTCCGACGAGAGAAGTTGAATTTAGTATTGATCTTGTTCCTGGTACAAGACCTATTTCTATGGCGCCGTATAGGATGTCTGCAGTAGAGTTATCCGAGTTGAAGTCTCAGATTAGAGAACTGTTGGATAGAAATTTTATTAGACCAAGTGTGTCGCCGTGGGGAGCTCTAGTGTTATTGGTGAAGAAGAAGGATGGTAGTATGCGTCTGTGCATCGATTACCGTCAGTTGAATAAAGTGACTATTAAGAATAAGTATCCTCTACCTAGGATTGATGATTTGATGGATCAGCTGGTAGGAGCTCGAGTGTTCAGTAAGATCGACTTGAGATCAGTTTATCATCAGATCAGAGTAAAAGAAGGTGATATTCAGAAGACAGCTTTTAGGACTCGATATGGACATTACGAATATGCTGTAATGCCGTTTGGAGTGACTAATGTGCCGGGAGTATTTATGGAGTATATGAACATAATTTTCCATTCTTACTTGGATCAATTCATTGTGGTATTTATTGACGATATACTAATCTATTCTAAATCCGATGAAGAACATGCAGGACACCTGAGAATTGCCTTGCAGGTGCTAAAGGAAAATAAGTTGTTTGCTAAATTGTCGAAGTGTGACTTCTGAATGAAGATGGTGAGTTTCTTGGGGCATGTAATATCTGGTGATGGTATAGCAGTGGACCCGTCAAAAGTGAGTGCAGTATTGCAGTGGGAACCGCCGAAGATAGCGATGGAGATTAGAAGCTTTTCGGGTTTGGCTGGTTATTACCGCAGGTTTATTGAAGGGTTCTCTAATTTGGCGTTGCCATTGACTCAGTTGACGAGAAAGAACCAAGTGTTTGTATAGGATGTTGCTTGTGAAGAAAGCTTTGAAGAGTTGAAAAAGAAATTGACTACGGCACCGGTGTTAGTGTTGCTGACTCCGAGTGAACCATTTGTGGTGTACTGTGATGCGTCTAAGATGGGATTAGGCGGAGTTCTTATGCAGAATGGTAAGGTAGTAGCATATGCTTTGCGGCAACTGAGAGTGCATGAGCGAAATTATCCTACTCATGATCTCGAATTGGCTGCGGTTGTTTTTGTGTTGAAAATTTGGAGGCATTATTTGTATGGTTCGAGATTTGAAGTGTTCAGTGATCACAAGAGTCTGAGATATCTTTTTGATCAAAAAGAGTTAAATATGAGGCAGAGGAGATGGTTGGAATTTTTGAAGGATTATGACTTCAGTTTAAGTTATCATCCAGGAAAGGCCAATCTAGTGGCAGATGCTTTGAGTAGGAAAGCAATTCATATGTCGGCTATGATGGTGAAAGAAATTGAGTTAATTGAACAGTTCAGAGATTTGAGTATGGTTTGTGAGACTACTGCAGATAGTGTAATGTTGGGTATGTTGCAGGTGAATAATGACTTCTTGGATACGATTAGAGAGAATCAGAAGTTGGATGTGAAATTAGTGGATTTGATACCTGGAGTAGAGAGTAACTCCGATAGTGACTTTAAATTGGATAGTACAGGTGTGTTGAGATTTAGTGGCTGGATTTGTGTACCAGATGATGAAGAATTGAAAAATTCAATTTTAAGTGAAGGACATCGTAGTAGTTTGAGTATCCATCCGGGAGCTACGAAGATGTATCATGATTTGAAGAAATTATTTTGGTGGTCTGGTATGAAAAGAGACATTGCTCAATTTGTGTATGCTTGTTTGACGTGTCAGAAGTCGAAGGTGGAACACCAGAGACCTTCTGGATTTATGCAACCATTAGAGATTCCGGTTTGGAAATGAGATTGCATTACTATGGATTTTGTTACAGGTTTGCCGAATACGGCGAGAGGTTTTGATGTTATATGGGTGATTGTGGATCGATTGACGATGTCTGCACACTTTGTGCCGATCGATATTAGTTTCCCATTGACGAAGCTGGCGGAGATTTATATTCGAGTAATTGTAAAGTTACATGGTGTTCCGTCCAGTATTGTGTCGGATAGAGACCCGAGGTTTACTTCGGAATTTTGGAAGAGCTTACAGGAAGCGTTGGGAACTAAGTTGAAGTTGAGTTCAGCTTATCATCCGCAAACTGATGGTCAGTCAGAGAGGACTATTCAGTTGCTTGAGGATTTGCTGAGAGCCTGTGTGTTGGAAAAGGGTGGTGCGTGGGATACTCATTTACCACTGATTGAGTTCACGTACAATAACAATTACCATTCTAGTATCGGAATGGCACCATTTGAGGCTTTATATGGGAGGAGGTGTAGGACTCCTCTGTGTTGGTATGAAACTGGTGAGAATGTGGTGCTTAGACCAGAGATTGTACAGCAGACTACTGAGACAATTCAAATGATCTGTGAGAAAATGAAAGTGTCTCAGAGTAGGCAGAAAAGTTATCATGATAACCGGAGGAAAGAGTTGGAATTCAGTGTAGGTGATCACGTATTCCTCCGAGTGAACCCGATGACTGGTGTGGGTCGTGCATTGAAGTCCAAGAAGCTGGATCCTAAGTTTATTGGACCTTATCAGATTTTGCAGAGAGTTAGTGTTGTGGCTTACAGGGTGGCGTTGCCGCCTGAGTTGTCGAATCTACATGATGTGTTTCATGTGTCGCAATTGCGAAAGTATGTTTCGGATCCATCTCATGTGATTCTGAGGGATGATGTTCAGGTTCGGGAGAATCTTACTATTGAGACGACGCCGTTGAGGATCAAGGATCGTAAGATGAAACAGCTCCGAGGGAAGGAGATACCTTTGGTGAAGGTAGCTTGGGGAGGTGCTGCAGGAGGCAGTGTGACCTGGGAGTTGGAAAGCAGGATGCAGGAAGCGTATCCAGAATTGTTTCCATCAGGTAATTTTCGAGGACGAAAATAATTAAAGTGGGGGAGAGTTGTAACACCCATTTTAATTATTTGATATTTTTGGTGTTATTTTGTTTGGTGTGCCCTTTGGTGGGGGTGTGTTTGATTATGGTGGGTGAGTGTCTTTGGTATAGGAGGATTATTGGTGGTGAATTAGTGTGGATATAATAATATAATAAACAATAATAATATTGGTGGTATTATTATTATTATTATTATTATTATTATTTGTATTAATATTATTGGTGGAATATTATTACTAATATTATTAACGTTATGATTTTGGTGAACTAATATTATTATTAATAATATTATGTATATTATAATACTATTTATTTTATTAGTATTATTACTGATATTATTTTATTATTATTATTTGGGATTAGAAATTAAAAAGGAAATAGGAGGTGAGAGGTTATTAGGGAGTTAGAAAGAGGGAAGTGAGAAGACACGATAGAACAGGAGAAGAGGGAATTGGGAGAAGAGCGAAGAACGGAGGAGAAGAGAGAAGGTCAAGGCTATCCAATCTTGGGAGGACTCTTCACCGATCAGAACAATTATCCAGGTAAGGGGGGAGAAACTAATTGGGGTTGGTAATTACATGAATTGGGTAGAGGGGATTCCTTAACCCCGTAGGGATTTTGATGGATATGACCTGTATGTTGATGAATTGGTGAATTGGTGTTTATAATTGTTGTTGCTATTGATATGGGTGAATTTGGTGTATGATATTGTAGAATTTGGTGCATCTATTGTTGTTGTAAATTTGGGTGGAGTTCTGAGTAACTCTGATAGTTCTGATGATGAACATCAGTGTGGGTTCTGAAGTTAAAACTGGTAGAAATTGATAGGATAGTGTGTATTGGTTGTAGTATCGAGAGGATAATAGATAGAAGTGGAGAAATATGCTTGAATTAGAGCAGGATAACAGTTCTGGACAATAAGGGTGGGTTTTCGTATGATCATTGTGATTGTGTAATAGTGTATGATGGGTAGAATCACATTTAGGATAGAAACCCCTAAATTCTATGGTTTTGAAAAGTATGGTTATATGATATATGATGATATGATCTTTAAAAATATGTTGTTGGCTGTTATAAGTATCATATTATGGTAGGATTTCGAATTCTGAAACCGGGGCTTTTTACGAAATTGAAATCGGAGGTCCGGAAGGCCTCCAACGGTGGAAAACACAGAATTTTCTACATTCTGCGCTGCATGCGTCGACTCATGCGTCGCAGTGGTCGACGCATACTGTTTGTGTTTTTCTGGATTTCGCGTCTGTTTGCTATGCGCCGACCCAGCGGTCGACTCAAAGCTGTATATTGGTGAATTTTCTGTTTTGACGATTTTGGCCATAACTTTTGATCCGTAAGTCGGATTTAGTCCCCGTTCGAAGCGTTGGAAAGCTATCGAATAGATCTATAACATGGTAAAGATAATATAGTTATTTTCCAAATATTTTTATATCCAATATTTTTGGGGAGTCATTGTTTAATTAAATAGTAACTAAACCATGGATCGATTGAAATGATTTATTGATTATTTACTTGAGTTTAATTGTTGTGCACTTAGTGTGCTTGTGTTTATTTGTGGTGTAATATATATGATGTGTGGTGATGTGATCAGGAGGATCGTGTGCACTTAGTGTGCTTGAGTTGTTTGTCGTGCATTATTGTCGTGCATTGGTGTCGTATATATCATGGTGTTTGGTGGGATGAATCATTGCTCAGAAGGAGTGTATGTGATTCATCCGTACTCCTTTGTGGAGAATGGTGGGGATAGATCATATCTCAGTAGGAGCATAAGTGATCTGTCGGGGATAGATCATATCTCAGTAGGAGCGTAAGTGATCTGTCCAGGGTTCAGTTGAATGAACTAATGAGTCGGTACCGCATGCTTGGTGTTGAGTTGCATATTTGCATTATAATATGTTATATTGTAATTTGAACAGTGGGTTCGATGATTGGTGTTGTGGGGTGAATATTGGTGTGTTTTACTACCTTATTTACATGTATTAATTTACCAATATACTTTAATCATGTTTTCTCATCTCTTTGTTGTTGTTGTGTGTAATACCCTAATTTTTACCCCTAAGATCCCACATTTCATTGGCATATCATTCCACAACCAAGGTCATATTTTTTAGCTTTCGCACCCTTATGGGTTTCTTACTTTCTTTATGTTTGTTTTTGTTTACTAACATCTAACCAAAATACTAAAAAATATTTTTCAATTTGTTTGTTTCTTCTTCTTCTCTGTGTGTTTAGGATTTTGCAAGGAGATTAATGGCTAGGACATTCATTCAAGTTTAAATCAGATGGACGTTTGACCTCATCTTGGTCAAACTATCAAGGGTTTGCTTCAACTGTGAATTACCCGCGGTGTGTTCTATGAGAAGTTTGGTCCAGAAATCCAGAGAATTACGTCAAAAATCAAAATGGAAGGTGCAAGTAATGTCCTGGTACATGAGTAGTTGTGTTCATTTTTATCAGAGGTGAAGATGGAGAATAGGGCGTGGAAAGTTGATGCTGGAAGTAGATCTATTGATTTAGAGCTGATTACATTATCAAGGGCCATCATATCAGGTTCTCGAAGACATATTGATCGCCTGCTTAGAGATCAACAGACTCTTTTTAGTTCGATAGAGGATTTCTTGTGGTTCAAATTGTCAACTGTGAGGAACCAACCGGCAATGTTGTCTAGGAGAACGATCATATTAGGAACACGAAATTGGTGTCTGACAGAAAACTATTGACTCTGAAGCATGTCGAAGCAGACAAGAAGATCCTGGTGTAAAATTCTGTGAATCAACTGATGCTGATGATGCTTGGAATAAGAAAATGGAGGCATGTGTTACTCGTAATCCGAAAGTCCGCGGAGATCTCAAGCCTTTTCCACAGAGACTTTATGCCGTCCCTCCTAAAATTGCCAGCGGCTCTGTTCCTGGAATTTCTGCTGAAACATATCATGATGATAACAAAAATTGGAAAAAAACATGTACTGCAAGTGTGGCCATTTAGATTATGCTCACCACCTGTTTGATGAAATGCCTAGGAGAAACTTTGTTTCTTGGACTGCTATTATTTTTGTGTTTGCAGAGTGCTACCCTGAGCAGGCTTTCCCTCTTCTCAGTCAACTTCCAGTGGCCATGGCTCCTCCACCACCGCAATCTCAGCGATCTCCCTCGCCGTATCAACCGTCCGGGAAGAGTGAAGTTTCTGATTTAAAATTACAGCTCCGGCAGCTTGCTGGTAGCCGTGCTCCGGGTACTGATGATTCTAAGAGGGATCTTTTTAAGAAGGTGATATCCAATATGACTATAGGTGTTGATGTTTCTGCTCTTTTTGGGGAGATGGTAATGTGCTCGGCAACATCAGACATTGTTTTGAAAAATGTGTTATCTGTATGTTGGAAACTATGCCAAGGTGAATCCTGATCTTGCTCTCTTGACAATTAATTTTCTACAAAGGGATTGCAAGGATCAGGATCCAATGATTCGAGGACTGGCATGGAGGAGTTTGTGTTCACTCCGAATGGCGAATTTGGTGGAGTATTTGGTTGGGCCTTTAGGGTCAGGATTGAAGGATAATAATAGTTATGTTAGGACGGTGGCAGTTATTGGGGTGTTGAAACTGTATCATATATCAGCAACGACGTGCATGGATGCGGATTTTCCAGAAACGCTGAAGCATTTAATGCTTAATGACCAGGATACTCAGGTAGTTGCAAATTGTCTGTCTGGTTTACAAGAAATTTGGACCATAGAGTCAACCACCTCAGAGGAAGCAGCCAGGGAAAGAGAGAATCTGCATAGCAAGCCAGTTGTTTATTACTTTCTCAATCGCATTAAGGAATTTAGTGAATGGGCATAATGTCTTGTGATGGAATTAGTGGCCAAGTACATTCCTTCAGATAACAGTGAAATATTTGATATAATGAATCTCCTTGAAGATAGACTCCAGCATGCAAATGGTGCTGTTGTCTTGGCAACTATAAAAGTATTTCTGCACTTGACTTTGTCTATGGCTGACGTTCATCAGCAGGTATATGAGCGTATCAAAGCCCCTCTCTTAACTCAAGCGAGCAAGGAGAGGAATCTTCCAGGATCTCGTCGGTGATAAGAAAGAGATCGATGTGAGTGAACTACAGACGCCGGAGCAGAAGCTTATTTTGGAAAGGCTTGTTGATTTCGTTGATAATGATCCTGAGAGATTCTTCCACCGTATGAGAAGCCGATTTGATGCAGTTCATTTGGAGTTTCCGAAGATTGAAGTTCGATTTCAAAACTTAACCATTGAGACTTTTGTACATGTCGGAAACAGAGCTCTGCCTACAATTCCAAATTTCATCTGTAATATGACTGAGACTCTTTTAAGACAGTTGCGGTTATACAGAAGAAAGACGAAGCAGAAGAAGTTACGGTGAATGATCCCGAACAAGATCAAGGACAAGAAAAAGATTCAATGGAGGTGGAAGTAGAAGAAGGTAAAGAACAAGACTCGTTATCGCAAACTCCCGCCACCGTTTTTTCAAATTCGCCTTGAACAATCAGACGCCTATTCACTTCACAAGATGAATTATCCTGAAATTTGTCGCTATTTCAGTGCTGTTGCTTGGTGTCCAAAAATGAATGCTATAGCTTGTGCTGCTGAAGCTTGTATCAGTGATCCAAGCTCAATTCTAAGTCCACCATTTTGGATTCCTGTACATATTGTGATCCCAGAGAGGCCAACTGAATGTGCGGTATTCAATGTCATAGCAGATTCTACTCATGATCTCATCCAGTTTATTGAATGGTCCCCTGCCTGTTGTCCCCATGCACTATTGATAGCAAATTTCCATGGGAGGGTAACTATTTGGACTCAGCCATCTCAAGGGCCAGTTAATTTTGTATTGGACACTAGCTGTTGGCAGTGTGAGCATGAATGGCGACAAGATATTGCAATTGCTACAAAGTGGCTATCAGCGGTGTCTCCGTATAGATGGCTGTCACCCAAATCAAGTGTTCCTTCCATTTCAAAGTCAATGTTTGAGGAAAAGTTTATTTCACAACAATCTCAAACTCCACCAGATGATATAAATGCTGCTCTGAAAATTGATCTGAGGCTTCTTCCTAATTTTGAAAGTGTAGTTGAAAACACCAAATCTGTTGGAGACTTGTCCCCGGTGTTAAAGGATCCTAGCCCAAAGGATCCTAGCCAATATCTCGATGGTACACGCATTTACATACAGGGTTCAATATGGGATGAGTTTGCATTTATGGGATGTTAAACGACAGGTCACACCTTTAACTTGGCTTGAAGCTTGGCTTGACAATGTTATGGCAAGTGTACCAGAGTTGGCCATATGTTATCATCATAATGGTGCTGTTCGAGGGATGATGTATTACAGAAAGACTCTTATGCTTCAGACCTATTTGGAGAGGACCACAGGTGGAGATTTGGAAGCTGGAGTTGGTTCTGATGAAGTATCTGATACACGTGGCTTTGATTTATCCCCCGAAGCACGTGCTCAGGTGGATCTGAAGTTCACTTATGTTGTCACATGTCAAATTTATGGTAAGCAGAAAGAGGAGCAAAAACCTGAAGCTGTTGATATTGCTTTACTAATGCAGAGAAATGAAGCTCTTCGTGTGGCTTTCATTGATGTTGTTGAAACTTTAAGAGATGGACAAGTTTACACGAAATACTACTCAAAGCTTGTCAAAGCTGATATTAATGGGAAAGACAAGGAAATATACTCTGTGAAATTACCTGGAAATCCCAAACTTGGTGAAGGGAAACCTGAGAATCAAAATCATGCAATTGTATTTACCCGTGGGAATGCTGTTCAAACAATTGACATGAATCAGGATAACTATTTTGAGGAGGCTTTGAAGATGAGAAATCTTCTTGAGGAATTTCATTCTGACCATGGTCTTCGTCCTCCCACCATACTTGGTGTTAGAGAACACGTCTTTACTGGAAGTGTGTCATCTTTGGCTTCATTCATGTCCAATCAAGAAACTAGTTTTGTGACTTTGGGTCAGCGGGTTTTAGCAAATCCTTTGAAGGTTCGAATGCATTATGGTCATCCTGATGTTTTTGATAGAGTATTTCACATAACCCGTGGTGGTATCAGCAAGGCTTCTCGCGTTATCAATATTAGTGAAGATATCTACTCAGGATTCAATTCAACCTTGCGACAAGAAAATGTTACTCATCATGAATATATTCAGGTTGGTAAGGGAAGAGATGTTGGCCTCAATCAAATTGCACTATTTGAGGGGAAGGTTTCAAGTGGTAATGGTGAACAAGTCCTCAGTCGGGATATATGCAGACTTGGGCAACTTTTTGATTTCTTCCGGATGATGTCTTTTTACTTCACAACAGTTGGATACTACTTTTGTACCATGTTAACAGTGCTGACAGTTTATGCCTTTCTATATGGAAAAACATATTTGGCACTCTCTGGTGTTGGAGAAACAATTGAAGGAAGGGACAAGATAACCAAGAACACGGCTCTGAGTGCTGCTTTAAATACACAGTTTCTCTTCCAAATTGGTATCTTCACTGCTGTGCCAATGGTCTTGGGCTTTATTCTTGAACAAGGCTTCTTGAGGGCTGTTGTCAATTTTATCACAATGCAGTTTCAGCTCTGCACTGTTTTTTTCACTTTTTCTTTGGGTACAAGAACCCATTATTTTGGAAGGACAATACTTCATGGCGGTGCAAGGTATCAAGCGTCTGGCCGAGGGTTTGTCGTCCGCCATATCAAATTTTCCGAAAACTACAGACTTTACTCTCGTAGCCATTTTGTTAAAGGGTTGGAAGTTGTGCTTCTGTTGATAGTATATCTTGCTTATGGCTACAGTGACGGTGCACTATCATACATTCTTTTGAGTATAAGCAGTTGGTTTATGGCTCTATCCTGGTTGTTTGCTCTATATTTATTCAACCCGTCTGGATTTGAGTGGCAAAAGGTAGTCACAAACTTCCGAGACTGGACAAATTGGCTACTCTATAGAGGTGGAATTGGTGTTAAGGGAGAATAAAGTTGGAAAGCTTGGTGGGAAGAAGAACTGGCTCATATTAGGAGCTTCGGTTCAAGGATAGCAGAGACCATCCTGAGTCTTAGATTTTTCATTTTTTAATATGGTATTGTCTACAAGCTTAATGTGAAAGGATTACTTCATTGACGGTTTATGGATTCTCATGGGTTGTGCTGGCAGTACTAATACTTCTTTTTAAGGTATTCACCTTTAGCCAGAAGGTATCGGTTAACTTCCAGCTTGTGCTGCGATTTGTACAAGGTCTATCTCTCTTGTTAGCATTGGCTGGTTTGATTGTAGCAGTTGTGTTGACGGATCTCTCGGTAACCGACGTATTTGCTTCTATTTTAGCATTCGTTCCTACTGAATGGAAAATTAAATGCGCCATCAAAGTCAATGAATAATATAAGCCGTAAAAGTTTGGAGTCTCAAGGTAGTTCAGAGAGAACATCATCCAGTAATGATGAAGCTGTACAGGATACACTCTCAGTTTGTTACTCGTGGGACAGCTGCACATTCTATGTTTGATCATTTCTGTAAAAGTATCTGTATGAATTCTGTATCTGGCTCAGTGCTCATGAAATGACGCTGTGGTTTATTTGCATATTGCCGGCTGGATCGCAGGAGAGGTTTGAGAGGTTCATTGAGCTTGCTGATGACATTGATGTTGCTGTGGCTGTTCAGGCCATTGGCCTTGTTAAACAACTGTTTAGACACCAGCTCATTCCCGAAGATGACTTGGGTTCTTTGTATGATTTGCTGATTGACGATTCTCCAGAAATCAGGCACACCATTGGAGCATTAGTATATGATCACCTGATTGCTCAAAAATTTAATAGCTCCCAATCAAGATCAGTAGGTGAAAATGACAATTCTTCTGAGATTCATCTTAACAGAATGTTGCGAATTCTGGATAAGTTCCCACCCGATCCAATTTTGACAATATATGTTATTGATGACGTATGGGATTACATGAAAGCTATGAAGGATTGGAAGTGCATCATCCCCATGCTCCTTGATGAAAATTCATCAATCTCTGACAAGAGTGCAACAAACTTGGTTCGGCTCCTGTGTGCATCAGTGAAAAAAGGCTGTTGGAAAGAGAATAGTTCCCGCTATTGATAACAGAGAGAAGTACCACAGCAAAGCCCAGAAAGAAGTATTTGAAAATGATAAACATGATATAACTGTTGTCATGATGACGAGTTACCCATCCCTCTTGCGGAAATTTATTTCGGATAAAGCTAAAGTGTCATTGCTGGTCGAGATTGTTTTGTATATGAACCTTGAGTTCTATTCTGTGAAGAGGCAGGAACAGAATTTCAAAATTGTCCTCCAGCTTATGAAAGAGGAATTTTAAGCATGGTGACATGGACCCTCTGAGAGCTTGTATGAAGACAATTAATTTTTGTTGCATCGAAAGTCGAGGGGAATTGCAAGATTATGCTCGAAAGGAACTCAAGGATTTGCAGAAGGATCCTCCTACCTCATGCAGCGCAGGTCCTGTTGCTGAGGATATGTTTCATTGGCAAGCAACAATCATGGGACCTGCTGATAGCCCCTATTCAGGTGGTGTGTTTTTGGTTTCAATTCACTTTCCTCCAGATTATCCATTCAAGCCACCAAAGGTTGCATTTAGGACTAAGGTATTCCACCCGAACATCAACAGCAATGGAAGTATCTGTCTCGACATTCTGAAGGAACAATGGAGCCCAGCATTGACCATTTCCAAGGTGCTCTTGTCGATTTGTTCGTTGCTGACGGATCCCAATCCCGACGACCCTTTGGTGCCTGAGATCGCACATATGTACAAGACAGACAGGACCAAGTACGAAGCCACTTGCAACAGGGTGAAGGAAATTTATCACGTAGACCAAGCCGTGCAAACTGAATGTGAGCCATTAACCAAGCCATATTCACAAGCTGAAACAAAAAAAATAAATAGCATATGAGCCAGTTGAAAAATAATCCACGTCACCCAAGTGAGTTGAAAAGTGAAAAGAAAGAATAACATGTAATTAGCTACAAAGAGAAAAATTGCAAAACGACATGTCAAATACCAGCAAAAAAATATCATGCACAACACACCTACTTCAAAACGGCAGAAAATTCTCACAAACTGCAAATCATTTTTCACTCATTCTCATCTATAAATAGAATTCATCCCTCACTCTATTCTTCAAGCTTTTCAAGCCAAAAAATCTCTGCTGATTTTCTTCCTCAATTCCTCACCACCAGAAAAAACCTTCGTTCATTCTCTTCTCATATTTCATTCCACCAAATTAACTTCAAATCAACCTCAAACACAGATCAATTTCGAACCAGAATTCGTTCAGAAGAAGAAGAGAAGCAAGAAGAAGCTTGGATTGATTTCTTACCTGAGTTTGAAGGTAGATTGAGCTTCACCGTCATTTTCGATCCGTTATCTTTTGTTGTGATTCTCTGAATTGTTGGTACCATTGTGAAGAGCTTTTGATTTCGATCTGTTCGGTGTAATTTTCGCATCCCGTCGCTTTGATCTAAGCAAGCTTTGAGCTCGAGAAAAAAATGGTGCGAAGAAGTTACCGTGAAGAAGAAAGGAGAGGATGAAGTTTCTGTTTCTCTTTCTCCTTTTAATTTGTTTTTTTCATTTATTTATTCTTTTTTTTATCTTTTCTTTTTTTATATTGTTATTAGTTTATTTTTATAAACTAATAATAATATTCTTGAAAAAAAAGAAAGCATTAAAAAATTATTTGAAAATATTTTGATTAATTGTTGGTGGTTTTGGATCTTGAATTTTGATAAGATTTCATCAATATCAATGGACTTTGGGTGTTGATTTTTATCCACCAAGAGAGGTGATTGATATTGATGATAATTTAATCGATTTAAGATTCAAATTGTGATTTCTTTTCATTCTTATTTTCTTTCTTCTTTTTTTTTATTTTTATTTTTGATCGATGAAATCTATGGATCATAGATAATTGATTATCAAAGTTGTTTAATCTTCATTATTTCAAATCTATGGACGAATAATCATTGAGATAATTCTCCTTACTTTGGAATAGTGATAGATTACCTTTGATTAATTAATTAAAAATCTTGATTATGATGAGATCACTACCTCTTTTCTTTTTGTGTGGCATGTTTTAGGAGATTGATTTATATATCATTTCTCTAACATGTATTAACACAAACATTTTATTGACCGGCCTCAGATAGTCGTGGTTTCTACATAAACCCGATTACGATTGCTTAACATAGCGCTAAATTGTCCCTTAATCGGAAGATGATCATTCGTGGCTCAAACTTACGTTTAAAAGTCCAAGTATGTTTAGTTGCTTGCCTTAACTCCAATACCTATGAAAATCATTGTTAGGAGGCTTTGATTCTATCAATCCTCTAATGAATTTTCATTAATCTTGGTCTAAGTGCAAGAATTAATCATCATTGATCATATGTTCTAACCACTAACCACTAATTCACTAACAATATCCTTGTTTAATTTTGTTTATATTCTCTTCTTACTCCTTATTTTTTTACTTTTATGCTTCCATTTTATCATTCCATACCATATCTTTGTTTATGTTTATGTCATTTTTCTTTTGTCCACTTGGACCATACTTTGTTCAAAACACTAATAAAGGATAAAACATCTAAAAAATTTGGTGCTATTAATTTTGTGGTTATGCTCTCGGACCATTCTTAGACCTTGGACTTCATGGACATTTTGGACTTAGGATTAGGACTTTCTTCCCTATGCTTGGAGTATCGTGGATCTTAGCCTTTATTTGGCTCGATCATTGACTTATGCTTTAAATCGGATGGAATTCTTTTGTTTGCTTTGGAGTGTGCTATAAGTCGGTTAGATCTTTCTTATCTCTAGCTCTTATTTTGTTTTTTTTAGGATAGTCACTTCATCTCCTCCCCTTCTTAAATTTTCAAAACTTTCTCCCTCTTTCAAAACCTTCTTGGTTTCAAACTTCCAAACCGCTTTCGCAATAAAACCTTGACTTTTGTCAAGTGATTTTTAAACTTTGTTTTTTTCTTAATAAAAGTCAATCAATGTTAATCATGCTTTGACCAATTTCAAAAGACATAAAAAATACAAAAACTCATCAACTCTTTTTGTGCCTTTTATGCACTTTTTCACTTTAAAACTTTTTTCATAAAGTTTAGACATGATTCATTTCTATAGTTGAGATGTAAATCTCCTATTCCCCATATTATTAAGACTTTGACATTTTCCACGTTGATGTTGAGTGATAGTCTTGTTGATAATCCAAGCAAATCCTCCATCTTTATGTGACGCAGATGTTGTCCTAATACTCGTGGGTGGATAGTCGCAGTTTTCTCCTTGAAATGACGACTTGTTTGAACATCTAAAATCAATCAAAACCAACAAAATTTTGTCATTTATACCACGAACTACGGGGTTTTGATTCCATATTGCACTTTATGGGTACGTAGGCATGAGACGATAAGTCTCTCCAAACACAAAAATATAAAAAAATAATTCTCTTCTCATCTCCCCAATCTCTTTTCAAACAAACCATTTTCAAACCAAAAAGCGTAAATATTTCAAAGGGCTCCTATAGAGTACTATAGACGTTTTGGGTGCTAACACCTTCCCATTGCGTAACCAACCCCCTTACCCCGATCTCTGTCTCGTGTTCTTATTTTAGAACTCTTTGGTTTTGTTCGCTCTTTTTCCTTTCCTTTATTTGGATAAAATAAAAGTGCGGTGGCGACTCTTGTTTTCTTTGAGTTAAGTTAGTCAATAACTTATACTCACGATTTTTACCGCTACAGAAAAGTGGCGACTCTGCTGGGGACTCCAACGGTTCCTAGTGGGTTTCGCCTACTTTGATTTATTTTTCGCTTTCTGTTTGACTTGTTTGTTATTGATTGTTCTGTTTTGGTGCCTGGTAATTTGTGTGGTGAGATAAGTCCTAACCCGGACTTGAGTGCACTTATGATAGGAGGGTGGTATAGTCTTGTTGGCTTACGTGGAGTAGTCCTTACTAAGCTGACTTGAGATCCCCCGCTCGGTGGAGGCCCCTTTGGAAATTACTGATGTCTTACGAGTAGTCGTAATTGATATTGCTTTTTCCGACTGGGAGCCTGAGAAGCTGAGGACCTTAGAACCCTTTAACCCATCTTGGCCTTATTAGGACGTGGTGCGGTGGCTGTTCAGGTGTAGACTTGAATTGGTCGTTACGCGATACCACACTCAGATGAGTTTCTCTTGAGAATATTGTTGGCCGACGAGTAGTCGTTTAAGCCGATAATATCCAAAAGATGGAATTATGATTCTGGGAACTTTTTAGAACCTTGTTCTACAGGTGATGATATAACCATAGTACATACCATTGTGGGATGGTTGGTTCTTACCTTTGGCTCCATGCTCGTGCCGAACCTTTGAACCTGTGTGCTTTGTATGACTTGTTTGTGGGTGTTGCATCTTGCACTCATGCATTCATGAGCATTGTGTTTCAGCTGGTTTTTAAGGATCTCAGAGATTTTCTTTTGCAAACATCGCAGATATTGTTGATTATGGATATTGGAAGGAGAAACACTCAGAAGTACGGTTTTCGGGCTCCTGATCTTACAGAGTTGAGAAAGCTAGTGTCCTTGGTAGATGATCGTTCAGGCTTCTTATCTCGTTATGGGAGACTTTTATTTGTTCTTTCTACCAATATTGAAGACGGAATTCTGAATACCCTTATGCAGTTCTATGATCCTATTTACCGATGCTTCACATTTCCCGATTATCAGCTCATGCCGACCTTGGAAGAATATGCTTATTTGTTAGGTGTACCGGTTTCCGATAAAGTTCCGTATACTGGTTTGGAGGAAGCTCTTAAGCCTCAAGATATTGCTGAAGTTACCCATTTGACGAAGTCGGATATTGATGCAAATCTAAAGACTAAGGGAGGCCTCAGGGGTTTAACTGCTAAGTTCTTGATTGAGAAGGCTACTTTATTTGCTGACATTGGTCGCACATTGGCGTTTGAGGCTATATTGGCTTTACTCATCTATGGACTAGTTTTGTTTCCTAATATTGATAATTTTGTGGACATTAATGCTATTAGGATTTTCTCGATTGGGAACCCTGTTCCAACTTTGCTTGGTGATACTTATTTTTCCATCCATAGTAGGACTTCTAAGGGAAACGGTACCATTGTTTGCTGTCTACCTCTGCTGTATAATTGGTTCGTTTCACACTTACCTCAGACATCTGCTTTTAGGAAAAACAAGGATTGCTTAAGGTGGTCTCAAAGGATTATGTCTCTTACGCATACTGATATCACTTGGTCTTCTTCGGTTTACGATAATGTCCGGATTATTGATAGTTGTGGAGAATTCGCCAATGTTCCTCTTCTTGGAATACAAGGCGGAATTAACTACAACCCGAGTCTAGCTCGCCGCCAGCTGGGTTACATGCTGAAGGATAGGCCTAAGAATATTTTATTAGAGGGTTTATTCTTTCAAGGAGGGGATGATTCTCTTGGTTTGAGAAGAAGAATGGCTCATGCCTGGACTAAGATTCACAGGTTGGGTAGAGGGGAGCTTGGAAGACAAGTTTGCATTGCTTTAGAACCTTACACACTTTGGGTGAGGAAGAGGGCTATGGAGCTTAAGATGCCTTATCCTATTGAGAAACCTCTGACTACTGTGATCTCTACGCCACTCCCTACAGCAATCCCTGTTTCTTCTGATGATGTGAAGATACTTCAAGACGCTTTGGCTAAGATGAAGGAAGAGAAAGAGATGTGGGAAAGTAAGTTTCAAGCTTCTGACAAAGAGAAGATGGAATTGCAAAAACAGATGAAGGAGAAAGATGACTTGATAGAGTTACTTGAGCGGCGCGCTGTGAAGAGGCATGCAGAGGATTTATTTTCCTCTACTACTCCATCAGCACATCCTCATACTTCTGGTGCTTGGAAGGGTATTGTGGATCAGCTTGTGCTAGAGAAGATTACCATGAAACACAACTATGAGAAAGAGATTAAGAGACTCCGAAAGAAGTATCAGCTTGGATCGTCATCAGATGTTCCTTAGGACCTAGCTTTTTCTTATTTTGATATTATTGTATTTTGTACTTCCAAGTGTAACTCTTTCCAATATTCAATGAAATGAGATGTTTATCAGTATTTCAAGAAGTGTTATTTTTTCTTTATGATGTTTGTAATTGCTTTATATTTTAAAGATCCTTGAAAACTGGTTGAAACACCTGCATTTTGCATTTGCATTCGCATCATCGTGCATTGTGTGTTGCCTTTTCCAGATGTCTTATTTGTTTCTTTTGGCCTTCCTTCAGTCAAGCTGTCGCATCACTACAACACCCGGGCTAACTCTAAGAAAAAGATGGATCAGTTGCAACAAGAGAATCGCGAGCTCCGTGAAGAGGTATCAACTCTGAAAGATGGTTTGGAGAGACTGACTGCCGCAATGGAAGCTCTGGTGGCTGCTCAGAATCAGCCACCACTACCTCCTCCTTCTCCTGTCCAAGGAACTGTGATTTCTGAAATCGGATCAACGCCCATTTCTGTGGCCCCGATTAATGCTTCTCAATATCAAATGCCTGTTGGTTTCCCTTGGGGCATGCCTAACAATTATGTGCCAGAGGGATATCGCCCTCCTGTTCCCGAAGGTTCTAGACTCCCTGCTGTCATGGCTGTACCACCTCCTGTGGTTAATGTTGTTCCTAATGCTGAAGTTCCGGTTGTTCCTACTGTCATACCTGTGCCACCGCCTGTAACTCACGCTATGCCTTATACTGAAGAACAAATTTTCCATACTGCTCCGAGCGAGAGTTTGGATGTTATGGATCGAATAGATGACTTTCAAGATCAGTTTGCTGAAATGCAAAGAGAAATCAGGGCTTTAAGGGGAAAGGAGTTATTTGGAAAGAATGCTCATGAGCTTTGCCTTGTTCCAAACGTGAAGATTCCCGCTAAGTTCAAAGTTCCGGAATTTGAAAAATACAAAGGGAACACTTGTCCGCAAAGTCATTTGATTATGTATGCTAGAAAGATGTCTACCTATACTGACAACCATCAGTTGTTGATCCACTATTTTCAAGATAGTCTTACTGGTGCTGCGCTGAAGTGGTATATGGGACTCGATAGTACACAAATCAAGACATTCAACGATCTTTGTGAAGCTTTTGTTCGTCAGTATAAGTATAATCTCGATATGGCGCCAGACCGTGATCAGCTTCGCGCAATGTCTCAAAAAGAGAAAGAAACTTTTAAAGAATATGCGCAAAGATGGCGTGAGATTGCAGCTCAGATAAGCCCTCCGCTTGAAGAGAAAGAAATGACCAAGATTTTTCTGAAGACTCTGGATTCATTTTACTATGAAAGGATGGTTGCGAGCGCTCCTAGTGATTTCACGGAAATGGTTAATATGGGGATGAGATTAGAGGAAGCTGTCCGTGAGGGACGTCTGATAAAAGAAGGAAATTCTGGAAGTACAAAAAAGCCTGGTGTTGGGTTCCCTAAGAAAAAAGAGGGAGAAACTAATGCTATATCTCAGGAAAGGTCTAGAAGACGAAGAGTTGTGAACAACAATGGTAGTCGTCGTCAGCAACAAGTAGCATCTGTTATGCCTGTTGTCAGTAACACCCCTACCGCTCAAGCTACTGCAAGTTATCAACCACGTTTCCAAGAGAAGACAACTCAACAAGGTCGTACACAGAGGAAAACACAATTTGATCCCATTCCAATGACGTATACTGAGCTCTTTCCGGCTTTAATAAAGAATAATTTGGTTCAACCTCGTGATCCGCCGGCTGTTCCAACTGAAATTCCATGGTGGTATAAGCCAGATGCTCATTGCGCATTTCATCAAGGTGCCCCTGGACACGATATTGAAAATTGCTATCCTCTGAAGCATGAAGTTGCAAAGCTCGTAAAAAGCGGTATTCTGTCTTTTGAAGATACCAACCCTAATGTGCAATCAAATCCGTTTCCTAAACATGGTAATGCAACTGTTAATATGGTATATGGTTGTCCTGGTACATACCGTATTTTCGACATTCGCTGGATTCGGAGATCGCTTGTTGAAATGCATGCTACTTTGAGTGAGTTCCATGATATTGAGCATGATTATGCCGCCTGCTGTATTTGTTCTGTGAACCCTCGAGGGTGTGTGATTGTGAAAAGGGACTTACAAAAGATGATGGATGAGAATTTGATTCAGGTTACTGCAAACAGAAATGAAGTGGAAAACGAGGTGAATGTCATAGTCCCACGTTTCAATATTCCTGAGCGGGTTGTAATTTCTTACAATAGTCAGAAATCTGCTGTGACGCCTTTGGTTATCCGTTTGCCTGGCCCGACGCCGTATGAATCCGATAAAGCTGTTCCCTACAAATACAATGCTACTATGTTGGAGAATGGAAAAGAGGTTCCCATTCCTTCTCTTCCCTCAGTTGTGACTATTGCTGATGTCGGACGTGTAACCAGAAGTGGTCGAGTGTTTGCTAATGAGCCTTCAAAGACAAGTGAAGATACTGGGAGTAAGCAAATTCAGTTGAAGACTTCTGTAGAGTCTGGTCAATCAAGTGGTGTAAACCAGAAGTCAGATAATGATGAGGTATTGAAATTGATCAAGAAGAGTGAATATAATGTGGTGGATCAATTGTTACATACACCGTCAAAAATATCTGTTTTATCTCTGTTAATGAGCTCGGAGGCCCATCGTGAATCGTTGCAGAAAGTATTGGAACAAGCTTATGTAGATCATGATGTGACTGTTAACCAGTTTGATAGCATTGTTGCCAATATCACTGCGTGTAACAATCTGAGTTTTTGTGATGAAGAGTTGACTGATCATGGAAGAAATCATAATTTGGCTCTCCATATTTCCATGAATTGCCAGGAAGACGCTCTATCCAATGTGCTGGTTGATACTGGGTCATCGTTGAATGTAATGCCAAAATCTACTTTGTCCAGATTATCTTATCAAGGTACTCCTATGAGGTTCAGTGGGGTCATTGTGAAAGCCTTTGATGGATCGAGGAAAACCGTGATTGGAGAGGTTGATCTCCCTATCAAGATTGGTCCGTGTTTTTTCCAGATCACTTTTCAAGTCATGGATATTCGTCCTGCTTATAGTTGTCTTCTAGGACGCCCATGGATCCATGAAGCTGGAGCTGTTACTTCGACACTGCATCAAAAGTTAAAATTCGTGCAGAATGGTAAACTTGTCGTTGTTGGTGGAGAACAAGCTATGTTGGTAAGCAGTTTGTCGTCTTTTTCTTATATCGATGCAGAAGAAGATATTGGAACTCCGTTTCAGGCTCTTTCTGTGGTTGATAAAGCTGTTAAGAAGGATGGGGTGTCCATGTCTTCCCTAAAAGATGCACAACGTGCAGTGGATAACGGCCAAGCTGATGGATGGGGCCAAATCATTGAAGTTGCTGAGAAAAAAGATAGAGCTGGTTTGGGTTTTACATCTGGTTCAACCCAAAAAGAGCTGAAGAGTATTCATGAAGTCTTTCGAAGTGCTGGGTTCATCCATTGCAAAGATCATTCTACAGCTGCAATTCTCGAAGATGACCAAGAGGAAGAAATGCCCAACTTTGTGACACGTGGATCGATATGCCAGAATTGGATCGCTGTTGATGTTCCTACTGTTGTTCATGTTTCAAAGTAATTTGTTTTTGTTTCTTTCAAAAATCCTTTCACTCTGCCCAAGGTGAAAGTGAATTTGTGAGGGCTTTGTTTCAACTTTTATCATCATCAATAAAATGTTTTTCTGTTTATCCATATGTTGTTTTCTTTTTTTGCTTTACTTCTGAAAAATGGTAACATAAAAAAACCGAAAAAAGTATAATAATGTTATAATCACTCTTATCTGCATAATATTTTCATTTTTTTTGTTCATATTCTAAAATCAAACATAAAATCATTGTGCAGATTGATTGTTAAACCCATTGGAAACAATGACCATATGCCCCCTCCCAACTTTGAGTTCCCTGTGTTTGAAGCGGAAGAGGAGGATATTGAAGAAATTCCTGATGAGATTTCTCGATTGCTTGAGCACGAGGAGAAGGCCATTCAGCCTCATGAAGAGCCGGTGGAATTGGTTAATCTGGGTTCCGATGATGATAAAAAAGAAGTCAAGATTGGGGCACTGCTTCAGTCAGATGTTAAGAAGAGGATGGTAGAGCTTCTTAGAGAATATGTTGACGTGTTTGCTTGGTCCTATCAAGACATGCCTGGTCTTGATACTGGTATTGTGGAGCACCATTTGCCATTAAAGCCTGAATGTTCACCCGTGAAGCAGAAATTGAGAAGAACTCATCCTGACATGGCAGTGAAGATTAAAGAAGAGGTTCAAAAGCAGATTGATGCTGGTTTTCTTGTGACCGTAGAATATCCTCAATGGGTGGCCAATATCGTGCCTGTTCCAAAGAAAGACGGAAAAGTCCGAATGTGTGTTGACTATAGAGATTTGAATAAAGCAAGTCCAAAAGATGATTTTCCACTACCACACATTGATTTGTTGGTAGATAATACTGCTAAGTTCAATATCTTTTCATTTATGGATGGATTTTCCGGTTATAATCAAATAAAGATGGCACCTGAGGATATGGAAAAAACAACATTCATTACACCCTGGGGAACATTCTGTTACAGAGTGATGCCCTTCGGTTTAAAAAATGCTGGTGCAACGTACCAGAGAGCTATGACCACCCTGTTCCATGATATGATGCATAAAGAAATTGAGGTCTATGTGGATGATATGATTTGTAAGTCGAAGACTGAAGAAGATCATATTAAAAATTTATTGAAGTTGTTTCAACGTTTGAGAAAGTTTAAGCTCCGTCTGAATCCTAATAAATGCACTTTTGGTGTTCGGTCTGGAAAATTGTTAGGCTTTATTGTCAGTCAGAAAGGCATTGAAGTTGATCCTGGTAAAGTTAAAGCTATCCAGGAGATGCCTGCACCCAGAACAGAAAAACAAGTAAGAGGATTCTTGGGACGTTTGAACTATATCTCTCGATTTATATCCAATATGACTGCCACATGTGCACCGATTTTCAAACTTCTCCGCAAAGATCAGGGTTGTGTCTGGACAGAAGATTGTCAGAAAGCTTTCGAAAGAATTAAAGAATATCTGCTTGAACCTCCTATTTTGTCTCCTCCCGTAGAAGGAAGACCTTTGATCATGTATTTGACCGTGCTAGAAGAGTCTATGGGTTGTGTTCTGGGTCAACAAGATGAATCCGGGAGAAAAGAATTTGCCATTTATTATTTAAGCAAGAAATTCACTGATTGTGAGTCTCGGTACACGATGCTTGAAAAGACATGTTGTGCTCTAGCTTGGGCTGCCAAGCGCCTCCGTCAGTATATGTTGAATTGTACAACTTGGTTGATATCTAAAATGGATCCAATCAAGTATATCTTTGAAAAGCCTGCTTTAACTGGGAGGATTGCTCGTTGGCAAATGTTGTTATCAGAATATGATATCGAGTATCGAACTCAAAAGGCGATAAAAGGAAGTGTTTTGGCTGATCATTTGGCACACCAGCCGATTGATGATTACCAACCTATTCAGTTTGACTTTCCTGATGAGGATGTAATGTATCTAAAGGTTAAAGATTGTGAGGAGCCATTACATGAAGAAGGACCTGAGCCTGGATCCCGTTGGGGTTTGATTTTTGATGGGGCGGTTAATGAATATGGCAGAGGTATTGGTGCAATTATTGTTACTCCTCATGGTTCTCATATTCCTTTCACTGCAAGGTTGGTTTTCAATTGCACAAATAATGCGGCTGAGTATGAAGCGTGTATTATGGGCTTGGAAGAAGCTATCGATTTGAGAATCAAGATTCTGGATGTATATGGAGATTCAGCTTTAGTGATTAATCAGATTAAAGGGAAGTGGGAGACACGTCAACCTGATTTGATTCCTTATCGTGATTATGCAAGAAGGTTGTCAACTTTCTTCAATAAAGTTGAGTTTCACCATATACCAAGAGCAGAGAATCAAATGGCAGATGCTTTAGCGACTTTATCCTCCATGATTGTGGTAAATCATTGGAATGATGTGCCAAAGATTGATGTGATGCGTCTTGATAGACCAGCTCATGTGTTTGTAGTTGAAGAAGTTGTTGATGATAAACCATGGTATTATGATATTAAATGCTTTCTTCAGAATCAAGAATACCCACTTGGGGCATCCAAAAAGGATAGGAAAACTTTGAGAAGATTGGCTGGTAGTTTCTTCTTGAATGATGATGTGATGTATAAGAGAAATTATGACATGATCTTGCTCAGATGCGTGGATAGACACGAAGCAGATATGTTGATGAAAGAAATCCATGAAGGATCCTTTGGCACCCATGCCAATGGACATGCGATGGCTAAGAAGATGTTAAGGGCAGGTTACTATTGGCTGACAATGGAATCTGACTGTTGTAAATACGTGAAAAAGTGCCACAAATGTCAGATTTATGCTGACAAGATTCATGTGCCTCCAACTCCTCTCAATGTTATCTCTTCTCCATGGCCTTTTTCAATGTGGGGCATTGATATGATTGGAATGATTGAGCCTAAAGCGTCGAACGGACACCGTTTCATATTGGTGGCTATTGACTATTTTACCAAATGGGTTGAAGCTGCATCATATGCAAATGTGACTAAGCAAGTAGTGGTCCGGTTTATCAAGAATCAAATCATCTGTCGGTATGGTGTTCCAAGCAAGATCATCACTGATAATGGGTCGAATTTAAATAACAAGATGATGAAGGAATTATGCGATGAGTTTAAGATTGAGCATCATAATTCTTCTCCTTATAGACCCAAGATGAATGGGGCTGTTGAAGCTGCTAATAAGAACATTAAGAAGATTATTCAAAAGATGGTTGTTACATACAAGGATTGGCATGATATGCTTCCTTTCGCTCTGCATGGGTATCGTACATCCGTTCGCACTTCAACAGGGGCAACCCCTTTTTCTCTTGTTTATGGCATGGAAGCAGTGCTCCCGATAGAGGTTGAAATCCCTTCTATGAGAGTTTTGATGGAAACTGAATTGGCTGAGGCTGAATGGTGTCAAAGTAGATACGACCAGTTGAATCTGATTGAAGAGAAAAGAATGACGGCTTTGTGTCATGGCCAATTATATCAACAAAGAATGAAGAAAGCATTTGATAAGAAGGTTCGACCCCGTGTGTTCAGAGAAGGTGACCTCGTGCTCAAAAAGATCTCGACTTTTACTACTGATTCTAGGGGCAAGTGGACTCCTAATTATGAAGGCCCATATGTTGTTAAGAGAGCCTTCTCTGGCGGTGCATTAATTCTTACAACTATGGATGGAGAAGAGTTCACTCGTCCCGTGAATGCCGATGCAGTCAAGAAATACTTCGCCTAAAAAATAAAAGAACAGCTCGCTAAGTTGAAAACCTGAAAGGGCGGCTTAGGCAAAAATGAGCGTCTCGGTGGATTGAAAACCCGAAAGGGCGGTCCAGGCAAAAATTAGAGACAAAAACAGAAATAATCATCCTGGTAGATTGAAAACCCGAGAGGGCAATCTAGGCAAAAGTTAGGGATCATGGCAAGTAACTGCATCTGGCCAGTCTTGATCGTTTGAAGCAACATTTCCTATCAAAGGTTTTACTTCAGATATTCTCCGCTGAAGTCTCAAGCACAGTTGGAATTCAAAGTTGTTAGGGAGAATAATGGTCATTGTATTTCAATGTAGAACTTTCCATTGTACTTACCATTTTTCAAACTTTGTAATGATCCATGGAGTTACGCCATTTGCGAACTACCATTCTATCAATAGAATTTGGGCCTTTGTCCCTTTGTTTGCAATTCTTATTTTGTTTTTGTTTACAGAATTTCATTTTATTTTTTTATGATAATTTTTGAAACAAATGTGAATAATTGATTTAAATTTTGAAAATTATAAAAACATTTTTCTTTGATTTGTGAAAATAAAAGAAAGAATGTCAACAGTAATCCCAAGAATGGTAGAATCTTGAAGCGAAAAGTGTTCTCTTTAGCAGGGTTCTTTCTTGCCTCTCTGGTAGAATTTATTGGCAGCTCCCCAGTAGAGTTGTGTTGATGTTTCCCCATTTGAGCTATATTGAGGTCTCTTCAGTAGAGTTTGCTGATATTCCCTTAGTAGAGTTTTGTTTCTTTGGATAAACCAGACGAGTGTTGAACGGTTTTCCACAGCAAAGTCTTGATTCAAATGATCAGACAGTTGAGAAATTTGAAGACCACTTCTCCTTGATGTTTTTGCCCAAGCGGAGATTTGTCTTTGATGATTCCTAGCGGAGGTTATGCACATTTGCTTTGGATTATTCCCCAAGTAGAGAACAATGTTGAGAAGTGTTGACATAGCAGTCACCTGTCGGGTTTTCTCTCACCTTGTGATTGGGTGTTGATTTAAAATCCCCCACAGTTTGACTTTTTGCTATGATGTTAACTTCTTATTCCCCTGGCAGGGTTGGAAGATTTGTGTTGCTATGTTTTTCTCCAACAGTTTTTTTTCTCTCAAAGCGGAGTTCATATTGTTGTTCCCTTTTGTTGAATTATTGATGGTTGAAGATTGATCTTTGGGGTCTTTTCTCCAAGCGGTATCTCCATTTCCTCAGCGAGATTTAAGCCTTGTAGTAGGATTTATTTTCCTTTGATGGCTCTTGAGTATCTCTTGCAGATTTTCTGTTGCTGATCCCCAGCACGATCTCCAATGATATCTCTAACTCGCAGAGATTAGCCGAATATTTCAGTGGTGTTGTGGTGTTTTGTTCACCCTCTGTTTTCCATTTTTGTCTGATTTATCAGCATATTCATACTCATTGCATGCACATTCATTTTGGTTGAGCATAGCATGTCTTTGTTGCATTGTGCATCCTGCAGTTTTTGTTGGTATTTCCCTTTTCCCGATGTTGTTATCTCGCAGAATGTGTGTGTCCTCTCTTCATTAGAGTGTCGACCCCTAAGCAGAAAATACCTATCATTTTTTAATTCCCCACTGAGTTTATGCCTCGTGGAAGATGCTTTGTTTAGCTTTCCTCCCCAGTTTTTTTTCTGGATGGAATTGTTCCCCAGTTGAGTTATTTCCTCATTGGGTCGAGTCCTGTTTGACCGTTTCTTTCCAGTTTGTTCCTGGATTGAACTTTGGTCTCTTGCAGCAGTTACTTTAGTTTTCCCTGGGCTGTGGAACCGGGATGACGAGAAGGTGGTTTTGAGGATTTATTTTCCTCAGCAGAATCTGTTATTGATCCCCATCAGAAGATGAAGATTTGATTTCCCCAGTAGTGTTTTGATAACACTCTCTTGGTAATTACTTATGTAACTTCATGTGGAAGCCTCTTTATTTGAGCAGCTTGTGTAATCTCCAGAAATTTACTTTCGCAATAAATAACATTTCTCTAGTTCATCCTCAACAGAGAAGTTTATTGTGAAATGATGGATCTTTATCCGACCAGCTTTTCTGTCAATTGGAATTTCTGTGGAATAACTCCCGATAAGAATTCTATTGCATGGTTCAACCTGCTTGTATCTCTTTTAAAGATCCTCGCCAGAGTTGTTAATATCTTTTTCCAACAAATGGTTGTCTCTTTATTTGAGAAGTTTGTTGTGTGTTTGGAGCTGCTCAGTAACAAGTAGCTGATGATATATCTCTTTGTCCTACCCATTGTCAGGTAGTTGACCTTTTATCTTTTTCTCCTACCTAGTAACAGGTAGTCAAGTCCGTCCTACCCAGTACCAGGTAGTTGACATGTTGTTTACCCTATCCAGTAACCGATAGATGGTAACTCCTTTCATTCAAGTTTATTAATCTCGCTAGACTACTCAATAACCAGTAGTTGGCGTTGCTTCTTTTCCTACCCAGTAACAGGTAGTTGATTATATTTCAACGAGTGGATTACTTTGTACCCAGTAACTGGTAATAGGTAATACATTTCTTTGTTTTCTACCCAGTAACTGGTAGATAACAATTCTCTTGTGTTTTGCACTTATTTTTCTACTCAATAACCGGTAGAAAGTATTTTACCTATTCTCTTCGGTTCGAATATCTTCGCCCAGTAACTGGCAGTTGGTATCTCTTTCCCCATTGAGTCGTTTCCTTTCCCTTATCGGAATAGGATCTTGCTCTTTTGTTTTCTCATGTGGAGTCTCTTTTTTTTTTCTTTCTCCCGAGCTTTTGTTTGTCTCCTGTGGCACTATTTTCCCACAGAAGTCTTATGTTCGCATATCATTAGCATAATCATATCATTTTGTGGTCTCTTAGGGCTAAAAATTGGGTTAATTGTTATATTTAAGTCTCTTCTATCTAGTCGAGACAAAGATGTCAATCTTCATATCTCCGGATAGAAGAATCTTAAATAGGGGCAGCTGTAATACCCTAATTTTTACCCCTAAGATCCCACATTTCATTGGCATATCATTCCACAACCAAGGTCATATTTTTTAGCTTTCGCACCCTTATGGGTTTCTTACTTTCTTTATGTTTGTTTTTGTTTACTAACATCTAACCAAAATACTAAAAAATATTTTTCAATTTGTTTGTTTCTTCTTCTTCTCTGTGTGTTTAGGATTTTGCAAGGAGATTAATGGCTAGGACATTCATTCAAGTTTAAATCAGATGGACGTTTGACCTCATCTTGGTCAAACTATCAAGGGTTTGCTTCAACTGTGAATTACCCGCGGTGTGTTCTATGAGAAGTTTGGTCCAGAAATCCAGAGAATTACGTCAAAAATCAAAATGGAAGGTGCAAGTAATGTCCTGGTACATGAGTAGTTGTGTTCATTTTTATCAGAGGTGAAGATGGAGAATAGGGCGTGGAAAGTTGATGCTGGAAGTAGATCTATTGATTTAGAGCTGATTACATTATCAAGGGCCATCATATCAGGTTCTCGAAGACATATTGATCGCCTGCTTAGAGATCAACAGACTCTTTTTAGTTCGATAGAGGATTTCTTGTGGTTCAAATTGTCAACTGTGAGGAACCAACCGGCAATGTTGTCTAGGAGAACGATCATATTAGGAACACGAAATTGGTGTCTGACAGAAAACTATTGACTCTGAAGCATGTCGAAGCAGACAAGAAGATCCTGGTGTAAAATTCTGTGAATCAACTGATGCTGATGATGCTTGGAATAAGAAAATGGAGGCATGTGTTACTCGTAATCCGAAAGTCCGCGGAGATCTCAAGCCTTTTCCACAGAGACTTTATGCCGTCCCTCCTAAAATTGCCAGCGGCTCTGTTCCTGGAATTTCTGCTGAAACATATCATGATGATAACAAAAATTGGAAAAAAACATGTACTGCAAGTGTGGCCATTTAGATTATGCTCACCACCTGTTTGATGAAATGCCTAGGAGAAACTTTGTTTCTTGGACTGCTATTATTTTTGTGTTTGCAGAGTGCTACCCTGAGCAGGCTTTCCCTCTTCTCAGTCAACTTCCAGTGGCCATGGCTCCTCCACCACCGCAATCTCAGCGATCTCCCTCGCCGTATCAACCGTCCGGGAAGAGTGAAGTTTCTGATTTAAAATTACAGCTCCGGCAGCTTGCTGGTAGCCGTGCTCCGGGTACTGATGATTCTAAGAGGGATCTTTTTAAGAAGGTGATATCCAATATGACTATAGGTGTTGATGTTTCTGCTCTTTTTGGGGAGATGGTAATGTGCTCGGCAACATCAGACATTGTTTTGAAAAATGTGTTATCTGTATGTTGGAAACTATGCCAAGGTGAATCCTGATCTTGCTCTCTTGACAATTAATTTTCTACAAAGGGATTGCAAGGATCAGGATCCAATGATTCGAGGACTGGCATGGAGGAGTTTGTGTTCACTCCGAATGGCGAATTTGGTGGAGTATTTGGTTGGGCCTTTAGGGTCAGGATTGAAGGATAATAATAGTTATGTTAGGACGGTGGCAGTTATTGGGGTGTTGAAACTGTATCATATATCAGCAACGACGTGCATGGATGCGGATTTTCCAGAAACGCTGAAGCATTTAATGCTTAATGACCAGGATACTCAGGTAGTTGCAAATTGTCTGTCTGGTTTACAAGAAATTTGGACCATAGAGTCAACCACCTCAGAGGAAGCAGCCAGGGAAAGAGAGAATCTGCATAGCAAGCCAGTTGTTTATTACTTTCTCAATCGCATTAAGGAATTTAGTGAATGGGCATAATGTCTTGTGATGGAATTAGTGGCCAAGTACATTCCTTCAGATAACAGTGAAATATTTGATATAATGAATCTCCTTGAAGATAGACTCCAGCATGCAAATGGTGCTGTTGTCTTGGCAACTATAAAAGTATTTCTGCACTTGACTTTGTCTATGGCTGACGTTCATCAGCAGGTATATGAGCGTATCAAAGCCCCTCTCTTAACTCAAGCGAGCAAGGAGAGGAATCTTCCAGGATCTCGTCGGTGATAAGAAAGAGATCGATGTGAGTGAACTACAGACGCCGGAGCAGAAGCTTATTTTGGAAAGGCTTGTTGATTTCGTTGATAATGATCCTGAGAGATTCTTCCACCGTATGAGAAGCCGATTTGATGCAGTTCATTTGGAGTTTCCGAAGATTGAAGTTCGATTTCAAAACTTAACCATTGAGACTTTTGTACATGTCGGAAACAGAGCTCTGCCTACAATTCCAAATTTCATCTGTAATATGACTGAGACTCTTTTAAGACAGTTGCGGTTATACAGAAGAAAGACGAAGCAGAAGAAGTTACGGTGAATGATCCCGAACAAGATCAAGGACAAGAAAAAGATTCAATGGAGGTGGAAGTAGAAGAAGGTAAAGAACAAGACTCGTTATCGCAAACTCCCGCCACCGTTTTTTCAAATTCGCCTTGAACAATCAGACGCCTATTCACTTCACAAGATGAATTATCCTGAAATTTGTCGCTATTTCAGTGCTGTTGCTTGGTGTCCAAAAATGAATGCTATAGCTTGTGCTGCTGAAGCTTGTATCAGTGATCCAAGCTCAATTCTAAGTCCACCATTTTGGATTCCTGTACATATTGTGATCCCAGAGAGGCCAACTGAATGTGCGGTATTCAATGTCATAGCAGATTCTACTCATGATCTCATCCAGTTTATTGAATGGTCCCCTGCCTGTTGTCCCCATGCACTATTGATAGCAAATTTCCATGGGAGGGTAACTATTTGGACTCAGCCATCTCAAGGGCCAGTTAATTTTGTATTGGACACTAGCTGTTGGCAGTGTGAGCATGAATGGCGACAAGATATTGCAATTGCTACAAAGTGGCTATCAGCGGTGTCTCCGTATAGATGGCTGTCACCCAAATCAAGTGTTCCTTCCATTTCAAAGTCAATGTTTGAGGAAAAGTTTATTTCACAACAATCTCAAACTCCACCAGATGATATAAATGCTGCTCTGAAAATTGATCTGAGGCTTCTTCCTAATTTTGAAAGTGTAGTTGAAAACACCAAATCTGTTGGAGACTTGTCCCCGGTGTTAAAGGATCCTAGCCCAAAGGATCCTAGCCAATATCTCGATGGTACACGCATTTACATACAGGGTTCAATATGGGATGAGTTTGCATTTATGGGATGTTAAACGACAGGTCACACCTTTAACTTGGCTTGAAGCTTGGCTTGACAATGTTATGGCAAGTGTACCAGAGTTGGCCATATGTTATCATCATAATGGTGCTGTTCGAGGGATGATGTATTACAGAAAGACTCTTATGCTTCAGACCTATTTGGAGAGGACCACAGGTGGAGATTTGGAAGCTGGAGTTGGTTCTGATGAAGTATCTGATACACGTGGCTTTGATTTATCCCCCGAAGCACGTGCTCAGGTGGATCTGAAGTTCACTTATGTTGTCACATGTCAAATTTATGGTAAGCAGAAAGAGGAGCAAAAACCTGAAGCTGTTGATATTGCTTTACTAATGCAGAGAAATGAAGCTCTTCGTGTGGCTTTCATTGATGTTGTTGAAACTTTAAGAGATGGACAAGTTTACACGAAATACTACTCAAAGCTTGTCAAAGCTGATATTAATGGGAAAGACAAGGAAATATACTCTGTGAAATTACCTGGAAATCCCAAACTTGGTGAAGGGAAACCTGAGAATCAAAATCATGCAATTGTATTTACCCGTGGGAATGCTGTTCAAACAATTGACATGAATCAGGATAACTATTTTGAGGAGGCTTTGAAGATGAGAAATCTTCTTGAGGAATTTCATTCTGACCATGGTCTTCGTCCTCCCACCATACTTGGTGTTAGAGAACACGTCTTTACTGGAAGTGTGTCATCTTTGGCTTCATTCATGTCCAATCAAGAAACTAGTTTTGTGACTTTGGGTCAGCGGGTTTTAGCAAATCCTTTGAAGGTTCGAATGCATTATGGTCATCCTGATGTTTTTGATAGAGTATTTCACATAACCCGTGGTGGTATCAGCAAGGCTTCTCGCGTTATCAATATTAGTGAAGATATCTACTCAGGATTCAATTCAACCTTGCGACAAGAAAATGTTACTCATCATGAATATATTCAGGTTGGTAAGGGAAGAGATGTTGGCCTCAATCAAATTGCACTATTTGAGGGGAAGGTTTCAAGTGGTAATGGTGAACAAGTCCTCAGTCGGGATATATGCAGACTTGGGCAACTTTTTGATTTCTTCCGGATGATGTCTTTTTACTTCACAACAGTTGGATACTACTTTTGTACCATGTTAACAGTGCTGACAGTTTATGCCTTTCTATATGGAAAAACATATTTGGCACTCTCTGGTGTTGGAGAAACAATTGAAGGAAGGGACAAGATAACCAAGAACACGGCTCTGAGTGCTGCTTTAAATACACAGTTTCTCTTCCAAATTGGTATCTTCACTGCTGTGCCAATGGTCTTGGGCTTTATTCTTGAACAAGGCTTCTTGAGGGCTGTTGTCAATTTTATCACAATGCAGTTTCAGCTCTGCACTGTTTTTTTCACTTTTTCTTTGGGTACAAGAACCCATTATTTTGGAAGGACAATACTTCATGGCGGTGCAAGGTATCAAGCGTCTGGCCGAGGGTTTGTCGTCCGCCATATCAAATTTTCCGAAAACTACAGACTTTACTCTCGTAGCCATTTTGTTAAAGGGTTGGAAGTTGTGCTTCTGTTGATAGTATATCTTGCTTATGGCTACAGTGACGGTGCACTATCATACATTCTTTTGAGTATAAGCAGTTGGTTTATGGCTCTATCCTGGTTGTTTGCTCTATATTTATTCAACCCGTCTGGATTTGAGTGGCAAAAGGTAGTCACAGACTTCCGAGACTGGACAAATTGGCTACTCTATAGAGGTGGAATTGGTGTTAAGGGAGAATAAAGTTGGAAAGCTTGGTGGGAAGAAGAACTGGCTCATATTAGGAGCTTCGGTTCAAGGATAGCAGAGACCATCCTGAGTCTTAGATTTTTCATTTTTTAATATGGTATTGTCTACAAGCTTAATGTGAAAGGATTACTTCATTGACGGTTTATGGATTCTCATGGGTTGTGCTGGCAGTACTAATACTTCTTTTTAAGGTATTCACCTTTAGCCAGAAGGTATCGGTTAACTTCCAGCTTGTGCTGCGATTTGTACAAGGTCTATCTCTCTTGTTAGCATTGGCTGGTTTGATTGTAGCAGTTGTGTTGACGGATCTCTCGGTAACCGACGTATTTGCTTCTATTTTAGCATTCGTTCCTACTGAATGGAAAATTAAATGCGCCATCAAAGTCAATGAATAATATAAGCCGTAAAAGTTTGGAGTCTCAAGGTAGTTCAGAGAGAACATCATCCAGTAATGATGAAGCTGTACAGGATACACTCTCAGTTTGTTACTCGTGGGACAGCTGCACATTCTATGTTTGATCATTTCTGTAAAAGTATCTGTATGAATTCTGTATCTGGCTCAGTGCTCATGAAATGACGCTGTGGTTTATTTGCATATTGCCGGCTGGATCGCAGGAGAGGTTTGAGAGGTTCATTGAGCTTGCTGATGACATTGATGTTGCTGTGGCTGTTCAGGCCATTGGCCTTGTTAAACAACTGTTTAGACACCAGCTCATTCCCGAAGATGACTTGGGTTCTTTGTATGATTTGCTGATTGACGATTCTCCAGAAATCAGGCACACCATTGGAGCATTAGTATATGATCACCTGATTGCTCAAAAATTTAATAGCTCCCAATCAAGATCAGTAGGTGAAAATGACAATTCTTCTGAGATTCATCTTAACAGAATGTTGCGAATTCTGGATAAGTTCCCACCCGATCCAATTTTGACAATATATGTTATTGATGACGTATGGGATTACATGAAAGCTATGAAGGATTGGAAGTGCATCATCCCCATGCTCCTTGATGAAAATTCATCAATCTCTGACAAGAGTGCAACAAACTTGGTTCGGCTCCTGTGTGCATCAGTGAAAAAAGGCTGTTGGAAAGAGAATAGTTCCCGCTATTGATAACAGAGAGAAGTACCACAGCAAAGCCCAGAAAGAAGTATTTGAAAATGATAAACATGATATAACTGTTGTCATGATGACGAGTTACCCATCCCTCTTGCGGAAATTTATTTCGGATAAAGCTAAAGTGTCATTGCTGGTCGAGATTGTTTTGTATATGAACCTTGAGTTCTATTCTGTGAAGAGGCAGGAACAGAATTTCAAAATTGTCCTCCAGCTTATGAAAGAGGAATTTTAAGCATGGTGACATGGACCCTCTGAGAGCTTGTATGAAGACAATTAATTTTTGTTGCATCGAAAGTCGAGGGGAATTGCAAGATTATGCTCGAAAGGAACTCAAGGATTTGCAGAAGGATCCTCCTACCTCATGCAGCGCAGGTCCTGTTGCTGAGGATATGTTTCATTGGCAAGCAACAATCATGGGACCTGCTGATAGCCCCTATTCAGGTGGTGTGTTTTTGGTTTCAATTCACTTTCCTCCAGATTATCCATTCAAGCCACCAAAGGTTGCATTTAGGACTAAGGTATTCCACCCGAACATCAACAGCAATGGAAGTATCTGTCTCGACATTCTGAAGGAACAATGGAGCCCAGCATTGACCATTTCCAAGGTGCTCTTGTCGATTTGTTCGTTGCTGACGGATCCCAATCCCGACGACCCTTTGGTGCCTGAGATCGCACATATGTACAAGACAGACAGGACCAAGTACGAAGCCACTTGCAACAGGGTGAAGGAAATTTATCACGTAGACCAAGCCGTGCAAACTGAATGTGAGCCATTAACCAAGCCATATTCACAAGCTGAAACAAAAAAAATAAATAGCATATGAGCCAGTTGAAAAATAATCCACGTCACCCAAGTGAGTTGAAAAGTGAAAAGAAAGAATAACATGTAATTAGCTACAAAGAGAAAAATTGCAAAACGACATGTCAAATACCAGCAAAAAAATATCATGCACAACACACCTACTTCAAAACGGCAGAAAATTCTCACAAACTGCAAATCATTTTTCACTCATTCTCATCTATAAATAGAATTCATCCCTCACTCTATTCTTCAAGCTTTTCAAGCCAAAAAATCTCTGCTGATTTTCTTCCTCAATTCCTCACCACCAGAAAAAACCTTCGTTCATTCTCTTCTCATATTTCATTCCACCAAATTAACTTCAAATCAACCTCAAACACAGATCAATTTCGAACCAGAATTCGTTCAGAAGAAGAAGAGAAGCAAGAAGAAGCTTGGATTGATTTCTTACCTGAGTTTGAAGGTAGATTGAGCTTCACCGTCATTTTCGATCCGTTATCTTTTGTTGTGATTCTCTGAATTGTTGGTACCATTGTGAAGAGCTTTTGATTTCGATCTGTTCGGTGTAATTTTCGCATCCCGTCGCTTTGATCTAAGCAAGCTTTGAGCTCGAGAAAAAAATGGTGCGAAGAAGTTACCGTGAAGAAGAAAGGAGAGGATGAAGTTTCTGTTTCTCTTTCTCCTTTTAATTTGTTTTTTTCATTTATTTATTCTTTTTTTTATCTTTTCTTTTTTTATATTGTTATTAGTTTATTTTTATAAACTAATAATAATATTCTTGAAAAAAAAGAAAGCATTAAAAAATTATTTGAAAATATTTTGATTAATTGTTGGTGGTTTTGGATCTTGAATTTTGATAAGATTTCATCAATATCAATGGACTTTGGGTGTTGATTTTTATCCACCAAGAGAGGTGATTGATATTGATGATAATTTAATCGATTTAAGATTCAAATTGTGATTTCTTTTCATTCTTATTTTCTTTCTTCTTTTTTTTTTATTTTTATTTTTGATCGATGAAATCTATGGATCATAGATAATTGATTATCAAAGTTGTTTAATCTTCATTATTTCAAATCTATGGACGAATAATCATTGAGATAATTCTCCTTACTTTGGAATAGTGATAGATTACCTTTGATTAATTAATTAAAAATCTTGATTATGATGAGATCACTACCTCTTTTCTTTTTGTGTGGCATGTTTTAGGAGATTGATTTATATATCATTTCTCTAACATGTATTAACACAAACATTTTATTGACCGGCCTCAGATAGTCGTGGTTTCTACATAAACCCGATTACGATTGCTTAACATAGCGCTAAATTGTCCCTTAATCGGAAGATGATCATTCGTGGCTCAAACTTACGTTTAAAAGTCCAAGTATGTTTAGTTGCTTGCCTTAACTCCAATACCTATGAAAATCATTGTTAGGAGGCTTTGATTCTATCAATCCTCTAATGAATTTTCATTAATCTTGGTCTAAGTGCAAGAATTAATCATCATTGATCATATGTTCTAACCACTAACCACTAATTCACTAACAATATCCTTGTTTAATTTTGTTTATATTCTCTTCTTACTCCTTATTTTTTTACTTTTATGCTTCCATTTTATCATTCCATACCATATCTTTGTTTATGTTTATGTCATTTTTCTTTTGTCCACTTGGACCATACTTTGTTCAAAACACTAATAAAGGATAAAACATCTAAAAAATTTGGTGCTATTAATTTTGTGGTTATGCTCTCGGACCATTCTTAGACCTTGGACTTCATGGACATTTTGGACTTAGGATTAGGACTTTCTTCCCTATGCTTGGAGTATCGTGGATCTTAGCCTTTATTTGGCTCGATCATTGACTTATGCTTTAAATCGGATGGAATTCTTTTGTTTGCTTTGGAGTGTGCTATAAGTCGGTTAGATCTTTCTTATCTCTAGCTCTTATTTTGTTTTTTTTAGGATAGTCACTTCATCTCCTCCCCTTCTTAAATTTTCAAAACTTTCTCCCTCTTTCAAAACCTTCTTGGTTTCAAACTTCCAAACCGCTTTCGCAATAAAACCTTGACTTTTGTCAAGTGATTTTTAAACTTTGTTTTTTTCTTAATAAAAGTCAATCAATGTTAATCATGCTTTGACCAATTTCAAAAGACATAAAAAATACAAAAACTCATCAACTCTTTTTGTGCCTTTTATGCACTTTTTCACTTTAAAACTTTTTTCATAAAGTTTAGACATGATTCATTTCTATAGTTGAGATGTAAATCTCCTATTCCCCATATTATTAAGACTTTGACATTTTCCACGTTGATGTTGAGTGATAGTCTTGTTGATAATCCAAGCAAATCCTCCATCTTTATGTGACGCAGATGTTGTCCTAATACTCGTGGGTGGATAGTCGCAGTTTTCTCCTTGAAATGACGACTTGTTTGAACATCTAAAATCAATCAAAACCAACAAAATTTTGTCATTTATACCACGAACTACGGGGTTTTGATTCCATATTGCACTTTATGGGTACGTAGGCATGAGACGATAAGTCTCTCCAAACACAAAAATATAAAAAAATAATTCTCTTCTCATCTCCCCAATCTCTTTTCAAACAAACCATTTTCAAACCAAAAAGCGTAAATATTTCAAAGGGCTCCTATAGAGTACTATAGACGTTTTGGGTGCTAACACCTTCCCATTGCGTAACCAACCCCCTTACCCCGATCTCTGTCTCGTGTTCTTATTTTAGAACTCTTTGGTTTTGTTCGCTCTTTTTCCTTTCCTTTATTTGGATAAAATAAAAGTGCGGTGGCGACTCTTGTTTTCTTTGAGTTAAGTTAGTCAATAACTTATACTCACGATTTTTACCGCTACATTGTGGTCTGTGCTTCTCCTGAAGTACAGATAATCCAGGTACTTAGCTAACTTGGATTATGGTGTGCCAGTCGAGTCTAGGATACTCTGATATGTAGCACGGGACTTGGGTGTTTTTAGTTGCCTTCTGTTGAACTTGTATTCTATTTCCTGTGAACGTATCAAAAACTTTGTTGGATTTTACTATTTTGTTATTTTCCGCTGTATTTTGGAGAAAACCTTTTTATAAGGAAATGTTGGTTTTGCTATGTGATATCCCACTTGGGAAGAAATATTCTGATGTATATTTATAATGTTTATTATTTTAATTGTTTCGGGAAGTGGGGTGTTACAACTTGCACGTCTAGGGTCATGGATGCTTTCTCAATGCTAGGTCGTGGGAGTATTTCCTGGACGACGGTTTTGTTTCCCCCTTTCTTCTTCGTGCTTGCTAGTTTTGCTAGCATGTCTGCCCAGACGTTGTGTTTGTGGGGAATATGTTTTAATTTTATGGAGGTGAACTTTGCCATCTCCTCCTTAACCAGGGACAAGTATTCATATAAGTTGTCGTGTTTGACCTGGTATTCTCCCCAGACATGGAGGGGCACTAGCTGAGAGTCGGTGCAGATGACGACTTCTTCCGCTCCTAGGTCTTTGGCGAGGTACAGATCGGCCAAGAAGGCTTCGTATTTGGCCTGGTTATTAGAGGTAGGGAAGGACAGTGTGAGCAAAACTTTAATGAGGATTCCCTCCTTGTTTTCCAGGATGACACCTGCTCTGCTCCCAGCTGAGTTTGGTGGGGCATGGTCGTTTCTGCCACGAAATTAGCTAGTGCTTGCGCCTTAACGGACTTTCTGATATCGTACTGGATGTCAAATTTGAATAGCTCCAACCACCATTTGAGCTTCCTGCCAGCCATATCTGGATTCCCCAGTAACTGCTTTACAAGCTGGTCTGTGCGCACCATGATTGTGTGGGCCAGAAAATAGTGCCTCAGTCTTCTCGCAGCATTGATACAGGTGAGGGCCACTTTTTCTATCTGTTGGTACCTTAGCTCTTTCCCTTGCAATGCTTTGCTCGTGAAATAGATGGGTTTTTTCCCGTCAGGAGTTTCACGGATGAGAGCGACACTTACAACTTCGGTTGCGACAACGAGGTAGAGATAAAGGGTTTCCCTATTTTCGGGCCGGGAGAGGACTGGTGGTTTTGACAGGGCTTGCTTTAAGTGGAGAAGAGCTTTGTCACATTCCCCAGTCTATTCAAACGCAGCTTCCTTGCGGAGGAGTTTGAAAAAGGGGAGACGTTTTGAGCTGATTTAGCCACGAATCGGGAAAGTGATGTGAGCATCCCGTTAAGGGACTGGATGGACTTTTTTGAGTTCGGCGTGGGGAACTTGGAGAAGGCTCTGCACTTGTCGAGGTTAGGTTCAATTACTCATTCGGTTAGATAGAAACCGAGGAACTTGCTCGCTTGTACCCCGAACATGCACTTCTCTGGATTAAAGCACATTTTGTGCTTCCTGGCCTGCTCGAAGACCTTCCTCTAGTGGTTCGTGTGATCGGATTCCTCGTGGGACTTCATGATCATGTCGTCCATGTAGACTTTGAGCATGTTCCTGATTTCTCCTCGGAAGACTTTGTTCATCATCCTTTGGTAGGTAGTGACAATGTTTTTCAGGTCGAAGGGCATTACGTTGTAGTAATAGTTGCCCGATTCGTTCATGAAGGTCGTGTACTTTTTGTCACTTTTCGCCATGGAAATTTGGTTATAGCCGGAATAGACGTCCATGAAAGATAGCAATTTAAAACCGATAAAATTATCAACTAGTTTTTCTATGTTGGGGTGGGGATATGTGTCTTTAGGGCAAGCCAAGTGGTGTACTTGGCTTCCGAGATGAATTTAATCTCTTGGAGGTCTTTTAGAGCCTGTTCAGAAGCATCCGTCTTCTCTAGAGACTGTCGTCGTCTACGTTGAGCTACTTCCCTAACGACGGGGTCGATAGTGAGGTGGTGACAGGCCACACCAGGGTCTAGCCTGGGCATCTATGCGGCACTTCACGTGAACATGTATGCATTATACTGGAGGCATGCTCTTAGTTGTTTCCTCGCCAGCTCAGGGAGACCGGTCCCAATCTTCACTCCCCGCTTGGGGTCTTCGCCGAGTAAGATAAGTTCGAATTCTCCATGCAGAATCGGGCGCATCGGATGGACAGCTTCGCTGCTCCAGACGGTGATTGGATCTCTTTCCCCTTTGCTTTCTGAACTTTTTGGTCGTCTTTGGAGAAGCAGTTATCAATGTCGATGGGTTCGACCCAGGGCAGCGGCTTCGTCTCATCGACACTGCTGGGCAGAGAAGTCTGGCTGGGAGTCTTCGGCCTGGCGACGATGGTATTCAGCCCCTTGGAGGCCGCTTCAAAGCATCTCCTCGTGGCTTCGATGTCTCCATGTAGAGTTGCAACGAGGCCTTTAGAGGTATAGTATTTCATCTTCAAGTGCACTGTTGAAGGCACGACTACCAACTCGGCCAGAGTAGGTCTCCCGAAGATACACTGGTATAACGACGAACAATTTATGACCAGGAATTGGACGTTAATTGACCTGGCCATTTTAGTGGACATGAAGGTTACAATCAGCTCAACATAACCTCGAGGCTTTGTCACCGACCCATTAAAACCAGCAGGTCAGAGCCTACGTAGGGAGTCAAATGTGATTCGTCTAGCTGGAGCGTGGAATATAGCTGGGAGTACATAATATCAACTGAGCTGCCTTGGTCGACGAGGATTCATCGAACGTCAAAACTTTCCATGTAATCTCCTACGAGTAGAGGGATACTGGCATTGGAGGCTCCACCGAGGAGCTCCTCACGATAGAAGAAGATGGGGACAGACTCTCTTTGGACCTATCGAGGGTGGAATTCTGGTTTGAGCTATTTCTGATAAGGTGCTTAAAGTTTCTTTTGACGGACCCTACCGTGACCTTGTTGAAGCCTCCTCTGGAGATGACCGAGGCAGAGGGAAACATCTCCCACGGGTTGTGCGTGATGAAATATGGAGGGGCATTAAGCTCTTCGGGGATGTAGAAATCTTCAGGCCACGAGATGCTCATAGTGACCTAAAGGCTGGTTTCTTCGGAGGAAGGTACCTCTTCCTCGACCTTCTGGGATTCCTGGGTGTCGCAACTGCGAAAAGGGCTGGTGGAAACAAGCAGAAGAGTCTCCACCAAATGTTATTTATCCCAAAGAGAGGGAAAGGAAACGATCGAAGAAAACCTAAGAGAAACAGGAAAGACAAGGTCATTGCAACCAAATCTTGGGTTCGGGAGTCGATTACACAAGGGGAAGGTATGAGCACTCCTCACGTCCGTTGTACTCAACGGGATCCATGTTTGTTGTCTAATCTATAGTTGAAAACTATCTAAAAGCTACTGCTAAACGGGGGTGAACGGAAAGAACAGACTCGATAGGACATCGCCGCCCTATGCATATGTATTCCCTCGTGCAATGGGAAAGTCATAGTCAACGTGGATCGGGAAACTATGGGTGATGGGAGGAAGGTTGCTCGCCAAGACATCGCCGTCTTGTACCTACGTATCCTCATCTGGTATGAGAAATCAGAGCAAACATATTTTGGGAAACTACGGATGAAAGGTCGATTAAGAATTGGCAGACGGTGCTAGCATACACATTCTAGCAGTTAGGTGTATTGTTGTTCGCTCATTAGAGACTTAGGCGTTACCTGTTTGCGGTACAACGGACGTAGCATGTCCTTCTTGGGGAAAGGGTGGAAAAGAAAGAAGAGTGCTCTCTAGGATTATCGCAATCCTATGCCTACGTATTCTCAACAGACATGAGAAATCAGAGGAGCCGTAGTTCGGCTAACTACGGAAAAGGGTCTCGATCGCACGAGGGCGAGAGAAAAAGGTCCTAAGCCTGCAACGTCTGAACGGAAGTGAACTGGCTTGGTTTGGGACACGTACTGCACTAAATATAAGACATAGGAGTGAATGCGTCGCATATCGCCCAAAGGGCATACGCTAAACACTCTAGACGAGCAAGGAGAAACCCCCTCCCTCATCATTTCCTACGTACCTAACGCTCGGCGCATGATACTCATCGAAGTACAAGTGTTTGAATTATAGTTCGACAGTGCTAGTGAATCGAATCGGGACAAAATGTGATGCTAAACCGTCGCAGCTTCAAAAATTCCACTGGTTCTTCAACACTTGGATGATGAACAAAAGGAAAAGTTCACCAAATATTTTTAGAAGAAGGCTGTGCAGACACCAAAATATGGTATTCTCTCATCATTCCCTAAAGAATGTTTTTCTTTCCAAGAAACTTTGATTGCATGTGGGTTGGAACCTGTGATTTCCTCATCCGGGTCGTATTATCCAGATTTGGTAAGATTTTTCTATAGCAACCTACAAATGGAAGAAGGCAAGATGGTAACATATGTTCAAGGAAAAAGAATCCCACTCCACTCAAAAACACTTGGTAGGATTCTGAACATTCCAATCTCTGGTGGGAGACTTTATGAAGAAAACGAAGACCTCTGGCAAGCATACAACAAATGAGAATTCTATTGGAGCCTTGGCCGTATGATTGAAGTAGAATTCCATGCAAAATGTGTAAGATCCTTAAGCGGCATGGAACCCTCTCAAAACTCATGGTCGGCAGGTATCTTTAACATTGATGATCGGCTGTTTCATTATTTCATGGTTTACATAATGTTCCCAAGAGGAGAAAACCATTGCATCGTGACTGATCTAGAAATGCAGATTCTATATACTATTAAGAATGGAATTCCCATAAGTTGGTCAAACTTAATTTTGACTCACATGCGCGGAATCAATGAAAAATCCAAGTTTCTGCCATATGCATGGTTCATCACAAAGATTTTGAAACATTTTGAAGTAGACTTTGAAGGATTTTATAAGTATCTCATGGATTCAAATATCAACAAGATCTCAATAAAAAATGTGGACTCTCGGATGGGTGTCAAATACAACCCGAAAACCAAAACCATTGTGTATCTTTGTGAAGGTATGGCTGAAAATGATGATGAAGAGAATCAAGAAGATGATGATGCTCCTCCTCCTCCTCCAAATGAACATGGCCTGAGTAACCAACAGTTAATGGATTACATGACTCAATAGTTTGGAAATCTCAACACTTCCATCAATGACCAATACAATGCTATTCAAGAGTCAACCAACACTCGGATCAACAACTTCCAAGAGGCCGTCAATCAACAATTCTCCTATCTGTACTCTCACTTATACATTCCGCCATATGACCCTTCAAACCCGGTTGTCCCTCCAACTCGTCCATCACCTCTACAGACAACCTTTCCAAACCAACCAACCTTTGACCCTGACATGGATCTGTCATAAAAACTTTTTACTATGTATTTTATTGTTTCTTTTTAAGTCATTTCTGTTATTTGAATTCTGTACTTTCTAGTTTCTTTGTATTGTTTTCAATTTGTAATTTGATTTATGACTAAGTTGGTATTTTATTTTCAAAATATTATCTTGTATATCATCGATATATATTATTTCCTTATCCATCTTTCCCTTATTTTTAATAATGTCAAAAGGGGGAGAAGGATGTTACTCTTTTATCTCTTGTTGTCTTTCCTTGATCCTTAAGGTACAAATACAAAGACTATTTCCACCTCAATACAAATTCAGAACTTCTCAACTTCACACATTGAGGGGGAGAAAAACTTGTCAACTTCACAAATTGAGGGGGAGAAAGAATTTGCCGGAAACATCAAACAAAAGAAGAGTGTTTTGTCATCATCAAAAAGGGGGAGAATGTGAAATCAAGATTCTCAGATATCAGCATATGTTTTAATGAAGACAAACCACTTAAAGAAGGCAAAGGTGATCAACCACAAGCATTAGGATAAACACAACATTAAGGATGTTTTCCTCAGAAGGTATAATGAGAACTTCCATTAAGGATTTAAGTCTTAATTGCTCAAAACATTAAAAGATTATTTACATTCTTTTCACACTAACACAACCTTTTAAAAATGAGAATTTTTCTAAGTTTTTGTATGTACAATCGATTGCACTCTTAGAGCCATCGATTGCATGATCAATTTTTTAACTCATTTTTGCTTCTGTTTCAGTAAGCAATTGATTGCTGCTTTGATGCAATCGATTGCATGCTTAAATTTTTTCAAAATTTTCACTTCTGTTTTGAAGTGCAATCGATTGGTCCAAAGGTGCAATCGATTGTTCTTTTGAAAATTTGAATTTTCAAGTAATTTTGTGAAGGTGCAATCGATTGGTCTCTTTGTGCAATCGATTTCTCACTGAACGTTTTTGAAAAATCTGTCTGAAAAATTGCATCTCTTCAATCAAATTTCTGTGGAATGTTTTCTTTGAAACATGACAACTGTTCATCAATTTTTCTGGAGATTTGCATGTTTTTCTCAAGAGGTGTTTATGTAATATAAATACCTAACTCTTTCAAAATTCAAAAACAACATCTCTTTCAATTCTCTTTCAAAATCTGTGTCATAATTTCATCTTTCCACTTATAAGAAAAATCACTTTTTCACAAAGAATTTTCTGCATAAATTTCATATCCTTTGAAAAGAAAATTCTTGAGCAATAGTCTTAGAAACTTGTGGAATTTCCCATTGAAAGAGAATATCAATCTCAGCATTGATAAACAACTGTATACATTGTTATAAATCATTACAAAAATCAGAATTGTACGTATTTCTCCTTGCTGTTCAGGATTGTTGAAAGCAAGTGTGTGCATTAGAGAGGATTGTTCTCATTGCACTTAGTGTTTAGATCTTAAAGGTGTTTAAGAGCCTTTGATCTCCCTATAGGTTAGAAAGAAAGTTGTACACTGATCCTAACTATAGTGAAATCTCTTTCGAGTCGAAAGGGGAGTGAAGTACCCTCGGAGTGTAAGGGGAACCACTATAATTCTCTGTGTCTCTTTTACTTTCTGCCTTTACAAGCTTTCATAACATCACTCTGCAAAAAGAAAGTAACATAACTCTTTTAAAACCAGAAAATTTCAAATGAACCTAAATCACCCCTCCCCCTCTTAGGCGCAATTCTTACTTACACAGGCTTGTGGCTTCTTGCCCTTTCCTTCTTTGGGCAAGAATTTACAAATGGTACATGAGTTGGTACAATGTTTGTTGGCCTCACTTTGGCAATGTTTGGGGTGCATAATTTGCATCTTATCCGCATGGAATAAGAGTGGGATAATGCTGCAAGTCTGAAGGTAAAAACATGCCAAAATGTCCTATGATTCATGCCTTAAAAAGTTGTTCAAACCATTATCTTTGAACCATGGTATCTTGATGCACCAAGCTCATCTTGCTTAGAACTTGGGCTCTAATTAAAGAGTGCATGCCATGGAACAACTTTGATGTTGGTGGGAATTTGATTTGCAACTTAGAGGACCATGAAATTTGAGGTTGAAAGTCATGACATGCAAGCTGCCTTGTAATAACTTAGAAAAATTTCTAAGTTATGAATTTGAACCATTTGAAACCCTTGACTTTGGACATCCATAACTTGAGCTTCATTAATCACATGAGGGACTTCTAGTAATGGATGGAAAGCTTGGAACACGATCTACAACTCTCATGTGGGACCAAAGTTCATTTGACAACAAGAACTTGGTGAAAATTGGTTTGAAAAGTTGGTTCAAAAATCTGCCCCAAACTTGCTAATTTTGAGATCATTGAAAACCCTAACTTTGAACCAACATAACTTGAGCTTCAAACATCATATGATGATGAATTGGTACTCAAAAGAAAGCTTGGAACATGAGGAACAAGTTCGAGGTTGGAAAAAAGTTCATTTGAAACCTTGATCACGAAGAAAAAATACTTGGAAAGCGGCTGGTTCACACATGAAACTTTCCATAAATGGAAAGGTTCTAAAACCCTAATCTTCCCAAAATGGTAAGTTTCAACACTTCTTGATTTTTCATGATTCTCTTGACTTTTCTTGGTCAAATTTCACCCATTGGTCATATTGAACTTGAGGAACATTATTTTGACCTTAAAAAGTCATGAGTTGACTTTTTCACTGCATAGTTGACTTTCCCCCCAAATCTCCTGATTTGCAATTGACTGACCAATTGGAGCTCTTCTGGTTGATTTTAATGATCAATCTTCTAGTTATAGACACCTTGGAACATATTAAGGATCATGGAAACAAGTTTTGATCCAAGAAACAAGTCTAGACTAATTATATGTGAAACCCTAATTTCATGTTTTTTGGTCTAGGATATTTGCAGATGAATTGAATGACCATTCTCACTCCACAATAGCCTCTAAGGTAATCAACAAACCTCTATCCCATGCTTTTGCTTAAGCCTGAAGCCAATAAGACTCTCTTCTTGGATGGCACACACACAATCTTGATCCCCTGTAAGAACAATGCTATGCAAATGCAAGATGCTAAAATGCAATGAAACATAAGTCAAACAAGAAAAAAGGTTAGTCAAATTTTGGGGTACAACAGCTGCCCCTATTCAAATGACTTAGACCTGAAGGGATGAAAAGCAAAAGGATTTTAAACATTCAAGGTAAAAGACGGTTGAATATCAAAGAACCCGGAAATTTGCCAACCGCAAAAGGAAACAGTAACTGAATAAACTCTAAAAACACTCTTGGGGAGAGATAAAGATAAAATGGACGCATCCATCGGAGATCACAATTTTCCGGGGTCTGGATACCGCACAGGCGAGAGAAAATTTTATAATCTACCAGGGTATGAATACCACATAGGCAAGATAAATCGTCAGCCGGGGTCTGGATACCACACAGACTCAGGAGTCAAACACTGTAAGTTAGGGTCTGGATATCGCTCGAGCTTAAAGGGATAAAATGATGTTAACCAGGGTCTGGATACCATACAGGTTAAAGGAAACATCATGGTTTTCCGGGGTCTGGATACCTCACGGGCAAAATAAATCACTGGCCGGGGTCGGGATACCGCATAGGCTCAGGAAATAAATTGGTGGAAGCCGGGGTCTGGATACCACACATGCTTAAGCCCATAAAACCGGTGAAAGTCGGGGTCTGGATACCATACAGGCTTGAGCGCATAAAACCAGTGAAAGCCGAGGTCTAGATACCGCACAGGCTAAAGGAGATAAACCGGTGGAAGCCGGGGTCTAGATACCACACAGGCTTGAGCCAATAAAACCGGTGAAAGCCGGGGTCCGGATACCGCATAGGCTAAAGGAGATAAATCGGTGGGAGTCGGGGTCTGGATACCACATAGGCTTGAGCCAATAAAACCGGTGAAAGCCGGGGTCCGGATACCGCATAGGCTAAAGGAGATAAACCGGTGGAAGTCGGGGTCTGGATACCACACAGGCTTGAGCCAATAAAACTGGTGAAAGTTGGGGTCTGGATACCGCACAGGCTAAAGGAGATAAACCGGTGGAAGTCGAGGTCTAGATACCACACATGCTTGAGCCAATAAAACTGGTGAAAGCCGGAGTCTGGATACCATACAGGCTTGAGCCAATAAAATCGGTGAAAGCTGGGGTCTGGATACCACACGGGCTTACTGAAATAACCGGAGGAAGCCGGGGTCTGGATACCACTCGGGCTTACTGAAATAACTGGAGGAAGCCAGGGTCTGGATACCACACAAGCTTACTGAAATAACCGAAGGAAGCCAGGGTCTGGATACCACACAGGCTTACTGAAATAACATTATCTGCTGCAGATACACCTGAAAACAAAAGGTAACAACCTGGCTTATGTTTCAAATGCATATGTTTGAATATGGCGTAATGCTCCATACGAAATGGAAATGCTACGCGTTTGAGGATGCTATGCACAATGCAAATGCAAAGGAACCACTTCAGTAAAATAAACGCTGAAGAGAACGGAACCAACTCCGTTGGAGATAACCGGGTGCCAAGTATGATTGGACTTTTGCTGGGGAAAACAAGCTCTGGATGGCTTCTGAGAAGACTTCTGGGTAAAACTGCTTTGCTAAGAGCAAATTCACTCCGTCGGGGATCAATGAAACTCCATCGAGGAAAACGCCCTGGATGGCCTATCAGAAGATAACACTTCTGGGGAACAAACAACTTGGCTTGAGATGACAAAACCACTCTACCGGGGGAATCAGCATTGGATGGCCTGCCATAATATAACATTCTGGGGAACAGATAACTCTACTGGGGAAATCAAAGCAGACTGCTGAGGAATAGCTCCATTCTGTCGTAGATCCCGTTCTGCTGGAGATTTAATCCGCTATCTGCTAGGGATAATGAATAAGATTTACTGGGAAGCTTCCCAAACTTTCTCTGCTGAGGATGGAGAGTAACAATCTCTGAGTTAGTCCCACTTTGCGGGGGAGAAAACTACTCTGCTGACTATGTTGGGGATTAGGCAATGAGGGAATCGGCGTCGACCTCTGCTTGGGGAAAATGAGCACAAAACTGAACAATATCAACCTCTGCCTGGGAATGAGTCAATGACCAAGACTCTGAGGGAAAAGGAGCCAAACTTCTAGACTCTGTAGGGAAATAGAAACTCTGAATTCGTTCCATTGCTGGAGATAATCCCACACCTACTCGTTGGGGATGGTCCTATTTTGCCGAAGGTATTAATCTTAATCTGCTGAGAACAAATTTGACTGCATGAAATTCCAACCTGCTGAGGAAGGGTAACAATCTCAACCTGCATGTCTTCTTCAGGTGGGGGACTTCTGGAAAAGTCTCGAGGATGAGAGTCCTGCGAATGACAAATAAACAAACATGTTTCATGCAGCAGGCACCATCTTAATCATCCCTTGTGACATTATTCAAGAAAAAAAATTGTTTCAATTATAGTTGGCAAAACCCACAAGTTTATGTATGCAAAGTTTTATCAAAAACATCAGGCGTCTTTTGCAAACAAAACGGTAAAAAGCTAAAACAACAACAAAGGTTTTCTGAATAATATATTTTATTGATTGATGGCCTGTAAATAGGAAAAAATACAACAGATGCAACTCCTGAAATGAGAAAGTTGTGCAAGAAATATACAGAAATGCACAAAGATATACAACTTGTCGGCAATGTGGTACAGACAACCACCATGGGACTACTCAACTATGACTCGCATGACTTTGATGCTTTTCCGATGCTTCGTCTTCTGCAGATATTGTCTTGGTTGATCGACCCACAGGTCCTTCCAGAATCCACTGTGCTCTGAAGATCAATACGCAGACCGCAGTCATTTTCTTTTCAAATCCCTAACTTTTGCCTGAATCGCCCTTGCGGGTTTTCGATTCACCGGGATACCCATTTTTGCCAAAGTCGCCCTTTCGGGTTTTCAACTTTGTGGGTTTACATTTTTCTTTTTATCCCTAACTTTTTCCCGATCCCATCCTTTTATGGTTCACCGGGATGCCACATTTTTTCCTGGATTTTTCTTTTCTTTCCTGCGGGTCTATCTTAAGCAAAGTATCTTTTAACTGCATCTGCGTTCACAGGGGACGTGAAATCTTCTCCATCCATGGTTGACAGCAATAAGGTTCCTCCTGCGAAGACTTTCCTTACAACATACGGACCTTCATAATTGGGAGTCCATTTGCCCCTGTGATCTGTCTGTGGAGGGAGGATTCACTTCTACAACAAATCACCTGCCTGAAAGATCCGAGGACGCATTTTCTTATCAAAAGCCTTCTTCACCCCGCTCTGATACAACCGACCATACGCAATGGATGCCAGCCTCTTCTCGTCCATCAAGCTGAGCTGATTCAATCTATTTCTCACCCATTATGCCTCATCCAATTTGACGTCAACCAGAACTCTTAAAGAAGGAATCTCGACTTCCAATGGTAGGATATCCTCCATACCATACACCAGCGAGAAAGGAGTTGCCCCGGTTGAGGTACGCACCGAGGTACGATATCCATGTAATGCAAAGGGAAACATCTCGTGCCAATCTTTATAGTTCACAACCATCTTCTACACTATCTTCTTTATGTTTTTATTGGCCGCCTGGACGATGCCATTCATCTTCGGACGATAGGGGGAAGAATTGTGATGCTCAATCTTGAAATTCTGGCACAGTTCCTTCATCATCTTGTTATTCAAATTTGAACCATTATCAGTAATGATTCTTTCAGGCACTCTGTAACAACAAATGATTTCCTTTTTAATGAACCGGGCTACAACCTGTTTGGTGACATTGGCATATAAGGCTGCTTCAACCCACTTGGTGAAATAGTCGATTTCCACTAAGATGAAGCAATGTCCATTGGATGTGGTCGGCTCGATCTTGCCAATCATATCAACGCCCCACATGGAGAAGGGCCAAGGGGACGCCATAACATTCAAAGGATTCGGCAGCACATGAATCTTATCGGCATAAACCTGGCATTTATGGCATTTCTTCGCATACTTGAAGCAATCAGATTCCATAGTTAACCAATAATATCCTGCCCTCAATAGCTTTCGAGACATGGCATGCTCACCTGAATGTGTACCAAAGGCGCCTTCATGGACCTCTTCCATAAACAAACTTGCTTCTTTTTCGTCCACGCATCTTAGAAGCACTAAGTCAAAATTTCTCCGATAGAGTACACCATCTTGGTTTAGATAGAAATTTCCAAATAACCTCCTCAAGGTCTTCTTATCCCGGCTTGATGCCCCTGGCGGATACTCTTGGTTCTTGAGAAAGTTCTGGATATCGTAATACCATGGCTTCCCATCTGAAGCTTCCTCTATTGCAAAAACGAATGCCGGCCTATCAAGGCTTGAGATGACAATTCTCGGAGCATCATTCCAAAAATTCACCTTATACATTGAGGATAATGTAGCCAAGGCATTTGCCATCTGATTCTCTGCTCTCGGCACATGATGAAACTCTACCCGGTCAAAGAAAGGTAACAACCTTCTTGCGTAATTCATATAAGGAATCAGATTAGGCTGGCGAGTCTCCCAATCTCCTTTAATCTGATTGACCACCAAAGCGGAATCACCATAAATATCAAGGTTCTTGATTCTCAAATCGATCGCTTCTTCAATACCCATGATACATGCTTCATATTCGGCTTCGTTGTTGGTGCACGGAAATGTCAACCTAGTAGTGAATGGTATGTGTGAGCCATGGGGAGTTGTAATGATTGCCCCAATTCCGCTACCGTAGGAGTTAACAGCACCGTCAAAAATCAATTTCCACTGGGAACCCAACTCAGGACCTTCGTCAGGTAGTGGTTCATCATAATCCGTCATCTTCAAGTACATGATATCCTCATCAGGAAATTCAAACTTCATTGGCTGATAGTCGTCGATTGGTTGCTCTGTGAGATATTCTGACAGAACACTCCCTCTAATGGCCTTCTGGGAGACGTATTGAATGTCATATTCTGTCAAAACCATCTGCCATCTAGAAATCCTTCCTGAAAGTGCTTGCTTCTCAAAGACGTACTTAATCGGATCCATCTTCGAAATTAGCATGGTTGTGTGGTTTAACATATACTGCCTTAGGCGTTTGGCAGCCCAAGCAAGTGCGCAACAAGTCTTTTCCAACATTGAGTATCTGGACTCACAATCTGTGAACTTTTTACTCAAGTAGTAAATGGCATGCTCTTTTCTTCCAGTCTGTTCGTGTTGACCGAGAACACAACACATGGAATTCTCAAAAACTGTTAAATACATTATCAATAGTCTTCCAGCCACTAGGGGCATCAGTATTGGAGGTTCTTACAAATACTCCTTTATTTTCTCGAATGCCCTATGGCAATTTTCATTCCAAACAACCGCCTGATCATTCTTCAATAGTTTAAACATTGGCTTACACGTGGTCGTGAGGTGAGATATGAACCTAGCAATGTAGTTCAATCTACCCCGGAAACCACGAACCTCTTTCTCCATCTTCGGTGCTAGCATTTCTTGAATCGCTTTTATTTTGGTAGGATCGACACCAATACCTTTCTCACTGATAATGAACCCCAACAGCTTTCCTGACCGTACACCAAAAGTGCACTTGCTCATATTCAACCTTAGTTTGAACTTCCTTAACCTCTCAAATAACTTCAAAAGATTCACCAGATGTACTTCCTCCGTTTGCGACTTTGCAATTGTGTCATCAACATAGAATTCAATCTCATGATGAATCATATCATGAAACAAAGTGACCATTGCCTGCTGATAGGATTCCCCTGCATTCTTCAACCCAAAAGGTATCACCTTATAGCAAAACGTCCCCCACGGTGTGATAAACGTCGTTTTCTCCATGTCTTCCAGAGCCATCTTAATCTGATTATATCCAGAGAAACAGTCCATGAAAGAGAACACTGAATACTGCGCAGTGTTATCAACAAGTACGTCGATGTGGGGAAGAGGAAAATCATATTTTGGACTCGCTCGATTTAGATCACGGTAATCTATACATATTCTTACCTTACCATCCTTCGTGGGTACAGGAACAATGTTAGCGATCCACGGAGGATAATTCGCTACAGCAAGAAACCCGACATCCAATTGTCTCTGGACCTCTTCTTTGATCTTTACCGCCATATCCGACCCGGTTCTTCTTAACTTCTGCTTGACATGTGGACATTCTTCACGAAGAGGCAAGCGATGGACCACAATATCTAAATCGAGACCGGGCATATCTTCATATGACCAAGCAAAGACATTCTTATACTCTCGGAGTAGTTCTACCAGTCTTTGTTTGACATCATCCTTCAATGCAGCCCCTATGTTGACCTCCTTCTTGGCTTCCTCGGTACCTAGGTTGACGACTTCAATTTCTTCTTGGTGAGGCAGATGACCTTCTCCTCTTGCCTTAATAACCTGGTGAGCTCCTCAGGCAGGTCTTCGTCTTCTTCAATCTCTTCTTCCGCTTAAAAGATCAGATTATTAAAGTCATACCGAGTCATAGACGAGTCTGAGTTGGTGACATCTGAAATGTGTAACCTGCAATGATGATGATTTAATTCTTAAATGATATGCAAACAAACAAACACAAACCACATTTCCATTTTATTGTTAAAATAAAAATAAGAAAAACAAGGATCACAAAATTTTTGATGCAAAGACGCCTTTTTGATTAATGATTAAAACGATTGTTTAGACATAAACGATAAGTCCCTACAAATAAAGCCCACTATGCTCCGGGCAGAACATAGGGCAGTACATAATCAAAACAAAGCAATTACTCTTCATAAGTCACTGAGATAAATTCTTCGATGGTCCAATTCTTCAATCTCTAGCCAGGAATACATGGTTGGATCCATGCATCCATGTCGCAGTCACTGCCTCCTTCCTCGTCAAACACGACATTGATTCGTTGAAATATCACCCCACCGCTTGTGAATTGGACGGGTCCCTTGTAGTGCGGAGCGCTTTGTGAAGAGGATGAATATGGGTTGTATCCTAGTCCAAACTTGTCTTGTTTATTGGGGACACTCACAACTTGCCCCCACCCTTGAGCTGACCCGGACTTCACCATGGCTTGTGCTTCCTTAAAGGACGACATAGCTACCTTTGGCGCTTTACCTCCAACTGGCGTCTTCTCCTTAATCTGAATGGTTTCAAAAGCTTGGCATAGCATTTCATGAATTTCCTCGTCTACCTCCACATACTTGAATGAGGACAGATGGCTCACCATGATATCCTCCTCACCGCAAACGGTTACAATGTTGCCATCCACCATGTACTTCAATTTATGGTGTAGGGTTGACGTTACGGCTCCTGTCGAATGTATCCAAGGTCGTCCCAACAGACAACTATATGCCGGCTGGATGTCCATTATGTAGAAAACAACATTGAAAACTTTTGGACCAACCTAAATTGGAAGAGTAAATTCTCCGAAAACGGACCTTCTTGTCCCATCAAATGCTCGTACAACAAAATCACTTGGGGTACAGATTACTCCCTGTGCGTATAACTTCATCAGAGCTTTCTTGGGCAACATGTTAAGTGAAGACCCAATGTCTACCTGTACATGCGACAACACAGCCCCTCTGCATTCAATAGAGATATGCAGAGCGTGATTATGGTCTCTTCCTTTGGGGGTCAAATCAAGGTCTGTAAATCCTAGTCCATTCCCAGCGTTAACGTGTGCCACGACTCCTTCAAGCTGATTCACAGAGATTTCCTGCGGTACATAAGCATTGTTCAGAATCCTCAGCAAGGCATTCTGATGTGCCTCAGAGCATAATAACAGTGATAAGATGGAAATCTTCGACGGAGTTTGTTGCAAGTGATCTACAATTTTATAGTCACTTTTCCTGATCAAGCGCATAAAGTCTTCCGCATCTCTCAACAAAGTTTCTTTCTCACCATGCTGAGAACCCTCTTCAATTACAGCTTTCCCTTTACCCTTTTCTGATCTTTCAACATTTTCCTCTGGAGGTGCGAACACCCTTCCACTTCTGGTTACTCCACCGGTTCCTACCAGATTATCAACAAAATTAAACAACGAACTCTTCAGCTCCTGCTTTTAACCATTGCAAAATACCTCATCCCTATAATTCCATGGGATCACCTTCGTGCTTTCATAGGGTACAAGTCCCGCCTTAGTAATTATGATAGTGGGTGGCCTCGGAGGCGCAGAAATATTGATGGTTTGGTAAGGAATGGAGATGGTGGTTGTAACACCCATTTTAATTATTTAGTCATTTTATTATAATTTTAATTATTAGATGTTGGTGTGCCCTTTGGTGGGGTGTGTTGGATGATGATTGGTGGGTGTCCCTGATATGGGAGGATTATTGGTGGTGTTTTGTTGTGGATATAATAATATAATAAATAATAGTAATATTGGTGGTGATATTATTATTATTATTATTATTATTATTATTATTATTATTATTATTATTATTATTATTATTATTATTAAATTTGTTATCATTATTAATATTATTATGACTTTTGGTGAGTTAATAATATTATTATTATTATTATTATTATTATTATTATTATTAATAATAAGTGTTATCATTTATATTAGTAATATTATATTAGTATTACTATTAAGATTATTATTATTATATTATTTTATTAAGTTATTATTATTAAGATTAGATGATTAAAATAGGGAATGTGACGGGTTAGTGGTTTTTACGATACATTTGGAGAGTTGGGAGAAAGAACGAGAGAAGTGAGAAGAGCATAGAACGAGTAAAGGAACGAGGAACGGAAGAGAAAGGAGAAAGCCAAGAGACCAAATCTAGGAGGATTTCCATCGATCAAACCGATTAACAAGGTAAGGGGGGAGAAACGGATTGGGATGGTAAAATACATGAAATTGGGTAGAGGGGATTTCCTTAACCCCGTAGGATCGTGTGCGAGTATTTGCTATGACGAGTTGGGTAGCGAACCATTACAGTAGCCACTATTGTCATTCGCGAGGAGGTTCGCTAAGCGAACAGATAGCGAGCATTCGCTAGGAGCTCGCCTAGCGAGGGAGTAGCGAGCGTAGCAAAATGTGACTTTCTGTGCTGTCGTGCCTGGTGCGCTAGCTGTGTAGTATCCCTTAGACCATGATGAGTGTAGGGATGGAGATTGGATAATGTAGGGAGTACATTTGGTGATAGGATGTGGATTCTTTATCGTTTAAATTAAGTGAATGATGGATGAGTGTGCGATATGGAGTATCGTAAGGTTATCACTATGATAGGGTATCCCCGGGTGATGGGATGTGTTTATACTTGGTGTTAGAATGTGAAACTGCTAACTGTGTGATTTGAATTATAAGTCGTTGGTGTGTAATATATCTACACATATGCATTGATGTATGATGATATGATCAGGAGGATCGTGTGCACTTAGTGTGCCTGAATATAATAGTTATGCATTGGTGTCTTGCATATCATGGTGTTTGGTGGGATGAATCATATCTCAGTAGGAGCGTAAGTGATTCATCCGTACTCCTTTGAGGAGAACGGTGGGGGATAGATCATATCTCAGTAGGAGTGTAAGTGATCTGTCGGGGATAGATCATATCTCAGTAGGAGCGTAAGTGATCTGTCCAGGTTCGATTGAATGAACCAATGAGTCGGTACCGCATGCATGGTGTTGAGTTGCATATTTGCATTATAATATGTTATATTGTAATTTGAACAGTAGGTTCGTGATTGGTGTTGTGGGGTGAATATTGGGGTGTTGGTGTGTTTTACTACCTTGTTTACATGTATTACATTACCAATATATTTTTGATCATGTTTTCTCACCCCTTTGTTGTTGTTGTGGTCTGTGCTTCTTCGGAAGTACAGATAATCCAGGTACTTAGCTAGCTTGGATTATGGTGTGTCAGCTGAGTCTAGGATGCTCTGATACGTAGCACGGGGCTTGGGTGTTTTTATTTGTTTTATGCTGAACTTGTATTTTGTTCCTGTGAACGTATCAAAAACCTTTGTTGGATTTTACTATTTAATATTCCGCTGTATTTGGAGAAAAACCTTTTTATAAGGAAATGTTGGTTTTGCTATGTGATATCCCACTTGGGAAGAAAACTCTGATGTTTATTTATAATGTTTATTATTTTAATTGTTTTTGGGAAGTGGGGTGTTACAATTGGTATCAGAGTTGGTCGGTCCGTCCGGCCAGTGTTGTTGAGTCGAGTTGAGTCTGTCCTTTAGGATAAAGTTGAGTATCTTTTAACCTGGTGTTGTTATTTTTGAGCAGTATGGTAGGAAGGAACGATGCTGCGTTGGCTGCTGCTATGCAAGCAATGGCGCAGGCGGTTGCTAATCAGAACCAAACTGCAGATGCCCAATTCAGGAGTTTGGCGCAGTTTCGGAGCAACAAGCCGCCGATGTTTGAAGGAGGAATTCTGGATCCTGAAGCTGCACAGAAGTGGCTGAAGGCAATTGAGAAAATTTTCAGGACTATGGATTGTAGTGATGAGCAAAAGGTGAGGTTTGGTACTCACATGCTGGAGGGCGAAGCTGAAGCTTGGTGGGACAACATTCGCCAAAGATTGGAAGCTGCTGGAACTGCCATTACTTGGGAGGTGGTTCGGAAAGGTTTTCTGGAAAAGTATTTTCTGGAAGATATTCGAAGTGCTAAGGAGATTGAATTCTTAGAGCTAAAGCAGGGTAGTATGACGGTAGCAGAGTATGCTGCTAAATTTGAAGAGCTGGTGCAGTATTGTCCTCATTATAATATTGATGGGGCAATGACTTCTAAGTGTTTAAAATTTGAGAATGGACTGCGTCCAGAGATTAAGTTGGGGATTGCTTGTCAGAAGATCAGGAGTTATCCCGAGCTGGTAAGCAGTAGCAGAATTTATGATAATGACAACCGGGCAAGGATTGCACACTACAAAGCTGTTAATGACCGTAAGGGTAAGCAGAGGTTCAGTGGTACTCCTTATAGTGTTGCTGCTGATAAGGGAAAGCGTAAAGCTGTTGTTGATAAGAAGCCCAGAGAGGGGAAAGCATCTGCTGATGGGAAATGTTTCCGATGCGGTGGCATGGGACACCGTGCTAATGATTGTCCTAATGAAGTAAAGAAGTGTTTTAAGTGTGGGAAGCCAGGTCATGTGATAGCTGATTGCAGAGCTACTATGCCGACCTGTTATAACTGTGGTGAAAAAGGTCACATCAGTACCCATTGTGAGAAGCCGAAGAAGCCTCAGACATCTCCGGCTGGTGGGAAAGTGTTTGCTTTGACAGGAACTCAAGCTGTCAGTGATGAGCGAGTTATCAAAGGTACTTGTATTATCAATAATATTCCTTTGACTGCTATTATTGATACGGGTGCAACCCACTCGTTTATTTCTGTTGACTGTGTGAAGAGGATAGGATTGGTGTCGTCTACTCTTGAGAGACAAATGACTATTGAGACACCCTCTATTGGCTCAGTGACTACTTCTTTGGTATGCCTGAAGTGTCCGCTGACTATTTTCGGTAGAGAATTTGGAGTGGATCTGATTTGTCTACCACTTGGTAATTTGGATGTTATTCTGGGTATGAACTGGTTAGAGTTGAACCGAGTCTACATCGATTGTTTTCGGAAGGAATTGTTGTTCCTGACTCCAGAAAGGGAAGCTTTAGCAGATTCTTTGTCTAGTAAAGAATTGAGGACCTTGTTGGAAGATGAAGCTAAAGTGTTTGCTTTATTTGCATCATTATCGGTGGATAGCAAAGCGTCAATGGAGGAATTGAAAGTGGTGAATGAATTTCCGGAAGTGTTTCCTGATGACATTACAGAATTGCCTCCAACGAGGGAAGTTGAATTTAGTATTGATCTTGTTCCTGGTACGAGGCCTATTTCTATGGCGCCGTACAGGATGTCTGCAGTGGAATTGGCTGAGTTGAAGTCTCAGATTGGAGAATTGTTGGATAGAAAGTTTATTAGACCGAGTGTGTCGCCGTGGGGAGCTCTAGTGTTATTGGTGAAGAAGAAGGATGGTAGTATGTGTTTGTGCATCGACTACCGTCAGTTGAATAAAGTGACTATTAAGAATAAGTATCCTCTACCAAGGATTGATGATTTGATGGATCAGCTGGTGGGAGCTCGTGTGTTCAGTAAGATCGATTTGAGATCGGGTTACCATCAGATCAGAGTAAAAGAAGGTGATATTCAGAAGACTGCTTTTAAACTCGATATGGACATTATGAATATGTTGTAATGCCGTTTGGAGTGACTAATGCGCCGGGAGTATTTAGGGAGTATATGAACAGAATCTTCCATTCTTATTTGGATCAGTTCATTGTGGTATTTATTGACGATATATTAATTTATTCTAAATCGGATGAAGAACATGCAGGACATCTGAGGATTGCCTTACAGGTGCTGAAGGAAAATAAATTGTTTGCTAAATTGTCGAAGTGTGACTTCTGGTTGAAGAAAGTGAGTTTCTTGGGGCATGTAATATCTGGTGATGGCATAACGGTGGATCCGTCAAAAGTAAGTGCGTGTTGCAGTGGGAACCACCAAAGACAGCAACGGAGATTAGAAGCTTTTTGGGTTTGGCAGGTTATTACCGCAGGTTTATTGAAGGGTTCTCTAATTTGGCGTTGCCATTGACTCAGTTAACGAGGAAGAACCAAGTTTTTGTATGGGATGCTGCTTGTGAAGAAAGCTTTGAAGAGCTGAAGAAGAAATTGACTACGGCACCGGTGTTAGTGTTGCCGACTCCGAGTGAACCGTTTGTGGTATACTGTGATGCGTCTAAGATGGGATTAGGCGGAGTTCTTATGCAGAATGGTAAGGTAGTAGCATATGCTTCGCGGCAACTGAGAGTACATGAGCGAAATTATCCGACTCATGATCTCGAGTTAGCTGCGGTTGTTTTTGTATTGAAAATATGGAGACATTATTTGTATGGTTCGAGATTTGAAGTGTTTAGTGATCATAAGAGTCTGAGATATCTGTTTGATCAGAAAGAGCTGAATATGAGACAGAGAAGATGGTTAGAATTTTTGAAGGATTATGACTTCAGTTTGAGTTATCATCCAGGAAAGGCCAATGTAGTGGCGGATGCCTTGAGCTGGAAAACGATTCATATGGCAGCTCTAATGGTGAAAGAAATTGAGTTAATTGAACAGTTCAGAGATTTGAGCATGGTTTGTGAGACTACTGCAGATAGTGTGATGTTGGGTATGTTGCAGGTAAATAATGACTTCTTGGATATGATTAGAGAGAATCAGAAGTTGGATGTGAAATTAGTAGATTTGATGCCTGGAATAGGAAGTGACTCCGATAGTGACTTTAAATTGGATAGTACAGGTGTGTTGAGATTTAGAGGCAGGATTTGTGTACCAGATGATGAAGAATTGAAAAAGTCAATTTTAAGTGAAGGACATCGTAGTAGTTTGAGTATCCATCCGGGAGCTACGAAGATGTATCATGATTTGAAGAAATTATTTTGGTGGTCTGGTATGAAAAGAGGCATTGCTCAATTTGTGTATGCCTGTTTGACGTGTCAGAAATCGAAAGTAGAACATCAGAGACCGTCTGGATTTATGCAACCATTAGAGATTCCGGTTTGGAAATGGGATTGTATTACTATGGACTTTGTTAAAGGTTTTCCGAATACGGCGAGAGGATTTGATGCTATATGGGTGATTGTGGATCGATTGACGAAGTCTGCACACTTTGTGCCGATTAATATTAGTTTCCCGTTGACGAAGCTGGCGGAGATTTATATTCGGGTAATTGTAAAGTTACATGGTGTTCCGTCCAGTATTGTGTCAGATAGAGACCCGAGGTTTACTTCGGAATTTTGGAAAAGCTTGCAGGAAGCTTTGGGAACTAAGTTGATGTTTAGTTCAGCTTATCATCCGCAAACTGATGGTCAGTCAGAGAGGACTATTCAGTCGCTTGAGGATTTGCTGAGAGCTTGTGTGTTGGAAAAGGGTGGTGCGTGGGATACTCATTTACCATTGACTGAGTTCACGTACAATAACAGTTACCATTCGAGTATTGGAATGGCACCGTTCGAAGCTTTGTATGGGAGGAGGTGTAGGACTTCTCTGTGTTGGTATGAGACTGGTGAGAATGTGGTGCTTGGACCAGAAATTGTACAGCAGACCACTGAGACAATTCAGATAATTCGTGAGAAAATGAAAGTGTCTCAGAGTAGGCAGAAGAGTTATCATGATAATCGGAGGAAAGAGTTGGAATTCTGTGTAGGTGATCACGTATTCCTAAGAGTTAATCCGATGACTGGTGTGGGTCGTGCGTTGAAGTCCAAGAAGCTGGATTCTAAGTTTATTGGACCTTATGAGATTTTGTAGAGAATTGACGATGTGGCTTATAGGGTGGCGTTGCCACCTGAGTTGTCGAACTTACACGATGTGTTTCATGTGTCGCAATTGCGAAAGTATGTTTCTAATCCATCTCATGTGATTCAAAGAGATGATGTTCAGGTTCGGGAGAATCTTACTGTTGAAATGATGCCGTTGAGGATCGAGGACCGTAAGATGAAACAGCTCCGAGGGAAGGAGATACCTTTGGTGAAGGTAGCTTGGGGAGGTGCTGCAGGAGGCAGTGTGACCTGGGAGTTGGAAAGTAGGATGCAAGAAGCGTATCCAGAACTATTTCCATCAGGTAATTTTCGAGGACGAAAATAATTAAAGTGGGGGAGAGTTGTAACACCCATTTTAATTATTTAGTCATTTTATTATAATTTTAATTATTAGGTGTTGGTGTGCCCTTTGGTGGGGTGTGTTGGATGATGATTGGTGGGTGTCCCTGGTATGGGAGGATTATTGGTGGTGTTTTGGTGTGGATATAATAATATAATAAATAATAGTAATATTGGTGGTGATATTATTATTATTATTATTATTATTATTATTATTATTATTATTATTATTATTATTAATATTATTATTATTATATTTGTTATCATTATTAATATTATTATGACTTTTGGTGAGTTAATAATATTATTATTATTATTATTATTATTATTATTATTATTATTATTAATAAGTGTTATCATTTATATTAGTAATATTATATTAGTATTACTATTAAGATTATTATTATTATATTATTTTATTAAGTTATTATTATTATTATTAATATTAGATAATTAAAATAGGGAATGTGAGGGGTTAGTGGTTTTTACGATACATTTGGAGAGTTGGGAGAAAGAACGAGAGAAGCGAGAAGAGCATAGAACGAGCAAAGGAACGAGGAACGGAAGAGAAAGGAGAAAGCCAAGAGACCAAATCTAGGAGGATTTCCATCGATCAAACCGATTAACAAGGTAAAGGGGGAGAAACGGATTGGGATGGTAAAATACATGAAATTGGGTAGAGGGGATTTCCTTAACCCCGTAGGTATTCTGATGAATATGTGTGGATTGTTGTATGTTGTTGATTATTGATGAATTGTGTTGAATAATATGTATATGATGATATGTTGATGTTTGATGTTGCCATTGTTGAATGAGTGCTGGTGTGGGTGTGGTTTGAGTAAGGTTCTGAGTAACTCTGGAGCGCCGGTAATGTACCGTAATGTTGTTCTGGAGTAGAGTTATAGGACAATTGATAAGCGTAATATGCATTGGTTATAATACTGATAGGATAGAAAATGGATGTTGTGGAATAGGCTTGAATCGGAGGAGAATGAGAATTCTGAACTGTGAGAATTTGGGAAGTCGCAGGCAACTCGCTAGCACTTCGCTAATCGAGCTGGTAGCGAGCGTTCGCTAGGTGCTCGCCTAGCGAGTGAGGTAGCGAGCGTGTCCAGTAGTCTCTGTTTTCCTTCGCGAGGTAGTTCGCTAGGCGAACAGGTAGCGAGTATTTGCTGTGACGAGTTGGGTAGCGAACCATTACAGTAGCCACTATTGTCATTCGCGAGGAGGTTCGCTAAGCGAACAGCTAGTTAGCATTCGCTAGGAGCTCGCCTAGTGAGGGAGTAGCGAGCGTAGCAAAATGTGACTTTCTGTGCTGTCGTGCCTGGTGCGCTAGCTGTGTAGTATCCCTTAGACCATGATGAGTGTAGGGATGGAGATTGGATAATGTAGGGAGTACATTTGGTGATAGGATGTGGATTCTTTATCGATTAAATTAAGTGAATGATGGATGAGTGTGCGATATGGAGTATCGTAAGGTTATCACTATGATAGGGTATCCCCGGGTGATGGGATGTGTTTATACTTGGTGTTAGAATGTGAAACTGCTCACTGTGTGATTTGAATTATAAGTCGTTGGTGTGTAATATATCTACACATATGCATTGATGTATGATGATATGATCAGGAGGATCGTGTGCACTTAGTGTGCCTGAATATAATAGTTATGCATTGGTGTCTTGCATATGATGGTGTTTGGTGGGATGAATCATATCTCAGTAGGAGCTTAATCCGTACTCCTTTGAGGAGAACGGTGGGGGATAGATCATATCTCAGTAGGAGCGTAAGTGATCTGTCGGGGATAGATCATATCTCAGTAGGAGCGTAAGTGATCTGTCCAGGTTCGATTGAATGAACCAATGAGTTGGTACCGCATGCATGGTGTTGAGTTGCATATTTGCATTATAATATGTTATATTGTAATTTGAACAGTAGGTTCATGATTGGTGTTGTGGGGTGAATATTGGGGTGTTGGTGTGTTTTACTACCTTGTTTACATGTATTACATTACCAATATATTTTTGATCATGTTTTCTCACCCCTTTGTTGTTGTTGTGGTCTGTGCTTCTTCGGAAGTACAGATAATCCAGGTACTTAGCTAGCTTGGATTATGGTGTGCCAGTCGAGTCTAGGATGCTCTGATACGTAGTACGGGGCGTGGGTGTTTTTATTTGTTTTATGCTGAACTTGTATTTTGTTCCTGTGAACGTATCAAAAACCTTTGTTGGATTTTACTATTTAATATTCTGCTGTATTTGGAGAAAAACCTTTTTATAAGGAAATGTTGGTTTTGCTATGTGATATCCCACTTGGGAAGAAAACTCTGATGTTTATTTATAATGTTTATTATTTTAATTGTTTTTGGGAAGTGGGGTGTTACAGTGGCCACCTTATTCTTCTCTTCGTTTATTACCCTTTCGTCGTCCTTTTTATCAATCCTATCAAACTGCAGAATACCTTCATCCATCATACGTTGTACATGACTCTTCAGACTTTTACATCCCTCAGGATAAACTACACAGACTTCACAATCTTTCCCACATCCAAGGAACACTCCACCTTCCAGCAACTTTCTCTTTACAAAACTCAAGGGAGTTTTCAGATCTTCCACATGAGACACCAGATTCAAACCTTCTTCACTGACAATAGCGTTCACCCCAGCCGCTCCATGATTAGGCATGGGATTCTGGACAACATTGGGCACATCATGAGTGAAATTGATAGCTCTACTGTCGATAAGGTCTTGTACCTTGTGCTTGAAAGCTTTACAATTATCAATGTGATGGCCGAGAGCGCCAGAGTGAAAGTCACACCTAGCATTAGCATCATATCCTGGAGGCGGTGGACCTGTTAAAGGTGCCAACGTCCTTTTTTGGACCAACTGTAGCTGCATCAAATGTTGTAGTAATTGTGTGTAAGGCATCGATGGTGCGTCAAAGTGCCTGTTCACCGTCCTTCTGCGATCCTGAAATTGCCTCAGTGCATAGTTATGTTGTTGTTGTTGTTGCTGAGGTGGTACTGCCGGGATGGCAATACTAGCCACTTGTGGTTGTTGTTGATAGTATAGTTGTTGTTGACGCTAATTTTGATTCCTATTCCGGTTCTTAAAACTCGACGCTGCATTTGTTTCATTCTCCCTTTTCTTAGCACCAAAGTTCTTCCTACCTCCTCCAGACGAGGGCCCTTCTCCTGCCTGTATTTTCCCCAACTTAATCCCATTTTTGACTCTTTCGCCGGTAATGATCAAATCTGAAAAGCTACCAGGCATGTTGCCTACTAACTTCTCGTAGTAAATTCCAGGCAACGTAGCCACAAACAAGTCAATAAGTTCTCTCTCCACCATGGGAGGTTGAACCCTTGCGGCAAGTTCACGCCATCTCTGGGCGTACTCCTTGAAACATTCATTACTTCTCTGAGATAAGTTCTGCAGTTGTACTCGATTTGGCGCTAAGTCACTATTATACTAATAGTACTTGATAAAAGCCTCTGCCAAATCCATCCAACTTCTGATGTTTACCGGTTTTAAGCCCATATACCATTCTAGGGATGGACCTGACAAGCTATCTTGGAAGAAATGCATGAGTAACTTCTCATCGTCGGAGTATGCTGACATTTTTCTGTAATAAGAACGAAGGTGCACCCTAGGACACGTCGTCCCCTTATACTTATCGAAATCCAGAACCTTAAACTTCGGTGGGACACTCAGTCCTGGAATCAATCCCAGATTTGACATATCAAGACCCAGAGAATTCTGATTCTTAAGGCTCTTCATCTTTTCTTTTATTTCCTTGAACCTTCTGTCTGCGTCAGACTGCAGACCTGCACCAAGATCTTCCATGGAAAAGATGTCTTCTTGTCCGTCCTCCTCCCACTGAGGACCAGTATTACCGTGCACATCATACGCCGCTTCTAGAATGTGAACTCCGGTCTGATTACCTCCGCCCGGAGGAATAATAGTTGTTGGGATGGCAGTGGCATGAGGAATACCATCGTCTGTTGTAGGAGGGATATCAGCAGTCCCACCGTGTAGAACTTCGTTTCCGTCAACCCTTGCTACCAGAGGCTGGACCAACATCCTCAATTGTTCTTGGCCATTGATGACCCCTTGCATCATGTCCATAAACTGGGCCATACAATCACGAAATTCTTGAAGCTTGTTCTGAATTTGGTCCATAGCTTTTCGTTGATTCCCCCGCGTAGAATAGCAATGAATTGCCTGGTCTTTAATCCTGAAACAAACTAGTGGAGAAAACCACAGAAAGAAGTAAGGTCAACAGAATCGGGACACCTACAATGCAATATGCAAAATGATGCAAAATGCAGACATGCAAATATGTTTCAGGGAAATTCTCCCCTTGATTCTAGTTCCACGAACATGATAGGAGGATGGAAAACCAACAGAGCTAGCCAGAAGACTTCTCATAAATAAAGTGAGGCACAAAGTATCAATACACATCACAGAGGATATACAACAGAGTCATTACGACCTCATCCGACAATCCTGGTGATGGTCGAAATACAACATAACAACAAATAAGAGAAAATACATTAGATACGACATCGAGTCTGGAACTCTTCTAATAACTCCTTCGTGTCAGGATGATTAGGTCTGGCAATCAATCCTTGGATGATAAAATCCCTCTTGCTGATGGTGGCTTGCAAACCTTGAACGTAGTCTTCCCAAGCATCCTCCCCAAAGGCATCTTCGAGTCTGGGTTTCTTCAAATCTACTCTCAACTTGTATTCCTCCAATGTTGCAAGAGCTTCACAGAGCTTGTTCGCTTTCATATTGGCGTATGGATTCACCTGGAGCTTTCTCAATTCTGACTCAAAGCTGAGTTCTCAAACTGTCAATCTGCTGACGAAGTTTATCTTCTCTCTCTTTGTTGTTAGTTAGGATAACATTCCATTGGGCGTTGAACTTGGATATCTCTAAATGTGCTTTCTCTAGTTCCTTCTTCTTACCTTTGAGGACATTACTGACACTCTTCAAGTCGACCCACTCGTTCTCGGGCACTAATCTCTTCTGTCAATTCCCTACCCATCTTGTTCACTATCTCTGTCTGCTTTTTAGATAAGAAGATGGCTTCACTTCTCTCGCTCCTAAGCTAGATGATTTCCTTCTCCAATTCTTCATTCACCCTGTGTAGTTTTTCCTTCTCGGCCCATAGTTGATTGTATTTCTGCACATCAACTGTCGTTGGTTCTTTGACTACCACGGGATACAAAGGTTCTCTGATTGGGAAGGGTAGCAACAGTCTGTCAACTCTCTCTCGGATCCATTCCACGTATGGTCCATAGGCTCTGCAAACGCTCTTGCCTAGCAAAGATTTCCTCTGCAATGGACTTACCCCAGGCTCTTTCAAATCTGATTAAGGTCCCCCCGTCAATTAACCCAGTGAAATACAGAGATTCATGTACTTCTTCTTCCCTTGGAGGATCTCTTAGGGCGTAACCAAACTGCCTGACGGCGAGAGCAGGGTTATAATTAATGCCACCATTTCTCCCCATCAAAGGAACGTTGGGGAAATCTCCAGAACTGTGAACAACATCCATGCCCAAAAGGTTTTTGTCAAGCCACACAATGTTCTCTGGTCTTAACCCCATGAGCCTCTCTGACCAATCAAGGGTGTCTGCAAGGTCAACAAAAGGTCCAGACTTTGGCAGATGTGAAATAAACCATCTGCACAGCAATGGAGCGCAACATGAAACATTTTTGCCTCGTCTATTCTCATTCTTATAATGGATTGAATGATAAACATCTCCTAAGAGGGTTGACACAGGATTCTTAGAGACGAAGATATAGCAAGCATCCAAGTTAACAAAATCAGGTAAGTTAGGGAACAGGGTAATCCCATAGATGCACAGAGCCAGAATGGCATTAAAGACCGACCAACATCCCTCTTTTGCAAAATGCTGAGCTTTATCTACCAAAAATAGAACTAGAAAACCAGAGATTTCACTTCTCTGTACCAAATTCCCCTCTAATTCAGAGACATCAAGATGTAGAGTGTCAGCCAGCCTGGAGAATTCCGGATCCTTCTCAGAATGCACAAAAGGTACCTCTTCCAACACAGTAATTCCTATCAAATGAGAGAATTCTTCCAGAGTTGGTAGCAAAACATACTCAGGAAACACAAAACAACGCAACTGAGGGTCGTAAAATTGCAGCAACACATAAGCACCTCTTGTCTCAAACTTAGAGGCGTTGCAGACAAAACTCAAAATCCTTCCATACTCTTTTCTGAAATCTTCCATCACACTAATATCAGCTGTAGAGATCAGTCTTAGCAGAGGCCCTAATTCTGGCGTAGGGAACTTGTACATTACACTCTTCTTCAGATCGGGCTCCATAACGACGGTGGATTAGATTACTAGAATAAAGGTGAAAGTATACACCTGAAATACATATACATGTTAATGTTAAAATGCAAATGAATATGCAAATGCAACAAAGGATCAAGATTGTTGTGCTGTTGACGGAGATGAACCAGCGCTTCGCTTTAGCGAGAATACAACACTAGTACAAGGATCCCACTGTAACTGTTCATACTGACAAGACAAACGGGTAGGTTGAAGGTCAAAGTTTCCTGCGAAAACCTCCCCACTCACAGGTATGATCCTATCTCTGACAAAGTCTGGCATCCTATACAGTCATCAGTGTCACAGACTTTCGAGAAACGATGATACATTCACCATTTCTAGTTTGGCATCATGGTCTAACAAAGCGGCCTCACTTAGTTGACTCCCAAGTGAAAGGTCTCCAGAGTCGACAGCCTTCATATCCAACACACTTTCCCGACAAACGTACAAGATATGATGCCTTCAAAGAATACCTCATCTGAACACGAATTTCATGAGAACTGTGAAGGTGTGAGAAATACACAAGAAAGGGGTGTTTGAATTGGGTATTTACTCTATTAAAACTTTTTCTCAGTTTCTTCACTTGTTGCTTTCTATAGAGATCTATACGATGCATTGCGGAAGCATATATAATAAAGCATAACACAAGTAAAGAACACATGATATATCCTGGTTCACTTGAGAAACTCTCAAGCTAATCCAGTCCACCCTCCCAAGGTGATTTCGTCTCACTCAAGCAAGGACTTAATCCACTATAACCAAACTGATTACAGATGTACAAGCTAATTGCAAGTGACTAACAAATAGACAATGACACGTTCAGGGATCCCTTAGGATATAACGTTCATTGACACCTAATAGAATCCGATCAATTAAGATCTCCTATTAGTTACCACAAATGACAACTGTCACTTGTCATCTCAAGTATTCTGATCTTCACAAGATCACTTGAGGAGCCACTAATTCTAAAATGAATTTGTGTTGCCGGAGATTACATGAGTGCTTCTTGTCAAGCAGATTACTCCTAATTAAGTATATAGCAAGTATTGAGCAAAAACTCCTTGCTTTCTAATACAGAAACTAATCTAAAGATAAATCTTTATGAGATTATTAGAATAGTAGTTTCCATATTGCTTAAAAGCTTTCTTATGTGAGCACTGCGGCTTCTTAGCATAAATATTTTCTTTTTAATCAACTATGTTGCTAACTTCACTCGTCAGCATCATTGCTTTGTAACAAGCTGGCTTGCTTTGTAATGAGTTCACTCGCTAGCTAACATTTGAATGAATCAAATGTTCTTCTTTTATAGTGAATTTAAAAGAGACGTTGTAAGGGAAGATATGTCCATTCAAATATTCCAACGGTCATTTCCCAACGGATAGAATAAGCACGTGTTGGATAGTGCAGTGACATCACTTTCTTTGTCTGATGTGATCTTTATTTATTAGATTGGACAAATCAGCTTCTGGCTTTGGTTCTTCTGATGATGTATCTGATGAGTAGTTCAGAAACTACTTTGGTATGATAACATAATAACATCAGAGTTGTTTAAGCACATGTTTATCAGATTTAATAGCAGCAGCTTATCTGATGAGTAATACGCCTTTGTCTGGGTGAATCTTCTTCTGACACAATCTTCAACTTTAGAATCCAATCTTCAGCATTCCAAGATCTAAGTTTCCTCTGAAACTGTCTTGAGAATCTTTGTGACTGATTCTTCAGAAAACATGTCTTCAGAATCTTCAAAATCTTCAGAGACTTGATCTTCAGAACACGTCTTCAGAGTCTTTTTGCACTTGGTCTTCAGAGCCTTCAGCCTTTAGAACTTCAAGTCATCAGAGTCTTCAGAGTAGTTCTTCAGAGGACTATATCTTTAGAGTCTTCAGAGTCTTGATCTTCAGAACCCTTAAGTCTTCAGAGTCTTTCTGCACTTGGTCTTCAGAGCCTTCAGCCTTCAGAACTTCAAGTCATCAGAGTCTTCAGCACTTAGTTCTTCAGAGGACTCACTCTTTAGAGACGCTTGTTAGCTTCTAGATCAGATGCACTTCTCAGAACAGAATCCACAGGAGCATTGCAACTGCAATATCCAGCATCCTTGGATCTTTCTGATCGTGACCAGATACAGATGCAAACTTGCTTCTGCAATATGCTTTGTTTGCTTTCAAATCAGATGCACTATTCAAAGTAGAATCCACAGGACCATTGCAACTGCAATATCCAGCGTCCTTGGATCTCTCTGATCGTGATCAGATGCATAAGCAAACTAGCTTCTCCCATAAGCGCTTTATGATACGTCGCACATAGTAACTCTCATGTTGTATTAGCTGCACACGATGTTGTTTGTTTGATCTTATATATTTAATTATCATGATTTGTACATAACAAACATTAGAACATAAAATGGTTCTTTCACAAATAATTAATTGTTATCATCAAAATATATAGATAATCCTGTAGAGACAAATCTTGCTCTTACAATCTCCCCCTTTTTGATGATGACAAAAACATGTATTTTGATAGAACATTTTATACAGAGTAATCACCAAGCATTAACATATTCAGAGTTTCAAGCAACAACTCCCCCTGAATGTGTTAACCTTAAAAAATCTTTTATGCTAGTTCAGAGACTTTCTCTGATCCCAAGACTCACAAAAAAGAAATATTTAATAAATCAAAATGAATAGAAGAGAAGGAATACTTCATTATGATATCAGAGAGCATAAGTCTTCAGCATATGGACTAGTTCAGCAGAACTTCCATCTTCAGATCTTTAGAACTTGTTTTCTCTAAACATTGTATAAGAGCTATATACCTTCGGAGCCTTCTAAAGCATTTGCTTCTGTTTATCAGAACATCTTTCTGAGTGAACTCCCCCTGAGTTTTATACTGGGTGAAAATCAAATATTCTGACTTGTAAACCTTTCTGGGTGAACTCCCCCTGGCTACAATAGGTCAGATATTTAGATCTTCAGAACTTGATACAGTCTTGATTCTTAGTCTCTTGAAGCTAATTGATTATGAGTCTGATGCCAATCAGCTTAATACTGAATCTGATACTAATTATTGATTCTGAGTCTGAGAATAGTTCTTCTGATTCTTATGTTCTGATTATCATAATCATAGACAGTCTACATCTTCTGAACATTAGGATTCCAGATGACTTTAACTTTCATCCTCTGAACAGTATTGGGTCCATCTGATTCTGAATCTATGTTCACAAAGTGTATAACTTCTATTAAATAAACAACCAGTTCATTTGAACTCAGAGTTCTTTCATTTGACCTGTCTTTAGAATGCCTAGTGAACTTGTTTATAGTTCCTCGGTAAAAAATCAAACATACCGTTAGTAGTAAACGCAGTTTATATCAGAGTTGATGTTTTACATTCTCTTTAGGTTATATCAAGCATATTCTATTTCTCCAAGTTATATCAAAATCATTTTCTATTTCTCCCCCTTTTTGACATCATCAAAAAGGTGAGTTTTCATTAAAAACAAGATTTACAAGATATTCTATTTCTCCCTCTTTAATAACAGAATTTCAAAAATTTTAAAATATTAGAGTCAAGAAATAATACCTGAGTACCTAACTCTTATAGGTTGACATCTTTTCCAGAATTTGTTGAAGCATGCATAAAAGAGAGTTGTTGACAATTTTATGTTCAACAAAGCTTTCTTTGAGAACTTGTTGTTCTTTCTTCATAGCTTGTTGATCTTCTTGAATCTCACTAAAGTCACGTTCTCAACGTACAAGAGTAGTTTCAGAAGAAGAACCAAATACAGAAACTTGCTTGCTTAGTCTTCTCAGCATCTACTGCTTCTTTGAACTTATCTGACAATTCTTTTCTGGAATCTCTTTCTCTGCTAGAATTCTTGCTTCTCCAGCAGCTCTTTCTTCAGCTTCTTTTATCTTCATAGTAAGAAGTTTAAAGTTCCTTATTATCCTTTCTAGCTTGTCTTCTCTTTCCTTAACCAGTTGAACTTCAGCTTCTAGTGACTTGAAAAGCGTCCAGATTCAAAGTTCAATCACTTCAATTGAAGGAGGTGTAGGAATTGTTGAAACCATGTTCTCTTTTAACGGAGCAGATGCAGATGATGAGAGGAGCTTTCAGAATCTAGACTTTCACTTTTCATAAAGCTCATATATCTTTGAGATAATGAGATCTTCAGAGATATTCTTTCGCTGAGTGCTTTCCATTCTGATTCTTATCTTTCTTCATCTTGTTTCTTCAACATCAAAACACTATTCTTCAGAATTATCAGAGTTTGATTTGACAGAACTTCTTCTTGTTATCCAGATCTTCCAGATAATCCAAACCTTCAGATGATCTACGACATCAGATTTGCTCAGGACTTTAGAAGAGCATCTTTGATGCCAATAGAAGGTAATATGCGAAAAATGTGTTCTGATTCTTCAGTCTTATGCATATGATATTTCTTCAGCTGATTCTTCATCCAAAGCATCTGATACTTCAACAAGTAGAAACAACATATTCTGCTTCTGCAGTAGAGAGTGCTATTTTGAGTTGCTTCTTGCTGTAACAAGGATCAGATTGTCTGACAGCTTCTAGATGTGCTCTTGTGTTCAACTTTGTCTTCAGCAAAATCATCATCACAGAAACCTACTAAATTATATTCAACTGATTTTCTGTAACACAGAGCCACGTTAGTAGTACCTTTCAGATACCTTAGAAATCTCTTAATAACTGTTAAGTGAGATTCTCTAGGATCTGATTGGAATCAAGCATATAGACATATACTGAAAAGAATGTCAGGTCTAGAAGTAGTAAAATACATAAGAGAACAACTCATACCTCTGTACAGCTTCTGATCTACCTTTTTACTAACCTTTTCTTTTCCCAGAGTGTACGTTAAAAGCATGAGAGTCTTAGCTGGCTACTCTTCTGACAGATTAATCTTCTTTCTGCTACATTCTTCTTTTGAATCATAATGACTTCTTCAGCTTCCTTTCTTTTGAATAGAAACATATCTCCTCTGATGTTTGTATCATCTTGAACAATAGTTATGAATTCCATATTCTTCCTTTGGTCTTCATCTTCTGATCATCCATCTTCTTATACCAATGATCACGCCTTTTTATCTTCTTCCAGACAACTTGTTTTCAGATGAACGCTAGTTTCTCAGAATAAGCATAAGCTTTAAAAGGTTATGAGTTGAGGAAACTTGCTGACTTCTTGCATCATAAGAATTTATCCTTTGAATAGACATAGTTGATCATCATGAACTATCATCAAACCAAGATGTATTTCTAGCATCTATTTGAATGACAATCTTGCTTTTTATCAGATCATCTGATGGTGACTTCTTCTGCTCACCCATCTTTGGTTTCTGATTTCAAGCTTGTTATCAAATCAGTCATGACTTGAATCTTAGTGCTTTAATTTTGAGTCCTTAATACCAATTTGGACTTCCAGAAACAATATGCATCATGTTAGATACTAATTGCATTCGGTTCTGAGTAATCATTCTAACTACTGTATAGAATGCTTTCGTTCTTTATGATTACATACATTTCTTTTGAAGTTTGTTCTTTCTTCAATATCTATACTTGATTTTGAAGAACTAGAGCTTTGGATACTTCTGCTTTATCTTCAGGAGAGATTCTCTACATCAGATTCTAGATATCATTGATTTCCATAATAGATTCTTCGGACTGTGAGGTTGCAACTCAACTTATCTTGATCAGCATCTATTGAGTGAACAAATATGGAAATTTTTCCTTGCATCAGATCCTCTGATGAAGTTCCATTTTCTTCTAATCAGAGTAAGCTTCTTCCATAGAAATGCTTCAGATCATAGCAGATCTTTGTTCTCCAGATGTCCTCGTTATCCAGATGTAAGCTTTGTTGCTGACGTTTCAGAGCCATGCATAATCTGATTCTCAGAGCCTCTGCAGTTGCAACCTTTGAGACAAGTGCGCTCAGAGTCTTCTAAAACATTTCTTCTTGTAAAACACTCAGAATCTTCTGAAGTGTTGTGGCTTAACGTTCAGATCATTCTGTAGCTTTAATTTTAACTTCAGCAAAATCAGCGTCACAAAAACCTTTTCTTTTTCATCATGCTTATTTCAGCTTCTGCTTGCATACACTGAGCAAACTCATTTCCAAGTGTAATATTTGTTGTTCAAAGAAATAATATCATCTACAAAAATCTGACAGATTAAAATATCTTTCTTAATTTATTTATGAAGAAGAATGTTATCAATCTTTCCTCTAATAAAATTATTTTCCAGAAGAAAATTACTCAGCCTTCACACCAAGCTCTGAGAGCTTGTTTTAGGCTAAAGAATGATTTCTTTAATTTATAGAACGTGTTATGGAAATCTTTCATTTTCAAAACCAGGAGGTTGATGAACACATACTTATTCTTCAATTAAACCATTTAAAAAGTATTTTTAATATTTATCTGATTTAGATTGATGTTATTCTGAGCAACAAAGGAAATTAACAAGAGTATGTATTCTAACCTTGCCACAGAAGCATATGTCTCTGTGTAGTCAAAACCTTCTTGTTGACTAGCCTTGAAGATATGAGGAAGGATCTTGTTCTTGTGAGAGGAGCCAGTAACGACAACTGAAGTAGGATCTTCTGAATTTCTCTTCTGAGTTGATCTCATATCCTTTGGTTGCGTTTTGCAGTATCTTCGTCAACACATCATTCATCTGATTTCTGAGAGACATCTTCAAAGCACAGATATTCTGATCTTCTTGGTTAGAGAATCTAACTTCCATCAGGCTTTATCTTCTGATTTGATTTACTAGAATCAAATGCAGATCCAGTCTAGATACAATTATCATCAAACTTAGATGCATCGAATGACACAATCTAAATGATAATTATGTTCTTGCAATGCTGAGCTAACTTGTATAGAGTTAGTTCATCCATAGTTGACAGTTCATTTGCTTCTGAAAAGAATGTCAACTGACTTATTCATTATGAACAACACCAATGACTTAAATCCCTTTTAAAAACAGATTGAATGACTTCTGTCATTGTATCTTTCTGAACAACTTGACTTCAGGATCCAATCATTATGAACTTTTGAGAAAGAATTTTTGATAACATCTGACCAATTACAGTTTATTCAACTGAGATAAAATCTCAAGTTAACTGAACTTAATTGTCCATGCTACTACTAATAAAATCTCAGAGTTCATCTTACATCATATCCATGATGAGTTAGTGAACTTCTTTACACGAAACATCTACAGATTTCTTTGAAGCTTCTCAAGGACAACAACATTCTGATGCCTTGAATCAGAAGGATCATTGCTTCAAAATATGAACTATCTCTGTTCCAACCCTTTTCTGCAGACTTTATTCTAAAGTTCCTATGAGTCAAATTCATTAGCCAACAATATTTCTTTACTTACTAAAGATAAATCCCAATGAGCTTTTCATGAGAAAGTCAAGAGTGGACTAATCCGTTTCTTGAAAACATCTCATACTCACATAGAAATAATCTTTAGCAATCAAGATTTCTTTCTTTCTGATGATTTGATCTTTTTGAGCGAATACGTCGTATATCCAAACGTATTACAACATAAGCATTCAACAGAAAACTTCTTATCTGATGAATCTCTCTTGTCAGCTGATTCTTCAAACTTCTTCCAAGCTCTAGTGGAGAAGATTTAGTTGTTTGATAACTTCAACACTTCAAACTTCAACTAATCACTGACTTGCTCAAGATAACCCATTTGATTACAATTTCAGTACTCATCTTCATAAAAAAAAACTGATATTTGACTGAAATTGTAAGAGAAGTGAAAAACCGCCAAGAGTATTTCTTCACACAACTTTAGGATCTTTTTCTGACACCATTAGGTGTTTGATATCCATCAATAACAGAACCAGGCTCTGATACCAACTGAAGGTGTGAGAAATACATAAGAAAGGGGGGTTTGAATTGGGTATTTACTCTATTAAAACTTTTTCTCGGTTTTTTCACTTGTTGCTTTCTATAGAGATCTATACGATGCATTGCAGAAGCATATATAATAAAGCATAACACAAGTAAAGAACACATGATATATCATGGTTCACTTGAAAAACTCTCAAGCTAATCCATTCCACCCTCCCAAGGTGATTTCGCCTCACTCAAGCAAGGACTTAATCCACTATAACCAAACTGATTACAAATGCACAAGCTAACTGCAAGTGACTAACAAATAGACATTGACACGTTCAGGGTTTCCATAGGATATAACGTTCATTAACACCTAATAGAATCTGATCAGTTAAGATCTCCTATTAGTTACCACAAATGACAACTGTCACTTGTCATCTAAAGTATTCTGATCTTCACAAGATCACTTGAGGAGCCACTAATTCTAAAATGAATTTGTGTTGTCGGAGTTTACATGAGTGCTTCTTGTCAAGCAGATTACTCCTAATTAAGTATATAGCAAGTATTGAGCAACAACTCCTTGCTTCCTAATACAAAAACTAATCTAAAGATAAATCTCTATGAGATTATTTGAATAGTAGTTTCCATATTGCTTAAAAGCTTTCTTATGTGAGCACTGCGGCTCCTTAGCAGAAAGCTTTTCTTGTTAATCAACTATGTTTCTAACTTCACTCGTCAGCATCATTGCTTTGTAACAAGCTGGCTTGCTTTGTAATGAGCTCACTCGCTAGCTAACATTTGAATGAATCAAATGTTCTTCTTTTATAGTGCATTTAAAAGAGACGTTATGAGGGTAGAAATGTCCATTCAAATATTCCAACGGTCATTTCCCAACGGATAGAATAAGCACGTGTTGGATAGTGTAGTGACATCACTTTCTTTGTCTAATGTAATCTTTATTTATTAGCTTGGATAAATCGGCTTCTGGCTTTGGTTCTTCTGATGATGTATCTGATGAGTAGTTCAGAAACTACTTTGGTATGATAGCATAATAACATCAGAGTTGTTTAAGCACGTGTTTATCAGATTTAATAGCAGCAACTTATCTGATGAGTAATACGCCTCTGTCTGGGTTAATCTTCTTCTGACACAATCTTCAAATTCAGAATCCATTCTTCAGCATTCCAAGATCTAAGTTTCCTCTGAAACAGTCTTGAGAATCTTCGTGACTGATTCTTCAGAAATCATGTCTTTAGAATCTTCAGAGACTTGATCTTCAGAACACGTCTTCAGAGTCTTTCTGCACTTGGTCTTCAAAGCCTTCAGCCTTCAGAACATCAAGTCATTAGAGTCTTCAGCCTTCAGAACTTCAAGTCATCAGAGTCTTCAGAGTAGTTCTTCAGAGGACTATATCTTCAGAGTCTTGATCTTCAGAACCTTTAAGTCTTCAGAGTCTTTCTACACTTGGTCTTCAGAGCCTTCAGCCTTCAGAACTTCAAGTCATCAGATTCTTCAGCACTTAGTTCTTTAGAAGACTCGCTCTTTAGAGACGCTTGTTAGCTTCCAGATCTGATGCACTTCTCAGAACAGAATCCACATGAGCATTGCAACTGCAATATCCAGCATCCTTGGATCTTTCTAATCGTGACCAGATACAATTGCATACCTTCTTCTTCAATATGCTTTATTTGCTTTCGGATCAGATGCACTACTCAAAGTAGAATCCACAGGAGCATTGCAACTGCAATATCCAGCGTCCTTGGATCTCTCTGATCGTGATCAAATGCATAAGCAAACTAGCTTCTTCCATAAGCGCTTTATGATACGTCACACATAGTAACTCTCATGTTGTATTAGCTGCACACATTGATGTTGTTTGTTTGATCTTATATATTTAATTATCATGATCTGTACATAACAAACATTAGAACATAAAATGGTTCTTTCACAAATACTTAATTGTTATCATCAAAACATATAGATAATCCTGTAGAGACAAATCTTGCTCTTACAGTCTCCCCCTTTTTGATGATGACAAAAACATGTATTTTGATAGAACATTTTATACAGAGTAATCACCAAGCATTAACATATTCAGAGTTTCAAGCAACAACTCCCCCTGAATGTGTTAACCTTAAAAAAACTTTTATGCTTGTTCAGAGACTTTCTCTGATCCGAATACTCACAAAAAAGAAATATTTAATAAATCAAAATGAATAAAAGAGAAGGAATACTTCACTATGATATCAGAGAGCATAAGTCTTCAGCATCTGGACTAGTTCAGCAGAACTTCCATCTTCAGATCTTTAGAACTTGTTTTCTCTAAACATTGTATAAGAGCTATATACCTTCGGAGCCTTCTAAAGCATTTGCTTCTGTTTATCAGAACATCTTTCTGAGTGAACTCCCCCTGAGTTTTATACTGGGTGAAAATCAAATATTCTGACTTGTAAACCTTTCTGGGTGAACTCCCCCTGGCTACAATAGGTCAGATATTTAGATCTTCAGAACTTGATACAGTTTTGATTCTTAGTCTCTTGAAGCTAATTGATTATGAGTCTGATACCAATCAGTTTAATACTGAATCTGATACTAATTATGAATTCTGAGTCTGAGAATAGTTCTTCTGATTCTTATGTTCTGATTATCATAGTCACAGACAATCTACATCTTCTGAACATTAGGATTCCAGATGACTTTAACTTTCAGCCTCTGAACAGTATTGGGTCCATCTGATTCTGAATATATGTTCACAAAGTGTATAACTTCTATTAAATAAACAACCAGTTCATTTGAACTCAGAGTTCTTTCATTTGACCTGTCTTTAGAATGCCTAGTAAACTTGTTTAGAGTTCCTTGGTAAAACATCAAACATACCATTAGTAGTAAACGTAGTTTATATCAGAGTTGATGTTTTACATTCTCTTTAGGTTATATCAAGCATATTCTATTTCTCCAAGTTATATCAAAATCATTTTCTATTTCTCCCCCTTTTTGACATCATCAAAATGGTGAGTTTTCATTAAAAACAAGATTTACAAGATATTCTATTTCTCCCTCTTTAATAATAGAATTTCAGAAATTTTAAAAATATTAGAGTCAAGAAATAATACCTGAGTACCTAACTCTTACAGGTTGACATCTTTTCCAGAATTTGTTGAAGCATGCATAGAAGAGAGTTATTGACAATTTTTTGTTCAGCAAAGCTTTCTTTGAGAACTTGTTGTTCTTTCTTCATAGCTTGTTGATCTTCTTGAATCTCACTAAAGTCACGTTCTCAACGTACAAGAGTAGTTTCAGAAGAAGAACCAAATACAAAAACTTGCTTGCTTAGTCTTCTCAGCATCTGCTGCTTCTTTGAACTTATCTGACAATTCTTTTCTAGAATCTCTTTCTCTGCTAGAATTCTTGCTTCTCCAGCAGCTCTTTCTTCAGCTTCTTTTATCTTCGTAGTAAGAAGTTTAAAGTTCCTTATTATCCTTTCTAGCTTGTCTTCTCTTTCCTTAACCAGTTGAACATCAGCTTCTAGTGACTTGAAAAGTGTCCTGATTCAAAGTTCAATCACTTCAATTGAAGGAGGTGTAGGAATTGTTGAAACCATGTTCTTTTTTAACGGAGCAGATGCAGATGATGAGAGGAGCTTTCAGAATCTAGACTTTCACTTTTCAGAAAGCTCATATATCTTTGAGATACTGAGATCTTCAGAGATATTCTTTCGCTGAGTGCTTTCCATTCTGACTCTTATCTTTCTTCATCTTGTTTCTTCAACATCAAAACACTATACTTCAGAATTATCAGAATTTGATTTGACAGAACTTCTTCTTATTATCCAGATCTTCCAGATAATCCAAACCTTCAGATGATCTACGACATCAGATTTGCTCAGGACTTTAGAAGAGCATCTTTGACGCCAATAGAAGGTAATGTGCGAAAAATGCGTTCTGATTCTTCAGTCTTATGCATATGATATTTCTTCAGCTGATTCTTCATGCAAAGCACCTGATACTTCAACAAGTAGAAACAACATGTTCTGCTTCTGCAGTAGAGAGTGCTATTTTGAGTTGCTTCTTGCTGTAACAAGGATCAGATTGTCTAACAGCTTCTAGATGTGCTCTTATGTTCAACTTTGTCTTCAGCAAAATCATCATCACAGAAACCTACTAAATTATATTCAACTGATTTTCTGTAACACAGAGCCACGTTAGTAGTACCTTTCAAATACCTTAGAAATCTCTTAATAACTGTTAAGTGAGATTCTCTAGAATCTGATTGGAATCAAGCATATAAACATATACTAAAAAGAATGTCAGGTCTAGAAGTAGTAAAATACATAAGAGAACAACTCATACCTCTGTACAGCTTCTGATCTACCTTTTTACTAACCTTTTCTTTTCCCAGAGTGTACGTTAAAAGCATGAGAGTCTTAGCTGGCTACTCTTCTGACAGATTAATCTTCTTTCTGCTACATTCTTCTTTTGAATCATAATGACTTCTTCAGCTTCCTTTCTTTTGAATAGAAACATATCTCCTCTGATGTTTGTATCATCTTGAACAATAGTTATGAATTCCATATTCTTCCTTTGGTCTTCATCTTCTGATCATCCATCTTCTTATACCAATGATCACGCCTTTTTATCTTCTTCCAGACAACTTGTTTTCAGATGAACGCTAGTTTCTCAGAATAAGCATAAGCTTTAAAAGGTTATAATCTGAGGAAACTTGCTGACTTCTTGCATCATAAGAATTTATCCTTTGAATAGACATAGTTGATCATCATGAACTATCATCAAACCAAGATGTATTTCTAGCATCTATTTGAATGACAATCTTGCTCTTTATCAGATCATCTGATGGTGACTTCTTCTGCTCACCCATCTTTGGTTTCTGATTTCAAGCTTGTTATCAAATCAGTCATGACTTGGATCTTAGTGCTTTAATTTTGAGTCCTTAATACCAATTTGGACTTCCAGAAACAATATGCATCATTATAGATACTAATTGCATTCGGTTCTGAGTAATCATTCTAACTACTGTATAGAATGCTTTCATTCTTTATGATTACATACATTTCTTTTGAAGTTTGTTCTTTCTTCAATATCTATACTTGATTTTGAAGAACTAGAGCTTTGGATACTTCTGCTTTATCTTTAGGAGAGATTCTCTACATCAGATTCTAGATATCATTGATTTCCATAATAGATTCTTCGGACTGTGAGGTTGCAACTCAACTTATCTTGATCAGCATCTATTGAGTGAACAAATATGGAAATTTTTCCTTGCATCAGATCCTCTGATGAAGTTCCATTTTCTTCTAATCAGAGTAAGCTTCTTCCATAGAAATGCTTCAGATCATAGCAGATCTTTGTTCTCCAGATGTCCTTGTTATCCAGATGTAAGCTTTGTTGCTGACGTTTCAGAGCCATGCATAATCTGATTCTCAGAGCCTCTGCAGTTGCAACCTTTGAGACAAGTGCGCTCAGAGTCTTCTGAAACATTTCTTCTTGTAAAACACTCAGAATCTTCTGAAGTGTTGTGGCTTAACGTTCAGATCATTCTGTAGCTTTAATTTTAACTTCAGCAAAATCAGCGTCACAGAAACCTCTTCTTTTTCATCATGCTTATTTCAGCTTCTGCTTGCATACACTGAGCAAACTCATTTCCAAGTGTAATATTTGTTGTTCAAAGAAATAATATCATCTACAAAAATCTAACAGATTAAAATATCTTTCTTAATTTATTTATGAAGAAGAATGTTATCAATCTTTCCTCTAATAAAATTATTTTCCAGAAGAAAATTACTCAGCCTTTCACACCAAGCTCTGAGAGCTTGTTTTAGGCTAAAGAATGATTTCTTTAATTTATAGAACGTGTTCTGGAAATCTTTCATTTTCAAAACCAGGAGGTTGATGAAGACATACTTATTCTTCAATTAAACCATTTAAAAAGTATTTTTAATATTTATCTGATTTAGATTGATGTTATTCTGAGCAACAAAGGAAATTAACAAGAGTATGGATTCTAACCTTGCCACAGAAGCATATGTCTCTGTGTAGTCAAAACCTTCTTGTTGACTAGCCTTGAAGATATGAGGAAGGATCTTGTTCTTGTAAGCGGAGCCAGTAACGACAACTGAAGTAGGATATTCTGAATTTCTCTTCTGAGTTGATATCATATCCTTTGGTTGCGTTCTGCAGTATCTTCGTCAACACATCATTCATATGATTTCTGAGAGACATCTTCAGAGCAAAGATATTCTGATCTTCATGGTTAGAGAATCTAACTTCCATCAGGCTTTATCTTCTGATTTGATTTACTAGAATCAAACGCATATCCAGTCTAGATACAATTATCATCAAACTTAGATGCATCGAATGACACAGTCTAAATGATAATTTTGTTCTTGCAATGCTGAGCTAACTTGTATAGAGTTAGTTCATCCAGAGTTGACAGTTTTGCTTCTGAAAAGAATGTCAACTGACTTATTCATTATGAACAACACCAGTGACTTAAATCCCTTTTAAAAACAGATTGAATGACTTCTGTCATTGTATCTTTCTGAACAACTTGACTTCAGGATCCAATCATTATGAACTTCTGAGAAAGAATGTTTGATAACATCTGACCAATTACAGTTTGTTCGACTGAGATCAAATCTCAAGTTAACTAAACTTAATTGTCCATGCTACTACTAATAAAATCTCAGAGTTCATCTTACATCATATCCATGATGAGTTAGTGAACTTCTTTACACGAAACATGTACAGATTTCTTTGAAGCTTCTCAAGGACAACAATATTCTGATGCCTTGAATCAGAAGGATCATTGCTTCAAAATATGAACTATCTCTGTTCCAGCCCTTTTCTGCAGACTTTATTCTGAAGTTCCTATGAGTCAAATTCATTAGCCAACAATATTTCTTTACTTACTAAAGATAATTCCCAATGAGCTTTTCATGAGAAAGTCAAGAGTGGACTAATCTGTTTCTTGAAAGCATCTCATACTCATATAGAAATAATCTTTAGCAATCAAGATTTCTTTCTTTCTGATGATTTGTTCTTTTTGAGCGAATACGTTGTTTATCCAAACGTATTACAACATAAGCATTCAACAGAAAACTTCTTATCTGATGAATCTCTCTTGTCAGTTGATTCTTTAATCTTCTTCCAAGCTCTAGTGGAGAAAATTTAGTTGTTTGATAACTTCAAAACTTCAAACTTCAACTAATCACTGACTTGCTCAAGATAACCCATTTGATTACAATTTCAGTACTCATCATCATAAAAAAAATCTGATATTTGACTGAAATTGTAAGAGAAGTGAAAAACCGCCAACAGTATTTCTTCACACAGCTTTAGGATCTTTTTCTGACACCATTAGGTGTTTGATATCCATCAATAACAGAACCAGGCTATGATACCAACTGAAGGTGTGAGAAATACATAAGAAAAGGGGGGTTTGAATTGGGTATTTACTCTATTAAAACTTTTTCTTGGTTTCTTCACTTGTTGCTTTCTATAGAGATCTATACGATGCATTGCCGAAGCATATATAATAAAGCATAACACAAGTAAAGAACACATGATATATCCTGGTTCACTTGAGAAACTCTCAAGCTAATCCAGTCCACCCACCCAAGGTGATTTCGCCTCACTCAAGCAAGGACTTAATCCACTATAACCAAACTGATTACAAATGCACAAGCTAACTGCAAGTGACTAACAAATAGACAATGACACGTTCAGGGATCCCATAGGATATAATGTTCATTGACACCTAATAGAATCTGATCAATTAAGATCTCCTATTAGTTACCACAAATGACAACTATCACTTGTCATATCAAGTATTCTGATCTTCACAAGATCACTTGAGGAGCCACTAATTCTAAAATGAATTTGTGTTGTCGGAGATTACATGAGTGCTTCTTATCAAGTAGATTACTCCTAATTAACTATATAGCAAGTATTGAGCAACAACTCCTTGCTTCCTAATACAGAAACTAATCTAAAGATAAATCTCTATGAGATTATTAGAATAGTAGTTTCCATATTTCTTAAAAGCTTTCTTATGTGAGCACTGCGGCTCCTTAGCATAAAGCTTTTCTTGTTAATCAACTATGTTGCTAACTTCACTCGTCAGCATCATTGCTTTGTAACAAGCTGGCTTGCTTTGTAATGAGCTCACTCGCTAGCTAACATTTGAATGAATCAAATGTTCTTCTTTTATAGTGCATTTAAAAGATACGTTGTGAGGGTAGAGATGTCCATTCAAATATTCCAACGGTCATTTCCCAACGGATAGAATAAGCACGTGTTGGATAGTGCAGTGACATCATTTTCTTTGTCTAATGTAATCTTTATTTATTAGCTTGGACAAATCAGCTTCTGGCTTTGGTTCTTCTGATGATGTACCTGATGAGTAGTTCAGAAACTACTTTGGTATGATAGCATAATAACATCAGAGTTGTTTAAGCACGTGTTTATCAGATTTAATAGCAGCAACTTATCTGATGAGTAATACGCCTCTGTTTGGGTGAATCTTCTTCTGACATAATCTTCAACTTCAGAATCCAGTCTTCAGCATTCCATGATCTAGGTTTCCTCTGAAACAGTCTTGAGAATCTTCATGACTGATTCTTCAGAAATCATGTCTTCAGAATCTTCAGAGACTTGATCTTCAGAACACGTCTTCAGAGTCTTTCTGCACTTGGTCTTCAAAGCCTTCAGCCTTCAGAACTTCAAGTCATTAGAGTTTTCAGCCTTCAGAACTTCAAGTCATCAGAGTCTTCAGAGTAGTTCTTCAGAGGACTATTTCTTCAGAGTCTTCAGAGTCTTGATCTTCAGAACCTTTAAATCTTCAGAGTCTTTCTGCACTTGGTCTTCAGAGCCTTCAGCCTTCAGAACTTCAAGTCATCAGAGTCTTCAGCACTTAGTTCTTTAGAAGACTCGCTCTTTAGAGACGCTTGTTAGCTTCCAGATCTGATGCATTTCTCAGAACAGAATCCACATGAGCATTGCAACTGCAATATCCAGCATCCTTGGATCTTTCTGATCGTGACCAGATACAAATGCATACTTGCTTCTTCAATATGCTTTGTTTGCTTTCAAATCAGATGCACTACTCAAAGCAGAATCCACAGGAGCATTGCAACTGCAATATCCAGCGTCCTTGGATCTCTCTGATCGTGATCAGATGCATAAGCAAACTAGCTTCTCCCATAAGCGCTTTATGATACGTCACACATAGTAACTCTCATATTGTATTAGTTGCACACATTGATGTTGTTTGTTTGATCTTATATATTAGTTATCATGATATGCACATAACAAACATTAGAACATAAAATGGTTCTTTCACAAATACTTAATTGTTATCATCAAAACATAGAGATAATCCTGTAGAGACAAATCTTGCTCTTACAAACTGTGCATGCGGAAGCATACAGGTTCAACACTACTCTCCACTCTAATGCTAAGGTTATACTCAAGCTCGTGTTTTGGCTTATCACACAATGAAACATCCCCCCTCCCCCCATAGCACAACAATAATGATATATACAATGCTGAAAGTAAAATGCAAATGCGATAAAGTACAAATGCAATTCATATACACATATATACACACCCAAAGATAAAACACACAAGCACTAGGATTGACTCGCATAGCAGGTTGAAACTGAGGTTCCCCAGCAGAGTCGCCAGCTGTCGCTACTCGAAAAATGCAACGACGGGGAGGCGAGAAAGAAAGACAGAAGAGTCGCCACCGAACTTTATTTATCCCATGAGGGGAAAGGAAAATATCGATAAAACCTTAAGAAAGAAACAGATAAGATGGTCTCGCAACCAAGAACGAGTTCGGAAGCCGGTTACGCAAGGGGAAGGTATGAGCACCCCTCATGTCCGTTATACTCAACGGGATCCACGCTTGTTGTCTATCTAAAAGGGTGTTAATCTATCAAAAGGCTGGCTCACAAGGACAAAAGAAAAGAAAAGAGACTCGATAGAGCATCGCCGATCTATGCCTACGTATTCCCTCGTGCAATGGGAAAGTCAAAGTCAACATAGTTCGGGAAATTACGGGTGAAGGGGGGAAGGTTGCTTGCCAAGACATCACCGTCTTGTGCCTACGTATCCTCATCTGGTATGAGAAATTAGAGTAAATGTAGTTCGGGCTGACATGACCACTGGTTGGTTCAAGTGTTTTAACTGAGTAGGGTTAAACCTCTGTTCTAGCAGTTAGGGACGATGCCTGTTTGCGGTAGAACCAAGATATAACACACTCTTTCTGAAAATGATTTTCAAACAATATCGAAGGATAAAAAGGTTTGATGTTTTGTTTTGTGTTTTTTAAATAAGAAGTGAATTGAGTTAAGTTTGTAACTCCTGTTGCACTAAAGACTATGACTTGAGAGCGAATGCGTTGCATATCGCCCAAAGGGCATACGCTAAACACTCTAGACAGTTGAGAGGAGGCCCCCCAACCATCATTCCTCAAGTACTTAAGGCTTGTAGCGTACAACACATGTTATCCTTTGTTAGATGCTTTGAATTGTTTAGGAGATAAGAAAAGGAAGACACAGACTAAGGGGAAATTGGACCCTAATGTTATCATACACAATGCTCCTAAAGTTGGGATAAAAAGGGGAAAAACTATCCTAATGTTATCATACATAGGATTGAACACCTAATGTCTTTCCTACTCCCCTCTTAAATAGAGGGACTAGGAATCCTAAGGGGATCATGGCAGAAGGCCAAGTAAACACAAGATAATTCACTCACAGATAAAATGAAAATGAAGAGGAATTGACTTAAACAAGTCAAGGAACAATGCAAACAAGAGATCTAAGGATGCAAAGAAGAAATGCAAATACCAATGATGCAACAAAGACTCAACAACACAAGAGACTCAACACAAAAGAATGACTTAGACAAGTCAAGAAGGATGAGATGCAATGGGAGAATTAAACTCCTACAACCATATACCATCAATCATCAAGAGGGAATGAAGCTATCCTAAGATGCATACAAAAAGGAAAGAGGGAGGAAAAAGTGTGGGGCAGCCACCACCACAAGCACATCTCGACCATACCATTCTTTGAAACAAGTAAAACAATGCAAACAAAACAATGCAAAACCAACACCAATGTTCATGACAAACTCAAAATGCAAGCATAAGTATCAAATTATCATGAACAAGTGTCTAAACTCCATGGGGCAGAAGTGAATCATAATGGAAATGATCCCAATTCAAGCATAAAACAAGAGGCAAAGCACAAGTACAATCATATGAAGTGAAGGAACCAAAGTCCTAACACAATCTCAACACTTAAAACAAGTGGAGAAACATGATTCAAAGGTGACTTGTGATGCAAGTTACAAACTCAAATTACCTATGACAAGATGAAACAACACCTCAAGTATGTTAAGATGAACCAAAAAAACTCAAAAGGTGCATATGGGATCACTCATGATCATATCCCAAAGTTTTAGGTCAAACTAGTATGTGTAACACCTCTAAAAGAACTCAACTTGCAAAAATCACCAAAAATAAGAAGAAATCTCAATAACTGCCAAGTAAAATGTTAAAGCAAGCTTAATCAATCTAGAAACAGCATGCAAAACCTCATGAGCAAAATCAACTCAAGGAACTATCAAATAAATCCAAGAAGGAGTGATGTTCCACCTTATCGAGTGCATATCGAGGCTCAACAAAAGGCAATTAAAACCAAATGAAACATGATCATGAATACTTCAAATCAACCCTCAAAACTTCCTCAATCCATCACCTAGGTGGGAGAGAGATTTTGGTCCTAGGGGATTTAGCATTGAGGTTCAAATGGTCCATTCAAATTAGAGTTAACAACAAAATACACATTGAATTGTAAATTCCAAATAAAATAATAAAATAAATGAAAAACGAAAACTAAAAATTTGGAAAATCAAATAACACATTAAACTGCAAGGAAAATATTTTTGTGGATTTTTGTGAATATTGGAACTATTTTAAAATAATTCAATTTGAAATGCAAATAAAATAGAACAAAAATAAATGCAATGGAAAGGAGGGGTGAGGAAGTAAAACTGAAATGCACTGAAAACAGGTGAAACACGCTTTGGGCCCCAAAATTGGAGGGCGTGGATATCAAGCTGCGCAAGGCCCATAACACAAGTCTGGTGACACGCTGGCCTCATTAATTGAGGTGGCGCCTAGTCATCTATGCAAGCCAACAAGATCAAGACAACGCATATGATTCAAATTCAAAAGGAAGCGCGAAAGCCATGTCACCTCGTCTTCTTCACACAAACGCGCGGAACCCTAGTTCCAGTCGTCTTCTCTGGCGAGAGGTCGTCGGAGATGAACCAAACATGCCCAAAAATGGAGGAAAATGACACCTCCCCCCCCCCCTTCAAAATTCCATGAGGATTCAAATCCCATCTTACTTTTTTAAAACAAGGTCATTTTAATGGTGTTTCAAAGACAAACAGTTGAAGTGCAGAACAAAACCTTGTGACTAGAGGGAGCTGAAGGTGTGCTTAGATGGCTTTGAAAGCTCCTTAATCCTTCCAAAAAATTTTGAGCAGTTAAGGATCAATGTGCATACAACCAGTTTCTTTTGCAAACAGATGGAAGATGATGTTGTGGTGATGATGGTTTGAGAAGAAGCTTGTTGAATGGCTTAATATGGAGTGAGTTTTGAAGGAAAAACCAGAGAGAGCAAAAAATATCAACTTCTGATTTTGGCTCAAAAATGGTGGCTCTCCCCTCTAGGGTTTCTCTCTTTAACTTATATATGAGGTAAAGATCAAAATGGAAGGTTTTACAGTGGTAAAAAATTAAAGGGGCAGATGCTGCAATCAAAATGAAAGTTTGAATTCAATGGTGTGGGATGGATCACACACGAGTGCCTTGCCTTTGTGGCTGTTTTGCTTGAGTGGGAAGATAAATCAGAGGGAGCAAAGATGGTCAGGCTTGTGGCTTCTTGCCTTTTCCTTCTTTGGGCAAGGATTTTTAAATGGTACATGAGTTGGTACAATGTTTGTTGGCCTCACTTTGGCAATGTTTGGGGTGCATAATTTGTCATCTTATATGCATGGAATAAGAGTGGGATAATGTTGCAAGATTGAAGGTAACAACATGCCAAAATGTCCTTTGATTCATGCCTTGAAAAGTTGTTCAAACCATCACCTTTGAACCATGGTATCATGATGCACCAAGCTCATCTTACTTAGAACTTGGGCTCTAATTAAAGAGTGCATGGCATGGAACAACTTTGATGTTGGTGGGAATTTGATTTGCAACTTAGAGGACCATGAAATTTGAGGTTGAAAGTCATGACATGCAAGTTGCCTTGTAATAACTTAGAAAATTTTCTAAGTTATGAATTTGAACCATTTGAAACCCTTGACTTTGGACATCCATAACTTGAGCTTCATTAATCACATGAGGGACTTATAGTAATGGATGGAAAGCTTGGAACCATATTTACAACTCTCATGTGGGACCAAAGTTCATTTGGCGACAAGAACTTGGTGAAAATTGGTTTGGAAAGTTGGTTCAAAAATCTGCCCCAAACTTGCTAATTTTGAGATCATTGAAAACCCTAACTTTGAACCAACATATCTTGAGCTTCAAACATCATATGATTAATTGGTACTCAAAAGAAATCTTGGAACATGAGGAACATGAGGAACAAGTTTTATGTTGGAAACAAGTTCATTTGAAACCTTGATCATGAAGAAAAAAGGCTTGGAAAGTGGTTGGTTCACACATGAAACTTTCCATAAATGGAAAGGTTCTGAAACCCTAATCTTCCTAAAATGGTAAGTTTCAACACTTCTTGATTTTTCATGATTCTCTTGACTTTTCTTGGTCAAATTTCACCCATTGATCATATTGAACTTGAGGAATATAATGTTGACTTTTTCACTGCATAGTTAACTTTTTCCCCAAATCTCCTGATTTGCAATTGACTGACCAATTGGAGCTCTTCTGGTTGAATTTAATGATCAATCTTATAGTTATAGACACCTTGGGACATATTAAGGATCGTGGAAACAAGTTTTGATCCAAGAAACAAGTCTAGACTGATTATATGTGAAACCCTAATTTCATGTTTTTTGGTCTAGGATCTTTGCAGATGAATTGAATGACCATTTTCACTCCACAATAGCCTCTAAGGTACTCAACATACCTCTATCCCATGCTTTTTCTTGAGCCTGAAGCCAATAAGACTCTCTTCTTGGATGGCATACACACAATCTTGATCCCCTGTAAGAACAATGCTATGCAAATGCAAGATGCTAAAATGCAATGAAACATAAGCCAAACAAGAAAAAGGGTTGGTCAAATTTTGGGGTACAATAGCGGGACTTACATGGAGTGCGGCGACTCCTTATCCTAAGGCTAGGATGAAGGGTAAGATTGTCCCCGGCGGGACGCCTAAGCATGAGTACGGCGACTCAACGTCTCAAGGTTTAGGAAAGGGTAATGGTGTGTCCACGGCGGGACGCCTAAGCACGAGTACGGTGACTCAGATCCTAAGGCTAGGATGGGAGAGGGTAAAGGAATATTGACACATCGGTCAAATAGTTAAACCTTTCCTTCGGAGGGGATTAACGGCGAATAATAAGCAGCGAAAATTAATAAGCAATGAAGATAGTGGGATAATATACAAGTGATGATAATGGGATGTGAATAGCAATGCGGAGGTGTGAGTATTGTACAAAGCAAATAATTAGTTTATAATGGACAATGAGACAAAAAGTTAGACAATAGTTGGAAGGAAAAAGGTTAAGTAGAAAAAAAAAAGTGGTGAAATTGTGAATGATTAGAATAAAAAGTGAAATTTTGAATATTTTTGTATAAAAAGTGAAAAAAAGTGGTGAAATTTTGAATAAAAAGTGTTAGAATATGAATAAAAAGTGTTAGAATTTTAATTAAAACAAAAGGGTTAGAATTTTAATTTAAAAAAAGTTGTTAGAATATTAATTTTAAAAAAAATTAGGTTGATCTTAAATTAGTGAAAAGAGTTATTTTATCCTAAATCAAATCTAAAATTAATATTTTTGTTATTTTCTTTGTATTTAATTTAAAAAATATTTTTCTATTTATTAAAAATGCTCATATTTTATTTTGAAAAAGAAAAAAAAAAGGTTAGTCTGTTAATTATTGTTAGTTTTAGGTTAATGTTAATAATTAAAGAAATACAAAATTAATAAAATATTCAAACTAACTAACTAACTAAAATAAAATAAAATAAAATTGGGTTGGGCTGGGTCATTACCCCCAGACCCAAACCCGGATGAAATATAAAGGGGATGGGGAAGGAATTAGGGTTTTTAGCCCTAACCCTTCTTGAGGCCGACGACGCCCCATCTTGTGTTGTCTCTCTGAGTTTTTTTTCACTTCTTCTCTCCTCCCTCTCCCATGTCGTCGCCCCACTCTCTCTTCTCCAACTTCTCGAAACTCTCTCTTCTCTCATTTCCGGCCACAATCATCCTCTTCCTCTTCTTTTTTCTGGAAAAAAAATAGATCGTGAAATTATAATGGCTTACGTTTTTGTTCGTTGATTGTTGATGCTTTGACGGTTTATGACGGATCATTGTGATGTTCTTCGTGATGGGTTTTGATTTTGAACGATGATGATGATGGTTTACGGTTTCGCGACGGTTTAGGTTTTATGGTTGATGATGGAATTGCTGAGGCTAGAGGGTTTGGATCTTCAGATTTACGGTTTGTGGTTTGTGGCGGATTCAGTTATGGTTGTTGCTGGGTTTTCAGCCTGGTGATCTTCGTGTGAAGGCCACGAATGTTTTTTCGGTTGATTCGTATGAACGGTTTTCTGACGGTTTTTTTTATGCTTGGTGGTGGTGATCCCCTTTCGTTTTAGGGTTTATCCGCTGTAATGATATTTGTTCACCCTCCCCTTATGATGATTTTCGTCGTTCTTATATATTTTTCTTAAAAACGATTTTGGAAGATTTTTATTTGATTTGATCTGAATTTGGAGATTTTACAAATCTTTGATCCTTTTAATCTCTTCCTTTCGGATTCGTTATTTTTTGATGGTGATTTCTAATATTTGGATTTGTTTATTTTTTTTGGAATTATTTTGATGATGATATTTACGGACCCTATTTTCCATTGATGGTGGCTGGATTTTCGTTTTTGGGAATATTGGTTGTTGTTTGGACAGAAAAAAAACTCATTTCCCAAAACAAATATTTTTCTCTTCTTTTTTCGGATATAACAGAATATTGCCCGATTTTGGGCATGAGGTTGCTGGACAAAAATGGGGGTTCGGTAGCAATTTTTTGCTGCCCCTCCGAGTCCGATGATGAATCTTTTCTGAGGGCTATTTCCGAAAAATAAATTAAATCCTTTTCTCTTTAAAATTCGAACTTCTAACCATTTTTGCTATTTTTGCAGGTTTTTTACTTGAAGATCGAAGATATGTAGCTTGAAGACTTAGGAATAGGATTTAGGCCTTAGGATTAGAAATTTTGTAAAACAATGATGTACTCTTGAATATTGTAGTGACTTGAACTTGTAATGGAATTCGGCTTTGAGCATACATGTGAATCCAAATCTTTTAATAAAATATGAACTCACTTTCTTCCGAATTTAATTGCACACCACATCTCATTAGGAACAACTTTGAATTTCGCAATCCGAATTTGAATCATTTAAAACTTGCGATTATTTAAAAGCAGATAACACCCATTACGAATTTGACGCAATCCTTCAATCCTGGCCCAACCATAACCAAAGAAGAAAACTACTCATGTAATTTTAACCCAACAAAAGAATGATAATCTTGCCTCGGACCTCAATCCTCTGAATCCATACTTTTACCATTAAATCGCACACTCTGAACCATTGGAGCTTAGAATCCTGCTTATATGAAATTTCGAATATTGGCAACCGAGACGAGAACCTTCACATCGAGGCTTAGGACGATGTTGATGAAAAATCTGTAAAAATTTAGTATTTTTATATGTAGATTCAGGCTGACTTGATAGACACACAAAACCACATTTGATTCGCCTGCAAAATGAACTACTAAGCAAACTAGTTAGCGATTAGTTGAAAATGAAAGATAGACTAGAATGAAATACTGAATGAATATAAGGGTAAATTTTGGGGTATGACAGTTTCATCTATTTAAATAACTTCACCGGGTGATTTGAGCAACGAAAACTCGAGAAATCCTGGTGAGAGGTGTTTAAATACAGATAACCCAAAATTTTGCCCTTAGATGCAGCGATATGCAATGCTATGGACAAAATGAAACAAACTACAATACTGACAATTCCATGAATCTAACATGATGCGTATGATGAATATGATAAATGCAAGGATGCAGACAAAACGACGACACAGGGGAACGACACAACGAGAAACCGCACACTAGGGACGACAACACACTAGGGAAACAACACGAAACCAGGGAAGTCTAAAGCGATGAACCAACAGGTTCAAGCATGACCAGTTGTCACTTTAGAAAGACAGGTAAGAAGAGATCCTTAATGGAGATGGCACTGGAAAGACGACCTCCAATGGGGAAAATATCCAAGAGTACCTGCTCAACATGTTCAGGCATGACCGGTTGACACTCTAGGATAAAAGGTAAAAGCAGGATCCACACGGCGGTAGGATCAGGTAAACAAAAATGCTGGAGTGTTCAGGCAAGAATAACATCCAAGCTTCTGGAAATTCCTTGAGCGAAGAGGTCGAATGGGACCTTCAAGAACCATCCGAAAATATATAGGGTGAAAACCTGCCGTATGCCAAAAATAAATGGACTTCAATGGAGAAATGCCCTGATAAGCTTCTCGAGAGAGATTGCCACTTATCGCTAAACGGGACATACATACCAAAATTGGATAAGCTTCTCAAATAAAGAGACTGCCACAAATAGGGGTGGTCATGGATGGTTAATGTCCAAAACCAATCCATAACCATAAATAATCCATATATTACAACCGGTTATTAAAATCAATTCTCATAACCGGTTTTTATCTTTTAAAATGGTTATAAACCGGTTATTAACCGGTTATATCCATAACCAATTTTATAATTAGTTTTGATTTAATTTTATTTTAAAATTGATTTTTTTAAAATCATAATATTGTTAAAATAACTATTGTTTTTTTTAAATTCATAATTTTTGGTCGCTAAATATTCAAAATCATAATTACTATTGTTTAAATTCTTAATTACTATTGTTAAAATTCATGAATGAAAAGTTCATTCAGTTCCTTCATTATTAAATGAAAAGTTAGTTAATTGAATGGATTCAATTTAACTATTAATATATATCATTTTATCTAATTCATCTCCATATTTTAAAAATATCAGTTTAGTTTTATATTTTAAATTTATTAAACCAATTTAACAATTAAATAATAATATTGGTTACAATTACTCCAATCTATCTATTTTTCTTTCCTATGTAATTCGTTGATTTATAATTAGAAATATGTGTTATTAAAAAATGATAATTATTTAATATTTAAATATGATTTTTGTATATAAATTACAATAAAAAAATAAACGGTTGTTGTCGTTTGAACAGTTATTGGATTAAATTAAAATTCTTATTTGAGATGGTTAAAAACTAAAAAATAAAATAAAAAGAATATGATCTAAATTTGCATTGATTGAATTAAACGACAAGTCTATTTTGATTGTAGATATGATATTTTTTCTTTTTGTAGTCATTTAGTTTGTGTGAACTGGAGGACTAATTTAAATAAAGAAGGACAGAGTAAATTAGAATTTTAATTACTATTGTTATTTTAACAATATTATGAATTTAAAAATTATGAATTTCAAAATCATAATATTCAAAATCATAATTTTTGGTTATGAATTTTAAACAATAGTTATTTTAAAATTCATAAAATTTTTATTTACTGAAAAAAATTAAAACAATATTTGTTTTCAAAATAAAAATATCTTTTTTTTGAAAAAAATTTCAAAGTTTTTTTTTAATAAAAAAAAATTGACTAATTTGGTTTTTATTTTGGATATGGATGTCCAAATTATGGATTTGGTTAAAACCATATTAAAAATATATCCAAAATGTGGATTTGGTTAAAATCATACTAATAATTAACCGGTTTTTAATAACCGGATTTGGATATGGATATGGATTATTTAAATAACCGGTTTATTTGAACACCCCTAGCCACAAATCTGAAAAAGATAACGATGATAAGCTTCTCATGAAAGACTGCCACTTATTTGGGGATACGGATAAAATTAATAAGCTTCTCGAGAGAGACTGCCACTTATCTGGAAAAAGGAAATGGAAAACAAGCTTCTCGAGGGAGATGACCACTTGTTGCTGGTATAATGAAAATAGGAATAAGCTTCTAGGGCGAGACTTCCACTTATCGGTGTTGTAAAAGGTGAAGGTGAGAAATAAACACAAGAAAGGGGGGGATTGAATTGGGTTTATGCCTTAATAAAACTTTTTCCTTTTCTTATCTTCTTCTTCACTTGATGCTTTTATGCGCTTATATTAAATACATTGCGGAAGCATAAATAATAAAGCATAAGTAAAGAACACATCATATATCCTGGTTCACTTAAGCAACTCTCAAGCTAATCCAGTCCACCCTTCCAAGGTGATTTCGCCTTAATCAATTAAGGACTTAATCCACTATAACCGAACTGATTACAGATGCACAAGCTAACTGCAAGTGACTAACAACAGATCAATGAAACATTCAGGGATCCCCAAGGATATAACGTTCACTAACATCTAATAGAATCAGATCACTAAAGATCTCCTATTAGAAAACCACAAATGACTACTGTCACTTGTCATCTCAAGTATACTGATCTTCACAAGATCACTTGAGGAACCACTAATTCTAAAATAGAATGTTGTGTTGCCGGAGATTACAATGGTGCTTCCTAGCAAGCTAATTACTCCAAGTTAAGCACATAGCAAGTAATGAGTAACAACTCCTTGCTTCCTAATGCAGAAACTAATCTAATGATGAATCTCTAAGAGATTATAAGAACATAGTTTCCATATTGCTTAAAAGCTTTTCTGTGTGTGAGCACTAAGGCTTCTTTTCATTTAGGCTTTTCTTCTTTCTTTCTTTCTTCACTTCATGCTTACTAGCATGGTAACATTTGAATGAATCAAATGTTATTTCTTATAGTGCAGCTTAACAGCAACAACGTTTATTGACTCAGCCACCCAGCCACTCTTTGATCAAATGATTCTTCTTTTATAGTGCTTCCAAGAATGACGTTGTGAGGATAGAAAAGTCCTTTCTATTTCCAACGGTCATATTCCAACAGATAGAATGAGCACGTGTTGGATGACATCACTTTCTTGTCCTTTTCCATAAGCACATGATTTATCAGATTTGAACAGCAACAACTTATCTGATGTAACACGTCTTGCATCTGGATGAATCTTCTTCTGATACAATCTTCCACTTCAGAATCCAGTCTTCAGCATTCCAAGAACTAAGTTTCCTCTGAAACAATCTTTAGAATCTTCATGACTAATTCTTCAGAAACCATGTCTTAAGAATCTTCAGAGCCTTGACCTTCAGAACACTTCTTCAGAGTCTTGACCTTCAGACCTTTTCTTCAGAGTCTTGACCTCCAGAACACTTCTTCAGAGTCTTCAGAGTCTTGACCTCCAGAACACTTCTTCAGAGTCTTGTCCTTCAGAACCTGTCTCCAGAGTCTTCAGAGTCTTTAGCACTTTGTTCTTCAGAGGACTTACTCTTCAGAGACGTTCGTTAGCTTCCAGATCAGATGCATAACTCAGAGCAGAATCCATAGATGCATTGCAACTGCAATATCCAGCATCCTTGATTCTTTACTGAACATGATCAGATGCAGAAACAAACTTGCTTCTTCACTTAGCTTCATTTGCTTTCAGATCAGATGCACTTCTTCAGAGCAGAAACCACAGGAGCATTGCAACTGCAATATCCAGCACCCTTGGTTCTTTACTGATGGTGATCAGATACATAAGCAAACTAGCTTCTCACAAGCGCTTCATGACGTCACACTAAGTAATTCCATAAGTTACTAGCTGCACACGTTGCTTCTGTTTTTTTGGTCTAATATAATTAATTTAATATGACCTGCACATAACAAACATTAAACCATAAAATGGTTCTTTCACAAATACTCAATTGTTATCATCAAAACATAGAGATTATCCTGTAGAGACAAATCTTGCTCTTATAATCTCCCCCTTTTTGATGATGACAAAAACATGTATTTTGATAGAACATTTTATACAGGGTAATCACCAAGCATTAACCTATTCAGAGTTCTAAGCAACTGCTCCCCATGAATATGTTAACCTTTAAAACATTTTTATGCTTGTTTAGAGACATACTCTGATCCCAAGACTTACAAAAAATAAATTTGATAAAACATAATCAAATAGAGTAGAATAGAGGGAATACTTCCCTACGATATAAGATAGCATAAGTCTTCAACATCTGGACTAGTTCAACAGAACTTCCATATTCAGATCTTTAGAACTTGTCTTCTCTAAGCATCGTATCAGAGTCATATAACTTCAGAATCTTCTAAAGCATTTTCTCTTGATCTTCAACACATCTGTTTATCTACAGATGAGAAACTCCTCCTGAGTTTCCGACTGGGTGAAAATCAAATATCCTGACTTGTGAACCTTCCTGGGAGAACTCCCCCTGATTACAGTATGCCAGATATTTGGATCTTCTGATCTTGATACAGTCTTGATTCTTGCTTTCTCATACTTGCTTTCTTCTCAGATTTTTGATCTCTTGAAACAGTCTGATACCAATAGAAACCAATAGAATGTTTACTTCTGAATCTGATTCCAATATTGAATCTGAGTCTGATACCCATGTTGGTTCTTAGTCTGACACCAATACATGATACTCATGATTCTGATTTTGAATCCAAATCTTGCTTCTATGAAGATTTTTTATTCTTGTGCTCTGATTATCATATTCACAGACAATTTACATCTTCTAAACATTCTGATTCCAGATGACTTTAACTTTCAGATCTCTGAACAGTATTGGGTCCATCTGATTGTGAATCTATGTTCACGAAGTGTATAGCTTCTATTATATGAACACCAGCTTATTTGAGCTCATATTTCTTTCAATTATCCTGTTTAGAATGCCTAGTGAACTTGTTCAGAGTTCCTCGGAAAAACATCAAACACACATTTAGTAATAAATGCAGTTTATATGTTTTGCATTCTCTTTCAGGTTATAGAATATATCAAAGCTATATTCTATTTCTCAAAAACATTTTCCATTTCTCCCCATTTCATTTTCCCTGTTATATACTCTTTTCCAGATTATATCAAAATCATCTTCATTTCTCATTGTAAAAAAATATTTTAAGAAAAAAATATTTCTCTCTTTTTAATGACAGAAATTAAAAAAATAGGGGTTGAGAGATAGAACCTGAGAACTTAATCATCTTTCATTTCTCCCTCTGAGAACTTACTTCTCACAGATTGATACCAATAAGGTAGGTTGATATCTTTTCCAGATTTCATCTTCTATCTCTCCCCCTGCTTCTTGGAGAGTGACAACTCTTCAGAGTTTGTAGAAGCATGCTCTGACGAGGATTGTTGACAAGTTTCTGATCAGCAGATCTTTCTCTGACAACTTGTACATCCTTCATAGCTTGTTGATCTCCTTTATACTTACTAATGACACGTTCTCAACGTACAAGAGTAATTTCAGAAGAAGAACCAACTATAACAATTTGCTTAGTCTTCTTAGCATCTTCAGCTTCTTGTACTAATCTGGAAGTTTCTTTTCTGGAATCTTCCTCAGCTAGATTTAAACAAGAAAGTTGAAATTCCTTCTTCCTTTTGGCTTGATCTAGATACTAATTATTCCAGTCCTTAGAATAACTTGAAATATATCCAATTTTAGAGTCTAATACCAATTGAAGAAATATCTCAAGAATTCTCAAGTTCCAGAGTTGAAGTGCTTGTTCTGGCCTTGCTTTGATTCTTTCTTTTGAAAGGTTTGATACCCAGTTGAAGGTGTGAAATTCAGAGGTTTGTGCTAGTGGTTGACTCTGAATCTTTGTTTCATAGTTCTGTGCCCAGAACCTTCTTTATCTTCACTCAACATCTTCTGAAGTTTCGCTCAGAGTTATCTGACGCTTTGCTTCTGGTTAGATGTCAGAGACATGATACCAATTTAAGATGTAAGATACCAATTGAAGGTATGAAATAATGAAACTATTTCAGTTTGTTTCTTCAACATCAAAACACTATATTTCAGAAGTATCAACATTTGATTTGACAAGCCATCTTCTAATTGAATCTTTTATTCAGATTTCCAAATGATCCAAAACCTCTGATAGTCTACGACTTCAGATTTGCTCAGATCTTTAAATAGCATCTGATATCAATTGAAGGTGATGTGTCAACAATGTGCATTTTGATCCTTCAATCTTATGGAAATGAATGTCCTTCATTTGATACTTCATCCAGAGCATCTGATACTTCAATCAGCATCAGCAGTATTTTGATTTTGTAAGGGAGAGTGCTATTCAGAGGTACTTTTGCAACTAGCTCTGTCTTCAGTAACATCAACATAACAGAAACCTACTAAAAATAGTTATCTAGTTTTCTGCAACATAGAGTCACGTTAGTAGTACCTTTCAGATACCTCAGAAATCTCTTAACAACTGTTAAGTGATATTCTTCAGGATCTAATTGGAATCAAGCACATACACATGTACTGAAAAGAATGTCAGGACTAGAAACAGTAAAATACAGAGGAGTACAACTCATACCTTTGTAGAGCTTCTGATCTACCATTTTACTAACCTCTTTCTTTCTCAGAGTGTACGTTGAATGCATGAGAGTCTTAGCTGACTGCTCTTTGACAGATTAATCTTCTGTCTGCTATATTCTTCATCCATTTCAGATTCTTCCTTTGGTCTTCATCTTCTGATCTACCAATTTTGATACCAATGATCATGCCTCTATCTTCCAGATAACTAGCACCAAGACTTTATCCTTTGAACAGACGTGGTTAATCATCACAAATTATCATCAAACCAAGATGAATTTCTTGAAATGATTTGGGTGACAATCTTGTTCTTATAAATCAGTATCTGAGGGTGACTTCTTCTTCTAGAATTCTCGTACCAACTGAAGGTGTGAGAACTTTTGAGTACCAACAGAAGGAGTAGGATCTTCTGCTGAATCACCTTAGATTTCTGAATCCAAGCTTGTTATCAAAACTTGAATCTAGGCAACAGTCCTTCATTAAAGAATACTTGATACCAATTGAGACTTCCAGAAAACAATATGCATCATGAGAGATATGAATTGTATTTGGTATTTGATAAATCATTCTGACTACAATATTGAATACTTTTATCAATCATGATTACCAACATTTCCTTCACTAATTTTTCTACCTTCAAAGTCTGCACATGAAAGTGAAGAACTAGAACGTTAGAAACATCTTTCCAACAGATCAATTTCAAACTTCCACTAGATCTGAGGAGTTCAGAGAATGGTGAATAGCAACTGATGTATCAACATCTTCGCTGAACATTTTTCTTTCTGAAATAGCTTTAGAATTCTTCAAAGCTATTGCTTAATCTTCTAACGAGATTGTCTACATCAGACATTCTAACCATAACAATTTCTATTATGTTAGTAAGTTCTTCTGATCATCAACAGAAGGTTGGAGACTGATAAGAGTCTGATACCAACTGATGGAAATGATTCCTTGCATTAGATCTTCTGCTTCAGATCTATGCAGCTTAGCTCTAGTGAATGTTTCATCAAATAGTTCATCCAGAGGTATGCTTCAGATCAAACCAGATCTTCATTCTTCAAGTGTCCTTGTTATCTAGATGTAAGCTATGTTGCTGAAGTTTCAGAGTCATGCAAAATCTGAACCTCGGAGCTTCTGACCAATTGCTTTATACTCTTTGCCCAAAGTTACCACTTGTAGGATCAAAAACAATTGCTTTAAACCATCTGCTCAGAGTCTTCTGTAGAGTTACTTCTCAACAACTTTCAGAATCTCCTGTAGCGTTGCTTCATCAGATTCTTCTGTAACTTGCCTCTGTAGCTTGTGTACCTTGCCTCTGTAGCTTGTGTACCTTGCCTCTGTAGCCTTGCTTAACAATTGAAGGAGTAGATATCTGATTGATAGAGCCTCTGCAAAATCAGTGTTACAGAACTTTTCTGTACAGCTTCTGATCTAACTTCACTAGCCTCTTCTTTTCCCAGAGTGCTAGTTTCAGCTACTGCCTACATACACTCAGCAAACTCCTTTCCATGTGAAGTATATGTTTCTAAAGAAAATATCATTAACATAAATCTGACATATTTAAAATATCTTCCATAATAGATTTATGAAAAGAGTAGTATAAACTTTTCTTTTGACAAAAAAAAAATAGTTTTCAAAGACTCGGAAGTTGATGAACACATACTACTTCTTCAAAAAACATTTGAAAAGTATTTTCAATATTCATTTGATTTATATGATGTTATACAGATCAACAAAGGAGATTGACAAGAATATGAATTCTAACCTTGTCACAGAAGCACCTATCTTTTGTATAGTCAAAAACTTCTTGCTGACAAGCTTTGAGAAACAAAAGAATCTTGTCCTTCTGGAATCATCCTTCTTTCCAATGAACGTCTCTTATGGAAGAGAAGATTTGATTCTGGAGGAAACTTCTCATGGTTGATTCTTCAAAAGCATCTAATTGAATAGCATCTGGGGTAGCTTCTGTTTCTTCAGCTGGAACATAATCTGCTTCTGATTCTCCAACGTCTTCATTAATCACAATAACATCCATCTGATTCGTGAGAGATATCCTCAAAGCACAGATATTATGATCTTCATGAGTAGAGAGCATCTAGCTTCCACCAGGCTACATCTTCTGAATTTGTCTACTTGAAACAAATACAGATCCAATCTAGATGCAATTATCATCAAACTCAGATGTATCAAGAGACACAGTCTGACTGACAATTTTGCTCTTACAATGCTGAACTAACTTGTAAAGAGTTAGATCAACAGAGTTTAACAGAAACATCTTTTCTTAAAAAAAATATCTATTGACTTATTCAGATTGAATAACACCAGAGATTTAAATCCTTTTTACCTTAGACAGAATGACTACTGTCCTTGTATCTTTCCACACAACTTTATTTCTCAAAATATTCATTAAGAATTTCTGAAAAAATAATGCCTGAAAACATCTGATCAATTATAGTTTGTTCAACTGAGATAACATCTCAAGTTAACAGAACTTAATTGTTCATGTTTCTTCAAATCAGATCTTCTGAATTTCATCATATCCAGATGAGTTGATAAACACTGCCTATCTTGAAACCTCTGCAGAATTCTTTGAAATTTCTTCAAGAATAGCAACTTTCAAATGCTTTGAATCTGAAGAATCATTTCTTCCAGATTTGAACATTCTTCTGAACTTGCCCTTTTCTGCAGACTATATTCTAGCGTTCTGATGAATAGGATTCATTAGCCAACAATATATCTTTTCTTACTTAAGATAAATCCCAATGAGTTGTCATGAGAAAGTCAAGTGTGGACTAATCTGTTTCTTGAAAACATCTCATACTCACCAGAATTAATCTTTAGAAATCAAGATTTCTTGCTTGCTGAAGATTTAATCTTTGAGCAAATATGTTGAAAATCCAAACGTATTTTACATCAGCATTCAACAGATATATCTTCTTATCTGATGAATCTTTCTTGTCAGTTGATTCTTCATTCTTCTTCTAGAATCTACTAGAGGAGATTTGTTGTTGAAGGCTTCAACACTTCAAACTTCAAACTTCACAGAATCAGTGACTTGCTCAAGTAACCAAATAGATTACAATTTTAGAACTCATCATCCTCAAAAACTGATGTGAGGCTGAAATTGTAAGAACGGTGAAAAATCCCCAAAAGTATTTCTTCACATAGCCTATAGATCTTTATCTGACATTGCTAGGTGTTTGATATCCATCAATAACAGAACCAGGCTCTGATACCAATTGAAGGTGAGAAATAAACACAAGAAAGGGGGGATTGAATTGGGTTTATGCCTTAATAAAACTTTTTCCTTTTCTTATCTTCTTCTTCACTTGATGCTTTTATGCGCTTATATTAAATACATTGCGGAAGCATAAATAATAAAGCATAAGTAAAGAACACATCATATATCCTGGTTCACTTGAGCAACTCTCAAGCTAATCCAGTCCACCCTTCCAAGGTGATTTCGCCTTAATCAATTAAGGACTTAATCCATTATAACCGAACTGATTACATATGCACAAGCTAACTGCAAGTGACTAACAACAGATCAATGAAACGTTCAGGGATCCCCAAGGATATAACGTTCATTAACATCTAATAGAATCAGATCACTAAAGATCTCCTATTAGAAAACCACAAATGACTACTGTCACTTGTCATCTCAAGTATACTGATCTTCACAAGATCACTTGAGGAACCACTAATTCTAAAATAGAATGTTGTGTTGCCGGAGATTACAATGGTGCTTCCTAGCAAGCTAATTACTCCAAGTTAAGCACATAGCAAGTAATGAGTAACAACTCCTTGCTTCCTAATGCAGAAACTAATCTAATGATGAATCTCTAAGAGATTATAAGAACATAGTTTCCATATTGCTTAAAAGCTTTTCTGTGTGTGAGCACTAAGGCTTCTTTTCATTTAAGCTTTTCTTCTTTCTTTCTTTCTTCACTTCATGCTTACTAGCATGGTAACATTTGAATGAATCAAATGTTATTTCTTATAGTGCAGCTTAACAGCAACAACGTTTATTGACTCAGCCACCCAGCCACTCTTTGATCAAATGATTCTTCTTTTATAGTGCTTCCAAGAATGACGTTGTGAGGATAGAAAAGTCCTTTCTATTTCCAACGGTCATATTCCAACAGATAGAATGAGCACGTGTTGGATGACATCACTTTCTTGTCCTTTTCCATAAGCACATGATTTATCAGATTTGAACAGCAACAACTTATCTGATGTAACACGTCTTGCATCTGGATGATTCTTCTTCTGATACAATCTTCCACTTCAGAATCCAGTCTTCAGCATTCCAAGAACTAAGTTTCCTCTGAAACAATCTTGAGAATCTTCATGACTAATTCTTCAGAAACCATGTCTTAAGAATCTTCAGAGCCTTGACCTTCAGAACACTTCTTCAGAGTCTTGACCTTCAGAACTTTTCTTCAGAGTCTTGACCTCCAGAACACTTCTTCAGAGTCTTCAGAGTCTTGACCTCCAGAACACTTCTTCAGAGTCTTGTCCTTCAGAACCTGTCTCCAGAGTCTTCAGAGTCTTTATCACTTTGTTCTTCAGAGGACTTACTCTTCAGAGACGTTCGTTAGCTTCCAGATCAGATGCATAACTCAGAGCAGAATCCATAGATGCATTGCAACTGCAATATCCAGCATCCTTGATTCTTTACTGAACATGATCAGATGCAGAAACAAACTTGCTTCTTCACTGAGCTTCATTTGCTTTCAGATCAGATGCACTTCTTCAGAGCATAAACCACAGGAGCATTGCAACTGCAATATCCAGCACCCTTGGTTCTTTACTGATGGTGATCAGATACATAAGCAAACTAGCTTCTCACAAGCGCTTCATGATGTCACACTAAGTAATTCCATAAGTTACTAGCTGCACACGTTGCTTATGTTTGTTTGGTCTAATATATTTAATTTAATATGACCTGCACATAACAAACATTAAACCATAAAATGGTTCTTTCACAAATACTCAATTGTTATCATCAAAACATAGAGATTATCCTGTAGAGACAAATCTTGCTCTTACAAAAGGTAATGATAAGCTTTTCGGAATGAGACTACAGCTTATTGGGGAGTAAAGATATAATGATAGGCTTCTCGGGTGAGACTGCCACTTATCTGCAAAGGGTACCAATGATAAGATTCTCAGGCGAGACTGCCACTTATCTGGAAAAGATAACGGTAAACAAGCTTCTCAGGCGAGATAGCCACTTGTTATAGGTAGGTAAACTGATGAAACGATAAGGTTCTCAGGAGAGATTTCCACTTATCAATGATGAGGAATTGTAAAGGCTCTTCTTGAAAGATAGTGCAAAATAAATGCACGTCCAGGTATGTTCAAAGACCGACAGGGACCGAAGTTCAATCTAGGATCGAGCTAGAAAGAAACTGTCAAACAGGACTCCATTGAGGGAATGAACTCAAATGGGAGTTATCTAGTCCAGGCACGAAAAAGATAACTGAAATAACCATCATCCACGAGGGTTGAACTTTGTGGGGAAACTGAAGTAGTAGGTCTTTTATGCCTAGGGCTGATGATCTACTTGGAGAGAGCGGGCAAACCCAAATACTCGGCGGTAACCACAACTAAAGTAACGATAAAAAGATAATGAGGATAGCAAACATGCAGATGCTAAGGCGTATGTCAAATGCGTATGTAAATGCTATGAATATGCCAATGCTCATGCTTATGCACATGCTGACAAAACAAACAAGAGGAGGAAATAGGAGATGAAATAAGCATCTCGACCTCTGCAAAAGTACATCTATCGAAGGATAGGAAAGGCGAAGGCGAAGCCAAATCTTGCTTCGAAGTTCCAAATTTCTATGGGGAGAAAATAATCCACTTGGGGATAAGATATCATGACTCCACTGGAGGGATTGGCATTATGAATCTGAATCTTGTCAAAGAAAACATGTTCACTGGGAAGAGTCGTCTCAAGATTAGGGACTTCTGGGGATAAAATCAATATCCGCTTCATTGGGGAAGAGTGGAGCTAGGCAGCTTCTTGGAGAAATGTAGCAACTTACTGGGAAAAGTACATCAACTTCCTGGGGAAAGTATCTCGACTTCTTGGGAAGAATATGGCAATCTCCTAGGGAACATTTCCTGAGGAAAGTATGGCAACTTCGGTGCGAAAAAGATGATTTCACCGGGAGTGTGTCCTCAAATAATAAGCGTTACTTGGAAGATACTAGGGAGATCTTTGCAGTCTGGAAAGGCACTGGAGATTACCGGATCAGTTCAAAAGTGTTGTCAGCTTATGTTTCGCTAGGGACTTACGCTGAGGCAATGGTTTAAAAGTGCTTCTGCAACATGAGACTTACTAGGGATGAAGATGTCCTTCAGATATTTCCACAAGTCAAAGCAACTTTATTTTTCAAATGCATTTTCAAAAGAAACAGTTTTAAGTTTGAAAACTTTTCACTTTCAAAATTATTATCAACAAATAACAGTTTGCATAACAAAAATGAAATAGAGATAGCATAAACAAAGAAATTGAATAACAAAGGTTTGATTTTATTAAAGAATAATAGCTTACTAAAGGCCAAGAATGCATGCTTCATATTCAGCGATATTGTTCGTACATTCAAAGTCTAACCTGGCTGTAAATGGGGTATAACCACCTTTTGGATTCATCAGAACGGCGCTTATGCCATGCCCACTATAATTTGAGGAACCATCAAGCATCATCTTCCAACAGAGACCCGACTCTAGACCTTCATCAGGACCTGGCTCTTTATAATCCTTCACTAACATAATGTCTTCATCAGGAAAGTCAAACTTGAGAGGCTCATAATCTTCAACTGGCTGGTCTGCAAGATAATCTGACAAAATACTTCCTTTGATAGCTTTCTGAGTCACGTACTGGATGTCATATTCAGATAACAACATATGTCAAAGGGGAAGTCTTCCCGTTTGAGCAGGCTTTTCAAAAATTTACTTTATTGGATCCATTTTCGAGATCAACAAAGTAGTGTGACAAATCAAGTATTGCCTGAAACGCCTGGCAGCCCATGCTAGCGCATAACAAGTTTTCTCCAAAAGTGAATATCCACTTTCACAATCCGTAAACCTCTTGCATAAATAGTAGATAGCATGTTCTTTCTGTCCAGTCTCATCGTGTTTGTCACACCCTAAATTTGTCGTCCCTTTTTTTTTTTTAATATTTTCGCTTTTTCGATTCTATTTTTCATTTTGCATTGCCCGCTTAGTTTCATGCCATTTAGACACGTGTCCACCCACGATTGGGCGTTTTTCAAATCTCTGTTATTTCGCCCAATGAGGGTGTGGCACGTGGCCTAAGGATGTTTTTGTAAATATTAATTCCATTTTTAATTTCCCCTTTTTCTTTTCAAAATATAATATTTTGTACATATATTGTTTGTTAATAGATTTTAGAAATGAATTTATTTATTTACAAATTACATAGATTTTTTATAGTTTTTTTAGTATTAGAATTAATTAGAATTTTTAATGGAATAGAATTAGTTTAGAATTTTGATTTCTATTAGAAGTAGAATTAGAATTTTGTTTTTTTATTAGAAATTTAGAATAGGATTTTAAATAGGAATTTGATTAGTATTAGAATTAATTAATTAGTTTAATATAGATTTTTTTATTAAAATTAGATTTATTAGAATAGAATTAGCCTTTTAATTAGAATAGATTAATTAGATTAATTAGAATTTTGGATTTTTATTTACTAGATAGAATTAGTTTTTTATTATTAGAATTAAATTATCAGTTAATTAAGTTAGAAATAGAGTTAGTTAATTAGATTAGATTATTATTAGGATAGAATTAAGTTAATTGATTGGGGTTAGAAATAGAGTTAGATTATTATTTTATTAGAATTAGATAGATTTCTTTTGATTTAGGAATTAATTAGGAGTTAGTTTAGAAGTAGGTTTAATTAAGTTTTAAATTTGTAATACTGTTAATTTAAATAGTACAACAATTAAAATAAAAAACAAAAAGAAGCAGCAACACGTGTTGGTTGACAGTATTTAATATTGTTCATCTTCTCCTTCTAGGGGAACCCTAGCCGCCAACCGAAAATTCTCTCCTTTCATTGTTCACTCTCCAAACCCTCCTTCTTCACCACGGCGACCCTTCACTCACCATCACCTCTGTTCCGCCAACGCCTCCTTTCCTCTTCCACCATTTTCCTTCATCCCTAACTTCAACTTTCCACCTCCGACCACCCCTTCACGAGAAACAACATCCGACAATATCCTCTTCAACTCTCCACCACTACCACGACCACCGTCCCCTCTTCCTCCTCTATCATGTTTATCACCTTCCTCAAACGGCTGCCACTAAATCCAGCCGCACCATCCTCACCCAGCCACCTCATACAACTTCAAACCACACGAAACCTAAAACCAAACCCTTCCACACGACCCTTCCAAATGCCATTTCCGTTTCCACTTCATTCCTTCAAACAACCACAAACCCAGTTCAACAATCCGTCTTCCATCCACAACCGTAACCCCAACTGAAACCCACCTTCAAATCCCCATTTTTTTTCTAACTCTCACTCACAAACCCAATCCCCGTCCCTATGTTTTGAGTCTTCCAGGTGGTACCAATGATGAAATTCCCGACGGCAGAAAATGGGGTAGTCAGGGTCTGGATCTCAATGCAGGCCCTGGTGTTACAGATATCGAGCGCAAAGATGACAGGTTGCCTTCAGGATTAAGACAAATGCCTATCCCAAGTCAATAACAAGCCCTGATGAAGGACCACTTGAAAATGTTTCAGATGGCCAATGCATTAAAAATAAAGCGACATTGATGGTGGTTGGGATGGAACTGATAGATTTAGTTACAAACACCCCTCTTGCTTTTGTAACTTATTTTGTTTTAAATAATCTCTAAAATTGTTAATATTTTGTCATAAATTAGTGCTTTTTAGATTTGTAATATATTCTTAATTTATTTAATTGTAAAAAATTGTTAATATATTTTTTAATCTTTTTGGGAGCTTCTAATATTTTTCTAAATAATTTTTAGAATTGTAAATACTTTTTTTAATTAGTTTTTTTTAGAATACATTTTTTAAGTTAGTTTTTTTAGATTTACAACATTTTTCTAAATATACTTTAAAGAGTTTTATAATATTTATTTATATAAGTGTTTTAGAGTTTTATAATTGTTACAAATTGGTTTTTAGATTAAGTTTTCTTTTAAGTTTTTTTTAATAGACCTTTTTTAGAGTTTTTTTTTTAATATTTTTTTTAATCTTAGTTTTTTTTTAGAATTTTCAATATATTTCTCAAAAAGCTAGATTTTGTTTTTTTTTATCATTGAGGATTTATCTTCATATTTCCTCGTTTTGGTCGATGACGAGACTTCCGTAAACCGTTATTAGTCAAACTATTGATAAATAATGTTGGATCCAATACCACCTTCTTTCTCTTCTTATTTCTTATTCATTTTCGATTTTAGTTAAGTTTCTCGATCTATGAAGTCTTTCAATTCGTACGCGTCGACTTATTGAAGTCGATAAACCTTCTCGATCTCAAATCTATGAAAAATGACCATTTGGGTCATTTTCTTTACTTTGGGGTCGCGATAGGCTACCTTTGATTAATCGACATAATGTTTGCGATTAAGACGAGATCCCACTTTTTGGTCCGTGCAACACGATTAAATCAGAGAATGGTCCTCAATATCATTTATCTTTTTTGTCTTTTGCCCGGATATCAATTACATGACCTCCTATAGTTCGACTTCCATTATAAGTCGAGCTACGACGGTTTAGCGTCACATTTCGCCCCGATTCAATTCACTAACAAAACTAACCACTAACTTTACTTACCGTCAAATATTAACTGTTTTAAATTCAGTCTTAATATCCCTGTACATATAACCTGTATATTATTCATATCTTGTAAATATTCAAATTGACTTGTACATTCTTTCAAAACACTTAATAAATATCGAAACCATAAAATCATAAATTGGTGGACTGTTGGTTATATATCCTGTATATTATCTGTATCCCATCTTATTCATATTCATCTCCTGTCTTATTCACATCTTTTTCAAACTTCTTTCTGAAACACTTTTCTCCTAAAACCTCGGTCTCGTACCGAGTGCATTTCAAACTCTTTTTTACAACAAAAACTTGAATGGTCGTGGAGTGGTTAGGCATAGACCTTCTCCTATCTCGAGTGCTTGACATTACCATAGGGTTCACTGTCACAAAGCACTTACCATTCAAGACCAAAAACACTTTTAATAAGAGAATGAAGTTCTCTTTGTATTGAATTAAAGAGAGAGGATTGAGTGTAGACTTCTTCCTCTCCGAGTATTAGGATACTCACTGTAGAGTGTGTGGTCTCGATACTCATCTTTCAATACGAAGACATGCTTGTATTCCCCACACCTTTTCATGACAAAACTTTGAGATAACGAATTGGGTACTACCCACAAGAGGTTACTATCTGAGGACCTATTTCACCCCTAAAAACAACTCCTACAAATCAAACGTGATATATTGCCTCGCATGGCGAAAACTAATCTTTCAAAAAGGATATTCTACGCCCGTTCTACCGCAAGCAGGTAACGCCTAAGTCTCCAACGAGCGAGCAACAATACACCTAAACTGCTAGAATGCGCTACGATAACATCATCCACATAAACACTGTTTACCCGTTTCACAAACTACGTTGCTCTGATTTCTCATACCAGATGAAAATACGTAGGCACAAGACGGCGATGTATTGGCGAGCACTCTTCTTTCTTTTCCATCCTTTCCTGAAAAGGACATGCTACGTCTGTTCTACCGCAAACAGGTAAAGCCTAAGTCTCCAACGAGCGGGCAGCAATACACCTAAACTGCTAGAATGCACACGACAGCATCGTCTACCAGAACTTCCCAGCACACCGTAGGCCGAACTATGGCTGCTCTGATTCTTTACTTCTTTTAAGTGAAGATACATAGGCACAAGGGCCACAATCCTTTCCGAACACACTTCTATCTTTTACCCGTAGTTCCCCGAACTACGTCGACTCTGACTTTCTCATATATGTTGAGAATACATAGACCTAGGACCGTAATGTCCTACTGAGTCCTTTCTTCCCCCATTACATCTCTTTCTCCATTTCTAAACCTTTCTCTTTATCCTTTGAAACACTCTTTATAAGCAATATATTTTAGCAGATATCTTCACACATAGACAAACAAATGGTTCCCATCGAGTACGATGGATGCAAGGGGTACTAATACCTTCCCTTCGCATAACTGGCTTCCGAACCCGTTCTTGATTGCGAGACTTTATCCGTTTCTTTCTTAGGATTTTCTCGATGTTTTCCCTTCCCCTCATGGGATAAATAAAGTTCGATGGCGACTCTTTTATCTTTCCTTTCGCCTCCCCGTCGTTGCATTTTTCGAGTAGCGACAATGTTGACTAAGTACGCAACCCATAGAATTCTCAAGAACAATAAGGTACATGAAGAGAGGTCTTCCAGGAACAAGAGGAATCAAGATAGGAGGATCTTTCAAATAACCCTTTATCTTCTCAAATGCTTGCTGACAATCACCATTCCAATCAACACTCTGACCCTTACATAGTAACTTGAATATCGGCTCACAGGTAGCGGTCATGTTGGAGATGAATCTGGAGATATAATTCAGTCGTCCAAGAAAACATCTTACTTGTGTTTCAGTCTGCGGAGCAGGCATGTTCTGAATGGCTTGGACTTTATCAGGATCTACTTCGATTCCTCGTTGGCTGACGATAAAACCCAGTAGTTTTCCTGATCTAACACCAAAGGTACACTTAGTAGGATTCACTTTCAACTAGTACTTCCTGAGCCGTTCAAACAGTTTCAGCAAATGACCCAAATGGTCTTCTTCATTATGAGATTTGGCAATCATATCATCCACATAAACTTCGATCTCTTTATGCATCATGTCATGAAAGAGAGAGACCATAGCTCTTTGATATGTTGCCCTTGCGTTCTTCAAACCGAAGGGCATAACTTTGTAGCAGAAGGTTCCCCAAGGAGTAATAAATATAGTCTTTTCTCTGTCAGCAAGATCCATCTTGATCTGATTGTAACTGGAGAAACCATCCATAAAAGAGAAAACTACAAAACTGGTTGTATTGTCCATAAGTGTATCAATATGCAGTAGAGGGAAATTGTCCTTCGGGCTTGCTTTGTTCAGATCCCTGTAATCTACACACATTCTGACTTTACCGTCCTTTTTAGGCACTGGAACAATGTTGGCTACCCAATCAGGATACGTCGCAACTATAAGGAAACCTGCATCAAGCTGTTTCTTAACCTCATATCGAATCTTCAAAGCTATGTCAGGTCTTGTTCTTCGAAGTTTCTGCTTGATAGGCAGACATTCTGGCTTAAGCGGCAACTTGTGAACAACAATATCAGTGTCTAAACTGGGCATATCTTGATACAACCATGCAAACACATCAACATAATCCTCTAGAAGCTTGACCAATCTCTACTTGACCTCAACCCCGAGTGTTGTACCAATCTTGACTTCTTTCTTGTCTTCATCCATGCCAAGATTAATCAGGTCTACCTGCTCTTTGTATGGTTGAAGTTCAATGTACTCGTACTCAACCAATTTTGCCAGTTCGGTAGGTACTTCCAAATCTTCCTCACCCTCATCTTCAGCTTGATAAATGGGTGAATCCCAGTCAGGAGTGAAAGCAGGGTCATTGGATTCAACATGGTTTGGGATATCGCTGCATGTTGGAAGGCTTATTTTATTAAAATGCACAAAGAAAAATGCAAGAGAACGAAAAATGCTTTTTTTTTTGTAGTTTTTGAAAAGATTTCCAATTTCATTTTAAAAGGTAAAAGCAAAAAACCTAAATGAAACAAATAGAATTTAACAAAATGAATTTATTAATATCCTTTTAAAAGTGAAAAGGTGACCCTAGAAAAATAATCCAATAGCTTTAGGCGTAGCTATGGAATTTTGAAAACAGCAAATGAAAACATTAAATTACTTTGAAATGGGAAAAATAACGGGGATCTCTATATCCTCCCAATTTCTCAAAGCTGCATCGCTCTTGAATACCAGGTTGCTCAGATCTTCATCTTCATCATTGTTGCTGATAGCATTGACTTGGAAACCTCCGCTGACGAACACTTCTTGCATAATCTTTGGACGCCCTTTGGCAGTTACAGAAGCTTCATCATGAGTTGGTTTGTAACCCAACCCGTGGTGATTAGTCTTGGTCTTGATGTTGATTACCTCTCCCCAACCTTCAGGTATGCCCCTGTCGATTGTTGATCTGGTGCTCTTGAAAGATGCGAAAGATGGATTACTTTGGCCCACTGTTTCTTCAACTTCTAATAAGACAGCATTGGCGATCTCAAGTGCTTGGAAAGAAGTTTCCAAAGCATCCTCATCAGCCTCAATTTAACGGAAAGAAGATAGGTTACTAACCATTAAATCCTCCTCACCATGTATGATAACCAGCTTTTCATCGACTATAAACTTCATCTTCTGATGCCGAGTTGAAGTTACAGCCCCAACGACGTGGATCCAAGGTCTTCCAAGTAGACAACTGTAGTTAGGATTAATGTCCATTGCTTGGAATGTGATATTGAAAACATGGGGTCCAATTAAGATCGGTAGCTCCACTTCTCCAATCACAGTTCTGCGAGAACCATCAAAATCTTTGACAATCAAGGAAGTAGGATTCACTGCGGTTCCTTGGTAAGCCAACTTGGTAAGAACTCTCTTGGGTAGAGTGTTCCGAGATGAACCGGTATCCATAATCACCCTTGATAAGTTATCCACTTGGCATTTCACCGACACATGTAAGGCATAGTTGTAATGTTGACCCTCTCTCGGCAGCTCCTCGTTGCTGAAGCTAAGAGTATTGCAGCCAGCAACGTTGGCAATTACACTGTCGAATTGTCCGGTAGTAATGTCCTAAGCGACATAAGCTTGAGCCAATATCTTCTGTAAAGAAGTTCTGTGAGCAGGTGAACTCATCAGCAGAGATAAGATATAGATCTTGGAAGGAGTCTTATGAAGCTGATCGATGACTTTGTAATCACTCCTTTTGATGATCCTCAGAAATTCAGCATCTTCATCGTTGGTAACTGCTTCTTTACCCTTATCTTTGGTCGGCACAGTAGTAGTAGTTTCTTTAGGAGGAACCTCATTGAAACGGGGAGTATAAATACGACCATTGCATGTCATCTTGCTTGCCCCAACTATATTGGTCACATTTTCACTATCAATCTTCAAATCTTCCCTCAGAATAACCTTCCCAGATTCCTTATCAATCATGGTCACATCATATTTCCAGGGTACAGCTTTAGGATCACTGAAATGAAATGGACTAGGCTTCTGAATAATTACTGGCTTCGACTGATTCACTGTAGGAGTAAATGGCTTCGATATATTGAAAATGGGCTTGGCAGAACTTGACTTTGGCAGGTTAAATACAAGCACTTTAACATTTGGCTCTGGTAAGTTGAAGATGGGCTCAATCATAGCAACTTCATCCTTCTTCATTTTGTTACCCACTTGTAGAAAGCCATCGTTAATCAATCTCTGAATATCATTCCAAACCAACAAACAACCCTTAGTACTGACATCGCAACTTGCAAAATCAACATGAGAAGTAGACACTAAACCGGCTTCAAATAATTTTGAATGGAAAACCTTGAGAGGAGTTTTGATCTGAGCAACATCAAGGATAAGGCTTTCATTAGATGAATCATTAATAGCATTAACAGCCCCATGGTTTGGCAGAGGGTTATTCTTGACATTCGGTTGAGGATCATCAAAAGACAAGATCTTCTTTTCCATCAAATCTCTGAGAAGGTTCTTGAGAGCATAGCAATTTTCTAAATCATGGTCGGGCGCACCCTGAGGGGCAGCGTTGTAATTGGCAGGCAATGTATTGGGAGGTGGACCCAAAGCTCTGGTAGCAATCAGACCTTGTTGCACTAACGAAGGGTACAACTCGGTAAAAGTCATCGGGATCAGAGGACATGGCTTATACTGTCTCCTGTTAGGACCTTTCAGACGAGGTGCCTGATTCTTCGGTTGTTGATAAGCAGGAGCGTTGGGGGCTTGTTGATAATTGGAAGGAGCTTGTGTGGGCTGATAACCAGGAGGTGGTTGATAGACCGGAGGCTAATAGACAGAAGCTGGTTGTACAGGCTGATATGCAGGAACTTGCTGATTGAATGCGGGTGTAATAGCAGCTACATACGGCTGTTGAGCATACTGAACTGGATAACCTAGTTGTTGAACATAATTCTGCGGATGTTGATAAGGTTGATTTCTTTGTCTACCTGTAGATACAGCATTAGTTTCACCCTCTTTCTTCTTCTAAGAATTGAATGAAGGTTTCTTTGTTTGATTCTTGGAGCTTGAACTACCGGAAATACCTGACATTTTACCACTCTTCAAACCCAATTCAACTTTCACACCAACAACAACGATGTCAGAAAAATTTGCAGTCACACTACCAACCATTTTCTCATAGAATTCTGGATGAACAGTGTCAACAAACCAATTAGCAGCTTTTTCTCAGTCAAAGGAGGTTCTACTTGCGAAGCAATCTCTCTCCATCTTTGAGCATACTCTTTACACGATTCTGAACTCTTATGGACATACTCAACAACTATCTTCGGTTGGGATCCAAATCCAAGTTGTACTTGTAGTGTTTGATGAAAGCATCAAATAAATCTTGAAAACACTTGATACGAGACTGATCCAAGGTTAGGTACCACTTTGAGGAAGCACCCTTCAAACTATCCTAGAAACAATGAATCATCAGCTTGTCATTCTCAACATAATCAGATTATTCTTCATACAAGTAGCGCCTTCATAACGATCGAAGCTCGGAGTTTTGAACTTCGGAGGAATAACCAGACCAGAAACCAAATATATATCTCTGACAGCAGCACCAAAGATTTGACCACCTTCCATCATTCTCAGCCTTTTGTTAATAATTTTAACATTCTCACGAAGCTTTTCATGATGCTCACCTTCATCCTCTTTCACATCAGGAATGTCATGAACTGGCTAATTGAAATAAGGTTGCACATGAGTGTGAACAGCGGCTGGTGCAAAAGTAGGAACCATTCGAGGAGCTTTAGAAGCCACATGAATAACTTGTTGAATTGGTTGAGCGATAGAAACTGCAGCAGGAGGAGGTACAAAACTAGGTGGAAGACCATAAGGAGGTAGACTTGCAGTAGTAACAGATGGTCGAGGATCCACAATAGTACCGGTAATCTCAGAAACAACAGTGGGCTGAGTATCCATTTTTCCATTAATGACTTGTAGCAAAGTAGAAAGAAGTCCCTCGTCCACTCGGAGTCTCAACAAAGATAACACCTTCCCATACTTGTTTTTGAATCCCTCTTGATCTTCAACCAAAGCTCCCAACTTCCTTAGGTTATCCGACTTAAGACTCTTAAAAGAATATTTCAAAGTATTTTTCCTATTGTAATCCATGGTATCTTGCAATGTTCATAAGTAAAGTTGAATTCCATGAAATCTAATGCAATGTGATGCTTTATAGATGCAATGCATAAACACACACAAGAAAACAAAAGATCCTAGGTTAGAGGAACATGAGCGGAGCCAAGGTCTGCCCATCCCGAAAGGAATGTACTAAGGGTTAATTGTACCTGCAGAACAAGGGTTCTAAAGAGGTGCCCAAAGTCATCAGTCCATCTTTCGGATGTTATCAATTTCCCGATTAACTTGGTGGTTAATAATATTCTCAAGAGAACCTCTTTTGGGTGTAGTATCGCGTAGCAACTATTTTGGGACTACTCCCTCATAGTCATCACAATACGTCTTAAATAAGGCTAAAGTTGGGTTAAAAGGTAACTACGGTCCCCAGTATCACAGGCTCCTAGGTCGAAAATAGTGAATGTTTTCACGAATACTCGTTCAACAGTACTAATTTTCAAAAGGGCCTCAACTAAGCGGCGATTCTCAAGTTAGCTTGGTCGGGATTCACTCCCTATAAGCCTCGTCGAATATATCACCTTCCTATAAAAATTGTACTCAAGTCCGGGTGTAGGACTTATCTCATAACAAATGTATAACCCCAATCAAGGTATAACATATATACAAGTAGATAATATAGCAAATAGCAAGCCTAAAAAACAAGATAGAGATAACCCTAAAAAGATAGGATTGTCCCCAGTGAAGTCGCCATTTTCTGTTGCGGTGAGACTAGGATATCAAATTATTGATTAATTTGAATCACATATTTAGTTCACAACCGGTCTTTGATTTATCCGAAGGAAAGGTTAAAGAAAGGATAAACCTATTTTGCATCGTAAACACAATGCGGGGAGAGATCTAGGGTTCGGAGGTTGGTTAAGCTTAGGGAAGGTATTAGCATCCTAAACTTCTATAGTACTCTACATGAACCTATTACTTTGAATGTGCTATTGCTAAAGTTTATCTGCTTAAGAGTAATGCTAAGGGTTAAAGGGTATAAAGAAAGACCTAAGGGGTTAGTCCTAAGTTTACTCCCCAAGATTCGTATCTTGTGCCTACGTATCCGAGGTAGGGGATGGAATCAGAGTAATCGCAGTTCCCCTCACAGAGGGAGGAAGAGAAACTTCTTGATGGTGATCAAGGTTCCAAGGGAATGCAAACATTCATAAGGAAGCGCTTACATTAGAGTGTGGCAACTTCTATTCTACATTGTAAAGTTGAATTGAAAAGGGTGCGAAGTAAGTATTCCTCGGCGGGGACTTACATGGAGTGCGGCGACTCTTTATCCTAAGGCTAGGATGAAGGGTAAGATTGTCCACGGCGGGACACCTAAGCATGAGTTCGGTGACTCAACGTCTCAAGGTTTAGGAAAAGGTAATGGTGTGTCCATGGAGGGACGCCTAAGCACAAGTACAGCAACTCGGATCCTAAGGCTAGGATGGGCGAGGGTAAAGGAATATTGACACGACGGTCAAACAGTTAAACCTTTCCATCGGAGGGGATTAGCGGCGAATAATAAGCAGTGAAAATTAATAAGCAATGAAGATAGTGAAATAATATACAAGTGATGATAATGGGATGTGAATAGCAATGCGGAGATGTGAGTATTGTACAAAGTAAATGATTAGTTTATAATGGACAATGAGATGAAAAGTTAGACAGTAGTTGGAAAAAAAAACAACATCTTCGTGATGGAAAAAATAACTCTCTCTTCTCTCTTTTCCGGCCACAATCATCTTCTTCCTTTTCTTTCTTTCTGGAAAAAAAACAACAGATCATGAGATTATAATGGCTTACGTTTTTGTTCGTTGGTTGTTGATGTTTTGATGGTTTATGACGGATCGTTGTGATGTTCTTCGTGATGGGTTTTGATTTTGAACGATGATGATGATGGTTCATAGTTTTGCGACGGTTTAGGTTTTATGGCCGATGATGGAACTGCTGAGGCTAGAGGGTTTGGATCTTCGGATCTGCGATTTGTGGTTTGTGGCGGATTCGGTTATGGTTGTTGCTGGGTTTTTGGCCTGGTGATCTTCGTGTGAAGGCCACAAATGTTTTTTGGTTGATTCGTATGAACGGTTTTCTGACGGTTTTTTTTATGCATGGTGGTGGTGATCCCCTTTTGTTTTTGGGTTTGTCCGCTGTGATGATATTTGTTCACCCTCTTCTTATGATGATTTTCATCCTTCTTATATATTTTTCTTAAAAACCATTTTGGAAGATTTTTACTTGATTTGATCTGAATTTGGAGATTTTACAAAACTTTGATCCTTTTAATCTCTTCCTTTAGGATTCATTATTTTTTGATGGTGATTTCTAATATTTGGATTTGTTTATTATTTTTAGAGTTATTTTGATGATGATATTTATGGACCCTTTTTTACATTGATGGTGGCTAGAACTTCGTTTTTGGGAATATTGGTTGTTGTTTGGACAGAAAAAAAAACTCATTTCCCAAAAAAAATCTTTTTCTCTTCTTTTTTCGGATATAACAGAATATTGCCCGATTTTGGGCATGAGGTTGCTGGACAGAAATGGGGGTTTGGTAGCAATTTCTTGCTGCCCCTCCGAGCCCGATGATGAATCTTTTTTTAGGGCTATTTCGGAATAATAAATTAAATCCTTTTCTCTTTAAAATTCTAACTTCTAACCATTTTTGCTATTTTTGCAGGTTTTTGACTTGAAGATCGAAGATATGTAGCTTGAAGACTTAGGAATAGGATTTAGGCCTTAGGATTAGAAATTTTGTAAAACAATGATGTACTCTTGAATATTGTAGTGACTTGAACTTATAATGGAATTCGGCTTTGAGCATACATGTGAATCCAAATATTTTAATAAAATATGAACTCACTTTCTTCCGAATTTAATTGCACACCACATCTCATTAGGAACAACTTTGAATTTCTCAATCCAAATTTGAATTATCTAAAACTTGCGATTATTTAAAACCAGATAACACCCATTACGAATTTGACGCAATCCTTCAATCCTCGCCCAACCATAACCAAAGAAGAAAACTACTCATGCAATTTTAACCCAACAAAAGAATGATAATCTTGCCTCGGACCTCAATCCTCTGAATCCATACTTTTACCATTAAATCGCACACTCTGAACCATTGGAGCTTAGAATCCTGCTTATATGAAATTCCGAATCTTGGCAACTGAGACGAGAACCTTCAGATCGAGGCATAGGACGATGTTGATGACAAACCTGTAAACATTTAGGATTTTTATATGTAGATTCAGACTGACTTGACAGACGCACAAAGCCACTTTCGATTCGCCTGCAAAATGAACAACTAAGCAAACTGGTTAGCGGTTAGTTGAAAATGAAAGATGTAATAGAATGAAATGCTAAATGAATCTAAGGGTAACATTTGGGGTATGACACCATGCCTACGTATTCTCATAGTACAATGAGAAAATCAAAGCTTCTTAGTTCGTGGGTAGAAAATAAGTATGTGTTGGTTGTTTTTTAGGGAACCGTTATAATCATATCTTAGAAGTGCTTCTATGTTAGTTGATTCTGATACTCGTTAGGATTCTCTAAGCTTTATAGTATGTCTTCTAAGGAAGAAATTATAACAGTTCTTTTATGAAAATAATTTTTTTGATTTGAAAAGAGTTTTTGATTGAATTGAATTGGAAAAGGGTTTGTGAATGAATTAGAAAATACTTATGAAATGATGAAAGTGTTGTTTGGATCAAGATTGTATTATTTGAACCTATAGTAAGGTCAATCTGAACTAGGGGTGTAGCGTTTAACTAATAAATGGTGATCAGTCAATGCAGAGTTATAGGATTTTCCCTAGATCCGGGGATCAAGACCTAAAAAAAAGGGTGTTTTCCTAAGCACGAAGCTTATAGGGCTTGCATGAAGGTTAATCTGAGCATGAAGCTCATAGGGCAATGCATGATTTGCCTAAGCACAAAGCTTACAGAGCATGAATGAAAGTGTTTTCCTGAGCACGAAGCTCACAGTGCATGCTTGAAAGAGTTTACCTTTTCCCAATCACGAAGCTCACAGGGCATGAATGAAATAGTTTTCCTGAGCACGGAGCTCACAGGGAAGATATGCATGAAAAAGAATTTTAACCATAAGAAGGTGATTAACCCAACGAGAGAGGTATGGTTCAGAGAATGGTGCTTAACCATGAGAGTTTGATTACCCCATATAAGAGGTGGTTAACCAATAGAATGTGATTAACCTCAAAAGTGCATGGATGCTCAAAGGGTGTTGTGTTTGGTCCAAAGAGAAAAATGTTGTGGACGTTGATTGTTGAAGTTTTGTTTAAGGGGGAAAAAGGTTTGAAAGTTATTTGATTGAATTACATTAAATTCTATGAATGAAGGCGAATACTTTGAATAAATAGGGCTTATGTCCCGTATTCAAAGGTAATCAGAATAAGGATAGGAAAGGTCCCTCTCATTCTTCTTCGTTGCTTAAGGCTCGTGGTGCACAATTCGCGTCATAACTAACAAGTATTTTGAAAGAAGAGTCAGTTTTGTTTGATGAAGCAATGTGTGATTGAAGTATGAAACTCAATAGTGATCAAGGTCTTGACGTCCTTCTGTCTCCAAATTCTTGAATGTGAAGTATTGAATTGACTGGCTTGAAGGCAGATGCAAGTGTAAAGGTACCAATTCAATCAAGACATCAAAAGAGTTATGATCACATAATTGAATGTGAGTCCTAAGGGGATCATGTAATTATTTAGTACAAGTCATGCATAGTCTAATTCATAAATGTAACTAATTGGTCAAACTAAATTGATCAACTAATTTACCAAGAGGGGATTATGCTAAGAGTCACACAATAAGCACATTAAACTGTGAAAACTAAAAGCATTAACAATTGGATTTAATATGTATAACCCTAATCTCTAATGTGTTATTAATTGAAATTTAAAGAGAAACTCTAATAAAACTAATTCTAATTAACCTAATCAAAATCTAATAATATGGATCATGTTAATGCTAATGACTACTAAAGTATTTTATGTATTATTTTTTGATTAAATATGTGACAAAAATGATTAAAAAACAAAGAAAAACAATAATTAAATAAAAAATAATTCACTCTTCAAGGGTGCATTAAACCAAGGAGGTTTAATTAGAGAAATGGACCGGGGAGGTTTTATTAGAGAAATGGCACTGGGCCCATGCAATCAGAGGCCAAGCCATGTGTTTGTTACCTTGATTCAGAAAGGCGGTGGTGTGCTAGTAATTTGGTTGTGAGAGAAGTAAAGCCCTTGGGCTTAACAAGATGATCAGTGCATTTTGATGCACATTCTTCTACTATTACACTTAGGAATTTCTCTAGTTTGTTTTATTATTTTTTAGATATAATTTTATTTTTCCTTTAATTTTAATTTGTATTTTATTTTCAGCTTTAGTAGTTATTTGATACCTGTTTACTGTACAGACCATAATTTGAGCTATAAGAATTGGATTGTCGCATTTTATTAGGAGTTGGAAAGCTAAGAGAAAGAGCTACAAGTTTTGTGTTGAAGCCAAGAGTTGATTCGAAATCCAAAAGTCTCAAGTAATTCGTATAAGCTATAAACTTAAGAAATATTTAATTTTGGGCCAGTTTTTTTTTATGTTTTTCGACCCGGTTAGGTTAGAACACAAATGCTATGGTTTTCCTATACCTAGTAGTCGCTGCTACTATTCACTATCTCTCATTCTACTGTTCACGAATTTTTTCAGATGCTTTGTACAAAATTATGGAGAACTAAACCCTTTGGTTGATTTGCTATTCAGATCCAACTACCTTGAGATTAATATAGCTTTACAATTCAATTTCTATTCATATCAATCATGTTTTATGCTTATCGTTTGCTTAATCTTATTTGTCATAGAGTAGTCTTATTAATTCGATTAATTTATTTTCCCTAAATTTGATTCTGTGTTATCGTTTACTTAATTCGCTTTATTCTTAATCGATTGCTTAATTTAGAAAATAGGAACATAATTCTTGTAATATCGTTGCGCTTGTTAATTGATATTATGATCGAATATGAATAGGATCCTCTTAGGACAGTGAAGTTATAATAATCGATGATAGGTAGGAACGAAATCAGCATATCAGCTTTTTAATTGTAATTGTAATCACTTATTTTTCCTTATTTTCTTAATCGAAACTTAAACCTAAACAACCCCCCCCCCCCAAAAAAAATTAATCATAACCCAAGAGTCCTTAAGATACGGCATTCGAGTGTCGCTTCCCTTTTACCGTGTTTTGTCTTTAACCATTTTTGACCTATGTGCGACAACGAATCAAATTGGCGCTGTTGACGGTGACTCTTGTCGTTTTTAACTGTTAATTGAGTTATATGTGTTGATGGTTGTGTTTTGGACCCTTTGATTTAATGTTTTGGTCGATTCCTGTCCGGGCGTCCGATCTGGTCCGAAAACCCAATTTTCAGAAAAAGAGTTACGGGACACCACCCTAAAAACCCCAAATTCATCATTTTTCTATTTTTTATGATTTTTTTTATACTGTTTTCATAGTTTCAAAAACTTCCAAAAAATTCTCAAAATTCTTATTTCACTTAATTAGATTAAAGTTTGTATTTTTGTATTTTTCTGAATTTATTTTAATCATATTTCTTCTTTGGTTTTGTTTCTACCTAATATAGGTCTGCTTGTTCTGATATTTTTTATTTTGATCCTGAGGTAGAGAGAACCTTGTACACACGCCTTAGAGATAATCAGGCTAGAACTAGTTCACCACCCATTAACGATTGTGATTCTGATTCTTTGTTTTCCATAGCCTATTTGATTTTGATTTGGAACTTGCTTTTGATAATAACATGGCTGAACAAAGAATACTAAGATAGCTTGCTGCTCATGATGTTAATTACAATGGTTTATGTATTGAATATACTGATATTATTGTTCCCTTTGAAATGAAATCTAGTTTAATACACTTGTTGCCAAGGTTTAGTTGTCTTGCAGGTGAGGATCCGCATAAGCATTTGAAGGAATTCTAGGTTGATTTTTCGACACCATTGAGGCCTGAAGGAGTAACAGAAGATAACATCAATCTGAGAGGCTTCCCATTTTCACAACAGGTGCTGCCAAAGATTGGTTATACTATCTTGAGCTGAATTCTATCACAACCTGGAATGATTTGAAGAAAGTCTTCCTAGAGAGATACTTTCCTATCTCTAGAGTCGCATCGGTCAGAAAAGATATATGTGGTATTAGACAGCTTGACATGGAATATTTGGCCAAATACTGGGAGCCAGAGATTCAAACATTTAGTATCTAGTTATCCACACCAGATTACCGAGCAGTTACTTATTCAGTATTTCTATGAGGGATTACTACCGATGGATAGAAACATTTTAGATGCTTCTAGTGGTGGAGCACTTGTTGATAAGACGCCACCTGCTGCCAAGGCCCTGATTGAAAATATGTCACTAAACTCTTAATAGTTTACAACTAGAAACAATTATGTACAAATAAAAAGTGTGAATGAGATTCAGGTTTCTTCTTCCAACAAACCTCTAGAAACCAGAATCGACGAGCTTACTTCTTTAGTGAAACAGATGGCAGTTGGTAAAGCTCAAACAACAACAAAGTTATGTGTTATTTTTACTTCTCTTGACCACCCAACTGATACATGTCCTATTCTGCAAGATGAGTCATTCACCGAGTTTCCTCAAGCATATGCAACATCCCTTTACAATCAAGGTAACCGTTAGAACATGTACAACACTCCCGACCTATCCACTAACCGGTACCATCCAAACTAGAGAAACCATCTCAACCTTTGGTATGAGAATACATAACAACATAGCCAACAATTGATGTTACCATAACCACAAAACCCTTCACAGGGTGTAACCACTTCTTCCCCAACATTTGGACCTTCACTAGAGGAACTTGTCAAGCAAATGGATGTGAATAGTCTCCAATTTCACTAGCGAACAGATTCTAGCATTTGGACGTTGCAGACACAGATTGGACACTTGCCATTTCAATGAATGTCATGCAGCAAGCTCAAGGATAAAATCAACTACCTTCCCAAACAGTATTGAATCCAAAGGGACCTAATGTGAGTGCAATGTCGTTAAGATCCAGAAAAGTTGTAGAACCAGCCCCAGAAAAAAATTAAAAATACTGTTGAGGTAACACCTGAACCTGAACCTTCTGTTGTTGTTGAGGCTGAAAAAGAGTATGTGCCACCAATCCTTTTCCCATATAAACTAATGAAAAATAAGAAGAGTGATAAGGAGGCGGTGAACATTTCACTTCTTGATGTGATTAAGCAAATTCCAAAATATGAAAAGTTTCTTAAAGACTTATGCACTCACATGAGGAAATTGAAAGAGAATGAGAGGGTGAGTAAGGGAAGAAATACTTCAGCCTTCATCTATCCTAAAGATACAATTGAGCGAAATGTTTCAGTTCTCACCCAGGCCATGCCGCAAAAATGCAAAGATCCATGAAAACAACAAAAACAAAAATTGATGTTAATGATGGCACAATGTCCATGGAGTTTGGTGATATCATTGCTAAATTTAACATCTTTGATGCTATGAAGCACCCCATGGAAGAACATTATGTTTTTAACATTGAGTTACTTTCTTATTTAGTTTATGATACTTATTCTGAATTGTTGTCTGATTTTCCATCATTATCAAACTTTACTTAAACTTACTCTTTTGATTCATGTACTGACACTAACCTTTGCTTTGTTTATGCGGAGATTGATGCTGCCTTGCAGGTTGATGTTTTTCATGCAGGTGAAGTTATAGCTGAAGTTGTTTATGCAGCTGAAGCTCTTGACATCATGGTTGCCCCAACCTCACCATCCATTGAACAAACTTCTTCCTTAGAGCTTAAACCACTTTCTGATAATTATGAAATATGTTTATTTAGAGAGGGATGAAAAGCTTTCGGTTCTAATTTCTTCTAACCTTAATTTTGATCAAGAAAATAAGCTTTTGTAGTTTTTGAAGAAGCATAAGAAGGCATTTGGGTGGGCCTTGGTCGACATACCCGATATTAACCCTTCCATGAATATGCACCAGATTATGCTTGAAGATGGAGCTAAGGCAGTGAGCTAGTCCCAAAGACGAATTAACCTTTTAATTCTTTATGTTGTGAACAAAAAAGGTAACCAAGTTGTTACAAGCAAGTATCATATATCCTATCTTTGACAGTAATTGGGTACGTCCAGTGCAAGTTGTACCTAAGAAATCTTGACTCACTGTGGTAAAAACTGAAAAGAATGAAGTTGTTCCCACTAGAGTTCATAATAGATGGAGGGTTTATTTTGATTACAGAAGATTGAGTCAGGCTACTAGAAAGGATCACTTTCCTCTGCCGTTCATTGATCAGATGCTTGAACAAATAGCTAGTAAATCACATTATTGTTTTCTTGATGGTTTTCAGGTTATTTTCAAATCCATATTGCACCAAAGGATCAAGAAAAGACCTTTCACATGGCCATTCAGTACAATTGCTTACAGGAGGATGCACTTTGGTCTTTGCAATTCCCCCAGCACATTCCAGCAATGCATGATCAGTATTTTTTTTTTGAATTTATTGGGAATTGCATGGAAGTGTTTATTGATGATTTTACGATTTATGGTTCTTTATTTGATGCATGCTTAAAAAGTATGAATATGGTTTTAGAGAGATGCATTAAAACTGGCCTTGTTTTAAATTATGAAAAATGTCATTTTATTGTTGAGCAGGGAATTGTTTTAGGTCACATAATTTCTTCAAAAGGAATTTCAGTAGACTCTGCTAAGATTGATGTGATTTCTACATTGCCTTACCCATCTTGCATTCGTGAGATTCGTTCTTTTCTTGGCCATGCAGGTTTTTACAGGCGCTTTATAAAGGATTTTAGCAAGATAACTCTTCCACTTTCAAACTTGTTGAAGAATGATGTCATTTTCAACTTTGATAACAAATGCAAACAAGCATTTGATTTCTTGAAGAAAGCATTGACCTCCACCTCATCATCTAGCCTCCTGGTTGGGCCCTCCCTTTTGAGATTATGTGTCATGCATATAATTATAAAGTGGGAGCAGTGAAGGTGTCAGAAAACACAAGAAAGAGGGGTTTGAATTGGGTTTCAAAAATGAAAGCTTTTTGTGAAACTCAAACAAAGATCACAAATAAATTAACAAGAGAGAAAGACACACGATATATCCTAGTTCACTTGAAAACTATCAAGCTAATCCAGTCCACCCGCTAAGGTGATTTCACCTTATACACAAGGACTTAATCCACTATAATCAATTGATTACACTACACTATCAACCACTGGTGACTAAAAACACATACTAATTGTCTCTTCTTAATGATTCTGACCGAACTGGTCCCTTAAGGAATTACAATCTGCACTAGCAACCGCTGGTGACTAACAACAAAGACTAAATGTCTCTTCTTAAGGATTATGACCCAACTGGTCCCTTAAGGAGTTACAAACATCTGTTTGAACAAAGATGTTTACAATGAATTGCTTCTACACAAGCAAATATAAACACTATTAATAGCTGAAATGACTTAATGAAACTTTTATAGTATGAACAATGTTTTTTCTTTGTATTATGGTACTTCAATAATATTGCTTCAGTTCTTCATAGATCGTTCAATTCTTGTCATTCATATTTCTTTGATAATTGTTTTTCGTTGTATGGTTATGTCAATCTCTTTTTTTTCTTCAAGTCATCAAGTTATTATATAGCCAGAAAAAGATTCGTTTGAGGGCAGATCAGGAATATCCTTTAGATAGCTGGCGACTTGAAATAATGTCGTTATGCAGAGATGAAAATCATACACAAAAGTTGTCAGTTGTACCACCAAATCAGGGTAGTGGAATGGAATGTTGAAACGTACTATTTACTATTTTCCCTCGTAAACGTTTGAGCTTATCTTTTGTACACCAGAGGATTCTGAATAGAGATGTTTGAAGCATGAGTAGAATAGTTGATCACTGGGTCTTCAGAACTTGTTCACCAGAACCTTGTCTTCAGAACTTTAAGCACTCAGTATTCATAACCCTTGGTCTTTAGTAACTTAAGTCTTTAGAGTCTTTAGAATGTCGTTTAGCAGAACTTTGTCTTCAGAGTCTTCAACACTTAATATTCAGAAACTCAAGTCTTCAGATTCTTCAGAACTTTGTTCAGCAGAACCTTGTATTCAGAGTCTTCAGCATTTAGTCTTTAGAAGATAATGACTTTAGAAGCTAGACAACCTTCAGAAGTAAAACATCAGAGCCACGCTCAGAGGAAGAAACCAAAAGAATATTGCAGCAACAACATATTGTCTTCTCAAAATCTTTCTGAATGTAAGTAGATCAGAAGAAAACTTGCTTCTTATGGTGCAGAAGCGAATTTGGTCAGATCACAATGACTTTGCATATGATCTCTATCAGAGTTAGATCTTTCTCTATCAGAGTCAGAACCTGTTCGTTAATTCTTCAAAAAAACAAACCTTAGAGTACCAAAATCTTTGTTATTATCAAAACTTAGAGATATCTGGCAGAACCAAATCTTGTTCTAACAATCTCCCCCCTCTTTGATAATGACAAAACCATGTATTTTGATGACACAATTTTGTACGAAGATAATCAATAGGAAATGATAGAGATAAGTTTAGAGATAACTCCCCTTTATCAAGCTCCCCTTGAATCTAAGACTTAAGAAAATCTTATCAGATTTGGGATACCAGAGCCTGATTATAAAGATCTTATCAGATTCAGAAATCAGAGCCTGATAATATACCAGAGCCTAATTTGTGTTATAAGATCTTGTTAGATGTATAATAACAACGCTTGATTATATACCAGAGCCTGATTGGTTAAATCAGAGCCTGATTGCCAATATATCGATTTGTTCCTGAAAAACATTCTAAGAAAAATTGTGCGCAATTAAAGAGTTAGAATGTTATAGCTATGATTCATAAACAAGATATTCTTATCGAAATAATTTTCCATTAATGTACTCCCCCTTTTTGTCATAATAAAAAAGGTAAATCATAGCTAGATCAAACAATTGGAGTATTGGATTTGATTAAAGAGAAATTAGGTAAATTAAAATAAATACTTCTTCCACTTTTTGTTAGCAATCATAAAAGAATGCAATAAGATGTAACAGAAGTAATAAAAGATAAATTTCTCATTGATTAATAAAAAACGCTAGAGGCGCAGGTACAAGAGCAAGAAACATAACAACATCAAACAACTGACAGACAAACAAACAAAAAGAAAAACCAACAAAGACACTCGCCTACCAACCATCAAAAGTATTCAACCTCATGAATCCTCTCACATCTTTGTTCAACCATAGCATTTTCTGGTCCAATTATTCTGGCTAAACCAATGATTTCAGCTCTAAAAAATAACTCATACAAAATTCCACCATAGTGGATTAAGGACCTATGCTGATTTCCAGAGATTTCAACACAATACTTTAGATGATTGAAGATAGTTTGAGGTAGGTTGGCCCGAACATTGTACATCATGAAGTAGATAAAGAGTATATCATCATGAGACGAAGCACTTTTGGCAACTCCTCAGGGTCAAAAGTTGGTTAACAGAAGTTGAAACCCCATTTTGCCGGTGAGAAGGAGCCCTTCAGGATTGTAAGGTTCATATCTGTTGAATGAACCATCATGAATGCTGATGAGATCTTCAACAAAGGAGTAGTTCAGATGAAAATCTTTGATAGTAACCCCAAAATGAACACTGTTGATAGCTTGAGCGATGGAGGTTGGTGTTATGAAGAATGGAACACCAAAAAAAGAAGACTAAATAGAGTTGTTATCATCACCAATTCTAGCATATGCCCAGAATTCCTTTACAAGGACAGGATAGATAGGTCCATGCAAGATTGCATAGTAGCTGAACCATCCTTGAATCTACATGCTGGTAGATATGAGCAACCCTGAGTCTCTGAGTATAGAAAGGTTTAGCCTTTTATCAAAAATCACTTCCATGACTTCTTCATTGCCAAGAAAAGTTTAGATATACATATTGGAACAAAAACAGGATAGAAGGATAAACAAGTTGAAGGATTGGTGAAGAGAAATGAGGAGGAATATGATATATCTATGTGTGTGTGTGTGGAGAAGAGATGTTTTAGCAATAAATAGTAGTTAAGTTAAGATGAATCTGAAACAAAAATTCATCATTTTCAAGACAAATGACGTGGAACAAATACAGGGTGATACCAAGAGACAAAGTTATCTAGGAATGGGAAAGGAGCGTACCAATTTCCAAGAGATCACATATTAGGTATATGTCACACCCTAATTTTTTATCCCTAAGATTCCACCTCTTTTTTGCATCATCTTGCATAACATTTCTAGGCCAATCATACGTGCATATCTAACTGTCGTACCTCGAAAAATACGATCCTCGCGATGGACGCGGAAAATACGCTCGAAATAGAGTCGCCACCGAATTTTATTAATTCCAAGGATGGAATAGGAAAATATCAATAAAACCTTTAAGGAGATAAGAACATGGTCATCGCAACCAATATTCTAGGTTCGGGAGTCGATTACATGAGGGGAAGGTATTAGCACCCCTCATGTCTGTTGTACTCAACGGGAACCTCTTGATCGATTCGAGAGTAAAGTTATCTATGCTTGTTTGTTTTCTTCTAAGGTTTCTCCTATAGGGGAAAATGGGTTGTTTTAGGATAGGGTGCTCGCCAAGGATTGGGGCCCTTGTGCCTACGTATCTTCACTTGTAAGAAGTGGAAAATCAGAGCGTTCGTAGTTCGTGGGACTACGGGTAAAGGAGGGGATTGTGCTCGCCAAGATCATCGCAATCTTGTGCCTACGTATTCTCATTGATAAATGAGAAATCAGAGCAGCCGTAGTTTGGCTGACTACGGTAAAAGGTTTGAAAACGAACGAGTGTTTAGGTCTCATTCTAACTGCTAAATGTTGGCTTGTCTGCTCGTTAGGGGAGGCTAAAGCACGAGTTTGTTATGCGCGGAAGAAGGGACTAAACATTGTTCTTTGGTAAAAGGTATGTTTGAGTTGGACATCGCACGAGGGCGAGGGATTAGTGTTTAAGAAAGATTCAATCGCACGGGGGGCGAGAAAAGAGTTGAAATGGTTGGGTATTTTCAGGGAGAATGACGACTACTCGATAAACGAGACGTTAGCCTCGCAATCAATTAATCGGGATATCATTGGAATGCTAGATCCCAACAACACCTTTTTCATTCAATTAATTATGAAATTGTTTTTGAATGGACAATGACGATATTAGTCCAAATAGTTAGGGCATGTATTTTATATATGAAAGTTCGAGTAATCCACAACCTAAAGCGTACGCCCCAAGAGTGGTTACTCAAGAATTCAAGGAATGCGAGACTCCAAGAACTCCATTCTTTCGTAATTTTAATTAAGAAAATAATTTGGATTTGACGTACGGTTTAGAAACATACTAGGGTTTAGACTCAATCGCACGAAGGTGAGGAACGAGGTTAGACGGGTTGAAAATTTGGGAGGAATGACGACTATTCGATAAACGAGACGTCAGCCTCGTAACCAAATAGTAGGGACATCATTGGAATGCTAGATCCCAACGACATCTTTTTCATTCTATTAATTATGAAATATGTTTGTTGGACAGTGAATACTTGTCCAAATAATTAGAGGAGGTTTTTTAGGAACGAAAGTTCGAATGACACGCTAATTTGAGGTGTACACCTCAATAGTTGTCACTCTAGAATTCAAGGAATGCGCGACTCCAAAAACTCGACACTTTCGTAATTTAATTAAGAAAAATGATTTGAGAATATTAGTGGAGGTAGATTAAACTGGGGTGGGCATATGGCTAGGATTAGGGTTTGCCTACTTTGAAAGGTTTAAACAATGTTGAGGTGTTTTATCGATGAAAGACGAAACGACCACAACTCAAGGCGTATACCTCGAGAGCGATCGCTTAAGGATCCAAGGAGTGCTAGACTCCAAGGATCCACCACTTCCATATAAATAAAAAGAAAGTCATCCTAAATTTAAGAAAATGATTTGCTAGGATTTAAGTATTAAAAAACAAAATTGAGATTTATTGCCATTAATCAAAATTAAGAACATTAACGCTATAATAAAGTCCAAGGTTAACCAGTCTAATTTTTAAATAACACCATAATAATTATCAATCCATTTAGCAATGAACAAATAAAATATACGAAATAATAATAATAAATTAAAAAAACAAAAATATCAGTATGATCAATCATTAAATCTAATATTCAATTAAAGATAAGTTTTACTATTAATTAAGTCCCACTACTATCAAACATTTAAAAAATAAAATAAAATAAAATAAAAATAAAATGGACTAAACGCAAGTCCAATGGCCTCACACGAAGTGGGAGCAAAAGGTATGATGGGGAAAAGCCCAAAACCCGGCGTGGGGTTAGCCCAAACATGGTCCAAACCCGGATCACACCCAAACCCTAAATGTTGGCTGCCACCCTCAACGAATTAGGAAAAGGAAATATCAATGCTAGCTGTCGTTACAGGTTTCCAACGGTCAACATCATCGCATATTCCAACCATTGTTATCTTTCCAATAAAAAAAATTAACTGCTGATAAAGAAACGTTGGTTGTCATTCAATTAAAGTATAATATTTTATATAAAACCATCCGAAAACTTAATCAAATACATATTATTTTCCTAAAAAAACGATCATATCAGCAAACTACACCTCCTGCCATGCCTTGGTACTCGGTTCTCCTTCTTCTGAAAGGAATATGAACCCTCATCGTACCGACCAAAGTACACACATATGCCTCACAAACCTGATTAACAATCCACATGAAGAACACCCTAATTCCCAAATCACATCACCAATCCCTAAACCCAACTCAATCCTAATAGAAAAAAAACCTAAATCAATCGAAAAAACCTAAATCAATCTCATAACCCACAGCAAAGAGAAAAACCCAAATCATAAATCAGAGTTTTACCATATTCAAGCAAGTAAGTCATGGTGTTCATGCGATGGCAAACGAAAATCCAGTAAGAAAAGGAACTCACCAGCTCTGAGTTAATCTGATGGTGAATCCGCGAGATAACTGGTTCGTGCTTTAATCTTTTCCTCTTTTCTTCTTCTTGGCTCATATACTTTAAGTTTAAGCTCGCTTCAGCTTGCTCCCGTTTCTGTTGGTTATGGTGATGCCGCTTAGTTCGAGTTGGCTTAGAGCTTCAGTGTGAAGCTCTATCAACTCTTAAAGAGAACTTTTGAATGATTCTGGTATTTTAAGGATTCAATCTCGCAGAGCTTCCCTAGGGTTTTTTTCTTTTTTTTCTTTTTGAGCCAATGATTGGTTCTATTTATAGGAGGATTTTAGGGTTTTTGGTGCGTGTGAACTTAGGGATTTTTAGAAGAATATGCTCTCAAGTGTGTGAGGTTGTGAGCTACAGACCTGCAATACCGTTAGGGAGGTTTTGCACAAGGATTTTGTGGGGACCAGGGGTAGTGACTCATTCTTTGTTTTTGTCTGTAGTGTTTTTGCAAAATCTGATTTTTCACTGAATTTTTACCACACGTAAAATGTACCATTTTTACTGCTATTGCTTTTGCTGATGTATGGTTTTTGGCTGACTCAACATGATTCTTGATTGTTAAAACCATAGTTGCTTTCTTGGATAATTTGGACTGGTTTAATTATTTTGTTTATTCTGTTATGAATCCCATTGCTATCACTGATGCGTGTTCTTGCTATTGAAATGAATTGTGTGTTTGAACTTAATTGTTGTCGTTCATACTCTGAGAAGTTTGAGAATTGACAAGATGTTTTATGATTTTCATTACAGGTTTCGACCAAGCATGAATACTTCAAAATCCTAACCCAGAGTATTTTCCAAACTCATGGATTTGATTGGAAACAACAATCATCCAATACAAGTATTTTTGTCTGTGCCTTTATCTTTGGTATTATTAATTAACTAACTGCCCTCCATAAACTTTATTGACTTATGAAAATATCTCTGGTGACAGATTTCTCATAACTTCCATGTCAAGTTCACACAAAAGGGGTGGTGCTAGAATACAGGCAGCTCTGGTTTGGCTATTTTCATTGGGACCGAAGATCCTGGAAAATTTCCATGTTCACAAGCCAAAGGACCATCCACATTCTTCCTGTCATGACTCGTAGGATGTTTCTGTTAATCCATACTTGTAAGTCTTGAGATGAACCATGACTTCAAATTATATTCTTCTCGCTTGGATGTTTCGTTACTTTCAAGAAACTTGCAGGACAATACCTTGGATCTGCTTTGACATCTATGTAACAATATCCAGCAAATCCCTTTCACTATCCTTTGGATATTCATCAGTACTTGGGTTATGTAAACAAACTTCACAAGTGACGCTTGTATCGCGGTGGAGTTTGGAAGCAGCATACTCGAGACGGCGAAAAGGACTTGGCATAATTTTAACTGATATCACAACATTTGTATCAAGATTTATGTTGGCTGGCTAGTAATCTTTTGGCATTTCCTTTATGGTCTTCTTTGTAGCTTAGAATCCATCCCTTAATAATTCTTGATTTATTTTGTAGGTTCACATGATCATACGACATGGAAGATGCCACGAAGATGAGGGAGTCCCACTTTTGCAGCTAGGTAAAGGGATAATGTGACATCCACTCTAACCACATCTCTTAGGACTACAGCCTTCGGATGTTGACAATGCCGACATCAATCAATGCATCTACAAGTTTAGGTAATATATCTCACAGCTTGACTAACCAATTCTTGTTTGATGTATTTCTGGTCTGTTGACATTTTCCTGTGTTGCAGTATTGTTAGGTAACAACGCTAATGGCCATGAATCTAATGAAGCGAGATTATTGAGTAATCAAAAGAGGGAGTGTTATGCTTGCTGTACAATATCTTGGTGTGTGATTTGTTGAGCTTCAAATAATCCCTCGCATCTCTTTATTTCGTATGCACTTGGCGCGGAGGTTCGAAGAACGAGGCATGAAGCTAAGCAGAAAAGAGCTCATGCTTATGTAGTCATAACTGTCATGATATTGGAACTTGTGATATTGTTCCAGAATAAAAGGTATGTAAACTGCACCTTCTTCATGTGTTGTGAATTCTCAACTTGGTGTGAAGAATTTGTGCAGCTTCTTCTCTGAACAAGCTTTTATTAGTTGAGTTCAACGCGTCTAACTGAATCATTATGTTAGCATCTAAAATCCGGTGACCAGGTTGTAGTCGGTCTGCACAATGCATCGGTATCTGCATAACATCCATTCTGCTTTCTTTCTTTGCCCGCTGCAGCAGATTAATAGCTGATGATCTTGGTGTGCATAGGATTTCATGAACATACTCAAGTACCATGCATTTAGCGCGAATACTTTCTGCGTCTAGAAGATGTAGAAAAGGAACAAGAGGAGTAAACTTCGATACATACTTTCTACACTATGAATCAAACTGCTTGCACTTTATAAGAATGGTAGTCACAGAAGAAAAACTTTTCAAGATTATCATTCTTAGCAACTTCGAGAAGTCCACTGAGAAAATGAGGTAAACTAATTGCTTCCAAATGCATGTTATTTGAAGCATAGTCAAATGAAATTACAAGTTCTTCAATGATCATCAATGATGCTGCATGAGGTGTCATAAGAAGTGATTTTTCTTGCTTATTACTCTTGTAATAACTTTGTGATGAAGTGCATACAATCTCTACAAATATGGGAAGAAATTCCAGTGTTTTATATCCATAGGAGATGGGTTTATCAAATAGATTAGTATTGTTGCTTCATAAACATTTTATTTTAGAGCACTTGCTAAACCACATTGACTTGTTCCTTGAAATTTTAACATTGTTCCACGCATGAACAACATTTTTGCCTAGCATTTTGTACTGATTCTTCCTTTCTTCTTATTGGTTCTGCTACTAGGGACTCAACACCATGAGGAAACATTTCAATGATGAGGACTTGGAATGATGGAACAATAACGGAACTATTTTCGAGATTAGGATGGCTTGGGAAGAAATTGGCATTTCTGATACCAACTTAAGTGAAGACTGCACCCTAACAAATCTTGCAGCATGTACATCAAGATCTTTTGCAACTTAAGCTTTAGAGAGATGTTTTGAGTTTGAACTATGTTGCTTAAATTATGCTGGAAGTATTTAGTTAAGATAAGTCTGACTTTGAATTTTTATCTTCAACTATATAACCTTGTCATGTTTACTGGTTTTTTGCAGAAAAATACTACCCAACAGAGCTGTCATGCTTGTTGGTTCCTCAAGAGTTATCTTTGGAGGGTATCATCCTTGTCTTTGTATGAGAGTTTGGTGCAAATGGTGTGCACGACTTGAAAGCCGGGTTTCTGACAATTCTGGTCAAGAAAGTTGTGGCTTGTGGAACAGGATGACAAATCAGTTGCTGAGGACTTGCTCAACATCTCATTTGAAGGTATGAGCTTTGCTTCTCCTCGTCAATTCTTTCCGGCAAAGTATCAGGGTAAAAGCAACAAGACCTTCTATGATCATTATTATGTGTCTACTGAATTTCTTGTACCATAAATTTGATCCTTGTTTTTCATTGATCCAGTTACAAGAATTTGGCTGCAGGCGAGCAAGGCTATCAGTCCTTATGAAAAACCTTCACCAGATTTTCCCTCGTATTGTATCTGCGGTTTGCTGGAAAAGAAAACCTGGGTAGTGTAACTTGAGCCAACATATTCTTCTCTCTCTTGCATAGATTAACTTTATCAGATTCACCAGCTCAATCCAACGCTTGCCCAAATTTGGTATCGACGGCACACACAAATTTGAAACAGAGCCGACTCAGATTTTCTAGACATAACTTTAATAGTTTTTTTTTTACAATTGAATTTGTGTCTTTGATAATTGAGTTTGTGTTCTTTGTGTAAGAATGAATAATCTGAATGCTTGTGCTATTTCTTGCTTCAACTGGTTTTCGTGTGTATTGATTTGCTGAGAATTTTTTTATGATGAAAGTTAGAATAGAATGCTGTGACTACTGTCAAAGAAAACCGTGCAGTTAATTGGTTTCGCAATTTTTGTTTTATGCTTCCAACAATAATTTGTAAATCCAAGTGATCCTTAATTTGTTGATTTTGGACCACTCAATATGAATTGATTATGATTTTATCCATGAGTTTATTGCCAGCTACATTGACTTAAGAGCAACTCCTGTTGGATGCTTGCGTGAGATTTATGATATCCCTTGTTAATGTAAACTCGAGTTGTATGTCACGCAGCATGACTTGAAATGAATATTTTAAACTTGATGATATTTGGTGTAGCTTTGTGGCTTTAGATTTCTCTTGCAACTTGAATGGACACCTTGGATTCACATATTTACTTTGCAACCTCTCCTTGCTGTTCAGTATTCCTTCCTGAGACATAAGGCCATGTAGTATATATTACCTTTTCGCTACGGCATATATTCACGACCCATGAATTCGGAAGTGTTGCATAAATTAACTTCAGCGCCTTAATGTCCAAAAAAAAACCTGACAATTTTAGCCTCTGTGTCTCTCACTTTTTTCAAAACCATTTAATCACAAGTTATGATTTGAAACGTAATGGATTCTTTTATGAAGTTACCACTTTAAGATAACATGTAAGGTCATGAGGTAAAGTTTGCAATTGCTTGTGAAATAACTTTAACCACACGGCCCATCACCAAACCAAATACTCATTGTAAATGCCTTTCTTTGACTTAGCTAGGAAATCAAACATTCATTTCTGCCTACGAGCATCGTAGCTCGAAACACCAACAACTTCTTGCTTTGAACATCCAAAATATCCATGTTGATGAGATTGGCCTTGAAGCTAATGGATTTGTACAATATAGGCGGTCCATTCCTCAAATATAGCTTGTATGGTTATGAACTGATGTATTATACCATAAGCCTTTGAGATGAATCAAAATATTTTTGGGATGATTGCATCCAAAGTCTAATTTAATTATGACCTGAAATTCGTAAGTCAAATTTAAGTTTGTCACAAACCGATGACTTGAAATTTGCTAGCTAAATCTAAGTTTGTCACAAACTGACTTTCTAATTCAATTATGTTTTGGAATTGGCAAGCTAAATCTAAGTTCATCACAAACTGATTTAGAATCCAAATATAGCTCGATGTTTGCAATCAACTCGAACAAAGTCTGAGGCTAAATCGACCGTATGAAGTACCTTTGGATAACTTGAGTTAAATGTGCATACAAGCAATTTATTTAAATAGAAATCTTGGAGAGTCGTGGCCAGAAGTCATGAAGTAGTAAAACATTCATTAATTGCCGAAGTAGGACAAATTTGGGCTATGACACTAACCATGCCTTTACGTTTCATTTTATTTGTTTGTTCACTGTTGAAATAGGGTTTACTTCAAAGGGACCTCAAGGGTTAGTCAATCAATTTTTGAGTGTGGCATCTACCAAGTACACTAGGTTCAAGTGAATAATGCTACTTCATACAAGTGCTCCAAGATCAGGACTCTCAGGACTTTTCATGCCAAAATTTATTTTCTTACACACCTTCAAGGAATCTTCAAGGCATTATTATTACGTTTCTCATTAAGTCAAATTTACCTTAATGGACCAAAATACAGGACATGTAGAAAAGGTCAAGGGTATTCAAGGCATTGATATATGAATACTGAGTGGACATTTGCAAAAAAGAGTAGACTTAGAGATATAGGACCACACTATTTATGGACTTCGAGAAGCTTCTGAGAAGACTCCTCAATGACCTAGAGCTCTCTAGTGAGTTTCTTAAGCCTTAACCTTCTCAATGAAGCATATGTCACCCTACTCTTCAGTGAATTCTGTCACGGTTTCAATCTTCTTCATGGATGTTTATTTCATCCCCATGAAGTCTCAACTTTGATTTTGATTCAAGATTCCCCACTAAAGTGGATATTTATTTTATCCTCTATTCTAGTAAGAATCTCTCCAGCGAAACAGATATTTATTTTATCCATGAAATTATCTCCATGAAGTAACTAGATTCATCTCGAAAATCCTTCAAGAGAAGTCAAAATGTTTTATCCCCAAGTGGAATAATCTATTTTTCCCCAGAGAAGTTTTGAAGTTTTGAAGCAGGATTGTGGTCCCAGGAGTGGTTTTTCATCCATCCCCAATGATGTCTCCATCTTTGAAGACTGGCTGAGTATCCTTGTCGAAATGTTTATTTCATCTCCAATTTCCTTCCTCTCGTCATTTTTTCATTATAATCATAGCATATAGATACATTGCATGTGCATTTTGCATTTTGTGATGTTTGTTTGTTCTTTCACTTTGGCCGTGTTTATCCCCAAGTGACTGGGTTTGTCTTCTCCCTCCAAGTAGAGTTGTCAGCCTTAAGCAAAAAGAGCATATCATTTTCAATTCCCCACTGAGTTAGATCCTCGTGAAGATGGTTGCTTTAGTTTTCTTTTCCATTTCTAGATAAAGATAAATCTCCAGTTGAGTTCATTCCTCATTGGATGGAGTATTTCTTGACTATTTCTCTTCAGTTACTTCCTGAATTGAACTTCAGTCCCTGACAATTACGAGTTTAAATCTCTCTAGGTTGTTGAACCTAAATCGAGTATGCATTTATTTTTACTTTGTCTCCCTGGGAAGAACCTGTGTGAAGATCACCATTGAAGACAAGATATTTCTCCAACAGTGTTGTTATAACATCTTCTTGGAACCCTTACCAAAAAAACAAGTGGAAGCTCTTTATTTGAGTAGTTTGTTCCATTCTTAGGTTTCCTATTTGGATTACAAGTGGCGGCCTTTTTCCAAGACAATTTGTCTATCCCTTGTGAATTTATTAACTTGCTCCTCATCAGATGGATCTCTCCAGAAACCCGTCTGAGAATTTTGTTGAAGACCTTACAAGTGTTTCTCTTTATTTTGAGAATTCCTATTACAAGGATTTTATTTCAATGCATTTTTTCAAACTACAACAATAATACTCCTCATGAATGTTTTTCCCAGTGAGTCTGTTATACAAAGGTAATTCCATCAAATGGCATTTCTATGAAAAGTTTGATGAAGATTTTATAGTTTATACTTCTCTTTATGTTGTACAAACTAATTGACCTGCATCTCTTTGGAAGATCCCCAATGACACCTCCTAATATCCCATAAGTTATGGATCCCCTCGGAAGTCATAGATCTTTAGTGGAATTACAATCCCATGTGAGGACACTTTTCCATAAATATTAGTCATCCCAAGAAGAAACGGAGACTCGTTCATGGCATACAACCTTGAAGCGCGCGAGGGGTTTATTTTACCCTTTTCAAGTGGAATACTTGATTAAAGAAGAAACTGAGACCCGTTCACGACATACAACCTTGAAGCGTGGGGAGGTTTATTTTACCCTTTTCAAGTGGAATACTCGATTAAAAAAGAAACGGAGACTCGTTCATGGTATACAACCTTGAAGCAAAGAGAGATTCAGTTACCCTTTCTAAATGAATCATTTAGTTAAAGAAGAAGCTGAATTACATTTTGATCATAGAAGCTTATTTTGGTCATTACCTGTGCTTAGGCTATCGTACGTTCGATAGTAGGTAATATACTATATCATCTTGGACAGGTACCTTTGCTTAGGCTACCAGGTTTGGTAGTAAGTCATCTTTCCTATCGTGTTACATTTGCTTAGGCTATCATATGATTGATAGTAGGTGACATGCTTTTTGTTTTCAACTGGATGCCTTTGCGTAGGCTACCGTTTGCTGGTAGTAGGTTATCCATAATTTAAGGTTTTTCGCTCGTTATTTGAACTACCACATTCCTGATAATAAGTACTATACATCTTTATACGAAGATTTCAATCTCCATATCTCCAGATAGAAGAAACTTAAATATGGGTATCTATCACACCCTAATTTTTTAACCCTAAGACCCCACCTCTTTTTTGCATCATCTTGCATAACATTTCTAGGCCAGTCATACGTGCATAGCTAACCAGGCCTTTATGTTTTGTTTTGTTTGTTTATTCACTATTGAACTAGGGTTTACTTCAAAGGGACCTCAAAGGTTAGTCAATAAATTTTTGAGTTTGACATCTACCAAGTACACTAGGTTCAAGTGAATAATGCTACTTCTTACAAGTGCTCCAAGATCAAGACTGTCAAGGTTTTTCATGCCAAAATTTCTTTTCTTACACACCTTCAAGGACACTCAAGGCATTACTATTACGTTTCTCATCAAGTCAAATTTTCCTCTATGGACCAAAATACAGGAAATGAGGAAAAGATCAGGGGTATTCAAGGCATTGTGGTTTTTCTAGTTGCTCATAATGATGAGTTAAAGTTCAAGTTGCCAAATGCGAAGGTTGTCAAGTTGTAATACAAACTCTGCGTCCAAACCTAGCCCATGTTTAATTTTTTTAAGTCGTCACATGATTCATTTGTAGGAAGAACTCTTAAGTATTTGTTGGGTTTCAAAGCTACAAGCCTCAAATCATGTTTTAAATTATCGCGAAGCGAGAGTTCTAGATTGAGTTTCAAGAATTCAAGTGACAACAAAAACAAAGTTTGAAATTTAGCATTCAAGTTACAAGGTATATTTGAGGATACAACAAGGAAAATGGTTAAGGCAAGCCTTATGCAAGGCACAATTCCAAAGTCAAGAAATTGAAACTTCCAAGTCCACATATTGGAAGAGAGATTCAGAAATTTAGATATTGGGTCATGGAAACATTTGAATTCCTCTTGAAAGAACATTATTTGACAATGGCTATGATCTTGTCATGAGTGTCATTGAGTACCTAAAAAAAAGACTTAAAAAAAACTAACACCATCGCCGCTCACTTAGCCAAGTCAAAACCATATTAAAATAATTAAAGTTCAAAGTACAAAACTCAAAGATTCAGGTATTTAAGATTTGAATTACATAACCATTGAAATAGAAATTGAAATTAAAAGTAAAATCCACTTTCCAAAGAAGATCAATGCTCCACTTTACCAATCAACCAACATGGTGTCTAAAAAAGAAGCAGTGATGTGTAAGCTTTTGCGTGCCATTGGGCAGAATATTTGCAAATGGATTGATTCACCATGTTCTTCAAGATAGGTGCCTGCACTTGTTGAAATCTCACAAGTATTGTATGGGAACAAGCCAAGGTTGCGAAAGGTATCCATGGGACCGCAAATTCTGATGAAGAAATAAGCACATAAGCTAAACACCCACAAGATAGAGGGATACTGTCAGAAGTTTGATAAGCTGCATAAAAAGCAAGGCAGTAGTTAGGATAAAACAGCATTGAGAAGGACCTATTACTATTAATTTTTTTTGTTGTTCCAAAGGTAAAACAGTTCAAGATTTTGTAACACAAATCAAGTTTTTTTCTAGACATTGCAAGATCACATGGAAAACTAAAAAGAAACTACAAGAGTGTGTATTGAGCATACCGTAAAGGTTAATAGCAGCAGACAAAAGGGGTTTGGAATTCTTTTCTTTGGGTTCTCTAGTAAGCCAATTATGCAGAACATACTAGAGGTGACATCAATAGGATGCTGGATTGATATATGATAACTTAGTACTGCGACCTCGCCACCATTAATGACTGCTTATTGAAGGTAAGAAAAACACTGAGAAGGGGGGTTGAATAAGGGTTTTCAAACAACAAATAAGGCAATAAAAACATAAGTATTTTTATACTGGTTCGTTTGAACTCAAACTACTTCAGTCCACCCGGCCAAGGTGATTTTGCCTCTCTCAAATGAGGACTTAATCCAATAATCAAAACTTCATTACAAAATTTTCACTAAGAAAAACTGTCTTAGTCTTCTCAAGAATTCTGACCACAACTTGGTCTCTCAAGGATCTATTTCAAAGTAATAATGAAAAAGTGTTTAAGTGCTTCTAGAATAAGCTATATCACAACAATGATTTTAGACAAATTAAATAAAAATGAAACTTTCTATTTTCTTTTCAGCTTGGTTGTTGTTTTCGTTTAGGAATAATATTGTTTCACGTTGTATCTCATTGTTGCTTTTGAATTTGCTGTTGAAGACTTGTTTAAATACTTCACACAATCTCAAATAGCGTGCACAAGATTTTTGTCTTCTTTGACTGTTCCTTTCCAGAAGAGGAATGTTCAGAGATATGCTTTTTTTTACTGACATTCTGTTTCATACACCAAAGAGGAATAATGTCGTTGGATGTAGGAATAGTGTCGTTGGAATAGGCAACAAGTCTTTTTTGAACAACATCTTTTGAATTGAACGAATATGAAAATAATTCCTTGCATCAGATCATCTGATGATGTTCCATTTTCTTCTTTATCAGAGTAACTCTCTTCAGAGTTCTTATTAGAGTAACTCTCTACCAGAGTTCTGCAACTTAGTGCTTAGCGTGAATGTTTGAACAAACTGTTCATCCAAATGTATTACTTTGTTGCTTAACGTTTCAGAGTCTTGTTCGTTATGATTCTCAGAGTCTTCTGAAACTTTTATTTATACTTCTATGCTCAGAGCCTGCTTCGCTTTTTGTCAAACGCTCAGAGTCTTCTGTAGCTTCATTCAGAGTCCTCTGTAGCTTTGCTCAGAGTCTTCTGTAGCTTAACGTCCAGAAGAATATTCCATCAGAGGAATATTTTTCTTTTAGAGGAATATTTCTTATGATATCTGAAACAAAAATACTTGAGCAAAATTAGAGTATATATTTTCTTCAGACAAAATTTCATTATTGTTATCATCAAAACATTGATATTTATTAAGAACCAATTTGTGTTCTAACAATCTCCCCTTTTTTGATGATGACAAAAACTATACGAAATTTTGTTCAAAAATAAAATATATATCTCCCCCTGAGAATATGATTCTCCCCCTGAAATGAATACTGCTAAAAAATGTAAAACTTCCCTTTCAGCACTTGTATTCTTTCCAGAGTCAGAGCAAGCTTGTGGATTACCTCAGACCTTGTTCAGAGTTAATTCTATAAATATTTTCATATGAATAACTTTAGCTCTGAAACACCGAATTATTGATTAGTTAGATTTTAATATGTGTGAGTTTCCATTCAGTATCTGTTTATGTGAACAATTCAAAATTTCCATTTTCTCCCCCTTTTGTCATATCAAAAAGTGGTTTTAGAAAATCATTTAAGACAAAAAAAATTTAGATCAAGAAAAATAGAAACAAATATAAGATAGAATCAGATGTAAAGAAAAATCACAGATGCATTTAAAAAATTCAGAAGAGAAATAAAACAAGATAAGTTCACAGATGAGCACAAACAAACAAACAATTAAGTTAAACGAGAAGTTAAAAGCTTAAGAAGCTCTGTCATCTCAAAAGTTGAAGCTTCTTGTTTGGCCACACTATTTATGGACTTCGAGAATCTTCTGAGAAGACTCCTCAATGACCTAGAGCTCTCTAGTGAGTTTCTTAAGCCTTAACCTTCTCAATGAAGCATATGTCACCCTACTCTTCAGTGAATTCTGTCACGGTTTCAATCTTCTTCATGGATGTTTATTTCATCCCCATGAAGTCTCAACTTTGATTTTGATTCAAGATTCCCCACTAAAGTGGATATTTATTTTATCCTCTATTCTAGTAAGAATCTCTCCAGCGAAACAGATATTTATTTTATCCATGAAATTATCTCCATGAAGTAACTAGATTCATCTCGAAAATCCTTCAAGAGAAGTCAAAATGTTTTATCCCCAAGTGGAATAATCTATTTTTCCCCAGAGAAGTTTTGAAGTTTTGAAGCAGGATTGTGGTCCCAGGAGTGTTTTTTCATCCATCCCCAATGATGTCTCCATCTTTGAAGACTGGCTGAGTATCCTTGTCGAAATGTTTATTTCATCTCCAATTTCCTTCCTCTCGTCGTTTTTTCATTATAATCATAGCATATAGATACATTGCATGTGCATTTTTCATTTTGTGATGTTTGTTTGTTCTTTCACTTTGGCTGTGTTTATCCCCAAGTGACTGGGTTTGTCTTCTCCCTCCAAGTAGAGTTGTCAGCCTTAAGCAAAAAGAGCATATCATTTTCAATTCCCCACTGAGTTAGATCCTCGTGAAGATGGTTGCTTTAGTTTTCTTTTCCATTTCTAGATAAAGATAAATCTCCAGTTGAGTTCATTCCTCATTGGATGGAGTATTTCTTGACTATTTCTCTTCAGTTACTTCCCGAATTGAACTTCAGTCCCTGACAATTACGAGTTTAAATCTCTCTAGGTTGTTGAACCTAAATCGAGTATGCATTTATTTTTACTTTGTCTCCCTGGGAAGAACCTGTGTGAAGATCACCATTGAAGACAAGATATTTCTCCAACAGTGTTGTTATAACATCTTCTTGGAACCCTTACCAAAAAAACAAGTGGAAGCTCTTTATTTGAGTAGTTTGTTCCATTCTTAGGTTTCCTATTTGGATTACAAGTGGCGGCCTTTTTCCAAGACAGTTTGTCTATCCCTTGTGAATTTATTAACTTGCTCCTCATCAGATGGATCTCTCCAGAAACCCGTCTGAGAATTTTGTTGAAGACCTTACAAGTGTTTCTCTTTATTTTGAGAATTCCTATTACAAGGATTTTATTTCAATGCATTTTTTCAAACTACAACAATAATACTCCTCATGAATGTTTTTCCCAGTGAGTCTGTTATACAAAGGTAATTCCATCAAATGGCATTTCTATGAAAAGTTTGATGAAGATTTTATAGTTTATACTTCTCTTTATGTTGTACAAACTAATTGACCTGCATCTCTTTGGAAGATCTCCAATGACACCTCCTAATATCCCATAAGTTATGGATCCCCTCGGAAGTCATAGATCTTTAGTGGAATTACAATCCCATGTGAGGACACTTTTCCATAAATATTAGTCATCCCAAGAAGAAACGGAGACTCGTTCATGGCATACAACCTTGAAGCGCGCGAGGGGTTTATTTTACCCTTTTCAAGTGGAATACTTGATTAAAGAAGAAACTGAGACCCGTTCACGACATACAACCTTGAAGCGTGGGGAGGTTTATTTTACCCTTTTCAAGTGGAATACTCGATTAAAAAAGAAACGGAGACTCGTTCATGGCATACAACCTTGAAGCAAAGAGAGATTCAGTTACCCTTTCTAAATGAATCATTTAGTTAAAGAAGAAGCTGAATTACATTTTGATCATAGAAGCTTATTTTGGTCATTACCTGTGCTTAGGCTATCGTACGTTCGATAGTAGGTAATATACTATATCATCTTGGAGAGGTACCTTTGCTTAGGCTACCAGGTTTGGTAGTAAGTCATCTTTCCTATCGTGTTACATTTGCTTAGGCTATCATATGATTGATAGTAGGTGACATGCTTTTTGTTTTCAACTGGATGCCTTTGCGTAGGCTACCGTTTGCTGGTAGTAGGTTATCCATAATTTAAGGTTTTTCGCTCGTTATTTGAACTACCACATTCCTGATAATAAGTACTATACATCTTTATACGAAGATTTCAATCTCCATATCTCCAGATAGAAGAAACTTAAATATGGGTATCTATCACACCCTAATTTTTTAACCCTAAGACCCCACCTCTTTTTTGCATCATCTTGCATAACATTTCTAGGCCAGTCATACGTGCATAGCTAACCAGGCCTTTATGTTTTGTTTTGTTTGTTTATTCACTATTGAACTAGGGTTTACTTCAAAGGGACCTCAAAGGTTAGTCAATAAATTTTTGAGTTTGACATCTACCAAGTACACTAGGTTCAAGTGAATAATGCTACTTCTTACAAGTGCTCCAAGATCAAGACTGTCAAGGTTTTTCATGCCAAAATTTCTTTTCTTACACACCTTCAAGGACACTCAAGGCATTACTATTACGTTTCTCATCAAGTCAAATTTTCCTCTATGGACCAAAATACAAGAAATGAGGAAAAGATCAGGGGTATTCAAGGCATTATGGTTTTTCTAGTTGCTCATAATGATGAGTTAAAGTTCAAGTTGCCAAATGCGAAGGTTGTCAAGTTGTAATACAAACTCTGCGTCCAAACCTAGCCCATGTTTAATTTTTTTAAGTCGTCACATGATTCATTTGTAGGAAGAACTCTTAAGTATTTGTTGGGTTTCAAAGCTACAAGCCTCAAATCATGTTTTAAATTATCGCGAAGCGAGAGTTCTAGATTGAGTTTCAAGAATTCAAGTGACAACAAAAACAAAGTTTGAAATTTAGCATTCAAGTTACAAGGTATATTTGAGGATACAACAAGGAAAATGGTTAAGGCAAGCCTTATGCAAGGCACAATTCCAAAGTCAAGAAATTGAAACTTCCAAGTCCATATATTGGAAGAGAGATTCAGAAATTTAGATATTGGGTCATGGAAACATTTGAATTCCTCTTGAAAGAACATTATTTGACAATGGTATGATCTTGTCATGAGTGTCATTGAGTACCTAAAAAAAAGACTTAAAAAAAACTAACACCATCTCCGCTCACTTAGCCAAGTCAAAACCATATTAAAATAATTAAAGTTCAAAGTACAAAACTCAAAGATTCAGGTATTTAAGATTTGAATTACATAACCATTGAAATATAAATTGAAATTAAAAGTAAAATCCACTTTCCAAAGAAGATCAATGCTCCACTTTACCAATCAACCAACATGGTGTCTAAAAAAGAAGCAGTGATGTGTAAGCTTTTGCGTGCCATTGGGCAGAATATTTGCAAATGGATTGATTCACCATGTTCTTCAAGATAGGTGCCTGCACTTGTTGAAATCTCACAAGTATTGTATGGGAACAAGCCAAGGTTGCGAAAGGTCTCCATGGGACCGCAAATTCTGATGAAGAAATAAGCACAGAAGCTAAACACCCACAAGATAGAGGGATAATGTCAGAAGTTTGATAAGCTGCATAAAAAGCAAGGCAGTAGTTAGGATAAAACAGCATTGAGAAGGACCTATTACTATTAATTTTTTTTGTTGTTCCAAAGGTAAAACAGTTCAAGATTTTGTAACACAAATCAAGTTTTTTTCTAGACATTGCAAGATCACATGGAAAACTAAAAAGAAACTACAAGAGTGTGTATTGAGCATACCGTAAAGGTTAATAGCAGCAGACAAAAGGGGTTTGGAATTCTTTTCTTTGGGTTCTCTAGTAAGCCAATTATGCAGAACATACTAGAGGTGACATCAATAGGATGCTGGATTGATATATGATAACTTAGTACTGCGACCTCGCCACCATTAATGACTGCTTATTGAAGGTAAGAAAAACACTGAGAAGGGGGTTGAATAAGGGTTTTCAAACAACAAATAAGGCAATAAAAACATAAGTATTTTTATACTGGTTCGTTTGAACTCAAACTACTTCAGTCCACCCGGCCAAGGTGATTTTGCCTCTCTCAAACGAGGACTTAATCCAATAATCAAAACTTCATTACAAAATTTTCACTAAGAAAAACTGTCTTAGTCTTCTCAAGAATTCTGACCACAACTTGGTCTCTCAAGGATCTATTTCAAAGTAATAATGAAAAAGTGTTTAAGTGCTTCTAGAATAAGCTATATCACAACAATGATTTTAGAAAAATTAAATAAAAATGAAACTTTCTATTTTCTTTTCAGCTTGGTTGTTGTTTTCGTTTAGGAATAATATTGTTTCACGTTGTATCTCATTGTTGTTTTTGAATTTGCTGTTGAAGACTTGTTTAAATACTTCACACAATCTCAAATAGCGTGCACAAGATTTTTGTCTTCTTCGACTGTTCCTTTCCAGAAGAGGAATGTTCAGAGATATGCTTTTTTTTACTGACATTCTGTTTCATACACCAAAGAGGAATAGTGTCGTTGGATGTAGGAATAGTGTCGTTGGAATAGGCAACAAGTCTTTTTTGAACAACATCTTTTGAATTGAACGAATATGAAAATAATTCCTTGCATCAGATCATCTGATGATGTTCCATTTTCTTCTTTATCAGAGTAACTCTCTTTAGAGTTCTTATTAGAGTAACTCTCTACCAGAGTTCTGCAACTTAGTGCTTAGCGTGAATGTTTGAACAAACTGTTCATCCAAATGTATTACTTTGTTGCTTAACGTTTCAGAGTCTTGTTCGTTATGATTCTCAGAGTCTTCTGAAACTTTTATTTATACTTCTATGCTCAGAGCCTGCTTCGCTTTTTGTCAAACGCTCAGAGTCTTCTGTAGCTTCATTCAGAGTCCTCTGTAGCTTTGCTCAGAGTCTTCTGTAGCTTAACGTCCAGAAGAATATTCCATCAGAGGAATATTTTTCTTTTAGAGGAATATTTCTTATGATATCTGAAACAAAAATACTTGAGCAAAATTAGAGTATATATTTTCTTCAGACAAAATTTCATTATTGTTATCATCAAAACATTGATATTTATTAAGAACCAATTTGTGTTCTAACAATCTCCCCTTTTTTGATGATGACAAAAACTATACGAAATTTTGTTCAAAAATAAAATATATATCTCCCCCTGAGAATATGATTCTCCCCCTGAAATGAATACTGCTAAAAAATTTAAAACTTCCCTTTCAGCACTTGTATTCTTTCCAGAGTCAGAGCAAGCTTGTGGATTACCTCAGACCTTGTTCAGAGTTAATTCTATAAATATTTTCATATGAATAACTTTAGCTCTGAAACACCGAATTATTGATTAGTTAGATTTTAATATGTGTGAGTTTCCATTCAGTATCTGTTTATGTGAACAATTCAAAATTTCCATTTTCTCCCCCTTTTGTCATATCAAAAAGTGGTTTTAGAAAATCATTTAAGACAAAAAAAATTTAGATCAAGAAAAATAGAAACAAATATAAGATAGAATCAGATGTAAAGAAAAATCACAGATGCATTTAAAAAATTCAGAAGAGAAATAAAACAAGATAAGTTCACAGATGAGCACAAACAAATAAACAATTAAGTTAAACGAGAAGTTAAGAGCTTAAGAAGCTTTGTCATCTCAAAAGTTGAAGCTTCTTGTTTGGCCACACTATTTATGGACTTCGAGAATCTTCTGAGAAGACTCCTCAATGACCTAGAGCTCTCTAGTGAGTTTCTTAAGCCTTAACCTTCTCAATGAAGCATATGTCACCCTACTCTTCAGTGAATTCTGTCACGGTTTCAATCTTCTTCATGGATGTTTATTTCATCCCCATGAAGTCTCAACTTTAATTTTGATTCAAGATTCCCCACTAAAGTGGATATTTATTTTATCCTCTATTCTAGTAAGAATCTCTCCAGCGAAACAGATATTTATTTTATCCATGAAATTATCTCCATGAAGTAACTAGATTCATCTCGAAAATCCTTCAAGAGAAGTCAAAATGTTTTATCCCCAAGTGGAATAATTTATTTTTCCCCAGAGAAGTTTTGAAGTTTTGAAGCAGGATTGTGGTCCCAGGAGTGGTTTTTCATCCATCCCCAATGATGTCTCCATCTTTGAAGACTGGCTGAGTATCCTTGTCGAAATGTTTATTTCATCTCCAATTTCCTTCCTCTCGTCGTTTTTTCATTATAATCATAGCATATAGATACATTGCATGTGCATTTTGCATTTTGTGATGTTTGTTTGTTCTTTCACTTTGGCTGTGTTTATCCCCAAGTGACTGGGTTTGTCTTCTCCCTCCAAGTAGAGTTGTCAGCCTTAAGCAAAAAGAGCATATCATTTTCAATTCCCCACTGAGTTAGATCCTCGTGAAGATGGTTGCTTTAGTTTTCTTTTCCATTTCTAGATAAAGATAAATCTCCAGTTGAGTTCATTCCTCATTGGATGGAGTATTTCTTGACTATTTCTCTTCAGTTACTTCCTGAATTGAACTTCAGTCCCTGACAATTACGAGTTTAAATCTCTCTAGGTTGTTGAACCTAAATCGAGTATGCATTTATTTTTACTTTGTCTCCCTGGGAAGAACCTGTGTGAAGATCACCATTGAAGACAAGATATTTCTCCAACAGTGTTGTTATAACATCTTCTTGGAACCCTTACCAAAAAAACAAGTGGAAGCTCTTTATTTGAGTAGTTTGTTCCATTCTTAGGTTTCCTATTTGGATTACAAGTGGCGGCCTTTTTCCAAGACAATTTGTCTATCCCTTGTGAATTTATTAACTTGCTCCTCATCAGATGGATCTCTCCAGAAACCCGTCTGAGAATTTTGTTGAAGACCTTACAAGTGTTTCTCTTTATTTTGAGAATTCCTATTACAAGGATTTTATTTCAATGCATTTTTTCAAACTACAACAATAATACTCCTCATGAATGTTTTTCCCAGTGAGTCTGTTATACAAAGGTAATTCCATCAAATGGCATTTCTATGAAAAGTTTGATGAAGATTTTATAGTTTATACTTCTCTTTATGTTGTACAAACTAATTGACCTGCATCTCTTTGGAAGATCCCCAATGACACCTCCTAATATCCCATAAGTTATGGATCCCCTCGGAAGTCATAGATCTTTAGTGGAATTACAATCCCATGTGAGGACACTTTTCCATAAATATTAGTCATCCCAAGAAGAAACGGAGACTCGTTCATAGCATACAACCTTGAAGCGCGCGAGGGGTTTATTTTACCCTTTTCAAGTGGAATACTTGATTAAAGAAGAAACTGAGACCCGTTCACGACATACAACCTTGAAGCGTGGGGAGGTTTATTTTACCCTTTTCAAGTGGAATACTCGATTAAAAAAGAAACGGAGACTCGTTCATGGCATACAACCTTGAAGCAAAGAGAGATTCAGTTACCCTTTCTAAATGAATCATTTAGTTAAAGAAGAAGCTGAATTACATTTTGATCATAGAAGCTTATTTTGGTCATTACCTGTGCTTAGGCTATCGTACGTTCGATAGTAGGTAATATACTATATCATCTTGGATAGGTACCTTTGCTTAGGCTACCAGGTTTGGTAGTAAGTCATCTTTCCTATCGTGTTACATTTGCTTAGGCTATCATATGATTGATAGTAGGTGACATGCTTTTTGTTTTCAACTGGATGCCTTTGCGTAGGCTACCGTTTGCTGGTAGTAGGTTATCCATAATTTAAGGTTTTTCGCTCGTTATTTGAACTACCACATTCCTGATAATAAGTACTATACATCTTTATACGAAGATTTCAATCTCCATATCTCCAGATAGAAGAAACTTAAATATGGGTATCTATCACACCCTAATTTTTTAACCCTAAGACCCCACCTCTTTTTTGCATCATCTTGCATAACATTTCTAGGCCAGTCATACGTGCATAGCTAACCAGGCCTTTATGTTTTGTTTTGTTTGTTTATTCACTATTGAACTAGGGTTTACTTCAAAGGGACCTCAAAGGTTAGTCAATAAATTTTTGAGTTTGACATCTACCAAGTACACTAGGTTCAAGTGAATAATGCTACTTCTTACAAGTGCTCCAAGATCAAGACTGTCAAGGTTTTTCATGCCAAAATTTCTTTTCTTACACACCTTCAAGGACACTCAAGGCATTACTATTACGTTTCTCATCAAGTCAAATTTTCCTCTATGGACCAAAATACAGGAAATGAGGAAAAGATCAGGGGTATTCAAGGCATTGTGGTTTTTCTAGTTGCTCATAATGATGAGTTAAAGTTCAAGTTGCCAAATGCGAAGGTTGTCAAGCTGTAATACAAACTCTGCGTCCAAACCTAGCCCATGTTTAATTTTTTTAAGTCGTCACATGATTCATTTGTAGGAAGAACTCTTAAGTATTTGTTGGGTTTCAAAGCTACAAGCCTCAAATCATGTTTTAAATTATCGCGAAGCGAGAGTTCTAGATCGAGTTTCAAGAATTCAAGTGACAACAAAAACAAAGTTTGAAATTTAGCATTCAAGTTACAAGGTATATTTGAGGATACAACAAGGAAAATGGTTAAGGCAAGCCTTATGCAAGGCACAATTCCAAAGTCAAGAAATTGAAACTTCCAAGTCCACATATTGGAAGAGAGATTCAAAAATTTAGATATTGGGTCATGGAAACATTTGAATTCCTCTTGAAAGAACATTATTTGACAATGGTTATGATCTTGTCATGAGTGTCATTGAGTACCTAAAAAAAAGACTTAAAAAAAACTAACACCATCTCCGCTCACTTAGCCAAGTCAAAACCATATTAAAATAATTAAAGTTCAAAGTACAAAACTCAAAGATTCAGGTATTTAAGATTTGAATTACATAACCATTGAAATAGAAATTGAAATTAAAAGTAAAATCCACTTTCCAAAGAAGATCAATGCTCCACTTTACCAATCAACCAACATGGTGTCTAAAAAAGAAGCAGTGATGTGTAAGCTTTTGCGTGCCATTGGGCAGAATATTTGCAAATGGATTGATTCACCATGTTCTTCAAGATAGGTGCCTGCACTTGTTGAAATCTCACAAGTATTGTATGGGAACAAGCCAAGGTTGCGAAAGGTCTCCATGGGACCGCAAATTCTGATGAAGAAATAAGCACAGAAGCTAAACACCCACAAGATAGAGGGATAATGTCAGAAGTTTGATAAGCTGCATAAAAAGCAAGGCAGTAGTTAGGATAAAACAGCATTGAGAAGGACCTATTACTATTAATTTTTTTTGTTGTTCCAAAGGTAAAACAGTTCAAGATTTTGTAACACAAATCAAGTTTTTTTCTAGACATTGCAAGATCACATGGAAAACTAAAAAGAAACTACAAGAGTGTGTATTGAGCATACCGTAAAGGTTAATAGCAGCAGACAAAAGGGGTTTGGAATTCTTTTCTTTGGGTTCTCTAGTAAGCCAATTATGCAGAACATACTAGAGGTGACATCAATAGGATGCTGGATTGATATATGATAACTTAGTACTGCGACCTCGCCACCATTAATGACTGCTTATTGAAGGTAAGAAAAACACTGAGAAGGGGGTTGAATAAGGGTTTTCAAACAACAAATAAGGCAATAAAAACATAAGTATTTTTATACTGGTTCGTTTGAACTCAAACTACTTCAGTCCACCCGGCCAAGGTGATTTTGCCTCTCTCAAACGAGGACTTAATCCAATAATCAAAACTTCATTACAAAATTTTCACTAAGAAAAACTGTCTTAGTCTTCTCAAGAATTCTGACCACAACTTGGTCTCTCAAGGATCTATTTCAAAGTAATAATGAAAAAGTGTTTAAGTGCTTCTAGAATAAGCTATATCACAACAATGATTTTAGAAAAATTAAATAAAAATGAAACTTTCTATTTTCTTTTCAGCTTGGTTGTTGTTTTCGTTTAGGAATAATATTGTTTCACGTTGTATCTCATTGTTGTTTTTGAATTTGCTGTTGAAGACTTGTTTAAATACTTCACACAATCTCAAATAGCGTGCACAAGATTTTTGTCTTCTTTGACTGTTCCTTTCCAGAAGAGGAATGTTCAGAGATATGCTTTTTTTTACTGACATTCTGTTTCATACACCAAAGAGGAATAGTGTCGTTGGATGTAGGAATAGTGTCGTTGGAATAGGCAAAAAGTCTTTTTTGAACAACATCTTTTGAATTGAACGAATATGAAAATAATTCCTTGCATCAGATCATCTGATGATGTTCCATTTTCTTCTTTATCAGAGTAACTCTCTTCAGAGTTCTTATTAGAGTAACTCTCTACCAGAGTTCTGCAACTTAGTGCTTAGCGTGAATGTTTGAACAAACTGTTCATCCAAATGTATTACTTTGTTGCTTAACGTTTCAGAGTCTTGTTCGTTATGATTCTCAGAGTCTTCTGAAACTTTTATTTATACTTCTATGCTCAGAGCCTGCTTCGCTTTTTGTCAAACGCTCAGAGTCTTCTGTAGCTTCATTCAGAGTCCTCTGTAGCTTTGCTCAGAGTCTTCTGTAGCTTAACGTCCAGAAGAATATTCCATCAGAGGAATATTTTTCTTTTAGAGGAATATTTCTTATGATATCTGAAACAAAAATACTTGAGCAAAATTAGAGTATATATTTTCTTCAGACAAAATTTCATTATTGTTATCATCAAAACATTGATATTTATTAAGAACCAATTTGTGTTCTAACAATCTCCCCTTTTTTGATGATGACAAAAACTATACGAAATTTTGTTCAAAAATAAAATATATATCTCCCCCTGAGAATATGATTCTCCCCCTGAAATGAATACTGCTAAAAAATTTAAAACTTCCCTTTCAGCACTTGTATTCTTTCCAGAGTCAGAGCAAGCTTGTGGATTACCTCAGACCTTGTTCAGAGTTAATTCTATAAATATTTTCATATGAATAACTTTAGCTCTGAAACACCGAATTATTGATTAGTTAGATTTTAATATGTGTGAGTTTCCATTCAGTATCTGTTTATGTGAACAATTCAAAATTTCCATTTTCTCCCCCTTTTGTCATATCAAAAAGTGGTTTTAGAAAATCATTTAAGACAAAAAAAATTTAGATCAAGAAAAATAGAAACAAATATAAGATAGAATCAGATGTAAAGAAAAATCACAGATGCATTTAAAAAATTCAGAAGAGAAATAAAACAAGATAAGTTCACAGATGAGCACAAACAAACAAACAATTAAGTTAAACGAGAAGTTAAGAGCTTAAGAAGCTCTGTCATCTCAAAAGTTGAAGCTTCTTGTTTGGCCACACTATTTATGGACTTCGAGAATCTTCTGAGAAGACTCCTCAATGACCTAGAGCTCTCTAGTGAGTTTCTTAAGCCTTAACCTTCTCAATGAAGCATATGTCACCCTACTCTTCAGTGAATTCTGTCACGGTTTCAATCTTCTTCATGGATGTTTATTTCATCCCCATGAAGTCTCAACTTTAATTTTGATTCAAGATTCCCCACTAAAGTGGATATTTATTTTATCCTCTATTCTAGTAAGAATCTCTCCAGCGAAACAGATATTTATTTTATCCATGAAATTATCTCCATGAAGTAACTAGATTCATCTCGAAAATCCTTCAAGAGAAGTCAAAATGTTTTATCCCCAAGTGGAATAATTTATTTTTCCCCAGAGAAGTTTTGAAGTTTTGAAGCAGGATTGTGGTCCCAGGAGTGGTTTTTCATCCATCCCCAATGATGTCTCCATCTTTGAAGACTGGCTGAGTATCCTTGTCGAAATGTTTATTTCATCTCCAATTTCCTTCCTCTCGTCGTTTTTTCATTATAATCATAGCATATAGATACATTGCATGTGCATTTTTCATTTTGTGATGTTTGTTTGTTCTTTCACTTTGGCTGTGTTTATCCCCAAGTGACTGGGTTTGTCTTCTCCCTCCAAGTAGAGTTGTCAGCCTTAAGCAAAAAGAGCATATCATTTTCAATTCCCCACTGAGTTAGATCCTCGTGAAGATGGTTGCTTTAGTTTTCTTTTCCATTTCTAGATAAAGATAAATCTCCAGTTGAGTTCATTCCTCATTGGATGGAGTATTTCTTGACTATTTCTCTTCAGTTACTTCCCGAATTGAACTTCAGTCCCTGACAATTACGAGTTTAAATCTCTCTAGGTTGTTGAACCTAAATCGAGTATGCATTTATTTTTACTTTGTCTCCCTGGGAAGAACCTGTGTGAAGATCACCATTGAAGACAAGATATTTCTCCAACAGTGTTGTTATAACATCTTCTTGGAACCCTTACCAAAAAAACAAGTGGAAGCTCTTTATTTGAGTAGTTTGTTCCATTCTTAGGTTTCCTATTTGGATTACAAGTGGCGGCCTTTTTCCAAGACAGTTTGTCTATCCCTTGTGAATTTATTAACTTGCTCCTCATCAGATGGATCTCTCCAGAAACCCGTCTGAGAATTTTGTTGAAGACCTTACAAGTGTTTCTCTTTATTTTGAGAATTCCTATTACAAGGATTTTATTTCAATGCATTTTTTCAAACTACAACAATAATACTCCTCATGAATGTTTTTCCCAGTGAGTCTGTTATACAAAGGTAATTCCATCAAATGGCATTTCTATGAAAAGTTTGATGAAGATTTTATAGTTTATACTTCTCTTTATGTTGTACAAACTAATTGACCTGCATCTCTTTGGAAGATCTCCAATGACACCTCCTAATATCCCATAAGTTATGGATCCCCTCGGAAGTCATAGATCTTTAGTGGAATTACAATCCCATGTGAGGACACTTTTCCATAAATATTAGTCATCCCAAGAAGAAACGGAGACTCGTTCATGGCATACAACCTTGAAGCGCGCGAGGGGTTTATTTTACCCTTTTCAAGTGGAATACTTGATTAAAGAAGAAACTGAGACCCGTTCACGACATACAACCTTGAAGCGTGGGGAGGTTTATTTTACCCTTTTCAAGTGGAATACTCGATTAAAAAAGAAACGGAGACTCGTTCATGGCATACAACCTTGAAGCAAAGAGAGATTCAGTTACCCTTTCTAAATGAATCATTTAGTTAAAGAAGAAGCTGAATTACATTTTGATCATAGAAGCTTATTTTGGTCATTACCTGTGCTTAGGCTATCGTACGTTCGATAGTAGGTAATATACTATATCATCTTTGAGAGGTACCTTTGCTTAGGCTACCAGGTTTGGTAGTAAGTCATCTTTCCTATCGTGTTACATTTGCTTAGGCTATCATATGATTGATAGTAGGTGACATGCTTTTTGTTTTCAACTGGATGCCTTTGCGTAGGCTACCGTTTGCTGGTAGTAGGTTATCCATAATTTAAGGTTTTTCGCTCGTTATTTGAACTACCACATTCCTGATAATAAGTACTATACATCTTTATACGAAGATTTCAATCTCCATATCTCCAGATAGAAGAAACTTAAATATGGGTATCTATCACACCCTAATTTTTTAACCCTAAGACCCCACCTCTTTTTTGCATCATCTTGCATAACATTTCTAGGCCAGTCATACGTGCATAGCTAACCAGGCCTTTATGTTTTGTTTTGTTTGTTTATTCACTATTGAACTAGGGTTTACTTCAAAGGGACCTCAAAGGTTAGTCAATAAATTTTTGAGTTTGACATCTACCAAGTACACTAGGTTCAAGTGAATAATGCTACTTCTTACAAGTGCTCCAAGATCAAGACTGTCAAGGTTTTTCATGCCAAAATTTCTTTTCTTACACACCTTCAAGGACACTCAAGGCATTACTATTACGTTTCTCATCAAGTCAAATTTTCCTCTATGGACCAAAATACAGGAAATGAGGAAAAGATCAGGGGTATTCAAGGCATTGTGGTTTTTCTAGTTGCTCATAATGATGAGTTAAAGTTCAAGTTGCCAAATGCGAAGGTTGTCAAGCTGTAATACAAACTCTGCGTCCAAACCTAGCCCATGTTTAATTTTTTTAAGTCGTCACATGATTCATTTGTAGGAAGAACTCTTAAGTATTTGTTGGGTTTCAAAGCTACAAGCCTCAAATCATGTTTTAAATTATCGCGAAGCGAGAGTTCTAGATCGAGTTTCAAGAATTCAAGTGACAACAAAAACAAAGTTTGAAATTTAGCATTCAAGTTACAAGGTATATTTGAGGATACAACAAGGAAAATGGTTAAGGCAAGCCTTATGCAAGGCACAATTCCAAAGTCAAGAAATTGAAACTTCCAAGTCCACATATTGGAAGAGAGATTCAAAAATTTAGATATTGGGTCATGGAAACATTTGAATTCCTCTTGAAAGAACATTATTTGACAATGGTTATGATCTTGTCATGAGTGTCATTGAGTACCTAAAAAAAAGACTTAAAAAAAACTAACACCATCTCCGCTCACTTAGCCAAGTGAAAACCATATTAAAATAATTAAAGTTCAAAGTACAAAACTCAAAGATTCAGGTATTTAAGATTTGAATTACATAACCATTGAAATAGAAATTGAAATTAAAAGTAAAATCCACTTTCCAAAGAAGATCAATGCTCCACTTTACCAATCAACCAACATGGTGTCTAAAAAAGAAGCAGTGATGTGTAAGCTTTTGCGTGCCATTGGGCAGAATATTTGCAAATGGATTGATTCACCATGTTCTTCAAGATAGGTGCCTGCACTTGTTGAAATATCACAAGTATTGTATGGGAACAAGCCAAGGTTGCGAAAGGTCTCCATGGGACCGCAAATTCTGATGAAGAAATAAGCACAGAAGCTAAACACCCACAAGATAGAGGGATACTGTCAGAAGTTTGATAAGCTGCATAAAAAGCAAGGCAGTAGTTAGGATAAAACAACATTGAGAAGGACCTATTACTATTAATTTTTTTTGTTGTTCCAAAGGTAAAACAGTTCAAGATTTTGTAACACAAATCAAGTTTTTTTCTAGACATTGCAAGATCACATGGAAAACTAAAAAGAAACTACAAGAGTGTGTATTGAGCATACCGTAAAGGTTAATAGCAGCAGACAAAAGGGGTTTGGAATTCTTTTCTTTGGGTTCTCTAGTAAGCCAATTATGCAGAACATACTAGAGGTGACATCAATAGGATGCTGGATTGATATATGATAACTTAGTACTGCGACCTCGCCACCATTAATGACTGCTTATTGAAGGTAAGAAAAACACTGAGAAGGGGGTTGAATAAGGGTTTTCAAACAACAAATAAGGCAATAAAAACATAAGTATTTTTATACTGGTTCGTTTGAACTCAAACTACTTCAGTCCACCCGGCCAAGGTGATTTTGCCTCTCTCAAACGAGGACTTAATCCAATAATCAAAACTTCATTACAAAATTTTCACTAAGAAAAACTGTCTTAGTCTTCTCAAGAATTCTGACCACAACTTGGTCTCTCAAGGATCTATTTCAAAGTAATAATGAAAAAGTGTTTAAGTGCTTCTAGAATAAGCTATATCACAACAATGATTTTAGACAAATTAAATAAAAATGAAACTTTCTATTTTCTTTTCAGCTTGGTTGTTGTTTTCGTTTAGGAATAATATTGTTTCACGTTGTATCTCATTGTTGTTTTTGAATTTGCTGTTGAAGACTTGTTTAAATACTTCACACAATCTCAAATAGCGTGCACAAGATTTTTGTCTTCTTTGACTGTTCCTTTCCAGAAGAGGAATGTTCAGAGATATGCTTTTTTTTACTGACATTCTGTTTCATACACCAAAGAGGAATAGTGTCGTTGGATATAGGAATAGTGTCGTTGGAATAGGCAACAAGTCTTTTTTGAACAACATCTTTTGAATTGAACGAATATGAAAATAATTCCTTGCATAAGATCATCTGATGATGTTCCATTTTCTTCTTTATCAGAGTAACTCTCTTCAGAGTTCTTATTAGAGTAACTCTCTACCAGAGTTCTGCAACTTAGTGCTTAGCGTGAATGTTTGAACAAACTGTTCATCCAAATGTATTACTTTGTTGCTTAACGTTTCAGAGTCTTGTTCGTTATGATTCTCAGAGTCTTTTGAAACTTTTATTTATACTTCTATGCTCAGAGCCTGCTTCGCTTTTTGTCAAACGCTCAGAGTCTTCTGTAGCTTCATTCAGAGTCCTATGTAGCTTTGCTCAGAGTCTTCTGTAGCTTAACGTCCAGAAGAATATTCCATCAGAGGAATATTTTTCTTTTAGAGGAATATTTCTTATGATATCTGAAACAAAAATACTTGAGCAAAATTAGAGTATATATTTTCTTCAGACAAAATTTCATTATTGTTATCATCAAAACATTGATATTTATTAAGAACCAATTTGTGTTCTAACAATCTCCCCTTTTTTGATGATGACAAAAACTATACGAAATTTTGTTCAAAAATAAAATATATATCTCCCCCTGAGAATATGATTCTCCCCCTGAAATGAATACTGCTAAAATATATAAAACTTCCCTTTCAGCACTTGTATTCTTTCCAGAGTCAGAGCAAGCTTGTGGATTACCTCAGACCTTGTTCAGTGTTAATTCTATAAATATTTTCATATGAATAACTTTAGCTCTGAAACACTGAATTATTGATTAGTTAGATTTTAATATGTGTGAGTTTCCATTCAGTATCTGTTTATGTGAACAATTCAAAATTTCCATTTTCTCCCCCTTTTGTCATATCAAAAAGTGGTTTTAGAAAATCATTTAAGACAAAAAAAATTTAGATCAAGAAAAATAGAAACAAATATAAGATAGAATCAGATGTAAAGAAAAATCACAGATGCATTTAAAAAATTCAGAAGAGAAATAAAACAAGATAAGTTCACAGATGAGCACAAACAAACAAACAATTAAGTTAAACGAGAAGTTAAAAGCTTAAGAAGCTCTGTCATCTCAAAAGTTGAAGCTTCTTGTTTGGCCACACTATTTATGGACTTCGAGAATCTTCTGAGAAGACTCCTCAATGACCTAGAGCTCTCTAGTGAGTTTCTTAAGCCTTAACCTTCTCAATGAAGCATATGTCACCCTACTCTTCAGTGAATTCTGTCACGGTTTCAATCTTCTTCATGGATGTTTATTTCATCCCCATGAAGTCTCAACTTTAATTTTGATTCAAGATTCCCCACTAAAGTGGATATTTATTTTATCCTCTATTCTAGTAAGAATCTCTCCAGCGAAACAGATATTTATTTTATCCATGAAATTATCTCCATGAAGTAACTAGATTCATCTCGAAAATCCTTCAAGAGAAGTCAAAATGTTTTATCCCCAAGTGGAATAATTTATTTTTCCCCAGAGAAGTTTTGAAGTTTTGAAGCAGGATTATGGTCCCAGGAGTGGTTTTTCATCCATCCCCAATGATGTCTCCATCTTTGAAGACTGGCTGAGTATCCTTGTCGAAATGTTTATTTCATCTCCAATTTCCTTCCTCTCGTCGTTTTTTCATTATAATCATAGCATATAGATACATTGCATGTGCATTTTGCATTTTGTGATGTTTGTTTGTTCTTTCACATTGGCTGTGTTTATCCCCAAGTGACTGGGTTTGTCTTCTCCCTCCAAGTAGAGTTGTCAGCCTTAAGCAAAAAGAGCATATCATTTTCAATTCCCCACTGAGTTAGATCCTCGTGAAGATGGTTGCTTTAGTTTTCTTTTCCATTTCTAGATAAAGATAAATCTCCAGTTGAGTTCATTCCTCATTGGATGGAGTATTTCTTGACTATTTCTCTTCAGTTACTTCCTGAATTGAACTTCAGTCCCTGACAATTACGAGTTTAAATCTCTCTAGGTTGTTGAACCTAAATCGAGTATGCATTTATTTTTACTTTGTCTCCCTGGGAAGAACCTGTGTGAAGATCACCATTGAAGACAAGATATTTCTCCAACAGTGTTGTTATAACATCTTCTTGGAACCCTTACCAAAAAAACAAGTGGAAGCTCTTTATTTGAGTAGTTTGTTCCATTCTTAGGTTTCCTATTTGGATTACAAGTGGCGGCCTTTTTCCAAGACAGTTTTTCTATCCCTTGTGAATTTATTAACTTGCTCCTCATCAGATGGATCTCTCCAGAAACCCGTCTGAGAATTTTGTTGAAGACCTTACAAGTGTTTCTCTTTATTTTGAGAATTCCTATTACAAGGATTTTATTTCAATGCATTTTTTCAAACTACAACAATAATACTCCTCATGAATGTTTTTCCCAGTGAGTCTGTTATACAAAGGTAATTCCATCAAATGGCATTTCTATGAAAAGTTTGATGAAGATTTTATAGTTTATACTTCTCTTTATGCTGTACAAACTAATTGACCTGCATCTCTTTGGAAGATCCCCAATGACACCTCCTAATATCCCATAAGTTATGGATCCCCTCGGAAGTCATAGATCTTTAGTGGAATTACAATCCCATGTGAGGACACTTTTCCATAAATATTAGTCATCCCAAGAAGAAACGGAGACTCGTTCATGGCATACAACCTTGAAGCGCGCGAGGGGTTTATTTTACCCTTTTCAAGTGGAATACTTGATTAAAGAAGAAACTGAGACCCGTTCACGACATACAACCTTGAAGCGTGGGGAGGTTTATTTTACCCTTTTCAAGTGGAATACTCGATTAAAAAAGAAACGGAGACTCGTTCATGGCATACAACCTTGAAGCAAAGAGAGATTCAGTTACCCTTTCTAAATGAATCATTTAGTTAAAGAAGAAGCTGAATTACATTTTGATCATAGAAGCTTATTTTGGTCATTACCTGTGCTTAGGCTATCGTACGTTCGATAGTAGGTAATATACTATATCATCTTTGAGAGGTACCTTTGCTTAGGCTACCAGGTTTGGTAGTAAGTCATCTTTCCTATCGTGTTACATTTGCTTAGGCTATCATATGATTGATAGTAGGTGACATGCTTTTTGTTTTCAACTGGATGCCTTTGCGTAGGCTACCGTTTGCTGGTAGTAGGTTATCCATAATTTAAGGTTTTTCGCTCGTTATTTGAACTACCACATTCCTGATAATAAGTACTATACATCTTTATACGAAGATTTCAATCTCCATATCTCCAGATAGAAGAAACTTAAATATGGGTATCTATCACACCCTAATTTTTTAACCCTAAGACCCCACCTCTTTTTTGCATCATCTTGCATAACATTTCTAGGCCAGTCATACGTGCATAGCTAACCAGGCCTTTATGTTTTGTTTTGTTTGTTTATTCACTATTGAACTAGGGTTTACTTCAAAGGGACCTCAAAGGTTAGTCAATAAATTTTTGAGTTTGACATCTACCAAGTACACTAGGTTCAAGTGAATAATGCTACTTCTTACAAGTGCTCCAAGATCAAGACTGTCAAGGTTTTTCATGCCAAAATTTCTTTTCTTACACACCTTCAAGGACACTCAAGGCATTACTATTACGTTTCTCATCAAGTCAAATTTTCCTCTATGGACCAAAATACAGGAAATGAGGAAAAGATCAGGGGTATTCAAGGCATTGTGGTTTTTCTAGTTGCTCATAATGATGAGTTAAAGTTCAAGTTGCCAAATGCGAAGGTTGTCAAGTTGTAATACAAACTCTGCGTCCAAACCTAGCCCATGTTTAATTTTTTTAAGTCGTCACATGATTCATTTGTAGGAAGAACTCTTAAGTATTTGTTGGGTTTCAAAGCTACAAGCCTCAAATCATGTTTTAAATTATCGCGAAGCGAGAGTTCTAGATTGAGTTTCAAGAATTCAAGTGACAACAAAAACAAAGTTTGAAATTTAGCATTCAAGTTACAAGGTATATTTGAGGATACAACAAGGAAAATGGTTAAGGCAAGCCTTATGCAAGGCACAATTCCAAAGTCAAGAAATTGAAACTTCCAAGTCCACATATTGGAAGAGAGATTCAGAAATTTAGATATTGGGTCATGGAAACATTTGAATTCCTCTTGAAAGAACATTTTTGACAATGGCTATGATCTTGTCATGAGTGTCATTGAGTACCTAAAAAAAAGACTTAAAAAAAACTAACACCATCGCCGCTCACTTAGCCAAGTCAAAACCATATTAAAATAATTAAAGTTCAAAGTACAAAACTCAAAGATTCAGGTATTTAAGATTTGAATTACATAACCATTGAAATAGAAATTGAAATTAAAAGTAAAATCCACTTTCTAAAGAAGATCAATGCTCCACTTTACCAATCAACCAACATGGTGTCTAAAAAAGAAGCAGTGATGTGTAAGCTTTTGCGTGCCATTGGGCAGAATATTTGCAAATGGATTGATTCACCATGTTCTTCAAGATAGGTGCCTGCACTTGTTGAAATATCACAAGTATTGTATGGGAACAAGCCAAGGTTGCGAAAGGTCTCCATGGGACCGCAAATTCTGATGAAGAAATAAGCACAGAAGCTAAACACCCACAAGATAGAGGGATACTGTCAGAAGTTTGATAAGCTGCATAAAAAGCAAGGCAGTAGTTAGGATAAAACAACATTGAGAAGGACCTATTACTATTAATTTTTTTTGTTGTTCCAAAGGTAAAACAGTTCAAGATTTTGTAACACAAATCAAGTTTTTTTCTAGACATTGCAAGATCACATGGAAAACTAAAAAGAAACTACAAGAGTGTGTATTGAGCATACCGTAAAGGTTAATAGCAGCAGACAAAAGGGGTTTGGAATTCTTTTCTTTGGGTTCTCTAGTAAGCCAATTATGCAGAACATACTAGAGGTGACATCAATAGGATGCTGGATTGATATATGATAACTTAGTACTGCGACCTCGCCACCATTAATGACTGCTTATTGAAGGTAAGAAAAACACTGAGAAGGGGGTTGAATAAGGGTTTTCAAACAACAAATAAGGCAATAAAAACATAAGTATTTTTATACTGGTTCGTTTGAACTCAAACTACTTCAGTCCACCCGGCCAAGGTGATTTTGCCTCTCTCAAACGAGGACTTAATCCAATAATCAAAACTTCATTACAAAATTTTCACTAAGAAAAACTGTCTTAGTCTTCTCAAGAATTCTGACCACAACTTGGTCTCTCAAGGATCTATTTCAAAGTAATAATGAAAAAGTGTTTAAGTGCTTCTAGAATAAGCTATATCACAACAATGATTTTAGACAAATTAAATAAAAATGAAACTTTCTATTTTCTTTTCAGCTTGGTTGTTGTTTTCGTTTAGGAATAATATTGTTTCACGTTGTATCTCATTGTTGTTTTTGAATTTGCTGTTGAAGACTTGTTTAAATACTTCACACAATCTCAAATAGCATGCACAAGATTTTTGTCTTCTTTGACTGTTCCTTTCCAGAAGAGGAATGTTCAGAGATATGCTTTTTTTTACTGACATTCTGTTTCATACACCAAAGAGGAATAGTGTCGTTGGATATAGGAATAGTGTCGTTGGAATAGGCAACAAGTCTTTTTTGAACAACATCTTTTGAATTGAACGAATATGAAAATAATTCCTTGCATCAGATCATCTTATGATGTTCCATTTTCTTCTTTATCAGAGTAACTCTCTTCAGAGTTCTTATTAGAGTAACTCTCTACCAGAGTTCTGCAACTTAGTGCTTAGCGTGAATGTTTGAACAAACTGTTCATCCAAATGTATTACTTTGTTGCTTAACGTTTCAGAGTCTTGTTCGTTATGATTCTCATAGTCTTCTGAAACTTTTATTTATACTTTTATGCTCAGAGCCTGCTTCGCTTTTTGTCAAACGCTCAGAGTCTTCTGTAGCTTCATTCAGAGTCCTATGTAGCTTTGCTCAGAGTCTTCTGTAGCTTAACGTCCAGAAGAATATTCCATCAGAGGAATATTTTTCTTTTAGAGGAATATTTCTTATGATATCTGAAACAAAAATACTTGAGCAAAATTAGAGTATATATTTTCTTCAGACAAAATTTCATTATTGTTATCATCAAAACATTGATATTTATTAAGAACCAATTTGTGTTCTAACAATCTCCCCTTTTTTGATGATGACAAAAACTATACGAAATTTTGTTCAAAAATAAAATATATATCTCCCCCTGAGAATATGATTCTCCCCCTGAAATGAATACTGCTAAAATATATAAAACTTCCCTTTCAGCACTTGTATTCTTTCCAGAGTCAGAGCAAGCTTGTGGATTACCTCAGACCTTGTTCAGTGTTAATTCTATAAATATTTTCATATGAATAACTTTAGCTCTGAAACACTGAATTATTGATTAGTTAGATTTTAATATGTGTGAGTTTCCATTCCGTATCTGTTTATGTGAACAATTCAAAATTTCCATTTTCTCCCCCTTTTGTCATATCAAAAAGTGGTTTTAGAAAATCATTTAAGACAAAAAAAATTTAGATCAAGAAAAATAGAAACAAATATAAGATAGAATCAGATGTAAAGAAAAATCACAGATGCATTTAAAAAATTCAGAAGAGAAATAAAACAAGATAAGTTCACAGATGAGCACAAACAAACAAACAATTAAGTTAAACGAGAAGTTAAAAGCTTAAGAAGCTCTGTCATCTCAAAAGTTGAAGCTTCTTGTTTGGCCACACTATTTATGGACTTCGAGAATCTTCTGAGAAGACTCCTCAATGACCTAGAGCTCTCTAGTGAGTTTCTTAAGCCTTAACCTTCTCAATGAAGCATATGTCACCCTACTCTTCAGTGAATTCTGTCACGGTTTCAATCTTCTTCATGGATGTTTATTTCATCCCCATGAAGTCTCAACTTTGATTTTGATTCAAGATTCCCCACTAAAGTGGATATTTATTTTATCCTCTATTCTAGTAAGAATCTCTCCAGCAAAACAGATATTTATTTTATCCATGAAATTATCTCCATGAAGTAACTAGATTCATCTCGAAAATCCTTCAAGAGAAGTCAAAATGTTTTATCCCCAAGTGGAATAATTTATTTTTCCCCAGAGAAGTTTTGAAGTTTTGAAGCAGGATTGTGGTCCCAGGAGTGGTTTTTCATCCATCCCCAATGATGTCTCCATCTTTGAAGACTGGCTGAGTATCCTTGTCGAAATGTTTATTTCATCTCCAATTTCCTTCCTCTCGTCGTTTTTTCATTATAATCATAGCATATAGATACATTGCATGTGCATTTTGCATTTTGTGATGTTTGTTTGTTCTTTCACTTTGGCCGTGTTTATCCCCAAGTGACTGGGTTTGTCTTCTCCCTCCAAGTAGAGTTGTCAGCCTTAAGCAAAAAGAGCATATCATTTTCAATTCCCCACTGAGTTAGATCCTCGTGAAGATGGTTGCTTTAGTTTTCTTTTCCATTTCTAGATAAAGATAAATCTCCAGTTGAGTTCATTCCTCATTGGATGGAGTATTTCTTGACTATTTCTCTTCAGTTACTTCCTGAATTGAACTTCAGTCCCTGACAATTACGAGTTTAAATCTATCTAGGTTGTTGAACCTAAATCGAGTATGCATTTATTTTTACTTTGTCTCCCTGGGAAGAACCTGTGTGAAGATCACCATTGAAGACAAGATATTTCTCCAACAGTGTTGTTATAACATCTTCTTGGAACCCTTACCAAAAAAACAAGTGGAAGCTCTTTATTTGAGTAGTTTGTTCCATTCTTAGGTTTCCTATTTGGATTACAAGTGGCGGCCTTTTTCCAAGACAGTTTTTCTATCCCTTGTGAATTTATTAACTTGCTCCTCATCAGATGGATCTCTCCAGAAACCCGTCTGAGAATTTTGTTGAAGACCTTACAAGTGTTTCTCTTTATTTTGAGAATTCCTATTACAAGGATTTTATTTCAATGCATTTTTTCAAACTACAACAATAATACTCCTCATGAATGTTTTTCCCAGTGAGTCTGTTATACAAAGGTAATTCCATCAAATGGCATTTCTATGAAAAGTTTGATGAAGATTTTATAGTTTATACTTCTCTTTATGCTGTACAAACTAATTGACCTGCATCTCTTTGGAAGATCCCCAATGACACCTCCTAATATCCCATAAGTTATGGATCCCCTCGGAAGTCATAGATCTTTAGTGGAATTACAATCCCATGTGAGGACACTTTTCCATAAATATTAGTCATCCCAAGAAGAAACGGAGACTCGTTCATGGCATACAACCTTGAAGCGCGCGAGGGGTTTATTTTACCCTTTTCAAGTGGAATACTTGATTAAAGAAGAAACTGAGACCCGTTCACGACATACAACCTTGAAGCGTGGGGAGGTTTATTTTACCCTTTTCAAGTGGAATACTCGATTAAAAAAGAAACGGAGACTCGTTCATGGCATACAACCTTGAAGCAAAGAGAGATTCAGTTACCCTTTCTAAATGAATCATTTAGTTAAAGAAGAAGCTGAATTACATTTTGATCATAGAAGCTTATTTTGGTCATTACCTGTGCTTAGGCTATCGTACGTTCGATAGTAGGTAATATACTATATCATCTTGGAGAGGTACCTTTGCTTAGGCTACCAGGTTTGGTAGTAAGTCATCTTTCCTATCGTGTTACATTTGCTTAGGCTATCATATGATTGATAGTAGGTGACATGCTTTTTGTTTTCAACTGGATGCCTTTGCGTAGGCTACCGTTTGCTGGTAGTAGGTTATCCATAATTTAAGGTTTTTCGCTCGTTATTTGAACTACCACATTCCTGATAATAAGTACTATACATCTTTATACGAAGATTTCAATCTCCATATCTCCAGATAGAAGAAACTTAAATATGGGTATCTATCACACCCTAATTTTTTAACCCTAAGACCCCACCTCTTTTTTGCATCATCTTGCATAACATTTCTAGGCCAGTCATACGTGCATAGCTAACCAGGCCTTTATGTTTTGTTTTGTTTGTTTATTCACTATTGAACTAGGGTTTACTTCAAAGGGACCTCAAAGGTTAGTCAATAAATTTTTGAGTTTGACATCTACCAAGTACACTAGGTTCAAGTGAATAATGCTACTTCTTACAAGTGCTCCAAGATCAAGACTGTCAAGGTTTTTCATGCCAAAATTTCTTTTCTTACACACCTTCAAGGACACTCAAGGCATTACTATTACGTTTCTCATCAAGTCAAATTTTCCTCTATGGACCAAAATACAGGAAATGAGGAAAAGATCAGGGGTATTCAAGGCATTGTGGTTTTTCTAGTTGCTCATAATGATGAGTTAAAGTTCAAGTTGCCAAATGCGAAGGTTGTCAAGTTGTAATACAAACTCTGCGTCCAAACCTAGCCCATGTTTAATTTTTTTAAGTCGTCACATGATTCATTTGTAGGAAGAACTCTTAAGTATTTGTTGGGTTTCAAAGCTACAAGCCTCAAATCATGTTTTAAATTATCGCGAAGCGAGAGTTCTAGATTGAGTTTCAAGAATTCAAGTGACAACAAAAACAAAGTTTGAAATTTAGCATTCAAGTTACAAGGTATATTTGAGGATACAACAAGGAAAATGGTTAAGGCAAGCCTTATGCAAGGCACAATTCCAAAGTCAAGAAATTGAAACTTCCAAGTCCACATATTGGAAGAGAGATTCAGAAATTTAGATATTGGGTCATGGAAACATTTGAATTCCTCTTGAAAGAACATTATTTGACAATGGCTATGATCTTGTCATGAGTGTCATTGAGTACCTAAAAAAAAGACTTAAAAAAAACTAACACCATCGCCGCTCACTTAGCCAAGTCAAAACCATATTAAAATAATTAAAGTTCAAAGTACAAAACTCAAAGATTCAGGTATTTAAGATTTGAATTACATAACCATTGAAATAGAAATTGAAATTAAAAGTAAAATCCACTTTCCAAAGAAGATCAATGCTCCACTTTACCAATCAACCAACATGGTGTCTAAAAAAGAAGCAGTGATGTGTAAGCTTTTGCGTGCCATTGGGCAGAATATTTGCAAATGGATTGATTCACCATGTTCTTCAAGATAGGTGCCTGCACTTGTCGAAATCTCACAAGTATTGTATGGGAACAAGCCAAGGTTGCGAAAGGTCTCCATGGGACCGCAAATTCTGATGAAGAAATAAGCACAGAAGCTAAACACCCACAAGATAGAGGGATACTGTCAGAAGTTTGATAAGCTGCATAAAAAGCAAGGCACTAGTTAGGATAAAACAGCATTGAGAAGGACCTATTACTATTAATTTTTTTTGTTGTTCCAAAGGTAAAACAGTTCAAGATTTTGTAACACAAATCAAGTTTTTTTCTAGACATTGCAAGATCACATGGAAAACTAAAAAGAAACTACAAGAGTGTGTATTGAGCATACCGTAAAGGTTAATAGCAGCAGACAAAAGGGGTTTGGAATTCTTTTCTTTGGGTTCTCTAGTAAGCCAATTATGCAGAACATACTAGAGGTGACATCAATAGGATGCTGGATTGATATATGATAACTTAGTACTGCGACCTCGCCACCATTAATGACTGCTTATTGAAGGTAAGAAAAACACTGAGAAGGGGGTTGAATAAGGGTTTTCAAACAACAAATAAGGCAATAAAAACATAAGTATTTTTATACTGGTTCGTTTGAACTCAAACTACTTCAGTCCACCCGGCCAAGGTGATTTTGCCTCTCTCAAACGAGGACTTAATCCAATAATCAAAACTTCATTACAAAATTTTCACTAAGAAAAACTGTCTTAGTCTTCTCAAGAATTCTGACCAAAACTTGGTCTCTCAAGGATCTATTTCAAAGTAATAATGAAAAAGTGTTTAAGTGCTTCTAGAATAAGCTATATCACAATAATGATTTTAGACAAATTAAATAAAAATGAAACTTTCTATTTTCTTTTCAGCTTGGTCGTTGTTTTCGTTTAGGAATAATATTGTTTCACGTTGTATCTCATTGTTGTTTTTGAATTTGCTGTTGAAGACTTGTTTAAATACTTCACACAATCTCAAATAGCGTGCACAAGATTTTTGTCTTCTTTGACTGTTCCTTTCCAGAAGAGGAATGTTCAGAGATATGCTTTTTTTTTACTGACATTCTGTTTCATACACCAAAGAGGAATAGTGTCGTTGGATGTAGGAATAGTGTCGTTGGAATAGGCAACAAGTCTTTTTTGAACAACATCTTTTGAATTGAACGAATATGAAAATAATTCCTTGCATCAGATCATCTGATGATGTTCCATTTTCTTCTTTATCAGAGTAACTCTCTTCAGAGTTCTTATTAGAGTAACTCTCTACCAGAGTTCTGCAACTTAGTGCTTAGCGTGAATGTTTGAACAAACTGTTCATCCAAATGTATTACTTTGTTGCTTAACATTTCAGAGTCTTGTTCGTTATGATTCTCAGAGTCTTCTGAAACTTTTATTTATACTTCTATGCTCAGAGCCTGCTTCGCTTTTTGTCAAACGCTCAGAGTCTTCTGTAGCTTCATTCAGAGTCCTCTGTAGCTTTGCTCAGAGTCTTCTGTAGCTTAACGTCCAGAAGAATATTCCATCAGAGGAATATTTTTCTTTTAGAGGAATATTTCTTATGATATCTGAAACAAAAATACTTGAGCAAAATTAGAGTATATATTTTCTTCAGACAAAATTTCATTATTGTTATCATCAAAACATTGATATTTATTAAGAACCAATTTGTGTTCTAACAATCTCCCCTTTTTTGATGATGACAAAAACTATACGAAATTTTGTTCAAAAATAAAATATATATCTCCCCCTGAGAATATGATTCTCCCCCTGAAATGAATACTGCTAAAAAATTTAAAACTTCCCTTTCAGCACTTGTATTCTTTCCAGAGTCAGAGCAAGCTTGTGGATTACCTCAGACCTTGTTCAGAGTTAATTCTATAAATATTTTCATATGAATAAATTTAGCTCTGAAACACTGAATTATTGATTAGTTAGATTTTAATATGTGTGAGTTTCCATTCAGTATCTGTTTATGTGAACAATTCAAAATTTCCATTTTCTCCCCCTTTTGTCATATCAAAAAGTGGTTTTAGAAAATCATTTAAGACAAAAAAAATTTAGATCAAGAAAAATAGAAACAAATATAAGATAGAATCAGATGTAAAGAAAAATCACAGATGCATTTAAAAAATTCAGAAGAGAAATAAAACAAGATAAGTTCACAAATGAGCACAAACAAACAAACAATAAAGTTAAACGAGAAGTTAAAAGCTTAAGAAGCTCTGTCATCTCAAAAGTTGAAGCTTCTTGTTTGGCCACACTATTTATGGACTTCGAGAATCTTCTGAGAAGACTCCTCAATGACCTAGAGCTCTCTAGTGAGTTTCTTAAGCCTTAACCTTCTCAATGAAGCATATGTCACCCTACTCTTCAGTGAATTCTGTCACGGTTTCAATCTTCTTCATGGATGTTTATTTCATCCCCATGAAGTCTCAACTTTGATTTTGATTCAAGATTCCCCACTAAAGTGGATATTTATTGTATCCTCTATTCTAGTAAGAATCTCTCCAGCGAAACAGATATTTATTTTATCCATGAAATTATCTCCATGAAGTAACTAGATTCATCTCGAAAATCCTTCAAGAGAAGTCAAAATGTTTTATCCCCAAGTGGAATAATTTATTTTTCCCCAGAGAAGTTTTGAAGTTTTGAAGCAGGATTGTGGTCCCAGGAGTGGTTTTTCATCCATCCCCAATGATGTCTCCATCTTTGAAGACTGGCTGAGTATCCTTGTCGAAATGTTTATTTCATCTCCAATTTCCTTCCTCTCGTCGTTTTTTCATTATAATCATAGCATATAGATACATTGCATGTGCATTTTGCATTTTGTGATGTTTGTTTGTTCTTTCACTTTGGCCGTGTTTATCCCCAAGTGACTGGGTTTGTCTTCTCCCTCCAAGTAGAGTTGTCAGCCTTAAGCAAAAAGAGCATATCATTTTCAATTCCCCACTGAGTTAGATCCTCGTGAAGATGGTTGCTTTAGTTTTCTTTTCCATTTCTAGATAAAGATAAATCTCCAGTTGAGTTCATTCCTCATTGGATGGAGTATTTCTTGACTATTTCTCTTCAGTTACTTCCTGAATTGAACTTCAGTCCCTGACAATTACGAGTTTAAATCTCTCTAGGTTGTTGAACCTAAATCGAGTATGCATTTATTTTTACTTTGTCTCCCTGGGAAGAACCTGTGTGAAGATCACCATTGAAGACAAGATATTTCTCCAACAGTGTTGTTATAACATCTTCTTGGAACCCTTACCAAAAAAACAAGTGGAAGCTCTTTATTTGAGTAGTTTGTTCCATTCTTAGGTTTCCTATTTGGATTACAAGTGGCGGCCTTTTTCCAAGACAGTTTCTATCCCTTGTGAATTTATTAACTTGCTCCTCATCAGATGGATCTCTCCAGAAACCCGTCTGAGAATTTTGTTGAAGACCTTACAAGTGTTTCTCTTTATTTTGAGAATTCCTATTACAAGGATTTTATTTCAATGCATTTTTTCAAACTACAACAATAATACTCCTCATGAATGTTTTTCCCAGTGAGTCTGTTATACAAAGGTAATTCCATCAAATGGCATTTCTATGAAAAGTTTGATGAAGATTTTATAGTTTATACTTCTCTTTATGTTGTACAAACTAATTGACCTGCATCTCTTTGGAAGATCCCCAATGACACCTCCTAATATCCCATAAGTTATGGATCCCCTAGGAAGTCATAGATCTTTAGTGGAATTACAATCCCATGTGAGGACACTTTTCCATAAATATTAGTCATCCCAAGAAGAAACGGAGACTCGTTCATGGCATACAACCTTGAAGCGCGCGAGGGGTTTATTTTACCCTTTTCAAGTGGAATACTTGATTAAAGAAGAAACTGAGACCCGTTCACGACATACAACCTTGAAGCGTGGGGAGGTTTATTTTACCCTTTTCAAGTGGAATACTCGATTAAAAAAGAAACGGAGACTCGTTCATGGCATACAACCTTGAAGCAAAGAGAGATTCAGTTACCCTTTCTAAATGAATCATTTAGTTAAAGAAGAAGCTGAATTACATTTTGATCATAGAAGCTTATTTTGGTCATTACCTGTGCTTAGGCTATCGTACGTTCGATAGTAGGTAATATACTATATCATCTTGGACAGGTACCTTTGCTTAGGCTACCAGGTTTGGTAGTAAGTCATCTTTCCTATCGTGTTACATTTGCTTAGGCTATCATATGATTGATAGTAGGTGACATGCTTTTTGTTTTCAACTGGATGCCTTTGCGTAGGCTACCGTTTGCTGGTAGTAGGTTATCCATAATTTAAGGTTTTTCGCTCGTTATTTGAACTACCACATTCCTGATAATAAGTACTATACATCTTTATACGAAGATTTCAATCTCCATATCTCCAGATAGAAGAAACTTAAATATGGGTATCTATCACACCCTAATTTTTTAACCCTAAGACCCCACCTCTTTTTTGCATCATCTTGCATAACATTTCTAGGCCAGTCATACGTGCATAGCTAACCAGTCCTTTATGTTTTGTTTTGTTTGTTTATTCACTATTGAACTAGGGTTTACTTCAAAGGGACCTCAAAGGTTAGTCAATAAATTTTTGAGTTTGACATCTACCAAGTACACTAGGTTCAAGTGAATAATGCTACGTCTTACAAGTGCTCCAAGATCAAGACTGTCAAGGTTTTTCATGCCAAAATTTCTTTTCTTACACACCTTCAAGGACACTCAAGGCATTACTATTACGTTTCTCATCAAGTCAAATTTTCCTCTATGGACCAAAATACAGGAAATGAGGAAAAGATCAGGGGTATTCAAGGCATTGTGGTTTTTCTAGTTGCTCATAATGATGAGTTAAAGTTCAAGTTGCCAAATGCGAAGGTTGTCAAGTTGTAATACAAACTCTGCGTCCAAACCTAGCCCATGTTTAATTTTTTTAAGTCGTCACATGATTCATTTGTAGGAAGAACTCTTAAGTATTTGTTGGGTTTCAAAGCTACAAGCCTCAAATCATGTTTTAAATTATCGCGAAGCGAGAGTTCTAGATTGAGTTTCAAGAATTCAAGTGACAACAAAAACAAAGTTTGAAATTTAGCATTCAAGTTACAAGGTATATTTGAGGATACAACAAGGAAAATGGTTAAGGCAAGCCTTATGCAAGGCACAATTCCAAAGTCAAGAAATTGAAACTTCCAAGTCCACATATTGGAAGAGAGATTCAGAAATTTAGATGTTGGGTCATGGAAACATTTGAATTCCTCTTGAAAGAACATTATTTGACAATGGCTATGATCTTGTCATGAGTGTCATTGAGTACCTAAAAAAAAGACTTAAAAAAACTAACACCATCGCCGCTTACTTAGCCAAGTCAAAACCATATTAAAATAATTAAAGTTCAAAGTACAAAACTCAAAGATTCAGGTATTTAAGATTTGAATTACATAACCATTGAAATAGAAATTGAAATTAAAAGTAAAATCCACTTTCCAAAGAAGATCAATGCTCCACTTTACCAATCAACCAACATGGTGTCTAAAAAAGAAGCAGTGATGTGTAAGCTTTTGCGTGCCATTGGGCAGAATATTTGCAAATGGATTGATTCACCATGTTCTTCAAGATAGGTGCCTGCACTTGTCGAAATCTCACAAGTATTGTATGGGAACAAGCCAAGGTTGCGAAAGGTCTCCATGGGACCGCAAATTCTGATGAAGAAATAAGCACAAAAGCTAAACACCCACAAGATAGAGGGATACTGTCAGAAGTTTGATAAGCTGCATAAAAAGCAAGGCAGTAGTTAGGATAAAACAGCATTGAGAAGGACCTATTACTATTAATTTTTTTTGTTGTTCCAAAGGTAAAACAGTTCAAGATTTTGTAACACAAATCAAGTTTTTTTCTAGACATTGCAAGATCACATGGAAAACTAAAAAGAAACTACAAGAGTGTGTATTGAGCATACCGTAAAGGTTAATAGCAGCAGACAAAAGGGGTTTGGAATTCTTTTATTTGGGTTCTCTAGTAAGCCAATTATGCAGAACATACTAGAGGTGACATCAATAGGATGCTGGATTGATATATGATAACTTAGTACTGCGACCTCGCCACCATTAATGACTGCTTATTGAAGGTAAGAAAAATACTGAGAAGGGGGTTGAATAAGGGTTTTCAAACAACAAATAAGGCAATAAAAACATAAGTATTTTTATACTGGTTCGTTTGAACTCAAACTACTTCAGTCCACCCGGCCAAGGTGATTTTGCCTCTCTCAAACGAGGACTTAATCCAATAATCAAAACTTCATTACAAAATTTTCACTAAGAAAAACTGTCTTAGTCTTCTCAAGAATTCTGACCACAACTTGGTCTCTCAAGGATCTATTTCAAAGTAATAATGAAAAAGTGTTTAAGTGCTTCTAGAATAAGCTATATCACAACAATGATTTTAGACAAATTAAATAAAAATGAAACTTTCTATTTTCTTTTCAGCTTGGTTGTTGTTTTCGTTTAGGAATAATATTGTTTCACGTTGTATCTCATTGTTCTTTTTGAATTTGCTGTTGAAGACTTGTTTAAATACTTCACACAATCTCAAATAGCGTGCACAAGATTTTTGTCTTCTTTGACTGTTCCTTTCCAGAAGAGGAATGTTCAGAGATATGCTTTTTTTTACTGACATTATGTTTCATACACCAAAGAGGAATAGTGTCGTTGGATGTAGGAATAGTGTCGTTGGAATAGGCAACAAGTCTTTTTTGAACAACATCTTTTGAATTGAACGAATATGAAAATAATTCCTTGCATCAGATCATCTGATGATGTTCCATTTTCTTCTTTATCAGAGTAACTCTCTTCAGAGTTCTTATTAGAGTAACTCTCTACCAGAGTTCTGCAACTTAGTGCTTAGCGTGAATGTTTGAACAAACTGTTCATCCAAATGTATTACTTTGTTACTTAACGTTTCAGAGTCTTGTTCGTTATGATTCTCAGAGTCTTCTGAAACTTTTATTTATACTTCTATGCTCAGAGCCTGCTTCGCTTTTTGTCAAACGCTCAGAGTCTTCTGTAGCTTCATTCAGAGTCCTCTGTAGCTTTGCTCAGAGTCTTCTGTAGCTTAACGTCCAGAAGAATATTCCATCAGAGGAATATTTTTCTTTTAGAGGAATATTTCTTATGATATCTGAAACAAAAATACTTGAGCAAAATTAGAGTATATATTTTCTTCAGACAAAATTTCATTATTGTTATCATCAAAACATTGATATTTATTAAGAACCAATTTGTGTTCTAACAATCTCCCCTTTTTTGATGATGACAAAAACTATACTAAATTTTGTTCAAAAATAAAATATATATCTCCCCCTGAGAATATGATTCTCCCCCTGAAATGAATACTGCTAAAAAATTTAAAACTTCCCTTTCAGCACTTGTATTCTTTCCAGAGTCAGAGCAAGCTTGTGGATTACCTCAGACCTTGTTCAGAGTTAATTCTATAAATATTTTCATATGAATAACTTTAGCTCTGAAACACTGAATTATTGATTAGTTAGATTTTAATATGTGTGAGTTTCCATTCAGTATCTGTTTATGTGAACAATTCAAAATTTCCATTTTCTCCCCCTTTTGTCATATCAAAAAGTGGTTTTAGAAAATCATTTAAGACAAAAAAAATTTAGATCAAGAAAAATAGAAACAAATATAAGATAGAATCAGATGTAAAGAAAAATCACAGATGCATTTAAAAAATTCAGAAGAGAAATAAAACAAGATAAGTTCACAGATGAGCACAAACAAACAAACAATTAAGTTAAACGAGAAGTTAAAAGCTTAAGAAGCTCTGTCATCTCAAAAGTTGAAGCTTCTTGTTGGTGTTACTGTTACTGTTTCCAAAACAAGAGATAAAGCAGAGGGGTTACTTGATTTCTTGGAACATTTTAAGGACTTCTGGGAAGAGTCTTCTTCAGAAACCTTTCTCTTAGAACTCTGAGACTATTTCTATGAGGGATCTTCTCCATAGACCTTTCTCTTCTTGCTTTTCTTCCTCGTGAACAGCTCTAGAGCAGGTTCAGAAGCACGTATCAGCAAATCAGGTGGCATAGGAGTGCCATATGCCATACAAGAAGCAATGTAATTGAGGAGAGCTTTCTTTGGCTCCTCTGTAGTGAAGAGTGGAAAATCATCCACTGGTACCCTTCTTCTACGTACAGCTTCAGAATCAATCTGAACTGGATCAGATTGAAGCTTTTCTACCAGCTTCATCCTCTGAAGACTTTTGCCATCCAGAGGCTTCCCAAGCATAGGAACTAGTTCCTTTGTCTGACCAGCTTCTTTTAGATGAGCTACTAAACCATTTTCAGTAAGAATATCATAAATTAACCTTCCCATGGGAATCCAATCTCTGATCATCTGATGTTTGGTGCGAAAGATTTCTCTGGACATCTTGACATGATTCCACAGATGAACAAATAACAGATGTGACAGATCCACCTTGATATTGTTCCCTAGACAATACAGAAGATACAGTTGATCTGTATTAATGTAATCTGGGGAATTAGAAGCTTTACGATGATGAATACAACCCAGAAAAATCTTCACCCAAATCTTGTAATGGGTCTTCAAATCCTTAATCTTGTTGGATGGAAGCTCAGAGGTAAACACCTCATTATGCACATCAACCATATTCACTCGTCCCTCTGAGGAATTCACAATACCCTTTTCTTTACAGCCAATCAGTTGACGAATCAATTCCTTAGTGATGATGATAGATTTACCCAAAACAGATGAAAAAATTAACTTAGGGTAAACTTTTGCATGAATCCAGAATTCCTTTACCAATTGGGGAAAAACTGGACCAACCAACCGATCAAAATACTTAACCCATCCTTGAAAATTAATTTTTGGACGAAGATCAAACCCATTTTTTGCCAAATAGTCAAAATCAACCATAAATTCACACAGTACCTCTAATTTGTCCACTAGTGTGAGAAGAGTTCGTTCTGGTTCTTTGTATCCTTTGTTACCCATTTGTGAAGAAGATGACCCAACCATTGTAGAAACTAAGTTTTGGTGAGATGAAGATGAAGTAGCCATTGACGAAGAACTTTTGAGATGACAAGGGTTTCTTTTAGGTTTTGATTGAAAAAGGAAGCAATGAAGAAGACCAAAATGCATAAAGTGTGAGATAGTGGAAGTGTGAAATGTGTAACGTCGTGGAATATAAGTATTAGGGAACACAAAAAGAAAACCGCAAATCACACAATTAAAAAATAATGATTTAAAGCATTAAATGAGATTTAACAAAGTGGGGGAGAAAGAGAATTTTAATGATTCAAACAGTACCTGAAACGGCGTCTCTGCATTGTGTACACTCAATCGTTACCAAACGTCAGATTAGAAGTGACACGTGTTTGATGTGTTGTGCCTCTGAAGCTCTTTTAGGAAATGAAACATTAACCAACGCTCAGATCCTCTAAAGCTCGTTAACTCATAATTTCACACAAAGAAAATAAAGTAACTTAAAAAAAATCTCATATGCAATACTTCAGAATATAGACTTCAAACACTTTTCATCTGAGTAAATTTAATTCTGAATAAAGATTTTATTCTGGACAAAAATCCATACTAATATTTTTCAGAATAAATTTAAATCTATCTTCAGCAAGGGGTTTTGTAAAAATATCAGCTCATTGATGATCTGTATCAACAAAATTTAAACTTAATATCCCTTTCTGAATATAGTCTCTGATGAAGTGATGTTTAATCTCTATATGTTTTTCCTTTGAATGTAAAATAGGATTTTTAGAAAGACAAATTGCAGAAGTATTGTCACAGAAGATAGGAATGTTACTCTCATGTATTTGGTAATCTTCCAGCTGACTCTTCATCCAGAGCATCTGGGTACTGCAACCAGCAGCATCTATATATTCTGCCTCTGTAGTTGAGAGTGCTATAGTGGGTTACTTCTTGCTGTACCATGAGATCAGATTACCTCCCAGAAACTGACAGCTTCCAGAAGTGCTTTTGCGTTCAACTCTATCTCCAGCAAAATCAGCATCACAGAAGCCTACTAATTTATATTCATCAGATCTTCTGTAACACAGACCCATGTTAGTTGTACCTTTCAGATACCTCAGAATTCTCTTAACAACTATTAAGTGAGATTCTCTAGGATCTGATTGGAATCTAGCACATAAACAAACACTGAAGAGAATATCAGGCCTAGAAGTAGTCAAATACAGAAGAGATCCAATCATACCTTTGTACAGCTTCTGATCTACCTTTTTACTTACCTCTTCTTTTCCCAGAGTGCTAGTTAGATGCATTGGAGTCTTAGCTAGCTTACTCTCAGTCAGATTAAACTTCTTCAGAAGCTCCTTCACATACTTCGTCATATGTATGTAGGTGCCTTCTGGCGTCTGATTAATTTGAATGCCCAGAAAGAATCTTAGCTCTCCCATCATGCTCATTTCAAATTTTGCCTGCATAGACTTAGCAAACTCCTTTCCAATTGTAATATTTGTGGTTCCAAAAATAATATCATCAACATAAATATGATGGATTAAGATATCTTTCTTAATTGATTTATGAAAAAGAGTGGTATCAACCTTTCCTCTGATAAAATTATTTTCCAGAAGAAAATTACTCAGCCTTTCATACCAAGCTCTGGGAGCTTGTTTTAGGCCATAGAGTGATTTCTTTAATTTAAAAACGTGCTCTAGAAATCTTTCATTTTCAAATCCAGGAGGTTGATGAGCATATACTTCTTCTTCTATTAAACCATTTAAGAAAGCACTTTTAACATCCATCTGATACAGATTGATGTTATTCTGTGCAGCAAAAGAAATTAGCAAGCGTATGGATTCTAACCTTGCCACAAGAGCATATGTCTCTGTGTAGCCAATACCTTCTTGCTGACTGTAGCCTTGAGCAACAAGTCTAGCTTTATTTCTGATGACTTTTCCTTGCTCATTTAACTTATTTATGTAGACCCATTTTGTTCCAATAATGTTGAATCCTCTTGGTCTTGGAACCAGATCCCAGACATCATTTCTTGTGAATTGATTCAGCTCCTCTTGCATAACAAGTATCCAATCGGTGTCTTGCAGAGCTTCATCCACAGAGGTAGGTTCAATAATTGACACCAGACTAAATAATGATGTCCTAGAGGATTTGAGGAAGGATCTTATTCTTATGGGATCATCCTTCTTTCCAATAATCATCTCCTCTGGATGAGAAGATTCGATTCTGGAGGATCCTTTCAGAGTTGGTTCTTCAGAAATAGTTAAGTTGTCCAGATGAGCAGCTAATAGAGTGGTATCTGACGTTGCTTCTAGTTCTTTAGCTGGAGCTTTGTTTTCCTCTGATTCTTCAGAGTCTGTGAGAAGAACTTCTCGATCTGCAGAAATTTCAGACTGCTTTGGCTTTTGATTGCCAAGCTTATCATCAAATCTGACATGAATTGATTCTTCCACAATATGTGTTTCAGTATTGTATACTCTGTAGCCTTTTGAGCATTCAGAATATCCAAGCATAAAACACTTTTGTGCTTTAGAGTCAAATTTGTTCAGATTATATTTAGTGTTCAGAATAAAACAAATACATCCAAAAGGATGGAAATATGAAATGTTGGGCTTTCTATTCCTCCACAATTCATAAGGAGTCTTCTCCAGAAGAGGTCTTACAGAGACTCTGTTCTGAATATAGTACGTTGTATTTATTGCTTCTGCCCAAAAATGTTTAGCCATATTTGTCTCATTGATCATGGTTCTGGCCATTTCTTTAAGTGTTCTATTCTTTCGTTCTACAACTCCATTTTGTTGAGGAGTTCTAGGACAAGAGAAATCATGTGCAATACCATTTTCTTTAAAATATTTTTCAAAAAATGTATTTTCAAATTCACCACCATGATCACTTATGACTTTGACAATATTAAATTTCTTTTCATTTTGAACTTGATTGCAGAAATCAAAGAATACAGAGTGAGACTCATCCTTGTGCTTTAGGAATTTTACCCATGTCCATCTGCTGTAGTCATCAATGATGACAAGTCCATACTTCTTTCCTCTGATGGATGCAGTTTTCATTAGTCCAAACAGATCAATGTGCAGAAGCTCTAATGGTCTAGAAGTAGAAACAACATTTTTTAATTTGAAAGTGGATTTTGAAAATTTTCCTTTCTGACATGCTTCAAAAAGAGCATCTGAGTTGAACTTCAACTTAGGAAGTCCTCTGACCAGATTGAGCTTGTTAATCTGAGATACACGTCTCATGCTAACATGTCCCAATCTTTTATGCCAGACCCATTGCTCATCATTAACAGACATAAGACATTTAACATTCTGATTTTTCAATTCTTAAAGTTTTATTTTATAAATGTTGTTCTTTCTTTTACCATTAAAGAGGATTGATCCATCTTTCTGACTAACATCTTTGCAACATTTTTTATTAAAGATAATGTCATAACCATTGTCACTTAATTGACTTATGGACAACAAGTTATGAGTTAATCCTTCTACAAGCAGAACATTTGAGAAAGAAGGGAGGTTACCATTACCAATTGTTCCAGAGCCAATGATCTTGCCCTTCTAGTTTCCTCCAAACTTCATGTCTCCACCAGATCTAAGTTCCAGACTTTGGAACATAGACCTTCTTCCCGTCATGTGTCGTGAGCATCTAGAGTCCAGATACCAGGACTGGTGTCTCAACTTTGCTGCTAAGGACATCTGCAACATAAATTATTTTATCCTTAGGTACCCATATTTTTTTGGATCCTCTAGGGTTAGTTGTTCTGAAGTTCTGCCTGAACTTCTGTCCATTAGAAGCAGTTGCGTTCTGACGCAGCTTAAGTTTATTAAAAATTTTGGTGTTTTGATCTGAACGTGTGTATTTTATATCATGTGAGTGACCAAATTTAAAATGAGAATACAGAGGAGTATAATTGATAATTAACTTATCAACAGGTTTTGGATTTGATTCCTTCCTAGAAGATGGTTCATATCCAATCCCTTTTCTATTGTTCCTTCTCACACCATAGATCATAGAAGCATTTTGCTTCTGTCTATGCTTCTGGACAGGAACCTTTGAAAACTATGGTCATACTCTTCTAAAATATTTTTAGAGCTAGACGTAGTATCTGTTTCAGATTTTTGTTGAGCTTTTTCCAATTCAATTTTAATTTGAAAATTATTTTCTTTCAACTCAGTAATTTCTGATTTCAGCTAATCATTCTCAGATGCAAGACTGCTTTGCAGGTTCTTGTATTTGAGTCTGATCTTACTATAATTTTCACACATATCAGATAAGCTTTCAATTAACTCAGCTTTGGTGAGATTAGCAAATACCTCTTCTGAATCTAATTCTGATCCCGATTCAAATGATTCTTCAAGCTCCTCTATGTCAGCCATCAGTGCAACGTTTGCACATTCGTCTTCAGACTCTGACGAGGCTTCAGAAGAATCTGAGTCATCCCAAGTAGCCATCAGGACTTTCTTTTTCTTCTCAAACTTCTTCTTGGGTTTATCCTTCTGAAGTTTGGGACATTCATTCTTGTAGTGTCCTTGCTCTTTGCATTCATAGTACACTACTTCCTTTTTTCTAGATCTTTTGTGACCATAGGATTCTCCATGGTGTTCTGGTCTTTTAGCTTTTCTGAACTTCTTTTGCTTGTGCTTCTAGAGTTGATTTATTCTTCTGGATAGTAAAGATAGTTCGTCTTCATCTAATGAAGAATCTCCAGAGCCAGAGCTTTCTTCTAGTACCTGAAAAGCTTTAGATTCAGATTTTTTGTTAGATTTTAAAGCTATAGACTTACCTTTCTTCTGAGGCTCATCTTCTTCAAGCTCTATCTCATGGCTTCTTAAAGAACTGATGAGTTCCTCCAGAGTGATGTTGTTCAGATCTTTTGAAAGCTTTAGCGATGTGACCATAGGTCTCCACCTCTTTGGTAAACTTCTGACTATCTTCTTTACATGATCCGAAGTGGTGTAGCCTTTGTCAAGAACCTTCAATCCAGCAGTCAGAATCTAGAATCTAGAAAACATAGTTTCCACAGATTCATCTTCCTCCATCTTGAAGGCTTCATACTTTTGAATCAGCGCTAGAGCCTTTGTTTCTTTTACTTGCGTGTTTCCTTCATGCGTCATCTTCAAGGACTCAAACATTTCATGCGCTGTATCTCTATTAGTGATTTTCTCATATTCATTATGAGATATAGCATTCAACAGAATTGTATTTGCCTTGTGATGATTTCTGAAGTCTTTCTTCTGTTGATCAGTCATTGATTTTCTATCAATCTTTTTACCTTCACCATTAGTAGGGGGAGTGTATCCATCAATGACTATATCCCAGAGATCAACATCATAGCCAAGAAAAAAACTTTCTATTATGTCCTTCCAGTAATCAATTTTTTCTCCATCAAATATAGGAGGCTTTGTGCTGATTCTGTCTATCTCTCTCTCTTCATATTTGTTGTTAAACCCAGCGCTGTTTGAAGATTCAGCTATATTAAATCAAAGAGTTTTCCAATTGGATCTTTTCTGACATTGTTAAGTGATTGCACTCAGAACCAAGTCCTCTGATGCCAACTGAAGGTAAGGAAAACACTGAGAAGGGGGGTTGAATAACGGTTTTCAAACAACAAATAAGGAAATAAAAACACAAGTATTTTTATACTGGTTCATTTGAACTCAAACTACTCCAGTCCACCCGGCCAAGGTGATTTTTCCTCTCTCAAACAAGGACTTAATCCAATAATCAAAACTTGATTACAAACTTTTCACTAAGACAAATTGTCTTAGTCTTCTCAAGAATTCTGACCACAACTTGGTCTCTCAAGGATCTATTTAAAAGTAATAATGAAAGTGTTTAAGTGCTTCTAGAATAAGCTATATCACAATAGTAATTTTACACAAATTAAAGAACAATGAAACTTTCTATTTTCTTTTCAGCTTGGTTGTTGTTTTCGTTTAGGAATAATATTGTTTCACGTTGTATCTCGTTGTTGTTTTTGAATTTGCTATTGAAGACTTGTTTAAATACTTCACACAATTCTCAAATAGCGTGCACAAGCTTTTTGTCTTCTTTGACTGTTCCTTTCCAGAAGAGGAATGTTCAGAGATATGCTTTTTGTTACTGACATTTTGTTTCATACACCAAAGAGGAATAGTGTTGTTTGATGTAGGAAAAGTGTCGTTGGAATAGGCAACGAGTCTTTCTTGATCAGCATCTTTTGAATTGAACGAATATGAAAATAATTCCTTGCATCAAATCATCTGATGATGTTCCATTTTCTTCTTTATCAGAGCAACTCTCTTCAGAGTTCTTATCAGAGTAACTCTCTACCAGAGTTATGCAGCTTAGTGCTTAGCGTGAATGTTTGAACAAACTGTTCATCCAGATGTATTACTTTGTTGCTTAACATTTCAGAGTCTTGTTCGTTATGATTCTCAGAGCCTTGCTTGTTTTGAATCTTGGAGTCTTCTGAAACTTTTCTTTATACTTCTACGCTCAAAGCCTGCTTCGCTTTTTGTCAAATGCTCAGAGTCTTCTGTAGCTTCATTCAGAGTCTTCTGTAGCTTCATTCAGAGTCTTCTGTAGCTTAACGTCCAGAAGAATATTCCATCAGAGGAATATTTTGCGTTCAGAGGAATATTTCTTATTATATCTGAAACAAAAATACTTGAGCAAAATTAGAGTATATATTTTCCTCATACAAAATTTCATTATTGTTATCATCAAAACATTGAGATTTATTAAGAACCAATATGTGTTCTAACACTTATTGCACGGTCAAGTAAGGCTTCGAACGACCGATGATTAAGTCCTTTCTGATTACATAGACACCATAAACCGAGACTTTAGCAGCAGCTCCCAACATGACAAACAAAAAGGAAAGTTCATCAATCACTTCAATTATTTTCCAAAACATATACAATCAAGCATTCATCAAATGATCAGAATCATCAATTTTCATTTTTCTTTCCAAAAACGATAGCAAGGCAAAACCAAATATGATCGTCATTATCAAAAACGAATCAGACATATCATGAAATTCCTTTTAATTCTCATAAATTATAGGACAGGGGAACATAAATCAAACCCTTTCCAAAACACACGCAGATATGTCAGAGAAAAATGGAAAGTACATTCACAGCAAGAATCTTGATTTTTTATTTCCAAAACCAAATCGACAATTTAATTCTAGACATTAATTCGAATTGATAATTGAAGGTTTAAAGGGTCTATATAAGAAGAAGAGCCACATACCTAACAAGGACAACCTCAGCTTCGCGTACGCGCATGAGCATGAATTTTTGAAATATGATTCCAAGGTTTACAGCAGAATCGCCGCGAGCCTCCCTTTACCCGTACGCTTGCTCGGAACCACTACGACGCTTCCGTCCGTCCCGTGAATCGTCATAGAAGTCGTTGAATTCATCGTCATCGTTGATAAACCTTATCTTTCCTCTTTCTTACTTTCATTGTTGACGATTGTTTTGTCCTTTGGCTGAGATTTGGTTTGTTTTGTTGAGAGAGAGAGAGGAGAGGTAGCAGAGAAAATAGGGCAATGTTAGATGTGTGATTGAGAGGAGAAGGATTTGAGTTTAACTCTCCTCTATTGACCCAGGCCAACTCGTTGGGTTTGGTATCCAGTCCCCTTTTTTTTGTTTGGAGGGAATCCCTCCCTTAAAACAGTATATTGGGCCTTAAAGCTAGGCCCATTCGGTTTTGTTTTATTATTACTCTTTTTTTCTTCTTCTTTTTTATTTCCTTCATTTGTTTTGTTCATAATTTATAATTGATGTTTTAATTGATCAATATTTGTTAATTTATGATTTTAATTCACTAATAATAATTTATGATTTTAATTGAGTAATAATTTATTAATATTTGATTGATTTTAACTGATTAATTATTTGCTAACAATTTATGATTATAATGGATTAATAATCCTTTGATTTTATTTGATTAAATATTTATTGATAATTTGTGAATTTTATTGATCAATAACTTATGATTTTAACTGACAAATGACTTGTGATTTAAGTGATTGATAACTTGTGATTTATGGGTGAGTAATTGGTGATTTGTGATGTCTTAAATAATTTTACGATTTAATTAAAATGCAAGATTTATTATTTGATCTAATTGAAGGATTAACCTTGGATTAAGGATTGTGATTGATCTCTCCATTTTGATTAAGACTTTATTTGAAATGGGTTGATGTCTGGTTGGGTGGTCCTCAACTGAATTTTATGAATTCCTATTCTTACCCTAATTTTAGTACATCGCCCAATGATAGTTTGTGATTCTTGTTGCATATTAATGGTTGCTTACTGATTCACTTTGGTTTAAAGTAAACATATGTTGAATTGCGCTTGTTGTTGCCCTTGAATTTATATATTTGCACATGTTCATATCCAAGGGAAGGACTTATGTGACTTTATAGTCATACACATTGCACTTCATCTGCATCATTTACCCCTGGCTTGATCCCTGACTCCTTTCAGGTCGATCAGCTTAGTATACGTTCTTATACCCTCAGGTTAGAATCCCCATAGAATTTTCAACTTAGACAACTTATAACTAAATCTCATTTTCCCACAAGAGAATTAGACATTAGTCATCTTTGTAGTCGAGATATAATTCTCCTACACCATGACATAGTTGAGAAAAATGTAGAATCTTTTCTACTTTAGAGAGGTATGTGGCATACTCGTCAATTATAGATCCGAGTTGGAGCCCTTCTCTCAATGTGATGCAAAGACCGTCTTCTATATGTTTGTGGTGGTTTAAGTCGAGTAGTCTACCTAAGATGATGACTTGTCTCTTCTCATAGAATCAATCAAAAAACCTTCTCCCCCCTTGAACCCTGACCATAGTCAAGAGTTCCTCAAGCTTTTTAGGGGAACTACGAATGCTCTGATTACATTCCCGTCAGGATACGTAGGCACCAGATGCGATTTCTTGGTGAACATACTTCGAAATAAACACCTAGGTCTATTACCCTTAGAACATAACAATAACACAATAAATAAAGAGGTTCATGTAGAGTACTACATATTCTTAGGATGTTAATACCTTCTCTAAGTTTAACCAACCCCGAACCTTAGATTATCTAGTTTTGCATTGTATACTCATGGGTTATTCGATATTTTTTCCTTCCCTTGGAAAAATTAAAGACTAGTGGTGAATAATGATTTGCAATTCGAGTTAATCAATAGCTTGATATCCAAATCTCACCACGACAGAAATTGATAATTCACTGGGGACATATTGTTTTGTGGGTTCCTTCTAACTTGTTTATTTATGTTTATTGTTGTATATCTATATGTTTATATATTTGTTTCTTGCTTTGGTTTTTTACCTTTGTATGGTGAGATAAGTCATACACCCAGACTTGAGTGCACTTATGATAGGAAGATGATATATTCAAGAAGGCTTATAGGGAGTAGATTCCTGACCAAGATGACTTGAGAATGACCGCTCAGTTAAGGCCCTCTTGAGAATGGTACTGTTGAACGAGTATTCGTGAAAACACTTACTATTTTCGACCTAGGAGCCTGTGCTACTAGGAACCTTTAGTTACCTTTAACTCAACTTGGCCTTTCTTAGGATGTAGTGCGATGACTATGAGGGAGTAGTCCCAAAATAGTTGATACGCGATGCTACACTCAAAAGAGGTTCTCTTGAGAATATTATTAACCACCGAGTATTTGGGAAATTGATAATATCTAATAGATGGACTGATGACTTTGGAAACTTTTAGAACCTTTGTTCTGCAGGTACATTGAACCCTTAGTCCACACCATTTGAGGATGGGTAGACCCTTACTCCATGTCCGTTGCTTTTCAAACCTAGGTTTTCTGTTTTGCTTAAATGTGTATTTGTGTATCTTTGTTTACCTGTGTTTATGCATCCTTGCATTCATAAGCATCATATTGTATTGGTTTCATGGAATTCATAGTTTTATTTATGAACACCACAGGACCATTATGGATTGCAAAAGAAAAAAAACACTTCGAAATACTCTTTTAAGAGTCTTAAATTGGATGACCTAAGGAAGTTAGAAGCTCTAGTTGAAGATCAAGAAAAGCTCAAAGACAAGTATGAGAGGCTATTATCATTTGAAATTCTGGTATGCAGATCTCAGATGTCTTAATAGATGTCCTAGAACATTGACCTCTGCTACAAACAGAACAAGGACAGAATATCAGCATTTTTACTTTAAGAATTAACAGTGTCATGACATTCGTTGTAACATCTGCAGACTGACAGAACAATTTCTCTAACCATTTAAATTGAGCAAAATATTAAATGCAGAAACATAAATAACCCAATGAATTGTTAACCAAGTTCGGTGCAACATCACCTACATCTGTGGGCTACCAAGCCAGGAAGGAAATCCATTATTATTAGTATCAATTCAAAGCTAAACACCCCCATTTACAACTCCTCACTTAATCCCTACCAGTGCAGTTTCTACCTAGGATACTCCTAGATATGAGACACCTCTCACTCCCCCTCAATCACAGCAGTGATAACAAAAAATGAATAAGCTTTAGAAGACACTCTTCAAAGACAATACTTGATCTTGCTTAATAGCTTCAATCAAGAACAATACACTCTTGCTTACAAGCTTTGAATGAACAAATTACAATCTAAATATGTCTACCACGATCCATCAAAAGATACAAAGGGTGACTTACAAAGTCACACACACAAGAGACTCTCAAAATCCTAAACCCTTATTTTGCACTCAAGATCTTCTTGTTGTGAATGATTCTTCTTTAGGTCTAGCAAGTCCTTATTTAAATAATCTTCTAGTATGGGCTTGGACTTTAGCAATAACTTCCTTAGATTTGATAAAATCAAATCAAATAAATCTTTTCAAATAAATCAACAAATCTTTTCATAAGATAATTCTTTAAATCTTTTCATAATTAACACCAATTTAGATTTGATCAAATCAAATCAAACTCCAAATCATCTCATAATTAAAACCAACTCATATTTTATCAAATCAAATCAGATCAAATTCCAAATCTTCTCATTGTAAATCTTCTGCAGAATTTCTTCCACAAAAAATAGGAACAAATATTTTCCTAAAAAGTCTCAAAGATCCTTTTTTATGAAATCCAACTAAATCGGCACTTTGTTCCTGATAAATCTTCTTTGACCTACGCATACTGATGAGGTATATCCAATAGGATCTCACCAAATCAAAACACCTCTGTCAAGATATAAAATAGCAGCGCCTGCTGTACCAGACAAAGATGTCATGACATCTGTCTCGACATCTTGTTTGAAACACATGACAGTATTATTGTCATAACATTAGATGAAGATGTTATTGTTAAAACACAAATTGGTGTTTAATTATATCTCTATGTTTTGATGATAACTCTAATGAAATTTTGTATTAAGAAAATATATACTCTAATTTTGTTCAAGTGCTTTTGTTTCAGATATTAAATTAAATATTCTTATGGAAGCAAAGATGCATCTGAACAGTATTCTATGCAAAGCTCTGAAGCATCAGAAGCAAGTCATCAGAAGACTCTGAGCGCTTCCAGAAGAGACTCTGAAGCAGAAGCTACAGAAGACTCTGAAGCAGATGCTGCAGAAGACTCTGAAGCGTAGTTGAAGAATTTGTATGAAGAGTTTCAAGCATTATTTCAAGAAGACTCTGAAGGTACTTTATGCTGCAAGTACAGAGGCTCTCTTATTCAAACTCTGCTCTGATTGATATTCACGCTGAAGCACATTGGCTGCAAAACTCTGATAACATCAAGACTCTGATGTTGATAACTTTGAGACAGAAGCATTGTTGAAGAAAATATTATTCAAAGATATATCTGTTGGCATATTCCAAACAACTCTTTTCTTATTCGTGTATGGCACAGGAAATCAGACAAAAGGGATTTGTCTGAATATTCCTCTTCTGGGAAAGCTAGAGTCAATAGAAGACAAAAGGCTACAGCTACACAGCAACGCACAGTCTTCAAGCATTGGACTTTCTGCCTATAAAAGGATGTCTTCAACAACATTTCAAAGTTGACGAATCAATTGAGAAATAAAACTAAAAACTACTCTCAAAGCTCTCATACAATATTTTTTCATAAGCTGAATGGTTTTATTTGTTCTTAATTTAACTGTAAAAATAACAGTTTGTGATATAGCTTTTTAGAAGCAACTTAAACACTTGTTTAGTTTACATTAATTTGTAAAAGGTTCCTTAAGAAGACCAAGTTGTGGTCAGGATTACTTGAGAAGACTAAGACAGTTGTTCTTAGTGGTTGACACTATAATATGTTTGAATATAGTGGATTAAGTCCTTGTTGAGAAAGGAAAATCACCTTGGTAGGGTGGACTAGATTAGTTGAGTTCAACGAACCAGGATAAAAATACTGTGTTGTTTTCATTGCCATAATTATTTCTAAACCCTAATTCAACCCCCCCCCCCCTTCTAAGTGTTTTTCTCACCTTCAGTTGGCATCAGAGCTCCGGTTCTGTTAGTGCTCTCACTTCTCCATGAACAGAAAAGATCCAGTTGAGAAAAACTCCATTTATCTTGTTCTTTATTCATCATGGCTGCTGCAGCTTCTACTTTAACTTCATACAATAACATATACGATGATAAAGATAGAATCAACACCAAACCTCCCATGTTTGATGGTGAGAAGTTTAACTACTGGAAATACATAATAGAAAGCTTCTTTATAGGTTATGATGCTGATTTGTGGGATTTAGTAACTGATGGTTACATTCATCCTACCAATGATGAAGGGAAAAAGATTGACAGAAAAGCCATGTCAGATCAACAAAAGAAGGAGTTTAGAAACCACCACAAAGCAAGAACCATCTTATTAAATGCAATATCTCATATAGAGTATGAGAAAATAACAAACAGAGATACTGCATTTGATATGTTTGAATCTTTGAAGATGACTCATGAAGGGAACTCACAAGTAAAGGAGACCAAGGCTCTGGCGCTGATCCAGAAATATGAAGCCTTCAAAATGGAGGAGTCTGAATCTGTTGAAACAATGTTCTCTAGATTTCAGATTCTCACAGCTGGCTTGAAAGTTCTGGACAAGGGTTATTCTACTTCTGACCATGTCAAGAAGATCATCAGAAGTTTTCCAACCAGATGGAGACCAATGGTCACAGCTCTGAAGCTTGCGAAGGATCTGAACAAGATCACGCTGGAAGAACTGATCATCTTCTTAAGGAGTCATGAGATTGAATTAGAGGAAGACGAGCCTCAGAAGAAAGGTAAGTTTGTTGCTTTAAAGTCTAATAAATCTATTAAAGCGTTGTAGGTTATATAAGAAAGTTCTGAAAAATCTTCTTCTGAAGAAGAAGATGAATTGTCCCTGCTGTCCAGAAGGATCAACAAACTCTGGAAGCATAAATAGAGGAAGTTCAAAAACTTCAAGAAACCAGATCAACGTAAAGAGTCTTCTGGACACAGAAGATATGGGAAGAAAGAGGTTGTCTTCTATGAATGCAAGGAACCTGGGCACTATAAGAATGAATGCCCAAAACTTCAGAAGGAGGAGCCAAGAAGGAAGTCTGATCATAAAAAGAAAGTTCTGATGGCAACCTGGGATGATTCAGATGCATCTGATTCTTCATCAAAGTCAGAAGAAGAATGTGCAAACATGGAACTCATGGCTGACGTAGAAGACCATACAGAAACATCTGGATCAGAATCAGAATCAGATTCTAAGGAGGTATTTTCTGAACTCACTAGAGCAGAACTTTCTGAAAGTTTATCAGAAATTCTGGAAAGCTACAGCCAAATCAAACTCAAATACAAGAAGCTTCAAAGCTATCTTGCATCTGAGAATGATCAGCTGAGGTCTGAGGTTGCTGAGCTTAAGGCAGAAAATCTTAAAATAAAAAATGATTTAGAAAATGCTCAAAAATCTGACTCAGAACCTATATCATGCTCTAAAAATATTTTAGAAGAGTATGACTATAGCTTTCAGAAGTTTTTGGCTAGAGGCCTAGATAGAAGCAAGATGGCTTCAATGATCTATGATGTTAGCATAAACAACAGGAAGGGTATTGGATATGAATCTTCTTCTGGGAAGGACTTAAATCCAAAACATGTTGATAAAATGATCATAAAGTATTCTCCTCTATATACTCATTTCAAATTTGGTCATTTAATGATATTAAACACACAAGTTCTGATCTGAATAAACCTGTGTTTAAATCAAAACCTCAGAAGAACAAGGATGCTTATAAGGGAAAGAAATTCATAAAGAATTTCAAACCTACTAACCCCAGAGGACCCAAGAAAATATGGGTACCTAAAGACAAAATTATTTTTGTTGCAGACATCCTTAGCAGCAAAATTGAAACACCAGTCCTGGTACCTGGACTCTGGCTACTCGCGTCATATGACGGGAAGAAGGTCTATGTTCCAAAGCCTGGAGCTTAGATCTGGAGGCGATGTGAAGTTTGGAGGGAACCAGAAGGACAAGATAATTGGCTCTGGAACCATAGGTAATGGTAACCTTCCTTCCATTTCTAATGTGTTACTTGTTGAAGGATTAGCGCATAATCTATTGTCCATAAGTCAATTAAGTGACAATTGTTATGACATAATCTTCAATCAAAAATGTTGCAAAGCTGTCAGTCAAAAGGATGGCTCAATCCTCTTTAATGGAAAAAGGAAGAACAACATTTATAAAATCAATCTTTTAGAACTTAAGGTTCAGAATATAAAATGCCTTCTGTATGTTAATGAAGAGCAATGGGTCTGGCACAGAAGATTGGGGCATATTAGTATGAGACATATATCTCAGATTAATAAACTCAATCTGGTCAGAGGACTTCCTCAGTTGAAGTTCAACTCAGATGCTTTTTTTGAAGCATGTCAGAAAGGAAAATTTTCAAAATCTTCTTTCAAAACAAAAAATGTTGTTTCAACCTCAAGACCATTAGAGCTGCTTCATATTGGTCTGTTTGTGTCGCACCCAAATTTTTGACCATAAGATCCCACCTCCTTGTGCTTATTTCTTACTTGTTTTATCTTACTTTCACGTGTGTGTTTATTATGACTAACCGGTTTTGCACAGGTGGAATAATGTCAGGCACAAGATCCTTACAGCCAAGTACGTCAAGGTGTTACCATTAGATTATTGGGCTCCTAGGATTACTCTATTAGTCGTCTTTTCAAAGTTTCTCAGGAGTTCATCGTCTGCCCTAGAGGTGCCATTACCTTCGAAGTCTTTTGCAAGACGTTTAGTTTGCACACCAGATTTCATCATCGCCTGAAGTCTTTGATTGAAACGGGCTTTAGAAGTCAGAAAGCTTGCTTTATCCTTGGGATTAGACTGTCACGTAAAAGGAAAGGTTTGGAGTTTCTCTAGTGATGGGTGAATTTTATGATTTTTGGCAAGGAGTTAAATCTATCGCTTATTCAGAGGTTTTCGTGTGATTTACAAACTCGGGGGTTTAGAAGCTTAAGACTCACAAAATTCAAGATTGTTCCAAATTTATTCATAAATTAGTAATACAAGTCAAGGAGGTACAAGTCGAGACCATAGGTTCGTGGTAATTGAACTCTACCGTTTCTCACGCAAGGTAGCTCAGATTCAAGTTTGAGGTGCGCTAAGTGATCGAGGGGTATATTCTGGCTCATGTTTTTTTTTTCTCTTATGACATTAAGTTTGGATCCCGCTTGTTTGAATTCAATTTAATTGCGTTAGATGGGTCAATAGTTGGGTGCATTAAGTAAATTATGGCAAGGCTTATGACATAACGAGTTATGGAAGCTAACGTTTAGTTTAATTGCACCATGTGCTGTTTGTGGATCAAGTTCACATTTCTTTTCTTAAAGGGCTAAGACATGGATGATATTTGTTACCGTCTTACTTATCCACCGTACTATAAGAGTTAAGTTCAAATACAGTAACCAAATTGGTGATTTATTAACATACAGATCCAAGGGTACTTCATAAAGCAAGTAGAACACAAGAATTTTTGGAAGTTTAGAAATTTAAATACAATTTAAAAACCACTCTGATCTTCAAGATCCATGACATGGTACAAAATTGTTATCTATGTTCAAGGAAGTTATTACAATTAAGAGATGGTGTTTTCTAGGCAAAAGGGCGTATTCTTCGAAAACCGACATTCCTGGCATTTCTTTATGTTGTTGGACTTAGGTTTCCCAAGCTACCAATGGTGGAAGACCACATCATTAATTTTAAAAGCCACAGTTGTTACGATCAAACAATGTACTTAACTGAAATACAATCAAGTTGTATCCATGGCAAACAACAGCAGAAGATGGATAGCAACTTCGCCTCTCAACTTTCAGTTTCATCCAAGCACCTCTAAGGATCTGCAATCAGACATTAAATATTCAGCCATGAACTTGAAATCCTAGACAAGTTTAGTACATCACATGTTAACTCCAGCCTCTCAAGCTCTTGAACTTTGACGGAAATCGAATCACTTCCTTGCCTGATGAATTGGGCCAGTTAGTAAGGCTTGAATGCTCGTCCATCTCAGGGAATTTGTTAACATCCTTGCCGGCAACCATTGGCAGCTTGAGTAACCCGTTGATTTCAAATGTCTCAAACAACAAGTTGCAGTCTCCCCAAAACCTCAACCTGGGCAGGACAATATCGAGCCATCAGAGGAATAGATATTTACAAATTTAAAATACATTTAAGTCAAGGCAACAGACAAAATGTCCCCAAAGGAGAAAGAATTGAAATACACTTACCATACCTTTAAGGCAGGTTTTGAACCTGTTAAAGCAATTTAATCCCTTTCCCAAAACAGCCAGCCAACACAATCCGATGGATTAGGAAACTTTTCCATTCCGATTACCTGCAATTAAGTCCCCACAAAGAATTAAAAGCAGCACAAACAGAAAAGGAAAATGGTTCATTACCATTAACAACCTTTACCTTATTTCTAAATCGACAGTTTGGAAGAGCTATAAAAGGAGTCCACATCTGAACCAAAGGGAGAGAGGATTAGGAGAGCAGAATTAAAACACAGAGAAATCGATTCACAAAAATCACAACACAAAAGAATCGCAGAACACTCAGATATCCACAAATCCACAGAGCACATTGAAAAATTCACGATTCAACAAAGATTAGCCCTAACGCGGTGAATCAAAAGGGGGAAGAGAACTTATCTCCGTTCGTTCGAAACCGCAAACCGCCCTCGTCGCCGAATGCACCTCTTCAAAACCCTCGCGCAGATCCGTGAAGCATCCCCAGCAACAAAACGGAAGACCTACAAAACCCAACTCAAATATGAAATTTTATTTGTTACTAACTTCGTTCTCATTAACTCGTTTTTTTTTGTTTATGGATTGAAGGAATCACAAAGAAAGAACTCGTGGAGAAGAACCCTAAGTGTTCACAGGTTTGGGAGTCATAGAAGAACAAAGGGATGAGAGCGGAGGAAAAAGAAGAAGGAGGTGAGAGAAAGAAAAAACGAGAAGGGTAAAGGAGAGAAGACGATAATGGAGAAATCGGCGGAAGAGAGATTTGGGACCTAGGGTTACTTCGTCTTTCTGTTTGTTTCCAATTTGGTTGTATGCTATTGTAATTATGTATGGCACGCGCACACACATTATTATGCACCTCACACAATCGCCACACGATCTCCAATGGATCTCATCTTATGACCCTCACCCCGCGTGACCACCATAAGCCCGTGCGCCTGCACGCACGCAGTCCATCCGTTTGAGAGTGCCTCACCCTTTTTATCCCGTTTAACCTTTATTAACCTAACTATTAATTTAAAATCCATTTAATTAACTAACTATACTTTTTGTGATCAGTTTTTTTATAAAAAACGATTAATTAACCCTTTTTATAAAGTAACCTATTTACCAAATCAATTTTATTCCAATCAATCATTTCAATTAAACATTTTTAATTAAATAATTTATCTACTATTTAATTTATTTTATCAATTTTATTTCATATTAAAAGACCTCTTTATGATAATAACCATTAAATAAGTAAAAAAAACCATGTTATTTATTTAATAACATTTTATTTATTTCTAACTAGCAATATAGGTAATTCAAAAAAACTATTTTTCTATAGAACCTAATTAGTTAATGTTATTGTTAATATCACTAAGGTAATAGCCAAATAACTCTTTTATTCAATAAAGATTTTATTTAATTAATTTATAATCCAAAACAAAACTAATAAATTCAATATAGTTTTTTTTTTAATAAATCTCGCTAAAATAAAAGTACATGTTAAAGAAAATAATGATATCAACTTCAATTAAAACTAATTCCTCTTTCAATTTAGCATTTCTCTAAAAAGTCAACTTCACTCATAATTTGTAATCTAAAATAATATTTTCTTATAAATCAATTTAACTAAAATAAATCAATCCCCTTAAAATCGATTAACCACGTCATTTCATATAATTCAACTAAAATTGATTACCCTTAATCAACTTAAATCAACATCAAAAGTAATCAATCGTGCACACTCACATCCACGACACTTTCACTCTCACACACTTCAGCGCTTTCATGCGTATGTGTATGATTTTATATCCGCAATTTATTTATTGCAATTCATATTATCGCAATTTATCATTCTCGCAATTGCATCTGTCCAAAGGAAGAATCTGCGCACGATCTCAACAATCGTGCGTATGCATATCATTTGCATCATTCTCCCCACAAGATCCTTGATCTCATTCAAGTCGATCTTCTTAAGTTTAGGACCTACCCCATAGGAAGGACTTTTATCTTACAACATAGACAAAACAAATCAAACAACACAATACAAATAATATCCAAACACATTAGAGAAAGATGCCAAATCATCTTAAGTGAGATAGAATCTCCACCCCACAACAATACAATCAAGCCGTAGGAACTTTGCCTTAAGAGAGATAAAGGTGTACCTCGTCGATCCCTATCCGAGTACGTAAGTCCTTTTCTTAAGACGATGCAAAGACTATTTTCCTATAACTTGTGGCGGTTACATCTCCCTTAAAATGAAGACACATCTCTTCTCCTATAATCAATCAAACAACTACCCTAAACCCGTAGGAACTTTTACCACAGTCAAAGAACTCCTCATACCCTTTAGGGGAACTACAAAATACTCTGATTTCACTCCCGTAAGGATATGTAGGCATAAGATGCGACATCTTATCGAGTATACTTAGAAATAAACCCCTAGGTCTTTCATACCCTTAAGCAGATAAACACTTAGCAATAAACAATATAAAACAAGAGGTTCCTGTAGGATACTACAGAAACTTAGGATGCTAGTACCTTCCCTAAGTTTAACCAACCCCCGAACCTATAACTCTTTAAACCTTGCATTTGCATTGCATTGTGGTAATTTCGATCTTTATCCCTTCCTTTGGACGAATCAAAGTTCGGTTGCAAAATGAATTAAAGATTCAAACTAATCAATAGTTTGGTATCCGATTTTCACCGCGACAGTTTGGACCAGTTAAAACTGCATCCATCAGAGGCAAGAAGTATGGATTAGTCATTGTTGATGACTACAGCAGATGGACATGGGTGAAATTCCTGAAACACAAGGATGAGTCTCATTCTGAGTTCATTGACTTCTGCAAACAAGTCCAGAACGAAAAAGATTTTAAAATTGTTAAAGTCAGAAGTGATCATGGTGGTGAATTTGAAAACAAATATTTTGAAAATATTTTAAAGAAAATGGCGTTGCACATGATTTCTCCTGCCCTAGAACTCCACAACAGAATGGAGTTGTAGAGAAAAAAAATAGAACATTGCAAGAAATGGCTAGAACCATGATCAACGAGACTATTCTGGCAAAACATTTTTGGGCAGAAGCAGTGAATACAGCTTGTTATATTCAGAACAGAGTGTCAGTTAGACCTCTTCTGGAGAAGACTCCTTATGAACTGTGGAGGAATAGAAAGCCCAACATTTCTTATTTCCATCCTTTTGGATGTGTATGTTTTATGCTGAATACTAAAGAGAATTTGAACAAGTTTGATTCTAAAGTACATAAGTGTTTCATGCTTGGGTATTCTGAATGCTCTAAAGGCTATAGAGTATACAATACTGAGACACAGATTGTGGAGGAATCAATACATGTTAGATTTGATGATAAGCTTGGCAGTCAAAAGCCAAAGCAGCTTGAAAATTCTGCAGATAGAGAAGTCATTCTCACAGACTCTGAAGACTCAGAGGCAGATAAAGCAGAAGCACCAGAAGCAACGCTAGATGCAACTCCATTGGCTGCTCAGATGAACAATTTGAATATTTCTGAAGGACCAAATGTTAAAAGATCATCTAAAATCAAATCTTCTCATCCAGAAGAAATGATTATTAGAAAGAAGGATGACCCTATCAAAACAAGGTCATTTCTCAGATCATCTAGAACATCACTTTTTGGGTTGGTGTCTATCATTGAACCAACTTCTGTTGATGAGGCTCTGAACGATAATGATTGGATACTTGCTATGCAAGAAGAGCTAAATCAATTCACCAGAAATGACGTCTGGGATCTGGTTCCAAGACCAAAAGGTTTCAACATTATTGGAACTAAATCAGTCTTCAGAAACAAATTGAATGAGCAAGGAGAAGTTGTAAGAAACAAAGCAAGGCTAGTTGCTCAAGGATACAGTCAGCAAGAAGGAATTGACTACACAGAGACTTATGCTCCTATGGCCAGGTTAGAGTCTATATGTCTACTCATTTCTTTTGCTGCGCGGAATAACATCACTCTGTATCAGATGGATGTTAAGAGTGCCTTCTTAAATGGTATTATAGAAGAGGAAGTTTATGTTCATCAACCTCCTGGCTTTGAAAATGATAAATTTCCAAAACATGTTTTTAAACTTAAAAAATCACCCTATGGTTTAAAACAAGCTCCCAGAGCTTGGTATGAGAGATTAAGTAATTTTCTTCTGGAAAAGAATATTATTAGAGGCAAAGTGGACACAACTCTCTTTTGTAAATCATCTAAGAAAGACTTGTTAATTTGTGAAATTTACGTAGATGGTATTATATTTGGATCTACCAATATTACACTGGGAAAGGATTTTGCTATATCTATGCATGCTGAATTTGAGATGAGCATGATGGGAGAACTCAGATTCTTTCTGGGAATCCAAGTCAATCAAACTCCAGAATGCACTTACATACATCAGACTAATTCTACAACATTTAGACTCTCCAGCAACCATTCAAAAATGTTGTTAAAAATCTGAAAAATGTTGCCTAAAAGAATAGGGGACGTTTTCTAGGTGTCTCCTGTGCGAGCGTTGCCTATTGTCTAAGGGGACATTTTTTCATGAGCTTTGGGCATAATTTTTAAAAACGTTGCCTAAACAAAGGGAATAGGGGACGATTATTTGTGGCCTCTAAGGCAACACTTTTTAAGTGTTTCCACAAAAGGAATAGGGGACGGTTATTCGTGTCCTCTGAGGCGACACTTTTTAAGTGTTGCTACAAAAGGAATAGGGGACGATTATTTGTGGCCTCTTAGGTGATGCTTTTTAAGTGTTGCCAAATGCAGCTACAATTAATAAGTGATTCCTTAAATCTGAATCAGAAGAATTATTTTTAAAGTTTCCCAATAAAATAAGGAGGAATTTTTTTTATAGTGTCCCCACCTTTTGAATCTGGAGGATTGTTTTTACAGTGTCCCCCCATAACATATAAATTTTATAATTATTTTTTAAATAATTTAGTCGATGATGATTGGATTCAAAAAAGTATCGATTATAACTTAAACAAGATCAAATTTAACCATCCACAAATGTTATATTATAATAAAATTGAGTTCAAACATTAATTTAAGATAGTAGTTAGTAAACAAAATGCCTAACGTAACATTACTTATAATAATAATTAAGTTTAATACTTTGAAGTATGACCCTAGCAAAATAACAAAAAACATAGTTCAAGTTTAATGCTTTCAACTACAAGCAAAAAAAAAAAAAAAGAAATCATCCAACTCATTCAATTTTGTCTTCTTGAAATTCATCATCCATATCGTCTTCTTGAAATTCATCACATATGTCGTCCTCCAGAAATTCTTCATCTACCTCGTCCTCTTGAAATTCACTATCTATATCGTCCTCTTGAAATTCATCATCTACATCTATGTCGTCCTCTTGAAATTCATCACCTGCAACGTCCTCTTGGAATCTATCATCTACGTCGTCCTCTTGAATTTCGTCATTTATATCGTCCTTTTCAACATCTTCATTAATACCTTGCTGCATAAGAAAATAAAACAAAATACTTAATAATTGTTTTTGTAAGATTGAATATCTTCCCAAAACAATTTGCAGAAACAAAACAATTTAATCTTTTATTTTAAAAAATGTTATCAAAATATATTGTACCTAAATTAAGTTTTAGAGATAGTTTACATGAAACAAGATTATTTCACACACTAAACAAAAGTATGGTCTCTTCTATTCTACCAATTAATGTAGAGTAAGAATATTCATGGCAAAAGTATTGCACTCATCATTCTTTATCATAAATCATATCTTCTTAACCAACACACGATACATAAGTCAATAGTATAAGTCATGTACACTGTAGAATTTATTTTTTGTTGGCACAAATTCTAATTTTTATAAACAATAGAATTTATATAGTATTTTAATTATAAAAAAGAATTTTATATAATATTTTTGATACTATTAAACCATAGAATTTAGATAGTATAACGCAATTAGAATAACATAAATCAATAATATTGGTATATATGGTTACCTTTCCATGACATGGAGCATGAGTTGATGTAAAGTATGATATAAACTAAGACCATAGAAAGACATAATAAACAATATTCATCAATAAAATGGTAGAACAGATTGTGAACATTACCTAATCAGTACTAGAATCATAATCGATTTCATCGTCACTTTCATAACTTGTGTCACTATGATCACTCTCTATTGATTTTTGGTTGTGAAGTTCTGACAAAGGAATTTCAAAGATATCATCCGGAACGTCTTTCCTAACCAAATCCACTTCACAATCATCCTTTAATGTATCAAGATTTGTTGAAATATCATATTCTTGAGCATCTGAACCCAAACATTCTCCCATGTCAAACGTTTCCCTTGGAAGTGCATTTAGAACATAGTGTTTGTTCTTGTTTAAAGGATCTTCAATAAAGAAGCACTGTTGAACTTGAGATGCCAACACAAATGGATCATTTTTGTAGCATTTTTTGTTGAAGTAAACGAACGACGATCCATATTTATCCTTTTCATCCACAAACCAATCACATTTGAACAATACATATTTTTCATGACCATAATAATCTAACTCTATAATATCTTTTACTGACCCATAGTAAGTCACACAAATATTTTTGGGATTTTCATCCTTTGCATTTCTAATAACTTGAGTCACGGCTTCTAATGTCACACCACTATTTTCTGTTTTAAGCCTTGCTTCGCGGTTTGTTGTATGAAACCTGTATCCATTAATAACATAACCAGAATACCTTCTAACAACATCATTTGGTCCCCTAGACAACACCTTCAACCATTCGGTAACTTCCTCTTCTATAACACGTGTTTCAAACCATTGAATAAAATCTTCTCTTTGATTGTTAGCTTTTTTGGGATTCCTTTTTTTTTTAAGATTATGAACATTAACCTCATGCTCTCTACAAAATAAATAACTAATTTTTCAATACAAAAGAAAAAGAAAACTTATTACAAAATGAAATGTTGTATCAAATAGATGATTATACCTAATGTATTCTTGCACTTCATCACAATTGAATAAAATGTACCCGTGAGCTTGGTTTAGAGACTTATCATCAAGGGAAATCAGTTTCTTTCCCCCAATTAGATGACCTATGCTTGGAGTATCATCGCTATTTTGTGTCATTCTATCCATCCTTGTGTCTACATCACTAGACAAATATCTTGAACAAAATGTTAGAGATTCTTTAACCAAGTATGCTTCAGCGATAGAACCCTCTGGACGACTCCTATTACGAACAAAAGATTTTAAACCACCCAAATATCTTTCCATATAATACATCCATCGAAATTGAACCGGTCCACCTAATCTGACTTCGTTTGCAAGGTGAATTGGCAAGTGAACCATTATGTCAAAGAAACTTGGAGGGAAGATACGCTCGAATTGGCAAAGTGTTTCAGCAATTTCAACTTCCAAGTAATCCAAAGTTTTCACATCTATAACCTTCTGGCATAAACACCGAAAAAATGAACAAAGTCGGAGCAGAGGGATAACAACTTGATTAGGGGCTATCCCTTTTATTGCTACTTGCAACAAGTAATGCAATATAATATGAGCATCATGACTCTTGTATCCATAAACGTTTCCTTCATTAACTTGAACACATCGAGAAATATTAGATGCAAGGCCATCAGGAAGTTTTACTGTCTTTAAAACATTACAAAAAATAGATTTCTCTTGCTTTGTTAGGGAGAAACATGCCTTAGGCATTTGGGTTTTCTTACCATCACTCGTTGCCTTCAAATGGAGTTTTTTTCTAATCCCCATGTGTTGTAGGTCCAAACGAGCTTTTGCATGATCCTTTTTCTTCCCTTCAATCTCCAAGAGAGTCCCCATTATATTATCACAAATGTTCTTTTCTGCATGCATAACATCTACATTATGTCGCAAAGAATTATCCTTCCAATATGGTAATTGCCAAAAGATAGACTTTTTCTTCCATGGACCCGGCCTTTTTTCTGATATTTTTCCCCACTACGTCAGGGATCTTTTCTAAGTCTTTTAAAATCATTGTTGAATCTAACAAGGAGGGTGCAGACCTATATTCTGGCTTTCCATCAAAAGAACTTGAATTTGATCTCCAACTATGATTTGAATCCAAAAAGACTCGATGACCCATATAACACATCTTTCGACTATGTTTTAAGTATCTCGAAGAAGTTTTATGATTACAAGCAGGGAAAGCAAACTTCCCTTTAGTACTCCAGCCAGATAACATAGCATATGCAGGGAAGTCATTCACAGTCCACATAAGAGCTGCACGCATTTGAACTGATTGATTTTTTGATATATCATATGTTTCTACACCGACATCCCACAATATCTTAAGCTCCTCAATAAGTGGCTGCAAATACACATCAATTTCATTTCCAGGTAACTTTGTTCCAGGAATAAGTAACGACATTAAACAATTTTCAGCCTTCATGCACAAATTTGGCGGATAGTTATATATTGTTAATACAACAGGCCATGTGCTATGTGACAAACTCATAGTCCTAAATGGATTAAACCCGTCACTTGCCAACCCAAGTCTAATGTTACGAGTTTCAAGAGAAAAATTTGAATGTTTGGCATCAAAGTCTTTCCATGCTTGGGCATCGATCGGATGCCTTAACTTCCTATCCCTTGAACGATGGTCTGCATGCCACTTCAATGTATCGGCTGTCTTTGAACACATAAAAAGTCTTTTCAATCTTGGAATCAAAGGAAAATGTCTTAGAACTTTGGCAAAAACCTTGTGAGCTTTTATAGATTCTTCAAGATCATTAGTAACTTCAGGATATTCAATCCACCTTGATGCTCCACAAATATGACATGAATCATCTTTCCCATGATCTTTCCAAAATAACATGCAATTGTTGGGACATGCATCAATCTTTTTATAGTTTAAGCCCAAATCTTTAATTATAGATTTTGTTTTATTGAAAGAGACAGGGATGTTCAAATCAGGCATAGCCTCTTTCAACAACTCTAAGAGAGCAGTGAACGATGCATTGCTCCATCCATAGAGACATTTCAACAAATAAATTCGAATAGTGAATGATAACGAGGAAAACTTTTCACAACCAGGATACAACTCTTGCTTTGCATCATCAACTAGTTTATAAAATTTCTTTGCATCTTCATTTAGACCTTCATGTACTCCACCTCCTTCAGCCACATCTTTAAATGTCTCAAATAGCAATCCATCGATATCATCATGAGATGATGTTTCATTATCACTATCGTCATCAAGATCCATAAGGCTTTCATCTTCACCATGATAAATCCATTCAGTGTATCCCTTAATTTACAAATCCTTTGCTGCATAAATGGTCATACACTACATCTCTTACTTCCCAACTATCATTACAACATACAGCACAAGGACACAAAATCTCTTCTTCTTCAACCATTCCTTTAGTAAACGCGATATCCAAAAAGTAATTGACATCATCCTTATATTCTTGACTGTGTGGAGGCAACTCCACCCAATTCTTCTTTATCATGTTTAGTTTTCTAAAATAAAATAAATTATATATTACTATAAGTCTATAAGGGTATACTTCAAAACATAATAGAAGTGTTCATCATGACTATATCATAAAAATAAATAAAAAATTATTAACTAAAGGTGTTTAGAAAAAAATATCATATAAAAATATTTATAAATAGACAAATCCTATAAAAATATTTAAAAAATAATACTTATACATACATGTTGAAGTTAAATTCTAGTTGGAATATTTATTAATATACTTAGTTTATAATATTATTTATAATTTTAAAAAGATAATTCTCGTTTTTATTTTATTTTATTTTTAAAATCTTATTTTTAAGATTTGAATGGGATTTCTAAATTGTATATATAACTGTATCACTTTAATATACCCCCATATATATATATATATATATATATATATATATATATATATATATATATATATATATATATATATATATATATATATATATATATATATATATATATATATATATATATATATATATATATATATATATATATATATATATATATATATATATATATATATATATATATATATATATATATATATATATATATATATATATATATATATATATATATATATATATATATATATATATATATATATATATATATATATATATATATATATATATATATATATATATATATATATATATATATATATATATATATATATATATATATATATATATATATATATATATATATATATATATATATATATATATATATATATATATATATATATATATATATATATATATATATATATATATATATATATATATATATATATATATATACTCAAAGTAACAGCAACTAATTAAGACTTAGTATTATCTAAGAATATTCATAAACTAGTCTATATTGTTGACTTTGTGTATATAGTGGTAGCATCTTTTGGAGAACAAATAAAATAAGTGCTCAAGTTTCATAGCACTAAAGGTATACTACCTGAGCTTTGGTCATGTTTATAAAACTCGAACTAACATATATATAATTTTGAGTTCTGAGTTTTGACACAAATTTGTCACCGAAATTCGACAGCAATGATGACGTAACTCATTAGTCTTCAACATACAACAAAAACCAAGCCTTATTCAAATTAACATGATTATAATTAACCATGATATAAGAAGAGATATAATGACTCATAATAAGTAATTAGAGTCATTTGGTTTAGGTTTTGGAAGTAACTGTTTTACAATGGATACACTCTAAATGTGAGATATATAATTGATTTGAGATTTTGGGTGAATACTATAGCCTTATTTTTGTTTGTGGTAGTGAAATTTTGAGATTTCTTATTTATGTTTATTTTTTCTTTCAATTTTATTCCTCATTTGTTTTCACATAGTTACCTCAATTTCTTAGAATTTTTATATAGGGGTTGTTGTGTAATAAAAAAAGCTCTAAAATATGTGTATTGTTGGTGCAAGGTAGAATAAATGATGAACGGAGAATATTCTATTAAGAGAATGACGGCTACACACACACTTGTCTCATTACAATGATAGCAATCATATTTATAAGCAAAACTAGGGTTACTCAAAATATAGATAAAATACTAAAATGCCCTCTAACAAACTTATGGGCTAAGAAAAACAATATAACTAAATATGAATTATTCCTAATACCATCCCTTAATTCATATTCCATCAAAACTTGTAACACCAATTCCATCCCTTAGTTTGAGAAATTGATCAGTCTTGATAGCTTTCGTCAGAACATCTGCCAACTGCTTCTGAGTGTTGCAGTGTACAACTTCTAACACTCCACTCTGAACTTGATGTCTCAGAAAATGATACTTGGTCTCAATGTGCTTGCTTTTCCCATGCAACACTGGGTTTCTGCCAAGATTGATTGCAGACTTGTTGTCAATCATCAACTTCAGAGGTTTGTTTACTTTAATCTTCAGATCCTTCAACAGATTCAGAATCCACACAGCTTGGCATGCAGTAACAACACCTGCAATGTATTCAACTTCACAGGTTGATAACGCCACAACAGGTTGCTTCTTGGAACACCAAGAAATAGGACCTCCCAGAAATTTGAACAAGTACCCAGAGGTACTTCTTCTGTCAACTCTGTCTCCACACCAATCAGAGTCTGAATAACTCAGAAGTTCTGACTCATTCTTTCTTCCAGAGGGAAATAACACTCCATACTTCAGAGTTCCCTTGATATACCTCAGAATCCTAACAGCAGCTTGATAATGGGACCACTTAGGTTTACTCATGAACCTACTAACCATCCCAACAGGATAGCAAATATCAGGTCTGGTATTGCACAGATACCTCAGAGAACCAACCAACTGTTTGAAGGTTGTAGCATCCACATCTTCTCCATCAGAGTCAGAATCCAGTTTCTGATTTATATCTGAAGGTGTGACAGCAGTCTTACAATTCTTCAGTTCAAACCTCTTCAGAAGTTCTAATTTATACTTGAGCTGATGCAAAATGATACCTTTCTCAGAATATTTGAACTCCATCCCTAGAAAGTATGTCATTTTGCCTAGATCAGTCATTTCAAATTCATTCATCAGAACTTTCTTGAACTTGGCTATCTCCTGTTCAGAACTTCCAGTCAATAGTATATCATCAACATATAAACATACCAGAGTCATATTGCCTTCAGAAATATGCTAAACATAGACACCGTACTCCATCTCACATTTCTGAAAGCCTTGCTTCTTGAAAAATGAATCAATCTTCTGATTCCAAGCTCTGGGCGCTTGTTTCAGTCCATATAGAGCTTTGTATAATTTGTACACCATCCCTTCCTGATTCTTTTTCACAAATCCAGGGGGTTGTGACACATAAACTTCTTCTTCTAATGGACCATTCAGAAATGCAGATTTTACATCTAAATGCATCAGAGGCCAATTCCTGTTAGCAGCTATTGCAATCACCATTCTGATTGTTTCATGTCTTGCTACAGGTGCAAACACTTCAGAATAATCCAGCCCAGGTTTCTGTAGAAATCCTCTGGCTACCAACTGTTGCACCCTAAAATTTGCCCAACCTTATTCACTTGGTTTATGTTTCAATATCATTAGCATTTGCATATAGAGTCATGAACATAGGTTAACCATCTGCATAGCATAAGCATAGCAAGTCATTCAACAGGGGACCAATCATTATTCTCATCTCTAGAGGCCTATCAAGAAGATATTATCCTGATCCAACCTCATTCAAGTCATCAGAAAAGAATTTGGAAGCTATCAAGTCAATGGATCAAGCAGTTCATCTATCTCCTAACTGAGGGTGTCTGCGGATCAACAAAGAAATGGTGAGTTGTGGGCTGAGCATGGGGAGTATCTAGACATCTTGGAGGACTTAGAAAGTCATTTGGAGATGGAGACAAGTCAGTGGTGTAGTCACAAGAGTTGTGGAGGTAGACAGTCAACTAGAGTTTCATCTGGGTCAACTCTAAGTCAATTGACTGATTGAAAGGCATTAAGGGCCATTGGAGAGATGTGGGGTTCATAATTTGGCATTAAGAATAATGATATGTTGTTATGCTAAGAAGAATTCAAGAGAAATCAAGGAGAAGAGGAGTTTCTAAATTAGGGTTTCTGGGTAAAATTCCCTAGTTTATGACAAACTTCCAAGCAAGATAAGTCAAAATGCAAGCTTCAAATGAATCCTTGGCAAACATGAAACTTGTAGAGGATCTCAATACCTTTAATGTGAGTTGTGGAAGACATCAAGGAGATTTATAGAACTCAAGTTATGGTCCTTGCAAGTTACAGGTCATCTGAGGTATCTGAAATTTTGTCTGTGAAAGTGACTTGACTTCCAAGCAATTTTTACCCCTCAAGGAAATTTCAAATGAATTTATGGTCAACATAAGAGTTGTTCCTCATTGTCTTAGCTTTCTATAATGGTATGGTATGCCTTCATAGGATGTTCGGAACTCTACTTATGGTCTTGGCAAGCAAAGGGTATTTTGGTCATTTGTGAATTACAGGTCATTTTAACCTATGCCCAAAACTCATACAAGGAAGCTTCAAATGGAAAACTTTACAACATCAAACTTGATCCAAATGACATTTTGAGTCTATAAAAGTGACCATGAGATATTGGAAAGATTCATAGCACAAGGTTTCATAATTGTTGGATTTAATGAATAAAAATGGACTTAAAAATGAGATTTTTCATATCTTGGCCAAATGAAGCAAAATTATAGGTCATTTTGAATGGAAAGATCATTTTAAAGACATTGGCTAAAGTAGAATTTTGAGCTTATTTCATGTTTTAAGAGTTATCCATGGTTGCTTTCAATGGAAGAAACATAAACCAAATTCAAGGGAAAGAATGCAAGGGAAACTTCTCCAAGTTTCTAGGAGGTTCTAACCTCACCTATATATTGATAAGAGGTAGTTCATGCCATGGTTGGTGACTTCATTTGTTCAAAACCCCAAGTTTTACACACTTTCTCATTTTTGCATAAGCTTCTCAAACTCTCCATAATCTCCATCAAATCTCACTTTTCTGGATTTGATCATCATCTAGATCATTCATAGGTCAGAATTGTATCAAAGAATTGGTTGAATTGGTCAAAGATTGTACCATTCATCTCCTTCATCCAACTTGCAAGAAGGTTTCAAGTCCAAGATTCAGGAGGTTTACACACGAATCATTGCATACAGAACTCTTAATTCAAGTCACTGAGCAAGTCCCAATCACTGCAAGCATCAAATTCAGAGAGTTGCATAGCTATTTCTCCATTTTTCAACAGGTTGGTATCTCTGCTCGATTTGCATAGTTTAGGTAGCATGATAGGGTTTTGATAGTGTAGAATGGTTAAGATAGGATAGAGGACTGAGTATGATGAGTTTGGAGAAGTTTCAAGGAGTTTGATCATGGTGCATAAATTCTGTTAAGGTCCATAGCACGTGGAATGTAGCATGATAATTCATTGTATGTGGTTTGAAATGATCAGGATGAGGTGTAGATTAGTTTAGGATGAGTTTTGGCAAGAATTGAAACATTTGATAACAGGTGATAATGGTGGATGTCATCTGTTGCACCTATCGGGTTTGGAGATTGGATGAGTTTTAGGAGAATCTAACACCATGGCTGCGTAGAGGGTGAGGAGGAGAGTAATTTTTGTCTTTGGATCGTGTTAATTCATGGAGAGATTAGGGAGAAAGAAGGACTGGAAGTTCTGTGCATGGAAGGGGGATTTTCAGAAACCCTAGGGCTCGTTGGGGACGATGACCCTCAGCCCTCAGATCCTTCCCAGGTGTTGACTTAATCCCCTCATCGTGCGGCCACGGTTTAATGTTGCAAACGGAGGGAAAATTTGAAAACTCAAAACGCAGCGTTTGAGTTAGTGACCAGTCTGGGCTCAATTGCTTTTCGCGCCTCCCAACTTGCTGGGCCCAACGTGTATCCTTTATGTTTTCTTTCTATTCTCACCCCCTCCCATTTATTTCTTTTTAATTCTTTTTAATTTCTTTCATTTTTTTTCATGCATTTTATAAAAATCACATAAAATTGAAAAATCATTATTTTTTGATGATTCTTTTTGCATAATTTTCTTTAAAGAGTCTAGAAAATTATAAAAAAATAAAAATTGCATTTTATTTTTTATTTGATATTTTTCCCATATTTTCCAAATAAATAGCATTTTAAATAGTTCCATTTCATACATAAATTTGTTAATTTTTGTTCTATTAATGGCTTTAATATTTTTTGTCCATTCTTTTTAGGTTGTTTAGTTTAGATATTAAACTTGTAAATACCATTTAATTCATATTTTTAGGAGTTAGTTTTAGGTGGTTTTAGGTGATTAGTTCAGGTGTAAACAACATGAACAAATTAGGGTTTTAAGAGATAACTTAGGTGAATTAGTCCATTTCCCTTAGGACTTAGGGATTAAATAGTTTAGCTATGGGACTATATGGGCTATGGGTAGTCATTAGATACCCTTAGAAATCACTAGGATTCCCCTACTGCTATTAATATACTGTCTATATTTGTCTGATTGGTGTGGTGTATCCTCTGGGGATTATTGATTGTCTATGTGGGTATTGGGATTGTCTGGGGATTGGGAGAGATGAAGACTGAAGATGATGAAACCATTGGAGATCCAGAGAATGAAGACCAACTTCCAGAGTTGGAGAGGAGATTCTTGCTAGCAGCTGCTGAGGAGATTAGGGTTTAGGAGCTAGGCAGAGCTCTAGGTTAGAAAGCTTGATTCTCAAACATGGAAGGTTTTGACTGCCTCCATTCCTCTCTGTGATACAGAGTCTCTCTGAGACACTCACCCCCTTCCTTTGGAAGGCTTGGTGCTATTGTCTGAGGGATAGAACTCTTGAGAGAAAATGTCTTATGTGTTAGTGGCAGTTGGTTTACCACCATTGGTAGTCAACTAATTGCTTAACACCCAATCCACTCTGGTGATTGATCCCTCAGCTTGGAGGATAGGACTTGAAGAAAAGCCATTATAGACTGAAGATTGGCAACCAAAGCCTTTGCTTGAAGACTGTGAAGATAGGGACTGCTGCTGACTGAAGCTTGTAGCTGATTGGAGATGACTTGAAGATGGATAGTGATGCAGAGCTGCTGTGGCTGTTTATTTTGCTGTATTTCATTTCAGATGTATTGATTGGTTTTCCTGACTGTATTGTTTGTTGTTTACCCTGTTGGGTTGAAAGTGAAGCCTGTTCACTTTTGCCTATTGTTTTCTAGGTTCGAGGTTGAGTGGACTCCCTTGCCTCGCTTGTACTTTTGCATTCATGCATTTTACTATTTTACTGTATATATCTGATATTGTTTCTGTTCCCATCTATTCCCTTAGGATCTCTGTTTCTCTCTGCGCAAGAGAGGAGCATGATAGACACTAGGTCTCAACCCATGCATGATAACATTAGGATAGTTTGTTTCCCTTCGCAACCGTAGGTTAGAGTTCTTTCTCTTCTTCCTTAAAACAAACAGAAAAACACAATAAGATTTCAAATACAATAAAAGACACTTCTTTCGTAAAAGAATGGGAACTCATCAAGACGTCATTTTTGTCCGCCGGGACTGCTAATCAAGAAAAACCTTTTTCAGAAGGAATAAAATCAACCAAGACAGACTTGTGTCGTACGTGGCCCGAACTACGTTTGCTCTGATCTTTCATGCTGTATGAAAGTACGTAGGCATAGGATACGATATCCTAGCGAGCAACCTTCCCCTCCTTTCCCGTAGGTAGGCGAACTACGTTGACTCTGATTTCTCGTTCCAGGCGGGAATACGTAGGCATAAAGTGCGATACTTTGCCGAGTCATTTTATTTTCATTTTACTTTCTTTTAACCCTTAACCTTTAGTTTAGATAGAATAACAATCCATACCCGAAAACAAGCGTGGATCCCGTCGAGTACGACGGACGTGAGGGGTGCTAATACCTTCCCCTTGCGTAACCGACTCCCGAATCCAGGTTTTGGTTGCGACGACCATACCTTTCCCATGTTGCGCAAGGTTTACTCTGAGCGTTTCCTTTCCCTCCCGTGGGATAAATAACGCACGGTGGCGACTCTTCTGTTCAGCCGGCGCCGGTTTTCGCAGTAGCGACACCAACCTTGCTTTATGTTTGCCAATTGAACCATCTGGCTTTAACTTCTGCTTGAAAACCCATCTGACGCTGATGGCTTTCTTGTCTTTTGGAAGTTCTGTCAGCTTCCAAGTCTTGTTTCTCTCTATAGCATCAAGTTCTTCTTTCATGGCCTTTAGCCAAAGATTCTGCTTAAGAGCCTCTTCTGTACTTATGGGTTCAGAATCTACCATCATGGCACACTGAATAATTTCTCCTTCAGAGTCTACTTCAGTGTCTTGCAGCATGTCAAATTCTGCATATCTTCTGGGAACGTTTCTTATTCTTTGTGGTCTCTGAACTTGTTCAGAGTCTTGAGCTTCAGAGTTTCTAGCTTCAGATGATTGACCTCCAGAGCTTTGACCATCTTCAGAGTCTGGCATATTTCCAGAGTCTGAATTTCCACCAAGATCTGGATTGCCATCAGAGTCTGAATCATCAGAGTCTGGGTCATCAGAGTCACCTTCATCTTCTGAGTCTTCTTCAGAGTTTGAATCAGTATCAGAGTCAGAGTCAATGTCAGGGTTTACTTCAACTTCAGAAATTCTTAACTCTGGCCTTTCTTCAGAGGTTCTAACATCAGAATCAGATTGAGACTTATCCCAATTCCAGACTTCTGATTCCTTCACAATCACATCTCTGCTGAATTCAATTTTATTGATTTCTGGACAATAGAGCTTGTAAGCACCAGTACTGTGGTACCCTATCAGAATCATCACTTTGCTTCTATCATCCAGCTTCTGTCTTCTGGCTTTTGGAACATGTTTATAGCAAACAGAACCAAACACCTTTAGATGACTAACACTTTGCTTATCTCCAGTCCACTTTTGTATTGGAACTATTTCCTTCAACTTCTTCGTAGGACATCTGTTGAGTACATATGTTGCAGTGGCAACAACTTCTCCCCAAAGCTTCTGAGGAAGGTTCTTCTCTTTTAGCATGCTTCTCACCATATCAAGCAGAGTGCGGTTTCTTCTTTCAGCAAGACCATTGTGTTGAGGGGTATAAGGAGCAGCAACCTCATGCTCAATTCCATTCTCCTCACAGAACTTCTGGAACTCTTTGGAGTTATACTCACCTCCACCATCAGTTCTAAGAATCTTCAACTTCTGACCACTCTGATTCTCAGCCTTCATTCTGAACTTCTTGAATTCATCAAACACCTCGTGTTTAAACTTAATAAGGGATACCCATGTCATTCTTGTGAATTCATCAATAAACAACACAAAGTATTTATTCCCTCCAATTGATGCTACTGGAAATGGACCACACACATCAGAATGTACAACTCGCAAGGCATGTTTTGCTCTTGGAGCAGCTTCTGACGCAAATGGAAATCTTGGTTGTTTTCCTTCCATGCAAACTTTGCATGACTTTTCAGGCTTCTTAATTGCAGGAATTCCATGTACCAATTTCTTTGAATTCAGATGTTTTAAGCTTATGAAATTCAGATGACCAAATCTTATGTGCCACAGCTCACTCTCCTTCTCAGCATTTATTGCACTAAGACATTCTGAGTCTGCAGTTCTGACATTCACCTTGAATGTTCTATTCCTTCCCTGTTCTGACTCCATAATCAGCTTCTGATTGCAGTCATACAGCTTCAGAAGATTGTCCTTCATGGTAACTGAGAAACCTTTCTCAATTAATTGTCCCACACTCATCAGATTGCTTCTTATGCCAGGTACATACCACACGTTCTGAATCAATGCTGTTTTTCCATTGTTCAGAGTCACTCTGACATTTCCCATACCTTCTGCATTAAGATATTTGTCATCAGCACATCTGATCTTTGTTCTCTTTTCAGAGTCAAAGTCAACCAGCCATTTCTTATTTCCAGTAAGATGATTTGAACAGCCAGTGTCCATATACCACCAGTCTATCAGATCCATATCATCAGATGCAGAGGCCATCAATAGCACAGATTCGTCAACAGAGCTTCTGGCTATATTTGCTTCTTCTGATTTTTTCTCCTTGTTTGACCAACAATCTCTAGCAAAAACACCAAACTTCTTACAACAGTAACATTGGATTTTCTTTTTGTCATACTTCTCTTTTCCCTTCTGAGCATTCTTTTGTCTATCAGAGGTTGAGCTTTCTGACTTCTGACCACCATCAGATCTTCTCCTGGCTTCTGACTGCTTCTGATACTTCCTATTAGAGGTTGCTTTCAGAGCCTGCTGCTCTACTTCCTTTTCAGAGTTTCTCTCAGTCAAACGCAACTCTTGCGCTTCTAGACTACTCTGCAGCTCTTCAATTCTCATGGTGCTCAGATCTTTGGAATGTTCTATTGCTACCACAATGTAATCCAATTGAGGGGTAAGGGATCTCAATACTTTCTCCATGATTCTTTCTTCAGAAAGAGTTTCTCCACACGCCTTCATCTCATTAGTGATCAGAATCACTCTGGAGATGTATTCAGAAATTTTCTCATTATTCTTCATGTTGAGATTCTCATATTGCTTTCTCAAGGACTGAAGCTTCACCTTCTTCACTGATGCGTCACCACCATAACATCTCACCAGTGTGTCCCACGCATCCTTTGCTGTTGTTGAGTCTGCAATCTTCTCAAACACGTTTACATCCACACATTGATGAATGAAGAACAATGCTTTCTGATCCTTCTTCCTTACTTCCTTCTACGCGTTTTTCTGTTCATCCGTCGCATCTGCTGCTACCGGAATATAACCATCAGTGACAAGATCTAGAACATCTTGAGCACCAAATAGTACACGCATTTGGATCATCCAACGATTCCAATTTTTACCGTCAAATACTGGAAGTTTGGTGTTCATGTTGCCGTTTCCGTTCATCTTCTACTTTGCACAATACACTCAGATTTTTCTCACACAGTGTTTCCCAACCCACAGAATTAAAAATTCTGATCAGATTTTGTTCAAGATTCAACACGAATCTAAGAAACAAAATCAAACACACAAGACCTCACGTCCACTCGTGTTTCCCGTGTTTCCCAATGAATCCGAACCGGAGCTCTAGATACCAATTGTTGGTGCAAAGGTAGAATAAATGATGAACGGAGAATATTCTATTAAGAGAATGACGGCTACACACACACTTGTCTCATTACAATGATAGCAATCCTATTTATAAGCAAAACTAGGGTTACTCAAAATATAGATAAAATACTAAAATGCCCTCTAACAAACTTATGGGCTAAGAAAAACAATATAACTAAATATGAATTATTCCTAATATGTATCACGTTAATCAGTTCCCTTTCTTTAAGCTTTGCTAGTTTGGACAGTAAGAGAGTGGAAGGCTTTGAAAAATAGGAAAATTGAGGGAAAATAATAGAAAGATTTTGGTTGAAAGAGAGAAAGTGAATTTTGATTTTTCAGTGTAAAAAATAGTTCTGGTTTTTGAAGATTGAAGGGTGAATGGAATTATATAGATGAAAATCCTAACTATATTCTAGCACTTTTTTGGGCAGTGGTTGTTAATGGTTAGGGATGCAGTTAGTGTTAGTGATTTTCATAAGAAAATTAGTTGCAAGAATTAATTCTGTTAGTGGACTGTTAAAGTTTGTTATGTTTGGAATCAGAGTGAATTCATTTAGGGTCTGTTATGGAATTTAATGTTAAATAAGTATAAATTGGTTTGGAATGTTTGAATGTTAGCGATAAACAGGACAATGTTAGTTTACTTTTAAAGTTTCTCCATATCATCAGTGATGAGATAAAGGTATATCCATCAAATCTTTCAACCCTTTCTCAATCTCTTCAGCCATAACAACATCCTTACTACCCTTTCTGTAATCCACTCTCAACTCCACAAATAGACCTCATTCCTTCACCATCCTAAAAGCATTAAGCTGTTGTTCCGCATAAATAGGCCATGTCAATATTGGCACACCAAACCACAAACTTTCCAGAATAGAATTCCATCCACAATATGAAACAAACCCACCAATAGCCTTATGTGATAATATCTCAACTTGAGGTGCCCATTCACATATCATTCCTTTACCTTCCAATTTCATCCATTCTAAAAACCCTTCTGGTGGAGACTTTAGAGCCCACATAAACCTTACTCCACTATTCTTAAGTCCTAATGCTATTTCTCTTATTTGAGATGGAACAAAGCTAACTCCTATGCTTCCAAAACATAGAAAAACAACAGATTTAATAGGTTGTTCATCTAGCCATTTCAATATAACATCATGTTGAGTTTGGTCTAACTTAGCACTAGGGTTGCCTTTGAGATCTAACAAAGGTCCAACAGTGTAGATAGGAGGCATTTTTTCATCATGATTAGATAATGCATCAATTGAATATTGTTCCAAATCTGAAAATGTATTAACAATAATTCCTTTGGTGTCATTGAATATCTTTGCAAGATTATAATAAACCTCATAACCACCTTTACTATAAGCAGAATTAGGTAACACACTTGAAGGTACTAGATTAGTGAAACCAGGAATTAACAACTCGGCATCGGAATCATTGAACACATCATCGATTCGACGGTTTCGAAAGGAAAGCATGAACGCCAAGAAACCAAAATTTGATGTTAGGAATAAATAAGAAGGGATTCCAAATTCATTTCCAACATCAATCATAGAAAGACAGAAGATATCTAGGACTAAACCAACAACATAGCGGCACAAACACCAACCACCACCTATATTATATAAAGTCCACAAAGAATGGCAATCAAATACCTATATTATATAAGGTCCCCCTATATTATATATATATATATATATATATATATATATATATATATATATATATATATATATATATATATATATATATATATATATATATATATATATATATATATATATATATATATATATATATATATATATATATATATATATATATATATATATATATATATATATATATATATATATATATATATATATATATATATATATATATATATATATATGATTAAATACCTATGGTAAGTTGCTTTGATGAGATGTCTTAAACACATACAGAGCGGCAAATAGCGGCACAAGTTAACTGCATAAGTTTCTGTTTTCTTTATAAATATGAATATACATTGCTATTAGACTATAGAAACAACACCTAAACAAAAACACCTAAACATATTAACTCAAGCTTGTGTAGATTTAATAACAATGAATTATACTCTATACGGAGAAATGAAGGAGAAAAATAACAGGGTTCTGTTACCTGAAGAACTTTCAACTTGATTCCAGTAGTAACAGAAACCAAAAGCTTGTCCTTAGTTAAAAGTGACTTCAATTTCAACAAAACTTACTTTACTGCAACAACAACAACAACAACAACAACAAAACTAGTCAATAACGACGAAATTTCTTTCCCAAACGATGTTGAAGTTGAAGAAATACCTAATTAAGGTTGAACCGAGAAAACGTCGATGTTGCTCACGCGAACGATCTAGAGAGAAATAATCAGAAAATGAGAAAATGAAAATGCAAATGTAATAAAGAGTAAAAGAGATAAAATGGAATACGTCGTCGTTGGAAGATAGAACGATGATGCTGATGGGCTCAAAAGTGGTGCGATAGAAGGTTGTTTGAGAGAGAAAGCGATGGGAATGAGAATCAACTGTTAACACCAAAAGAATCAACTGGGAAGAGAAGACGACGACATTGTTTTGGAGGAGATTCGACGGTTGGATCTTAGAAGATGGAAAACCTTGTTTATAGTTATATATTATTATAGAAGATGGAAAACCTTCTTTAGGAGGAGATTCGGCATAGTTTCTTTCCTTTTCATTTTTTTTCTTTTTTCTATTTTCAATTTTTTTAAAATTTTATCCTAAAGTGTGAGATTGAGAGGAGTGGGGATCAGTTTGACTTAATATTTTTTCTTTGGAATGTGTAAAATTTTATTTTGAATTTTTTATTTTAGATAAATACCTATTTTATAGTTATATATTATTATAGTTATATATTATTGTAGTTATATATTATTTTATTATGTGTTAGAAGATTTTTAATATATATATATATATATATATATATATATATATATATATATATATATATATATATATATATATATATATATATATATATATATATATATATATATATATATATATATATATATATATATATATATATATATATATATAATGTTTAGAGGAAAATATTTGTTTTTTAGTGTATAAGTTTTAGAGGGAAGATTGTCCTCAAAAATTTGATGATGCTAAAATTGTATGCAACATTGAAGAAATGTAGCCTTTTATTAGAACTAATGCAACGATTTAAAAATGTCCCCAAAACTATTTTAGGGGACAATTATCAAATATTACTAAAAAAAATAATATATTAACACTCTAAAATCGTCCCCAAAAGCAGTTAATGGCACAATTAACAATCGTTGCCAAAAAAATAAAAGAGTGACATTCCAAAAACGTCCCAAAAAGTATTTTAGACAACAATTATCAAGGGTTGCAAGTATATTTTTGGCAACAACCATAAATTGTTGCCTATACGAATTTAAGGCAACAATTTTTACATGTTACCTAAAAAAGTGTTGCTAGAGACAACAAATGTTGTAGTGTATAAGTATGTGAAGGAGCTTCTGAAGAAGTTTAATATGACTGAAAGCAAGTTAGTTAAAACTCTAATGCATCCTACAAGCACTTTTGGTAAGGAAGAGGTAAGTAAGAAAGTAGATCAAAAGCTTTACAGAGGTATGATTGGATCTCTTCTGTATTTGACTGCTTCTAGACCTGATATTCTATTCAGTGTTTGTCTGTGTGCTAGATTCCAATCAGATCCTAGAGAATCTCACTTAACAGATGTTAAGAGGATTCTAAGGTATCTGAAAGGTACTACTAACGTGGGTTTGTGTTACAGAAGATCTGATGATTATAAATTAGTTGGATTCTGTGATGCTGACTATGCTGGAGACAGAGTTGAAAGAAAAAATACTTCTGGAAGCTGCCAGTTTCTGGGAAGTCATCTGATCTCTTGGTTCAGCAAGAAGCAACCCACAATTGCGCTTTCAACAACAGAAGCAGAATACATTGTTGCTGCTGGTTGTAGCACTCAGATGCTCTGGATGAAGAGTCAACTAGAAGACTATCAGATCCATGAGAGTAACATTTCAATCTTCTGTGATAATACTTCTGCTATATGCTTATCTAAAAATCCTATTTTACACTCTAAGGCTAAGCATATAGACATAAAACATCACTTCATCAGAGACTATGTTTAGAAGGGAATTATCAGTTTAAACTTTGTTGATACAGATCATCAATGGGTTGATATCTTTACAAAACCTCTTGCTGAAGATAGATTTAAATTTATTCTGAAAAATATAAGTATGGATTTTTGTCCAGAATAAAATGTTTATCAGAAGAAAACTTTCTCAGATGAAAAATGTTTTAACTCTGAAGTATTACATCTATTTATTTATTGTTTATTATTTTATTTATTGTGTGCAAATCTGAACTAATAAGCCTCAAAGGATCTGAACGTTGGCTAACGTTTCATTTCTCAAAGAAGTTTCAGAAGCACATGCAAGCAAACACGTGTAATTCTGAATCTGAAAAGGTGGAGTGCACATTACTGAATTGACGTTTGAGGTACTGTTTTTGAATATTGAGTTTCTCGTTTTCCCCCCAATTTGTCAGAATCATTAATTGCTTGAAATGGTTATATTCTTTTTATTAAATGCTAAAGTATAAAACGTGCTGAACATGTGACTCTTGTGTGCCCTAATTTCTTCTATAAATACCACAACACTTCACTTTTCACACTTTTCACTCTCTCGCACTAATGTATGCATTTCTGTCTATTTCATTGTTTTCATCTCTCTCCCAAACCCAAAATCGTTCGTAACCCTAAAACTCTCTCAAGAACATCAATGGCTACTTCTTCATCAACTTCTGCTCAGTTTCAATTTACCATGGTTGTTGTCTCATCGTCCAACATGGGTGATGTTGCCTTCAAGGAACCGGTTAGAACTTTACTCACACCTGTTAACAAGTTGGAAGTCTTGTGTGAATCGATTGTGAACTTTGAATCTATTGCTGAAAATGGGTTTGACCTTCGTCCCATTGTTGATGCTCAATGCTGGACAAAGTTCTTTGATAGGCTGATGGGACCAGTTTATCCATGTTTAGTGAAGGAATTTTGGATTCATGCTACTACATGCCCTAAGTTCATTGTTTCATATGTTCTGGGTAAAAAAATCATCATAACTGAAGATCTGATAAGGAAGCTCATAGGTTATGAAGAAACTGATGGTGTCACAAATCTGTCAGCTGGGCGTGTTGATATGACTGAAGTCTATAGAGAAGTTTGCTCATCTGGAGAAGCTTCCAACAAAGTGAAAGATCTAAAACCAAGCTACAGGATCTGGGCTAAGATCTTTATGGGGTGCATTCATTACAGGAAGTCTTCAAACTCTCTTGACTATGTAAACATTGATCAGATGTACTTCATGTACTGTCTGAGTCAGAGCACAAAAGTGGATCTGCCATATCTACTTTTCAATCATCTATGGACACACGTAAAACTATCAAGGGAAGAAGTCAGAACCAAACATCAGAAGATGAGGAACTGGATTCCAATGGGAAGACTCATTTCATACATTCTGACTGAGAATGGTCTGGTTGGACATCTGACAAAAGCAGGATTAAAGGAAGAGTTAGCTTCTGTAGTTGGGAAACCTCTGAATGGGAAAAGTCTTCAGAGGATGAAGGTTGTAGAAGAAATCACTTATGCACCAAAGCAAATAAACTCTAAAGAGGTTATCAAGAGAAGGATACCTATGGATGATTTTCCTATCTTCTACGCTGATGAACCAAGGGAAATTATTTTGAAGTACATTGCAACGTGTCTGAAAGATGGAACTCCTCTACCAGCAAATATGGTTCAGAAAGCAGGCGAACCTGCACCAGATCTTTATGAGGCAAGACACAAGAAGAAGAGGAAGGTTTATGAAGAAGGATCTTCAAAACCCAAGAGGAAGGCTACTGGTGAAGCTGCTGCTGTCAAACCCAAGAGGGTCAAGAAGCAAAAGGCTAATCCTCATGAGGCAAGTTTAGACTCTATCTTGCAAACTGTCAAAGAGGTACTAACATTTGATCAACCTATCCATGAACCTATACCCTCTCCTTCACCTTCTCCTCCTCGTATTTCTAAACCAAAGAAACCTTCTGTAACATCTCCTTCTGTACCCCAACAACAAGCAACTCCATCTGAAAAGCAAAACTCTGCACCACAACAACCAAAAACACCATCTCTAGAAAACTTCCTAAAACCTAAACCTAGAATGGATGTTGGTACGCTTTTTGATGGATTCAAGAAGGAAATGAATGTGTGGATCTCTTCTGTGAAGAAAGACTGTTTGTCTAGTGTGAATCCAGATGCTTCTAAAGCCACCTGGAACAAATTCATCTCAAGGTTCAACACTGTAGCTTTAAATCTTTGCACCATTTGCTCTGATGATGCAAAGGTGAAATTTGCTGAAGTTATCAGAAAGATTCTTCTAAACATGAGTAGACCTCCAGTTCTTCTTCTGGACAATGCACCTGCTGATAATCCTATGTCTGAAGATACTCCTCCAGAAATGTCTGTTGCTGAGGAAACTCTTGTGCCTAATCAGTCAGCTCTGATGATTGTGGAATAAACTTCTACTTCTGTGATTCAAGAACCTGCATCTGCATCTGCTATGGTCACTGATAGTGCTCCAGCTACTGAATCTGCATCTGCACCTGCTTCTTCTGAAATTAAGACAGAAAGACCAGATTTAGAAGAAAAGTTTGCTCTGCTAGAAGCCAGCAACAAAGAGATCAGAACATGGATGGTCAAGCAAGAACAAACCACAGATGAGATTAATACTTGGATGTCTAAACAAGAGGAATCTAATTCTCAGATTACAGATCTTCTGAAGTTGATAGCCTCTCGCCAATATTAGTTTCTTTTTCTGTTATGTTTGTGCACATGTTTGATGTGTTTTGTTATCGTGTTGTTTTCTCTAAATGTTCTCTGGATTCTGTTTATCAATGAAATTGATTGTTTCCTTATCTATTCTTATATTGTTTTTCTCTGTTATTCTTTTCTGTCTTAAATTTTTTTTCTTTTTGATTATGACAAAAAGGGGGAGAAAAAGAAATTTTGTTTGTTCAAATATAAACAGTTACTAAAATGGAATTCAGACATAATAATTTATAACTAACATTGAATTTTAGTCTTTCGGAACTAACGTATCATCTGACAAATTCATTGAAGTTACCCTAAGAATCTCCAAACCAGACTTTTATTCAAACCAGGTTCTGATTACCGGGCTCTGATAATTCAAACCAGGCTCTGATCCTAAAAGTAAACCAGGCTCTGATTCTGGAAAGAAAATCAGTAAAAGTAAACCAAGCTTTAATTCTGGAAAGTAAATCAAGCTATTACCAGACTCTGATTCTGGAAAGCAAATCAAGCTCTGATTCTGGAAAGCATATTCTAACCAGGATTCTAATCAGGCTCTTAATCTGAAAAGTATACTCATGCAAAAAGGGAAGTATTTTCTTCTATTAGAGTATTTATTTCAGGGGGATATTCTTTATCTCAGGGGGAGTTATATATTTATCCTTTTTATTGAACAAAATTTCCTATGTTTTTGTCATCATCAAAAAAGGGGGAGATTGTTAGAACACAGATTGGTGTTTAATTATATCTCTATGTTTTGATGATAACTCTAATGAAATTTTGTATTAAGAAAATATATACTCTAATTTTGTTCAAGTGTTTTTGTTTCAGATATTAAATTAAATATTCTTATGAAAGCAAAAATGCATCTGAACAGTATTCTACGCAAAGCTCTGAAGCATCAGAAGCAAGTCATCAGAAGACTCTGAGCACTGCCAGAAGAGACTCTGAAGCAGAAGCTGCACAAGACTCTGAAGCTGATGTTGCAGAAGACTCTGAAGCGTAGTTGAAGAATTTGTATGAAGAGTTTCAAGCATTGTTTCAAGAAGACTCTGAAGGTACTTTACGCTGCAAGTACAAAAGCTCTCTTATTCAAACTCTGCTCTGATTGATATTCACGCTGAAGCACATTGGCTGCAAAACTCTGATAACATCAAGACTCTGATGTTGATACCTTTGAGACAGAAGCATTGTTGAAGAAAATATTATTCAAAGATATATCCGTTGGCATATTCCAAACGACTCTTTCCTTATTCATGTATGGCACAGGAAATCAGACAAAAAGGATTTGTCTGAACATTCCTCTTCTGGGAAAGCTAGAGTCAATAGAAGACAAAAGGCTACAGCTACACAGCAAAACACAGTCTTCAAGCATTGGACTTTCTGCCTATAAAAGGATATCTTCAACAACATTTCAAAGTTGACGAATCAATTGAGAAATAAAACTAAAAACTACTCTCAAAGCTCTCATACAATATTTTTTCATAAGCTGAATAGTTTTATTTATTCTTAATCTAAGTGTAAAAATCACAGTTTGTGATATAGCTTTTTAGAAGCAACTTAAACACTTTTTTAGTTTACATTAATTTGTAAAAGGTTCCTTAAGAAGACCAAGTTGTGGTCAGGATTTCTTGAGAAGACTAAGACAGTTGTTCTTAGTGGTTGACACTGTAATCTGTTTGAATATAGTGGATTAAGTCCTTGTTGAGAAAGGAAAATCACCTTGGTAGGGTGGACTGGATTAGTTGAGTTCAACGAACCAGGATAAAAATACTGTGTTGTTTTTATTGCCATAATTATTTCTAAACCCCTATTCAACCCCCCCCCCCCCCTTCTTTGTTTTTTTCTCACCTTCAGTTATAGCATCTTACTTAACATCAGTGCAGAATCATGTTTTACCAAAATTTAGCCAATCATAGAACCATGGAACTAACATCATTGTTGAAGGTACAAGTGGCAATGGCCTTATTTCTACCTTACTCCAGTTCTATGATTCAGATTATCTTCCCAAACTATCAGCTTGTGCCTACCTTAGAAGATTATTCTCAGTTGGTTGGTTTTCCTATTCAGATTGAGTCTCATTTCCCTTTTCTAGAAAAGGACCCTAAAGAGCAGGACATTGCTAAGCCTATATATATATACCCTTGAAGAAGGAACCCATTATAATTTTCATGTCTGAAGCAAAATAATTAAAGATTTCTCTGAGCAAAGTACAACAAGAAGGAAAATCTTGGAAAAATAAGTATCAAGTGGTTGTTGAAGAGAATGTTGAACTCCAGAGACAACTACAACTAAAGAATGAAGAGGTACTTTCTTGCAAGAAGAGAAAAGCGCAGGAGGATTTATTTTCCTCTATCCCTCAGACTACTCCTTGGAAGTTGATCGTAGACAAGGTTGTCTTCGAGAAGGCTCAGTTGGAGAAGCAGATTAAAGAGCATAATATAAGACTTTCTTAGGACTTTATTAGCTTTTATTTAACTGTTATTTTTAAGACTCTTTTAAGACATATTTATTTGTAATCCTTTATTAAATAATAAATGAGTTTCCTTTGGTATCCTTTGACGTTTGTAAATACTTTAATTCCATGAAACCTTACACATTTGCATCTCTGCATTTTGTTTTTTTTCTAACCCTTCAAGAAACCCAAATTGTTTTGCAGATATTGTGAAAATGGATTTCGGAAGAAGAGAAACGCTGAAGTACACCATCAAGAGTCTAAATCTTGAAATCCTAAGGGAACTAGGAAGTCTAATCGATAATTGTTTGACCTTATCGGATGAATATGGAGGAATCTTTCCGCTTTTGAGGCTCAGGATGATTGATGGATTGCTAGACACGCTCGTCCAGTTCTACGATCCTCTTTACCACTGTTTCACTTTTCCTAATTACTAATTAATGCCTACTCAGGAGGAATATTCTACTTTGTTGGGATTAACTGTCACGTCTTGACCTCTGTTCTCTAGATCAGAAGATACACCAAGTGATCAAGATATTGCAAATGCTACGCATCTGAGTTTGTCTGATATTCAAACTCACATAACTACTAAGGAAGGATTCCTTGGATTTCCGGTTGAATTCCTGATAGAAAAGATTCATTATCATGCCCATAAGAAGAATACTGAAGTGCTTGAAGCTGCCTTCGTGTTATTGACCTATGGGATTTTCTTATTTCCAAATATTGACGACTTTGTCGACCTAGACGCCATCAAGATCTTCATACTTAAGAATCTTGTTCCCACCTTGTTGGCTGACACCTATCATTTCATTCACTTAAAGAATTCAGAATGAGGGGGTCAGATAACCTGTTGCACTGCTCTTCTTTACAAGTGGTTTATTTCTCGCTTGTTCAGATTTACAACTATTTGGGATCCGAAGGATGCGCCTTGCTGGTCAAAGTTAGTCATGTCTCTTACCCATCTTGACATAGTGTTGTATGACCCTACGTACGGTGGAGTAAGAATGATTAATAGATGCGGAGATTTCCCCAATATACCTCTTCTTGGAGAAAAGGGATGTATCAGTTATAATCCTTTTCTGGCATGTAGACAACTTGAGCATCCGATGAAAGAGAAGTCGGACCAGACCCTTCTAAAAGAAATTTTTATCAAGGAAGGAGAAAATCCAGGACTCAAAGCTAGGATTGTTCAGGTGTGCAACCTTGAAGCGCGGGGAGGTTTATGTTACCCTTTTGAAGTGGAAAACTTGATTAAAGAAGAAACGGAGACCCGCTCATGGCATACAACCTTGAAGCGTGGGGGAGGTTTATTTTACCCTTTTCAAGTGGAATACTTGATTAAGGAAGAAACTGAGACTCGTCATGGCGTACAACCTTGAAGCGTGGGGAGGTTTATTTTACCCTTTTCAAGCGGAATACTTGATTAAAAAAGAAACTAAGACTCGTTCATGGCATAAAACCTTGAAGCGAGGGGAGATTCATTTACCCTTTCTAAATGAATCATTTTGTTAAAGAAGAAGCTGAATTATATTTTGATCATAGAAGCTTATTTTGGTTATTACATGTGCTTAGGCAATCGTACATTCGATAGTAGGTAATATACCGTATTATCTTGGACAGATACCTTTGCTTAGGCTACCAGGTTTGGTAGTAAGTCATCTTTCCTTTCGTGTTACCTTTGCTTAGGCTATCATATGATTTATAGTAGGTGACATGCTTTTTGTTTTCAACTGGATGCCTTTGCGTAGGCTACCATTTGTTGGTAGTATGTTATCCATTATTTCAAGTTTCTCGCCCGTTGCTTGAACTACCACATTCCTGATAATAAGTACTATACATCTTCATTTTGTTAGATATACCATGTGCTTAAGCTATCCTCAATGGTGGTTATCTGTCTCTTACCCAGTGTAGTTGGATCGTTTCCCGTGGAGTCTTGATTTGCTAAGTTGTTCCTCGTTGGGTCTTCCACTTCTTTATTTGTGTTTCGGTGTTTTATGTGCAGTTATCCCCTATGACATTATTCCCCACAGGATCTTTGTCTTGCATATTTATATCATATGTCATATCATGTGCATTCATTGGCATCTTAGGGCCAAAAAAGAAATTTATGCATGTTTGTATTTAAGTCTCTCCTATCTCGTCGAGACGAAGATTTCAATCTCCATATCTTTGGATAGAAGAAACTTAAATAGGGGCATCCGTCACACCCTAATTTTTTAACCCTAAGATCCCACCTCTTGTTTGCATCATATTGCATAACATTTCTAGGCCAATCATATGTGCATATCTAACTAGGCCTTTATGTTTCGTTTTGTTTGTTTGTTCACTGTTGAACTAGGGTTTACTTAAAAGGGACATCAAGGGTTAGTCAATTAATTTTTGAGTGTGTCATCTACCAATTACACTAGGTTCAAGTGAATAATGTTACTTCTTACAAGTGCTACAAGATCAGGACTGTCAGGGTTTTTCATGCCAAAATTTATTTTCTTACACACCTTCAAGGACTCTTCAAGGCATTACTATTACGTTTCTCATCAAGTCAAATTTTCCTTTATGGACCAAAATATAGGAGATGAGGAAAATATCAAGGGTATCCAAGGCATTATGGTTTTTCTAGTTGCTCATAATGATGAGTTAAAGTTCAAGTTGCCAAATGCGAAGGTTGTCAAGTTGTAATACAAACTCTATGTCCAAACCTAACCCATGTTTATTTTTTTTAAGTCGTCACATGATCCATTTGAAGTCAGAACTCTTAAGTCTTTGTTGGGTTTCAAAGCTAAAAGGCTCAAATCATTTTTTAAATTATCACGAAGCGAGAGTTCTAGATTGAGTTTCAAGAGTTCAAGTGACAACAAAAACAAAGTTTGAAATTTACCATTCAAGTTACAAGGTATATTCGAGGATACAACAAGGAAAATGGTTAAGGCAAGTCTTATGCAATGCACAATTCCAAAATTAAGAGATTGTAACTTCCAAGTCCACATATTGGAAGAGATTCAAAAATTTAGATATTGGGGCGTGGAAACATTTGAATTCGTCTTGAAAGAACACCACTTGACAATGGTTATGATCTTGTTATGAGTGCCATTGAGTACCTAAAAAAAAGAAGACTTCAAAAAAAAACACTAACACCATCGACGCTCACTTAGCCAAGTCAAAACCATATTAAAATAATTCAAGTTCAAAGTACAAATCTCAAAGATTCAGGTATTCAAGATTTGAATTACTTAACCATTGAAATAGACATTACAATTAAAAGTGAATTCCACTTTCTAAATAAGCTCAGTCCTCCACTTCACCAAGCAACCGACATGGTCTCTAAAAAAGAAGCAGCGATGTGTAGCTCTCCTTTTTTGACCCGGAACAACCCGTTGGGCTTTGGTATCCAAGCCCCTTTTTTTTTGTAAGGAGGCAATCCCTCCCTCAAAACAGCATACTGGGCCTTAGAGCTAGGCCCACTCGGTTTTGTTTTATTATTACTCTTTTTTCTTTCTTTCTTTTTTCTTTCTTTCATTTGTTTTGTTCAAAATTAATAATTTATGTTTTAATTGATCAATATTTGTTAATTTATGATTTCAATTCATTAATAGTAATTTATGATTTTAATTAAGTAATAATTTATTAATATTTGATTGATTTTAACTGATTAATTATTTGTTAACCATTTATGATTCTAATAGATTGATAATCCTTTGATTTTATTTGATTAAATATTTATTGATGATTTGTGACTTTTATTGATTAATAACTTATGATTTTAACTGACAAATGATTTGTGATATAAGTGATTGATAACTTGTGATTTATGTGTGAGTAATTGGGGATTTGTGACGTTTTTAATAATTTTACGATTTAATTAAAATCTAAGATTTATTATTTGATCTAATTGAAGGATTAACCTTTGATTTAGGATTGTGACTGATCTATCTATTTTGATTAAGACTTTATTTGAAATGGGCTGATGTCTGGTTGGGAGGTCCCGAACTTAATTTTATGAAGTCCTATTCTTACCCTGATTTTAGTACATCGCCCGATGATAGTTTGTGATACTTGTTGCATATTAATGGTTGCTTACTGATTCACTTTGGTTTGAAGTAAACATATGTTGAATTGCTTTTGTAGTTGCCCTTGAATTTATATATTTTCACATGTTCATATCCAAGGGAAGGACTTGTGTGACTTTATAGTCATACACATTACACTTCATCTGCATCATTTACACCTCGCTTGATTTATGACTCCTTTCAGGTCGACCAACTTAGTATACGTTCTTATACCGTCAGACTAGAATCCCCATAGGATTTTCAACTTAGACAACTTATAACTAAATCTCATTCTTCCATAAGAGAATTAGACATTAGTCATCTTTGTAGTCGAGATATAATTCTCTTACCCCATGTCATAGTCGAGAAAGATGTAGAATCTTTTTTGCTTGAGAGAGGTATGTGGCATACTCGTTGATTATAGATTCGAGTTGGAGCCCTTCTCTCAATGTGACGCAAAGACTATCTTTCATATGTTTATGGTGGTTTAAGTCGAGTAGTCTCCCTAAGATGACGACTTGTCTCTTTTCCTAGAATCAATCAATAAACATTCTCCCCCTAGAACCCTGACCACAGTCAAGAGTTACTCAAGCCCTTTAGGGGAATTACGAATGCTCTGATTCCATTCCCGCCAGGATACGTAGGCACAAGATGTTATTTCTTGGAGAGCATATTTAGAAATAAATCCATAGGTCTCTTACCCTTAACACACAACAATAACACAATAAAACAAGAGGTTCCTATAGAGTACTATGGATGCTTAGGATGTCAATACCTTTCCTAAGTTTATCCAACCCCTGAACCTTAGATTCACTAGCTTTGCATTGCATACTCATGGGTTATTCGATATTTTTTCCTTCCCTTGGACAAATTAAAGAACTGTGGTGAATAATGATTTGCGATTCGAATTAATCAATAGCTTGATATCCAATTATCACCGCGATAGTATACGTTATTCAATTCTTGATATCAGTCAATAAATACGAATAAGTGTATACTTAAGAGTGGAAGAAAGGAATCTAACAAGGAATAATGGTTGAGATGGAAACACTTAAATAAGAAAACTCTGTCTTAAAAACATCTTAATGAATGCACAGTAGTAAGGGAAAGCGTAAAGATTTAATCTATTCTCAAGAATTTTACTAAATCCAATGCGTTAAATCATTATTATGACAATAATAGGGAGATAGGAAATAATTGCTTGAAACCTAGTCTCACGATATTACAATGCTCGAGGTGTCTCTTCAACAGTAAAATATGATTTGATTTTGGACAAGTGGCACAAGAAAATCACAGTCGTCTATTCAAGAGAATATGTTTGATGTTCCCAAAGTCAAGAATACCAAGAGGTATCTGACTAGTAAAGTTTCTGATTAAGACATCTTCTAACATGTAGAAGTATCGTCAATCATAAGAACATTAAATAAAAGAGAAACAATCTGCTTAACGTCGGAATCTTATCTCAAAAGTTCTGGTGACTTGACACATCAAAATTTCATTTACTCATTCTGGACACGGTTTTATAAATAAATTTTCCAGAATGAATACAAATCTATCCTCAGCAAGGGGTTTTGTGAAAATATCAATCCACTGGTGATCTGTATCCACAAATTTTAATTGAAAAATATCCTTATGAACATAGTCACATAAAAAGTGTTGTTTTATTTCAATATCTTTAGCCCTAGAATGAAAAATAGAATTTTTATATAAGTAAATAGCATAAGTATTATCACAGAAGATAGGAATGTTACTCTCATGTATCTGAAAATCTTCTAGTTGATTCTTCATCTAGAGTATTTGATTGTTGCATAATGATGTTGAGATATATTCTGCTTCTACAGTTGAAAGTACAATAGTTAATTGTCTTTTACTAGCCCAAGAGGCGGGGTTGTTACCTAGAAACTGACAGCTTCCAGAAGTACTTTTTCTTTCTAATCTGTCTCCAGCATAATATGCATCACAATAACAAGAAAGCTTGTGCTATGATGTTTTCTTATACATCAAGTCAAGGTTGGTTGTTCCTTTTAGATGCCTTAGGATTCTCTTAACAGCTGTTAAGTGAGTTTCCCTTAGATCTGATTGGAAACGAGCACAAAGACATACACTGAACAGAATATCTAGACGAGAAGCAGTTATATACAGAAGAAATCCTATCATACCACGATAGAGCTTCTGACAAACCTTTTTACTTACTTCTTCTTTCTCCAGAATGAATGTAGGATGCATAAGAGTCTTTATAGGTTTACTATCTGACATATTACACTTCTTCAAAAGTTCTCTTGCATACTTGCTGATCAGTGAATTTTATACGTTATTTTACCATGAGTTTTAGCTAATTATGTTATACGTTTAGTTGCATTTTATTTCCTTTTATCGCATTTTATGCGTTGATTTGGTATTTCCATTGTTTTTAGGTTCAAGTACGCAATCAAGAAGAATCGAAGCAAAAACCGGGAAAAACAGCAGTAATTCGGAAGAGTTTTAAAAGTGAAACATGGGGCTGACATGGGTGCCCGTGTCAGCTGACACGGTTGTGTTAGCAAGTTTGGAGCAGGGTTGCTTTTGCATCAGATGATCAGAGAGCCAATGTAACGCCCCGATTCTGAATTCCCATTAATTGTTGAGTCTTTTAATTTATTTAATTGATGTTTGTTTTAAATTGAGAAATTATATATTATTATGCGGTGTTTGCTTATTTTATCTATTTTTACCGATTCGGAGAGTTTTCGGGGAATTAGAGTAAAAAGGGCATTTTAGACATTTAGCATTTAGTGTGAGAATTGTTTGGTAAGTGTTGGAAAGAATTTGAGAGGAAAGAAATAGAGATAGAAATAGAATAAGAGAGGGAAGGAAGAAAGATAGTAACATAAGAGGAAAAACAAGAGAAAGAAAAGAGGAGAAGAGAAAGAGAAGAGAAAGTGGAGAGGAAAACCTAGAATCATCAAGGGATCATCACCAAAGCTTGCAATCGATCGGTAAGGGTGTGAAACTCCATCATCTCTTTAATGTATATGATTGTATGTGTATGTGTGTGGATTTTGTAGAGTTTCTACTCTTTTTCCACTTAGGTTAGAAGTTGGTTTTGTGAGTAGAATGAGGTTTTAATTGGTTAGAACTCGGATTAGACGATGTAGTTTAGTCGAGTGATGGTTGGGTTGTGCCACTGAGACTGGTTTGGATTTAATCGGTTGGTTGTGTGGAGTTTGGGCTTTGAGACAGCCATGGAAGTTCTGTCTTCGCAGGTTCGCCAGGCGAAGCCCAGCGAGCTGTAGCGAAGCAAGTCAGAAGCTAATACCCTGTATTCGCTGGCAAGTTCGCCAGGCGAGGTTAGTTGGCGAAGGTTCGCCAGGCGAGTGTGTAGCGAGCCTCAGCGAGTAATTCCAGAATTACTCCCAGTGGACTTCGCTGGGGAGTTCGCCAGGCGAAGGTCAGCGAGCATTCGCTGCGTGGCTTCGCCAGGCGAAGGTTGGCGAACCGGGCAGTGTTATTTTGTTTTGCTGTTTGTTCAATGCATGATATTTGGTTGATTCAATTATGATTAATGACTATATGAATGATCGATGTGTGAACTATTTTGACATGTCGTGTTGTGGGTGGCCGAAAGGCGTGAATCCTAGATTGTAGAGTAAATGGTGAATCTTGAATATTTGATAATCTTGTGTATTTGCTCGAATTGAATAGAATCGCATTGATAGGATGATATGTGTGTAAACCATGTGTGGAATGGTGCATAATGTGAATGCATGATAGATATATGTGATGTATATGATAAATGCAATGAGTATGTTTGTGAGCATAGTATGCATTTTTGTGTCGATTGATCCCTCGGAGGATTTGCAGAACCTCGTATGATACGATGGTTATATTAGATTCCTTGGAGAATCGGTTGCATTGTGTGATTCCTCGGAGAATCGGTCATAACATGTAATCCCGTGGAGGATTGGCTAGAGTATTTGATTCCGTGGAGAATCTGCTGAGTACTTGATCCCGTGGAGGATCTGCTGAATATTCGATTCCGTGGAGAATCTGATGAATATTTGATTCCATGGAGAATCTGCTGAGTACTTGATCCCGTGGAGGATCTGCTGAATACTCGATTCCTTATGGAATTTGTTGAACGAGTCGGTACCGCATTTGCATCTGCATAGAGTCGTGTGTCGGTCTCTATGAGTTGCATGAGTCATTTGTGTATGATGCATTGGTTGAATGAATATAACTGTGTATGTTATATATGATTGTTTGGAGGAACATATAGTGAATGTTTATGAGCATGTGTAGAGGCATGATTAATTGTATATGCTTAATGTGGTGAGAACATGTTTGAGTATGACTTGTATAATTATGAATATATGTATATATACAATTTTATGCATTAACTGTTATGATGTTGTTTCTCACCCTTCTGCTGTTTTATAATGCTCTATGAGGCATTGCAGAGTAGGAAGCTGGAGGTTCTTTTTGTGAAGCGATGTCTTCATTCTTTTTGGTCAATGGCTCTGATATGTAACATCTGGGTAGTTAGGAAGCCTTTGACTCTTTTGGAGTTACATTTGTTTTGATTCTTTTGTGATATATATGTGTATGTATCTGCTGTGGTTATGTTGTAAAGCATGAATTAACTGATGGTTGTATATACTTTTATGAATGAGATCGATTCAATATTTGGATGTTTCCGCTTTATTCTAAATATTGAGATGTGGGTTACCCATTGTTGCATATCTATTTTGAGCAGGTATCGTATGTGTTTAATTTCATGATAATGTGATGCGCCTCTTTTATACCATGTTTTAATTAAACTCTGATGAAATGAATTTTCTAAGTGCCTAATTGATTTATTTGATTAATTTGGGGGTATAGAAAGGGGGTGTTACATTAAGTGGTATCAGAGCCTGGTTGAGTCAGTCGTGTCTGTCTTGTTGTCGTGTTGGTTGAACGGTTGTTTAACCTTGTTGTTATTTTTGGGAATCCTTAGAATATGGCAGGTCGTAATGACAATGCTATGGCAGCGGCGTTAGAGGCTATGGCCAGAGCTGTGCAGGGTGCACCTAACGTGAATGTGAATGATGAGTTTAGGAAGAACCAGCCACCGGTGTTCAAAGGGAGATTTGATCCGGATGGTGCTCAGATATGGTTAAAGGAAATTGAGAGGATCTTTAGGGTGATGGATTGTGCTGAGGGGAACAAGGTGAGACTAGGGACTCACATGCTGAGAGAAGAGGTTGATGACTGGTGGGTCAGCGTGAGGCAAATTCTTGAGGTCGACGATGAGGAGATTACGTGGGATTTATTTCGTAATGAGTTTCTAAGGAAGTATTATCCCGAAAGTGTTAAAGGGAAGAGAGAAATGGAATTTCTGGAGTTGAAACAAGGTAATATGTCGGTGGTGGACTACACCGCTAAGTTTACTGAGTTAGTGAAGTTTCACCCTCACTATGATGCGGTTACGGCGGAATTTTCCAAATGTATCAAGTATGAGAATGGCTTGCGTCCGGAGATAAAGCAAGCGGTGGGTTATCAAAGGATACGAAGATTTTCGGATTTGACCGAGTGCTGTAGGATTTATGAAGAAGACAGTAGAGCTCGTTCTACTCATTATAAGGGTTTGAGCGAGAGGAGAGGGAAGCAGCAAGTGCGAAGCGGACCTTATGTGACGCCTGCTGAGAAGGGCAAACATAAGGGAAACTTTGATAGGAGACCCGGAGGAGGTTCCGGTGCGATCAAATGTTTTAAGTGTGGCGTGATGGGCCACAAGTCTTATGATTGTGGAAAGTTCAAAGCGAAGTGTTCCAACTGTGGGCTCCTTGGACATGATGCAGCAGAGTGTAGAAAGAATGCTGTGAAGTGTTTCAATTGTGGCGAGGTGGGTCACATTAGCTCGAATTGTACCAAACCGAAGCAAGCTCAGGCGGGCGGAAAAGTATTCGCATTAGCAGGTTCAGACGCTACTAATGCGGCGGATCGTTTGATTAAAGGTACATGCTTTATTAATGATATGCCTTTAGTTGCTATTATTGATACTGGAGCGACTCACTCGTTCATTTCTCTTGCGTGTGCTAAGCGGTTGGATTTGTGTATGGTTTCTTTGAGTAGTGGTATGGTTATTGGGACTCCCGCTTCGGGGTCGGTAACTACTTCTTGGGTGTGTGCAAGTTGTCCTTTGACCATGTATGGTAAGGACTTCGTTATGGATTTAGTGTGTTTACCGTTGGAAGGTTTGGACGTAATCTTGGGTATGAACTGGTTGCAATTTAATAGAGTTCATTTGGATTGCTATCACAAGTTAGTAAGGTTTCCTTCTTTGGAAGATGGTGAAGACGAGAGTTTTCTTTCCACTAAAGAGTTGAAGAAACTTTTAGCGGACGAAGCTCAGTTGTTTGGTTTGTTTGCATCGTTGTCGGTGGAGAGCAAAGTTGAGCTCGACGTGTTTCCTGTGGTTTGTGAATTTCCTGAAGTGTTTCCGGAAGATGTTGCGGATGTGCCGCCAAAGAGAGAGGTTGAATTTTCTATTGATCTAGTTCTGGGTACTAGACCGATTTCGATGGCCCCGTATCGGATGTCGGCATCGGAGTTGGTGGAATTGAAGAAGTAGTTGAATGATTTGTTGGATAAGAGATTTGTAAGACCAAGTGTTTCTCCTTGGGGTGCGCCGGTATTGTTGGTAAAGAAGAAGGATGGTAGTATGCGATTGTGTATTGATTATCGGCAGTTGAATAAGGTGACAATTAAGAACAAGTATCCGCTTCCAAGAATTGATAATTTGATGGATCAATTGGTTGGAGCCCGTGTTTTTAGCAAGATTGATTTGAGGTCCGGTTATCACCAGATTCGGGTTAAGGAAGAAGATATTTCGAAGACGGCTTTTAGAACAAGATATGGTCACTATGAGTATACGGTGATGCCATTCGGAGTTTCTAATGCGTCGGGTGTTTTCATGGAATATATGAACCGTATCTTCCACGAGCAGTTGGATCGTTTTGTGGTAGTGTTTATCGATGACATTCTGATTTATTCTAAGTCTCGTGTGGAACACGAAGAACATTTAAGGATTGTGTTGCGGATTTTGAAAGAGAAGAAGTTGTACGCAAAGTTGTCTAAGTGTGAGTTTTGGTTGTCGGAGGTGAGTTTTCTTGGACATATTATTTCCGGCAATGGTATTAGTGTGGATCCATCCAAGATCGATGCGGTAATGCAGTGGGAGACTCCAAGATCAGTTACGGAAATTCGAAGCTTTTTGGGCTTGGCCGGTTACTACAGGAGGTTTATCGAAGGATTTTCAAAGTTAGCACTTCCGTTAACGCAATTGACTTGTAAAGGAAAGACTTTTATTTGGGATGTTAATTGTGAAGAGAGTTTCATGGAATTAAAGAGAAGGTTAACGACAGCGCCAGTTTTGATTTTGCCGAATCCTACGGAACCTTTTGTGGTTTATTGCGATGCTTCTTTTTCAGGATTGGGTGGTGTATTGATGCAAGATGGGAAGGTCGTGGCGTATGCTTCTAGGCAGTTGAGAGTGCATGAAAAGAATTATCCTACTCATGATTTGGAGTTAGCGGCCGTAGTGTTCGTTTTGAAAATTTGGAGGCACTATCTTTATGGTGCAAGATTTGAAGTTTTTAGCGATCACAAGAGTTTGAAGTATTTGTTTGATCAGAAAGAATTGAATATGAGGCAAAGGAGATGGCTAGAACTTTTGAAAGACTATGATTTTGGTTTAAATTATCATCCGGGTAAGGCGAATGTGGTAGCCGATGCTTTAAGTCGGAAGTCGTTGCACGTGTCTACTTTGATGATTAGAGAGTGGGAACTTTTGGAGAACTTTAGAGATTTGAGTTTGGTTTGTGAGTTAACGCCGAGTAGTGTGAAGCTTGGTATGTTGCATGTCACGAATGATTTCCTTGCTACGGTGTGTGAAAAGCAAAAGTTGGATTTGAAATTTGTGGATTTGATGACGAATGGAAATGAAGATTTCAAAGTTGATGAATTAGGAGTTTTGAGGTTTCAAGGTCGTATTTGTATTCCCGATGATGCGGATTTGAAAAAGATGATATTGGAAGAGGGACATCGGAGTAACTTAAGTATTCATCCGGGAGCGAATAAGATGTATCAGGATTTGAAGAAGATCTTTTGGTGGTCTGGATTGAAAAGCGATGTTGCTCGTTTTGTGTACTCGTGTTTGACTTGCCAGAAGTCTAAGGTAGAGCATCAGAAGCCTAGTGGATTGATGCAACCGTTGGATATTCCGGAATGGAAATGGGATAGTATATCGATGGATTTTGTTACGGGATTGCCGAATACGCAAAGAGGACATAATGCTATTTGGGTGATTGTTGATAGGCTTACTAAATCGGCTCACTTTATTCCAATTGATATTACTTATTCTTTGGAAAGGTTGGCCGAGATTTATGTTGGCACTATTGTGAAGCTTCATGGAGTTCCTAAGAGTATTGTGTCGGATAGAGATCCTAGATTTACTTCGAGATTTTGGGAGAGTTTGCAAGGTGCCTTGGGTTCTAAGTTGAGATTGAGTTCGGCATATCATCCGCAAACAGATGGTCAAACCGAGAGAACGATTCAATCGTTAGAAGATTTGTTGCGTGCTTGTGTGCTTGAGCAAGGTGGTGCGTGGGACGGTTATTTAGCGTTGATTGAGTTCACCTATAATAACAGTTTCCATTCGAGTATTGGTATGGCGCCATTTGAGGCTTTATATGGTCAGAGATGTCGGACACCTCTGTGTTGGCATGAGACGGGTGAAAGGTTGGTAGTTGGTCCTGAAATGGTACAGCAAACGACGGAAAAGGTGAAATTTATTCGGGAAAAGATGAGAGCTTCTCAGAGTAGACAGAAAAGTTATCATGATAAAAGGAGAAAGGATCTCGAGTTTCTAGAGGGCGACCATGTGTTTTTGAGAGTTACACCGGTTGCGGGTGTGGGTCGTGCTTTGAAGTCGAGAAAGTTGACTTCTCGTTTTATTGGTCCGTATCAGATTGTCGCACGAGTTGGTGTTGTGGCTTATCGTGTGACGTTGCCTCCGAATCTTTCGAATTTGCATGATGTATTCCATGTCTCGCAACTTCGGAAGTATGTTCCGGATCCGTCACATGTTATTCCAATGGATGAAGTGGAAGTAAGAGATAACCTTACAGTTGAAGTTTTACCGGTTAGTATTTTGGACTGCGAAGTTAAAAAGCTAAGAGGCAAGGATATTGCACTGGTGAAAGTGTCCTGGGGAGGTGCCGCGGGAGGCAACATGACTTGGGAATTGGAGAGCAAGATGCGAGAATCGCATCCGGAGTTGTTTGAATCAGGTGATATTTTCGAGGACGAAAATTTCTAAAGTGGGGGAGAGTTGTAACGCCCCGATTCTGAATTCCCATTAATTGTTGAGTCTTTTAATTTATTTAATTGATGTTTGTTTTAAATTGAGAAATTATATATTATTATGCGGTGTTTGCTTATTTTATCTATTTTTACCGATTCGGAGAGTTTTCGGGGAATTAGAGTAAAAAGGGCATTTTAGACATTTAGCATTTAGTGTGAGAATTGTTTGGTAAGTGTTGGAAAGAATTTGAGAGGAAAGAAATAGAGATAGAAATAGAATAAGAGAGGGAAGGAAGAAAGATAGTAACATAAGAGGAAAAACAAGAGAAAGAAAAGAGGAGAAGAGAAAGAGAAGAGAAAGTGGAGAGGAAAACCTAGAATCATCAAGGGATCATCACCAAAGCTTGCAATCAATCGGTAAGGGTGTGAAACTCCATCATCTCTTTAATGTATATGATTGTATGTGTATGTGTGTGGATTTTGTAGAGTTTCTACTCTTTTTCCACTTAGGTTAGAAGTTGGTTTTGTGAGTAGAATGAGGTTTTAATCGGTTAGAACTCGGATTAGACGATGTAGTTTAGTCGAGTGATGGTTGGGTTGTGCCACTGAGACTGGTTTGGATTTAATCGGTTGGTTGTGTGGAGTTTGGGCTTTGAGACAGCCATGGAAGTTCTGTCTTCGCAGGTTCGCCAGGCGAATGGCAGCGAAGCTTCGCCAGGCGAAGCCCAGCGAGCTGTAGCGAAGCAAGTCAGAAGCTAATACCCTGTATTTGCTGGCAAGTTCTCCAGGCGAGGTTAGTTGGCGAAGGTTCGCCAGGCGAGTGTGTAGCGAGCCTCAGCGAGTAATTCCAGAATTACTCCCAGTGGACTTCGCTGGGGAGTTCGCCAGGCGAAGGTCAGCGAGCATTCGCTGCGTGGCTTCGCCAGGCGAAGGTTGGCGAACTGGGCAGTGTTATTTTGTTTTGCTGTTTGTTCAATGCATGATATTTGGTTGATTCAATTATGATTAATGACTATATGAATGATCGATGTGTGAACTATTTTGACATGTCGTGTTGTGGGTGGCCGAAAGGCGTGAATCCTAGATTGTAGAGTAAATGGTGAATCTTGAATATTTGATAATCTTGTGTATTTGCTCGAATTGAATAGAATCACATTGATAGGATGATATGTGTGTAAACCATGTGTGGAATGGTGCATAATGTGAATGCATGATAGATATATGCGATGTATGTGATAAATGCAATGAGTATGTTTGTGAGCATAGTATGCATTTTTGTGTCGATTGATCCCTCGGAGGATTTGCAGAACCTCGTATGATACGATGGTTATATTAGATTCCTTGGAGAATCGGTTGCATTGTGTGATTCCTCGGAGAATCGGTCATAACATGTAATCCCGTGGAGGATTGGCTAGAGTATTTGATTCCATGGAGAATCTGCTGAGTACTTGATCCCGTGGAGGATCTGCTGAATATTCGATTCCATGGAGAATCTGATGAATATTTGATTCCATGGAGAATCTGCTGAGTACTTGATCCCGTGGAGGATCTGCTGAATACTCGATTCCTTAGGGAATTTGTTGAACGAGTCGGTACCGCATTTGCATCTGCATAGAGTCGTGTGTCGGTCTCTATGAGTTGCATGAGTCATCTGCGTATGATGCATTGGTTGAATGAATATAACTGTGTATGTTATATATGATTGTTTGGAGGAACATATAGTGAATGTTTATGAGCATGTGTAGAGGCATGATTAATTGTATATGCTTAATGTGGTGAGAACATGTTTGAGTATGACTTGTATAATTATGAATATATGTATATATACAATTTTATGCATTAACTGTTATGATGTTGTTTCTCACCCTTCTGCTGTTTTATAATGCTCTATGAGGCATTGCAGAGTAGGAAGCTGGAGGTTCTTTTTGTGAAGCGATGTCTTCATTCTTTTTGGTCAATGGCTCTGATATGTAACATCTGGGTAGTTAGGAAGCCTTTGACTCTTTTGGAGTTACATTTGTTTTGATTCTTTTGTGATACATATGTGTATGTATCTGCTGTGGTTATGTTGTAAAGCATGAATTAACTGATGGTTGTATATACTTTTATGAATGAGATCGATTCAATATTTGGATGTTTCCGCTTTATTCTAAATATTGAGATGTGGGTTACCCATTGTTGCATATCTATTTTGAGCAGGTATCGTATGTGTTTAATTTCATGATAATGTGATGCGCCTCTTTTATACCATGTTTTAATTAAACTCTGATGAAATGAATTTTCTAAGTGCCTAATTGATTTATTTGATTAATTTGGGGGTATAGAAAGGGGGTGTTACAGCCAACACGGTCGCCCGTGTCAGCTGACACAACCCGTGTTAGCTGATGCGCTTCATCTTCCAATTTTCTTATTTTTTTGGGCCTTTGTGATCCCTATGGGTATTTTGGGTATTTTCCTATTACTGTGTTGGACTTGGGAGTATTTAAGACAAATTTTGAGAAGGAAAACATGAATTTTTAGCTAGAGAAGAATTGCACTATCAGGATTAGAGAGATCAAGGTGATTGGGAAACTAAAGGTTTTTATGAGCGGAAGCCATTGAAGATCCAAGAAGCCTCTTATCTTGTAATGTCTAGTTTTTGTTTTGTATTTTCTTTGAATATTATGAGTAGATAAACCTCCCAATGCTAGGGGGTGTCCCTGATTTGAATCTGTAATGACTCTGATATTATTATTGCACTGACATTTACTTTGTTTAATAACTGGTTTGATCTCTAGCTGTTCTTAATGCTTGCCTTGTCGGACCAACAAGGTTTGATTTACAATTAATGATTAGGCTGGACCGCCATTGTTAAGGCTTTTCTTTTGCTCATTCTATAGTAGATATCACCTAGGACTAGGGATACTCTATAGGAACTGGAATAATTCTTGATAATTGATTGTTTAATCTCACTTATAATTCTCTATGGACGTGGGAATTAGGGTAGACGATTAAAGCTTTTCTCACTAAGCACTTAGGAGTAAACATTCTAAAGAATCGGTAATTAAGTAGTTACAATAAGTCGTTGCATGTTAATTCAGTGTTGTTACTGAGTCGGATCATACGCCTTCCCTAGCAAGTTACTCATATTTGTTTAAACCAATTAGTCAATTTTCCCTTTTTCTTGAAAATATTTTTATAATTCAACAAAAACTTTTTTAAAATCCTAGACCTTTTGTTTGACTAAAATAAAAAAAACTCTATATCGTCAAGCAGTCCTTGAGATCGACATTTGGGGAAATCCTCTTTATTACTACATTGGCAAAATAGTACACTTGCTATTTTCCGGATTAAGTTTTTGGCGTCGTTGCCGAGGACTGCTAAAGATCATAGATTGTATAGTTTTATTTTAGTTAAAATTTTGTTGCTCCACAACTAAAATTTATTTTTATTTTTATTTATAAAAAAATCAGATTATTGTTGCTTCATGAATTCTTCTATACTGTGCGACTAATAAAGTTTCTGAGTTGTGTAGTTATGAATGTTTTTTATACATTGCTACCTGTATCTCTTGCATGTTGGTTGCCTGATTCGGAAATCACTCTGGAAGAGGCGACCAAAATTTTTAAAGCATATCGGAGGGAGGTAAGAATCCTTATGAATGAATGTAAGGAAGCTAACTTTTATCCAGATAAATTTTGATTTCTGTTTTGGTTGTGTGTGTGAAGGCAAAGTATCTACCAACACAAGCGTGCCTCTGGTTTTTGATGATGACAACTTGCTAAGAGATATCCTTCTTTCGTTTAAATCATTCACGCTACTTATGATTCAATTTTTACAATGACGTAATGCACAAAAAGCTGTAGAAATTTATGTTTTTGCAGATTTTTGAACCATGAGCCGACCATACCGTCAGCACACAGTTTCATTCAGTTCACACGGGTCAGCGCATGAAGGTCATGCGTCGACCGTTAACTTGGCGCATGCAGGTTTAAGAATCAGACGGCTCAGCGCATGAAGATCATGCGTCGACCGCTGACTCGGCGCATGACAGTTTGAGTGTCACACGGCTCAGCGCACGCCGACCCTATGGTCGACCGTTCGCGCGCAGAAATAGAAATTCTGCTATGTTTCATTGATCTGTCAACTGTCTGTTTTGTATATTACTATAAATAGCTGTCTTTTCAATTTTAACATCAAACATTTTTGAAAGCATTGTGAGAAAGTGTTCAGGTCAAGAAACGTGAAAGAGGTGCATCAGTGTTCTTCATCTTCATCGTTCAATCAACTCACAAATCCTCAAATTACAGATAATCAATTTTTTGCTGCGGTTTGTGGTTTGCTCGACGGTGATAAGGTTCGAACGCGTGATTGAAGATCCGGTTCGAGTGGAAGCTGGTGCAGGTGTTTCTTGGGAGAAAACCTTTGAGGTTTTACCTATCAAGACTACAGGTTTTGAAGGCTTTTGTTACGGAATCGTCGGTTCAACAATCAAGCGAGTGCGAAGGTGATTGATTAGCGGAAGGTTGATCAATCTAGTAGCTAGGGCGTTGAAAGGTTGAAGACGTTCCGGGTTCAATTTGGGTGTGTCTAAGATCAGCCGTGCCGAAGGTTTGATCAACGGAAGAGTTGTCAATAAGGTGGCTGCAATCGGAGGTCATTCACATCAAATTGGAGGACTTGATTCATCTTGAATCAAGGGGCAAGAAGTGGTAGAAATTATCAGCAACATTGAGATTGTTTGTATCAATTGTCTATCGATTCTTGTGTATAACTGTTCTACCAAACAGGTGATATCTATTCAATACATATCTCAATTCTCATTGTAGAATTGAGGGCAGACGTACCCCAACGCGAGGACGACTGGGGGAACTGCCTCATCAAATCTTGTGTTCCTTTATTTTCTGCATTTTCAATTACAGCTTAAAAATTAAGTGATTCTAGAATAAGTGATTTTGTCAAATTGTAGTATTGATTGAGTGAGGTGGTGAAACACTGTTTTTTAACTACTAAGTACAATAGAAATACTGTACTAAGGCTTTTTCAATCACTCATTCAACACAAATATCATTTAAGGTATTTGTGCACACCAACTGTTCGACAAAAGTGCTGAACTAAAATTGCCTTAATTTTGCTGCTAGTTTTGGTGTAATTTTTGATCATTGGAATAAGGAAATAGTACGAGTGAATCACATCTGAGTTTTGCATAAAAGTGTGTAGTGATTTACTATCCGTTATCGTCTTAAATTCATCTGCTTGACGCATATCCGGCTCTCCAATAGTTGTTCGTTTTAGACTATATTTTCCAAGGCCGCTTCCGCATTTGAAAACAATTTTGAAAACCAATTTTATTGGTAGCGCCACTCAAATTTTTAAAAGGGATCTATTCAACCCCCCCTTCTAGATCCGTGCCTTAGTCTAACAAGTGGTATCACGAGCTCCGGTTCTCCGGTGCTTCAAATACAACATTGATAGAATAATGGCTAACGAACCAAAAGGGGCGTACAATAGAGCTCCCGTTTTTAACGGTGAAAATTATAGCTATTGGAAAGACTGTATGCGGGTGCACATTAATTCCATAGATAGAAAGATATGGAACGTTATTCTCAATGGTCCGATTGAAATAACCATGACAAATGAGAATAACGAAGTTGTGCCAAAGCCCGAAGCACAATGGACCGACGACGATGAGCGAAAGTATAATTACGATTGGAAAGCTAAGAACATTCTAATCTCCTCATTAGGTGTAGATGAATACTACCGTGTATCCCATTGCCCTACGGCTAAAACTATGTGGGATGCACTACAAATTGCCCATGAGGGGACAAACGATGTTAAGTTGGCTCGAATCAACACTCTTATACAAGAGTTTGATCTCTTTTTCATGGAGCAAGGGGAAACCATTGCTGACATGCAAAAGAGATTTACTCATCTCATAAACAGATTACATTCACTAGGAAGACCTATTTCCAATGATCTTGCTACTAATAAAGTTTTGAGATGTCTTAGCAGGGAATGGCAGCCGAAAGTGACCGCCATCAAAGAGGCAAATGATCTTACGGTATTAGACCTGACTACATTGTTTGGCAAACTACAAGAGCATGAACAGGTACTCTTGAGTCTTGACCAACATGAAAGGAAAGAAAAGAAGGACAAAGTAAAGATGAGTGAAAAGAAGTCCATAGCTCTTAAGGCTTCTTCCTCGAAGTCTAAAGCAAAAGAGCAAAGTGATTATTCTTCAAGCGACGACGAAGAAGAAGACATAAATGAGGACATGGGGCTGTTCGTTAAACGGTATAACCGGTACGTGAGAAAGAACGGCATCCAACATTCGGAGAAGAACCTGGTAAATTTCCGAAGGCAATCAAGGTTCTCCAAAGATGACAATCAAAAAGGCAAAAAGACTAGAGGAACGTGCTATAAATGTGGAAAGCCCGGTCACTACAAACCGGACTGTCCAATGAACAACAAGGGAAAAGAAAAGGAACAATCGAAGTCACATAAGAGAGCATCAAAGCCTAGGAGGGCGTACATCGCGTGGGAAAGCGACAGTGATTCTTCCTCCTCTAATGAAAGCTCTAGTGATGAAGAAGAGTCCGTGAATCTATGTCTCTCCGCAAATCAGAAAAAGAAAAAGAAACAGGTACGTCACTCTAGATATAATATGTCATCTAATATGTCTCATTCCGAATTACAAACCGCATTCGATGTTTTACACAAGGAAGCAACTGAAGCCTTTAAGAAACTTGCTTCTAATAGAAGAATTTTTACATATTTAGAGCACAAAGTCTTAGAGTCCGAAAAGAAATTAGAGGACCTTAAGGCTTCCATTGTGAAAGATAATGAATCGGATTGTAAGGACAATAGTAATCCTTTCAACTTTGGTTGTGATACTTGTCATATTTGGCAAGGTGAGGTTAGAAACCTTAAGGCCAAATTAGACAAGGCACTTGAACCTAAAATTACATTTGCAATCGATAAAAAGGATTTTAGAAAAAGTATGATAAACCCATATCAAAAATATGCATATGTAATTAGGGATCAAGCAAGTGAAAGTGATTCTAATGTCGACTTTGTATGCTTTTACTGTTGCAAGAAAGGCCACTCCATTGGTAAATGTCGATTTAGGAGATTTCTTGTTCCTAAAGGCATCTACCAATGGTTGCCCAAACGCAACCGTCTTGTCGCTAACCTATTAGGACCCAATATGCCATTGGGTACCTCCCTTTTCTAAGTTATATTTTGACAGGTGAAATGTGTCGAGTCCACCGAGAGAAGATGGGTTCTTGATAGTGGGTGCTCAAGGCACATGTCTGGAGACATATCCTTATTCATAGACTTCGTGGCTAAGAAGAAAGGGTATGTAACATACGGTGATAACAACCGCGGAGCGATACTAGGTAAAGGTAGTATAGGTAATCCCTCCTCTACTACAATTTCCGATGTGTTGCTTGTCGAAAACCTTAAACATAATCTCCTTAGCATTAGCCAATTATGCGACAAAGGTTACAATGTTTCCTTTTCAAAAGATTGCTGCAAAATTGTGCATGAAAGTGATAAGAAGAATGTGTTTATTGGTTTTAGAGTAAACAATGTGTATATGCTTGACTTGAATGTGGTATCCCCAACAAGCGATCAATGTCTCATATCTATGAGTGAAGACTCATGGCTATGGCATAGGCGCTTAGCGCATGTCAACTTTGACTTACTCAATAAGATTGTCTCAAAAGATCTAGTACTAGGACTTCCCAAAATTAAGTTCACCAAGGATCACCTTTGTGATGCTTGTCAAAAAGGAAAACAAACGAGGATCTCCTTTAAATCCAAAAAGATTATTTCAACAACGAGACCTCTTGAACTACTTCATATGGACTTGTTTGGGCCGTCTAGGATCAAAAGTCTAGGAGGAAACTATTACGGATTCGTAATAGTGGACGACTTTTCTAGGTTCTATTGGACCATCTTCTTAGTGAGTAAAAGTGACACGTTTGCCGCTTTTGAGGGATTTGCCAAGCTCTCCCAAAATAAGTTAAATACAAACATTGTGTCAATAAGAAGTGACCACGGAGGTGAATTTGAAAATCATTTATTTGAAGAATATTGCGGTAACCATGGCATCGATCATAACTTCTCGGCTCCACGAACTCCTCAACAAAATGGGGTTGTGGAGCGTAAAAACAGAATTTTAGAAGAATTGGGAAGAACAATGATTAATGATAGTGGTTTACCAAAATACTTTTGGGCCGACGCCATTAGTACGGCATGTTATGTTTTGAATAGGGTACTCATCCGCCCCATTCTAAACAAAACTCCGTATGAACTTTTAAAAGGGCGAAAGCCTAATGTTTCTCACCTTCATGTTTTTGGATGCAAGTGCTTTGTATTAAACAATGGAAAGGAAAACTTGGGCAAGTTTGATTCAAAAGCCGATGAAGGCATTTTTCTAGGGTACTCGCAATCAAGTAAAGCATATAGGATTTATAATAAAAGATTACTAGCTGTTGAAGAGTCTGTGCACGTTACGTTTGATGAGTCCTATCCGAGAAATGTCGGAAAGGATAGTGTTGTTCATGGTGCAGGTACATCCACAGAAGACATACTCAAAGGTGGCGAAACGGGGATTGATCAACCCGATAGAGTCAAAATTGAGGAGGATAAGGATGCACACCATGAGGTAACTGAGGAAGCTCATCCGCCTACAAACGATGATCTCCCTCAAGCTTGGAAGTCGTGTAAAGATCATCCAATTGACAATATTCTCGGAGACATCACAAAGGGAGTCACCACTCGATCTAAGCTAAGTAACTTTTGTTATCACTTCGCTTTCGTTTCACAAATAGAGCCTAAAAACCCCAAAGAGGCCCTACTCGATGAGCACTGGTTTTTATCGATGCAAGAGGAACTAAATCAGTTTAAAAGAAACGAGGTATGGGACCTTGTCCCTCCTCCGCGAGGCCATCGAGTAATCGGCACCCGATGGGTGTTTAGGAACAAGTTGGACGAAAACGGGGTAATAACCCGTAATAAAGCGAGATTGGTCGCTCAAGGGTATAACCAAGAGGAAGGCATCGACTATGAGGAAACTTATGCGCCGGTTGCCCGACTCGAGGCTATACGCCTTTTACTCGCCTTTGCATGTGCAAAGGATTTTAAGTTATTTCAAATGGATGTTAAAAGTGCGTTCCTTAACGGTCACATAAATGAAGAAGTATATGTGTCTCAACCTCCCGGTTTTGAATCTCATGAATACCCTGAACATGTTTACAAGTTAAAAAGAGCTTTATATGGTCTCAAACAAGCTCCTAGAGCTTGGTATGAGCGACTAAGTAAGTTTTTACTTAATCAGGGGTACTCACGAGGAAAGGTTGACACTACACTCTTCATTAAACGTCAAGGAAAGCACTTGATTTTGGTGCAAATCTATGTTGACGATATTATATTTGGATCCACTAACATGAATCTCGTGAGAGAGTTTTCTGACCTCATGCAGGGCGAATTCGAGATGAGTATGATGGGGGAGCTCACATACTTCCTCGGCCTGCAAATTAAACAACTCCAAGAAGGGACATTCGTGAGCCAAACAAAATATTGTTTTGGACTTGATCAAGAGATTTGACATGGCAAAATCCAAGGCCATAGACACCCCAATGCCTACATGCGTAAATTTGGATAAAGATGAAAATGGCAAGGACGTAGAGGTAAAACGATATAGAGGTATGATTGGTTCACTTCTCTATCTTACTGCGTCACGTCCTGATATTATGTTTAGTGTGTGCATGTGTGCACGATACCAATCATGTCCCAAAGAATCCCACCTAAAAGCTGTTAAACGAATTCTTCGATACCTGTCAGGTACCCCGAAGTATGGATTGTGGTATTCTAAGGGTAGTGATTGCTCGTTGGTAGGTTACTCCGATTCCGACTTTGCCGGGTGCAAATCGGATAGGAAAAGCACTAGTGGTACATGTCATTTGTTTTCAAACTCCTTGGTTAGTTGGCATAGCAAGAAACAAGTTTCAGTTGCTTTATCAACGGCCGAGGCGGAATACGTTGCCGCTGGTAGTTGTTGTGCTCAAATTCTGTGGATTAAGCAACAACTACTAGATTTCAATCTTAAACTTGAACGTATTCCTATCCTATGTGACAACACTAGCGCTATTAACCTTACCAAAAATCCCGTATTACACTCTCGCACTAAACATATAGAAATTCGACACCATTTTCTTAGGGACCATGTTGAGAAAGGTGATGTTGTATTTGAACACGTTGACACTAAAAACCAACTAGCGGACATTTTCACAAAGCCGCTAGCAACGGAACCTTTCTTTCATATCCGCCGAGAACTTGGCATCCTCGACATTTCGGAACGGGAATAATATTTGCTGATGTTATCTTATTTCATTCAAATAATCATGCTGTTGTACTTCTAACAATTTGATATTCGTGTAAGTATAAGTATGTTGTGTATCAAGCAAATCAGGCATCAAGGTGATATTGTTCTTTCTCTCTCTCTTTGTTTGATAATCCTGTTGATCTCAAATCATATCGCTTATACTACGCTAAATTTGTATGACATCTACTGCATATGTATATAGATATTTTTTTCTTATATGTCATGACATCATTTTTGCATAGCATGTACCTCTGAATATGGTAAAATACAAAAATCTGCTGTTTGTTGCATATTGAGTCGACCATAACAGGGCAGCGGTCGGCGCACCCTGTTAACTTTTGTATCTGGTGAATGGCAATACACCGGGTGGACCACCCTTGGCAAATTCTATCAGCCGTATCAACCAAGCACTGCAGACCCACCTTCTCCTCAACAACCGTCAAACAATTCGGAGATTTTAGAAATGATGCAGTCGATGCAGTTGGAACAGCGAAATTTTATGACCAATATGCAGGAACAACAGCAAAAATTCATGAGGGATCAAAATGAAAGAATGGCACAAATTCGTTCTGAACTGCATAACCAAAATGAACGGATCAGTGGAATGTCGACTCAGCTGGACGCTCGATTCGAGACTCTAACTCACTGTCATCAAGCTGAAGAGCGCGCCATTGTCGACAGTCTTGACTTTTTGAATAACATCACAGAAGAATTTACTGATCTAGCTCATCCCCAACGCCATCCTCATTACTATGACAGGCGTGGTCGTGGTCGCGGACGTGGACGGGGCTATTAGCATGCGCTCATATGTCATTTGTTGTTTCCTGTTTTGGCTTGCATTCATTTTGTTTGTTGTGTTTTGCTTTTCTGCCCAAACTCACTATGATTGTTGCTTACTTCTATGTTGCTATCATGACATTTTTGTGGTTCTGTAATCTATTAACTGTTATCTCCATCGTATGTATAACTGTTGTTTACTTCTCATCTGTTGGTATCTCATTTATGCATGATTCAATGTGTTGTTATTGTGTCACGAGTTTACCTCTTTTTGATGTTGTCAAAGGGGGAGAACCGAGCAGTAGATAGACGATGATTACGACCGCTATAATTGTAAAAGAAAGGGGGAGCATACCTATACCTATCACGTGTTGCGTAACAGTAGGTTGCCATCATCAAAAAGGGGGAGAATGTGAAGGCAAAGTATCTACCAACACAAGCGTGCCTCTGGTTTTTGATGATGACAACTTGCTAAGAGATATCCTTCTTTCGTTTAAATCATTCACGCTACTTATGATTCAATTTTTACAATGACGTAATGCACAAAAAGCTGTAGAAATTTATGTTTTTGCAGATTTTTGAACCATGAGCCGACCATACCGTCAGCACACAGTTTCATTCAGTTCACACGGGTCAGCGCATGAAGGTCATGCGTCGACCGTTAACTTGGCGCATGCAGGTTTAAGAATCAGACGGCTCAGCGCATGAAGATCATGCGTCGACCGCTGACTCGGCGCATGACAGTTTGAGTGTCACACGGCTCAGCGCACGCCGACCCTATGGTCGACCGTTCGCGCGCAGAAACAGAAATTCTGCTATGTTTCATTGATCTGTCAACTGTCTGTTTTGTATATTACTATAAATAGCTGTCTTTTCAATTTTAACATCAAACATTTTTGAAAGCATTGTGAGAAAGTGTTCAGGTCAAGAAACGTGAAAGAGGTGCATCAGTGTTCTTCATCTTCATCGTTCAATCAACTCACAAATCCTCAAATTACAGATAATCAATTTTTTGCTGCGGTTTGTGGTTTGCTCGACGGTGATAAGGTTCGAACGCGTGATTGAAGATCCGGTTCGAGTGGAAGCTGGTGCAGGTGTTTCTTGGGAGAAAACCTTTGAGGTTTTACCTATCAAGACTACAGGTTTTGAAGGCTTTTGTTACGGAATCGTCGGTTCAACAATCAAGCGAGTGCGAAGGTGATTGATTAGCGGAAGGTTGATCAATCTAGTAGCTAGGGCGTTGAAAGGTTGAAGACGTTCCGGGTTCAATTTGGGTGTGTCTAAGATCAGCCGTGCCGAAGGTTTGATCAACGGAAGAGTTGTCAATAAGGTGGCTGCAATCGGAGGTCATTCACATCAAATTGGAGGACTTGATTCATCTTGAATCAAGGGGCAAGAAGTGGTAGAAATTATCAGCAACATTGAGATTGTTTGTATCAATTGTCTATCGATTCTTGTGTATAACTGTTCTACCAAACAGGTGATATCTATTCAATACATATCTCAATTCTCATTGTAGAATTGAGGGCAGACGTACCCCAACGCGAGGACGACTGGGGGAACTGCCTCATCAAATCTTGTGTTCCTTTATTTTCTGCATTTTCAATTACAGCTTAAAAATTAAGTGATTCTAGAATAAGTGATTTTGTCAAATTGTAGTATTGATTGAGTGAGGTGGTGAAACACTGTTTTTTAACTACTAAGTACAATAGAAATACTGTACTAAGGCTTTTTCAATCACTCATTCAACACAAATATCATTTAAGGTATTTGTGCACACCAACTGTTCGACAAAAGTGCTGAACTAAAATTGCCTTAATTTTGCTGCTAGTTTTGGTGTAATTTTTGATCATTGGAATAAGGAAATAGTACGAGTGAATCACATCTGAGTTTTGCATAAAAGTGTGTAGTGATTTACTATCCGTTATCGTCTTAAATTCATCTGCTTGACGCATATCCGGCTCTCCAATAGTTGTTCGTTTTAGACTATATTTTCCAAGGCCGCTTCCGCATTTGAAAACAATTTTGAAAACCAATTTTATTGGTAGCGCCACTCAAATTTTTAAAAGGGATCTATTCAACCCCCCCTTCTAGATCCGTGCCTTAGTCTAACAGTGTGGAGCAGAGGTTGTTGCGTTGTAAACTGGATTTTTTTCTGGCTTGTTTGGCATTGAATTGGATATTGATTTTGATGGATTTGGATATCCATATTTTGTTGGATGTGCTGGATTTTCTAAGTCTTGTTTGGCTGGATGCAAAAATTAATTTTTGAAATAAGCACTTTTCCAAAATCATTTTTTCTCTCTCTCGGAAACAAACTTGAACAGATATTGCTGGGTCGTGCCGGGGTCGGAAATTAAAGTCGGGGGATGCGGCGGCATTTATTTGTTGCCCCTCCCGACGTACCCGATGATGAGAAATTACTGAGGGTATCAAACTGATTAAAACCGCTTTTTTTATGAATTTAGTTCTAACCAGTTGACGGTTTTCCATGTGTTGTCGGTTTTGCAGGTTCGACGAGTCAAAGCTTGAAGATCGGGCTAGAAGAAATCTTAGGGAAAAATTAGAACTTTTTAGGACCATAGGAATTAATTTTGTAATTTTAAATAAATGTAATCGAAAATTGTATAAAGATTGAAAATAAGTTCAATAAAAATGAACTTTTATTTTCCGATTAAATTCAATCCTTATTTTCCTTCAAATACTTTGACATTTCCGATTTAAATCTGGCAAATTAACTATTATGTCCAATACTTAAAATTAGATACGTCTAACGCAACTTCCGAGTTCAAAACTAACCCCTGACGATTAACTTATTTTCGATAATAAAATTGGTGAAAATGGTCTTGAACAACTAAAGAATCCATTTTAACGGCAAAAACGAACTTTCCTCCGCCTTTAGAATTCAAATTGTATCTCGAACAATCTAACTCTGTAACCTGAATCACCTCGACTGATAATCATGATCAAACCAACGAATATTCATTATAAATTCAACGCGAACCGAAATTCCACTATTCCTTTAAAATTGACTGGTAATCAGCTCCATATGGTTTTGGAAGCAAACAACACTTTACAACTCAACTGATGACTACTTTTGGTTCCTGCAAAACCAACAGACTGAGAAAACCGGTTAGTTAAAATGCAATGCAGAATGAAATGAAATGCGAAATGAACCTAATGATCTAAGGGTAAATTTTGGGGTATGACACATCCCAAGCAAGACAAGGGGTTCCTAATTAGCAATAATAACTTTATCGATACAAAAGTTCCTTCCTTTTCAAGTCATATGACATATTCTCAGACGTCAAGAGTATCATGGCCCGTCCCATGGTCACATCGAAGTTCCAATGGTCGGAGAGTCAGAACTTTACAAAAACATTGGTTCCCACAATTTTACACATGTATCCTACATATCATAAAAAAGGTGTTTGCCCAAGAAAATCATACATAAACACGTACATAGATTCCAAACATGCATCCTTACGAACATACATACATAACATGATCAGAGTATCTATGACCGCTCTTAGAAGTCCAATCCCTAACTATACCAGTATATAGGAATACTTATTGGCTTTCCATAGTAAGTAATACTTCCACAAGCACCTTTTCGATAAAGGATATCCCCAGCAAGCTCACTCATTATGAGTCTTCAAAAGAATTTATCTAGTAGTCGGTCATCCTGAGTGATCGCTATAAACCAGTGAGCATGTTTTCACCTCTCACATCTCCAACTTATCAACATATCCATTATACGGGATAAGTTCCATCAACTACCAGGGTTTCATCAAAGGGTTCCACCAGGGTTCCACCGAGAGATTTTGACAAAGGGTTCTATCTAGGGTTTCACTGAGAGTTTACACAGGGTTCCACCATATTTTCATCAAACAACGACGAAGGATCGTCAGAGTCCTACCTTGATTCCATAAAATGATCGAATGATCATAGGAATCACAATGATCAGAGGATCTTCAGAGTCCTACCTTGATTCCATAAAATGATCATATGATCATATGAATCACAACGACCAGAGGATCGTTAAAGTCCTACCTAAATTTTGTAAAATGATTGGATGATTATAGGAATCATAACGACCAGAGGATTGTCTGAGTCCTACCTAAATTTCGTAAAATGATCGGATGATCATTGAAATCACAACGAATGGAGGATCATGAAAGTCATACCTAAATTCCATAAAATGATCGGATGATCATAGGAATTACAAGGACCGAGGATCGTTAGAGTCCTACCTGATTTTCGTAAAATGATCGGATGATCATATGAATCGTATGCAAGTTTCACCCAAAGGGGTTAAAACTGATCAAAATGGCTCTGCCAGAGTTCTATCTAGAGTTTCACCATGGTTTCATTCGCAACAACCGGAGGATCGTCAGAGTTTTATCCGATTTCGATAAAATGATCAGATGATCATAGGAATCGTATGCAAGTTTCACCTAGAGGGGTTGAAACTGATCAAAATGGTTCTACTAGGGTTTCATCGAAGGTTAGTTTAGATACCAACAGAACGTCAAGGGTTGTTCAATTCTTGCTAAATCTTAGAGTCTACTAACTCTGTGGTCAAAATTAGGGTCCCTCTCTATATTTAATCATCACCTCCTTGAGAAGATGAAGGATCGCTGTCATCATCCCGATTTGAAGTTGTTTAAATAGGGGCAATTGTCGTACCCCGAATTTTGCCCACCCTTCATATGCTTTCTTGTGTCACTTTATTTCAAATAAATGAAATGACACAATTGGTAGGAGAACAGATGTAAAGAGTTACAAAGGAAAAGGTTTTAATTTTTATATAATTGGGTATTTTTAAAATGTTTGTTTTTCATTTTTCTTTTATTTAATAAAAAATATATATTAATATAAAAAAATTAAAAGTATCCAAATTCAATGATTGTTGTCATAATCTTTTCTAATTGGCCATTTTTTTTAGATCTAGTTCCTGATTAACTATGTTTTGTCACAGATAATTATCTTTCATTTTTTGGCGATCTAATTTGTTCTATAAATAGAACTCTTTTCTCACAATTGAGATCATCCACAATTGACAAATTCAACTTCTAAAATTATTGCTCTTAACATTGAAGAACAACAACAACTAAACTCTAAAACTCGTACCAACATCTATTCTATCAAACGGAAATGGAAAAAACCAGTTCAGAGACAAAAGAAAAATATAGAAATTAAAGAATAAGAATCACTCGTGTAAAAAAGGAGAGAGCTCAAAAACTAAACAATTTTTTTACCGAAATAGATCTCAATCCAATAGTTTTTATTTGGTTATTATCATTAAAACACAAAGAAATTAAATCAAAAGAACAATAAAAAAATCTCTTTCTTTCTCCTCTATACACTATTTTATTTTTCCAAAAAAAACAACAACATAATCTTCTCCACTACACATTCACATCACCACTTACAACCGCGGTTATCAATTTCTTATCGACTCAGGTTCAATACTTTATCCTCTATGTCTCTCTAAATGTTTATTCCTGGGTAGAAACACGCTTGTTGTTTTTTTGTTCCTTTAAAACTTTGTTGCTGGAAAATACACTTAGTTCTCTCAATGTAGTGTTTGTGGAAATTAAAAGCTTTATATTTGTGTTAATCCATAGTGAGAAAATATGTTTAGAAACGAGATACATCTGCATAAGAATTTAGCATTTGGTGTTATACTCATTTAGTGAGGTAATTGGTGCATACAATATAGGCTTGCCGGAACAAAACATGTAGTAATAAAAGCTTCAATAAATCCTCTTTTTAGTTCTTAATTGTTAGAGAGAGAATAAACCAAATTGGTGTTAGCTTCCAATATGTGCCACTGTTGCTTTAATACACCTTCTAATATGTAAATGATTTAAGTAGACAATGAAGTAAGAAGATTATGTGTAAAATTTATAGGTATTGGCTTCAAGTATAATACTCCTCAATGCTCCAATAGGTGCTAAAATAATTATGCATAAGCCAAACACAATGCATATCTGTAATAAAATTAAATTAATTAATTCTTAAATATTAAAAATTAAAGGAAAATATATATAATTAAAGATACCTACCCAATTAGTATACCAAGACAAGCTGAATCTCTTAGGTTTATAAACTTTAAGCCATATGATACATGGAAGCTGCAAATTTAAGAAAATGAAGTGTTGAATAAAATGAATAAAATAATTCTATAAAAATTATAATTTACTATTCTTTTTTACTTACAAAATATGTTGTTGGAGTGACGGCAAATCCTCCGACAAATCCTAATAGACCGCCGAAAAATGGAAAAGTAATAGCAATAAACATCGTAAATGCTGAAAAGAAAACAATCCATCAATATACAAAATCAAATGAAACACGTCTTTAAATTTTTTTTTGATAAAAATCAGATATTTTTTTACGTGTAACTGCAAAACTAATCTTTGGAATCAATAGCTCTCTATCAAAATCTCCCTCAAGTGACTAATTCTTAGTTTTTGAATAATGAATATAACATCATGTCATTAAGGTTGTGGATATAATAACATATACTAAACTATAACACTAAGAGTACTATCATATAAGCATTTGTCATTGAAAATCAATGCTATATATTTGTATTTTATTCCACTTACCCACGTATACATTACGCACAACAAAACGAAGGATTGAACTTGGTGTGAAATTCAATTTCTTCACCAATACACTTTCAAGCATGTCAAACATTGGCATTGCAAAAACCTACATCAACAATCAAAGTATAAAATGAATTCTTAGAGTAGAATTGTAACTTTAACATTCGTCATAGAAAAGAAGAATTACTCATTCAACAAAAATACTCAAGTAGTTCTTCAAATGAAATTTTACCTGATAGCTTCCAATCACATGGAAAACAACAAACATATTAGCCATTGCAATAAGCCATGTTGGTTTTTCTAAAGAGATGAGAATATTATCCTTAACCTCATTACCAAACATCCAATAACCAATAATAGCAACAGGCCAATAACACAAAGCAACAACGATGTAGGAAACAACCACTCCTCTCCACATCGAAACCTTGGATGGTTTTTCAGTTGTGGATGGAATTGTTGCCTGGATTTCCAACACCACACTATGCCCGGCGTACGCAAAAGCAACCGCGCCGACTGCATTAAAGAAATTAAAAATTAAATCCGTAGTAGATTTAGCCGCGATACTATATTGGACGTTTTCTTGTACTCCTTTATGCACCGTAGCAGTCCAAGCAATTGTAGAATATCTGCAGTAAAATACAAAACATGAAGATGAATAAAAATATAATTATAAATTTAAAAAAGTAGATTTACCCAATAGACATGACTGCTGCGATCAAAGATACACCAGAAATGGAGTTGAAGCTGGGCAGATGAGACAATATAAATTGAGCAGAGGCGAATATCATAATGAAAAAGGTTAATCTGATCTTTTTGCAATTTGGACACACTGTGTCATGGAACTTCTGCAATGATGTACCCCCGGTGACCATGTAGACGATAGTTCCACCCAGCATTACTACAACTTGTTGAGGCACCACGATATAAAGACCTAGCTTTTCTCCAAATGCGTGTTGACCTAATTCATGATATCGATCGAAACGTTTTCCGGGAACCATTTCATGCATCTCAACCATTTGCCATAATGTGTATAGTGTGATGATCCATGAAATGATAAGTAAAGTTACACCAGGACCCCTGAAAAAAGTTTTAAAAAAACATTCACCAGTGTATTGTAACTTCATTAACAACTTTTTTATTTGTAACTTAGGTTTAAAATAAATTTTACCATCCAAGTTGAGACAGGGCGTAGGGAAGACCAAGAACACCGGCTCCAACCATCGCAGTTACATTATGAAAAGATGAATACCACCATTTTGCATTTCTGTCTGAGTTAATCGGAAGCCACTCTTCAACTTTCACCTTCCTCTCAGATTTTCCTTCCATGTTTCAAAGAGCAAAATTGCTATCAAAAGAAAGAAAAAGTTTTTAATAAAAATCATTATATAATGCAGTCTTTAATTTGATTTTGGTATTGGTAAATCTTAGTCTTAGATTATCTTCCCTATGTAAATTTATTTTGTATGGGAAAAGTATAATTTAAAGAAAAAAAAAAAAAAAAAATAGGAAGAGACACTTACAGTTACAGGTTGGTGGTGACGGGATGAAGAGGAAGAGTGAGTTTGGTGAAAAAGCAGTAATCACTCAAATTAAAACTACTAACAAACAAATCTATTATTTCTCCCTCAAATTTAAAATCGCAGCATTTTTTCCCTAAAATTACGCGAAACCTATGATTTTAGTTATCTAAGTTCTAAAAGCAGGTAGTTAGGCTGATTTCTAGCTCACATTTGGAAAACCTAATGTATATTCCAACAATATCTCCCAACCCTATATATTTTTTCAAAATATTTCAATTATATATTTTTTTATATATATTATTAACTTTGAAATTGGTAAATTTTATACCCTACTTACATGAAAGAGTCTTATGGTATGTAATTTCTCTTCCCACTCTAAATTAGAGCTAAATTAAAAATATATAATATTAAAATTTAGTATATTTTAGGAAGGGTGAGTTTGGTGAAAAAGCAGTAGTCAGTAAATTATTCTCACTCAAATTAAAACTAGTAACAAATAAGTCTATTATCTCCCTCAAATTCAAAATCGCAGCATTCTTTTTTTCCTATAATTCTGGCAAACGCGTATGATTTTAGTTATCTAAATTCTAAGAGCAGCTAGTTAGGCTGGTTTCTAGCTCACATTTAGAAAACGTATAATTTTAGTTATCTAAATTCTAGGAGTAATTAGTTAGGCTGGTTTCTAGATCACATTTGGAAAACCTACGCTATATTCCAACAATTATCTCCCAACCCTATACATTTTTTTAAAATGTTTCAATTATACATTTTTTTTTTTATATATTATTAACTTTGAAATTGGTAAATTTTATACCCTACATATATGGAAGAGTCTTATGGTATGTAATTTCTCTTCCCGCTATAAATTAGAGCTAAATTAAAAATATATAATATTAAAATTTAGTATATTTTAGGAAGAGGGAATTTGGTGAAAAAGCAGTAATCAGTATATTGTTCTCACTCAAATTAAAACTAGTAACAAACAAGTCTATTATTTCTTCCTCAAATTCAAAATCGTCTATTATTTTTTCCTCAAATTCAAAATCGCAGCATTCTTTTTACCCTATAATTCTGTCAAACGCGAAACCTATGATTTTAGTTATCTAAATTCTACGAGTAGCTAGCTAGGCTGGTTTCTAGCTCACATTTGAAAAACCTACGGTATATTCCAACAATTATCTCCCAACCCTATACATTTTTTAAAAATATTTCAATTATACATTTTTTATATATATTATTAACTTTGAAATTGGTAAATTTTATATCCTACATATATGGAAGAGGTAATTTCTCTTCCCGCTATAAATTAGAGCTAAATTAAAAATATATAATATTAAAATTTAGTATATTTTAGGAAGAGTGAGTTTGGTAAAAAAGCAGGAGTCAGTATATTGTTCTCACTCAAATTAAAACTATTAACAAACAAGTCTATTATTTCTTCCTCAAATTAAAAATCGCAGCATTCTTTTTATCCTATAATTCTCCCAAACACGAAACATATGATTTTAGTTACCTAAATTCTAAGAGTAGTTAGCTAGGCTGGTTTCTAACTCACATTTGGAAAACCTACTGTATATTCCAACAAATATCTCCCAACCCTATATATTTTTTCAAAATTTTTCAATTATACATTTTTTATATATATTATTAACTTTGAAATTGGTAAATTTTATACCTACAAATATGGAAGAGTATTATGGTATGTAATTTCTCTTTCCGCTATAAATTAGAGCTAAATTAAAAATATATAATATTAAATTTTAGTATATTTTAGGAAGAGTGAGTTTGGTGAAAAAGCAGTAGTCAGTATATTGCTCACACTCAAATTAAAACTATAACAAACAAGTCTATTATTTCTTCCTCAAATTAAAAATCGCAGCATTCTTTTACTCTATAATTCTGCCAAACGCGAAACTTATGATTTTCTTTACCTAAATTCTAGGAGTAGTTAGTTAGGCTGGTTTCTAACTCACATTTGGAAAACCTACAGTATATTTCAAAAATTATCTCCCAACCCTATATATTTTTTTAAAATGTTTCAATTATACATTTTTTTATTTATATTATTAACTTTGAAAATTTTATACCCTACATATATGGAAGAGTCTTATGGTATGTAATTTCTCGTCCCGCTATAAATTAGAGCTAAATTAAAAATATATAATATTAAAATTTAGTATACTTTAGGAAGAGTGAGTTTGGTGAAAAAGCAGTAGTCAGTATATTGTTCTCACTCAATTTAAAACTAATAACAACAAGTCTATTATTTCTTCCTCAAATTCAAAATCACAGCATTCTTTTTTTTCCTATAATTCTATAGCAAACGTGAAAACTATGATTTTAGTTATCTAAATTCTATGAGTATGTAGCTAGTCTGGTTTCTAGCTCACATTTGAAAAACTTACCGTATATTCCAACAATTATCTCCCAATTTTTCAAAATATTTCAATTATGCATTTTTTGTACCTATTATTAACTTTGAAATTGGTAAATTTTATACCTTACATATATGGAAGAGTCTTATGGTATGTAATTTCTCTTCCCACTATAAATTAGAGCTAAATTAAAAATATATAATATTAAAATTTAGTATATTTTAAGAAGAGTGAGTTTGGTGAAAAAGCAGTAATCAGTATATTGTTCTCACTCAAATTAAAACTAGTAACAAACAAGTCTATTATTTTCTTTTTACCCTATAATTAACGTATGATTTTAGTTATCTATATTCTAGGAGTAGCTAGCTAGGCTGGTTTCTAGCTCACATTTGGAAAACCTACAGTATATCCCAACAATTATCTCCCAATTACATTTTTTCAAAATATTTCAATTATATATTTTTTATATATATTATTAACTTTGAAATTGGTAAGTTTTATACCTTACATATATGGAAGACTCTTATGGTATGTAATTTCTCTTCCCACTGTAAATTAAAAATATATAATATTAAAATATAGTATATTTTAGGAAGAGTGACTTTGGTGAAAAAGCATTAATCAGTATATTGTTCTCACTCAAATTAAAACTAGTAACAAATAAGTCTATTATTTCTTCCTCAAATTCAAAATCGCAGCATTCTTTTTACCCTATAATTCTGCCAAACGCGAAACAGCCAAACGCCGAAACATATGATTTTAGTAGATGATAGTTGGTAGAAGATAGTTTTAGAGAGTAGTTTAGAAAGAAGGATTTTGATTAATTTCTTGGATGATTGTTTACAATGTAGCAAATGCCTATTTATAGGCTCAAGTCACCAACCTTTCAATAGTGGTGAATATTCTAGAGTTCTCATGATAGGTTACTATCATGATAAATCTAGATTTTTCTAACTTTGCCATATACTTATATATCTAGATTATTCTACCATATTCATACACCTTATAGTTTCTAGGATGTTCTATATTTTGTTACATATTATATTTAAGAACTCTCTAGAAATTTGTAGCAAATTTAACACTCCTCCTTGATACAAATTTCTTTGACTCCAAGCATAGCTCGTAGCTCTTCAAATCTTGGTCTCGGCAACACCTTCGTGAATATGTCTGCAATTTGATCTTCTGTTTTACAGTAGTCGAGTTTGATCTCTTTAGTTGCTTCAGCTTCTCTTATAAAGTGATACTTGATTGCTATATGTTTTGTTCTACTGTGATGCACTGGATTCTTTGCCATTGCAATTGCTGATTTGTTGTCGCAATTGATTTTAGTTGGCTGATCCTGGATTTCTCCCATGTCTTCAAGTATCCTACGAAGCCATATAGCCTGACTCGTTGCTTCAGCAGCTGCCACGTACTCTGCTTCTGTTGTGGATTGTGCAACCGTAGCTTGCTTCTTCGACGCCCAAGAGAAAATTCCTGATCCGAGTGAGAAAGCATAACCAGAGGTGCTCTTCATGTCATCTACCGAACCTGCCCAATCACTATCGGTGTAGCCAAGTAATCCTGAGTTAGTTTTGGTAGAGTACCATATACCTAACTCTTTTGTTCCTTGTAGATATCTCAAAATTCTTTTTCCCGCTCCAAAGTGTATTTGACTTGGACTTTGCATGAATCTTGATAGAAGACTTGTAGCATACATTATGTCTGGCCGCGTAGCTGTCAAATATAGGAGGCTTCCAATTAAACTTCGATATTTGGATGCATCAGTTTCTGGTGCTCCATCATTCTTTTGTAGTTTCTCATTTGTTATGAGTGGGGTAGCGACAAGTTTGCAACCGTACATCTTGAATTTCTTAAGTAAGCCTTCTGTGTATTTCTTTTGTGAGATGAATATCCCTTCATTTCTTTGGCTTACCTCTATACCGAGGAAGTAACTCATCAAAACAAGGTCGGTCATCTCAAAGGTCTTCATCATGTCTTCTTTGAACTCCTTTATCATCTTAGTATTGTTTCCCGTGTAGATAAGGTCATCTACATATAGAGAGAGTAAGAGAGTGTACTGACCTTGAGACTTGATGTATAGTGTGGGCTCACTCTTGCTTCTCCTAAATCCTTGATCCATAAAATATTGATTGATTCTGCTATACCATGTTCGAGGAGCTTGCTTCAAACCGTATAGTGCTTTTCTTAGTCTTAACACTTTGCTCTCTTCGCCTTCAGATATGAATCCTTGTGGCTGCTCCACATCGATCTCTTCTTCAAGTACACCATTGAGGAAGGCAGATTTGACATCCAGTTGATGTATACTCCATCCTTTTTGTGCCGCAAGAGCTATTAGAGCTCTAATGGTATCAAGACGAGCTACTGGTGCAAATGTCTCATTGTAGTCAATCCCAGGTTGTTGTGAGTAACCCTTAGCTACTAGTCTCACCTTATGTTTCTGTATGGTGCCATCAGGATTGAGCTTTGTCTTATAGACCCACTTAACCCCAATGATATCTTTTCCATGGGGACGATTTACTAACTCCCATGTGTTATTTTTCTCGATCATCTTTATCTCTTCTTCCATTGCCTTGACCCATACTTCATGCTTTGATGCTTCTTCAAAGCTTCCAGGTTCGAGTATGGCCATGTTGCAGGTTTCATATATGTCTCTCAAAGATCTTACTCGTCTTGGAGTAGACTCGGGTGATGATAGTTCTTGAACTTGTTGTTGTGGTGGAGGTGAAGAAGGTTCACCTAGGACTTCTTCCTCAGCTTCTTCTTGAGGTAGTTGAGTGGGCATAAGAACATTCTTCTCCACTTTTTCTTCATCCCAATTCCAAGAAGCATTCTCATCAACTTCAACATCTCGACTGATGATGAGTTTTTTTGTTTGCAAGTTATATACACGATAGCCTTTAGATATTGTACTATACCCCAAGAAGATACCTCGTATAGTCTTGTCTTCAAGCTTATGCCTCTTCACGTCTGGAATATGAATGTAGCATATAGATCCAAAGATCCTTAGGTGCTTTGCTGATGGCTTCTTCCCGTTCCAAGCCTCAATTGGAGTCTTATCTTGTACAGATTTAGTTGGACATCTGTTGAGTAAGTAAACAGCAGTGTAGACTGCTTCAGCCCAGAATGTGTTAGGTAGTCGCTTCTCTTTGAGCATCGATCTAGCCATCTCCATAACTGTGCGATTATTTCTCTCAGACACACCATTTTGCTGAGGAGAATATGTGACTGTAAGTTGTCGCTCTATGCCCTCATCCTCACAAAATCTATCAAACTCGCGGGATGTGTACTCTTTGCCGCGATCACTTCTTAGTACTTTTATCCGCTTTCCACTTTGATTTTCAACAAGGGCCTTGAACCTTTTGAATACTCCAAAAACTTCTGATTTTTCTTTCAAGAAATAGACCCATGTCATTCTAGAGAAGTTATCAATGAAGAGTATGAAGTACCTGTTGTTCTCGTGTGATGGCGTCCTCATCGGTCCACAGACGTCAGTATGTATCACCTCCAACAGATCTTTTGCTCTCCATGCTCCGCTTGTTGAGAATGGAAATCGGTGTTGCTTACCAAGGAGACATCCTTCACGTACTTCATTGTTATCCTTTATGCTTGGAAGATCTCTCATCATGTTCTTATCATGTAACAACTTCAAGGCATGTGTGTTGAAGTGGCCAAATCTTCGATGCCAAAGCCATGAATCATCAACTTGTACCTTCATGGCAATGTTAGTTGTATATTTTAAATTTAGCGAGAAGCTTCTATTACTCTTATTCATCTTCACTTCGGCTATCTCGGCCCTTTTATTCTTGTTGTCTAAGATTTTGCATACACCTCCTTCAAAGTGAAGTGTGTAGCCTTTCTCCATCATTTGCCCAATGCTTAGAAGATTTTCTTTTAGGCTGGGAACTAGTAAGACATCATGGATGAGTCGCGTACCTTTATCTGTCTCTACCACGACGGTGCCTTTTCCTTATGACTCAACCACACTTCCATTTCCTAGTCGAACTTTGACTTTGACTGACTCATCAATGCTTTTGAAAATAGTCTCATCCTTGGCCATGTGATTGCTACATCCACTATCCAAGTACCAACTTCCTCCTTTTTCTTTGATTGATTCTTGAATGGCATAGAACATACATTATTCTTGATCATGCTCCTCTGCGATATTAGCTTGATGCCTATTTTTGTTGCGACAGTGTTTCTCTATGTGCCCGAATTTCTTGCAATGATTGCATTGTGGCATATTACGGTACCAACAACTTTTCTCCGCGTGGCCTAGTCGTTTGCATATATTGCATGGAATATTTTTATCTGGATTGTTCTTTTGGAAATTTCTAGGAACTTCTCTTCTTTTGGAAGTTTCACCATAATTTTTCTTTCCTCCATTTTCTTTATTTTGGGACTTAAATTTGAGCTTTGACTGAAAGGCATTTTCAAGTGTATCTTCTTTATGCCTATGTAGTCTTTGCTCATATGCTTCAAGAGAGCCCACTAGTTCTGTCACTGATAGAGTAGACAGATCTTTGGTTTCCTCTATTGTTGTCACGATTGGGTCAAATTTTGGGGGCATAGTAATTAGAATTTTCTCAACAATTTTCTTGTCAAGAATATCCTCCCCAAAAGCTCTCATTTGATTAACTATTTCTTTAACTTTAGAGTAGTAATCTTTAACTGTCTCAGACTCCTTCATCTTCAATAGTTCAAAATTTCTTCTTAGAGATTGAAGTTTGACAGCACGTACCTTGTCATTTCCTTGAAACTCCTCTTGCAACATCTTCCACGCTTCTTTTGCAGTCTTAGCTCCCATAATTCTTGGAAAAATTGCATCAGTCACCGCTTGTTGCAAGGTGAACAATGCCTTTGAATTTTTCTGTTTATTTTTCTTCAACTATTTTTCTTGAGCTGCATTTAGAGCTGAAGTATCTATGGGAGCGATGAATCCTTCTTCTACTATGTCCCATAAATCTTGAGATGAAAAATATGTCTCCATTTTAACACGCCAGAAATCATAATTTTCACCATTGAAAATAGGGACACAAATAATTGATGATTGAGTAGTGTTATCCATGGCTTAGAAAAAATATTGTAGTGGGTTAATAGTATATGGGGAATATTTTGAACTAGTTTGGAGGATTTTGAAATGGTAGGTATTAGTATAACTACGCCCAATGTATGACCGAACGTAGCTCTGATGCCACTGTTAGAAATTGTTTAGATGATAGTTGGTAGAAGATAGTTTTAGAGAGTAGTTTAGAAAGAAGGTTTTTGATTAATTTCTTGGATGATTGTTTACAATGTAGCAAATGCCTATTTATAGGCTCAAGTCACCAACCTTTCAATAGTGGTGAATATTCTAGAATTCTCATGATAGGTTACTATCATGATAAATCTAGATTTTTCTATCTTTGCCATATACTTATATATCTAGATTATTCTACCATATTCATACACCTTATAGTTTCTAGGATGTTCTATATTTTGTTACATATTATATTTAAGAACTCTCTAAAAATTTGTAGCAAATTTAACAGTTCTCACTCAAATTAAAACTAGTAACAAACAAGTCTATTATTTTCTTTTTACCCTATAATTAACGTATGATTTTAGTTATCTATATTCTAGGAGTAGCTAGCTAGGCTGGTTTCTAGCTCACATTTGGAAAACCTACAGTATATCCCAACAATTATCTCCCAATTACATTTTTTCAAAATATTTCAATTATATATTTTTTATATATATTATTAACTTTGAAATTGGTAAGTTTTATACCTTACATATATGGAAAGAGTCTTATGGTATGTAATTTCTCTTCCCACCATAAATTAAAAATATATAATATTAAAATATAGTATATTTTAGGAAGAGTGACTTTGGTGAAAAAGCAGTAATCAGTATATTGTTCTCACTCAAATTAAAACTAATAACAAACAAGTCTATTATTTCTTCCTCAAATTCAAAATCGAAGCATTCTTTTTACCCTATAATTCTGCCAAACGCGAAACAGCCAAACGCCGAAACATATGATTTTAGTTATCTAAATTCGAGGAGTAGCTTGCTAGGCTGGTTTCAAGCTCACATTTGGAAAACCTACGGTATATTCCAACAATTATCTCCCAACCCTATACATTTTATCAAAATGTTTCAATTATACATTTTTTATATATATTATTAACTTTGAAATTGGTAAATTCTATACCCTACATGTATGAAAGAGTCTTATGGTATGTAATTTCTCTTCTCACTATAAATTAGAGCTAAGTTAAAATTATATAATATTAAAATTTAGTATATTTTAAAAAGAGTGAGTTTGGTGAAAAAGTAGTAATCAGTACATTGTTCTCACTCAAATTAAAACTAGTAACAAACAAGTCTATTATTTCTTTCTCAAATTCAAAAAATTAAAACTAGTAACAAACAAGTATATTATTTCTTTCTCAAATTCAAAAGAGTGAGTTTGGTGAAAAAGCAGTAATCAGTACATTGTTCTCACTCAAATTAAAACTAGTAACAAACAAGTCTATTATTTCTTTCTCAAATTCAAAATCGCAGCATTCTTTTTACCCTATAATTCTGCCTTTTACCCTATAATTCTGCAAAACGATGATTTTAGTTATCTAAATTCTAGGAGTAGCTAGTTAGATTGGTTTCTAGCACACATTTGAAAAACCTACTGTATATTCCAACAATTATTTCCCAACCCTATACATTTTTTCAAAATATTTCAATTATATAGTTTTTATATATATTATTAACTTTGAAATTGGTAAATTTTATACCCTACATATATGGAAGAGTCTTATGGCACGTAATTTCTCTTCCCGCGATAAATTAGAGCTAAATTTAAAATATATAATATTAAAATTTAGTATATTTTAGGAGGAGTGAGTTTGGTGAAAAAGCTGTAGTCAGTATATTGTTTTCACTCAAAGTAAAACTATACCAAAGAAATCTATTATTTCTTCCTCAAATTCAAAATGGCAGCATTCTTTTTACCTTATAATTCTGCCAAATGGGAAACGTATGATTTTAGTTACCTAAATTCTAGGAGTAGCTAGCTACGCGAGACATATTATTTTAGTTACCTAAATTCTAGGAGTAGCTTTTTACCCTATAATTCTGCCAAACGTGAAAGGTATGACTTTAGTTACCTAAATTTTAGGAGTAGCTAGTTAGGCTGGTTTATAGCTCACATTTGGAAAACTCACCGTATATTCCAACAATTATCTCCCAACCCTATACATTTTTTCAAAATACTTCAATTATACATTTTTTATATATATTTTTAACTTTGAAATTGGTAAATTTTATACCCTGCATATATGGAATAGTCTTATGGTATGTAATTTCTCTTCCCGCGATAAATTAGAGCTAAATTAAAAATATATAATATTAAAATTTAGTATATTTTAGGAAGAGTGAGTTTGGTGAAAAAGCTGTAGTCAGTATATTATTCTCACTCAAAGTAGAACTATAACAAAGAAATCTATTATTTTTTTCTCAAATTCAAAATCGCAGCATTCTTTTTACCCTATAATTCTGCCAAATGCGAAACAAGTTACCTAAATTCTAGGAGTAGCTAGCTACGTGAAACATATGATTTTAATTACCTAAATTCTAGGAGTAGTTAGCTAGGCTGGTTTAAATTTGGAAAACCTTTTAGTTACCTAAATTCTAGGAGTAGTTAGCTAGGCTGGTTTGTAGCTCACATTTGGAAAACCTACTGTATATTCCAACAATTATCTCCCAACCCTATACATTTTTTCAAAATGTTTCAATTATACATTTTTTTATATATATTATTAACTTTGAAATTGGTAAATTCTATACCCTACATATATGAAAGAGTCTTATGGTATGTAATTTCTCTTTCCACTATAAATTAGAGCTAAATTAAAAATATATAATATTAAAATTTAGTATATTTTAGAAAGAGTGAGTTTGGTGAAAAAGCAGTAATCAGTACATTGTTCTCACTCAAATTAAAACTAGTAACAAACAAGTCTATTATTTTTTCTCAAATTCAATATCGCAGCATTCTTTTTATCCTATAATTCTACCAAACGCGAAACTTATGATTTTAGTTATCTAAATTCTAGGAGTAACTAGCTAGGTTGGTTTCTAGCTCACATTTGGAAAACCTACGGTATATTCCAACAATTATCTCCCGCCCCTATACATTTTTTCAAAATATTTCAATTATATAGTTTTTATATACATTATTAACTTTGAATTTGTTAAATTTTATACCCTACATGTATGGAAGAGTCTTATGGCATGTAATTTCTCTTCTCACTGTAAATTAGAGCTAAATTAAAAATATATAATATTAAAAATTATAATTTTACATTTGTTTTTATAAAACTATAAAATGATAGATGCTTGAAAACAAATTAAGATTTTATATGTTTTTGAAAAAATAGGTGTAAAATCTATAGCTTTTGTCATTAAAAAATAATTGGCTCCTCCAGAATTTGGGTGGGGTAGCACATGCTGCACATGGGTATGAGCGGTTTTGGTTATATATTCATTGCATAAGTTACTTATAAGTTGTTCGCTATTATAATCTTTACTAAATAACTTTTATAAGTTTTTTCGCAGTTATCATGTTATTCACCAGATACTTTGGTTATAAATTTTTTTTTTGATAGTTTTCTTTTCTTTTTAGCATTTGACATAATAGCCTGCGACTTGTAAATCATTGCCAAAAATGAAGAGAATCCTACCAAATCAAATTGATAAATATTTAATATATGATAGGTACACTTGTTAGAGAGGAAAATCTCCCTTCTCACTAACTTTTTAGTTCTTCCAATTTTTTTTTTTCTTTTTTCGTAAATATGGTGTGTTCTAAGTCGTCCAAAGAAGATGGAGAATCGGTAAAAGTCTCTAACAGGAAAAATCAAGACAATAGAATTAGATGAGATACTATGTCTAAGCCTGAGAAGAAGGGCGATAAGAAGACTACTAGCATTTTTTAACTGAGTTTTCTGAGTCTATGCGGGCTAAGGATCTGTTCAAGCATTTTGAAAGAGTTTGGAATGATTGATTAAGTCGTTATTCCTTCGAAGAGGGACAAGAGAGGGAGGAGATATGATTTCGTTCGTTTCTTCGAGGTGGTTGGCATGAGAAGGCTGGTGTTGAGAATGAATAATTTTGTGGTTAGAAGGTAGGAAGCTTTTTGCCAATATCTCTAAATTTCAGCGTGTTGTTGACGAAGTGTTTCCTTCGACCAAGGGTAATAGGGTTAGCTTGGGTATGGAAGAAGGAGCCCTCAGGAATAATAGTACTCAACTGAGGCATAACAAGTTTTCACGAGATAAGGTAAATTCCTCTAGGGGAAATCTTATGCCGATGCCACTCGTCAGGAGGTGCTTCTCATTCTAAGGTTGACAAACTACTGGTTTACAATGTGGAGAAGGATGAGACGAAGATGTTTGATAAAGAATTTATGGGGAAGGTTCTGATTTGTGGTCCGACGTACAATATGTAAAGGACGTTTCATTCAGAAGGGTACTTCGCTCTTAAGGTGACCCCTTAGGTACTTCGCTCTTAAGATGCTTTGGTCGAGGGAGCTAAAGATTGACTTAGTCAGTGGTTTTATTAGGTGAAGAAGTGGAAGGAGGACGATGTCAACCCAGAAACATTAACTTGGTTACGTTGCTACAGGATCCCTAGTTTTGTACCTCAAAAAATACGATCATTCACGATGGTTGTGAAAAAAAGTTTGAACAGAGTCGCCACTGAACTTTATTTATTCCAAGGAATGAAAATAACGATATCCATAAAACCCTTGAAAAGAAAATGATCGTCACAACCATATTTGGGTTCGAGAGTCGATTACCCATGATGAAGGAATTAGTACCCCTCACATCCATTGTACTCAACAGAAACCTCTTAGTTAAACTTGTGATTGAATGTTAACTTATGTTATTTGTTTACCTCAATTGATTAAAAGAGAAAAAAAGAAAAAGAAAGAAAACCATAAAAAGTTTTATTCAAGGGGGGCCTAACAAGACTGCGGGTCTTGTGCCCGGTGCAATAGAAGGCTACACAGTTCTGGGTGCTACAGTTTTATTGATTAGTATTTTTTAATGAACAAGTGTTTAGATCACATTCTAACGGTTAAACGTTGACTTGTCTACTCTCGATGGAGGTTTAAGTACTAGTTTGTATTCGCATTAGAGTGAACTAAATAATACTCTTTTGAAAAAAAAATTGATCTCACGGGGCGAGTAATTAGGTTGATTGGTTTTGATCGCACGGGGGGCGAGAAAATGTGGGTTTGAAGTGTTGGGTATCTTTTAAGCGGAAGACAATTATTCAAACAGAGAGCTCTACAACAGTGTTCAAATAATCGTGGCAGGATAAAGTCTACACCAGCCTTCCTTTTTCCTCTTTAATATTATAAAAGAATATGTGGTGAATTAAGTCATGGTTTATTAACAGAAGATGATTATTCACGCAGGAAGTCCTACAGCAGTACACACATAATCGAGAAAGAAGAAGGTCTACATCATCCTTCATTTATCTTCTATTGGAGTACAAAACTCAATTCTAATAATTAAAATATTTTAGAGCGGAAGACGAATGTTTGGACAGAGAGTCATACAACATTATCCAAACATTCGTGGAAGAAAAAAGTCTACACCATCCTTCTTTTTTCAATCAAGTTATTGTAAAAATGAGTTTAATAGATTTAAATTAATTACGAAAAGAGTTTGGCGTTAGATCAAACATTTGATTATCATTTAAATATAGATCACGGAAAAAATAATTTGAAGTGCATCCGGTTTAAAGACTCACTGGACATTGGACAAGGATTTTAGCATTTTAAAAAGTTTATTTACAAAATTAATAATCATTGGACATTTTAATTACAATTAGCAAGTAACAAATCAAAATACGATGATGAGTATAATTATAAATAAGCAAGAATAAAAACAAATGCATAATAATTAAACAAAATAAGAGGAAGAAATTAATTAATTAGGTTTATTAATTTTAATTACTTTAATTATTATATAAAAACTAATCTTATTGTTTAATTAAATTAATTAAAATTAATTATTCTAATTAATTAATTAAAACAAAATATTAATTAATTAATATATATAAAAAAAAGGAAAATAAATAGAGTGAAAATGCTGGTGCCCAGCAGTATAACAGGGTCAAACGGGTTGGGTTGGCCATTACGATAAACCATGTTGGTTTTTCTAAAGAGATGAGAATATTATCCTTAACCTCATTACCAAATTCCAATAATCTATAATAACAACATGCCAATAACGCAAACCAACAACGATGTAGGAAAAAACAACTCCTCTCTACATTGGAACTTTAGATGGTTTCTCTAAAACCATTTCATGCATCTCAATCATTTTCGAGAAACCATCTAAAATTTCGTTGTATAGGAGAGACCAAAAATACCAGATCCACCTATCGCAGTTACTTTGTAAAAAGATGAATACCACCATTTTGCATTTCAGTCCGAATTAATCGAAAGCCATTCTTCAACTTCCATGTCCCTCTCTGATTTTCCTTCCATCTATTCAAATGATAATAATAAATAAATATTTAAATGAAATAAAGCTAAAAATAAATTAATCAAATCACAATAAGTTATTTATAAAATAATTTAATAGATACGAAAAAGAAATCCAGACCATTACATCTCTGCATAATTTTGTTTTAGTTTCAAAGAGCATAATTGCTATCAAAAGAAAGAAATAGTTTTTAACAAAATTATTATACTAGTATAATGTAATATTTAATTTGATTTTGGTAATGATAAATCTTAGTCTTAGATTCTTTTCCCTATGTATATTTATTTTGAATGGAAAAAGTATAATTTAAGAAGAACAAAAATGTAGAAAGAGAAACACTTACACGTTGGTGGTGACTGATGAAGCGGAAGAGTATAATTTATTTTTCTTACTCAAATTATAACTAACAAACAAGTCTATTATTTCTCCCTCAAATTCAAAATTGCAGCATTCTTTTTTTCCTATAATTCTGTGAAAGGCAAAATGCACTATTCTTTTAGTTATCTAAATTCTAGAGTAGCTAGCTAAGCTAGTTTCTAGCTCACTTTTGGAAAACCCTACGATGTATTCTAACCATTATCTCTCGACTCTTATATATTCTTAAAAATATTTCAATTATACCTTTTTTTATTATGTATATTATTTTATTTTTTTTAATTGAAAAATTTTATACCCTACACAAGTGTATCAAAGAATTTTTCTTAAACAATTTTGGTAAATAATTTTTTTCATCAAATAACTTTACAATCAAGTATTTTGATATGTTTATATACAAGTCGACCCAATCAATCTGAAAACATTGTTCTAATTTATAAAATAGGGTTAAATTAAAAATATATAATTTTAAATATTATGATTTTACATTTGCTTTAAAAAAACAGTATAAAATGATAATGTTTGAAAACAAATTATGATTTTATACCTGTTTTCTATAAAATAGGTGTAAAATCTATTGCTTTTGTAATTAAAAAATAATTGGATCCTCTCGAATTTTTGGCTGATTGCTGTAGCACATGCTCCACATATGGATGGGCGGCCCTATTTATATATTTATTGCATAAGTTACATAAAAGTTTTTCAATTTTATATCTTTTACCAAATAATTTGGTTATAAGTTTTCTATTAGTTACCATGTTCACCAGGTAACTTGGTTATAAGTTTTTCGGTAGTTTTCCTTTTGTTGATCGCATTACTATCGATAGTTTTCTTTTCTTTTCAGCCTTTAACATAATAGTATGTGAGTTGTAAACCATTGCCAAAAATGGAGAGAATCCTCTAAAGATCAGTATTCAAAACCAAATCAAACTAATAAAGATTTAATTTATGGAAGATTACGAATCAAATTAAATCATATCATCAAGTTGCATTTTTTGTTGTTTCTTCAGCCGCAAGACAACTTGAAACTCTAACCCAAAATGCAGCGAGATATTTTGCTATTTAAGGAGAAGCTCTCCATTTAGAAGTCTCAGACCTTAAGCAATGTGTGTTTTAGTATATTGATTCTTTGTGTTGTTTTTGTTTTTATCTTTTAAAACTCTATTCATTTGAGTCATTCATATACAAAGGAGTAGAGTTTGTTTTTGAGTTGTAAGTGTTTTATCATTAAAATCGTTTTGTAATTGTCTAACACTAGGGATAATGGTTAAGAGATAGTGGGAGAGGTCTCATATTTAGGGGGGGTCTTAAATAGAAATTTACAGGTAGTATTAAGGAAAAAGGCATTGAACTGAGAGAGTTCATCTGAAACCAATTGGTACTTTTACTATTTATAGTGGATTTCTTTTCTTGTGTTAACACTCTCCAAACATGTGTGTCGTTGCACCGAATTGGGCTACCAACTCTCTGTGTTCATTTTACTTTATTTGCTTTATAAAGTGTTGCTGCATTAATCTTGTCACACACATTATCCGACACATTTTGTTTGACATATTTTTAGAGGAAGAATAGAATTAGAATTGACATCAGAGTAGGTACCCTGCTCTAGTTGGGTGAGCTTTAAGAAATATATTATTGTTGTTCAAAATGGACAACTCTAAGGAAGAAGGATTTGTTAATCGTCCACCTATTATAGATGAAACGAACTATGACAATTGAAAATCATGCATGGTTACCTTTATCAAATCCATGGACACAAAAGTTGGAAAGAAATCATCAAAGGATGGAAATTACTAATGGCCATTGTTGAAGATGACACTCAGTCCTTGATACTAGAAGTAGATTGGTCCAAAGAAGAGGATGCAAATTCTCATGGAAACTTTTGTGCTCTCAACGCCATATTCAATGAAGTTGACAAAAATGTTTTTCGCCTCATCAACACATGTACTGAAGTTAAAGAAGCATGAGAGATTATCAAAACTGTACATGAAGGCACCTCCAAAGTTCGTATGTAAAGGCTCCAACTTTTCACTAATAAGTTTGAGAAACTAAGAATGAAAGAAGACGAAACCATTGTTGACTTTTACGTTTGTGTTTATGAAATTTCCAACTGCCCATTTGCTCTTGGTGAAAAAATGTTCAAAGAGAAGCTGGAAAAAAAGATTCTCAGATTTTTCCCAAAGAGATTTGACATGAAAGTAAGTGCCATAGAAGAAGCTCAAGACATCGGTTCTATCTTAGTGGATGAACTTGTTGGTTCACTACTAATGTTTGAAATGGTAATCAATGATAAAACTGAAAAGAAAAGCAAGGGTGTTGCTTTCAGAGTTGACGTGGAAAATGACAGGGAAACGGAAAAAAGATACTTATGATAACATGTCTAACTGTATTACACTAATCGCAAAAAGGTTTGGCAAAGTTATGAGAAGACTTGACAGATGATCAAGGAACAATGTTATCACAAATGTCAAAGACAAAGTTCCTGACAACTCAAGAGGCTTCAAATCCCAACGTAGGAAAAAAGAAGGAGACAATTTGAATAAAGGAAGGGGGATACAATATCGTGAATGTAAAGAATTTGGACACATACAGGAGAAGTATACCAACTTCCTTCAAATGTAAAATAAGGGATACACTACTACACTTTCAGATGAAGAATCTGAAGATGAGAGTGATGAAGAAAAGGCTAACATTGTAATTGTGTTCACTACTCGCTTAGATTACAAGACAAATGATCAAAATTATGACAAATCTAGCAATGAAAAAATTTCAAATAAAGATGTTACAAAAGCACACATACTATTGTATGTCAAATGGAAAGAAGAATTCAAGTCCGGTGAGAAACAAAAGTCTCAAATAACTAACTTACTTCTGGAGAAAGCTAAAATCACTAATATCATTCCTGACCTAAGGGAAGAAGTCATGCTTCTGAACTTTAATATTGTTGGTATGACCAAGTCAGTTCGTATGTTAAACAATGGATTTGAGATTCTTGATGAAACCTTTGGTGTAGGAAAAGTGGCTAGAGACATGAAGGGTATTGGTTTTGATTACTTTTCTATAAATGAAGAAAATAAATTTGTTCCTCCTAAACATAAAATTGATTTCCAAATGATAGACTACATGTTTAAGCAACATGCTCGACATTATTATCAACGCATAAGTCCTTTCAGAAAACGTTTTTGGAGATACCACTAATGTGGCCAATTTGGACATATTCGACCCTTTTGCTACAAAATGCATGGTAGGCGTTACAATTCTTATAAACAACAACAAAATAACCAGACACTAAGAAATTATCGTGTTCGACAAGTTTGGAAGGTTAAGGAGGCAAATACAAGTTACATTGCTGACACATCTCTAAGAGCATCCTCTAGTGAAGATTGGTGCTTTGTTAGTGACTGTTCCAAACACCTAACATGAGAGAATAACTACTTGAAAGAGTTAAAACCCTATACTAAAAATTGTGTTACTTTTTGTGATGGTGCTAGAGGCAAGATCAACGAAAAAGGGAAATCGATTTATCTAGGCCTCCCAAATTTAGAAAATGTCATTCTAGTTGAAGAACTGACTACTAATCTCATTAGTATCAATTATCTATGTGATCAAGATCTTTGTGTCAATTTTAATAGTTCTAAATGCATTGTCACAAATAAAATTCAGAAAAAAATCATGAAAGGTACAAGGTTGTTTGATAACTCCTACATGTGGAGATATCAATTAAATGACCAACCCGCAACCTGTTTAATCACTAATGAGGACGGGACCAAGTTGTGGCACAAAAAAAGTGGCCATATATGTAACACCCCAAATTTTATTGAAATATTTATTTAATTTATTTAAGTAATAATATTCGCATTTTGGTGATTTTCGGTGGTTGTTGTGGATTATTGAGAATTAATGGAATTTGGGTTATTTATTTAAATAATGGTATATAATATGAAGATATTAGTATTATTATTAATTTAAATGAATATAAGTTAAATAAGGGCAAATTGGACAATTGAGGAGGAGTTAGTGAGGGTAATATTGGGAAAGCCCAATTTTGAGGCCCAAGGCTAGGTTTAACAAAAAGGAAGTTGTGATGGGATTAGGATTCATTTGTTAGACCGTGAAAAGAATTGAGGCCAGAGCTCTGAGGAGGAAGAATTGAGGCAAAAACTTCAAAATATTTTCTGAAAGATTTGAGAAGGCTTTGAGTCGACAATTAAGGTATGAGGAGTATTGCCTTCATTGTTTTCAATGTGTAATTTCAATGTATTTAAGGTCGATTTAAGGGTTTAAGGAATTTGAGGTTGATTATGAGAAAAAGGGATTTTGGCCTTCGTGGCCTAAATCTTTTATTGAGATTTTAACCGTAGGGATTTTATTTGGGTTAAGGGAAATTAGGCCTTCGTGACCAAAACTCTGATTTGACATTTGCCTAACCCTGTAGGGAAATTAGATAGTGAGTAACTCTAATGTCCGTGGGGTAATTGTAAGGAAATTTGGGATTTAGGGCGTGAATATGATGCGGGATTGGCCTAATAAACCATAGGTTTTGTGCCTTTATCGCCGTAAGACCTTAGGGATGATTTAGGGATGTTTTAGGGGCATTAGGGAAGTGAATCGTGGGGATTTTGAGCTGATTTAGGTTCTGGTGCATAACAACATTTTGCTGTCATCGTGTTGTTCACATAGTGAAGAATCCTTCGCACAACAAAGAAACTCGCCCCAGGCTCGCCTAGCGAACTTGCTAGCGAATGTAGCAGAGTTTCACGAATGCAGATTTTGTATAGCGATGCCTTGATGTTTGATGTTGTGATTTCTTTGACAAAGTAATATGAGTATGACTGTGAATTCTATGTGATTTGTACACAATTGCATGATGATTTCTATGATGCAATATGAGTTTGATGATATTACCACGAGTTTTGATGAATTCTATGATGACATGATATATGATGATGATTGTGATGATGATGATTATGATGAATGATGATGCACCTATGATGTTATTATGAGGATGCTTATTGACGTGTGCATCAAGCATTCATGTGCATCCGGACTTCGGTTCAGGACCTTGATTTCTTTGGTTTAATCCCATTGTGCGTATGTGAAGTATTTTGATGTGCTCCAGTTCTCGAGTAGAATTGATCCTATTGATGGGAATCTATGGAGGGTTGATGGCCCGGTGTCTATCGAGATATGATGATTGGTACCACATGCATTGAGTCTTGTTGCATTTTCATTTATGAGATGATTTTGAGTAAATTATGATGTTGTGGCCTTTGATGTCCATTGATGAATATGATGATATGGAATATGAAAATGACGCCATTTTATATGTTTATTTCCTACATTGATTATTATAAATCGTTTTACTCACCCTGGATATTTGAATGTTGCCTCCTCGTGGGTAACATGCAGATGACTAGGTTTAGCCGTGGATGTTGTTGAGGACTTTAGAAGTTTTGAGTTGTTGGCCTTTTGGTTAACTTAGAGGATCTTGCTCTGATAGTGTAACATCGGATTGTGGTCTTTGAGTTAAACCATCTTTTATTTGAGTTATTTTGATTATCTTCCCGTATAAGGAAAACTTTGGATTATGCCTTTTGAGTTCTGCTGCCTTTCTGCAATTTTGATGTCTTTTGGGAAAACCCTTGTTTACGAAGCCTTGACCTATTTTTATTTATTGGGAAATGTACGCCATTTTGATGTGACTTTTATTGAATTTAATATTTTACTCTGATATACGTGATTATTTTGCCATTTATTTGTGGGGTAGAAAAGGGTGTTACATTAGTGGTATCAGAGCAAATCGGTCCGTCCGGCCAAGTTTTTATGTTGTTAGTCCTCTGTCAGTCGATAGTGTGACAATACTATTGGATGAGCTGTTTTCTTCTAACCCTATTGGTGGTTGGAGATGGCTGGAAGAAATGATCGTGCTATTGCTGATGCGCTGGAATCACTTGCCCAAGTGATGTCCCAGAATGGTGGATCTCCAAATGAGTTTCATTTTTTGGGAAAGTTCCAGAGGAACAATCCTCCGATTTTTATGGGCACTCATGATCCTAATGGTGCGCAAAAGTGGCTGAAAGTGATTGAGAAGATTTTCCGAGTTATGGTGTGCACTGATGCTCAGCAATGCAGTTTGGTATGCATATGCTAGCAGAGGAAGCTGAGGACTGGTGGGATAACACTCGTCAGAGATTGGGAGGTGCTGGCATTACAATAACTTGGGTTGTGTTTAAGGAAGAATTTTTGAGGAATTATTTTCCTAAAGATGTTCGGGGCAAGAAAGAGGTGGAATTCCTTGAGCTGAAACAAGGAAATATGACTGTGGCTGAGTATGCGGCAAAGTTTGAGTCTTTGGTAAAGTTTTTCCGCATTACAATCATGTTGACGCAGAGATGTCAAAGTGTCTCAAGTTTGAGAATGGATTGAAACCAGAGATTAAGTAAGGAATTGGGTACCAGCAGATTCGTCGGTTTTCGGAACTGGTGGACAAGAGCAGAATTTATGATGAAGATAGCCGAACTCGGTCTAATATATAAGGAAGAATTTGTGGGATAGAAAAGGGTGTTACAATATAAATCTCAAAATCATGGGAAATATTATATCTGCAAAGGTTGTCAATGGTCTTCCTAACCTCAAGATTGAATAAGGAAGGATTTATGGAGACAGTCAGATAAACAAACCACTACTATAAATAATACATTTTATGACAACACCGCCATTATAATATATAATCAAGGGGTGAATAATTTTGGTTCATGCTTCAAATCCTAGAAACTGCACTTTTTGTTTTTATTTCTTTAAAAGTGTCACCTTTTTTTTATAATTTTTATTAAATTATTAAATAACCTATTCCAACGGTTTCCCTAATAACTGAGGGGTATGATACTTAAATTTAGCTATAAAAGGATTTGCTCACTAAGTTACCATAAACATAACTCATATATACAATCGCTCCATACTCGTAAACCTCATTCTTTTGAATGAATATCAAGACATAAAAATTATTTTGTTATGTGTTGTTGTTCTTCTAACACCAACCTTTAACAAATTATTTTTCTGTTCTTATAGTCTATCTCACAAAATGTTGTTGTTGTTATTGTTGTTGTTGATGTTGTTATTGTTGTTGTTGTTGTTGTTTCCACCTCTTGCCAATGTTGAAAGATAAAAGAAAATATGGTTATATTTTGGAATAAATTTCCAATATTGACAGTTGTTGCACCCCAAAATTTGACCAACCGGTTCCCATATCTGGTTTATGTTTCGACGCATTTTGCATTCATATTCGCATACTGCATACATTGCATCTTTCTCAGTCAGATTGATTTTATCGGGATTACAGCCCCTGGCGTTTCAGGAAGTTCAGGCCGGTTTAAATAAGTGTCTTTTGAGAATTGGTGCTCTTTCCCTGTGTTTTAAGGCCATCTCGGTGCCCGGGTTTCGCTATGGTTGCGCAATTGTTCTCTAATCGATTTAATCGGCTTCCCTGCATTTTTAGGATTTTCTCTTTTATTTTCTAGATTTTTAATGCATTTTAATAGTTCTTTTATTAGATTTACTTGTTTTTTCAGATATTAAATAGGTTAATATTTTTTATAGAATTAAATAGATTTTTCTAGATTTTTTAAATGGATATTCTCCTTTTTTTTAAATAGTTTTAATAGATTTTTAGCATATTAGATATTAGTTTTTTTATCATTAAATAGAATATTTTTTAATATAGATTTTAAATAACCTTTTTAGATTTTTTAAATAGTTTTCTGATTTAGTTTTAAAAAAAGAGGGTAATAATGTGAGATTTTAGTGATAAAAGATTTTTGATATAAAATTTAATAGGTTTATTATTTTTTCTAGATTTTAATAGAATTTTTAATTAATTTTATAGATTTAATATAGGATTTAGATAGTTTCTTTTTAGATATTAAATAAATTTTTTTTCTGTTTTTTTAATAGGTTAATTATAGTGAATTTTGTTTTTTAATTAGGTTTAATTAGAAGTTCTGATTAGGGTTTTTTATAATTAATTTCGTTTAATTTTAATTAGGGTTTAATTAGGTAGGTCATTAATCAAAGTCATTAATAGTGGGTCATTATCCAGTCAAAAGCCCAGTCAAAGTCCAGTGTTTGTGCCAAGTGTCCTTTAAATATCACTGCCACGCGTGTGTTTCCGGTTCAACCACTTCATTCTTCTGACACATCACCATTCCACTTTCTCCCTCTCTCTCCCACGTGTTTCTCCCAGGCCCCACACCCCTGCCACGCGTGTGCCTCTCCTCCATTTCTGATCTCTTCGCTGACAGCTGTACTCCACTCACCAACCCTCACCGGAGTACATGCAGCCACCGCCAGAAACACCCTAACCATCACCGGACCACCGCACCTCCGCCGTAACCTCTCGCCGGTAACTGCAAACTACCACCGGAATTGCCAAATTGCCAGAAATTCATCCAGATTCATATCTCCTCCATCAATTTCTCACCGGAGATTCAAGATCTCACCGGAAGCTTCATCCAATTCATCAATCTTCCACGTTTTTTCCAGAAAACCGATCATCATCAAGAACACCTGCACATTTGCCAGATATTCTTCCAATATTCATCAGAATTCGAGAGATTTTTTCCAGAATATCTTCAAACGCTCAAGATCTTCATCTTCGTCTACTCCAGAAATTCATATTTCTCTAGAAAACCTTCAACCAAAACATCCAAATGATTCAACGCCGTCCCTCAACAATCTTCAGTTTTCTCCGATCTCATCGTCAAAGCGTCTCAAGAACATCAACAGATTTCCTTCAGTTCTACAATCTTCGTGGATCTCCATCACGCGAACGACGCCGCCGCCGTAGATCTCTGTACCTTCAAATTTCCAGAAGTTGCTCCAAGATTCATCTAGAATCCAGAATCTTCATTGTGCGAGTCATCCATCCAGGTTTCTGCTCTGAATCCTTCACTTATTGTTTTTTTCTTGTGTTGATTTAGTTGGAGAATTAGGATAGCTGTTGATAGCTTGTGAAACGAAAGTTAGTTTAGGGAGTTTAATCTGGGCTGAGAAATTGAAAGTGTTAGTTTGTGATTGTGATGAATAAGGTTTTGCGAAGTAGTTTAGGTGAGGTCGATGAACGAGTTTGTGAGGAATGTGAACAAGTTTGTGAGGGTGAGAGATTTGTGAGAGTTTTCTGAAGAGTTTCAGAGAGAGAGTTTTGGGAAAGCAAGGTAGCGCCGCTTAGGGTTTGGGGGAGGATGATGAATAGTGAAGAAGGATAGTTTAGTGACTTAGGGTTTTTTTGTTGCTAAGGCTGAGAATGGATTGGATCCGGGCCTTAGGCCCACGATGTTTTTCTAATCACACCCCAGTCTAGGGCCCAATCAGATTAACAAGGCGAACAGTTGCTATTCGCCCCCAGTTTTTTCCTTTTTCCTTGTTTTTTTCATTGATTTTCTGAATAAGTAATGGGCTTAGCGCGCCTGATATTGGCACCCCCCCTGAGCCCAATTCATTTTTGAACTACATATATTTGCTATTCACCACGCCTGTCTTTCATTTTTAATTGATTTTCATTTTATTTCATGTTTGCATATAGGTTAGCAAATAATTCACAATAAATTGAAAAATGATGATTTTAGGATGGTATTTTTTCCCTAGTTTCCTTAGGACCTCTAGAAAATTGTGAAATAATAAAAATATTAATTTCTTGCATTTTATTTTTTTTGGCATATTTTACAATATTATTGCTTTTATTTTACATTTGTTTAGTACTTAATTTTTCTGAATTTAGTATGAGAGTTTGGTGCATGATTTTTGATTGATTCTTGTGACGTTGATTAGATTAGGGAAGCATGTACCCTTAGGAATTTTTTCATATTTTTGTGACTAAAACTTAGGTTAATTTCAGAGGTAGATAGGAGAGGTATCAGAATTAGGGTTTCACAACAATTAGGTGCAGTTTAGGGCATAGTTTTGGGGTTTTAAAATTGATTCAGGTCTTGGGGTTTATATGGGGTATAGGGTATATAGTTAAGCTCCCTTAGAAATTTAATTAGGATTTTATAATGAGTTTTACTATTTTACTTGATTTTTACAATTGGGTTGATATTGGTGTGTTTCCCACTTGGGATGTTGCTTTGTTTGTTGGATTTTGGGCATTTCAATTGGGCTTGGGCTTGAGTTTTGCTTGTTGAAGCTAATGAGGACCTTGGATGATGATTGAAGACAAGGGATAGAGCTTTATGCCTGAAGGTTCTTCTCTTTGAAGGTGTATTTTGAAGACTTAGAAGATAGGAGAAATAGGAAGAGTCTTAGAATAGAATGACTTCTTCTTACAAACATAGAAAGCATCTTGTGCTTCTATTCCTCCCTATGACAAAAAGTCCTTCTAAGATATTCACATCCCTCCTTTGGAGGGATAAGTGGCTTATTCTGGAAGTAGAACTTTGAGGGAATCTTTCCCTTATAATGTTAAACACTTATAGGCTTCCTTTGGTTGTCAAGGAGCTGTTTAGCATTTCAACTTAATCTATTAATTGATTCTCTCCGGTGAGTGCTTGCCTTGAAGATAAGAAGTGCATTGAAGATTGATGAAGATGAAGCTTGTGTCTGTTAAAGCTGGATATTTGTTGAAATTAGGGTTTTGCTGCTGTTTGAAGCTGTTTATTTGTTGGGGTTTATTGCTTGCCAGAGCTGGGGTATTTTTGAAGACAGGAGCTTATCTAAAGCTTGGGGGTCATTGAAGGGTGAAGATGGGATCTTGCTTGAAGTTGTTACTGTTAAATGTTTGTTGTTAATCAACTGTAGTTGTCAGAGCTGTTGCTATTTGAACTGCTTACTATAGGAGCTGGTGTTGCTGTCAGAGCTGGTGTTGGATTTTATTTCCTTTTCTGTATTGTTTGTTGGCTTGTTCAGCTTGCCCCTTAGGTTTGAAGTGAAGCTGTTTCACTTTGCCTATTGTTTTCCCAGGTTCGAGGTTGAGTGGGACTCCCTTGCCTCGCTTGTATTGCTGCATCCATGCATTTTTACTGTTTTATTATATATGCTGTTTCTTTTCCGTTTATCCCCTAGGATCTCTGTTTCTCTCTGTGCAAGAGAGAAATACGAAAGACATTAGGTTTTAATCCATGCATGACAATATTAGGGTAGTTTTGCTTCCCATTTTCAACCTTAGGTTTTTAGAACGTCGTTTCTTTTCTCATCTCGAAACAATCAAAAATACAATAAGATTTCAAACATCAATAAAAGACAGTTCTTGGGTAAAAGACTGAAAACAAACATCAAAGTGTCATTTTTGTCCGCTTGGACTCCTAATCAGAAGAAAACCTTTTTCAGAAGGATAAAAGACAAACAGACAAATCTGTGTCTTCCGTAGCCCGAACTACGTTTGCTCTGATATTTCATGCTGTATGAAAGTACGTAGGCATAGGATGTCGTATCCTAGCGAGCAACCTTCCCCTCCTTTCCAATAGGTAGGCAAACTACGTTGACTCTGATTTCTCGTTCCAGACGGGAATACGTAGGCATAAAGTGCGATACTTTGCCGAGTCATTCTATTTTCTTTTAACCTCAGACCTGTAGAATAGATAGAATAACAATCCGTACTAGAAAACAAGCGTGGATCCCGTCGAGTACGACGGACGTGAGGGGTGCTAATACCTTCCCCTTGCGTAACCGACTCCCGAATCCAGGATTTGGTTGCGATGACCATTCCTTTCCCGTCTTTGCGTTAGGTTTACTTCGAGCATTTCCTTTCCCTCCTTTGGGATAAATAACGCACGGTGGCGACTCTTATGTCATAGCCGGCGCCGATTTTCGCAGTAGCGACAGCTGGCGACTCTGCTGGGGACTCCAACGGTTCCCTACGCGAGTCAATCCTAGCGCTTGTTTTCCCGTCGTGGGTTTTGTATGGATTTATGTTTCTGTCTTTACTTATCCGCATTTTATTGTCAGCTTTATATTGTTATTGTTGTTGTGGGGATGGGGTGATCTATTGAGAGATAAGTCGGACCTGGGATTGAGTGCACCTAGATTTAGTTGTGGAAAGTAGTGGGTGCGTGCATACTTTGCATGTACTAGTGTCCCGCAAAATCCACGCTCGGACGAGGTTCTTCTGGTTGACTTCTTTTTCAACCCTTTGGGTTGAGGGGGTTGTTGGTTAGTTGGATTGTCGACTCCGGGGACCGATCATTTGGAAGTTGGCTAAGTGAGGCCTCTTCAGGACATGATGATGCCACACCTTCTGGGTACCGTATCATCAATCTTGAAAGTTTGTGACACCGACGACCGCATAGGATGTCGTACCTTGTGTCAGTTATTAGGACACCTACCTGTTAGAGGGGTTGGGGAATGCAGGTAACTTGACCTCCAGATTACCAGTTTTCTTGATTGAGGTTCAGTGATGTTTGAGGACAGTGTTATTGGGTCTGTTGAGACCAGGTTTTGAGCAGTTTGTGGGTCTATTTGAGACCAGCATGGTGGATTGGGCTTCTCAGCCATGTGCACTTGATCCCTGTTGCATACTGCATTGTTGCATCCTGCATGGTTGCATTGTTGCATACTCATTCTGCATATCATTAACGTGTGTCTGTGCTGCAGGTGCATTTTCATACCTCTGATTCTAGTTGCCCGGATTTCTGTCTGCTGATATTATGGATACCCTGAAGAAGACTGTTGCGTACAGGTTGCCTACTCCAGATGTCTCTGCTTTGCTTGGTTTGATATCTTTAGCTGATGAGGATGTGAGGAGAAGCTTCAGGAAGAGCTATGGGAAGTTACTCAGACTGGTTTATAAACCATCCATGTATGAGCGTAAAGGATTGTGCGCGCTGATGCAGTTCTATGATCCCCCACTGAGGTGTTTTACTTTCCCGGACTTCATTCTGGCTCCGACCATGGAGGAATATGCTGAGATCTTAGAGTTGACCATTCAGAATCGGGTACCTTTCATTCATATGAACGCTGAGCCCAAACTGGAGGATTTGGCTCCTGCCTTCCATTTAGACTCTTCAGAGCTGTTGCTGACCTCGTGGAATGGAGTGTCTGGTTTTTCTCTCAAGTTCTTGGTTGGGAAAGCGCAAGAGTATGCCAAGAGTGGATGTTGGACTGTGTTTAATGCTATTCTTGCTCTGTGTATCTACAGCATTGTACTATTCCCGAACCTGCCTGACTTCGTTGATCTGGATGCATTCTATATATTTGCTTCAGGCAATCCTGTGCCCACTTTGGTTGGATATTTCTATCGCTCACTTCATTATAAGAATGAGAACAGGAGGGGAAAGAACGTCTCTTGTTGCGGGCCTTTACTGTATATGTGGTTTGAGAGTCATCTGCCCAAGAGGGTTATCTTCGCTGAGTCTGCAGATACGGTGGATTGGTCTGAGCATCTGATGGGACATTCTTCAGAAGACATTGTCTGGTTTAATAAGGATTTGCTGGGATCTGTGATCATCTATAGCTGCGCCGGATATCCTAACGTTCCCCTGATCGGGAGAAAAGGGTGTATTAACTACAATCCTTCATTGTTGATCAAACAATTCGGGTATGCTTTGAAAGGCCCGCCAAAAGAGGAGGAAGTACAGGAATCTATGTACTTCACAGGTGATTTGAAGGGAGAACTACTGTCCAGTCTTCAGCATGCTTGGAGAAACATCAGCAGAAGGGGTAAGCCATTGTTGGGTAAGAATGATTGTCAAGCCTATTCCCCGTACAAAGTCTGGATCCAAGATCGAGCAAAGCAAGTGCGGATGCCGTTTCCTGCAGTGTTACCTCCTTCTCCTCCCGTGACCGAAGAGCCGACTACTGTGCCAATTGAGAGGTATGAACAGGTTGTGAAGGAGAAAGAAGAGCTAATGAAAGCCAACGAGAAGCTGGAGGAAGAGCTAATGCAACTCAGGAGCGAAAGGAATGAGGCTGTATATTCCTTCGAGCAGCAAACGAAGCTGGTGAATCAACTGGGCACAGAACTGACTGAGCAACGAAAGAAGCGTGAGCAATTGGGGATAGATTTCAAGAGCTCTCATGATATGCTGGAGTCTAAAAAGAAAGCACTTGATGTAGCCTACCGGGAGATCTCTGCGTTCAACAAAACCTGGAACGCCACGCTGACCGGCAATAAGGAAAGAGAAGACAAACTGAAGCTGCGGATCTCTGAGCTGGAAGGTCAGTTGAAAGCTAGCCAGAAGAGGTTAGAAGAAGAGGTTACGTGGAGGTATGATGTCCAGAATTCCTTGAACAAAGTTATCAAGCGCAAGAAGGAGTCTGCATCTCAAAAACGGAAGCTAGAGGATTGCTTTGGGGAAGGTGTTTGGGAGGAATCCATTGGTGATCTCCAGCGTGTTTTCAGGTAAAGGGACTCGCTCGTCGAAGGGTTGCTTACTCAGCCAAATCATCCCAAGACTAAGAGATTATTAGAGGAGTACCAGGCATATGGTCGCACTTGATTATCTCATGTATTGATGTGTATGCTTTATTTGCATTGTGCTGGCCATCACCAGGATTGTTGGTTGAGGTCATGCCTTCCTATTGTATGCTCAGTAATATTGTATTCCTGACTTGACGGGCTTTTCTGCAATATATGAGATGTTTTCTATGATTGGGTTTCGAGCTTCTTATTGCTATCACTTTCACTGCACTGGCACTTTGGCACTAGAATCAGGGGTTGATCTCCCTAACGCACAGACACATATTGCATCCGCATATCCATTTTGCATTGCTAGTTACTTGGTGAACTTGTATCTCATTTCCTGCATCTCCAGGTTGTCCAGGATTGACGAACAAAGAGTCCACCGCTACTCAACCAGAAACAACTGCAAGAGAATCATGGATCAAGTCCAAGTGGAGATGCAGGAAATCCGCGAGAAGTTGAATCTGTTCATGCAGGCAATGAAGAACATTGCTAAAGGCTAGGAGAGCCTCCAGACTTTGGTACAGCCGCTGCTGACGCAGGCTAATGGGAATGGCAACAATGACCACAACACTGCGCACGTTGAGACTATTCCAGAAGATGGGCCCCCTACGCCTGTGGTCCCACCTGTAGTGACCCCACCTGTCGTGGTTGTAAACAATGACGCTGGCGCTGGCAACGGCAACACAGGGAATGGAAATGAGATTGTTGTTAACAATGTTGGATTTGGGGACGCCAACCAAGGTGGTGGTAACAATAACGGCGGTAACGGTTTTGGCAACAATGGTTTCGGCTATAATGATCAGGGATTTGATTACGTTAATCAGGATGGGAAATTCGGCTTCAACGCTCAGGGTTTCGGTTATGACGGTTTTGGTAATGCCAACCAAGGTTATGGTGGATTTGGTAATACGAATGGTGCTGGGGTGATTCCTGTCAACACTGGGTTTGGACTTGTTAGGGTCAACCAGGGTTTCGGTAATGGGGGACGAGGTCCCATGATTAATCAGCAAGGGTTCGGTCGCAACACTGGTTACGACGGATATGGAAATGGAAATGTGAATTGGGGCGAAGACTGCCAGGAGGACGCCTTTTCTGGAAGAGGCATGGGATTTGAAGGACCTGTTGATCCTGTACAGAGGATCAAGATGCTTGAAGAACAGATGAAGGGGGTAGTGAGTCAGAACTCCACCGGCTTGGATATGACTACAATGGGCTTGGTACCTGGGCTGAGGGTGCCGTTGAAATTCAAGGCTCCCACTTTTGACAAATACAAGGGGGACACCTGCCCTAAGGTCCATGTCCGCTCTTACTACAGAAGGATGTCCGCGTATTCGGATGATGAAAGGATGCTCATGCATTTCTTTCAGGACAGCTTATCAGGACCTTCTCTTGAATGGTATATGGGGCTGGAGCCCACGCAAATCAAAACCTGGAAGCAACTGGCTGATGCTTTCGTAACCCATTACAAATACAACAGCGATCTGGCGCCAAACCGAGTCCAATTGCAGGGTTTGTCACAGAAGAACGGTGAAAGCTTTAAAGAGTATGCGCAAAGGTGGCGCGATATGGCAGTAAGGGTGCATTCTCCTTTAATTGAGAGGGAGATGAATGATATGTTCATTGGGACATTTACAGGGGTGTTCTATGAAAAATTGTTTAGTGTGTCATTGAGCAGTTTCTCAGATTTGATTCTTATGGGGGAGATGATTGAAAACGGGATTAAAGTTGGAAGGTTCCAAGCAAGTGAGTCTACTTCAACAGGAGGTGCCAGAAAAGCATTTGGTGGTAGACGACAAGGTGATTCTAGCGCCGTGTTTGGTGGCAGGGGCAGGGGCAGAGGAAGACATCAGTATGTTCAGCCGCAACAGATAGCTAGTGTCACTATCCCGCTTCCTCAACAACAACAACTGCAGCAACAGCAAGGACAGAATCCGGGTCAGAGAAGGGTACAGAATGCGAGACCGAAAAGAGTGTTCGACGCACCTCCTTCCACATATGCAGAACTCCTCCAGACTCTGTTAGGTCTGAACTTGGTCGAAAAGATGACTTTGGCACCGCCTACTGGGGCAGTACTTCCTTACGGATACGATGCCAACAAGCATTGCGAATTTCATTCCGGGGCACCCGGGCATGATATAGAAGCTTAGTCTGTTTGGGCTGCCCTTTGACCATTTATAATAAGAATTTTGTGATGGACTTGGTCTGTCTACCTTTGCATCGAATTGATGTTATTCTTGGAAAGAACTGGTTGGAGTTCAACGATGTTCATATCGATTGATACGGCAAGACTGTAAGGTTCCCAGAGTTTGGTGATTGTGGATAGCTGATGTTTGTATCAGCTAAGCAAGTAGAAGAACTCTTAGAAGATGAGGCTCAGATGTTTGCATTTTTTTCATCACTTCAAGTTGATTATGAAGCAGTGAGCGTGGATCTACCAGTTGTTCGATAATTTCCAGAAGTGTTTCAAGACGACATAAGTGACTTACCTCCTGAGTGTGAGGTAGACTTTACTGTGGACTTGATACCGGGCACTAGTCCTATGTCAATGGCTCCTTATCGGATGTTTGCATCTGAGTTGGGAGAATTGAAGAAACAATTGGAAGAGTTTCTTGGGAAGAAGTTTATTCGACCGAGTGTTTCTCTGTGGGGTGGTCATGTGTTGTTGGTGAGGAAGAAAGATGGTAGCATGAGATTGTGTGTGGATTATCAATAGTTGAATAAAGTGATGATCAAGAATAACTATCCACTTTCGAGGATTGATGATCTGATGGATCAATTGGTGGGGACTTGTGTGTTTAGTAAGATTGATTTGAGGTTTGGTTATCACCAGATTCACGTTAAGCTTGATGGTATTCCGAAGACATCTTTCAGGACGAAGTATGAACACTATGAATATACTGTAATATTGTTTGGTGTATCTAATGCACCTGGTGTGTTCGTGGAGTATATGAATAGGATTTTTCATCCTTATTTGGATCAATTTGTAGTAGTACTCATCGATGATATCTTGATATATCCGAAGTCCGAGGAAGAATATGCGCAACATCTAAGAGTTGTATTGCAGGTTTTGAGGGACAAGAAGCTTTATGCCAAGTTGTCCAAGTATGAGTTTTAGTTGAAGGAAGTGAGTTTCCTTGTCCATGTGATTTGGTACCACATGCATGATTCTTGTTGCATTTGCATTCATGTGATAATTTGGTGTAATTTATGATATTATGGCTTTTTGATGTTTCCTTGATGATTATGATGATGTTGAATATGAAAATGACGATATTTTATATATTGATTGCTATAGTGATTATTATGAATTGTTTTACTCACCCTGCCTGTTTGAATATCGCCTCCACATGTGTAACATGCAGATGATCAGGTTTAGTCGTGGATGTCGTCGAGGACTTTCTGGAGTTTCTGACTTTTGGTTGACTTAGAGGGTCTTGCTCTAATAATGTAACATCGAGTTGGGGTCTTTGAGTTAAACCATTTTTATTGATTATTGTTATTTTGATTATGTTGATGCGCAAGGAAAACTTTAGATTTTGCCTTTTTGAGTTCCGCTGCCTTTTGAGCAATTTTTTAGTAATTTTGAGAAAACCCGTTGTTTATGGAGCATTGACTTTTATTTTAGTTATTGAGAAATGTACGCCCTTTGAGGTGATTTTTATTGTGTTTAATATTTTATGATGATAAATTTGGTTGATTTGCCATTATATTTGTGGGGTAGAAAAGGGTGTTACACTTTGTGGTGGAGCTGCGAAGGCGCCAGACGCAGCTAGTCGAACACTCCCTGTTGGAAACCACTAAAGGGAAGACACAGGCCCGCTTCTCGAAAAGTGAATTCATACCTGGGAAACCTCATCCCTTTGAAAGACGAGCATATCCAATGGTGTTCCCTAGGTTTGTACACCTGTCAGTTCATAGAGAAGCCCTCACAAAGGTCTTCGACAGTAGCTTAAGCATCTGATTTATCCATGGAAAAGTGAGATGGAATGCTCAGGGGCTCCTGCCTGGCCTAATCTGTGGCAGTTCGCTTTCGCTCCTCACTAGTCTCCACAATCAGGGAATCAGGCTCATTGTCAATCTCAACAACCCCCGCAATCCTTACAGACATTTTTACCTGAAAAATAGAGGAAAACAGTGAAATCGACATTCTAGATCAAATCCACCATTCCACCACGAATCAAGTGAAAGGGCGAAAAGAGGGGCACAGAGCCGCTAGATAGGCCTCCCCGATCGGGAACACCCAACTAGGGTGCTTATCTAGAAGAAGTTTCTCTTTGACTATGAGACCCCGCCTAGTTGGAGGAGTCTCCGTGACGGAGATCCCCTCGTCACGTCAATAAGATGCAGGGATAGGACCCCCGACACCTTCAACAAAGGTCCTCGGGACCTTTATCATGTCCTCGGGGCCTTCATCTAACGTCCTCGGGTTCCTCATTCCAAGTCCTTGGGACCTTCATCAGGTCCTCGAGACCTTCATCTAACACTCTCGGGCCCTTGTTAGGTCCTCGAGACATTCATCTTATGTCATCAGGGCACTCATCTCCGGTCCCTGGGGGCTTCATCAGAAGCGTCATAAAATCAAAGAAGTTCTGGCATATTCTCCGGAAACTTCATAGTTTCCCTGAGAACTTCATCAAGCCACCGGAGAAACCATCGGAAAACGAAAGAAACTAAAGTAAAGCAGCCAGAAACTTACTTAGTACAGTGGTTTTTGAGTGACGAGACAAAGGCGAACGACGGACGAACAAAAGCGAAGAAAGAAAGCACAAAAAGAGAATAGGGAAATTCTTGAGTATGGGAAGGGAAGCGTGCGAATGAAACCGACTCACCCCTTATTTATAAGCCTAGAACGGGACTCGAGGCATCCCTAGGCACTTGTGTTCCCCTGCTTCTAGCCGCCCTATGCATTAATTTCCCTAACACGTGACATCACCGAACACCTCACACACCCGTTAGGATTCCTCTTATGCCCAGATACATACATGCCCATCCCCTCTAACATCTCCCACACAGGCGGGCCGACAGTACCTCGTTGGGGACACGAAGAGCAACTCATGGTCGTAGAAAGCGAGCACGGCTCCCCAAGAGCTCCTACGACATGGAGGAGCTCGACACCTGACTACATCCTCGGAGTTGGGATTGACATTTAATTCATTACTCTTCAACTTAGGAGCAACGACTTAGGGGGATCCTGTTCTGGACTGGGCTAAAACCTGCCCCACAGTCGGGCAGGCCCAACCCAATATTGTGTTAGGGAGGCCCAACAAGGCCCAATCCTTCATCTCGTTAAGTACGCCCAATACTCTCTGCAGTCGCATAGACCACTACCTAGCACGAGGAGAGCTCATACATCTTTCCTACGTTCTCCACGTGCCCTCCACGCGGGGACACATCATCTGGCAACTACCCACTTCCAAAAGAACTGGTCAGCCCACCTTCCAAAGATCACAAGGCAGTTTATCTAGGGCGAAGATCATGTGTTGGTCTCCCCTAAGCCACGTAAGCCCTGGAAGTTACTCGTATTAGGCCTTGCAATCTGACCTAATGCAAAGTAATCGTTAGCCCTGCGTTGGGGGCACATTATAAATTCCCTCTTTCACTAGAGGGTCAGGTATTCTAAACTCTACATTTATTTTTTGCACTTGCACTCTCTAGCTCTGTTACTCACTTTAGCATCGGAGTACCTTGTAGGTACACCCCTTCCTCCTCTTCAACACCTATGAACACATGAACTCACGACGCATGGCAGGCTGCTGATCCTTTTTTGATCTGGCAGGATCAATTACTATTTCTTGAAAAAGACCAAAAAGAGAAAAAAGTAATAATGATATCAACCTACTCTCAAGATATCCCAGAGCATCTGAGTGCAACAAAGTGATGCTGAGATATATTCTGCTTCTACAGTAGATAAAGCAATTGTATATTTTCTTTTGCTTCCCTATAAGATGAGATTGTTACCCAGAAACTGACAGTTCGCAGAAGTACTCTTACATTTTATTTTATCTCCAGCATACTCTGCATCATAGAAACCTGATAGCTTGTATTTTGATGTTTTCTTATACATCAAGCCATGGTTAGAAGTTCCCTTCAAATACCTTAGGATTCTCTTAACAATATTTAAGTTACTTTCCCTTGGATCATGATTGAAAACGAGCACAAAGACATATACTAAATAAAATATCTGGTCGTGAGGCAGTCAGATAGAGAAGAAAGCCTATCATACCACGATAGAGCTCCTGACAAACCTTTTTACTTACTTCGTCTTTATCCTGTATTCAAGTAGGATGCACGGGAGTTTTAACTAGTTTAATTTCTGTCATATCAAACTTCTTTAGAATTTCCTTAGTATATTTTCCTTGATGTATAACTGCGACTTATGGAGTTTGATTAATTTGAATTCCCAGAAAGTACTTTAACTCTTGCATTAGGCTCATTTCGAATTCTGCCTACATTAGCTTAGAGAAATCTTGTCATACAAAAGTATTATCAGAACCAGAAAATATATCATCTACATAGATTTGGCATATTATGAGGTCATTTCCAAAGTTCTTACAAAAGAGAGTCGTATTCACTTTTCCTCTGGTAAAGTCATTTTCAAAAAGAAAAGGACTTAATCTTTCATACCAAGCTCTAGGAGCCTGTTTAAGACCAGACACTGACTTTTTGAGTTTAAAAACATGTTCTGGAAACTTAGAGTTTTCAAAACTTGGAGGTTGGTAAACATATACTTCTTTAGAAATGTCACAATTTAGAAACGCACTTTTAACATCCATTTGATATAACTTGATATTATTATTAACAACAAAAGATATGAGAACGCGTATAGATTCTAACCTGTCGAATGGAGCAAAGGTTTCATTATAGTCAATTCCTTCTTGTTGACTGTAACCTTGTGCGACCAGCTGTGCTTTGTTTCTAACAGCTTCTACTTTCTCATTTAGTTTGTTTCTGAATACCCATTTGGTTCCAATAACATGAGTTCCCTTGAGCTTAGGCACTAGGTCCCAGACATCATTCTTGGAGAACTGATCTAGCTCTTCTTGCATTACCAAAATTCATTCATTATCCTGAAGTGCTTCTTCATAAAATGTTGGTTCTATCAAAGATACCAATCCTAAGAGTACTTCTTTAGAATGTTTGAATGTAGATCTTATTCTGACAAGTTCAACTTTGTCTCCTAGAATCAAATCTTTAGAAACAGTTTATCTAAGCCTTTGTCCTTTCTGCACGGAAGGATATTAAGTTGCTTTTGATGTATCAACATGTTTTGGGTCTATGATTTCAGAGTCTTTTGTCCAATCTCTAGAACCCATGAAGGTAACTTCTAGATCTTCAAAGTTCTTAACTAGCTTTGACATTTCTAAGTTAAGCTTATCATTAAGTTTAACATGGATTGATTCCTCAATAATACGTGTTTCTGTATTGTATACTTTGTAGCTCTTAGAGTGTTCTGAGTATCCTAACATAATACACGTTTGTGCCTTAGAATCAAAGTTGTTTATATTCTCTTTAGTATTCAAAATAAAACACGAACATCCAAAAGGATGAAAGTAAGAACTGTTGGGTTTTCTTCCTTTACACAGTTCATAAGCATTATTTTCCAAAATGGGTCTAATGGAAATGCTATTTTAGATATAACATACTGTGGTCACAACTTCTTCCCAGAAGTGCTTAGCCACATTAGTTTCGTTGACCATAGTTCTGGCATTTCTTGCAACGTTCTATTTTTCCTTTCTACAACTATATTTTGTTGTGGAGTTCTAGGACAAGATAAATCATGAGATATACCATTAGAATCAAATAGTTCTTCAAACAATTGATTCTCAAATTTGCCACCATGATCACTTCTAACTCTAACAATCTTAAAATTGAATTCATTTTGCACTTGAGAGCAGAAACTTGTAAACACAGAATGTGACTCATCCTTTTGTCTAAGAAATTTCACCCATGTCCAGTGACTATAATCATTAATGATGACCAGTCCATACTTCTAGCCACTAATTGACACCGTTTTGACGGGGCCAAACAAGTCAATGTGTATAAGCTCCAAAGGTCTGGAGGTGGAAACAACATTTTTAGATTTAAAATATGTTTTTGAAAACTTGCCTTTCTGACATGCTTCACAGAGTGCATCTGAAGTAAACTTCAACTTAGGCAGGCCTCTGACTAACTTAAATTTATTTAGTTGAGAAATTATCCTCATGCTAATATGACCCAAGCCTCTATACCACACCCATTGCTCTTCGTTAACATAAATTAAGCACATAACATCTTGGCTTTTAAGATCAGAAAGCTTAATCTTATAAAAGTTTTTCCTCTTTCTAGTGAAGAGAACAGTGTCATCTTTCTGACTAACAGCCTTGCATGTTTTTTGATTGAAAATAATGTCATAATCATTATCACTTAATTGACTTATGGATAATAGATTATGCATTAATCCCCCGACATAGAGTACATTAGATATAGAAGGAAGATATCCATTACCCACTGTTCCAAAACCTTTGATTCTTCCTTTTGGGTCTCCTCTGAACCCTATGTATCCATCATATTTAAGTTTTAGACTTTGGAACATATGCCTTATTCCCTTCATGTGTCACGAGCATCCAAAGTCTAAGTACCATGACTGGTGGTTTAACTTTGCTGCATAAGATATATGCAACATATATTATTTTATCCTTTGATACGCATAAACTTTTGGGTCCTTTTAAATTAGTGTTCCTAGAGTTTTTTATAAACCTAGGTTTTCCTGCAACATTAAATTTTTGTGTTTGTGCTGGTGTATAATGGTAAGAAAAAGGAGATACATGTTTATTTTCTTAAGAAGGTTTTTGATCATCATTGTCAGAATCATAACCTATTCCTCTTTTTCCATTGTGGCTAACACCATAGATCATAGAAGCCATTTTACTTCTATCTATACTATTATTCAAGAATTTATGAAAATCTTTATCATACTTATATAAGATGGTTTCAGAAGAAGGAATAACTTTAGAAAGAGTTTCTTCGAGTTTTAAACAATGTTTGTTAAGAAAAATATTTTCTCTATCTAAGATAAGGTTTTCATCTTTTTGTTTTAAAACCTCTTTCTCAAGCTTGACATTTTCTTCAACTTCATACTTAAAAGCCTTTTTCCGATTCTTGAATTTTTGTTGAAGTTTCTCATACCTTTTCAGAGATTCAGAAAGACATAATTCTAAGTCAACACGAGAAAGGTCAAAAAATACCTCTTCAGAGTCAAACTCAGTTTCTGTTGCAACCTCTTCAGATGTTGTGGCCATGAAGGCTATTTTGGCACGCTCATCTTCAGAATCGGATTCTAAAACTTCAGAATCAGAATTATCCCATGTTGCCATAAGACCTTTCTTCTTCCCTTTAAACATGTTCTTCTTGAATCTTTCTTTTTTGAAGCTTTCCTTTCTGAGCTTAAGACAATCTTGTCTGTAGTGTCTAGGCTCATTACATTCATAACAATTTATCTCATTACTTTCTTTTCTTATTGAAGATATTTTTGGATGATCTCCTCTATTTCTGGATCCTCGAAAGTTGTTTTGTCTGTTTCTCCAAAGTTGTCAGACTCTTTTAGATAAGAGAGACAATTCGTCCTTGTCATCAGAATCTTCACAATTAGAGTTTTCATCTTCATTTTGAACGACCTTATTTTTTTGACTTACTTCTTTCTGATCTTGATCTTAAGGCAACAGATTTAACCTTTTTATGAGGTTCATCTTCTTCTAGCTCTATTTCATGACTTGTGAGTGAGCTAACTAATTCTTCAAGACTTATATTGTTCAAATCCTTGGACAACTTTAGTGAAATAACCATTGGTCTCCATTTTTAGGAAGACGTCTCACAATTTTTTAGCATGATCTGCAGTAGTATACCTTTTGTCTAGAACTTTGAGTCCTGCTACCAAGGTTTGGAATCTTGAGAACATGGATTCAATAGTTTCCTCTTTTTCCAATTTTAAGGCTTCATATTTTTGGACCAATGCAAGAGCTTTGGTTTCCTTGACTTGAGTATTGCCTTCATGTGTCATTTCAAGGAATCAAAAATATCATTTGTTATATCTCTGTTATTAATTTTTTTATACTCATTGTATGAGATAGCATTTAGAAGAACTGTTCTTTTTTTGTGATGATTTTTGAAGTATTTCTTTTGCTCATCACTCATTTTGCTTCTTGGAATAGGCATTCCATAGAATAAAATGGTGTTTTGTAACCATTTGTCACTATATCCCAAATATTTGTGTTGCGGTGGAAATAGGATACCAAACTATCAATTAGTTTGAATCATAATTTTGATTCACAGCCGACTTTGATTTATCCGAAGGAAAACGTCAAAAGAAGGAAAACATATTTTTGCATCATAAACAATGCGGGGAGAGACCTAGGTAAAGGGTTGGTTAAGCTTAGGGAAGGTACTAGCACCCTAAACTTCTGTAGTACTCTACATGAACCTTTTGTTTATTTTTGCTTTTTTTATTTTTGTTATCTGTTTGAAATATATACTGAGCTAAGGGATGGAGTGACCTAAAAGACCTAAGGGTTAGTCCTAAGTTTACTTGGCAAGACGTTGCATCTTGTGCCTACATATCCTGACGGGAATGGAATCAGAGTAATTGTAGTTCCCCTCGAAAGGGAGGTTAGAAACTTCTTGACTGTGGTCAAGGTTTCAAGGGGAATAAACGTATCTTAGGGACACGCCTACGTGGAGTTTTGAAACTCTTATTTCTACGTTGAATTTGTAATTGAAAATTAGGGTTAAATTAGGGTTGACTAAATATTCCACGGTGGAAAACCCTAAAAACAGAGTACGACGACTCTTTGACCTAATGCTAGGGTAAAGGGCATTTTCCTCCATGGCGGGACACCTAGGCTATTAGGGTTTTGAAACAGTCAATGGTTAGGACTATTGACTCGGCAGTCAAACGGCTAGACCTAATTCCTTCGGAAGGTCAATAACGGTAACAACATGCAAACGACAAATATATCATACAACCGAATTAAAATGCGGAAAGTAAAGAATGCGGTAAAAGAAAGCATCGCGGCGATCACTCGCGTAAATTACAAATCTCAAAAACAAATGCGAAAATAAAAAAAACTGCGATCATGGCCTCGCATAAATTACATCCTTAAAACAAGAAATAGTACGAACAAATGAAATACTGAGGAGCTGCAACGAAAAATCTAATGAGGGTTAGACGAAAATGAAACGGCTACATCAAGAACTTATTTTTTTGAATTTTAAAAGAAAAATTAACTGAAGGAGAATTTATTTTACTGTTAAAGCTTCTTATTTACAAAGGGAAATTTTAAATGTTTTTTTTATATTAAAAGTTAGTGTTAATTTTAGTGTTTTGCTAAAGTTTTAAATTTAATTACAAAACTGTTTAAGACTTTAATTATGAAAACAAACTTCAATTTTAATTATTAAAATGTCTTAGATTTTAATTATGACAAAAAAATGGTTTCAATTTTGATAAGGGAAAAATGTTTTAAATTTATTAGAAAAGTAATTAGTTAGTGAAATGAGAAAGATATAGTGATTATTATTATTATTACATAAGGTTAATAAAATAATAAACACCTAAACTAAAAAGAACAATAAAAGAAACATAAAACAAGATTAAAAGGGGATAGGATATATGTGGTCATTGAGTCAATCTTTAGGGTTTTTTCAAGACTCTTATCTCTTCTTCTTCATATGGGACGCCGGCGGCCATGGAAGCTTGGCTTGGAGCTTTTTATCCCATCTCGTTTTGGCTTGCATGTATGTATCTTCTTCTTCTTTCGCGGCGACTTTTCTTTCTCTATGAACCTGAAACGAAAAAATAAATGACCATTGAGTCATTTCTCACCTTTTTAGGAAGGTTAAGAGCGGTGGCTTTCTAGTGAAGATCCGATGATGTTGAAAAACTGAGGATAACGGTGTAGCTGCCCGCCGGTCGTCCTCGTGACGTATGGCAACGGCGGCGGGGTTGTTGGCTCGATGAGAACGTTTGTTCCTCTTCTGACTTTGTTCACCTCCTTGCCGTTGATGATGATGATGAACCTTATTCTTTCTTTGATGGGGTGATGATGAAACTCTATGAGTTTTTGAACCTCGGCGATGATGATGGTCCGTCCTCGGATCTCTGAGCTGCCGTTACCGTTTTTACCTGTTTAGGATTTCGGATCCCTTTAACTCTTTCTTGAGATCCTTTTATATGGTTTCTTGGTTGGATTTATGGGCCGTATTTGTTTCGGTTTTGATTGGGTTTTCTGCAAATTTGTTGGCTGCTTTGACTGGTTTTTCCGGGTTTGTTGAGGTTTACTCACGATTTTGTTGTTTACAGTTTTCAGAAGCTTGTTTGACTTGTTGCTGAAATAACTTGGTTGAATGGTCTTTCTAGTTTTTTTGAACTGGTTTGAACTGGTTTTTTTGGTTTTTCTGAACTGGTTTGAACTGATTTTGAATCTGGTTCGAACTTGTTTGTTCCATTGAAACGAAGATTTACTGGAAAATACGTTAAGGTCATGTTTGGCAAACCATTTTCTAGAAAAAATCAATTTTCAAATAAGTGCTTTTCGATAAGCACTTTTGCAAAACCAGCTTTCCAAAACACTTTTTTATCTCTCTTCTCACGGTTGCCTCATTGGAACAGATTATTACCTGAACTTTGCCTTTGGTTGGAATAGAGTCGGGAGCTGGTTTCGGAGCAATCCGTTACCCTCCCGACACCCGATGATGATACCACTCTGAGGGTGTCAGGAAAATTAACCGATAAACTGCTTGTTTGCTTATTTTGGTTTTGCAGGTTCGAAAAGAAAAGTCGGAAAAAGTCGGAGAAACAAGGACAAAATAAACCTTTAAGGATTTTAGGATTTTTAGAGAAAAAATGTAATGTATTTTTGTAATTTTAATTATTTATGATTTTTTTTGTAAAGAATCACTATTATTAATAACAATTCTTTAATTTATTTATTTTAAATAATATGAAAAACTACATTAAAAATGGAACAAAATATTTTTAAAAAAATAGACATGAACACAATAATTACAATTTAAAAAAGATGAAGTAGGAGCAAATATTTAGAATAAAACAAAGATGATTTTAAATATGCAAATGATAAAAATTGAAATGAAATAAACTTGATTTAAAATGAAATTCAAATGATACTAATAAAATAGAAATGATTTAACATAAAAAAAAATACATATGATTAACTTAAAATAAAATGAGAAATGAAATGAAATCCCATATTTTTCCTTAATTCCTAACTCATCCAACTTGATCGATCTTGTTTCCCGACATCACTTCTGATTGTCTTTCTGACAAGTCAAATGAGCAACTTTATCCGGATAAATCCAAACTATCGGATTGAACTCAAACGACCATATTCTCCGGTTACATTCAAACTAACAACTTGACCCGATTTAATCTGAACAGCTCAAATCCTTCTCAACCCAACAATTCCAACGACACCTCGCCCTGACTCCCATCAACCAAACCAAACGACTCAACGCTCCTTACCACAACTCAAAATTCGCAAATTGACAGCCGGCTGCAAACAAATGACCATTTTACCCTTCACCGCTTGAATTGCGCACAAGGAGCTTTTCCTGCAAGATTAAACCAACTACACAAACCTGTTAGCGACTGGTTAAATGCAATGTAAAATGCAATGGAATGCGAGATAAAACAAAAAATCTTAGGGCAATTTGGGGTATTATAGTTGTCCTATTTAAATATCTTCACCGGATGATTTGAGCGATGAAGCCTCGAGAAATCATGGTGGAGGGATTTAAATATAGATAACCGAAAATTTTGCCCTTAGATGCAGTGACATGCAATGTTATGGACAAAACAAAACAAGAGATAATGCTAACAATGCCATGAATATAGTATGATACGTATGATGGAATGGTAAATGAAAATATGCAGACGACACAGGGGACAGACGCTGGCAAACGAACCACACTGGGGAATATGATGCACTGGGGTATTACAGTATGACACTGGGGAATTCTAAAGTGATAGTCAGCTGGTGCGTGCACGACCAATTGTCACTTTTAGAAAAGGAATAGCTGATAGTAATTATTCAACAGGTTCAGGCGTGATCGCCTGATACTCTATGATAAAAAGTAAAACTGGATCTGCACGACTATAGGATCGATTTAACAGAATGCTGGAGCATTGAGCAAAGAATAACATCCGAGCTTCTGGTAACTCGCCCTCGTGACAGGATCAAACAGAATTGTTAGGAATCCTTAGAAAATATACAGGGTAAAACCGACTGTATGCCAAAATAAATGGACTTTAATGGGAAATGCCCTGATAAGCTTTCTCAAGAGAGAACTGCCACTTATCATCGGAAGGGACTTATATGTCAAAATGGATAAGCTCTCAAATAAAGAGGTTGTTGCTTATCTGTGAATAATAGACGGAAAATTAATTGGTGAGCTCCCCTGGAGGGATTGTCACTCGTCTGATAAATAAATCTCTTCATATCTAAGGTCGGCGCCCGGAATACGATTCAGATTCTTCTTTTACTAAAGGATAAAATGAACTTCTTCATACTTCAAGGTCGGCACCTGAAACTGTCAACATAATACGCAGCCAACAAGTGAGGATTTCGTTCCATACCACACACCAATTGCAAAAAAACTGCAGCACAACATTACGCAAACAAGAAGCCGTTACGTAGGGGTAGAATACAAACACAGAGAGAGACAGGTTGTATGAAATAAATAAGATTCAGGATTCATTCTAAAAAAACTTGTGGAAATCATACTCTTGCTGAAACCATCACCAAGCATCATATGCAAAAACACTAACCCAGTAAATTGTGACCTGCGTAGCAATGACGTCCACTGTCGCTCCAAAACACCCAGAGTATGCCGAGATTTTGTACCCTTCAGGCCCCGCGTAAACTTTTGAAAACCATTCATTGCAATAACCATCATCCATTGTCACACGTAAAAAAACCAGACCTGCAATAACAACACTTGTGATTTGAACTCAAACCGGTACCAATACGCATACAAAAACAGCAGCCAAGGAACATACAAGGGTACTCCACAAAGTCACTTTCTATGTATCACCAAGTGAGTATAAACCGTATCACTAATCTGTATTAAAACAAAGACAATTATGCCATATTCTACCTAAGAGTTTCGCTCGCGGCATCACGCACACCTTTTGCTACCAACTCACAAAGTTGCAGCTGTGTTTGTGGAACCTACGTCAATTGCTGCAGGACCTCACAAATTCCTCACATTAAATCTCATACTTTTGATTTAAGGAAAGATGAAAGACTTAGCAGCATGAAAAGGGAAAAAGATTCATATGGCCCACCTCCAATCAAGCCTCACAAGCTGCTACTATGCGACTTCTTGCGAGATATATCGTTCCAAATTTAAAGCATACAGAACATGGTCCCACAATGATTCAATTGGTAATTCAACACCAGCTACACCAGCAAAGACATCATATTCACTAACACCACAACCTGAAAATAATAGCAATGGATTAAAAGGAATCATGAATTCAAAACGCACCACAACAACAATTTAACAGGGGAGTCCAGTTCAAAAGATAGGTTTTTTTTTTTAATGTGACGGTTACTGTAAATATGTCGTGGCATATTGTGTGCGGAAGCGTGAATAATTGAAACTATTGTAAATGGCTCACAAACATACCCTAATCGGAACTTGTTAGCCTTGGGATTGTTACGCACAAATTCGCAGTTGCTGACGTACAACTCGCAAGCTTGACAGCATGAGGGAAACAAGTAACAGGTCCATGGCTTGCCACAATTTGCATCATACGAGCCATAAGTTTGCATAACATTACAGAACCGCAGCTCACCAAGAAAGCCTCCATCGATACCTGCTAAGCGTGACACGCATCAACGACATGAATTGGTGATTTCAACCTATAATTTGCACAAGTTCATATTTACACCAACTTTCCAAAATAGGAGAACTTACAAAGCAACACGTTGCAAAACAACAGCTTATCCCAAGACAAATCCATTGCTGCCTCAAACCACACAAGACAGGATCCTGATACAACCTGCAAAGCCTGCCATGAAAACAACATATCATAAGCAACAGAACAAACACATTGTACCGAAAACTTAATCAGGAAGTTTGGTTAATTTTAAAAAGGAAAAGTTCTAAAGACAAAAAGGGACCTTGTACTAGCAGCATATTAATGTTTGTACGAAAAGCATTCTGCAGAGCTCCAACTTACAACTATCCCACACCAGACCAAATCCCTGCACCATTCTGCTACCACAAACCAAAACTGTATAAACCTGCATAATACAACAACAACCAAGACAGCCATGTACGACATCAAAACTTGTGTGATACTGTCGCTACTGCGAAAATCGGCGCCGACTGAACAGATGAGTCGCCACCGTGCGTTATTTATCCCACAAGAGGGAAAGGAAACGCTCAGAGTAAACCTAACGCAAAGACGGGAAAGGAATGGTCATCGCAACCAAATCCTGGATTCGGGAGTCGGTTACGCAAGGGGAAGGTATTAGCACCCCTCACGTCCGTCGTACTCGACGGGATCCACACTTGTTTTCTAGTACGGATTGTTATATTATCTATTCTACAGGTCTGAGGTTAAAAGGAAAAGAAAATGACTCGGCAAAGTATCGCACTTTAGGCCTACGTATTCCAGTCTTGGAACGAGAAATCAGAGTCAACGTAGTTCGCCTACCTATGGGAAAGGAGGGGAAGGTTGCTCGCTAGGATATCGCATCCTATGCCTACGTACTTTCATACAACATGAAAGATCAGAGCAAACGTAGTTCGGGATACAGAAGACACAAGCTTGTTTGAATGTTTTTATCTCCTTATGAAAGGGTTTTTCCTGATTAAGAGTCCAAGCGGACAAAAATGACACTTTGATGTTTGTTTTCAGTCTTTTACGCAAGAACTGTCTTTTATGATGTTTGCAATCTCTGACGCACTAGAGACTGTGATTTGAGGGTGACTACATCGTATGTCACCCTAAGGGTAACACACTAAGCAATCAGATTACTGAAGAGTGACCTTCCAGCAACCTTTCTCAAATAGCTTAAGGCTAGTAGCGTACGACATCGATTATCCTTATTACTGTGTTTTGAATGGTTTTGAGATAGAAGAGAAAGAAGTCTAAAACCCTAGGGTTAGAAATGGGAATCAAAACTACCCTAATGTTATCATGCATGGATTACAACCTAATGTCTGTCATAATTTCCTCCTGCGCAGAGGAAATCAGAGATCCTAGGGGATAAACGGGAAAGAAACAGCAGATATACAGTAAACAGTAAAATGCATGAGATGCAGCAAAACAAGCGAGGCAAGGGAGAAAGCAATAGGCAAGAGGAGACAAGCTCCACCTCAAATCTAAGGGCAAATCAACAAACAAAACAGCAAAGAAAAACACACTCAACACCAGCTCAGACAGCAACAACAGCTCTTACAGCAAGCATCTCAACCAGCACCAGCTCTGGCAGCTACAGTTGATTAACAGCAGAAGATTGACAGTAAAACCTTCAAGCAAGATCCTCTCTTCACTCTTAAATGATGTTCAAACTTCAGATAAGCTCTTATCTTTCATAATCTTCAGCTTTAGCAAGCACTGAATCCATCAGTTGACAGCTTCAACCAGCAGCAAAACCCTGATCTTCAACAGATATCCAACTTTGACAGGTACAAGCTTCTTATCCAGTCCTCAATGAACTTCTTATCTTCAAGGGGCTCCCAATCTTCAATGCAGACATTCACAGGAGAGAATCAATTAACAGATGGGGTTGGAATATTAAGATGCCTAATGATAACCCAGGGAAATCATTAAGATCTTAACACAGCAAGTGAAAGGTATCCTCAAGGTTCTACCCAATCAAAGCATGCTCTACATCCCTCCTAAGGAGAGATGGAACTCTTTTAGGGGACCTTGTGTCATAGGATGGAATAGAGGCACAAGAAGCTCTCTATGTTTGACAGAAGAAATCAGTCTACTCTAGAGCTCTCCCTATATCTCCTATCTCCTAAGTCTTCATCAAGCACTCTTCAAGCACAAGCAACTTAAGATCCAATCATCATCATTGGTCTTCAATCATCTTCAAGGTCTCTATACAATCCTCAAGCCAAGCACAAGCCCCAACACCCAAAGAAAAGGCCCAAAACCCATCAAACAACACCATATCCCAAGAGGGAACACACCAATATCAACCAAATTGCAAAAATCAAATAAAATGGAAACATTCATCATAAAATCCTGGATTAATTTCTAAGGGACCCTAGCTATGTACCATATACCCCACATAAACCCCAAGGCCTAAATCAAACTAAAATCCCAAGAACTATGTGTTGAAATGCACCTATGTCAAGTTGAAACCCTAATTCTAGCACCCTAAAGTTTGATGTTCAAAACTAACTAAAATTAAATAACAAAAATGTGAAATAATTCCAGGGGGAACCTAATGCTCTAATCTAACTAAAACAAAAGGAATTACATCAAAAGGTAAAATAAAATGGCTACACAAAATTCAGCAAAATGGATATACAAAATAAAATGCAATAAAAGCAACTAAATGTAAAAATTCACCAGAAATAGAAAAATGACTAAAATGCCAATTTTATTTTTCTATAATTTTCTTGAGGCAATTATGAGAATGGAGAAAAAACTCCCATATAAAAAGACCTATTTTTGAATTTATTATGAACTTTCAAAGACCCTAAAATAAAAAGAAATATGATGAAAAATGGAAAACATGTGTGCCCAATAGCAATTAAAACAAGTTCAGATCCAGATATGGGCTCAGAGGGGGGTATGGATAGAAAAGCGCGCTAGGCCCAAACATTATTCAGAAATTAAATGGAAAACATAAGGAAAAAAGAAAAAATGCGGTGAGAATAGCAAGCAAATGTAGTGCATTTCTCAGTGGGCCTTGGACAAGGGGTGTGGATATCAAGTTTCTCACTAGGCCCATTGCTGCGTTTTAATGAAACGCCTCGTTTCATCTCTCAGACTCCTCCTTCATAATCTGAAAACAACTCACGACCGTTGGATTGGTTCTTGGTCAAAGTCTTCATGAGGATCTAATGGTGGTGGCATTGTCTTCTCCAATTCAAATTCTGGAGGAAGAGGGAATCCATGGAAACAGAGCTTGAAGCTTCTTCTTCCTCAAATCGTGTCTCCTCAATACTCCACTAAACATCAAAATTAAAAACCCTAACCTGCTTGAAATTTTACACTGAATCTAACCATGGTAATCACAAGCATTGGAACACAACCTAACTCAAAACACGAATCAAACTTCAGAATTTGGTCCATGATCAAAACTCACCAAACTTGAAATTGGATAGCCTAAACTCTTCACCATGCTTCACTGATCATTTCTAACCATCAAACTATGATTATATCATCAAGAACAACAAGGTATGAGCATGAACAGATTTTGTGTCATCACACTAATTATATCTAAATCGATCCTAAAGCTACCAGAAAGCTTCTACTAATCACCTACCATCCTTCTAACCTAACAAAATCTATTGAAACTACTTAAATCAAGCTGTGGATTGAAAAGTGCATACCTGCAAAATCTTGATGCACAGAGGTATGAAATCTTCAAATCAAGCTTTGGGAACTTCCAGACACCTTCAATGAGTCATAATCTTGCTTCTATATGCAAAAGAAATGGTTGAATCCTCTTGAATCTTGGAACCCGATAGTGAGTTGCAGGTGATGAAATTCAATTGCAAGAACACGATTTCTCCACCAATTTGCTTGGAATTTGATCTGGAAACACTCACTAGCACAAATGGAAGCTATAACAATCAAAATCTTGGATTGAAATGGTGTAAAAGCTTGTAACCGATTCTGAATTGCAACAAGAAAATTCTGATCTCAATCTCTCTTCTCTCCTTCAATTCTCACCAATTCTTGCTTGGGATCACTTCATATGCATATATAGAGTGTGAATGAAGACTCTAGAAAGTTCTAGATTGATCCAATGAGAAATTCACCATCTCATGTCATGAAAATCTCTTCTTATGCTATGCACATACCATCTCATGTTTTTTGCTTGCAATTCCCTTGGTTCTGAGTTTAAATTCTCTCCAAATGAGATATTGGAGGTGTATGGATGAAAAGGAGCCTTGCATTTGCTTGGAAATGTGGTTTTGCAATGTTACCTTATGATTCAAGTAACCAAATTACAAAGTAAGTCCTTGAAATAATCCTCAATTCAAAATTGTGGCAATGTCAATGTTCTCAAAATGCCTTTTACAATCAAATTGGTATGTCATATGGCTTGGTTTGGTTGTGTAGATCAAAAACCCTAATTTTCAACTTTGGTTCATTTAAAATATACCTTCATTGTAGGCCATTTTTATGATTTTGTGGAGCAAGCCATTCCAAGTTCTCATGACCTCTTATCTAGCCTAAAAACATCATTTTGAACACATATCATGTTGAACATTTTTTCATTTGAGGAGTGGAAGATGGAGATTTGGACCTATGTTGAAAAATGACCTGTAATTCAACTTTCCCAAAATACCCCTGGGTTGCCAAGACCATAACTTGAGTTCCATAAATCCCTTTGAGGACTTCTAGTACTCAAACTAAATTTAATATCAAGATCTACAACTCTTATGTTGGCCAAGAATCCATTTGAAAACTCATTGATGGGAAAAAGTTGCTTGGAAGTCAAGTGACTTTCACAGATAAATTTCAGTGTCCTCTGGGGACCCATAACTTGCAAGAACCATAACTTGAGTTCTATAAATATCCTTGAAGACTTATAGTACTAAAATTAAAGCTATTGAGATGTTCTACAAGTTTCATGTTGACCAAGAATTCATTTGAAGCTTGCATTTTGACTTATCTGGCTTGGAAGTTAGGCCTAAATTAGGGTTTTTTTATACTGAAACCCTAATTTAGTAACTCCTCTTCTTCTTGATTCTCTTGATTTCTCCTTGGCACAACACCAAACATATATGCACATATCAAATCATGAATTCCACATCCTCCAAGTAGGCCTTGATGCCCTCCAATCAATCATTTGACCTAGGGTTGACCCAGATGAAACCCTAGTTGACTGCACTTCAACTCTGGCTCTTGTACTTGTATCAATGACTTGTCTCATATTCAAAATGACCCTCTAGGTCTTCCATGATCTTTGTACTCATTCCATACCCTCAGTCATAGCTCATACTCCCATTGATGATCTTCAACATACCTCAAATTAGGAGAAAAAACCACTGGTTGACCTTCAAACTTTTCAAAGCTTCAACTCATTTCTTGATTACTTGGATGATCTTGAACTTGAATAAAACCCCTTGATGGGCCTCATTCTGATAAGAATGGCACTTGGTCCCCTGTTAGATGACTTGTTATGCTATGTTATGCAAATGATTAGACTATGTACATGACTTATTATGCAAATGACAATGCAATTGAAACATAAACCAGGTGAAATAGGTTGAGAAAATTTTAGGGTGCAACAGCTGCCCCTATTCAAACGGCTTGGACCCGACTGGGTGAAGAGCGAACGGCCTTCAAACCTTCGAGGTACGAGACAGTTGAATACCAAGAACCCGGAAATTTGCCAACCGTAAAGATAAACTGCACCACTTCTTGGGGAACAACATTCATCAATTGAACTTGATTGTTATGGTAACAACCGATCAATTACTTGAAACAGATCTGATTAACTGCCTGCGCAGCACCAAACTTGTCAACATAGGAATAATCTGGACGACTTCACTGGGGAAGTACTTATGTTAACAAAACATAACTCTGCCAACGATACAGGAAAAAAACTCTGTCACCTCTACGGGAAATAACCCCGCCACCACTACGGGAAATAACACCGCCATCACTACGGGAAATAATCTGGGAAACACCGCCATCGCTACGGGAAATACTCCGCCATCACTACGGGAAATAACACCGCCATCGCTACGGGAAATAACACCGCCATCGCTACGGGTAATACTCTCTGTCACCCACTACAGGAAAATAACACCGCCATCGCTACGGGTAATAACACCGCCATCGCTACGGGAAAATAACACCGCCATCGCTACGGGTAAACAACACCGCCATTGCTACGGGTAATACTCTGTCATCACTACAGGGATATAACACCGCCATCGCTACGGGTAAACAACACCGCCATTGCTACGGGTAATACTCTGCCATCACTACAGGGAAATAACACCGCCATCGCTACGGGTAAACAACACCGCCATTGCTACGGGTAATACTCTGCCATCACTACATGGAAATAACACCGCCATCACTACGGGTAAACAACACCGCCATTGCTACGGGTAATACTCTGCCATCACTACAGGGAAATAACACCGCCATCACTACGGGTAGATAACACCACCATCGCTACGGGTAATAACTCTTGAATACAGCTCCTCTGCCTATCTTTGCAGTAGCTAACTCCATCAGTCAAATGGGTAACACAATGGTCCAATTTTTCAATCTTTAATGCTGACACGACAATAAATCTGAAAAGGACTCTACTGGGGATTTTCTGAACCCAAACTGCCAGACACCTACTTCGACATAGGCGACAACTTCCACAAACTGATTCACGAAATCTTTTGATAATGACATAACACCAATCTTGAAGAAATACTCAGCGGGAGGGGTAAGAGAAACTTAAACAAGCAACTCTGTATGGAATAATGACAAGGCGAGCATTATCATCGCCTGTCTCATGCTGAGACTTTTAATATTTGGTAATTGATCTGAGCAAGAGCTCTCTCCACCTGCAAGGGAAACAACACTTGAATACCAAAGGTTAACCAACCTGGCCTATGTTTCAAAATGCGCATGTTTGAGAATGGCGTAATGTTCCGTACAACACGGATATGCTACGCGTTTTCGGGTAGATGCAAATATGAGCAAGAAACGACTCAGCTGGGGAACAATGAAATCCTTATGGAGGAGACGATGCTATCCGGGCACAGCTTACAAACTCGGAGTTACCGCTCCGCTGGGGATAATCATCCTGACGAAAGCATGACAACCTGCGGGAAGAAAACCATCTTCTATAGGAATAATCCTTCTGAACCAATTATGACTTGGCTAAACTCCGCGGGAATCCTCCAAGCTGGGGATTGATCGTTCATTTACTCGACTCTCTGGAGAGTGCAACCTCTGCAAGGGATACTGATCTTGACTGGCTGGGGATATCCTCTGGGGATAAACTGCGACTATCTGGGGAAATTGATCTCCTTGGTAAAGGACAAAAATCATCCCAATTTCTGAAGATGAGGTGCGAACTGCATGGGGATTGGCGTCGCACAAAGTTAATTCTTTCACCACGAACCTTCGGCCGGGGGTCACAAGTCTTGATTGTCTGCTTTAAGGGTGAGAACCCTGCAAAACACAAACGAGACAAAACAAATCTATACAACCTGATCTATTCGGGTTAGTGTCCGTGACATTACTTCAGTCAATTCGAAGTTTTAGCAATTATTGGCAAGGGCCAGCAAAGTTATGCAAATGCAAGTTTATCGGAACCTTGGCGTTGTCCACATACAAAACAGTAAAGAACAAGTATCAAATACTGAATAACATGTTTTATTAATAACAGGCCTCTGAATAGGCAAAGCTTTGTACATCGGATGCAACTCCTGGAAAGAGGAAGTTACGTACACACACACACATATATGCACAAGAAGCATAAAAAAATATAAATACATCTCGAATGTGTACACATGTCAGCGACGTGGTGCAGAAAAACATCGTGAGTTGATCCTCCCATGACTCGCCTGACTCTGGCGCTTTCCCGGTATTCAGTTTTCGGAAGAGATTGTGTTGGATAAACAAACCGCCAGGCGCTCCCCAAACCACTAAGCAATGCAGGTATCTAATTCGGACCGCAGTCATTTGCTTTTTAAATCCCTAACTTTTGCGTGAACCGCCCTTTGCGGGTTTTCGATTCACCGGGATACCCTTTTTTGCCGAAGCCGCCCAATGTAGGTTTTCGACTTCGCGGGTGTACCTCTTTTCAATTTTATCCCTAACTTTTGCCCGAACCTTTTTATTCTGTTTTTGGTTCGCCAGGATGCCCCATTTTTGCCTGGACTCTCTTTTTACTGTCCAGCGGGTCACTTTCAAGCAAAGTATTTTTTAACTGCGTCCGAATTCACAGGAGACGTAAAATCTTCACCGTCCATGGTGGACAACAACAATGCTCCTCCTGAGAAGACTTTTCTGACAACGTATGGCCCTTCGTAATTACGGGTCCACTTGCCCCTGTGATCTGTTTGTGGCGGGAGAATCCTCTTCAGCACAAGGTCGCCCGTCTGAAAGCTTCGAGGACGTATCTTCTTATCGTATGCTTTCTTCATTCGGCTTTGGCATAACCGACCGTATGCGAGAGAAGCTAGCCTCTTCCCATCCATTAAGCTCAGCTGATTCAACCTATCTTTAACCCATTCTGCCTCGTCAAGTTGGACATCTCGTAAAACCCTCAAGGAAGGAATCTCAACCTCCAGCGGTAACACTGCCTCCATTCCGTATACCAATGAAAAAGGGGTTGCCCCGGTTGATGTGCGTACCGTCGTACGATAACCGTGCAAAGTGAAAGGTAGCATCTCGTGCCAGTCCTTATACGTCACAACCATCTTCTGAACAATCTTCTTTATGTTCTTGTTGGCCGCTTCAACAGCGCCATTCATCTTGGGTCGGTAAGGAGAAGAGCTGTGATGTTCAATCTTAAAATTCTGGCACAGCTCTTTCATCATCTTGTTATTCAAATTCGAACCGTTGTCGGTGATAATCCGCTCAGGGATTCCATATCTGCAGATAATATCTCGTTTGATAAACCTGGCTACCACTTGTTTGGTGACATTGGCATATGACGCTGCTTCCACCCATTTGGTGAAGTAATCAATTGCCACCAAAATGAACCGGTGTCCGTTTGATGCTGTAGGCTCGATCTTGCCGATCATGTCAATTCCCCACATCGAGAACGGCCAAGGTGATGACATCACATTCAGAGGACTTGGGGGTACATGGACCTTGTCCACAAAAACCTGGCATTTATGACACCTCTTTGCAAACTTGAAACAGTCTGTTTCCATAGTTAGCCAGTAATAACCTGCCCGCAGCATCTTTCTCGTCATAGCATGCCCACCAGCATGTGTACCAAATGTACCCTCATGTATCTCTTCCATGAGCAAATTCGCTTCTTTCTCGTCTACACAGCGTAGCAACACCAGGTCGTGGTTTCTTTTGTATAGGACACCGTCAGGATTCAAATAGAAATTGCTAGCCACTCTCCTGAGGGTCTTTTGATCGCGACTGGATGCCCCGACCGGATATTCTTTATTCTTCAGGAAATTCTGGATGTCGAAGTACCAGGGTTTATCATCAGATGCTTCGTCAATAGCAAATATGAAGGCAGGCCTATCAAGTCGAGAGATAACAATCCGGGGAGCCTCGTTCCAGAAGTTAACTTTATACATGGAAGACAATGTCTCCAGAGCGTCAGCCATTTGATTTTCTGCTCGCGGCACATGATGCAATTCCACTGTGTCAAAGAAAGGAAACAATCTCCTTGCATAATTCATATATGGTATCAAATTGGGCTGACGTGTCTCCCATTCTCCTTTTATCTGGTTCACCACTAGAGCTGAGTCTCCGTATACATCCAGATGTTTGATTCGCAAATCAATAGCCTCTTCAAGACCCATGATGCAAGCCTCGTATTCAGCTTCATTGTTGGTAACAGGAAAGGTCAATCGGGAAGTAAATGGGATGTGCGACCCATGAGGAGTAGTAATAATTGCCCCTATTCCGCTACCATAGGAATTCACAGCTCCGTCAAATATTAACTGCCATTTGGAACCCAACTCCGGTCCTTCGTCCGGCAACGGTTCTTCACAATCTTTCATCTTTAGGTACATGATATCCTCGTCAGGAAAATCAAACCTCATCGATTTGTAGTCCTCAACAGGCTGCTCTGCAAGGTACTCTGACAAGACGCTACCTTTAATGGCCTTTTGTGAGACATACTGAATATCATATTCGGTTAACACCATCTGCCATCGGGCAATTCTTCCGGAGAGTGCTTGCTTCTCAAACACGTATTTGATCAGATCCATCTTTGAAATTAGCAGGGTTGTATGATTTAGCATGTATTTCCTCAAACGTTTGGCAGCCCAGGCTAGCGCACAACATGTTTTTTCGAGCATTAAGTATCTGGACTCACAGTCGGTAAATTTCTTACTTAAATAGTAGATCGCATGCTCTTTACGTCCAGTTTCGCCATGTTGACCGAGAACACAACCCATACTTTCCTCAAGAACTGTCAAATACATAATCAACGGTCTCCCAGCCACTAGGGGTATCAAAACAGGAGGTTCCTGCAAGTATTGTTTTATCTTGTCGAACGCCTTTTGACAATTTTCATTCCAGGCCACAACCTAGTCCTTTTTCAATAACTTGAATAACGACTTGCATGTCGCAGTTAAGTGAGATATGAACCGGGCGATGTAGTTCAACCTCCCTAAGAATCCACGTACTTCTTTTTCCGTTTTAGGCGTCGGCACTTCCTGTATTGCTTTTATTTTCGCAGGATCAACCTCTATTCCTTTTTCGCTCACGATAAACCCCAGCAGTTTACCCGACCTCACCCCGAAGGTGCACTTGTTAGGGTTCAGTCTCAGCCTGAACTTCCTAAGCCTCTTGAATAATTTCAGCAGATTAACCAAATGCTCCTCCTCTGTCTGGGATTTGGCAATCATATCATCAACATAAACCTCGATCTCTTTATGCATCATGTCATGAAAGAGAGTCGTCATAGCACGTTGATATGTTGCCCCAGCGTTCTTCAATCCGAAGGGCATCACTTTGTAAAAAAATGTTCCCTAAGGAGTAATGAAAGTAGTCTTCTCCATGTCTTATGGCGCCATCTTAATCTGATTATAGCCCGAGAAGCCATCCATGAAGGAGAATACGAAGAATTGAGCCGTGTTATCAACCAGCACATCGATGTGAGGAAGTGGAAAATCATCTTTCGGGCTCGCTTTGTTCAAGTCACGGTAGTCTACGCACATTCTCACCTTACCGTCTTTCTTTGGCACTGGTACAATATTAACGACCCATGAGGGATATTTTGTAACAGCTAGGAAACCAGCATCCCACTGTTTTTGAACTTCCTCCTTAATCTTCACAGCCATGTCCGGTCTAGTTCTTCGGAGTTTCTGCTTAACCGGCGGGCATTCTTCTTTTAATGGCAGACAGTGCACAACCATATCCGTATCCAGCCCAGGCATATCCTCGTACGAACAAGCGAATATATCACTGTACTCTTTGAGCATCTCAACCAGCCTTTGCTTGATGTCGCTTTGCAGTGCAGCCCCTATACGGATGTTTCTTTCAACCCCTTCCGACCCCAAATTGACAACTTCAATGACTTCCTCATGAGGCAGAATGATTCTTTCCTCTTGTTTCAATAACCAGGTCAGTTCTTCTGGTACATCACCATCTTCAACAACCTCTTCCTCATCCTGAAATACCGGGTGCTCAAAGTCGAAACGAGTCATAGGCGGTTCATAGATGTCATCTGAAATAGTAATCCTGCAAAGGAAATGGTTAAATGCTTCAAAACGCGTACAAAGCAAATAACCGCGTTGCCATTTTATTGTAAAAGATAAAAACAGGAAAAACAGGGATCACAACATTTGTATATGAAAAAACGCCTTTATTCATGATTAAACAATGTAATGTATATAACAGAATGGCCCTAAGCAAAATAACTATGCCCCGGGTAGGGCACAGGATTATTCAACAATTAAGAAAACAAATCATTATTGTTTAGTTGTCACAGGAACAGCTTCTCGGATAGACCAATTGCAGAGACTTTGTTCGGGCACACCTGGCTTGATCCATGCGTCCATATCACAGTCGCTATCTCCTTCTTCAGAATCGGAAACAGCATTGATAGTCTCGTAGCTCACCCCGCTTGGTGTGATGGTTATTGGCCCGTTGAACTTGGGCGCTCCTGAAGAGGGTGCTGATGACGAAGGATGATATCCAAGCCCGAACCTGTCATTCTTCACGGGAATCTCCAACACCTGACCCCAGCCCTTAGTTTGGCCTGCCTGCACTAGAGCCTGAGCCTCTTTGTATGATGACACTGCCACATCTGATATCTTGGGTACTGGAGCTTTGTCTTTAATCTTTAGCCCTTCAAATTCTTGACAGGGTGTTTCATGAATTTCGCCGTCGACCTTCACGTATCTGAATGAAGACAGATGGCTAACCAGAATATCTTCTTCTCCACAAACTGTGACGACACTATCCCCAACCATATACTTCAATTTTTGGTGCAACGTGGATATGACTGCCCCAGCGGCGTGAATCCATGGGCGTCCAAGAAGACAACTATATGCTGGCTGGATGTCCATTATATATAATTCAGTTTCAAAAACTTCAGGCCCCACCTGCAGTGGTAATGTTATCGATCCGAAAAGTGACCTTCTCGTTCCATCGAACGCTCTCACCACTAAGTCACTGGGTGTGCAGAGAATCCCCCTGATATCCAACTGCATCATTGCTTTCTTTGGAAGCACATTCAAAGAAGACCCCGTATCCACTAAAACATGGGACATGACCGTGCCCCTGCATTCAACTGAGACGTGCAGCGCCATATTATGCTCTCTCCCCCTCGGGGTCAAATCAAAGTCTGTAAAGCCCAAACTGTGCCCTGCATTAACATGCGCCATCACCCCTTCTAATTGGTTAACCAAAACGTCTTGAGGAACGAATGTCGTGTCCAGGATCTTCAGCAACGCGTTCCGATGGGCCTCGGAACATAATAGCAGTGACAAGATCGAGATCTTTGATGGCGTTTGCTGGAGGTGCTCCATAATTTTGTAATCACTTTTACGGATGAGCCTCATAAACTCTTCTACATCCTTAAGCGATGTTTCCTTTTCCTTTATCTGCGAGGGGCCACTCTCGTCTACCTTGGCCTTCCCTTTTGCCAATCTTTCTGCCTCTACCTCAGGCGATGTGAAGATTCTTTCGCTTCTGGTCATACCTCCTGTTCCGACCACATTATCTACAACCCCAGCTGGTTGTTTATTTACTTCAATTTTCTCACCATCACAATATACCTCCAACCCATATGTCCATGGTACTGCTTTGGTACGTTCAAAAGGGACCGGCCCTGCTTTGGTAATAGTGATTATCGGCCGCCTGGCAGGCGCCATTATTGTTATCGTTTTCCTCGGGATTGTCACTGTCGCAACATCGTTTCGCTCATCACACAATGCCTCTACAGGCTCTTTAACTGCGGTTCTATCAAACTGCAATGTTCCTTCGTTCATCAAAGCCTGAATACCCTGTTTTAACTCAGTACAACCCTCTGGCCGTATCCAACAATCGAAGCAAAATTCGTCACACCCCAGGAATACACCCCCTTTTAACAACCTGCTTTTGATCTCACCCAGCAGTGTCTTCAGCTCATTGACATCCGTTACTAGATTCAGATTCTCCTCGGTCAGGATGGCGTTTGCCCCATGATTGGGCATAGGCTATTGTACTATATTTGGACCCGCCTGTCCAAAGTTGATAGCCTTGCTGTCCAACAAGTCTTGGAATTTATGTTTAAACGCATGACAGCCTTCAATATCATGTCTGGGCGCCCCGGAATGAAACTCACAGTGTTTACCAGCATCATAGCCAAACGGAGGATTGCCCGTTAATGGTGCCATGGTCCTTTTCTCAACCAACTTTAACCCTAACAATGTTTGGAGCAGTTCATCGTATGTTGAAGGAGGCGTTTCAAATACTCGCCTTGGCTTACCCTCTAGGATTCTGCATTGGGCAGGGTGTTGCCTTTGTTGTTGCTGCTGCGGCTGCTGTTGCTGTTGCTGTTGTTGTTGTTGTGGAAAGGGAATGGTAACACTAGCGATTTGTTGATGCTGAGCATACTGACTTCATCGTCTGCCCCGGCCTCGGCCTCCGAACACGGCACTAGAATCACCTTGACGTCGACCACCAAATGCTTTCCTGGTACCTCCTGCGGGGGCAGACTCACCTGCTTGGAATCTTCCAACCTTAATACTGTCTTGGACCATCTCACCCATGAGAATCAAATCTGAAAAACTGCTCAACGAAACATTAAACAATTTTTCGTAATATATCCTTGTAAACGTCCCAATGAACATACTATTCATTTCTCTTTCAGCCAACGGAGGATGTACTCTTGCTGCCATATCGCGCCATCTCTGCGCATACTCTTTAAAGCTTTCCTCTTTCTTCTGCGACAAACCTTGCAATTGAACTCGGTTCGGTGCCAAATCACTATTATACTTATAATGCAGGACGAAAGCATCCGCAAATTGCTTCCAGGTTTTGATTTGAGCGGGCTCCAACCGCATGTACCATTCGAGTGACGGTCCTGACAGGCTGTCTTGAAAGAAATGCATAAGCATCCTTTCGTCATCCGAATACGCGGACATCCTTCTGTAATAAGAATGGACCTTAGGGCAAGTGTCCCCCTTATATTTGTCGAAGGTGGGAGCTTTGAATTTCAGCGGTACCTTCAGCCCATGCACCAAGCCCATAGTAGTCATGTCTAGTCCGGTAGAATTCTGATTAGCCATACCCTTCACCTGTTCTTCAAGCATTTTAATCCTCTGAGTATTGTCAACGGGTCCTTCAAATCCCATGCCTCTTCCAGAAAAGGCGTCCTCTTGACAGTCTTCGCCCCAGTTCATATTTTCATTTCTGTATCCGTTATAACCAGTGTTGCGACCAAACCCTTGCTGATTAGTCATGGGACCTCGTCCCCCATTACCATAACCTAGATTGAAACCAGTGTTGACAGGAATCAATCCAGCACCATTTCCACCGTAACCCTGGTTAGCGTTACCAAAGCCGTCATAGCCGAAACCCTGAGTGTTGAAGCCGAACTTTCCGCCCTGATTGCCGTACTCAAACCCCTGGTCATTATAGCCGAATCCATTGTTACCAAAACCATTACCGCCATTGAAGTTGCCACCGCCCAGATTGGTATCTCCAATTCCAACATTGTTAACAACAGTCTCATGTCCATTCCCTGTGTTACCGTTGCCAGCGCTAGCGTCATTGTTTACAACCACAACAGGTGGGGTCACCACAGGAGGAACCACGGGCGTAGGGGGCCCATCCTCGTGAAGAGTTTCGACATGCACAAAGTTGTGGTCGTTGTTGCTGTTCCTATTAGCCCGCGTCAGCAGCGGTTGTACCAAGGTCTGGAGATTCTCCTGGCCTTTAGCAATACTCTCCATGGCCTGCATGAACAGGTTCAACTTCTCGCGAATCTCTTGCATCTCTACTTGGACTTGATCCATGATTCTTTTGTAATTGTTCCGGGTTGAGTAGCGGTGAACTCTTTGTTCGTCAATCCTGGAAACCTGCAGACGAAGGAAATAAGATACCGATTCACAAATACCGGTTATGCAATACGAATGCGGATGCGAATGTGTAAATATGCTACAGGTTATATTCCCCCCGATTCTAGTTTCGGAGAGAAGGCCATTACGACAATGGAGTCCCCATCAAGCAAGCAAGGAATCAGAAAATCCTCATATATAACAAATGCCAAGAGGATGAGTACAAGAGTACAACTGAAGAGACCTCGGCCAACAAGCCTGGCGATGGTCCAAATACAAGTACAAATAACAAAGGCAAGGCAAAGATAAATCAGGCCAAATGGCAGGCTCTGACGTCCTCCAATATCCTCATCGTCTCCGAGTGCCCTAGTCGGGAGATCATCTCCTGAATTAGTAAAGCATGCCGCTCGGTAGTGGATCTCAGCTTTTTGGCGTCGTCCTGGTAGGCTCCTTTGCCAGAACTCTCGTCAAATCTGTACCTCTTGGAACCGGCCTTCTCTTCATAACCTCTCGGCTTCTCGTCCATGTCACTTACTCTGAGCTCAGCAACGCTCCTAAGTGATGTCTCTTCATCAATCTTTGCGTCTTGGGCTCTAATCTGTGCCTCCAGCGTGGCAATTTGCAGCTTTAGTTCGTCTTCCCGCTCCTTCCGCTTGGTAAGCGTGGCATTCCACAAAGCTTCCCACTTGCTAATACGAGCATAAGCTTTGCTTAGAAGTTCCTTCTTGGAAGTAAGCACCTTGCTAACACCGTTCAAGGCTATCCCCACTTTTTCTTTCTTGTTGGTTGCTTCTGTCAGCTCTGATCCCAACCGGTTAATCAATTCAGTCTGTTCCTTCACAGTGAAGGTGGCTTCCTTCTTCTCACGGCGTAACTGGAAGATCTCCTTCTCTAACTCCTCATTGGCTTTCTTCAGTTCCTCGTTTTCAGCCAACAATTTGTTATACTTCTCACTTTCTTCTGAAGTAGGTATCTCAATCAATGGAAGATACAAAGGTTCCACAGCAGGATAAGGCATCAAAGAAGTACCAACTCTCTCGCGGATCCAAGTCAAATAAGGGTCATAAGCTCTGCTGTTGCTCTTGCCGAGCAAAGCTTTTCCCCTCCTATGGGTGTTAGCCCATGCATGTCTCAATCTGATCAAAACAGCTGTGTCCAATAAGCCCGTGAGATACAGAGATTCCTGTATCTCCTTCTCAATAGGAGCATCCCTCAAAGCGTAACCGAACTGTCGTACCAGCAATGAAGGGTTATAGTTGATACAACCTTTCAGTCCAATCAAGGGGACGTTCGGAAAGCCACTGCAACTATATATAATATCAGTACCAAGCATACTCCGATCAAACCAAATGATATTCTCGGCAGACAGCCCCATCACCCGGGAAGACCAATCCAGAGTATCAACAGCATCAACAAAAGGTCCTGTCTTCGGAAGGTGCCCCTGTAACCACCTGTACAGGAGAGGAAGACAGCATGAAACATTCTTGCCACGATGTTTCTCATTCTTGTAATGAATGGAATGATAAACATCGCCCAAGAGAGTGGGAACTGGATTCTTCGAGGCAAGAATCAGGAAGGCATCTGAGTCGACAAAGTCTGGCACATTAGGAAACAGGACAATCCCATAGATGCAGACAGCTAGAATGGCACTGAAGGCAACCCAACATCCACTCTTCGCGCACTGTGCAGCCTTCTCAACTAGGACAGACAGGTGAAAACCATAAGCTCCATTCAGCTTGACCAAGCCTCCCGGAAACTCAAAAGCGTCTAAACTGACAATCTCAGCGAGTGTAGTCAATTCAGGCTCAGCATCAACATGTACAAAGGGTATCTGGTCTAGCACAGGAACTCCCAACATCGCAGAATACTCCTCCAAAGTGGGTGCTAGAATATAGTCAGGAAATAAGAAGCATCTCAGCTGCGACTCATAAAACTGTAACAAAGTATACACCCCAGTCGTCTCAAATGTAGAAGGTCTGTACAACAAGCTAAGCAATATCCTATAAGATACTCTGAACTCAGCCCTCATACTCTCATCTGCTAGAGCAACTAATCCCAGCAAGGAACTGACATCTGGCGAATGCAACCGGTAAGCAACTGTCTTCTTCAGAGACTCCATGTATGGCTAAAAGATATACTAGAATCATAGGGGAATGATCACCTGCAACATAAATACATGTTAATGAAATGCAATCATGAAAATGCACATGCATATGCAAACAAGGGACCAAGCGCAATGCTGATAAACTGTGTTGTTCTGTACTGAAGCTTTGAGAACCAGCCAATCTTTATCTCAAACCAAACTACTCAACTGAACCTTGTAACCACATTTCCCTGACAGAGATAAACCAGGTGTTCTGAGGTCAAAGGTTTCCTGCAAACAGACCCACCTACCCCTCACAGGTGTGTACTTAACTCGCAGACGAGGTACGGCATCCTATGCGGGTTCAATGTCACAGACTTTCAAGAGCGATGATACGATACCCAGAAGGTGTGGCATCATCATCCCTTGAAGCGGCCTCACTTAGTTGAATCCCAATTGATAGGTTTCTAGAGTCGACAATCCTCGGGTCAGACAACTTGTCGAGCCCTAAGGGCCAGGCAAGAAGCATAAAAGAGAATCTCGTCCGAGCGTAAATTTCGTGGCTAGCTGGTGCGAGCTAAGCAAGCAGGCTAACCACTACTCTCTACTTCTAAGTCTATGTGTAACCTCAAGCCCAGGTCCCGCTTATCTCTCAACAGATTACCCCCTTCCCACAGCAGCAGTAACAGTATAAAGCTGATAAATAAAATGCGGAAAGTAAAGACAGAAAAGTAAATCTATACAACACCCATGACGGGAAAACAAGCGCTAGGATTGACTCGCATAGGGGGTATTCCTGTCCCCAGCAGAGTCGCCAGCTGTCGCTACTGCGAAAATCGGCACCGGCTGAACAGAAGAGTCGCCACCGTGTGTTATTTATCCCACAAGAGGGAAAGGAAACGCTCAGAGTAAACCTAACGCAAAGACGGGAAAGGAATGGTCATCGCAACCAAATCCTAGATTCGGGAGCCGGTTACGCAAGGGGAAGGTATTAACACCCCTCACGTCCGTCGTACTCGATGAGATCCACGCTTGTTTTCTAGTACGGATTGTTATTCTATCTATTCTACAGGACTGAGGTTAAAAGGAAAAGAAAATGACTCGGCAAAGTATCGCACTTTATGCCTACGTATTCCCGTCTTGGAACGAGAAATCAGAGTCAACGTAGTTCGCCTACCTACGGGAAAGGAGGGGAAGGTTGCTCGCTAGGATATCGCATCTTATGCCTACGTACTTTCATACAGCATGAAAGATCAGAGCAAACGTAGTTCGGGCTACGGAAGACACAAGCTTGTCTGAATGTTTTTATCTCCTTATGAAAGGGTTTTTCCTGATTAAGAGTCCAAGCGGACAAAAATGACGCTTTGATGTTTGTTTTCAGTCTTTTACGCAAGAACTGTCTTTTATGATGTTTGCAATCTCTGACGCACTAGAGACTGTGATTTGAGGGTGACTACATCGTATGTCACCCTAAGGGTAACACACTAAGCAATCAGATTACTGAAGAGTGACCCTCCAGCAACCTTTCTCAAATAGCTTAAGGCTCGTAGCGTACGACATCGATTATCCTTATTACTGTGTTTTGAATGGTTTTGAGATAGAAGAGAAAGAAGTCTAAAACCCTAGGGTTAGAAATGGGAATCAAAACTACCCTAATGTTATCATGCATGGATTATAACCTAATGTCTGTCATAATTTCCTCCTGCGCAGAGGAAATCAGAGATCCTAGGGGATAAACGGGAAAGAAACAGCAGATATACAGTAAACAGTAAAATGCATGAGATGCAGCAAAACAAGCGAGGCAAGGGAGAAAACAATAGGCAAGAGGAGACAAGCTTCACCTCAAACCTAAGGGAAAATCAACAAACAAAACAGCAAAGAAAAACACACTCAACACCAGCTCAGACAGCAACAATAACTCTTACAGCAAGCATCTCAACCAGCACCAGCTCTGGCAGCTACAGTTGATTAACAGCACAAGGTTGACAGTAACACCTTCAATCAAGATCCTCTCTTCACTCTTAAATGATGTTCAAACTTCAGATAAGCTCTTATCTTTCATAATCTTCAGCTTTAGCAAGCACTAAATCCAACAGTTGACAGCTTCAACCAGCAGCAAAACCCTGATCTTCAATAGATATCCAACTTTGACAGGTACAAGCTTCTTATCCAGTCCTCAATGAACTTCTTATCTTCAAGGGGCTCCCAATCTTCAATGCAGACACTCACAGGAGAGAATCAATTAACAGATGGGGTTGGAATATTAAGATGCCTAATGATAACCCAGGGAAATCATTAAGATCTTAACACAGCAAGTGAAAGGTATCCTCAAGGTTCTACCCAATCAAAGCATGCTCTACATCCCTCCTAAGGAGAGATGGAACTCTTTTAGGGGACCTTGTGTCATAGGATGGAATAGAGGCACAAGAAGCTCTCTATGTTTGACAGAAGAAATCAGTCTACTCTAGAGCTCTCCCTATATCTCCTATCTCCTAAGTCTTCATCAAGCATTCTTCAAGCACAAGCAACTTAAGATCCAATCATCATCATTGGTCTTCAATCATCTTCAAGGTCTTTATACAATCCTCAAGCCAAGCACAAGCCCCAACAGCCAAAGAAAAGGCCCAAAACCCATCAAACAACACCATATCCCAAGAGGGAACACACCAATATCAACCAACTTGCAAAAATCAAATAAAATGGAAACATTCATCATAAAATCCTGGATTAATTTCTAAGGGACCCTAGCTATGTACCCTATACCCCACATAAACCCCAAGGCCTAAATCAAACTAAAAACCCAAGAACTATGTGTTGAAATGCACCTATGTCAAGTTGAAACCCTAATTCTAGCACCCTAAAGTTTGATGTTCAAAACTAACTAAAATTAAATCACAAAAATGTGAAATAATTCCGCGGGGAACCTAATGCTCTAATCTAACTAAAACAAAAGGAATTACATCAAAAGGTAAAATAAAATGGCTACACAAAATTCAGCAAAATGGATATACAAAATAAAATGCAATAAAAGCAACTAAATGTAAAAATTCACCAGAAATAGAAAAATGACTAAAATGCCAATTTTATTTTTCTATAATTTTCTTGAGACAATTGTTAGAATGGAGAAAAAACTACCATATAAAAAGACCTATTTTTGAATTTATTATGAATTTTCAAAGATCCTAAAATAAATGTGTAAAATAAAAGAAATATGATAAAAAATGGAAAACACGTGTGCCCAATAGCAATTAAAACAAGTTCAGATCCAGATATGGGCTCAGAGGGGGGTATGGATATAAAAGCGTGCTAGGCTCAAACATTATTCAAAAATTAAATGGAAAACATAAGGAAAAAAGAAAAAACGCGGTGAGGATAGCAAGCAAATGTAGTGCATTTCTCAGTGGGCCTTGGACAAGGGGTGTGGATATCAAGTTTCTCACTAGGCCCATTGCTGCGTTTTAATGAAATGCCTCGTTTCATCTCTCAGACTCCTCCTTCATTATCTGAAAACAACTCACGGCCGTTGGATTGGTTCTTGGTCAAAGTCTTCGTGAGGATCTAATGGTGGTGGCATTGTCTTCTCCAATTCAAATTCTGGAGGGAGAGGGAATCCATGGAAACAGAGCTTGAAGCTTCTTCTTCCTCAAATCGTGTCTCCTCAATACTCCACTAAACATCAAAATTAAAAACCCTAACATGCTTGAAATTTTACACTGAATCTAACCATGGTAATCACAAGCATTGGAACACAACCTAACTCAAAACACGAATCAAACTTCAGAATTTGGTCCATGATCAAAACTCACCAAACTTGAAATTGGATAGCCTAAACTTTTCACCATGCTTCATTGATCATTTCTAACCATCAAACTATGATTATATCATCAAGAACAACAAGGTATGAGCATGAACAGATTTTGTATCATCACACTAATTGTATCTAAATCGATCCTAAAGCTACCAGAAAGCTTCTACTAATCACCTACCATCCTTCTAACCTAACAAAATCTATTGAAACTACTTAAATCAAGTTGTGGATTGAAAAGTGCATACCTGCAAAATCTTGATGCACAGAGGTATGAAATCTTCAAATCAAGCTTTGGGAACTTCCAGACACCTTCAATGAGTCATAATCTTGCTTCTGTATGCAAAAGAAATGGTTGAATCCTCTTGAATCTTGGAACCCGATAGTGAGTTGCAGGTGATGAAATTCAATTGCAAGAACACGATTTCTCAACCAATTTTCTTGGAATTTGATCTGGAAACACTCACTAGCACAAATGGAAGCTATAACAATCAAAATCTTGGATTGAAATGGTGTAAAAGCTTGTAACCGATTCTGAATTGCAACAAGAAAATTCTGATCTCAATCTCTCTTCTCTCCTTCAATTCTCACCAACTCTTTCTTGGGATTACTTCATATGCATATATAGAGTGTGAATGAAGACTCTAGAAAGTTCTAGATTGATCCAATGAGAAATTCACCATCTCATGTCATGAAAATCTCTTCTTATGCTATGCACATACCATCTCATGTTTTTTGCTTGCAATTCCCTTGGTTCTGAGTTTAAATTCTCTCCAAATGAGATATTGGAGGTGTATGGATTAAAAGGAGCCTTGCATTTGCTTGGAAATGTGGTTTTGCAATGTTGCCTTATGATTCAAGTAACCAAATTACAAAGCAAGTCCTTGAAATAATCCTCAATTCAAAATTGTGGCAATGTCAATGTTCTCAAAATGCCTTTTACAATCAAATTGGTATGTCATATGGCTTGGTTTGGTTGTGTAGATCAAAAACCCTAATTTTCAACTTTGGTTCATTTAAAATATACCTTCATTTTAGGCCATTTTTATGATTTTGTGGAGCAAGCCATTCCAAGTTATCATGACCTCTTATATAGCCTAAAAACATCATTTTAAACACATCTCATGTTGAACATTTTTTCATTTGAGGAGTGGAAGATGGAGATTTGGACCTATGTTGAAAAATGACCTGTAATTCAACTTTCCCAAAATACCCCTGGGTTGCCAAGACCATAACTTGAGTTCCATAAATCCCCTTGAGTACTTCTAGTACTCAAATTAAAGCTAAGATCAAGGTTTACAACTCTTATGTTTGCCAAGAATCCATTTGAAAACTCCTTGATGGGAAAAAGTTTCTTGGAAGTCAAGTGACTTTCACAAATAAATTTCAGTGTCCTCTAGGGACCCATAACTTGCAAGAACCATAACTTGAGTTCTATAAATCTCCTTGAAGACTTATAGAACTCAAATTAAAGATATTGAGATGTTCTACAAGTTTTATGTTGACCAAGAATTCATTTGAAGCTTTCATTTTGACTTATCTGGCTTAGAAGTTAGGCCTAAATTAGGTTTTTTTTTACTGAAACCCTAATTTAGTAACTCCTCTTCTTCTTGATTCTCTTGATTTCTCCTTGGCACAACACCACACATATATCCACATATCAAATCATGAATTCCACATCCTCCAAGTAGGCCTTGATGCCCTCCAATGAATCATTTGACCTAGGGTTGACCTAGGGTTGACCCAGATGAAACCCTAGTTGACTGCACTTCAACTCTGGCTCTTGTACTTGTATCAATGACTTGTCTCATCTTCAAAATGACCCTCTAGGTCTTCCATGATCTTTGTACTCATTCCATACCCTCAGTCATAGCTCATACTCCCATTGATGATCTTCAACATACCTCAAATTAGGAGAAAAAACCACTAGTTGACCTTCAAACTTTTCAAAGCTTCAACTCATTTCTTGATTACTTGGATGATCTTGAACTTGAATAAAACCCCTTGATGGGCCTCATTCTGATAAGAATGGCACTTGGTCCCCTATTAGATGACTTGTTATGCTATGCTATGCAAATGATTAGACTGTGTACATGACTTATTATGCAAATGACAATGCAATTGAAACATAAACCAGGTGAAATAGATTGAGCAAATTTTAGGGTGCAACAAATACCACAATGAAAATCCTTATCATTTACAACCTGTAGGGTGAAATAAAAGGGAAAAAGAAAACCTAGCTGTGGGGGGGCCTTTTCCTTTAACTCTGAGACCTTCTCGAAGGGGCCTCCAAAAAACCCCCTCTTCATAACAAAATCACACCTTCAATTTCTTAAACTCAGACTTCAAAAGCCTTCGATTTTCTCCAACAGCAACAAAGAGAACACAAAAAAACACCTTCAATCCTCAACAAACTCTCCTTCTTCAGCTTACAACCCAAACCTCCAAAACTTCTTCCTATTCTCCAAACCATTAACCCTTCTTCTTCATAAAGCAACCACAAACCTCCACAGAGCCATGGATTTTTGAAACGCCAACCCGATTCTCACTTCATCACCCTCAATCGTTCTTCTAAAACTTTCTTAACCTCCTTTTTCCCCAAATCAAACCATAGTTTCAACCCACACCGAAAAAAACTCCATTTCTCCTCCTAGATTCCACTTACTTTCTCAAACGAACAAACATCAAACATCATCCTTACTCAAATAAACCCAAATACTACCCAAACCCTTCAAACTGTAACCGAAAACCTTTATCTTCAAACCCATTCTTCAATCTTCAACCAAACACAAATCACCACATAAACCCATTTCTCTTTAAACTTCAGAAACCCCAGAAAGAGAAGGCGATTGAAACCCATCCTCTGTTCTTTCATCCCGTTGCTCAACCTTCAGCAAACAAACCCAGAAAATCAAATTAAAGCGAGAAATGGAGTAGAGGAATGATTGGGAAATGAGTTGAAAACATAAAGAAGAGATTAGAATCGCAAGAAGGTTTTATCATTGACCTTGTTCATTATGTCGATGATCTTGATTTATGGTGGAGCAAGGGATTCCTAACGCCTTGTTGTTTCCGCCATGGCCGTATTCTTCTGTTGAGGTTACTTTTGAGATTTTCTTTTGATTTTGTTGTCGTTTAAGAAACCTATGTCTAAGCCATGACCATCTATTTCCCATTGGACTTTGGCAAAGAGATCAACCCGTTTACACTATTATACAACTTTTTGTAGTTTTTTTATGTTGGGATCTTTTTGTTTTCTTTTTTAAATTTTTGTTCGGTTTTTCTTAGGAGCCCATAGATCTCTCCTTTTATTTTCTTTTAAAAAATATCTTCTAATGAGTTTTAATTTGAAGTTCTCATAATGTTTTTTTTTTTGAATAATTTTAGTAAGAACTTTAATTAATTTATGTACAGCTGTTTTTTCTAAATCATAATGTTAATATCCTCCATTAGTATTGTTAAAGTTCTTTGGATATTTAATTTTGGTTTATACTTTCAATTATATTTTATTTTATTTATTTTCTATCGTGTTTTAGGGTCGATGACGATACCCCAAAGTTATTTTTCTGTCAAATTATTGATGAAAAATAACAAACCCGAGACCAACTTTTTTTTCAAACTTTTCATTTTATATTTTTATCTATTTTTATCCATTTTATTCATATTATTCATATTGTCATATTTATTTTATTATATTATTATTATTATCATATTTATTCACCTATAATCGAAAATACTTAATAAATTATCGAAACTCCTAAAAGTCGAATTGGTGGACTGTTGGATCTTTGGTCATTTGCAGGTATCCTAACTTTGAGTCGTGCCCGACTTTACTCAAGGCGTAGTTTAGGACACAAATGCACACACACGGCTTTCTCTTGGGCTACCTTACAATGAGACCCCTTTTATTTCGTGCAATCCCGTGTAACTTACATGTATCCCTCTCCCATTCCGATGTATGTTTCACATTTCTTTGATTATTAGTTTATCTCCTAGGAGCACCCATAGGGACTAGAGCGGACCAAACTACTTTAAAACTAATTCTCGATTCATCATCGAGCCACTTTTAAACAACCTCGTAAGTTGAGTGCTCATACGCATTCGCCATCAACCTATTACAACTTGACCCTTGATGCGTAAGTCAAGTCGGTCTCTTTTTCAAACAATTTCATTTTCAACACGCTTTGCACGCGATAATGAGTCAAACCCTTGATCCAACGTCAAGAGGATTTTCGAAACAAACTATCAATCAACTAACAACTATTCAATCCTTTTCAAGGTGTAAAGAGTGGGTTCAAGTCTTTGAGCTTGCTTTCCGTGGTTTATATGCGAGTTATCTTATTCGTGTGTGAGCAATTGACGCCTTTAAATAATATTAACAAGAGAGTGTCCCAAGTCTTTGGTTCTCTCTCCCGATTAATTAGGTCCGAGAAGTCTTTCTTAAGACTTGAGTAATCGTCATTCGTACCCCTTCAAATTCAATTCAAACCCAGTTTCTTTCGTGGTCGTTACCACAAACTACGAACGCTCTGATTCTTCATTCATTGTTGAATGTAAGATACGTAGGCACAAGATTGCGATGATCTTAGCGAGCACAATTCCCTCCATCTTCCATTTCCCCCATCCTTTCCCGTAGTCGAACTACGACGCTCTGATTTCTCATTCTTGTCCGAATGAGTATACCTCGGCACAAGGCCCCAATCCTTGGCGAGCACCCCATTCTCCTAACCACCCCCTTTCCCCTAGCATCTTTATCCCTTTAGTATCCTTTTAGTATTTAGTAGCAAGAAGAGAAGAATTAAGTTTAGATAGCATCCATCACAACTCGAATTAAGAGGTTCCCGTCGAGTACGACGGACGTGAGGGGTGCTAATACCTTCCCCTCGCGTAACCGACTCCAGAACCCAGGAACATTTGGTTGCGACGACCGTGTTCCTTCCGCGTTTATGAGGTTTTCTCGATATTTTCCTCTCCCGTTTATTTGGGAAAAATAAAGTTTGGTGGCGACTCTGTCGAACCTCATTTCCGTGCCTTTTGCGTGAGGGTCATATGTTCAAAATGAATTTTCGAGTCGAGCCTATCTTAGTTTGAGTTGTTAGCTTTTTGATTTTATTTTCTTCTCGCTTATTTGTTGGTATCCTTGTTTTGGTTACTTGTGCTTGTGGCATTATGGGGTTGTTCTGCTTATGGTTATTTTGTGTGATGGCTCTACACCCGAGTCCGAGTACAACCCTAGGATTAGGATAGTGGTTGTGTAGTGGAGACTTGCGTGGAGTCTTTCACGTTAAGTTGAAGTGAAAACCCCGCTTGGAGTAGATTCCTTGGAGATATTGTTGTGGGGGTGAGTCTTTGCCATGAAAATAATGTTTTCGAGTTTGAATCGTTGATCCCAAGGACCATAAACCGTTTTATCCATGGTGGTTGGTAGTGTTAATTCTTTGTGAATTAATACGAACGCCTCAATCAGATGAGATCCCTTGAACGTATTACTTTCTTACGATGATATTTTCAACCTCGATCTATGACTCTGAGAACCTTTTCTAGAATCCGTGTGTCGATGGTTGTGTAGTTGATGCTTCCGAGAAGTCTTTCTCGCGTGGAAGATACGAGAACCTCACCTAGAGGAGATTCTATTGAGGATATTATCGTCGTGATGAGGCTTTGTCATGGCTGTAATATTTTTGAAAGATGTCCATGACTCTAGGCACCTACCCGTTTTAGAATCTTACCCGTGAGGGTTTCTTTGGGCAGTGACTGTGATCCTTGAACCGTTCACCCGACTAATCTCAGAATTATTTGAATTTGTGATCCTGTGATCCTGTGATCCTGGATCTTGCATCTTGCATTGCATATCATTTGCATTGCATCTCATCTATTGTGCATCTTGCGTTCTCCTTCCTTCATCAGTTTCTCATGTTTCTCTTTCCTTCATATCCAGTAAATCAAGCTGAGTCCTCGACACCAGTACGCGACTAGAGCCAATACATGACGAATGATGGAGCAGATTCAACAGGAGCAAGCTGCCTTCAGGGAAGAGTTGGATTCTATGAAAGGAAAGATCGACCAGATCCTCGAAGCCATCCTCACGGCCAAAAGAGAGGAAGAACAACGTGAAGCTGCTGCTGTCGTCAACAACAATGGTCAAGGACAAGGATCTACTGCCATCCCTTTGGTTCCAATTCCAAATCCTCATGGGATGCCGTTGAACTTCAATAACGCAGCCGAAGGGAACACTTCTCAGCCAACCCCAACGCCCGGAGTTACCTTTGGAGCTATCCCGCAGGCCCAGCCTACTGCTGTGCAAATCCCAGTTCCTCACATCGAAGATACTCTGATGGATCAATATGACGATGTTCAGAACTATCATGCTGCTATCCCCATTGTCAGTCCTATTGCTGTTCAAGATTCAGAAGCCATGAAGATATGCCGAGATCTAGCCGAGAAACTCCGAGCCATGGAGGGGCACAATTCAAATTCTTTCAGTGCTTTGGAATTATGCTTGGTGCCTGATGTTGTCATTCCTCCCAAGTTCAAAGTGCCAAAATTTTCGAAGTACAAAGGTCTCAGTTGTCCAAACATTCATCTGAAGATGTATTGTCGCAAGATGGCTGCCTATGCCAGAGATGAAAAGCCCATGATTCATTGCTTCCAAGACAGTTTTTCTGGGGCATCACTCGAATGGTATATGCAGCTGGAACGTAACAGTGTGCGCACTTGGGCCGAGCTAGCTGATGCATTCGTCAAGCAGTATAAGTACAACACCGATCTTGCTCCGAATCGTACTCAACTTCAGAGTATGACTCAGAAGGACAATGAATCCTTCAAGGAGTACGTGCAATGATGGAGAGAGCTAGCCGCAAGGGTGCATCCACCTCTTGTTGACCGTGAACTAATTGACATCTTCATGGGTACTTTACAAGGCCAGTACTACGAAAAGCTAATCGGTAGTGTCTCCGCTGGATTCTCTGACTTGGTGATCGTCGGTGAGAGAATTGAAGAAGGGCTGAAGAGTGGAAAGATACCAGGAGGTTCTAACAGCCAGGCCAATGCCAAGAAGCCTTTCAACGGATACAAGAAGAAAGAGGGCGAAACAAATGCCATCTCTTTGCAGAAAGGGCAAGCTTCTCAATAAGCTCCCGCTCCTATGCCTTATCAAGTTCCCTATTATCAGTATCCGTATGTTGCTGCTGCGCAATATGCTCCAATGCCTTATCAGCCAGTTGTTCAAGCAGTGCAAGCTCAGATGCCACAACAACAGGATCCTCGGCAACAAGCCTACAACCAGCAAGGATATCAGTATCCTCCTCAGTAACAGCAGATGCAAGCTACTCAACAACGATAAGGTACTCGCCCACAGCGTCAACAGAGAACATGGAGGCCAGATAGAGTCTTTGATCGTCTACCTATGACATATGCTAAAATCTTTGCTCAGTTGATGGAGAAGAAAGCTGTTGTTCCGAGAGATATGGCTCCCCCAACTGTCATTCCTGCCGATTACGATGCAAATGCTCATTGCGAGTTTCATAAGGGCGCTCCAGGTCACACCATTGAGGACTGCAGAGCTTTCAAGCACATAATTCAAGACATGATCGACAAGGATGCTATCAACTTCAATGGGAACTCTCCAAATGTCATCAACAATCTGATGCCACCAGTCAACTAGTGCCAACATCAGATCAAGCAGAGTCAAGTTCATTTCTCGAAGAAGGCCGTCATGTCGCCATTTCATATTACGCATTTCTTATATTTGTCCTTGTTTGTTGAAGTATTGTATGATTTGAACAATTGTCATTCGTATTCGGTTTTCATTAATGTATCGTTTATGCATGTTTTGAATTAGTTATGTCGTATTCACTCATCACCGACACATTTATTCATTTCACACTATCCATTGTTTGTTTGAGGGAGGATGATGAAAACGAGATACCCATAATTGCAAATCATATGCTTTCAGATAGAATCTCATCAATGATGTACAGGCATTGTTTCAATTCCCCATACACCGGAGATATAAGGAGTTAATCCCTAGTAAACCACTTCGAGCCTAGAATTAGCAGCTTCCTTCGGATATTCAAACCTTTACACTCAACCTAGGGCAGGATAGTGTTCAGTTAATCCAACTCCGCACTTGAATCAACAAATCGAAATCCCAGAGGCGGTGGTTTATCAAAAACCCATGCTATGGCAGTCACAACCTTCCAACAAAATCCAAAAAAATCAAAAGCCTGCTAAGTCAAACACCGTAGAGGGGACTTAGGCAAAATCAAGGCAATCCCGATGGATCTGACAAGCAAAGTCAATCCATGCAAAAGTTAGGGATTAAAAACAAAAGCAAAAGAGGACCCCGAAACCCTCAACAAAAACAAAATAATATTCACTGGCCACCCAAATCAAAAGGGGCACTGACATCCATCAAAAAACCAAAATAAGGGACTGCCACGACGAGCAAACCTTGAATCATCAAGTTTATACCGTCGAGACAAGTGTAGAATTAACTGAGCGTAGGACTGGAGATCATTAAGAAGAATGGGTGGGTACAAATTATACTTTGAGCCTAGCATCCTTTGTTTCATAACCATGAAGCATACCACGTTACAACCCTCGAAAGACCTAATTGAGGCGAGGTTTATTCTGAAAGCATACTATTGCGAGGTTGCGTAACCTGACTCCTCACATGATTGCTAATCATCAGCATTGGTGTTATTTATCTTGCTATATCTTTCGCACCAATCAAATTAATACAACGTCTAGGCTAACAGTCCATTCATCTCACTATCACGACACTCTCAAATAAACGATACTTTTTCAAACTTGCATTAAACTTTGCATTAATATTACCATTTGTGGGTGTACAATTTTAATTGCAAAACAGTGCTAGGTATTCAAAGACATTTCAACAAGGGGCAATCAAGGAGGAACTTGACTTTTAGTGGCTGTCACGAAACAAGATTACCTCAAAATCCACAGGCTGGGGCAAATTACTCAAGAGCTCGAGCAGGGGCAAGTCATTAACAAGTTCCGACTGGGGACAAGACCAGGTCGTCCTGACCATCAAGCAGGACTGCAACCTTCTCTGAAGCAAATTCACAACCACCAAATACCCAGGCTTGGGGCATCAAGGACATCTTATGCTCCAATCATGGCGTCTTCAATAAACTACATGTCGAGGAAGTTAAACCCTCCCACCACCCAAAGTACAATCCGCATTGGCAACTACCAAAAATCAACCATGCTGGCGTCTCTCTGCATTTCTAATTACCTGTTTGTAATCATATGCATCATACGCATCGCATTCGACCTCATAAGTATCCTGCATCATATGCATACTCCAATCATATCATACTTCCCCAGCTCTTGCCTCTCGGCACGTCAGCATTTGCATTTGCACTTCCATTCGTTATGGAATATCATATCATCAAGCATTTACATATGCAGGTCAAGGTCCAGGATCAATCCCGAATATTTCCAAGACCATCGGCAACCCAGTCAGTGGCATCCTCCGCAATACCTTGGGTTTTTCCCACAAACTCCAAGAACTCCAAAGTAATCATCAGCCCAGTCAGGGGCAATCTTCTGCAATTGTGGGTTTCTCCCACAAAGTTCAGGATATTTAAAGCAAGATTCAGCCCAGTCGGGGGCATTTTTTCAAAGACCATGGGCATCTCCCATGACATATTTCAACCTTGTGGTTGATCAGATCTTCAAATCAACATTCATCCCAGTCAAGGGCATACCATTCGAGACCGTGGGCGTTCCCCATGGAGTTGTTCAACCTTTTGTTGGGAAAATCCAAGAAGTTCAGTGCAAGATCCAACCCGAGCAGAGGCATCTTTGGCAAAACCATGAGCGTTCCTCATGAAGTTGTTCAACCTTTTGTTGAGCAAACCAAGACATTAGGATAAACTCGACCCATTCAGGGGCATCCCCTTCAGAGTTCATTGGCATAACCATGAAATCATTTCAACAAAATTATAATTTCCAAGCAAGACGGTGGGCGTACCCCGTTGATTCATTTCAATCCAATCTTCCTCTTGGGTGTTCCCTAATGAGTTGTATTCAGCAAGCGTGACCATTGTCAATTGCTTTACTATCATCCTTTTGGTGATAGTCGAACCTCGTCAGTTCAACCTAGCCTACATCCTTTCGGGTGTTGTTAACCTTCAATTTGTGTTGTTCTATCATCCTTTTGGTGATAGCAACTTGTGTGTGTGTGTTTCGCTCCGTCATCCTTTTGGTGAGGGGTCTATCATAGTCATTAATGATAGATTATGCGATAGTTGGTTTGTGTTTCGCTCGGTCATCCTTTTGGTGGGGGGTGGGGTCTGTCATAGTCATTAATGATAGATTGTGCGATCTGTGTTATGTTTCGCTCCGTCATCCTTTTGGTGAGGGGTCTATCATAGTCATTAATGATAGATTGTGTGTTATGTTTAGTGTGAGTTCGCTCCATCATCCTTTTGGTGGAGGGTTTGTCATAGTCATTAATGATAGATTGTGCGATAGTGTTTTGTGTGATTTCTCTCCGTCATCCTTTTGGTGGGGGGTCTATCATAGTCATTAATGATAGATTGTGCGATATTGTTTGGTGTTGAGTTTCGCTCCGTCATCCTTTTGGTGGGGGGTCTATCATAGTCATTAATGATAAATTGTGCGATATTGTTTAGTGTGAGTTTCGCTCCGTCATCCTTTTGGTGGGGGGTCAATCATAGTCATTAATGATAGATTGTGCGATATTGTTTGGTGTTGAGTTTCGCTCCGTCATCCTTTTGGTGGGGGGTCTATCATAGTCATTAATGATAAATTGTGCGATATTGTTTAGTGTGAGTTTCGCTCCGTCATCCTTTTGGTTGGGGGGGGGGGGTCTATCATAGTCATTAATGATAGATTGTGCGATATTATTTAGTGTGAGTTTCGCTCCGTCGTCCTTTTGGTGGGGGGTCTGTCATAGTCATTAATGATAGATTGTGCGATATTGTTTGGTGTTGAGTTTCGCTCCTTCATCCTTTTGGTGGGGGGTCTATCATAGTCATAGATTGTGCGATATTGTTTAGTGTGAGTTTCGCTCCGTCATCCTTTTGGTGGGGGGTCTATCATAGTCATTAATGATAGATTGTGCGATATTGTTTAGTGTGAGTTTTGCTCCTTCGTCCTTTTGGTGGGGGGTCTGTCATAGTCATTAATGATAGATTGTGCGATATTGTTTAGTGTGAGTTTCGCTACGTCATCCTTTTGGTGGGGGGGTCTATCATAGTCATTAATGATAGATTGTGCGATATTGTTTGGTGTTGAGTTTCGCTCCGTCATCCTTTTGGTGGGGGGTCTATCATAGTCATTAATGATAGATTGTGTGATATTGTTTAGTGTGAGTTTCGCTCCGTCATCCTTTTGGTGGGGGGTCTATCATAGTCATTAATGATAGATTGTGCGATATTGTTTGGTGTTGAGTTTCGCTCCGTCGTCCTTTTGGTGGGGGGTCTGTCATAGTCATTAATTATAAATTGTGCGATATTGTTTAGTGTGAGTTTCGCTCCGTCATCCTTTTGGTGGGGGGTCTATCATAATCATTAATGATAGATTGTGCGATTTTATTTGGTACGAGTTTCGCTCCGTCATCCTTTTGGTGGGGGGTCTGTCATAGTCATTAATGTCAGATTGTGTGAATGTGTTTGCTTTATCATCCTTTTGGTAGTAGTAGCCATGTGTGTTTTATCCCATCATCCTTTTGATGATGATGACCTTTTTTCCAGTTGCTTACAGTTTGCTCAGAGGTATACCTCATCCAGCATGTTTAATTCCCGAGCATTTATTTCTTTTTGGACAAATTTAAGGTCTTCTTCATATCTAATTGACTTCTACTTCAGGAGAAGGAATGCTGCAGCAATTCATTTCCTTTGGTTTAAGCCAATTAGATATGGGCATCTGTCATACCCTAAATTTGTCCTACCCTGTATATAACTTGTATTTGTATATACACTCATCAATTGTTATCTAGAAAATCCAAAAAAATATGTTGCTTCTGCTTGTGGCTCAAAGGTTGTGTGAAATGACTCAGGCAATTGATGAGTAAAGATAAGTGGCGTTGACCTAACTTCCTTGGTCAAGCAAGTGTGATCTCCTTCCTCATGTGGGTCTAGTGGACAGGCTATGCTAGTCGATTTGTAATGTTGTTCAGGAAATTCCACGGTTTGATCATGGTTAATTTCTTCGTGGATTTATTCTTCATGATGCAATATTTTGGGTTAGGAAATGGTCAAAGAATTGGTTAGTGCGTAATCCACATCATATGGAGTCTTCGTGTAATCAAATGATGTCTAAACCTTTCAGACAAGAGTAATCTTGATTTTTTTTAATATGGCGTCAAATCTCTATTCAACCCCGAGTATGGATTCAAGGGTTAATTCAAGTGTTCACAATTTCGTTTAAAGGACTATAATGGGATTATTACTCAAAGGTGATTTTTGTGGAAATTAAGCATGGAAATATGGTCTAAGATCATTGGATTTCTTTTTGAAGGAAATTGCTTATTTAAAAACTAGTGTGTACATAAAGTTGTTACAAGGCCCAATTATAACATCCTGATATCCATATACAACAAAAGTCTCATTATTCAAATATTTAATTAATAAAGATGACTCCATGAAAAGCCAGCGAACAAGATAAAAGTCAAAAGCAGTATGCTATGCCAAAATTATCCAATATTCCATTTGAAAATTCTGCTGCAAGATTCAAGACCAAAGAATCCATTCACATCAATTTTGACACTTTGAGTTATACAAAGGCTATTAATTGGAACGCCATGCTCTTAATTGATGGGGCTCTGCGACCGAAACTGTCAACATAATACGCAGCCAACAAGTGAGGATTTCGTTCCATACCACACACCAATTGCAAAAAAACTGCAGCACAACATTACGCAAACAAGAAGCCGTTACGTAGGGGTAGAATACAAACACAGAGAGAGACAGGTTGTATGAAATAAATAAGATTCAGGATTCATTCTAAAAAAACTTGTGGAAATCGTACTCTTGCTGAAACCATCACCAAGCATCATATGCAAAAACACTAACCCAGTAAATTGTGACATGCGTAGCAATGAAGTCCACTGTCGCTCCAAAACACCCAGAGTATGCCGAGATTTTGTACCCTTCAGGCCTCGCGTAAACTTTTGAAAACCATTCATTGCAATAACCATCATCCATTGTCACGCGTAAAAAAACCAGACCTGCAATAACAACACTTGTGATTTGAACTCAACCGGTACCAATACGCATACAAAAACAGCAGCCAGGGAACATACAAGGGTACTCCACAAAGTCACTTTCTATGTATCACAAAGTGAGTATAAACCGTATCACTAATCTGTATTAAAACAAAGACAATTATGCCATTTTCTACCTAAGAGTTTCGCTCGCGGCATCACACACACCTTTTGCTACCAACTCACAAAGTTGCAGCTGTGTTTGTGGAACCTACGTCAATTGCTGCAGGACCTCACAAATTCCTCACATTAAATCTCATACTTTTGATTTAAGGAAAGATGAAAGACTTAGCAGCATGAGAAGGGAAAAAGATTCATATGGCCCACCTCCAATCAAGCCTCACAAGCTGCTACTATGCGACTTCTTGCGAGATATATCGTTCCAAATTTAAAGCATACAAAACATGGTCCCACAATGATTCAATTGGTAATTCAGCACCAGCTACACCAGCAAAGACAGCATATTCACTAACACCACAACCTGAAAATAATAGCAATGGATTAAAAGGAATCATGAATTCAAAATGCACCACAGCAACAATTTAACAGGGGAGTCCAGTTCAAAAGATAGGTTTTTTTTAATGTGAAGGTTACTGTAAATATGTCGTGGCATATTGTGTGCGGAAGCGTGAATAATTGAAACTATTGTAAATGGCTCGCAAACGTACCCTAATCGGAACTTGTTATCCTTGGGATTGTTACGCACAAATTCGCAGTTGCTGACGTACAACTCACAAGCTTGACAACATGAGGGAAACAAGTAACAGGTCCATGGCTTGCCACAATTTGCGTCATACGAGCCATAAGTTTGCATAACATTACAGAACCGCAGCTCACCAAGAAAGCCTCCACCGATACCTGCTAAGCGTGACACGCATCAACGACATGAATTGGTGATTTCAACCTATAATCTGCACAAGTTCATATTTACACCAACTTTCCAAAATAGGAGAACTTACAAAGCAACACGCTGCAAAACAACAGCTTATCCCAAGACAAAGCCATTGCTGCCTCAAACCACACAAGACAAGATTCTGATACAACCTGCAAAGCCTTCCATGAAAACAACATATCATAAGCAACAGAACAAACACATTGTACCGAAAACTTAATCAGGAAGTTTGGTTAATTTTAAAAAGGAAAAGTTCTAAAGACAAAAAGGGACCTTGTACTAGCAGCATATTAATGTCTGTACGAAAAGCATTCTGCAGAGCTCCAACTTACAACTATCCCACACCAGACCAAATCCTGCACCATTCTGCTACCACAAACCAAAACTGTACAAACCTGCATAATACAACAACAACCAAGACAGTCATGTACGACATCAAAACTTGTGTGATACCACAATGAAAATCCTTATCATTTACAGCCTGTATGGTGAAATAAAAGGGAAAAAGAAAACCTAGCTGTGGGGGGGCCTTTTCCTTTAACTCTGAGACCTTCTCGAAGGGGCCTCCAAAAAACCCTCTCTTCATAACAAAATCCCACCTTCAATTTCTTAAACTCAGACTTCAAAAGCCTTCGATTTTCTCCAACAGCAACAAAGAGAACACAAAAAAACACCTTCAATCCTCAACAAACTCTCTTCTTCAGCTTACAACCCAAACCTCCAAAACTTCTTCCTATTCTCCAAACCATTAACCCTTCTTCTTCATAAAGCAACCACAAACCTCCACAGAGCCATGGATTTTCGAAACGCAAACCCGACTCTCACTTCATCACCCTCAATCGTTCTTCTCAAACTCTCTTAACCTCCTTTTTCCCCAAATCAAACCATAGTTTCAACCCACACCGAAAAAACTCCATTTCTCCTCCTATATTCCACTTACTTTCTCAAACGAACAAACATCAAACATCATCCTTACTGAAATAAACCCAAATACTACCCAAACACTTCAAACTGTAACCGAAAACCTTTATCTTCAAACCCATTCTTCAATCTTCAACCAAACACAAATCACCACATAAACCCATTTCTCTTTAAACTTCAGAAACCCCAGAAAGAGAAGGCGATTGAAACCCATCCTCTGTTCTTTCATCCCGTTGCTCAACCTTCAGCAAACAAACCCAGAAAATCAAATTAAAGCGAGAAATGGAGTAGAGGAATGATTGGGAAACGAGTTGAAAACAGAAAGAAGAGATTAGAATCGCAAGAAGGTTTTATCATTGACCTTGTTCATTATGTCGATGATCTTGATTTATGGTGGAGTAGGGGATTCCTAACGCCTTGTTGTTTCCGCCATGGCCGTATTCTTCTGTTGAGGTTACTTTTGAGATTTTCTTTTGATTTTGTTGTCGTTTAAGAAACCTATGTCTAAGCCATGACCATCTATTTCCCATTGGACTTTGGCAAAGAGATCAACCCGTTTACACTATTATACAGCTTTTTGTAGTTTTTTTTTGTTGGGATCTTTTTGTTTTGTTTTTTAAATTTTTGTTCGGTTTTTCTTAGGAGCCCATAGATCTCTCCCTTTCTTTTCTTTTAAAAAATATCTTCTAATGAGTTTTAATTTGAAGTTCTCATAATGTTTTTTTTTTGAATAATTTTAGTAAGAACTTTAATTAATTTATGTACAGCTATTTTTTCTAAATCATAATGTTAATATCCTCCATTAGTATTGTTAAAGTTCTTTGGATATTTAATTTTGGTTTATACTTTCAATTATATTTTCTTTTATTTATTTTCTATCGTGTTTTAGGGTCGATGACGATACCCCAAAGTTATTTTTCTGTCAAATTATTGAGGAAAATAACAAACCCGAGACCAACTTTTTTTTCAAACTTTTCATTTTATATTTTTATCGATTTTTATCCATTTTATTCATATTATTCATATTGTCATATTTATTTTATTATATTATTATTATTATCATATTTATTCACCTATAATCGAAAATACTTAATAAATTATTGAAACTCCTAAAAGCCGAATTGGTGGACTGTTGGATCTTTGGTCATTTGCAGGTATCCTAACTTTGAGTCGTGCCCGACTTTACTCAAGGCGTAGTTTAGGACACAAATGCACACACACGGCTTTCTCTTGGGCTACCTTACAATGAGACCCCTTTATTTCGTGCAATCCCATGTAACTTACATGTATCCCTCTCCCATTCCGATGTATGTTTCGCATTTCTTTGATTATTAGTTTATCTCCTAGGAGCACCCATAGGGACTAGAGCGGATCAAACTACTTTCAAACTAATTCTCGATTCATCATCGAGCCACTTTTAAACAACCTCGTAAGTCGAGTGCTCATACGCATTCGCCATCAACCTATTACAACTTGACCCTTGATGCGTAAGTCAAGTCGATCTCTTTTTCAAACAATTTCATTTTCAACACGCTTTGCACGCGATAATGAGTCAAACCCTTGATCCAACGTCAAGAGGATTTTCGAAACAAACTATCAATCAACTAACAACTATTCAATCCTTTTCAAGGTGTAAAGAGTGGGTTCAAGTCTTTGAGCTTGCTTTCCGTGGTTTATATGCGAGTTATCTTATTCGTGTGTGAGCAATTGATACCTTTAAATAATATTAACAAACTCGATAATATTCAACTATCTCCAACTACTCATCTTCCCAAACACCATTTCAAACGACTTTCCTTTCACGATGAAAAAGGAAGTGTCCCAAGTCTTTGGTTCGCTCTCCCGATTACTTGGGGTCCGAGAAGTATTTCCTAAACTTCAAGTAATTGTCATCATTTCAAACATCTTTTCAAACACAACTCCTCTTGCAATGAAAAAGAGAGTGTTCCAAGTCTTTGGTTCGCTTTCCCGATTACTTGGGGTCCGAGAAGTCTTTCTCAAGCTTCAAAGTGATCGTCATCATTTCAAACTCTATTCAAACATCACTCTTTCCGAGATGAAAAAGAGAGTGTCCCAAGTCTTTGGTTCGCTCTCCTGATTAATTGGGTCCGAGAAGTCTTTCTTAAGACTTGAGTAATCGTCATCCGTACCCCTTCAAATTCAATTCAAATCCAGTTTCTTTCGTGGTCATTACCACGAACTACGAACGCTCTGATTCTTCATTCACTGTTGAATGTAAGATACGTAGGCACAAGATTGCGATGATCTTGGCGAGCACAATTCCCTCCATCTTCCATTTCCCCCATCCTTTCCCGTAGTCGAACTACGATGCTCTGATTTCTCATTCTTGTTCGAATGAGTATACGTAGGCACAAGGGCCCCAATCCTTGGCGAGCACCCCATTCTCCTAACCACCCCCTTTCCCCTAGCATCTTTATCCCTTTAGTATCCTTTTAGTATTTAGTAGCAATAAGAGAGGAATTAAGTTTAGCTAACATCCATCACAACTCGACTCCCGAACCCAGGAACATTTGGTTGCAACGACCGTGTTCCTTCCGCGTTTATGAGGTTTTCTCGATATTTTCTTCTCCCGTTTATTTGGGAAAAATAAAGTTCGGTGGCGATTCTGTCGAACCGCATTTCCGCGCCTTTTGCGCGAGGGTCGTATGTTCGAAATGAATTTTCGAGGTGCGACAATAACTGACACAGTCGATCTCTTGAGCTTGTTCTTCCATCCTTTTTCGAGCTTGGTCTCTAGTACTGTACTGATGCGGAGGACCCAGGGTGACGAAACTGGCAGACGAGAGAACCGAGTATGAGAAACCGGGAGACATACGTGATGCAAAAATATGATGCTAAGATGCAAAATGATTTCATGGAATTCAAATATTTACGAATATCACGGAATACCAAAGAAATTTTATTTTATTAATGGAGAAATGTATTACAAATAATATAAAGTCTTTAAAGAAAAGAGCTAAACAAAAGCTAATAATGACCCTAAGGAAGCAACGTCCACAACTTCAAGGAGTAGGCGGATATTTAGAGGAAAATAAATCCTCGTAGATTCTTCTCTTCTTGTAGGAGAGTACCTCTTCATTCTTTGACTGAAGCTATTTCTGAAGTTCATCGTACTCACTGACCATCACATGGTATTTGTCCTTGCATATTTCTGCTCCATGTTGAGCTTTCTTCAAAGCGATCTTCAACGTTTCAGCCTCGGACATAAAATATTAAACAGGTTCCTCTCTTGGAGGTAAAGGATCCTAGCAAGGATAAGGCATCTTCAACTTGATAGCTCTGTCTTGGGTCCACTGAAGGTATGCTTCCACGGACACACAATTAGGCCTTCCCAGACTTTCTCGACCTTTCTTATGCAAGTGACGCCAGGAAGATACAATCTGATCTTGAAGCTCTTTGTTGTCTTCAAAGAAGATCTTCTCTACGTAGATACTTTTAGGCGGTTCTTTCAAGGGATACCCTAACTGTCAGCGAGCTAGGACTGGATTGTAGCTTACTCCTCCATTAAAACCGAGTAAAGGCATGTTAGCGAAGTCTCCACAACCATCAATGATTAGTATTCTATCGTACATATGATTATACCAATCAATATTGGAGAGAGTTAAAGCCATAACCTTTTGTGACCAACATCCCTTAGTGGATTCCAAAAAGGACTGGATCTTGGCAAGTGCAAAATGAACCACTTGTACAATAAGGGCACACAACAGGTGATCATCCCTCCACCACGAAAGTTTCGGAGATGGACTGAATGATAGGTGTTACCCAATAAGGTTGGTACTGGATTCCTTTGCATGAAGATCTTGATGGTATTAAGGTCCACCAATCCTTCAAAACTAGGGAAAAGCAACACTCCATAGATAAGCAAAGCAAGGATCGTCTCAAAAGTAGGCATGCTTAGATGATCGGTATAATATTGGGCTTTCTCCATTAGGAACTTCGTAGGTAACCCAAAGACTTCACCCTTATGAGTCATATTCTCCTTAATGTCAGAAACCCTCAAACATGTGGCTTTAGCAATATCCTGCTCTTTATGGTCCTTCTCCAATAAAGGGAAAGTAGTCTTATCCAAAATAGGCATCCCTAATAATTGAGAATATTCTTCCAAAGTAGGTAATAGCTGATAATTGGGGAATGTGAAGCAATGGTAGTCTGGATCGTAGAACTGTAACAAAACCAAAAGAAGTCCTTCATTCACTTGAAGTTCCAACAGAGATAACAACCTCCCATACCGGGTGCGGAATCCTTCTCGATCTTGGACTAAAGCTTCTAGCTTCCTTAGGTCATTTAGCTTAAGACTTTTAAAAGTATACTTCAAAGTTTTTCTTCTATTGTAATCCATAGTATCCTGCAATATTCATAAATAAAGTTTGAATTCCATGAAACGTGATGCTTTATGGATGCAATGCACATAAACAAAGTCCTAGGTTAAAGGTATGTACAAGGAGTTAGGGTTTACCCATCCCCAAAGGGTATGTACTAAGGTTAGTTGTACTTGCTGAACAAGGTTCTAAAGAAGTTCCCAAAGTCATTAGTCCATCCTTCGGATATTATCAACCTTCCGACTAACTCGGGGATCGATAATATTCTCAAGAGAACCTCTTTTGAGGGTAGCATCGCGTAGCAACTATTTTGGGACTACTCCCTCATAGTTCCCGCACTACGTCCTATATAAGGCCAAGGTGGTGTTAAGGTACTATGGTGCCCAGTATCACAGACTCCAATCGACAATAGTAAAAGTTTTCATGACTACTCGTTCAACCGAACCATTTTCGAAAGGGTCTCAACTGAGCGGTGATTCTCAAGTCAGCTTGGTCGGGACTCACTCCCTATAAGCCTCGTTGAATATATCGCAATCCTATAATAAGGCCACTCAAGTCCGGGTTAGGACTTATCTCACAATAACAAGATAGCCCCCAAGCAAGGCACAATAATATATATATATATATATATATATATATATATATATGTATATCTCTCTCTCTCTCTCTCTCTCTCTCTCTCTCTCTCTCTCTATATATATATATATATATATATATATATATATATATATATATATATATATATATATATATATATATATATATATATATATATATATATATATATATATATATACAGATAATTAATAATATAAAAACATGGAATAAACAAAATAGGGGCAACCCTTAAAAAATTACTCTTAGATATTCCCCAGTGAAGTCACCATTTTCTGTTACGGTGGAAATAGGATACCAAACTATCAATTAGTTTGAATCACAATTTTGATTCACAACCGGCTTTTATTTATCCGAAGGAAAAGGTCAAAAGAAGGAAACCTATTTTTGCATCGTAAACAATGCAGGGAGAGACCTAGGTAAGGGGTTGGCTAAGCTTAGGGAAGTGTTGCACCCTAAAATTTGCTCAACCTATTTCACCTGGTTTATGTTTTAATTGCATTATCATTTGCATAGGTACATTAGGTACATATTCTCATCATTTGCATTTCATAACATAAGTGATCAAGTGCCATTCTTATCTAAAGAAGCACATCAAGGGGCCTTATTCAAGCGGAAGAATATCCAAGTCATCAAGGAATCGGTTGAAGCTTTGAGGAGATTTGCGTGTCAACAAGTGGATTTCTCTCCTAACTTGAGGTGTATTGAAGATCATCAACACGGAATTATGGATTTTAGGTGTGTATGGATCCCATGGGAGGCCTAGAGAGCCCTATTGAAGCTTAGACAAGTCATGGCATCAAGTTCAAGAACCACAATTGAGGTGTGTACAAGTAGGGTTTCATCTGGGTAACCCTAGGTCAAGGAGAGTAGAGAAAGGGCATCAAGACCTAGCTCTAAGTCATGGAAGTCATGGATTGAGATGTTAAAGCATGTGTATGGATGAATCAAGATCAAATTCAAGAGAGTCAAGAGTGGTTGGAGGGGTTTGAGACAGGGTTCCTAGGGTAAAATCCCATGTATAGCATTGGACTTCCAAGCCACACAAGTCCAAATACAAGTTTCAAATGGATTCTTGGCCAACATGAAACTTGTAGAGTTTCTCAATAGCTTTAATATGAGTACTAGAAGTCTTCAAGGAGATTTGTAGAACTCAAGTTATGGTTCTTGCAAGTTATGGGTCATCAGAGGATACTGAACTTTATTTGTGAAAGTCACTTGACTTCCAAGTAACTTTTGCCCATCAAGGAGTTTTCAAATGGATTCTTGGCCAACATAAGAATTGTAGGCTTGATCTTAGCTCTAATTTGAGTACTATAAGTACTCAAGAAGATTTGTGGAACTCAAGTTATGGTCTTGGCAATCCAGGGGTATTTTGGGAAAGTTGAATTATAGGTCATTTTTCAACATAGGTCAAAATCTCTATCTTCCACTCCTCAAATGAAAAAATGTTCAACATGAGATGTGCTTAAAATGATGTTTTTCGGTCAGATAAGAAGTCATGGGTGATTGAAATGGCTTGCTTCACAAAATGATCCAAAATGGCCTAAAATAAGGATGGATTTTAAATGAACCAAGGAGGGAAATTATGATTTTTGAGCTATAGGTCCAAACCAGTCCATATGACATACCAAATTGATTGGAAAACACATTTTGGAAACAATGACATTTCCACATTTTTTAGTTGAGGCTTAATTCCATGACTTGCTTTGTAAAGTCATTACTTACATTACAAGTCACAATGCCAAAACAAAAATTAGGGCAATTCAGGCCAAGCTAACTATCTAAGAACACTCCATAACCAATTTGCAGTTGAATAGAACATTCTAGAGCAATCTGGAAGCTCAGAATCGTGACTGGTACATTGCATTTTCATGGAAAAATCAGAATTTTGGATCAATGGATTTGGGCCTGAATTGGATTGAATAAGCCCACAAACACCTCATATTTAAGCTCTAGAATGAATTCAGATTCATTTTGATGCAGAATTCGTGGAGGAGAGGAAGATTGAAGTTGAGTTTCAAGAGCTTCAACTCAGAATCGGTTTTGGGGTTCAAGGCATATTCAAGCCAAATTGAGGGTTGGAAAAGCTTTATCTTGCTTCATTGATCGTGTTTGAAGAGTTGCACAGCTTGAATCCATCATTTGCTACCTCTGTTGATCTCATTTTCACAGGTATGCAATTCTTGAATTCCTTCATAATATAGGGAGAATTAGCTTAGAATGTGTATGTGGTTAGGACCTAGAGATGATAAGGAACGTTTCTGGATTGGTTTGGAGTTGATTGGTGACAATTAATATGGATGATCAATTTCTGTTAAAGCTTGGTTCTTGTAATTCTTGGAGGATTAATGGTGTTTAGATGATGGTAATTGATCAGTGTAACATGTAGTTCATGTTAGTACCCTTAATTGTAAGAATGGTGACCATCGAGACTTGGTGCTTTCTCTGCAACTTTGATCGGGTTTGACTTTTGAGGGTGAATCAATGATTTTGGATGGTGGATTTGAGTTCCGGGTGAAATTTGGAGTGGATTAGGGTTTTTATTTGACTTGATTGGTGAGGTTTAGGGTTTGCTTCGCCGGAGAAGATGGTGGTTGGACCACCGTCTGAGAATGGACCTTCACCTGAGCTCGTTTGGAGAAGATGAAGTCTTCATCGTTGGATCATATGGAAGAAGAGACTTGTTATGCTGATCGTGTGGCCAAGATTCAAACTGAGAATTGCCTTCATTAGTTCAAAACGCCGCGTTTCATTTATCCAGTCAGCTGGTGACTGGACTCACACGTGGACACGCTCATGACTCTCAGATGCGCTTACCAGTCTCTCCATCTGATGGCTCCCATTTAATTCAACTTTTTATTTTCTTTTTTCATTTTAAATTCATTTTAGTTTTATTTTAATTGCTTTTTGATTCTAAAATCCATAATAAATCCAATATTAATCAAAAAAATATTTTAAAAATACCTCCATGATCTTGGATTTATTTGTGATTTTATGAAATTAATAAATCTCATTTTCACCCATTTTTCAATTTAATTTGATTTTCTCCATTTTACTATTTTCTTTAATTTTGTACATTTGCTACATGATTTTGTGGATTTTTTTGTGATCAATTGGTGAATGCTTTTTAGTTCATTCTTGTTGGATTGATTAGATTAGGGAAACATGTACCCTTAGAAATTTTATCACATTTTTGTGAATAAAATTTAGGTTAGTTTGAGAGGTGCATAGGAGAGGTGTTAGAATTAGGGTTTCAAACAAATAGTTATAGTTTTGTGCATAGTTTGAGGACTAATTGGTTGATCTAGGGTTTGGGATTCCTATGGGGTATTGGGTATAGGGTTAGGTTCCCTTAGAAATTTACCTAGGATTTTCTGATAAGCTTTGGCATTTTATCTGATTTTTGCAACTTGTGTGATGATTATGGGTTTCTCCTTAGGGTATTGGCTTTGGTTATGCTTGTGTGGGGGTATTTTGGAGTGCTTTTGGCTTGGGCTTTGCTTGGAAGACTTGAATACCAAATTAAGTTTCCTTTGATGGTTTGAAGAAGCTTGGAGTTGAAGATTTCTCTTTTGTTAGAGGGCTTGTCAGAGGCTTAGGAGTTAGGATATATAGGAAGAGCATTAGAGTAGTCTTGTTTCTTCTGTCAAACATAGAGAGCTTCTTGTGCCTCTATTCCATCCCATGACACAAGGTCCCCCAAAGAAGTTCCATCTATACTTAGGAGGGATGTAGAGCATGCTTTGGTTGGGTAGAACCTTGAGGATACCTTTCACTTGCTATGTTAATATCTTAGTGATTTCCTTGGGTTATCACTAAGCCTCTTAAAATTTCAACTTCATAATTGATTCTCTTCTGGAGTGATTGCAATGAAGATGGAAACCTATGGAAGATGAAGTTCATTGAAGATTGGTGAAGATGAAGATTGTGACTGTCAAAACTGGTTGTCTGTTGAAGCTAGGGTTTTGCTGTCTTTTTGTTGAAGCTGGGTACTGGCTGAGGTTCAGGTTTGCTAAAGATGGGGCTTATTGAAGATAGGAGCTTATCTAAATCTTGAAGATTGTTGAAGATGGATGAGGGATTTTGCTTGGAGAAGTTGTTACTGTCAACCCCTTGCTGTTAATCAACTGTAGCGGTCAGGGTTGTTGCTGCTTGTGTTGCTTACTGTAGGAGCTGGTGTTGCTGTCAAAGCTGGTGTTGGGTTTTACTTCTTTTTCTGTATGGTTTGTTGGCTTGTTCAGCTTGCCCCAAAGGTTTGAAGTGAAGCTGTTTCACTTTGCCTATTGTTTTCCCAGGTTCGAGGTTGAGTGAGACTCCCTTGCCTCGCTTGTACTGCTGCATCTCATGCATGTTTATTGTTTACTGTATATCTGTTTCTTTTGCTGTTTATACCCTAGGATCTATGATTTCCTCTGTGCAAGAGGGAATTATGACAGACATTAGGTTGTAACCCATGCATGACAACTTTAGGTTAGTTTTGATTCCTCTTTCAAACCCTAAGTTTTTTTAGAATTTCTTTCTCTCCTATCTCAAAACAATTCAAAACACAGTAATAAGGATAATCGATGTCGTACACTATGAGCCTTAAGCTATTTGAGAGAGGGTTGCGGAAGGGTCACTCTTCAGTAATCTGACTGCTTAGTGTGTTACCCTTAGGGTGACATACGACGTAGTCACCCTCAAATCATAGTCTCTAGTGCGTCAGAGATTGCAAACAGACTAAAAAAACACTTCTTTCGTAAAAGATTCAAAACAAACATCAAAGTGTCATTTTTTTCTGCTCGGACTCTTAATCAGAAGAAACCTCTTTTCAGAAAAATAAAAAACAGTCAGACAAGCCTGTGTCTTCTGTGGCCCGAACTACGTTTGCTCTGATCTTTCATGCTGTATGAAAGTACGTAGGCATAGGATGCCGTATCCTAGCGAGCAACCTTCCCCTTCTTTCCGTAGGTAGGCGAACTACGTTGACTCTGATTTCTCGTTACAGACGGGAATACGTAGGCATAAAGTGCGATACTTTGCCGAGTCTTTTTTTTTTTTAACCCTTGACCCTTTAGAGTAGATAGAATAATAATCCGTACTAGAAAACAAGCATGGATCCCGTCGAGTACGACGGACGTGAGGGGTGCTAATACCTTCCCCTTACGTAATCGACTCCCGAATCCAAGATTTGGTTGCGACGACCATTCCTTTCCCATTTTGCGTTAGGTTTACTCTGAGCGTTTCCTTTCCCTCCTTTGGGATAAATAACGCACGGTGGCGACCCTTCTGTTTAGCCAGCACCGATTTTCACAGTAGCGACAGCTGGCGACTCTGCTGGGGAATACTTTGGTTCCCTACGCGAGTCAATCCTAGCGCTTATTTTCCCGTCGTGGGTGTGGTATAGATTTACTTTTCTGTCTTTACTTGCCGCATTTTATTATCAGCTTTATATTGTTATTGCTGTTGTGGGAAGGGGGTGATCTGTTGAGAGAAAAGCCGGACCTGGGCTTGAGGTTACACCTAGACTTAAAAGTAGAGAGTACTGGTTAGCCTGCTTGCTTAGCTCGCACCAGCTAGCCGCGAAATTTACGCTCGAACGAGATTCTCTTTGATGCTTCTTGCCTGGCCCTTAGGGCTCGACAAGTTGTCTGACCCGAGGATTGTCGACTTTGGGAACCGATCAATTGGAAGTTGGCTGAGGAGTGCCTCTTCAGGACAGGATGATGCCACACCATCTGGGTATCGTATCATCGGTCTTGAATGTTTGTGACGCCAACGACTGCATAGGATGCCATACCTTGTATCAGTTGATAGGACACCTACCTGTGAGAGGGATTGAGGCATGCAGGAAACTTGACCTTCAGATGACCCGGTTTTCTCGGTATTGGATCAGTATATGTGGTCACCTGGGTTTCTTCATCAGAGCTTTGGTATAGGTCTGTTGAGACCAGGTTGGAGCATTGTTTTGGGTTTGTCGAGACCAGGTTTGAGCAGTATGGTGAGCCTATGAAGACAGATATTATGGATGGATCTCCTCAGCAATATGTCACTTGATCCCCGCTGCATTATTTTTGCATATTGCATTAATGCATACTCATCTTTCATATCATTAACGTGTATTTATGTCGCAGGTGTGATCATTGCCCTCTGATTCTAGTGTATTTTCTGGCCAGACATGGAGTCCATGAAGAGGACAGTTGCTTACCGGTTGCATTCGCCTGATGTCAGTTCTTTGCTGGGATTAGTTGCTCTAGCAGATGAGAGAGTGAGGGCTGAGTTCAGAGTATCTTATGGGAGATTGCTTAGTTTGTTGTACAGGCCTTCAACATTTGAGACGACTGGGGTGTATACTTTGATGCAGTTTTATGAGCCTCAGCTGAGATGCTTCTTATTTCCCGACTATATTCTGGCACCCACTTTGGAGGAGTATTCTGCTATGTTGGGAGTTCCTGTGTTAGACCAGATGCCCTTTGTACATGTTGATGCTGAGCCTGAGTTGGCTACACTTGCTGAGATTGTCAGTTTAGACGCTTCTGAGTTCCCTGGAGGTTTGGTCAAGTTGAACGGAGCTTATGGTTTTCACCTGTCTGTCCTGGTTGAGAAGGCTACACAGTGCGTGAAGAGTGGATGTTGGGTTGCTTTCAGTGCCATTCTAGCTGTCTGCATCTACGGGATTGTCTTGTTTCCTAATGTGCCAGATTTTGTCGACTCAGATGCCTTCTTGATTCTTCCCTCGAAGAATCCAGTTCCTACTCTCTTGGGCGATGTTTATCATTCTATTCACTATAAGAATGAGAAACGTCGTGGCAAGAATGTTCCCTGCTGCCTTCCTCTCTTGTACAGGTGGTTCCAGGGGCATCTTCCGAAGACAGGACCTTTTGTTGACGTTGTTGATACTTTGGATTGGTCTTCCCGGTTGATGGGGATGTCTGCTGAGAACGTCATTTGGTTTGATCGTAGCATTGTTGCCACCGATATTATATATAGTTGCAGTGGCTTTCCGAATGTCCCTTTGATTGGACGGAAAGGCTGTATTAACTACAACCCTTCATTGCTGGTAAGGCAGTTCGGTTATGCTTTGAGGGACGCTCCTATTGAGAAGGAGATACAGGAATCTCTGTATCTCATAGGCTTATTAGACGCAGCTGTTTTGATCAGGTTGAGACATGCATGGGCTAACTTCCATAGGAGAGGGAAAGTTTTGCTTGGTAAGAGCAACAACAAAGCTTATGATCCTTATTTGGCTTGGATCCGTGAGAGAGCTAGGATTTCCTTGATGCCATATCCTGTTGTGGAGCCTCTGTATCTTCCAGTGATTGAGGTACCTACTTCGGGAGAGGGTGAGGAGTATAACAAATTGTTGGCTGAAAACGAAGAATTGAAGAAAGCCAATGATGAGCTAGAGAAAGAGATCTTTCAATTGCGTCATGAGAAGAATGAAGCTACCTTCACTGTGAGGGAACAAATTGAATTGATTAATAGGTTGGGTTCAGAGTTGACGGAAGAGACCAATAAGAAAGAAAAGGTGGGAATAGCCTTGAACGGTGTTAGCAAGGTGCTCACTTCCAAGAAGGAACTTCTAAGCAAAGCTTATTCCCGACTCGACAAGTGGGAAACGTTGTGGAATACCACGCTTACCAAGCGGAAGGAGCGTGAAGATGAACTGAAGTTACCGATTGCCACGCTAGAGGCGCAGATTAGAGCCCAAGACGCAAGGATTGCTGAAGAGACATCACTCAGGAGCGCTGTTGAGCTTAGAGTAAATGACCTTGACGAGATGCTGAGAGGTTTTGAAGTGAAGGCCAGCTCCAAGAGATGCAGACTCGACGAAGGTTTTGGCGAAGGAACCTGCAAGGACGACACCAAAAAGCTGAGATCCACGGCTGAGCGACATGCATTACTGATACAGGAGCTGATCTCCCGACTAGGGCATTCGGAGACGTTGAGGATATTGGAAGATGTCAGAGCACGCCATTTGGCCTGATTTATCTTTGCCTTGCTTTTGTTATTTGTACTTGTATTTTGACCATCACCAGGCTTGTTGGCCGAGGTCTCTTCAGTTGTATTCAGTTGTACTCAGTCTCTTGGCATTTGTTTATATATGAGGGTTTTCTGATTCCTTGCTTGCTTGATGGGGACTCCATTGTCGTGATGGCCTTCTCTCCGAAACTAGAATCGGGGGGGGGGGGGGAGGGAATATAACCTGTAGCATAGTTACACATTTGCATCTGCATTCATCTTGCATGACCGGTATTCTTGAATTTGTATCTCATTCCCTGCATCTCCCAGGTTTTTTAGGATTGACGAACAAAGAGTCCACCACTACTCAACCCGAAACAACTGCAAGAGAATCATGGATCAAGTCCAAGTGGAGATGCAGGAAATCCGCGAGAAGCTGAATCTGTTCATGCAAGCAATGGAGAACATTACTAAGGGCCAGGAGAGCCTCCAGACTTTGGTACAGCCACTGCTGATGCGGACTAATGGGAATGGCAACAATGACCATAATTCTGCACACGTTGAAACTATTCCGGAGGGTGGGCCCCCTACGCCTGTGGTTCCACCTGTGGTGACCCTGCCGGTTGTGGTTGTAAACGATGGCGCCGGCGCGGGCAATGGTAATACAGGGAATGGAAATGAGACTGTTGTTAACAATGTTGGGGTTGGGGACGCCAACCAAGGCGGTGGTAACAACAATGGCGGTAATGCTTTCGGCAACAATGGTTTCGGCTACAACGATCAGGGATTTAATTTCGTCAATTAGGACGGGAAATTCGGCTTCAACACTCAGGGTTTCGGTTATGACGGTTTTGGTAACGCTAACCAGGGGTATGGTGGATTTGGTAATATGAATGATGCTGGGGTGATTCCTGTCAACACTGGGTTTGGACCTGTTAGGGCCAACCAGGGTTTCGGTAACGGGGGACGAGGTCCCATGATCAATCAGCAAGGGTTTGATCGTAACACTGGTTACGACGGATATGGAAATGAAAATGTGAATTGGGGCGAAGACCGCCAGGAGGATGCCTTTTCTGGAAGAGGTGTAGGATTTGAAGGACCTGTTGATCCTGTGCAGAGGATCAGAATGCTTGAAGAACAGATGAAGGGGGTAGTAAATTAGAACTCTACCGGTTTGGATATGACTACAATGGGCTTGGTACCAGGGCTGAGGGTGCCGTTAAAATTCAAGGCTCCCACTTTTGACAAGTACAAGGGGGACACCTGCCCTAAAGTCCATGTTCGCTCTTACTACAGAAGGATGTCCGCGTACTCAGATGATGAAAGGATGCTCATGCATTTCTTTCAGGACAGCTTATCAAGACCTTCACTTGAATGGTATATGGGGCTGGAGCCCACGCAGATCAAAACCTTGAAGCAATTGGCTGATGCTTTCGTGATACATTACAAATACAACAGCGATCTGGCGCCAAACCGGGTCCAATTGCAGGGTTTGTCACAGAAGAACGGTGAAAGTTTTAAAGAGTATGCGCAAAGGTGGCGCGATATGGCAGCGAGGGTGCATCCTCTTTTAATTGAAAGGGAGATGAATGACATGTTCATTGGAACATTTACGAGGGTGTTCTATGAAAAATTGTTTAGTGTGTCATTGAGCAGTTTCTCAGATTTGATTCTTATGGGGAGATGATCGAGAACGGGATTAAAGTTGGAAGGTTCCAAGCAGGTGAGTCTACTTCAACAGGAGGTGCCAGAAAAGCATTTGGTGGTAGACGACGGGGTGATACTAGTGTCGTGTTTGGTGGCAGGGGCAGGGACAGAGGAAGAAATCAGTATGTTCAGCCGCAACAGATAGCTAGTGTCACTATCCCCTTTCCACAACAAGGGCAGCCTCAACAACAACAACAACAACCACAGCAACAGCAAGGACAGAATCCTGGTCAGAGAAGGGTACAGAATGCGAGATCGAAAAGAGTGTTCGACGCGCCTCCTTCCACGTATGCAGAACTCCTCCAGACCCTGCTAGGGTTGAACTTGGTTGAAAATAGGACTTTGGCACCGCCTACAGGGGCGGTACTTCCTTACGGGTATGACGCCAACAAGCATTGCGAATTTCATTCCGGGGCACCCGGGCATGAAATAGAAGCTTGTCAGGCATTTAAACACAAACTTCAGGATTTATTGGATAGCAAAGCTATCAACTTTGGACAGGTGGGTCCAAATATAGTACAACAGCCTATGCCCAATCATGGGGCAAATGCCATCTTGACGAAAGAAAATTTGAATCTAGTGATGGATGTCAATGAGCTGAAGACACCGTTGGGTGAGATTAAAAGCACGTTGTTAAAAGGGGGTGTATTTCCGGGTTGTGATGAATTTTGCTTGGATTGTTGGACCCAGCCAGAGGGTTGTAATAAGTTGAAGCAGGGTATTCAGGCTATGATGGATGAAGGTACCTTGCAATTTGACAGAACCGCGGTCGAAAAGCCTGTAGAGGCGTTGTGTGATGAGCAGAACGATGTTGCGACGGTGACGATTCCGAGGAAAACAATAACGATAACGGCGCCTGCCAGGCGGCCGACGATCACAATTACCAAAGCAGGGCCGGTTCCTTTTGAGAGTACTAAAGCAGTGTCGTGGACTTATGGATTGGAGGTATATTGCGACGGTGAGAGAATTGAAGTCAATGGACAACCAGCTGGGGTTGTAGATAATGTTGTCGGAACAGGGGGTATGACCAGAAGCGGAAGAATCTTCACGTCACCCGAGGTAGTGGCGGAAAGATTAGCCAAGGGTAAAACCAAGGTAGAGGAGGGTGGTCCATCTCAGTCGAATGAAAAGGAAATGTCACTTAAGGATGTGGAGGAGTTTATGAGGCTCATTCGTAAAAGTGATTACAAAATCGTTGAGCACCTCCAGCAAACGCCGTCAAAAATTTCCATCCTATCATTGCTGTTATGTTCCGAGGCCCATCGGAACGCTTTGCTGAAGATTCTAGACACGTCGTTCGTTCCTCAAGAAGTTTCTGTTAATTAGTTAGAAGGGGTGATGGCGCATGTCAATGCGGGGCATAGTTTGGGCTTCACAGACTTTGATTTAACTCCAAGAGGGCGAGAGCACAATATGGCATTGCATGTGTCAGTAGAATGCCGGGGCACGGTCATGTCCCATGTTTTAGTAGACACTGGATCTTCCCTGAATGTGCTACCGAAGAAAGCCATGATGAAGTTAGACATCAGGGGGATTACCTGCACGCCCAGTGACTTAGTGGTGAGAGCGTTCGATGGAACGAGGAGGTCAGTTTTCGGATCAATAACATTACCGTTGCAGGTGGGGCCTGAAATATTTGAAACGGAATTCTATATAATGGACATCCAGCCAACGTATAGTTGTCTTCTTGGGCGCCCATGGATTCATGCTGCCGGGGCAGTCACATCCACGTTGCACCAAAAGCTTAAGTATATGGTTGGGGATAGTGTCGTCACGGTTTGTGGAGAGGAAGATATTCTGGTTAGCCATCTGTCTTCGTTTAAATATGTTGAGGTCGACGGTGAAATACACGAAACGCCCTGTCAAGCCTTCGAGGGGTTGCGAATTAAAGACAAAGCTCAGGGTTCCAGCACAATATCAAACGTGGCAGTGTCATCCTACAAAGAGGCTCAAGCTCTAGTGCAGGCAGGCAAAACCAAGGGTTGGGGTCAGGTGTTGGAAATTCCCGTGAAGAATGACAGGTTCGGGCTTGGATATCATCCTTCGTCATCAGCATCCTCTTCAGGAACGCCCAAGTTCAGAGGGCCGATAACGATTACGCCAAGCGGGGTGAGCTTCGAGACTATCAATGTTGTTTCCGATTCTGAAGAAGGAGATAGCGACTGTGATATGGACGCATGGATCAAGCCAAGCGTGCCAGGACAAAGTCTCTGCAATTGGTCTATCCGGGAAACTGTTCCTGTGACAACTAAACAGTAATGATTTGTTTTCTTAATTGTTGAATAATCCTGTGTCCTACCCGGGGCATAGTGATTTTGCTTAGGGCCATTTGGTTATGTACATTACATTGTTTAATCATAAAATAAAGGCGTTTTTCATATACAAATATTGTGATCCCTGTTTTTCCATTTTTGTGCTTTACAGTAAAATGGCAATGTGGTTATTTGCGTTGTCTGCGTTTTGAAGCATTTAACCATTTCCTTTGCAGGATTACTATTTCAGATGACATCTATGAACCGCCTATGACTCACTTCGACTTTGAGCACCCGGTATTTCAGGCTGAGGAAGAGATTGTCGAAGATGGCGACGTGCCAGAAGAGTTGACCTGGTTATTGAAACAAGAAGAACGAATCATTCTGCCTCATGAGGAAGTCATTGAGATTATCAATTTGGGGTCGGAAGAGGTTGTGAGAAACATCCGTATAGGGGCTGCGCTGCAGAGCGACGTCAAGCAAAGGTTGATTGAGATGCTCAAAGAGTACAATGATATATTTGCTTGGTTGTACGAGGATATGCCTGGGTTGGATACGGATATGGTTGTTCATCGTCTGCCCCTGCGAGAGGAATGTCCGCCTATTAAGCAGAAACTCCGAAGAACTAGACCGGACATGGCCGTGAAGATCAAGGAGGAAGTTCAAAAACAGTGGGATGCTGGTTTCCTAGCTGTTACCAAATATCTCTCATGGGTCGCTAATATTGTGCCAGTGCCGAAGAAAGACGGTAAAGTGCGAATGTGTGTAGACTACCATGATTTGAACAAAGCGAGCCCGAAAGATGACTTTCCACTTCCTCACATCGATGTGCTGGTTGATAATACTGCTCAGTTCTCCGTATTCTCCTTCATGGATGGCTTCTCAGGCTACAATTAGATCAAAATGGCTCCAGAAGACATGGAGAAGACTACCTTCATTACTCCCTGGGGAACATTTTGCTACAAAGTGATGCCCTTCGGATTGACAAACGCTGGGGCAACATATCAACGTGCTATGACGACTCCCTTTCATGACATGATGCATAAAGAGATCGAAGTTTATGTTGATGATATGATTGTGTCGCACCTCGAAAAATCACGGAGACATTTCAAACATACGACCCTCGCGCGAAAGGCGCGGAAATGCGGTTCGACAGAGTCGCCACCGAACTTTATTTTTTCCCGAATAAACGGGAGAGGAAAATATCGAGAAAACCTCTTGAAAACGAAAGGATAGGAACAGGGTTGTCGCAACCAAGTTCCGGGTTCGGGAGTCGGTTACGTGAGGGGAAGGTATTAGCACCCCTCACGTCCGTCGTACTCGACGGGAACCTCTTAAGGTAATTGTGGGGAGTGTTGTTTAGGTTTATTTGTTTTCTTCTTGCTATTAAAGGTAGAATTGATAGGTTCAAAGGTTAAAGACGCTAAGGAGAGATGGGTGGTTAGAGGATAGGGTGCTCGCCAAGGATTGGGGCCCTTGTGCCTACGTATGCTCATTCGGACGAGAATGAGAAATTAGAGCGTCGTAGTTCGACTATGGAAAAGGATGGGGGGAAACGGAAGATGGATAGAAGTGTGCTCGCCAAGATCATCGCAATCTTGTGCCTACGTATCTTACATTCGGACGAGAATGAAGAATCAGAGCAGTCGTAGTTCGTGGAGACGACCACGAAAAATGAGGTTGAATAGATTGGAAGTTTGAGAAAGAGATGAAAGAGTGACTGACAAACAACCCAAGAGCCTGCCTAGAGAGCTTGTCACTCAAGAGTCCAAGGAATGCGAGACTCCAAGAACTCAGTTCCTTCGGGAATGGACTGAATAAATTAAAGATAAAGAGTTGGATGTTTTGAAATCGAAAGAATAAATTAATAACAACTCGAGGGCGCGCCTCGAGAGTTACTCATTTGAATATCCAAAGAATGCTAGATTCTAAGAATATCCCTCTTTCGTAAGTAAAAAAAAAGGTGTTTGTGAAAAGATCGAATCGAAAAAATGGCATGCGAGGCCAAAAGGAAGTTGTTTTGAAGTAGCTCGACGACGTGTCGAGGATTTGATCAAAGATTGAACCGGCTTGACGACGTGTCAAGGGTTAGGATGGTGAGAAACGATATTAGTCCCTGAGGGTGCCCCTAATATCGAGACCACGAGGAATTGTGAAAGAAATGGGTTGCAAATGCGGACGAGCATTCGACTTAGGAGAATGTTTGAAAATGATTGAATTTAAAAGAGTCGAAAGGTTGAGTGAATAACAACTCAAGAGCGTGCCTCGAGAATTATTCACTCGAAGACACTAGGAATACCAGATCCCAAGTACCTCCTTCTTTCGAAGTTTGATCGAGAACAATATTTAAAAAAAAGATTTGAAGCGAAACGGGGTATGAAAATATATTGTGAACGTGTGAGAAGTGAGAACGCGAGACTGAGTTTGAAAATATCGATTATTTAATAAATGAGTCGTCGGCCCCACAACTAAATAATCGGGGTATTACCGAAATGCTAGATTCCAATAACACCATTTTTATTTGAAAAATATTTGGATGAACAGCGGAAATATTACACAGAATACTAGATTCTTATGATATTTTTTGCTCTAAATTGCGTACTAAACAAATAGTCGAACGACGTATTATTTGAGGTGTACACCTCCATAATGTTCGTCCAAAATTCAAGAAATGCTTGACTTCAAGAATTTAATTTTTATGGCTTGATTGAGAAATAATTTAGTGTTAAAAAACATATTGAAACAGGATTTAGAGAAAATCAAACATATTTTAGAAATAAGCTGAAAAAATAAATTGTGAGTTAAAGTAAATTGATTTAAATTTAGCAAAAAATAAATTAATCAAAAGTTAAAAGTAAATTTGAAAAAAAACTAAAGTGTAATTGATTGAATTGTTTAAAACATGTTACTTACTAATACAAAAATAAAAGTTGAATTGCCTAATAAATAAAACAAAAAGAACAATACATTATTTAAGGTGTACACCTTAATAATGTTCATTCGGAAACTCGAGAAGTGCTAGACTCCAAGAGTTTAATCTTTCGGGACTTGATTGAAAAAAATAAATTTAGCATATAAAAAAAGTTAAATTAAGATTAGAAAAATAATTAATTTTGAAAATAACTTAACTAAGAAAAATAAGTTAGAAATTCATGTTAACATAAATTACTCAATTTTAAATTGGTGAAATCAATTGCTTAGAAAGCAAATAAATAGTTAAAATCAAACACTATGATTATTAAACTGAGTTAAAATATCCAAATAATAAAAAAAATGATTAATAACTAACTAATTCTTAAATTGAAATTAATTAACCATAACTATAACCAAAACTATAAACCAATGTCAGGCAGATTCAAATTTTGAACAATAAATCCTTTAAAAGATAGCAACCCAGAACCTCACAAAATCAAACAATCCAAAGTAACCAACCGGTCTGTTGACAATGTCACTGAATGCACATCACCATGGTTGTCGAAGAGAAAATTATAGTTGTTTTCCAGCTTCTATCTATATCCATTTTGCCCTTCCAATTTTGCAGCTACAGCCGGTCAGGTTGTGAAACTCGTTATCCGCATGTGGTGTTGTGAAATTTGTAGCAGCGAGTTGATGCCGAAACAGGGATTCGAAGACCGCCGAGGCTCTGTCATGTGCGTGCCGCCGATACCATGCTTGTTGCTATTGTAACTGAGCTATTTTTGCCGCTGAAAACCGTTCCTCATCTTACCCTTCATTCTCTCAACAGTATGCCCTCGTTGTCGTATGTATGAGGGGTACAAGGGCGATGTTGTTGCGTCGCATCGCTTGTTTTGGTGAAAATATTCAGAACAACTACCAGACTTGAGTGCTGCTCCAAATTCACAACCTGCACGAACTGGTCACACAAGCAAGCAATACGAAAAAAAACGAAACAAAATTGAAATTAAAGAACTCAGTCCAACACTGATGTACAATCAAAGAAACACAACACAATTGATTCACATATAACGTACTGATGTACACCAGAACAACATAACATAATTGATTTCGCATACAACGGTGGTAGCGTGAATCACAAATTTGTCATGCTGAGCACAGAGTCGTGCTTGCATTGCGGTTATGGTTGGTATCATCGTCAATGCTTCTTTGAGACCAGGGCATAACTGTTGTGTGATTATTGCGTATCACTACGGAGCTTTGACCTCGTACACCTCATCAAAAATCTACTCAACATGTTGACACCAATGGCTCAAAATCATAACCATGTTGTTACCTGCCAAACAAAAGAACACCACTCCGCAACCAAGACAGACAACTTGGAGAGCGAAATTGTAATCATAACCGAAGAATACAACAAGTTATGTGATGTCACAACTTTCAAACCAGAAGTCTTAAACAAGCATACTGGTTCAAAAACAAATTAAAGTTTTCTATACAAATCGAATGTAGCAACTATTAAACCAAAACAAAATTTTGATACATCAGCAATTAACAGTATAAAAACACCAGCCTATCGTTTTGAAGAACTGCAACAGAAATGTATATGCTACAATCACCTAAACAAAACCAACCGCAAACATAATTAGGAACAGTTAAAACTGAATCAAAAGAAGAACATCATACCACAAATTAAAACTCCGAATTTTAAACATAAAAAAAAGTCCTCACCACAACTGACATCGCGTGATTCCAAACCAAGTATCAACTAACCCATAACAACTTATCTTTGCAAGCTTGTAACTGACGCGGTCTTGGATACGCAAGCACATAGGCATCCAACAATGTCTGCCTTGCTCTAACAGATTCAAACTGAAAGTTTAGAGGTGAGCTTTGCTTCTGTCTGGACGGCTCGTGAACGAGGTGCTGGTAACCGAATCACTCTAAATGCTGTTCCTCGTGTCATAAACAAAATGAATACCAACACACCATCTTCTTCTTACCGCGACAGACTCCAATCATGTGAATCAACAATCAACCACTTGATAACCGTTAGAGTAAAAAAAAACAATGAAGATTAAATGAGCCATCATGTCATTTTGACTTTAAATGATCGATTAAAACATGAGACAGCATGCTATGGACAATAAACAACCACAAACATGATTAACAAGTACCAGGATTGAAATAAAAGAAAGGACAACAACCACACTTACGTCGAGCACTCGGTTGTCGTGCTCAGGTCCAATACGCGCTAGCTGATATGTGTTCTTTGCAGCTGGATCTGGCTTGGTCCGGACATTCGTTACGGCAGCGGAGTCGTGGCAACCTCAAATGTATCGGCACATCAGCAGAAGTAACAGAACCGAAGGTGAAAACAAAATCGTGTTTGAGTTGACCTTAGACATTGTATAAGCCCTAACAACGAAACACCGATACGCCGTGCTTTATCCTTGCTGAGATGAAACCACAACGGAATGAAACTATTGAAACACTCCAAGAGTAAAAATGGAGGGAGCTCACGGCGTCACGACGAGACGAGAGAGAAGGCAGGTTGGATGTGTGGTGGTGAAGGAAGCTTCGATTGAAAGTTAGGGTTTACGGGCGGCGCCGTTTTGCTGAGGGAAGAAGATGTTCAACCGCTCAAAATTTTTTAGGGTTTTCTTCGGGGATGAGTTTCGAAAGGGGGGAATGAACAATTCCTTAGGGTTTTGAGAGAGCCGTGAACAGTGTTTTTAGGTTCTTTCTTCTTAACCTGAAGACTTCCCTTTTAATAGTATGCTCTGAATGCAAACCCTAACGGGCCATCCCAATTGGGCCTCTCTCTCCCCCCAACTTGCTTCTTTTTTCCTTTTTTACAATTTTCTATTCTTATTAAATAATAAAATAAAATCCATTAATAATTACAAAAGTTAAATATAAAAATATTTGCAATATAAAAAAAAAACTAAAACCTACAAAATAATTAATAAAAACAAGTATTCATTGTTATTATTATAATTATCAAACAAAACAAGTATATACATAAAATATTTATTATTATTAACAATATTTTAAAAGGGAAAGAAAAGTTAAGAAATTGAAATAATATTCACAAACAAAAACTTAGGCCACGTGTCACGCTTTTATTGGACAGAAATGGATAAAATTTGGAAAACGCCCAATTTCGGGTGGACACGTGTCTAATGGTATGAAACAAAAAGTGGAAAATATTTTCAAAAAGGTAGGACAAATTTAGGGTATGACAGATTGTCAAATCCCAGACGGAGGAGGAGCATTTGGTTAATCTGCTGAAACTATTCAAGAGGCTCAGGAAGTTCAGGTTGAGACTGAACCCTAATAAGTGCACCTTCGGGGTAAGATCGGGTAAACTACTAGGGTTTATCGTGAGCGAAAAAGGAATAGAGGTTGATCCTGCGAAAATAAAAGCAATACAGGAAGTGCCGACGCCTAAAACAGAAAAAGAAGTGTGTGGGTTTTTAGGGAGGTTGAACTATATCGCCCGGTTCATATCTCACTTAACTGCGACATGCGAGCCGTTATTCAAGTTGTTGAAAAAAGACCAGGTTGTGACCTGGAATGAAAATTGTCAAAAGACGTTCGACAAGATAAAAGAATACTTGCAGGAACCTCCTGTTTTGATACCCCCAGTGGCCGGGAGACCTCTGATTATGTACTTGACAGTTCTTGAGGAAAGTATGGGTTGTGTTCTCGGTCAACACGACGAGACCGGGCGTAAAGAGCATGCGATTTACTATTTGAGTAAGAATTTTACCGACTGTGAGTCCAGATACTCGATGCTCGAGAAGACGTGTTGCGCGCTAGCCTGGGCCGCCAAACGTTTGAGGCAATGCATGCTAAATCATACAACCCTGCTAATTTCAAATATGGATCCAATCAAATACGTGTTTGAGAAGCAAGCACTCTCCGGAAGAATTGCCCGATGGCAGATGGTGTTAACCGAATACGATATCCAATATGTCTCGCAAAAGGCTATTAAAGGTAGCGTCCTGTCAGAGTACCTTGCGGAGCAGCCTGTTGAGGACTACCAATCGATGAGGTTTGATTTTCCTAACGAGGATATCATGTACCTGAAGATGAAAGATTATGAAGAACCGTTGCCGGACGAAGGAACAGAGTTGGGTTCCAAGTGGCAGTTAATATTTGACGGGGCTGTAAATTCCTATGGTAGCGGAATAGGTGCGATTATCACTACTCCTCAGGGGTCGCACATCCCCTTTACCGCCCGATTGACTTTTCCCGTTACCAATAATGAGGCTGAATATGAGGCTTGCATCATGGGTCTGGAAGAAGCTATTGATTTGCGAATCAAACATCTGGATGTATACGGAGACTCAGCTCTAATGGCGAATCAGATTAAAGGAGAATGGGAGACACGTCAGCCCGATTTGATACCATATATGAATTATGCAAGGATATTATTGCCTTTCTTTGACAAGGTGGAATTGCATCATGTGCCGCGAGCAGAAAATCAAATGGCTGACGCCCTGGCGACATTGTCTTTGATGTATAAAGTTAACTTCTGGAACGAGGCTCCCCAGATTGTTATCTCTCGGCTCGACAGGCCTGCCTTCATATTTACCATTAACGAGGCTCCCGATGGTAAACCCTGGTACTTTGACATCCAGAATTTCCTGAAGAACAAGGAGTATCCGGCTGGGGCATCCAGTCGAGATCAGAAGACTCTCAGGAGATTGGCTGGCAATTTCTATTTGAACCCGGACGATGTCCTATACAAAAGAAATCACGACTTGGTGTTGCTACGTTGTGTAGATGAGAAAGAAGCAAAGTTGCTCATGGAAGAGATACATGAGGGTACGTTTGGTACGCATGCTGGTGGGCATGCTATGACGAGAAAACTTCTGCGGGCAGGTTATTACTGGCTAACTATGGAAATAGACTGTTTCAAGTTTGCAAAGAGGTGTCATAAATGCTAGATTTATGCGGACAAAGTCCATGTGCCTCCAAGTCCTCTGAATGTGATGTCATCACCATGGCCATTTTCGATGTGGGGAATTGATATGATCGGGAAGATTGAGCCTACGGCATCCAACGGACACCGGTTCATCTTGGTGGCGATTGATTACTTCACCAAATGGGTGGAAGCAGCATCATATGCCAATGTCACCAAGCGTGGTCGCCAGATTTATCCAACGAGATATTATCTGCAGATATGGAATCCCTGAGCGGATTATCACCGACAACGGTTCGAATTTAAATAACAAGATGATGAAAGAGCTGTGTCAGAATTTCAAGATTGAACATCATAACTCTTCTCCTTACCGACCCAAGATGAATGGCGCTGTTGAAGCGGCCAATAAGAACATAAAGAAGATTGTCCAGAAGATGGTTGTGACCTACAAGGACTGGCATGAGATGCTACCTTTCGCTTTGCACGGTTATCGTACGACGGTACGCACATCAACCGGGGCAACCCCTTTTTCATTGGTATACGGAATGGAGGCAGTGTTACCATTGGAGGTTGAGATTCCTTCCCTGAGGGTTTTACGAGATGTCCAACTTGACGAGGCAGAATGGGTTAAAGATAGACTGAATCAACTCAGCTTAATGGACGAGAAGAGGCTAGCTTCTCTAGCATACGGTCGGTTGTATCAGAGCCGGATGAAGAAAGCGTACAATAAGAATATATGTCCGCGAAGCTTTCAGACGGGCGACCTTGTGCTGAAGAGGATTCTCCTGCCACAAACGGATCACAGGGGCAAATGGACGCCTAATTACGAAGGTCCCTACGTTGTCAGAAAAGTCTTCTCTGGAGGAGCCTTGCTACTATCTACCATGGATGGTAAAGACTTTACGTCTCCTGTGAATTCGGGCGCAGTTAAAAAATACTTTGCTTGAAAGTGACCCGCTGGACAGTAAAAAGAGAGTCCAGGCAAAAATGGGGCATCCTGGCGAACCGTAAAAAATGAATAAAAGGTTCGAGCAAAAGTTAGGGATAAAATTGAAAAGATGTACACCCGCGAAGTCGAAAACCTGCAAAGGGCGACTTCGGCAAAATAGGGTATCCCGGTGAATTGAAAACCCGCAAAGGGCGATTCATGCAAAAGTTAGGGATTGAAAAAGCAAATGACTGCGGTCCGGATCTGATACTACATTGCTTAGTGGTTTGGGAGTACCTGAGGGTTCGTCTATCCAACACAATCTCTTCCGAAAATTGAATACCGGGAAAGCGCCAGAGTCAGGCGAGTCATAGGAGGATCAGCTCATGATGTTTGTCTGCACCACGTTGCCGACATGTATACAAATATTGTTTTGTATTTTTATGCTTTTTGTGCATATATGTATGTGTGTGTGCGTAACTTCCTCTTTTCAGGAGTTGCATCCGATGTACAAAGCTTCGCCTATTTACAGGCCCAATCAATAAAACATGTTATTCAGTATTTGATGTTTGTGCTTTACTGTTGTGTATGTGAAAAACGCTGATGTTTCGATGAACTCGCATGTGCATAACTTTGCTGGCCCTTGCCAATAATTGCTAAAACTTCGAATTGACTGAAGTAATGTCGCAGATGCTAACCCGAATAGATTTGGTTGTATAGATTCGTTTTGTCTCGTTTGTGTTTTGCAGGGTCTCGCCCTTGAAGCAGATAATCAGAAAGTTGTGGCCCTAGCCAGAAGCCCTGGAAGAAGGACATGACCTTTTTTCCCAACAGGTCGCACCTCATCCCCCGAGATTGAGACGATGTTATCCCTTACCGAAGGAAGGATTAGTTTCCCTAGAAGAGTATCCTCATGGAAGTTGTCCACAAGATACCCCCAGCAAGTCGAAATCAGCATCCCCTGAAGGGTTTATACTCCCCAGAGAGTCGAGTATGTGCATGCTCAATCCCCAATTGGGAGGATTTCCGCGGCACGTAACCAAGTCATAGTAGATTCAGAAGGATTATCCCCACCGAGGATGGTTTTCTTTCTCCCCACAGGTCGGTATGCTTTCATCAGGATGATTATCCCCAGCGGAGTGGTAGCTCCGAGTTTGTAAACTGTATCCAGACAGTTGTCCCCCAGAAGGGTTGCTCCTCCCCCCAGCTGAGTTAATCTTCCCAGCAGGTGTTATTCTTTCCTCCCAGTGGAAATCGATGTGTAATCTCTCCCCGACAGAGTTGGTTGTATTTCCGGCATTTATTTTGCTAGAATACTTGGCGATACTCGTTCATCCCCAACAGGGTGGTATTTGTCCTCAACAGCCGTGTTGAAGCAAGCTTGTCAGAGCCTTCCCCAGCAGCCTGAACCTGCATTTGCATTTGCATACATTATCATGTTTGCATCTACCCAAAAAAACGCGTAGCATTTCCATGCCGTATGGAGCATTACGCCATTGCCAAACATACGCATTATGAAACATAAATCAGATTGGTTAACCTTTTTGCTTTCAGGTGTGTTTCTCAGCAGGAGTATGAAGTTACAGTGTAGATCTGTTACCAGATGATCGAGGTCTCGCCGTGAGACATATGATGATGCAGTTCTTGTTATAATTTCCCATAGAGTTACTGGTTGAAGTTTCTCTTATCCGATCAGCGGAGTGTTTCCTTCAGGTTTGCTGTCGCGACAACATTTCAGGGTTTCATAAATCAAGATTTCAGAAGTGGTCACTTGTTGTCGAAACGGGTGTCGGGCAGTTATCTTCAGAATATCCCTAGTGGAGTTAGCTACTGCAAAGAATAGGCAATGAAGCTATATCCAAGTCAACTTTCCTGTATGAAACAGACGAATGAATGTTCCTGTACGAACCAGGCAGATGACTTTTCCCGTATGAAGCAGGCGGATGAACTTTCCTGTATGAATCAGGTAGATGACTTCTCCCGTATGAAGCAGGCGGATGAACTTTCCTGTATGAATCAGGCAGATGACCTTTCCCGTATGAAGCAGGCGGATGGACTTTCCTGTATGAATCAGGCAGATGACTTTTCCCATATGAAGCAGGCGGATGAATTTTCCTGTATGAACCAGGCAGATGTATTTTCCCGTATGAAACAGGCGGATGGACTTTCCTGTATGAATCAGGCAGATGACTTTTCCCGTATGAAACAGGCGGATGGACTTTTCTGTATGAATCAGGCAGATGACTTTTCCCGTATGAATCAGACGGATGAACTTTCCTGTATGAATCAGGCAGATGTTTTTTCCCGTATGAAGCAGGCGGATGAACTTTCCTGTATGAACCAGGCAGATGTATTTTCCCGTATGAAGCAGGCGGATGAACTTTCCTGTATGAATCAAGCAGATGGATTTTCCCGTATGAAGCAAGCGGATGAACTTTCCTATAAGAGTCAGGTAGATGTGTTGTCCCGTATGAAACAGGCGGATGAATGTTCCTATATGAACCAGGCAGATGTATTTTTCCCGTATGAAGCAGGCGAATGAATTTTCCGGGACCCAAATAGATAATTCTCCCGTGATAGACAAAGTATGTGAGTTGTGTTCCGATATTTGACAAGAGTATTTTCCCCAAGGAAGTCGCCGTGATTTCCTCGTATTACTGTCCCCAGTAGAGTTCTCCTCAAAGTCGTTTGCAGATTGGGACCAACGGAGGTAGCTACTGCAAAGGTAGGCAGAGAAACGGTATTCATATAATTTTCCCGTATGGAGCAGGCGGATGAACTTTCCTGTGTTCAGACAGATGACGTGCCAGTAGGGATAGGCAGATGAGTTCCCTGTGATTAAATAGAAATGTTTCCCCAGCGAAATCGTCGGGATTTTTCTGTGTTGGCAGAATATAGCGTCCTAACATGGACAAAGTTCTATCCCCGCGATGATAGAATCTTTTTCGGGTTGACGAAAATGATCCCCAGCATGGTCGCTAAGTTGTTTTCTCCGTATTAACAGATGACGGAGTTTTAACGTGGATAAAAAACGGGGTATTTTGGCAAGAGGGAGTTCAAGTCCTGGGGCATTAGCAGGCGGTTGACATTGAAATCAGGTTTTGATATCAGATAATTGATCAGTTTGTTGCCGTAACAACCGGATTCAGTCAGCGGATGTTATTGTCCAAGCAGTTTGTGCAGTTTATTTCTCAGGTTGGCAAATTTCCGGGTCCTTGGTATTCAACCGTCTCGTACCTCGATTGGTTGAAGGCCGTTCGCTCTTCACCAAGTCGGGTCCAAGCCGTTTGAATAGGGGCAGCTGTTGCACCCTAAAATTTGCTCAACATATTTCACCTGGTTTATGTTTTAATTGCATTATCATTTGCATAAGTACATCAGGTACATAGTCCCATAATTTGCATGTCATAACATAAGGGATCAAGTGCCATTCTTATCTAAAGAAGCACATCAAGGGGCCTTATTCAAGCTGAAGAATATCCAAGTCATCAAGGAATGGGTTGAAGCTTTGAGGAGATTTGAGTGTCAACAAGTGGATTTCTCTCATAACTTGAGGTGTATTGAAGATCATCAACATGGAATTATGGATTTTAGGTGTGTATGGATCCCATGGGAGGCCTATAGATCCCTATTGAAGCTTAGACAAGTCATGGCATCAAGTTCAAGAACCACAATTGAGGTGTGTACAAGTAGGGTTTCATCTGGGTAACCCTAGGTCAAGGAGAGTAGAGAAAGGGCATCAAGACCTAACTCTAAGTCATGGAAGTCATGGATTGAGATGTTAAAGCATGTGTATGGATGAATCAAGATCAAATTCAAGAGAGTCAAGAGTGGTTGGAGGGGTTTGAGACAGGGTTCCTAGGGTAAAATCCCCTGTATAACATTGGACTTCCAAGCCACACAAGTCCAAATAAAAGTTTCAAATGGATTCTTGGCCAACATAAAACTTGTAGAGTTTCTCAATAGATTTAATTTGAGTACTAGAAGTCTTCAAGGAGATTTGTAGAACTCAAGTTATGGTTCTTGCAAGTTATGGGTCATCAGAGGACACTGAAATTTATCTGTGAAAGTCACTTGACTTCCAAGCAACTTTTTCCTATCAAGGAGTTTTCAAATGGATTCTTGACCAACATACGAATTGTAGGTATTGATCTTAGCTTTAATTTGAGTACTAGAAGTCCTCAATAAGATTTGTGGAACTCAAGTTATGGTCTTGGCAATCCAGGGGTATTTTGGGAAAGTTGAATTATAGGTCATTTTTCAACATAGGTAAAAATCTCTATCTTCCACTCCTCAAATGAAAAAATGTTCAACATGAGATGTGCTTAAAATGATTTTTTTAGGTCAGATTAGAAGTCATGGGTGATTGAAATGGCTTGCTTCACAAAATGATCCAAAATGGCCTAAAATAAGGATGGATTTTAAATGAACCAAGGAGGGAAATTATGATTTTTGAGCTATAGGTCCAAACCAGTCCATATGACATACCAAATTGATTGGAAAACACGTTTTGGAAACAATGACATTTCCACATTTTTTAGTTGAGGCTTAATTCCATGACTTGCTTTGTAAAGTCATTACTTACATTATAAGTCACAATGCCAAAACAAAAATTAGGGCAATTCAGGCCAAGCTAACTATCTAAGAACACTCCATAACCAATTTGCAGTTGAATAGAACATTCTAGAGCAATCTGGAAGCTCAGAATCGTGACTCGTACATTGCATTTTCATGGAAAAATCAGAATTTTGGATCAATGGATTTGGGCCTGAATTGGATTAAATAAGCCCACAAACACCTCATATTTAAGCTCTAGAATGAATTCAAATTCATTTTGGTGCAGAATTCGTGGAGGAGAGGAAGATTGAAGTTGAGTTTCAAGAGCTTCAACTCAGAATCAGTTTTGGGGTTCAAGGCACAGTCAAGCCAAATTGAGGGTTGGAAAAGCTTTACCTTGCTTCATTGATCGTGTTTGAAGAGTTGCACGGCTTGAATCCATCATTTGCTACCTCTGTTGATCTCATTTTCACAGGTATGTAATTCTTGAATTCCTTCATAATATAGGGAGAATTAGCTTAGAATGTGTATGTAGTTAGGACCTAGAGATGATAAGGAACGTTTCTGGATTTGTTTGGAGTTGATTGGTGACAATTAATATGGATGATCAATTTCTGTTAGAGCTTGTTTCTTGTAATTCTTGGAGGATTAATGGTGTTTAGATGATGGTAATTGATCAGTGTAACATGTAGTTCATGTTAATACCCTTAATTGTAAGAATGGTGACCATCGAGACTTGGTGCTTTCTCTGCAACTTTGATCGGGTTTGGCTTTTGAGGGTGAATCAATGATTTTGGATGGTGGATTTGAGTTCAGGGTGAAATTTGGAGTGGATTAGGGTTTTTATTTGACTTGATTGGTGAGGTTTAGGGTTTGCTTCGCCGGAGAAGATGGTGGTTGGACCACCGGACCACCGTCTGAGAATGGACCTTCACCTGAGCTTGTTTGGAGAAGATGAAGTCTTCATCGTTGGATCATCTGGAAGAAGAGACTTGTTATGCTGATCGTGTGGCCAAGATTCAAACTGAGAATTGCCTCCATTAGTTCAAAACGCCGCGTTTCATTTATCCAGTCAGCTGGTGACTGGACTCACACGTGGACACGCTCATGACTCTCAGATGCGCTTACCAGTCTCTCCATCTGATGGCTCCCATTTAATTCAGCTTTTTATTTTCTTTTTTCATTTTAAATTCATTTTAGTTTTATTTTAATTGCTTTTTGATTCTAAAATCCATAATAAATCCAATATTAATCAAAAAAATATTTTAAAAATACCTCCATGATCTTGGATTTATTTGTGATTTTATGAAATTAATAAATCTCATTTTCACCCATTTTTCAATTTAATTTGATTTTCTCCATTTTACTATTTTCTTTAATTTTGTACATTTGCTACATGATTTTGTGGATTTTTTTGTGATCAATTGGTGAATGATTTTTAGTTGATTCTTGTTGTATTAATTAGATTAGGGAAGCATGTACCCTTAGAAATTTTATCACATTTTTGTGAATAAATTTAGGTTAGTTTGAGAGGTGCATAGGAGAGGTGTTAGAATTAGGGTTTCAAACAAATAGTTATAGTTTTGTGCATAGTTTGAGGACTAATTGGTTGATCTAGGGTTTGGGATTCCTATGGGGTATTGGGTATAGGGTTAGGTTCCCTTAGAAATTTACCTAGGATTTTCTGATAAGCTTTGGCATTTTATCTGATTTTTGTAACTTGTGTGATGATTATGGGTTTCTCCTTTGGGTATTGGCTTTGGTTATGCTTGTGTGGGGGTATTTTGGAGTGCTTTTGGCTTGGGCTTTGCTTGGAAGACTTGAATATCAAATGAAGTTTCCTTGGATGGTTTGAAGAATCTTGGAGTTGAAGATTTCTCTTTTGTTAGAGGGCTTGTCAGAGGCTTAGAAGTTAGGATATATAGGAAGAGCATTAGAGTAGTCTTGATTCTTCTGTCAAACATAGAGAGCTTCTTGTGCCTCTATTCCATCCCATGACACAAGGTCCCCCAAAGAAGTTCCATCTATCCTTAGGAGGGATGTAGAGCATACTTTGGTTGGGTAGAACCTTGAGGATACCTTTCACTTGCTATGTTAATATCTTAGTGATTTCCTTAGGTTATCACTAAGCCTCTTAACATTTCAACTTCATAATTGATTCTCTTCTGGAGTGATTGCAATGAAGATGGAAACCTATGGAAGATGAAGTTCATTGAAGATTGGTGAAGATGAAGATTGTGACTGTCAAAACTGGTTGTCTGTTGAAGCTAGGGTTTTGCTGTCTTTTTGTTGAAGCTGGGTACTGGCTGAGGTTCAGGTTTGCTAAAGATGGGGCTTATTGAAGATAGGAGCTTATCTAAAGCTTGAAGATTGTTGAAGATGGATAAGGGGTTTTGCTTGGAGAAGTTGTTACTGTCAACCCCTTGCTGTTAATCAACTGTAGCTGTCAGGGCTGTTGCTGCTTGTGTTGCTTACTGTAGGAGTTGGTGTTGCTGTCAAAGCTGGTGTTGGGTTTTACTTCTTTTTCTGTATGGTTTGTTGGCTTGTTCAGCTTGCCCCAAAGGTTTGAAGTGAAGCTGTTTCACTTTGCCTATTGTTTTCCCAGGTTCGAGGTTGAGTGGGACTCCCTTGCCTCGCTTGTACTGCTGCATCTCATGCATGTTTACTGTTTACTGTATATCTGTTTCTTTTGCTGTTTATCCCCTAGGATCTCTGATTTCCACTGTGCAGGAGGGAATTATGACAGACATTAGGTTGTAACCCATGCATGACAACTTTAGGTTAGTTTTGATTCCCCTTTCAAACCCTAGGTTTTTTTAGAATTTCTTTCTCTCCTATCTCAAAACAATTCAAAACACAGTAATAAGGATAATCGATGTCGTACGCTACGAGCCTTAGGCTATTTGAGAGAGGGCTGCTGGAGGGTCACTCTTCAGTAATCTGACTGCTTAGTGTGTGTCATACCCTAAATTTATCCTACCTCTTTTCAAATATTTTTGCATTACATATTTTTGCATTTTTCGATTCTATTTTCTATTTTACGTTGTTTGCTTAATTTCTGGATATTTAGACACGTGTCTGCTTGCCATTGGGGGAATTTTCCAAAATTTATTGTTTTTTCGCCCAATAAAAGTGTGACACGTGGCCTAAGAACATTTTGTGAATATTATTTTCTTAAACTTTTTCTTTTTAAATGTTACTAATAATATTTTTATTATTATTATTATTATTATTATTATTATTTTTTCGTTTTTATAAATTTTAGTTTGTTTTTATATATTTTTAATATTTAGTTATTTGTTAATATTTATTTAATGTTTATTTGTTAATATTTATGTATTAAATAATTGTTAATGTATCAATTTAGTTATTAGTTATTATATTTATTAATGTTTAGTAGTAATTATTAATTAATATTAGTAAAAAATTAAAATAAAAAAAAATAAAAAGAGAAAAGAAGAGAACTTGGGCGCTAAGGCCCATTCCAGTGGCCCGTTAGGGTTTTGGCATTGACTTGATTATTAAAGGAAGGGAAGAACTGATAGAGAGAGGGGGGAAAAACGAAAACAATGTTCATCAACCCCTTTTGAAAACCCTAGAATCAATTGAACGGTAGAATACCTTCCTCCCTCAGCAAAACGACGCCTCCCGTGAGCCCTAACCCTCGATCGAAACTTCCTTCACCATCACACGAAACCCATTATCTTCCTCATCCTCCCTCACCTCCACCGCTCAACAAACAACCATGAATAATCACTCACCACCATAATCTCGAACCTTCACCGTGTTCAAGTCAGACCATCATCAAATCCCTTCACCGCTGCTACTCGATATCCTCAATTCTTCGATTTGTTGTGAGCGTACAACAGTGAAGCAACTCGGCGACAACGAGGTTTTGCGATAATGGCGAAATTGCAATAGGAATTTCATTCAACACAAGACAATAACAACAACGTCCACAACAATAATGTTCAGCACACGATCCCGCAAAATCGCGACTTTATTTCTGGCAAAGACAACATCCTCCATTCAGGAATGATTCCGTCTAGTAGCAGCTTTCACTATTCCACAACGACAACATCGCGCCCCGATGAGTAACAAACGGATTGGTACAATCACCATAGCTCTCACGAGTCGACGATATTTTTTTTGTAAATAGGTTTATGATTTGTGTAGATGTTGTTTGTCTTATCTCTGTTTAGGCTGTTAAAATCATGTTTATCATTTTCCGGTTTTCATCTCATATCTTGCTTGTTATGGTTTGAGTGTGTACACCACGATTAGGTTTGTGCCGTTTTCTGCCGATTGATTATGAATCTCGACTGATAGGAGTTTATGTTATTATGTTATCTTATATGTGTTATTCCTAACCGCTGTCACACTCGCGAAAGACGTTTGGTTGGTGTTGTGTTGTAGTGTACATATTGTGCAGGCTTCGGTTGCTGTTGGCGGATTATAGAGATGGTTGTCGCAAGTGCAGCAGCTGCGACTTCAAAACTCTACCCGGTTTGACTACAACACAACGACTATGCTATGGTTTCAAAGCAGCGCTTCTAAGCAACGGAAGACTCGGTGATTTGTCATGTTTTGAGACAAGACTATGACAAGTCTGAGGACAGAGAGAATTGTAAAGAGTTTAGGTTGCGAATATGGCTACAACGGTTTGCAGCTCAAAAAAATCGTGGTGACTTCGACGCCATTTGCTTCCGTTTTCAAGTTTCGGTTAAGCGTGTTTCAAGCTGTAACAAGTTTATGGAGGCAAATAGGGTGTATATATGTTCAACTCTTTCTTTTCAGTTTTCATTTTTTTTTTGTGATTATGCTGTCCCGTTTTGGTGTGTTTTCATTTAAATGCAGGTGGAGAATTGATTAGTGGTTTTGGTATCAACTCAATGACGGTGCAGCGTTCCTAGACTTCAACTTCAGCAACGGTTGCGGCTTCGTCGAATTTTGACAGCAATCGTATAAAGCCAAAGTATATGGAACAGCAGTAACAACAACAACCTTGACACTACAAACATATCGATGTCGATACATGTCAGCTCGAACTTCACACAACAGTTCACAAAGCTTCGACGAAGCAAAGCTCTGAGTTTCTTTGTTTTGGCAATAACTATTTTAGCCTGTATCGGCTTGTAGCTGTGTCTGTTTTGTTCTCACATTGTGTCATGTTTCAATTTCAGGTACAACGGCCGCTCATCAACGACAACTTGAATGGTGCATTGGTTCAGAAAAATTCGAAGCTGTTATCCTTAAATTGTTCTGTTATGGCGTTGCCGGATTCAGATTGCGCAATAACAATATGAAATTGAATGGCACACAACAGCAGGTCCATCAAGATATAAGCAAATCAGTCATATCACAACAACTCTAGCACGAAGTTTCGATGACCGTAACACAGCATGACCTTAACTCAATCTTCGACCATCCTCGTCGCGTTATAGTCACGTTTTGAGACAAGACGGTGACAAGCTTTTGGGGATGGAAAGGAGTGCAAGGAATGTATAGATTACGAATATGTTTCAAATACAACAGGGGTTCACAACAGTGGCATCCGGAACCTGTCCACTAACATTGCCGGAAGCATTGACAACTTAGAAGAAAGCAATGTCAAGCGCAAATCGATAGCTTCATCGCATCTTTCGGTCGGGGAATGTCTTTCCACTGACATTATTTTCTCATTGTCTGATAGTGTTTTCAACGCTGCTTGATTTATGGATCTGAGCTGCTTTGGGTGGTTTCAATTAAGATGGTTATGATGTGTTAGATTGTATATATTGCTGGAAAAAAACATTATTATGTTTATGTTATCGTTAGCTAACCATGTGCTATGCTGTTGATATTAATTAGATTGCGAATATGTCCTACTGGTTGGTGTTGTTCGGTTCTAATTGCGAATGGTGGTTAACATGCTTGTAACGGTTCCCGAATCCCTTTCTTATGCTGCTATTTTGTTTGATGTGAGCATTATTTCTGTCCAAATCGATTATGCGGCAAGGCCTTTGATACATAATTTTTTATACTCTAAACTGTGTCGTCAACGTCGACTTTATCTTGAGCTGGTTATTACATGTTAAACCAAGTTTTGCACATCATATTGGGCTTCAAATGGTGCAAAGAGCATAAGTATAGTTGCTGCTCATGTTGAGTTGTAATTACATTTTGATTGGAGGATTGAGGCTAAGTTTTTTAGTAAAGATTAGTGGATTAATTTTTTGGATTAATTTTGCTAATTATTTTTAGTTAACTTGATTATTCAGTTTAGTTGGATAATTTTGATAATTAAATTTAATTAGCTTAATTAATTGGTGATTTAACTTTATTAATCATTTTTAATTAATTTAATTATTTGATTCATTCGAATAATTTCAATAATTAATTCGGATTAATATAATTAAATGATTTAATAAACTTTGATCCATTTTAACATCTTGACTCACCTTGAGTGTATTTTTCAAAGCCAATTAAATCTTTGAAGTCTAGAACTTCTTGGATTTTTGGACGAATATTATGGAGGTGTACACCTCAAAATATATGTCGTTCGACTTTTCATTTTAGTACATTATTTTGGACAAAGAAATGTCATAGGAATCTAGCATTCTGTGTGATATTCCCGTTGTTCATTCAAACATTTTGAAAAATGTATCGTCGAGATCGAGCATCTCGATAATACCCCGATTAATTGATTGTGAAGCCTACATCTCATTTACCAAATAATCGTCATTTCTCCTATACTTTTCAAATCCAATCTCGTATCCTCTTACGCACAATTATTTTCACACCTCGTTTCACTTCAAATTATTTTCAAAACAGCTCCTTGATTCAAACTTCGAAAGGAGGAGGTTCTTGGAATCTAGCATTCCTTGAATCTCGAGTAAATAATTCTCGAGGCACGCCCTTGATTTATTATTTATTCAATATTTCTACTTTTTCAAACTCAAGCATTTTCAAACGTTCTCCTAAGTCGAACGCTCGTACGCATTCGCAACTCACATTTCGTACACGCATTCAAAACTCCTCGTGGTTTTAATATTGGAAGCACCCTCAGGGACCAATATCATTTCTCACAATCTTAACCCTTGACACGTCGTCAAGTCGGTTTCATTTTCAAACAAATCCTCGACACGTCGTCGAGCCGTTTCCAAACCAACTTCCTTTGGCCTCGCATGCCATTTTTTCGATTCAATCTTTTCACAAACGTTTTTTAAAAACTTACGAAAGAAGGATATTATTAGAATCTAGCATTCTTTGAATATTCGAATGAGTAACTCTCGAGGCGCGCCCTTGAGTTGTTATTAGTTCATTCTTTCGATTTCGAAACATCCAACCCAATTTTCGAAACAGTGGAGTTCTTGGAATCTCGCATTCCTTGAATTCTTGAAGGACAAGCTCTTGAGGCACGCTCTTCGGTTGCTTGTCAGTCACTCTTTCGTTCCTCAACTCAAACTTCCAATCCGTTCAACCTCATCTTTTCGTGGTTGTTACCACGAACTACGACTGCTCTGATTCTTCATTCTCGTCCGAATGTAAGATACGTAGGCACAAGATTGCGATGATCTTGGCGAGCTACCTCCCCTCCATTTTCCATTTCCCCGTATCCATTTCGTGGTCGTTACCACGAACTACGAACGCTCTGATTCTTTATTCATTCTTGAATATAAGATACGTAGGCACAAGATTGCGATGATCTTGGCGAGCACACTTCTATCTTCCTCCATTATTCTATCCACACATTCCCAACCTTTCCCGTAGTCGAACTACGACGCTCTGATTTCTCATTCTCGTCCGAATGAGCATACGTAGGCACAAGGGCCCCAATCCTTGGCGAGCACCCTATCCTCTAACCACCCATCTCTCCTTTGTGTCTTTAACCTTTTATCCTACCAATTCTACCTTATCAACGAGAAGAAAAACAAACAAACCTAGACAACACTCCCCACATTTACCTTAAGAGGTTCCCGTCGAGTACGACGGACGTGAGGGGTGCTAATACCTTCCCCTCACGTAACCGACTCCCGAACCCGGAACTTGGTTGCGACAGCCCTGTTCCTATCCTTTTCGCTTTAAGAGGTTTTCTCGATATTTTTCTCTCCCGTTTATTTGGGAAAAATAAAGTTCGGTGGCGACTCTGTCGAACCGCATTTCTGCGCCTTTCGCGCGAGGGTCGTTTCTCCGAAATGTCTCCGTGATTTTTCGAGGTGCGACAGCTGGCGACTCTGTTGGGGACGTTTGCTCCATGCAAAGAGAGAGTCAAGCCTATATTTTGGTTTGTGAGGAGTGTTTGTTTGCTTTCCTTTTCGTTTATGTATTTGTTTTCTTGTGGATTTTATTTATGCTTGTTATCTTGTTTGCCTGTTGGTTCTTGGGATGACATCATGAGTAAAGCTCTACGCCCGAGCTTTGGTAAAAGCAGAGAGAACACATAGTTTAGAATTGGTAGTCGAGTAGTGTTAGTCACCAGGGATTCGTTCCTTGTGTGCCTAGCATGAAAGCTCCTCCAGAGGAGACCTATTCGTAGATCTTGTTGTAACACAGCTAGCATGTTGCACGACTTGATTAATGAAGGGTTCGTGATTCTGGGAACCTTTTGTTAGCACCAGTTCCGATATTGGTGGTCGTGTAATGTTACTCTCCAAGGACTCGCTCCTTGTGCGCCTAGCATGAGGATCCCGCTCAGGAGAGACCTTATCGTCATTATCGTCGTAATACAGCCAGCCTGTTGCGTGACGCTAATACGACTAGTGTCCGTGATCCTGGGAACCAAACGTAGAAGCCATCCCGTGAGTGGATTTATGGGTAGAGTGTCTAGATCTTCACATATAGGGTTTACCTGTCAATTTTCTTTGAGATGGAATTATGGTTATGTATCTGTTACAGTTATCATCTCCAAAATTGTTTGATTGTGATCCTGTGATCCTGGATCTTGTATCTTGCATTGCATCTTGCATATCATTTGCATGGCATTTCATATGTTGTGCATTTTGCATTTCCAGTCCTTCAGCAGAATCTTATGTCTCCGTTCCTTCCTCTCCAGTATATCAAGCTGATTCCCCGACACCAGTACGCAACTAGAGCCAATACAAACCGAATGATGGAGCATATTCAGCAGGAGCAAGTTGCCTTCAGGGAAGAGTTGGATTCTATGAAAGGAAAGATCGACCAGATCCTCGAAGCCATCCTCGCGGCCAGAAGAGAGGAAGAACAGTGTGAAGTCGTTGCTGTCGTCAACAACAATGGTCAAGGACAAGGGTCTACTGCCATCCCTTTGGTTCCAATTCCAAATCCTCATGGGGTGCCGTTGAACTTCAATAACGCAGCCGAAGGGAACACTTCTCAGCCAATCCCAGTGCCCGGAGTTACCATTGGAGCCATCCCGCAGGTCCAGCCTACTGTCGTGCAAATCCCAGCTCCCCATACCGAGGATACCCTGATGGATCATTATGACGACGTTCAGAACTATCATGCTTCTATCCCCATTTCCAGTCCTGTTGCCGCTCAGGATTCTGAAGCCCTGAAGATGTGCCGAGATCTAGCCGAGAAACTCCGAGCCATGGAGGGGCATAACTCAAATTCTTTCAGTGCTTTGGAATTGTGCTTGGTGTCTGATGTTGTCATTCCTCCCAAGTTCAAGGTACCCGAATTCTCGAAGTACAAGGGTCTCAGCTGCCCAAACATTCATCTGAAGATGTACTGTCGCAAGATGGCTGCCTATGCCAAAGACGAAAAGCTAATGATCCATTGCTTCCAAGACAGTTTGTCTGGGGCATCACTCGAATGGTATATGCAGCTGGAACGTAACAGTGTGCGCACTTGGGCCGAGCTAGCCGATGCATTTGTCAAGCAGTATAAGTACAACACTGATCGCGCTCTAAATCGTACTCAGCTTCAGAGTATGACTCAGAAAGATAGTGAATCCTTCAAGGAGTACGCGCAACGATGGAGAGAGCTAGCCGCAAGGGTGCATCCACCTCTTGTTGACCGTAAACTGATTGACATCTTCATGGGTACTTTATAAGGCCAATACTACGAAAAGCTGATCGGTAGTGTCTCCGCTGGATTCTCTGACTTGGTGATCGTCGATGAGAGAATTGAAGAAGGGCTGAAGAGTGGAAAGATCCCAGGAGGTTCTAACAACCAGGCCAATGCCAAGAAGCCTTTCAATGGATACAAGAAGAAGGAGGGCGAAACAAATGCCATCTTTTTGCAGAAGGGGAAAGCTTCTCAACAAGCTCCCGCTCCTATGCCTTATCAGGTTCCTTACTACCAGTATCCGTATGTTGCTGCTGCGCAATATGCTCCAATGCCTTATCAGCCAGCTGTTCAAGCAGTGCAAGCTCAGATGCCACAGCAACGGGCTCCTCAGCAACAAGCCTACAATCAGCAAGGATACCAATATCCTCCTCAGCAACAGCAAATGCAAGCTACTCAGCAACGACAAGGTACTCGCCCACAGCGTCAGCAGAGAACATGGAGGCCAGATAGAGTCTTTGATCGTCTACCAATGACATATGCTAAAATCTTTGCTCAGTTGATGGAGAAGAAAGCTGTTGTTCCGAGAGATTTGGCTCCTCCAACTGTCATTCCTGCCGACTACGATGCAAATGCTCATTGTGAGTTTCATAAGGGCGCTCCAGGTCACACCATTGAGGACTGCAGAGCTTTCAAGCACATAATTCAAGACATGATCGACAGGGATGCTATCAACTTCAATGGAAAGTCTCCGAATATCATCAACGATTCGATGCCATCAGCCAGCTCGTGCCAACATCGAATCCAGTCAAGTCAAGTTCATCACTCGAAGAAGGCCGTCATGTCGCCATTTCATATTACGCATTTCTTATATTTGTCTTTGTTTGTTTAAGTATTGTATGCTTTGAACTATTGCCATTCGTATTTGGTTTCCATTAATGTATCGTTTATGCATGTTTTGAATTAGTTATGTCGTATTCACTCATTTTCACTTATCACCGACACATTTATTCACGGTTGTTTAGCTTGATTTGAGGGAGGATGATGAAAACGAGATACCCATAATTGCAAACTGTATGCTTTCAGACCGAATCTCGTCAATCATGTACAGGCATTGCTTCAATTCCCCTAAACACCGTAGATATAAGGAGTTAATCCCTAGTAGACCACTTTGAGCCTAGAAGTAGTAGTTTCCTTCGGATATTCAAACCTTTTACGCTCAACCTGGGGCAGGGTAGTGTTCAGTTAATTCAACTCCGCACTCGAATCAACAAAGCAAAATCCAAAAGACGGTTGTTCACTAATGACTCACAACAGGGCAGTCACAACAAAATCCAAAATATAAAAAAAAAAAAAAATCAAAAGCCTGCTAAGTCAGACACCTCAGAGGGGACTTAGGCAAAAATCAAGGCAATCCCGATGGATCTGACAAACAAAGTCAATCCATGCAAAAGTTAGGGATCAAAACAAAAGCAAAAGAGGGCCTCGAAACCCTCAACAAAAACAAAATAAGATTCAGTGGCCACCCAAATCAAAAGGGGCACTGACATCTAGCAAAATAAGGTGGCTGCCATTTCGAGCAAAACCTTGAATCATCAAGCTTACACCGTCAAGACAAATGCAGAATTAACTGAGCGTAGGACTGGAGATCAGTAAGAAGAAGGTGTGGGTACAAATCATACTTTGAGCCTAACAACCTTTGTTTCATAACCATGAACCAGACCATGTTACAGCCCTCGAAAGACCTAATTGAGGCGGGGTTTATTCTGAAAGCATAACATCGCAAGGTTGCGTAACCTGACTCCTCACATGATTATTAATCATCAACATTGGTCATTATTCTTTTAGCATCTTTTCGCACTAATTAAAATCAGCACAACGTCTGGGCTAGCAGTCCATTCGTCTCACACTTTCACGACACCTCAATAAATGACACACTTTTTCAAAATTTGCATTGAGCTTTGCATTAATATTACCATTTGTGAATGTACAATTTTAATTGCAAATCAGTGCTAGGTATTCAAGGACATTTCAACAAAAGGCAATCAAGGAGGAGCTTGACTTTCAGTGGCGTGCATGAGACAAATGTCACCTCAAAATCCGCAGGCTGGGGCAAACCACTCAATAGCTCGAACAGGGGCAAGTCATCCGAGTTCAACCACCATATGTCAGAACTAGTTAACCTGGGGCGGACCAGTTAACAAGTTTAGACTGGGGCAGGACCAAGATACCCTAATCATCAGGCAGAGCTGCAACCTTCTCTGAAGCAAATTCACAGTAGACCACAAAGTACCCAGACTTGGGGCATCCAGAGCATCATCTTCTGCTTCAATCGTGACGTCTTCAATGAACTCCGTGTCGAGGAAGTCAATCCCTCCCACCACCCTAAGTCCAATCCGTATTGGCAATTACCAAAAGTCCACCACGCTGGCGTCTCCACCTGCATTTCCAATCACCTGTCTGCAATCATATGCATCATACGCATCACATTCGACCTCATAAGCATCTTGCATCATATGCATACGCCAACCATATCATACTTCCCCAGCTCTTGCATCCCCGGCGTCAGCATTTGCATTTGCACTTCCATTCGTATGGAATATCATTTATCATCCAGCATTCATATATGGAAATCAAGGTCCATGATCCATCTTGAAGATTTCCAATACCATCATCAGCTCGGTCAGGGGCATCTCCCACAGAGGTCGTGGATTTCTCCCACGAATTTCAGGCTTCAAAGCAATCATCATCCCAGTCAGGGGCAATCTTCTACAATTGTGGGTTTCTCCCACAAAATTCGAAGTCATTCAAAGCAAGATTCAGCCCAGTCAGGGGCATTTTTCAAAGACCATGAGTGCCTCCCATGACGTATTTCAACCTCGTGGTTGATCAAATCTTCAAATCAACATTCAGCCCAGTCAGGGGCATACCATTCGAGACCGGGGGTGTTCCCCACGAAGTTGTTCAACCTTTTGTTGGGCAAATCTAAAGACCTTAAATGCAAGATCCAGCCCGAGCAGGGGCATCTTCAGCAAAACCGTGAGCGTACCTCATGAAGTTGTTCAACCTTTTGTTGAGCAAGACAAGACAAAATTCTAAGACAAACTCAGCCCAGTCAGGGGCATCCTCTTCAAAATTCATGGGCGTAACCATGAAATCATTTCAGCAAAACTATGACCTCTAAGCAAGTCAGTGGTCGTCCCCGCTGATTCAGTTCAACCCAATCTTCCTCTTGGGTGTTCCCCATGAGTCGTACCCGGCAAGCGTGACCGTTGTCAATTGCCTTACTATCATCCTTTTGGTGATAGCCGAACTTCGTCGGTTCAACCTAGCCTGCATCCTTTTGGTGTTGGTAGCCTTTAATTAGTGTTTGCCCTATCATCCTTTTGGTGGTAGTGGTCGGTTTGGGTTTCGCTCCGTCATCCTTTTGATGGTGGGTCTGGCATTTCGTCGATGTCAGATTGTGCGATTGTGTGCCCTATCATCCTTTTGGTGGTAGTGGCTGGTGTGAGTTTCGCTCTATCATCCTTTTGGTGATGGGTCTGGCATTTCGTCGATGTCAGATTGGGCGATTGTGTTTGTCCTATCATCCTTTTGGTGGTAGTGACTGGTGTGTGTTTCGCTCCGTCATCCTTTTGGTGGTGGGTCTGGCATTTCGTCGATGTCAGATTGTGCGATTGTGTTTGTCCTATCATCCTTTTGGTGGTAGTGACTGGTGTGTGTTTCGCTCCGTCATCCTTTTGGTGGTGGGTCTGGCATTTCGTCGATGTCAAATTGTGCGATTGTGTTTGCCCTATCATCCTTTTGGTGGTAGTGGCTGGTGTGAGTTTTGCTCTATCATCCTTTTGGTGGTGGGTCTGGCATTTCGTCGATGTCAGATTGTGCGATTGTGTTCGTCCTATCATCCTTTTGGTGGTAGTGACTGGTGTGTGTTCCGCTCCGTCATCCTTTTGGTGGTGGGTCTGGCATTTCGTCAATGTCAGATTGTGCGATTGTGTTTGCCCTATCATCCTTTTGATGGTAGTGGCTGGTGTGAGTTTCGCTCCGTCATCCTTTTGGTGGGGGGTCTGTCATAGTCATTAATGTCAGATTGTGCATTTGTGCTTTGCTCTACCATCCTTTTGGTGGTGGTAGCCGTGTGTGTTTCATTCCATCATCCTTTTGATGATGACGACTTTTTGCCTATTATTCACAATTTACTCAAGTTGGTTTACATTTTTCAGCATTTTAATTCTCTAGCATCTCTTTTTCTTTCGGACAAATTCAGGGTCTTCTTTATATCCAATCGGCTTCTACCTCAGGAAAACGAACGTTGTAGCAGTTTATTTCCCTAGGTTTAAGCCTATTAGATAGGGGCATCTGTCATACCCTAAATTTGTCCTACCTCTTTTCAAATATTTTTTCATTAAATATTTTTGCATTTTTCGATTCTATTTTCTATTTTACGTTGTTTGCTTAATTTCTGGTTATTTAGACACGTGTCCGCTTGCCATTGGGGGAATTTTCCAAAATTTATTATTTTTTCGCCCAATAAAAGTGTGACACGTGGCCTAAGAACATTTTGTGAATATTATTTTCTTAAACTTTTTCTTTTTAAATGTTACTAATAATATTTTTATTATTATTATTATTATTTTTTCGTTTTTATAAATTTTAGTTTGTTTTTATATATTTTTAATATTTATTTATTTGTTAATATTTATTTAATGTTTATTTGTTAATATTTATGTATTATATAATTGTTAATGTATCAATTTAGTTATTAGTTATTATATTTATTAATGTTTAGTAGTAATTATTAATTAATATTAGTAAAAAATTAAAAAAAAAAGAAGAGAACTTGGGCGCTAAGGCCCATTCCAGTGGCCCGTTAGGGTTTTGGCATTGACTTGATTATTAAAGGAAGGGAAGAACAGATAGAGAGAGGGGGGGGGGGGGGGGAACGAAAACACTGTTCATCAACCCCTTTTGAAAACCCTAGAATCAATTGAACGGTAGAAAACCTTCCTCCCTCAGTAAAATGGCGCCTCCCGTGAGCCCTAACCTTCGATCGAAACTTCCTTCACCATCACACGAAACCCATTATCTTCCTCATCCTCCCTCACCTCCACCGCTCAACAAACAACCATGAATAATCACTCACCACCATAATCTCGAACCTTCACCGTGTTCAAGTCAGACCATCATCAAATCCCTTCGCCGCTGCTACTCGAGATCCTCCATTCTTCGATTTGTTGTGAGCGTACAACAGTGAAGCAACTCGGCGACAATGAGGTTTTGCGATAATGGAGAAATCGCAATAGGAATTTCATTCAACACAAGACAATAACAACAACGTCCACAACAATAATGTTCATCACACGATCCCGCAAAATCGTGACTTCATTTCCGGCAAAGACAACATCCTCCATTCAGGAATGATTCCGTCTAGTAGAAGCTTTCACTATTTCACAACGACAACATAGCGCCCCGGTGAGTAACAAACGGATTGGTACAATCACCATAGCTCTCACGAGTCAACGATATTTTTTTTTTAAATAGGTTTATGATTTGTGTAGATGCTGTTTGTCTTATCTCTGTTTAGGCTGTTAAAATCATGTTTATCATTTTCCGGTTTTCATCTCATATCTTGCTTGTTATGGTTTGAGTGTTTACACCACGATTAGGTTTGTGCCGTTTTCTGCCGATTGATTATGAATCTCGACTGATAGGAGTTTATGTTATTATGTTATCTTATCTGTGTTATTCCTAACCGCTGTCACACTCGCGAAAGACGTTTGGTTGGTGTTGTGCTGTAGTGTACATATTGTGCAGGCTTCGGTTGCTGTTGGCGGATTATAGAGATGGTTGTCGCAAGTGCAGCAGCTGCGACTTCAAAACTCTACCCGGTTTGACTACAACACAACGACTATGCTATGGTTTCAAAGCAGCGCTTTTAAGCAACGGAAGACTCGGTGATTTGTCATGTTTTGAGACAAGACTATGACAAGTCTGAGGACAGAGAGAATTGCAAAGAGTTTAGGTTGCGAATATGGCTACAACGGTTTGCAGCTCAAAAAAATTGTGGTGATTTCGACGCCATTTGCTTCCGTTTTCAAGTTTCGGTTAAGCGTGTTTCAAGCTGTATCAAGTTTATGGAGGCAAATAGGGTGTATATATGTTCAACTCTTTCTTTTCAGTTTTCATTTTTTTTTGTGATTGTGCTGTCCCGTTTTGGTGTGTTTTCATTTAAATGCAGGTGGAGAATTGATTAGTGGTTTTGGTATCAACTCAATGACGGTGCAGCGTTCCTAGACTTCATCTTCAGCAACGGTTGCGGCTTCGTCGAATTTTGACAGCAATCGTATAAAGCCAAAGTATATGGAACAGCAGTAATAACAACAACCTTGAAACTACAAACATATCGGTGTCGATACATGTCAGCTCGAACTTCACACAACAGTTCACAAAGCTTCGACGACGCAAAGCTCTGAGTTTCTTTGCTTTGACAATAACTGTTTTAGCCTGTATCGGCTTGTAGCTGTGTCTGTTTTGTTCTCACATTGTGTCATGTTTCAATTTCAGGTACAACGGCCGCTCATCAACGACAACTTGAATGGTGCACTGGTTCAGAAAAATTCGAAGCTGTTATCCTTAAATTGTTCTGTTATGGCGTTGCCGGATTCAGATTGCGCAATAACAATATGAAATTGAATGGCACACAACAGCAGGTCCATCAAGATAGAAGTAAAGCAGTCATATCACAACAACTCTAGCACGAAGTTTCGATGACCGTAACGCAGCATGACCTTAACTCAATCTTCGACCATCCTCGTCGCGTTATAGTCACGTTTTGAGACAAGACGGTGACAAGCTTTTGGGGATGGAAAGGAGTGCAAGGAATGTATAGATTACGAATATGTTTCAAATACAACAGGGGTTCGCAACAGTGGCATCCGGAACTTGTCCACTAACATTGCCGAAAGCATTGACAACTTGGAAGAAAGCAATGTCAAGCGCAAATCGATAGCTTCATCGCGTCTTTCGGTCGGGGAATGTTTTTCTCATTTTTTGCTTATGTTTGATCTTGGCTGACATTATTTTCTCATTGTCTGATAGTGTTTTCAACGCTGCTTGATTTATGGATCTGAGCTGCTTTGGGTGGTTTCAATTAAGATGGTTATGATGTGTTAGATTGTATATATTGATTAAAAAAACATTATTATGTTTATGTTATCGTTAGCTAACCATGTGCTATGCTGTTGATATTAATTAGATTGCGAATATGTCCTACTGGTTGGTGTTGTTCGGTTTTAATTGCGAATGGTGGTTAACATGCTTGTAACGGTTCCCGAATCCCTTTCTTATGCTACTATTTTGTTTGATGTGAGCATTATTTATGTCCAAATCGATTATGCGGCAAGGCCTTTGATACATAATTTTGGATACTCTAAATTGTGTCGTCAACGCCGACTTTATCTTGAGCTGGTTATTACATGTTAAACCAAGTTTTTCACATCCTATTGGGCTTCAAATGGTGCGAAGAGCATAAGTATAGTTGCTGCTCATGTTGAGTTGTAATTACATTTTGATTGGAGGATTGAGGCTATGTTTTTTAGTAAAGATTAGTGGATTAATTTTTTGGATTAATTTTGCTAATTATTTTTAGTTAACTTGATTATTCAGTTTAGTTGGATAATTTTGATAATTAAATTTAATTAGCTTAATTAATTGGTGATTTAACTTTATTAATCATTTTTAATTAATTTATTTATTTGATTCATTCGAATAATTTCAATAATTAATTCGGATTAATATAATTAAATGATTTAATAAACTTTGATCCATTTTAACATCTCGACTCACCTTGAGTGTATTTTTCAAAGCCAATTAAATCTTTGAAGTCTAGCACTTCTTGGATTTTTGGACGCATATTATGGAGGTGTACACCTCAAAATATATGTCGTTCGACTTTTCATTTTAGTACATTATTTCGGACAAAGAAATATCATAGGAATCTAGCATTCTGTGTGATATTCCCGTTGTTCATTCAAACATTTTGAAAAATGTATCGTCGAGATCGAGCATCTCGATAATACCCCGATTAATTGATTGTGAGGCCTACGTCTCATTTACCAAATAATCGTCATTTCTCCTATACTTTTCAAATCCAATCTCGTATCCTCTTATGCACAATTATTTTCACACCTCGTTTCACTTCAAATTATTTTCAAAACAACTCCTTGATTCAAACTTCGAAAGGAGGAGGTTCTTGGAATCTAGCATTCCTTGAATCTCCGAGTAAATAATTCTCGAGGCACGCCCTTGATTTATTATTTATTCAATATTTCTACTTTTTCAAACTCAAGCATTTTCAAACGTTCTCCTAAGTCGAACGCTCGTACGCATTCGCAACTCACATTTCGTACACGCATTCAAAACTCCTCGTGGTTTTAATATTGGAAGCACCCTCAGGGACCAATATCATTTCTCACAATCTTAACCCTTGACACGTCGTCAAGTCGGTTTCATTTTCAAACAAATCCTCGACACGTCGTCGAGCCGTTTCCAAACCAACTTCCTTTGGCCTCGCATGCCATTTTTTCGATTCAATCTTTTCACAAACGTTTTTTAAAAACTTACGAAAGAAAGATATTATTAGAATCTAGCATTCTTTGAATATTCGAATGAGTAACTCTCGAGGCGCGCCCTTGAGTTGTTATTAGTTCATTCTTTCGATTTCAAAACATCCAACCCAATTTTCGAAACAGTGGAGTTCTTGGAATCTCGCATTCCTTGAATTCTTGAATGACAAGCTCTTGAGGCACGCTCTTCGGTTGCTTGTCAGTCACTCTTTCGTTCCTCAACTCAAACTTCCAATCCGTTCAACCTCATCTTTTTGTGGTTGTTACCACGAACTACGACTGCTCTGATTCTTCATTCTCGTCCGAATGTAAGATACGTAGGCACAAGATTGCGATGATCTTGGCGAGCTACCTCCCCTCCATTTTCCATTTCCCCGTATCCATTTCGTGGTCGTTACCACGAACTACGAACGCTCTGATTCTTTATTCATTCTTGAATATAAGATACGTAGGCACAAGATTGCGATGATCTTGGGGAGCACACTTCTATCTTCCTCCATTATTCTATCCACACATTCCCAACCTTTCCCGTAGTCGAACTACGATGCTCTGATTTCTCATTCTCGTCCGAATGAGCATACGTAGGCACAAGGGCCCCAATCCTTGGCGAGCACCCTATCCTCTAACCACCCATCTCTCCTTTGTGTCTTTAACCTTTTATCCTACCAATTCTACCTTATCAACGAGAAGAAAAACAAACAAACCTAGACAACACTCCCCACATTTACCTTAAGAGGTTCCCGTCGAGTATGACGGACGTGAGGGGTGCTAATACCTTCCCCTCACGTAACCGACTCCCGAACCCGGAACTTGGTTGCGACAGACCTGTTCCTATCCTTTTCGCTTTAAGAGGTTTTCTCGATATTTTTCTCTCCCGTTTATTTGGGAAAAATAAAGTTCGGTGGCGACTCTGTCGAACCGCATTTCCGCGCCTTTCGCGCGAGGGTCGTTTCTCCGAAATGTCTCCGTGATTTTTCGAGGTGCGACAGCTGGCGACTCTGTTGGGGACGTTTTCTCCATGCAAAGAGAGAGTCAAGCCTATCTTTTGGTTTGTGAGGAGTGTTTGTTTGCTTTCCTTTTCGTTTATGTATTTGTTTTCTTGTGGATTTTATTTATGCTTGTTATCTTGTTTGCCTGTTGGTTCTTGGGATGACATCATGAGTAAAGCTCTACGCCCGAGCTTTGGTAAAAGCAGAGAGAACACATAGTTTAGAATTGGTAGTCGAGTAGTGTTAGTCACCAGGGATTCGCTCCTTGTGTGCCTAGCATGAAAGCTCCTCCAGAGGAGACCTATTCGTAGATCTTGTTGTAACACAGTTGGCCTGTTGCACGACTTGATTAATGAAGGGTTCGTGATTCTGGGAACCTTTTGTTAGCACCAATTACGATATTGGTGGTCGTGTAATGTTAGTCTCCAAGGACTCGCTCCTTGTGCGCCTAGCATGAGGATCCCGCTCAGGAGAGACCTTATCGTCATTATCGTCGTAATACAACCAGCCTGTTGCGTGACGCTAATACGACTAGTGTCCATGTTCCTGGGAACCAAACGTAGAAACCATCCCGTGAGTGGATTTATGGGTAGAGTGTCTAGATCTTCCCATATAGGGTTTACCTGTCAATTTTCTTTGAGATGGAATTGTGGTTGTGTATCTGTTACAGTTATCAGCTCCAAAATTGTTTGATTGTGATCCTGTGATCCTGGATCTTGTATCTTGCATTGCATATTGCATATCATTTGCATGGCATTTCATATGTTGTGCATTTTGCATTTCCAGTCCTTCAGTAGAATCTTATGTCTCTGTTCCTTCCTCTCCAGTAAATCAAGCTGATTCCCCGACACCAGTACGCAACTAGAGCCAATACAAGACGAATGATGGAGCAGATTCAGCAGGAGCAAGTTGCCTTCAGGGAAGAGTTGGATTCTATGAAAGGAAAGATCGACCAGATCCTCGAAGCCATCCTCGCGGCCAGAAGAGAGGAAGAACAGCATGAAGCCGTTGTTGTCGTCAACAACAATGGTCAAGGACAAGGGTCTACTGCCATCCCTTTGGTTCCAATTCCAAATCCTCATGGGATGCCGTTGAACTTCAATAACGCAGCCGAAGGGAACACTTCTCAGCTAATCCCAGTGCCCGGAGTTACCATTGGAGCCATCCCGCAGGTCCAGCCTACTGTCGTGCAAATCCCAGCTCCCCATACCGAGGATACCCTAATGGATCATTATGACGACGTTCAGAACTATCATGCTTCTATCCCCATTTCCAGTCCTGTTGCCGCTCAGGATTCTGAAGCCCTGAAGATGTGCCGAGATCTAGCCGAGAAACTCCGAGCCATGGAGGGGCATAACTCAAATTCTTTCAGTGCTTTGGAATTGTGCTTGGTGTCTGATGTTGTCATTCCTCCCAAGTTCAAGGTACCCGAATTCTCGAAGTACAAGGGTCTCAGCTGCCCAAACATTCATCTGAAGATGTACTGTCGCAAGATGGCTGCTTATGCCAGAGACGAAAAGCTAATGATCCATTTCTTCCAAGACAGTTTGTCTAGGGCATCACTCGAATGGTATATGCAGCTGGAACGTAACAGTGTGCACACTTGGGCCGAGCTAGCCGATGCATTTGTCAAGCAGTATAAGTACAACACCGATCTCGCTCCAAATCGTACTCAGCTTCAGAGTATGACTCAGAAAGATAGTGAATCCTTCAAGGAGTACGCGCAACAATGGAGAGAGCTAGCCGCAAGGGTGCATCCACCTCTTGTTGACCGTGAACTGATTGACATCTTCATGGTTACTTTACAAGGCCAATACTACGAAAAGCTGATCGGTAGTGTCTCCGCTGGATTCTCTAACTTGGTGATCGTCGGTGAGAGAATTGAAGAAGGGCTGAAGAGTAGAAAGATCCCAGGAGGTTCTAACAACCAGGCCAATGCTAAGAAGCCTTTCAATGGATACAAGAAGAAGGAGGGCGAAACAAATACCATCTTTTTGCAGAAGGGGCAAGCGTCTCAACAAGCTCCCGCTCCTATGCCTTATCAGGTTCCTTACTACCAGTATTCGTATGTTGCTACTGCGCAATATGCTCCAATGCCTTATCAGCCAGCTGTTCAAGCAGTGCAAGCTCAGATGCCACAGCAACGGGCTCCTCAGCAACAAGCATACAATCAGCAAGGATACCAATATCCTCCTCAGCAACAGCAAATGCAAGCTACTCAGCAACGACAAGGTACTCGCCCACAGCGTCAGCAGAGAACATGGAGGCCAGATAGAGTCTTTGATCGTCTACCAATGACATATGCTAAAATCTTTGCTCAGTTGATGGAGAAGAAAGTTGTTGTTCCGAGAGATTTGGTTCCTCCAACTGTCATTCCTGCCGACTACGATGCAAATGCTCATTGTGAGTTTCATAAGGGCGCTCCAGGTCACACCATTGAGGACTGCAGAGCTTTCAAGCACATAATTCAAGACATGATCGACAGAGATGCTATCAACTTCAATGGAAAGTCTCCGAATATCATCAACGATCCGATGCCATCAACCAGCTAGTGCCAACATCGAATCCAGTCAAGTCAAGTTCATCACTCGAAGAAGGCCGTCATGTCGCCATTTCATATTACCCATTTCTTATATTTGTCTTTGTTTGTTTAAGTATTGTATGCTTTGAACTATTGCCATTCGTATTTGGTTTCAATTAATGTATCGTTTATGCATGTTTTGAATTAGTTATGTCGTATTCACTCATTTTCACTTATCACCGACACATTTATTCACTCCACTCTATTCACTGTTGTTTAGCTTGATTTGAGGGAGGATGATGAAAACGAGATACCCATAATTGCAAATTGTATGCTTTCAGACCGAATCTCGTCAATGATGTACAGGCATTGATTCAATTCCCCTAAACACCGGAGATATAAGGAGTTAATCCCTAGTAGACCACTTTGAGCCTAGAAGTAGTAGTTTCCTTCGGATATTCAAACCTTTTACGCTCAACCTGGGGCAGGGTAGTGTTCAGTTAATTCAACTCCGCACTCGAATCAACAAAGCAAAATCCAAAATACGGTTGTTCACTAATGACTCACAACAGGGCAGTCACAACAAAATCCAAAATATAAAAAAAAATAATCAAAAGCCTGTTAAGTCAGACACCTCAGAGGGGACTTAGGCAAAAATCAAGGCAATCCCGATGGATCTGACAAACAAAGTCAATCCATGCAAAAGTTAGGGATCAAAACAAAAGCAAAAGAGGGCCTCGAAACCCTCAACAAAAACAAAATAAGATTCAGTGGCCACCCAAATCAAAAGGGGCACTGACATCCAGCAAAATAAGGTGGATGCCATTTCGAGCAAAACCTTGAATCATCAAGCTTACACCGTCAAGACAAATGCAGAATTAACTGAGCGTAGGACTGGAGATCAGTAAGAAGAAGGGGTGGGTACGAATCATACTTTGAGCCTAACAACCTTTGTTTCATGACTGTGAACCAGACCACGTTACAGCCCTCGAAAGACCTAATTGAGGCGGGGTTTATTCTGAAAGCATAATATCGCAAGGTTGCGTAACCTGACTCCTCACATGATTATTAATCATCAAAATTGGTCATTATTCTTGTAGCATCTTTTCGCACTAATTAAAATCATCACAACGTCTGGGCTAGCAGTCCATTCGTCTCACACTTTCACGACACCTCAATAAATGACACACTTTTTCAAAACTTGCATTGAGCTTTGCATTAATATTACCATTTGTGAATGTACAATTTTAATTGCAAATCAGTGCTAGGTATTCAAGGACATTTCAACAAAAGGCAATCAAGGAGGAGCTTGACTTTCAGTGGCGTACACGAGACAAATGTCACCTCAAAATCCGCAGGCTGGGGCAAACCACTCAATAGCTCCAACAAGGGCAAGTCATCCGAGTTCAACCATCATATGTCAGAACTGGTTAACCTGGGGCGGACCAGTTAACAAGTTTAAACTGGGGCAGGACCAAGATACCCTAATCATCAGGCAGAGCTGCAACCTTCTCTGAAGCAAATTCACAGTAGACCACAAAGTACCCAGACTTGGGGCATCCAGAGCATCATCTTCTGCTTCAATCGTGACGTCTTCAACGAACTGCGTGTCGAGGAAGTTAATCCCTCCCACCACCCTAAGTCCAATCCGTATTGGCAATTACCAAAAGTCCACCACGCTGGCGTCTCCACCTGCATTTCCAATCACCTGTCTGCAATCAGATGCATCATACGTGTTGCACCCTAAAATTTGACCAACCGGTTCTCCTATCTGGTTCGTGGTTTAATTCGTATTCGCATATCAGATGCATGACATTTGTACACAGACAGAGGATGTCAGGGTTACAGCTTGGTTGTCATCTACCGGATATTTCAGATCCAGTCTAGTTAATCAGGGTTTTATTTTCGGGAAATTGTGCGCTCCTCGGTGTTTTCAGCTTACATGGTGGTTTTTGGGATATTCTGATGCCCGGGATTTACTGTTTGCTTCGATCTGGTCTCGCGCTCTCTTTTATGTTGGTTACTTGCCTCTGTTTGCATTTTTTTAGAGTTTAATAGCCTTTTGTAGATTTTAAATAGGCTTTATAGATTTTCTAGAATTTAAATGGTTTTTTTTTATGTTTTTAATAGTTTTAAATCCTTTTTAGAATTTTATAAATTGTTTTAATAGAGTTTATTTTTTAATATAGATTTAATCTTTTGTTAGATATTAATTTCTTTTAGGTTTAATATAGGTTAATAGTTTTTTTATATATATTAATAGATATAGTTTTTTTTATAGAAATTTAATAGAATTTTAAATAGAGGTGATTAGAGTTTTTTCATTTTTATTAGTTAATAGTTTTTTTCAGAAGTTAACTAGATATTAATTCTCCTTATTAGAGTTAATTAGGATTAATAGAGTTTTTATAGCTAATTCCCTTTTAATAGAGTTTAATTAGGTTTTTAATCTTTTAATTAGAATTTGTTAGAATTAATTAGATTAGGTTAATTTTTCATTTAGCATTTAATTGTAGTTTTAATTAGTTAATGGTGGTTTTAATTGCATTTGAATCATTTTAATTCAGATTTTTTTTGGGTTTATTATATCATTTTCGTTTGGGCCAGTTCAGAGTTTTTGGAGGCCCAAAATTCTTTCAGTCCATTTTTGTTTTTTTTCTTTTTTCCAGATTGCAGCGCCACGTGTCCTATAAAGAGGACCCCACGAGTCTCATTCTGAGGCCCCCACGTCCTGACACCTCATCATCCACACACTCTCTCTCTCTGCCAGTTTTCCTCCACGCGTCCCCCTTCCAGCCCTTCTCCTGCCACGCGTCTCTCCCTCAATCTCCCCCAGTGCCACCTGGTTTCCACTCAGTCCCCCCCATCGCCGGCCATGCAGCCGCCCGCCGGACCACCCTCCTACACCGCAACGGTCACCGGAAGCCGGTAATCTCGCCGGAATCTGCAAATTTCCCCAGCAATCCAGATTCGTCCAATCTTCTCCGTCCACCTCTATTAGCTTCCCCACCGGAAACTTCATCCATTGCCGGAAACGTCATCCATTGCCGGAAACTTCAAAGAAACTCCAGAAACTCATCACGAACAATCTTCAGATCTTCATCTTGCTCATCAGAAACCTCAAAGATTTCCAGAAATCCACCAGGCTTCAAGATCTTCAACGGTTCGTCCACCTCCTTGCGAAGATCCTCGTAGAGACTCAAAGTCCTTCAACGATCCCTTCAATATTCTTCAGATCTTTGTTCCAGAAAGTTCGTGTTCTTCACTGAAAATTTCCAGATTCAAGGATCTTCAACTTCTTCTTGCGCGATTCTTCTCAAGGACCTTCAGCGTTCACCAATCTCTCCAGAAATCTTCGCCCATTTCTTCCGAAGTCCATCGCGGATGAGTTCACCAAATCTTCAAAGAGGTTCATCCGTTGTCAAAATCCTTCAAGGGCGTTCATCAGCAAATCTCCAGATTTTGAGCTTTCTTCAATACGACTCAAGATCTTCTCGTTAAAGTTCCAGAAGCTTCAAGATCTACTCATATTCCACATTCACCAGGTGCGTTTTCCTTCGATCCTTGTTCGCGTCTTGTTTTTGATTGCTGAAATGTATGGATTCATCTTGGTTTGAAGAGGATTTAGGTTGAGTATAGGACTGAGACAGGAAGATTGGTGAGGCGTGTATTAGGGTTCAGTTTCAGATCATTGTGAGGGATTGTTTGAGGTTTGATTCAGAGAGGGCGTTGGAGAGATGAGCGGCGTGTTAGGGTTTAGGGTAATGAACAGTGATTGAAATTTTGGGGAAGAAGACTGGTTTTGTTGGGTGATGATTTGGGCTAGGGTTTGGATTGGGTTAAGCCAAGTCTGGTTTGCTGAATCACCCCCTCCATTTACTCGTTCCCCCCCCCCCCCTGGGCAATGGAACTGAATAGGTTTTTGTTTGGGCTTTGTCCCAATTTCTTTCCACACCCCCAAGCGCAGGCCCAAGGATAATTGAATTGTTTTTTGTTTCTATTTGCACCACCAATTTGTCCTTTTCTTTCTGATTTTTTCATTCAATTTCCTGATGGATCATGGGCCCTGCGGTTAATATCTGCACCCCCCTGTATTTGGGGCCCCTTTCTGAACAACTAGGGCGTTCTGCTAATGCACCCCCCCCCCCCCCCCGTTTTATTTTCTTTTTCTTTTTAATTTTCTTCATTTTGTATCATGTTAGGAAATATTTCATAAAAATTAGTAGGAGTACCCAATTAATTCCCTTCTTTTTTTCTATAGGTTCCTAATTCAATTTAGAATTCTAGGGTGCAAAAATATTGAATTGATCATGCATTTTCATTTTTATTTGCATTTTTGTATTTTAATTGGTATTGAATAATTGATTTGTGATGTGTCTGCCTTGCTGATTTTATTTCTCTTATTTGGTAATGAATTTTGCTTTAGTTTTTTAGTATGTTATACTAGACTCATGCATGCTCCCCATAGGATTTTTGTGGATTTTTTAGAGATTGATTGATGTTGTTTTAGGGTTAGAGAATAGAGACCTCATAACTTGCTGGTTAACCCTTGACCATTCAATGTTAGGGATTGTTTAGTGGCCTTAGAAGTTGACTTAGGCTTTGAGATTTGATCTTGGGATCATAGAGGCATGTAGGTTTCCCCTAGATTTTTGGTAGATTTTTATAGGGTGTTCTGTTATTTTTTGCTTGAGCTTGAGAATAGGAGAAGTCTTGAGGGCTTCTGACTTTGAAGTTCAACTATGGTTGAACTTCAGAGATAGTTTCTTTTGGTTTGAGGGCCTGTGGTTTTTTCTTGGAGATGGAGGCTGGATGAAGTCTTGGTGGAGCTTGCAAGGATGCATGGATTGAGGTCCTAGTCTAGGAGCTTGCTCTTTGTTTGTGAGGTTTGAGATCCTGAAGTTTGAGGGAAATTTATGGTACTTTCCTGAGGAAGGCACTATGGATGTCTTTCATTCTTTCTTCTCACCTCTTTCTCAAGTATTCAATGATGTTGGAGCCTTCATGTGAGTTTAGTTTCTCCTGAGGAGGAATGTAAACCGTTCACAGTTGTTGAGCCACATGGGATATGATTCCTAAGTGGAAGCCCCCTAGTACTTTCCTGAGGAAGGCACTATGGATCTGTTCACTTAGTTCCCTTAGTTCATGTAGGGTTTCTCAAGTATCCAATGATGTTGGAGCCTTCATGTGAGTTTAGTTTCTCCTGAGGAGGAATATAAACCGATCACAGTTGTTGAGCCACATTGGATATGATTCCTAAGTGGAGGCCCCCTAGTACTTTCCTGAGGAAGGCACTATGGGTCTGTTCACTTAGTTCCCTTAGTTCAGGTAGGATTTCTCAAGTATCCAATGATGTTGGAGCATTCATATGAGTTTAGTTTCTCCTGAGGAGGAATGTAAACCGTTCACAGTTGTTGAGCCACATGGGATATGATTCCTAAGTGGAATCCCCCTAGTACTTTCCTGAGGAAGGCACTATGAGTCTGCCTACTTAGCTCCCTTTCTTTGGTAAGCTTGTCTTGAAGCTTGAAGACTGGGATTGTTTTCTCTTGTGTAGGGGCTTTGCTTTAGGGCTTTGATTAGGGTTTTGTTTAGGGCTTTGCTTAGAGATTTGATTAGGGTTTTGCATAGGGCTTGGCTCAGAGGTAGATTAGGGTTTTGTTTTAGGGTTGTTCAGGGTTTGCTCAGGGTAGTTCCATGCTTTTGGATAGGAGTTTGCCAGGCTGGTTAGCCTTCTCTTTGTGTTGTTTGACTTGTGTGGTGCTGTGTTGCATTAGACTTAGGGGTTCATCTAGATATTTCTGAGATAGGTGCATCTTAGAAATAGGCTTTGTGTGCATGAGAAGTTGAGGTGGTCCTCCTTCTGCTTGATTGTTATTGAGTGGCTTTGCTTGCTGGTATTTGGTAGAGCTGAGCTCCTTTGCCTCTGTGGTGTGTGGCCTTTGTGCCTTGATTGTTTGGTGGTTGCATTCATGCATATTTCCAGTATTTCTTTACTTTGCAGTGATTCCTGTTTGATGTTCAGTTCTGTTGCCATGATCACTTAGGAGCTCTAACTTCTCTGTTGTGGAGGAGTTATGATAGACATTAGGTTGGTCAACCAGGCATGATAACATTAGGTAGATTCCCCTTTTCAACCATAGTTTTAGGGTGTCTCTTTCCTTTCTCAAAACAACAGAAAAACACTTAATAAAGGATAAAACAAAAGTGAATTCATTTCTTCCGTCAAAAGATTTGAACAAACATCAAAACATTTTGTCCTCCTGGACTGTGAAAACCCTTGGTTAAGGTGCATTTTCCCATAAAAAACACTTGAACAGCTTGTGTCGTGCGTAGTCGAACTACGTTTGCTCTGATCTTCCACGCCGTGTGGAAGTACGTAGGCACAGGACGCGATGTCCTGACGAGCAACCTTTCCCCCCGTCTAGACGTAGGTAGTCGAACTACGTTGACTCTGACTTTCCCATTGCACGAGGGAGTACGTAGGCCCAGAACAGCGTATGTTCTGTCGAGTCCTGTCCTTTTCTTTTCTTTTCAGACTGACTACTAGCGTAGATAGATAAACACATCTTTTTCCTTATAAACACCAAGCGTGGATCCCGTCGAGTACGACGGACGTGAGGGGTGCTAATACCTTCCCCTTGCGTAACCGACTCCCGAATCCAGGTTTTGGTTGCGATGACCATACCTTTCCCTTTTTTGCGAGGTTTACTTCGAGCGTTTCCTTTCCCTCCGTTGGGATAAATAACGCACGGTGGCGACTCTTCTGTCTTGCCGGCGCCGATTTTCGCAGTAGCGACAACTGGCGACTCTGCTGGGGATGATGTAGCATCCAGGGACTTTTCCCATCCCTTATGCTGGGACCGTTTCCCATCCCCTACGCGAGTCAATCCTAGCGCTTGGGTGTTTATCTGTTGGGTGTTGTGCATATGTGTTGTATCTTTCCGCACTTTACTTTCCCGCACCTTTACCTTTCCGCATTTACTTTCAGTATTATATTATTGTGATTATTGTTGTGGGAGAGGGAGGTTACTATGAGTGAGAAGTCGGACCTGGGCTTGAGTATGCACCTAGACATAGTTGCGGAGAGTAGTAGACGAACCTGTCTGCTGAGCAGGCACAGTTCCCTACGAAATCTGCGCTCAGACGAGATTCTCTCTGAGGTGCTCCTTTCCGGTCCTGAGGATCTGAGGGGAGTCCATACGTGAGGATTGTCGACTCTGGGGACCGATCATTTGGAAGTCAGCTAAGTGAGGCCTCTTCATGACTTGATGATGCCACTCCTTCTGGGAATCGTATCGTCACTCATGAAAGTCTGTGACGCTGATGACCGCATAGGATGCCGTACCTTTGTTCGTGGATTAGGTCCATACCTGTGAGGGGGATTGGGTTATTGCAGGAAAACTGGCCTTCAGAAACCATGATTCATTATTTATCAGATAGTTTTCTTGGCTCGTTAACAGGTGTGTTGGATTTCTTGTTTGAGGTTGATACTATTATCAGATGGTTTTCTCGTCAGTTACAGAGGTTCAGATGGATTTCTTACCAGGGGATTGGTATTTTGGGTGTCAGATGATAGTCAGTGTCATGAGGTTCTGGTGACTGTGGTGGTTTTCTGCTCTTGACATCACAGAGATGTTCCTCCTCAGACTACAGCATGGCCCCTGTGTTCACTGATTGCATCATTTATCATATTGCATTATTGCATCACCATTTGCATCCAACTAACGTGTGTGTATTGCAGGTACATATTTCCCCTCCCAGTTCCGGTGTTTGTTTCCTAGCAAGACATGGAAGCCATGAAGAGAGTGTTACCCTACAGATTCCCGTCTCCAGATATCAGTCTGTTGTCAGAGTTAATTATTATTGCTAGGAAGAAGGTGATGGGATATTTCAGGAAGACATATGGGAGGATCCTGACTTATGTTTACCAGCCCTCGGCTTATGAGATCAGCGGCATTTACACCCTGTTGCAGTTTTATGATGCTGAGCTCAGGTGTTTCGTATTTCCTGATTTTGTCTTGGCTCCTACCCTGGAGGAGTATTCTGCACTCTTGGATATACCGATTCGCGAGCAGATGCCTTTCTATCACACGGACGCTAAGCCTAATCTGGCTGAGCTTTCTGCTATTCTGTACTTAGGAGAGTTTGAGCTGACAGGGAAGATGATCAGAAGAGTAGACGCGTGGGGATTTCCGTTGGTTGTTTTGGTGGAGAAGGCTCGGGAGTATGCCAAGAAGGGTGGCTGGGTTGTTTTTGACGCTATCCTTGCTGTGTGTGTTTATGGCATTGTATTGTTCCCAAACCTTCTTGATTTTGTTGATGCAGATGCTTTCTATATTCTGGCTGCAAAGAACCCATTTCCTACCTTGCTGGGAGATATCCACCATTCCACTCACTACCAAAATGAAAAGCGGCGAGGAAGGAATGTCTCTTGCTGTGTACCTCTACTGTGCAGGTGGTTTACTAGTCATATGCCAAAGTCAGGGCCTTTCGTCACTTCTATTGATTCTTTAGGATGGTCTGAGCGCTTGATGGGGTTGACTTCTGAGAATGTGGTGTGGGTTAATGAGGAGGTGTTAGGAGTCGAGGTCATATACAGATGCGAAGGATTCCCTAATGTTCCTTTGATAGGAAGGAGAGGGTGTGTCAATTACAACCCTTCCTTATTAATCAGGCAGTTTAGGTATGCACCTCAGGAAGCGCCGAAGCCCGAGGAGATACAGGAATCTCTGTATCTCACTGGGGTAATAAAGGAAGAGATGTTGATCAAGCTTGAGAAAGCATGGAAGAACCTGCATAAGAGAGGGAAGCCTTCATGTAGCAAAGGGGGTACTCGAGTTCTTGGTCCGTATGTGGAATGGATTCGTGAACGAGCTACGAAATTCCTTATGCCTTATCCTGCAGTTCAGCCATTGTATCCTTCTCCGGTGGAGGAGCCCACTACTATAGACATGCAGGTATACAAGCAGCTGATGGCGGAGAAAGAAGAGTTAGCAAAGGTTAAAGAAGCTTTAGAGAAAGAGAATGCCCAGCTTCGTCATGAAAAGGTTGAAACGGGATATTTTTCCAAGCAACAGGCCGAAACTTTGAAACATCTGAAGACTACTTTATTGGAGTTGACTGAAACCAAGAAGCGTCTGGAGTTAGATGTAGACTCAGTTAGCAGTGTATTGGCTACTAAGAAGCAAGAGCTGGAAAGGGCCTACACGAAGTTTGCTAAGTTCAGAGAGCATTGGGACCTCACTATGGCCAAACGCAAAGAACGGGAAGAAGAGCTAAAGATACAGGTTGCTCAGTTGGCAGAACAGGTTAAAGTGAAGACTGAAGAGCTTGAAGAAGAAGCATGTCGTCGATACGAGGCCGAACGCAAACTGATTGATGCCATGAAGAATCTGGAAGATTGTCAGCACAGAGCAGGCACCAAGAGGCCCAAACCTGAGGATGGTGCCCAAGATAAGGCTTGGGAAGATTTTGTCAGAGATATCCATGGAACGGTCAGGAAAAGGGATCAGTTGATAGAAGGCTTGATTTATCGACCAGATCACACAGAGACGAAGAAGCTATTCGAGGATTTCTGCGACCGTACCCGCACTTGATTTCTCTCTTGTATTCTATGTGTTGAGATCACCACCAGGCATGTTGGTTGGGATCCTCCTTTATCATATCAGTTGTATGGAACATAGTTGTGTAACACCTTGACGAGACTGTTATTCCAATAAATATATGAGGGTTTTTCTAAATATTGTCTTTATGGTTTCTCTTGTCTTGCTACCTTGACGCTGGAACTGGAGGGGAAATACCCCAACGCACACATGCACGTTAGCATTTTTGCATTGTTGTGTGCATAAATCACATTGCATTACAGGTTTGTGATCCATGTTCCTTATCATTCTTCATCCATATATCCAGGTATTTTCAGGATTACAGAAAAGCGGGTCCACCGTTACTCTACCAGAACTAATCACAAGAAGATCATGGACAACGTGCAGAGTGAAATGCAAGAAATGCGTGACAGGATGGCCATGCTCATGCAAACCATGGAGACCATCGCCAAAGGACAAGAGCAGCTGCAGAATCTGGTTCAACCGATAGTCGCACGGGCTGAAAACAACGGGACACCGCATGGTGAAAATATTGCTGCTTCTCCCCGAGATGAGAATCGTCAAAGTGCTGATGTTATTCCCGTAAACGGTTTGAATGCTGGAGAAACTGGTCCTGTAGGTGGAGGTGGGAACGCCGATAATATGAATGTCAATGCAGATACTGCTGGGGTATTTGTGGGTAATGTCAACCAGGGTTTCAACGGGGGCGTTGAGAATGTCGGAATGAATGGTAATAATGGTAACCAGGGCTTCAATGGTGTGAACATGGGGTATGGCAACACTGCTGGCACCAAGGTTGGGTTTTGTGACTATGGTTATGGTAATCTTGGATATGGAACTGGTGCATACAACGCTCAAGAGATGGGCAATCTGAGGTATGACCCCAGGTACTTCCAAACGGGTCCGGGCCGTGATGCATATTATGTTGGATACGACGCAGTACCTCGCTGGGAGGATCGTCAGGAGGATGTGTTCTCTGGTCAGAACGAGGGTTATGAAAGAGCTAGGGATGACAACCATCGGATGAGATTGCTAGAAGAGAAAGTGAACGGGTTAGCCAACCAAAATGCTCTTGGGCTGGATATGTCAAATATGGGGCTAGTCCCGGGGTTGAGGGTCCCGCTGAAATTCAAAGCGTCGTCATTTGATAAGTACAAAGGGGATACATGCCCTAGGGTGCATGTGCGCGTGTTTTACAGGCGTATGTCCGCGTATTCTGAAGATGAAAAGATGCTAATGCACTTCTTCCAGGATAGCCTGTCAGGGCCGTCGCTGGAGTGGTACATGAGCTTGGAGCCTACTCAGATCAGGAGTTGGAAAGAGCTGGCAGAGGCTTTTGTTCGACATTATTAATATAATAGTGATCTCGCCCCTAACCGAGTCCAGCTGCAGAGCATGTCTCAAAAGTCTAGCGAGAGCTTTAAGGAATACGCCCAGAGATGGCGAGATTTGGCTGCTAGGGTACACCCTCCGATGGTGGAGCGCGAAATGATGGATATGTTCATAGGAACTTTTTCTGGAATGTACTATGACCGGTTGCTCAATTTTTCGATGAGTACCTTCTCTGAGTTGATCTTGATGGGGGAGCGCATTGAAAACGGAGGGAAGATTGGCAAAATTCAAGCGGGTGAGTCCAGTTCCGTGGGAGGTAATAAGAAGACGTTTGGTGGTAAAAGGCAGGGTGATACCAACGCTGTATACAATGCTCGACGGAGAAATAGAAGTCAGAACTGGCATCAGCAGTCACAAGTTGCAAGCGTAACCATTCCAGGGCCTTCTCAGCAGCAGAGACAACAACCACAGCAGCAGGCTCAGCAGCAGCCTAATAATAATCAGCGCAGACTTCAGAACCCACGACCGAGGAAAGTATTCGAGGTACCGCCAGTATCATATGCAGAACTCCTTCAAACTTTGTTGAAATTGCAGCTAGTCGAGAAGAGGACCTTAGCACCACCAACCGGCCACCCACCAGTCGGGTATGATGTTAATGAGCATTGTGACTTCCATTCGGGTGCACCAGGGCACAATATTGAAAATTGCCTAGCTTTCAAGCATAAAGTACAGGATTTGCTCGATAGTACGGCTATTAACTTCGGGAAGGACGGTCCCAATATCACGCAACAGCCAATGCCCAAGCATGGTGGGGCTGGGGCCAATGCAATCCTGGCAGACGGTGAGTTGAACTTGGTTTCGGAAGTGAGCGAGCTGAAAACCCCTTTGAGTTACGTAAAGCAGTGTTTATTGAAAGGAGGTGTCTATCCCGGATGCAGGGAAGAGTGTGATGACTGTTTGGTTCAACCGGGGGGCTGTGAGAAGTTGAAAAGGGGAGTTCAAGGTTTGATTGATGAAGGAATCCTGCAGTTTGACAGGTCTGTGGGGCGAGAGAAGTCTGTTGAGATAGAATCTGGAAAAGAGCACAGTGAGGTTGCTACGATCACCATTCCGTTCAAATCAGTGACGATTTCGGCATCATCGAAAAGGCCGACCATTACTATTACCAAGGCTAAACCAGTCCCTTATAAGAGCACAAAGGCAGTCCCGTGGTGCTATGGTGCTGAGGTGTATTGTAATGGGGAAAAGATTGACTTGAATGATCCGCCAGCGGGATCCGTAGATAACATAGTGGGAGCGGGTGGTATAACCCGGAGCGGGAGAATTTTCACTTCACCTGAAGTCGAGGCAGAGAGGCTCGCCAGGGGTAAGAGCAAAGTTGTTGAGGGGGAATCTTCGGGGAATAAGGAGAAGGAACCGATAACCAAAGATGTGGAAGAATTCATGAGATTGATTCGCAAAAGTGATTACAAGATTGTAGAGCACCTGCAGTAGACCCCATCAAAGATCTCCATATTATCGTTGTTGTTGTGTTCTGAGGCGCATAGAAATGCCCTGTTGAAGGTACTTGAGACATCCTTCGTGCCGCAAGAGATTTCAGTTAATCAGCTGGAGGGAGTTATGGCACATGTTAACGTTGGGCATGGTCTGGGATTCACGGATTTTGACCTAACGCCTCGAGGGCGTGATCACAATAATGCCTTGCACATCTCTATCGAGTGCCGGGGCACTATTTTATCCCATGTGCTGGTAGACACTGGGTCCTCGTTGAATGTGTTACCAAAGAAAGCCCTGTTGAAATTGGATACCCGTGGGTTGTTGTGCACACCTAGTGATCTGGTGGTGAGGGCCTTTGATGGAACGAGGAGGTCGGTATTCGGGTCAGTAACGTTACCCATCCAGGTAGGTCCGGAGGTGTTTGATACAGTGTTTTACATCATGGATATCCAGCCTGCATATAGCTGTTTGATCGGGAGACCTTGGATTCATGCCGTTGGGGCAGTAACTTCTACGCTCCATCAGAAGCTGAAGTATATGGTTGAGAGGAGTATTGTGACGGTGTGTGGCGAAGAGGACATCTTAGTCAGTCATTTGTCTTCCTTCAAGTACGTGGAGGTAGATGGAGAGATTCATGAAACGCTGTGTCAGGCGTTCGAAGGGGTGAAGGTTAAAGAAGAAGCCCCGGTGAAGAGTGAAGGGCAAGAGGTGGTCGTCTCCTTATATAAAGAAGCCAAGGCGTTGGTACAAGCAGGAGAGACTCAGAAGTGGGGGCAGGTACTGGACATCCCAGTGAAGCAGGATAGGTATGGCTTGGGGTACCGCCCATCTCCCTCACAGAGTGCGCCTAAGTACAAGGGACCTGTCGTGTTCACACCCGGAGGAGTTAGCTTCGAAAGGATTAATGTCGTGTCTGATACGGAGGAAGTGGATAGCGACTGCGACATGGACGCATGGATTCGACCCAGCACGTCGGGGCAAAGCCTATGCAACTGGTCCATCCAGGACGTCATCCAAGTCACCAAACAGTAATGCGTTGTTTTTTCAATCATTGTATGATCACATGCCTTGCCCGGGGCATCGTTGACCTCACCTTAGGGCCTAACTGTTTACCTGTATGTTTGCATGATCAATAAATGACGACGTTTTTACATTCAAATGTTGTGATCCCTTTCTTTCTGTTTTTTATTTTTCAATAAAATGGCAGCGTGGTTATGTATTTTGCTTGTATATCATTTTTGAAGCACTTAACCGTTTCCCTCGCAGGATTCATGAATTTTCAGATGACATCGACCAAAGACTTCCTATGACTCGTTTAGACTTCGAGCATCCGATCTTCCAAGCTGAGGAGGAGATTGTTGAGGATAGTGACTTACCAGAAGAGCTGAGTCGACTGTTGAAGCAAGAGGAGAGGGTCATTTTGCCTCATCAGGAAGAGATTGATATTGTCAATTTAGGGTCTGAAGAATGCGTCAGGAATATCCGTATAGGGGCCGCGTTGCAGGTTGACATCAAGCAAGAGCTTATTGAGATATTGCGTAAATACAGTGATATATTTGCTTGGTCCTACGAGGACATGCCAGGTTTAGATACTGATATGGTTGTTCATCGTCTGCTGTTGAGGGAAGATTGCCCGCCTGTGAAGCAGAAACTCAGAAGGACTCGTCCTGACATGGCTGTAAAGATAAAGGAAGAAGTGCAGAAGCAATGGGATGCTGGATTCCTGGCTGTCACCACTTATCCCACTTGGGTCGCTAATATCGTGCCTGTGCCAAAGAAAGATGGCAAGGTTCGAATGTGTGTTGATTATAGGGATCTAAACAAAGCGAGCCCGAAAGATGATTTCCCGCTGCCGCATATTGATGTGTTAGTTGACAACACGACTCAGTTTTCGGTATTCTCTTTCATGGATTGGTTTTCGGGGTACAACCAGATCAAAATGGCTCCGGAGGATATGGAAAAAACGACCTTTATCACCCCGTGGGGAACCTTCTGTTATAAGGTGATGCCCTTTGGTTTGAAAAATGCTGGGGCAACGTACCAGCGGGCTATGACAACGCTTTTTCACGACATGATGCACAAAGAGATTGAGGTGTATGTCGATGACATGATTGCCAAGTCTCAAACAGAGGAAGAACATCTGATTAATCTGTTGAAGTTGTTCAAGAGGCTGAGGAAGTTCAGGCTGAGGCTGAATCCCAACAAGTGTACCTTCGGAGTGCGATCCGGGAAGCTACTGGGGTTCATTGTGAGCAAGAAAGGAATCGAGGTCGATCCTGCAAAAATAAAAGCAATACAAGAGATGCCATCACCGAGAACAGAAAAAGAAGTCTGTGGATTCTTAGGGAGATTGAACTACATTGCTAGGTTCATCTCTCACCTAACGACCACGTGTGAACCTTTGTTCAAACTGTTAAAGAAAGATCAAGCGGTGGTCTGGAACGACAATTGCCAAAGGGCATTTGAAAAGATAAAAGAATACTTGCAGGAACCTCCGGTGTTGATACCCCCAGTAGCAGGACGACCACTGATTATGTATCTGACGGTTCTTGAGAACAGTATGGGTTGTGTTCTCGGTCAACATGACGAGACAGGACGGAAAGAGCATGCAATCTACTACTTGAGTAAAAAGTTCACGGATTGTGAATCTCGATACTCTATGCTCGAAAAGACGTGTTGTGCATTGGCGTGGGCTGCCAAACGTCTAACACAGTACATGCTGAACCATACAACCATGCTGATATCAAAGATGGATCCGATCAAATATGTGTTTGAAAAGCAAGCGCTCTATGGAAGGATTGCTAGATGGCAGATGGTATTGACAGAATACGATATCCAGTATGTTTCCCAGAAGGCCATTAAGGGAAGTGTTCTGTCCGAATATCTCGCCGAACAGCCAATTGAGGATTATCAGCCTATGAAGTTTGAGTTTCCTGATGAGGACATAATGTACTTGAAAGCTAAAGATTGTGATGAGCCATTGCCTGGTGAAGGTCCTGAGCGGAGTTCCCAGTGGCAATTGATTTTTGACGGGGCTGTCAATTCGTACGGTAGCGGGATTGGGGCAATCATAACAACTCCCCACGGGTCGCACATCCCGTTTACAGCCAGATTGACTTTTCCAGTGACGAATAATGAAGCCGAGTATGAAGCTTGTATTATGGGGTTAGAGGAGGCTATCGATCTGAGGATCAAGAATCTGGACGTATATGGGGATTCAGCATTGGTTGTGAATCAGATTAAGGGAGAATGGGGGACACGCCAACCTAATCTGGTACCGTACATGAATTATGCGAGAAGGTTGCTACCTTTCTTTGATAAGGTGGAATTTCATCATGTACCTCGGGCGGAGAATCAAATGGCAGACGCCCTTGCAACATTATCCTCGATGTATAAGGTCAACTACTGGAATGAGGCTCCAAGGATTGTCATATCTCGCCTTGATAGGCCGGCCTTTGTGTTTGCAATTGATGAAGCATCTGACGCTAAACCTTGGTATTTCGACATACATAATTTCCTGAAGAACAAGGAATATCCGGCTGGGGCATCCAGTCGTGATCAGAAGACCCTAAGGAGATTAGCAGGCAACTTCTATCTGAATCCCGACGGCGTTCTGTATAGAAGGAACCACGATTTGGTACTCCTCCGGTGTGTAGATGAGAAGGAAGCCAATTTACTCATGGAAGAAGTCCATGAAGGAAATTTTGGTACACATGCGGGTGGGCATGCTATGACCCGAAAGTTGTTGCGGGCGGGGTATTATTGGTTGACGATGGAAATGGACTGTTTCAAGTTCGCCAAGCGGTGTCACAAGTGCTAGATCTATGCTGATAAGATCCATGTGCCACCCAGTCCACTGAATGTTATGGCTTCTCCGTGGCCTTTCTCCATGTGGGGAATTGATATGATCGGCAAGATTGAGCCTACTGCTTCTAATGGGCGTCGCTTCATCCTAGTCACGATCGATTACTTCACCAAGTGGGTGGAAGCAGCATCTTACGCCAATGTGACGAAGCAGATGGTGGCCAGATTTATCAAGAAGGATATAATTTGCAGATACGGTATCCCTAAACGGATCATTACTGATAATGGTTCGAATCTGAACAATAGGATGATGAAAGATCTTTGTCGGGAGTTTAAGATCGAGCATCATAATTCATCTCCGTACAGACCCAAGATGAATGGCGCTGTTGAAGCGGCCAACAAGAACATAAAGAAGATTGTTCAGAAGATGGTGGTAACGTATAAGGATTGGCAGGAGATGTTGCTGTTTGCGTTGCACGGCTATCGCACGACGGTGCGTACATCAACCGGGGCAACTCCGTTCTCATTGGTGTATGGCATGGAGGCAGTCCTGCCATTGGAAGTTGAGATACCATCTTTGAGGGTTTTGCTGGATGTTCAGCTTGATGAGGCAGAATGGGTGAGAAGTAGATTGAATCAGCTGAGCTTGATAGATGAGAAGATACTGGCATCCATTGCACATGGTAGGCTGTATCAGAGCCGGATGAAGAAAGCGTTCGACAAGAAGATTCGACCTCGAAGCTTTCAGACGGGTGACCTTGTGCTGAAGAAGATTCTCCCACCGCAATCGGATCACAGGGGCAAATGGACTCCCAATTATGAAGGTCCGTACGTCGTGAGGAAGGTCTTCTCCGGAGGAGCCTTATTGTTATCCACCATGGATGGTGAAGGCTTTTCGTCCCCTGTGAACTCATACGCAGTTAAAAAATACTTTGCTTAAAAATTGACCCGCTGGACAGTAAAAAGAGAGTCCAGGCAAAAATGGGGCATCCTGGCGAACCAAAAAACAGAATAAAAAGGTTCGGGCAAAAGTTAGGGATAAAATGGAAAAAATGTACACCCGCGAAGTCGAAAACCTACACTGGGCAGCTTCGGCAAAAAGGGGTATCCCGGTGAATTGAAAACCCGCAAAGGGAGATTCACGCAAAAGTTAGGGATTTAAGAAGCAAATGATTGTGGTCCAAGTTTGATTGTTTAGTGGTTTGGGAGCATCCGGGGGTCGACTATCCAAAGCAATCTCTTCCGAAGATAGAGATTAGGAAAGCGTCGGAGTCCGGCGAGTCATAGGAGGATCGGTTCATGGTGTTCGTCTGTAACACGTTGCCGACATGTGTACAAATTTTACTCTGTATCTTTGTACCTTTCTGCATTTTGTTTATGTGTGACTACCTCTTTTCAGGAGTTGCATCTGATGTACAAATCTTGCCTATTTTCAGGCCGTTATCAATAAAGTGTGTTATTCAGTGTAGTGTGTGACTTTGGTTTTAACTTTTACGGTTTTGTTTGTAAAAAACGCCGATATTTTTGATAAACTTACATGCGTGTAAACAGGCGGGCCTCGGCCGATGATTGTTAAAACCGGGGATTACCTGAATGGTTGTCATGGGTGATTACAAAGATGTTTCTTTTTGCATAGATTGTCTTCTGTTTGCTTGTTGACTTTTGCAGGTATTCAAAAGCTCGCAAAGTTCCCCGCTAGAGTCCATGGCAGGCTGGTACCCTCTCCAGAGGATGAATGTTGTGTCTTCCCTCAATGAAGTCGCCCCAGGAAAAATTTGAATGTTGTCTCCCCCGGAGAGTGGAGGTTGCGTCAAAGGAAAAGATCAATGTATCTTCAGTAGTTCAGAATTAACTTATCAAGCAGAGCAGAGTCCTCCCCAACAAGGGTCGAGACGGATATGATTAACTCGCCTGAAGAATCTTGTGTAGTGCGAATCAGAGCACACCGGTCAATCCCCAGCGCAGTGATAGCAGGATGAATTATCCCCGCAGGGCGTAATCAGAGTGTTGATACCTTTTGAAAGCAGTTTCCGGGATTGCTTTTCTCTTGCCCCAACGGGTTGATCCTTCCTCGTCAGGACGATCATTTTTCAGCAGGGTTTGAAGTTTTGAGTTTGTGAGCTACTTTCCCAGCAGGATGGTTATCCCCAGCGGAGTTAGTTCATCTTTCCAGCATTTATTTTGTTGGAAGCGTATCGGTGGTATTCCGGTTATCCCCAGCAGATCCAGTTTGTCTTCAGCATTTATTTTGCTGAAGTAACTCCTTTGCATAAGCATGCATCATAAGCACTTGAATTTTACACGAATATGTAGCATTTCCATGCAGTATGGAAGCATTACGGCATCATCAAACATGTGCATTTGGAAGCATAAGCAGGATTGATTACCCGTCCAACCTCAGGTATTTTCTCTGTCGATAAGTGAGATCGTGATTTGCAGAGATGTGTATGTTTTGTTCGCGGCACAGAACGCGCAGCGATCGTGTTTCCTCCGGTCAAGAGGGTTATGGCGCAGGGCACGCAGTGATCGTGGTCATCGTTATGTTGTGGGGATTTGTGGTAGAGTACGCAGTGATCGTATTCATCCTGTGGTTTTGTTTGCAACGCCAGAACACGCAGTGATCGTGTTTCCTCCTGTCAAGAGGGTTGTGGCGCAGGGCACGCAGTGATCGTGGTCGTCGTTATGTTGTGGGGTTTTCGCGGAAGAGGTACACAGTGATTGTAGTCATCCCGTATGTTTGGTTTGTGGCACAGAACACGCAGTGATCGTGTTTCCTACGGTCAAGAGGGTTGTGGCGCAGGGCACGCAGTGATCGTGGTCATCGTTATGTTGTGGGGATTTGTGGTAGAGATACGCAGTGATCGTATTCGTCCTATACGTGGTTTTGTTTGCAACGCCGAGACGCGCAGTGATCGTGTTTCCTCCTGTCAAGAGGGTTGTTGCGTCGGACACGCAGTGATCATGTTCGTCATGTCATATTCCCCTAGCAAAGTTTGCTTGGTCAAGCACCCTTTTTCCCCCCAGCTGAGTCTTTCTCAGGATGCTGTGGTGTCAGTATTGGAAGACGGTAATGCAGATTTTTGGGTGGTCACCCGTAGTTTCCACAGCAGAGTTATGTTCTCCAGCAGGGTGTTACTTCAATGAGTTACTTGGTTAAGTCCCTCATAATCCCCAGCAGGGTATTCGCCACAGAGTTGTTTGGTTAAATTCCTCTTATTTTTCAACAAGGTTATTCTCGTCAGGGTGCTTGGTTAAGTTCCCAATTTCCCCAGCGGAGTGTTTTCAGGATACCTATTGCCAGAATAGGTATTGGACGGCCGTCGTCAGAATTGTCCTCTCAGAGTTGCTTGGTTAAGTTTCTCGTGCCCTCGTTGTTTAGTGGATGCTCGTTCAGGTACGAACGAAAGGTTGGTAAGTGAAATCAACATTTTCTCGCTGTTTAGTGGATGCTCGTTCAGGTACGAACGGAAGGTTGGTAAGTGAAATCAACATTTTCTCGCGGTTTAGTGGATGCTCGTTCAGGTACGAACGAAAGGTTGGTAAGTGAAATCAACATTTTCTCGCTGTTTAGTGGATGCTCGTTCAGGTACGAATGGAAGATTGGTAAGTGAAATCAACATTGTCTCGCAGTTTAGTGGATGCTCGTTCAGGTACGAACGGAAGGTTGGTAAGTGAAATCAACATTTTTTCGCTGTTTAGTGTTCGCTCGTTCAGGTACAAACGAAAGGTTGATAAGTGAAATCAGCATTGTCTTGTTTGGTTAAGTGTTTGCTCGTTTCTTCAAGATACGAAAGGTTGATAAGTGAAATCAGCATTGTCTCGTTTGGTTAAGTGTTTGCTCGTTTCTTCAGGATACGAAAGGTTGATAAGAGAGATCAACAATTTCTCATTGGTCAGTGTATGATCACTTCTTCGGAATGGGATGGCCTATGGACAATATCAGATTATTTCATGAGCGGGTTGATGGATAGTCTTTTAGTTGTCGCTGTGGCAATGGAAATCAGTTCCCTGGTTAATTCTCCCCAAGCAGTGGTGTGCGCAATTTATTTTTGCGGTTGGCAAATTTCAGGGCTTCATTGGTATTCAACCGTCATTTACCTTTGAATGTGTGAAGGCTGAGCGCTCTTCACCCTTTCAGGTCCAAGCCGCTTGAATAGGGGCAGCTGTTGCACCCTAAAATTTGACCAACCGGTTCTCCTATCTGGTTCGTGGTTTAATTCGTATTCGCATATCAGATGCATGACATTTGTACACAGACAGAGGATGTCAGGGTTACAGCTTGGTTGTCATCTACCGGATATTTCAGATCCAGTCTAGTTAATCAGGGTTTTATTTTCGGGAAATTGTGCGCTCCTCGGTGTTTTCAGCTTACATGGTGGTTTTTGGGATATTCTGATGCCCGGGGTTTACTGTTTGCTTCGATCTGGTCTCGCGCTCTCTTTTATGTTGGTTACTTGCCTCTGTTTGCATTTTTTTAGGGTTTAATAGCCTTTTGTAGATTTTAAATAGGCTTTATAGATTTTCTAGAATTTAAATGGTTTTTTTTTTATGTTTTTAATAGTTTTAAATCCTTTTTAGAATTTTATAAATTGTTTTAATAGAGTTTATTTTTTAATATAGATTTAATCTTGTTAGATATTAATTTCTTTTAGGTTTAATATAGGTTAATAGTTTTTTTATATATATTAATAGATATAGTTTTTTTTATAGAAATTTAATAGAATTTTAAATAGAGGTGATTAGAGTTTTTTCATTTTTATTAGTTAATAGTTTTTTTTCAGAAGTTAACTAGATATTAATTCTCCTTATTAGAGTTAATTAGGATTAATAGAGTTTTTATAGCTAATTCCCTTTTAATAGAGTTTAATTAGGTTTTTAATCTTTTAATTAGAATTTGTTAGAATTAATTAGATTAGGTTAATTTTTCATTTAGCATTTAATTGTAGTTTTAATTAGTTAATGGTGGTTTTAATTGCATTTGAATCATTTTCATTAATCATTTTAATTCAGATTTTTTTTGGGTTTATTATATCATTTTCGTTTGGGCCAGTTCAGAGTTTTTGGAGGCCCAAAATTCTTTCAGTCCATTTTTGTTTTTTTTTTCATTTTTCCAGATTGCAGCGCCACGTGTCCTATAAAGAGGACCCCACGAGTCTCATTCTGAGGCCCCCACGTTCTGACACCTCATCATCCACACTCTCTCTCTCTCTCTCTCTGCCAGTTTTCCTCCACGCGTCCCCCTTCCAGCCCTTCTCCTGCCACGCGTCTCTCCCTCAATCTCCCCCAGCGCCACCTGGTTTCCACTCAGTCCCCCCCATCGTCGGCCATGCAGCCGCCCGCCGGACCACCCTCCTCCACCGCAACGGTCACCGGAAGCCGGTAATCTCGCCGGAATCTGCAAATTTCCCCAGCAATCCAGATTCGTCCAATCTTCTCCGTCCACCTCTATTAGCTTCCCCACCGGAAACTTCATCCATTGCCGGAAACGTCATCCATTGCCGGAAACTTCAAAGAAACTCCAGAAACTCATCACGAACAATCTCCAGATCTTCATCTTGCTCATCAGAAACCTCAAAGATTTCCAGAAATCCACCAGGCTTCAAGATCTTCAACGGTTCGTCCACCTCCTTGCGAAGATCCTCGTAGAGACTCAAAGTCCTTCAACGATCCCTTCAATATTCTTCAGATCTTTGTTCCAGAAAGTTCGTGTTCTTCACTGAAAATTTCCAGATTCAAGGATCTTCAACTTCTTCTTGCGCGATTCTTCTCAAGGACCTTCAGCGTTCACCAATCTCTCCAGAAATCTTCGCCCATTTCTTCCGAAGTCCATCGCGGATGAGTTCACCAAATCTTCAAAGAGGTTCATCCGTTGTCAGAATCCTTCAAGGGCGTTCATCAGCAAATCTCCAGATTTTGAGCTTTCTTCAATACGACTCAAGATCTTCTCGTTAAAGTTCCAGAAGCTTCAAGATCTACTCATATTCCACATTCACCAGGTGCGTTGTCCTTCGATCCTTGTTCGCGTCTTGTGTTTGATTGCTGAAATGTATGGATTCATCTTGGTTTGAAGAGGATTTAGGTTGAGTATAGGACTGAGACGGGAAGATTGGTGAGGCGTGTATTAGGGTTCAGTTTCAGATCATTGTGAGGGATTGTTTGAGGTTTGATTCAGAGAGGGCGTTGGAGAGATGAGCGGCGTGTTAGGGTTTAGGGTAATGAACAGTGATTGAAATTTTGGGGAAGAAGACTGGTTTTGTTGGGTGATGATTTGGGCTAGGGTTTGGATTGGGTTAAGCCCAAGTCTGGTTTGCGGAATCACCCCCTCCATTTACTCGTTTCCCCCCCCCCCCTGGGCAATGGAACTGAATAGGTTTTGGTTTGGGCTTTGTCCCAATTTCTTTCCACACCCCCAAGCGCAGGCCCAAGGATAATTGAATTGTTTTTTGTTTCTATTTGCACCACCAATTTGTCCTTTTCTTTCTGATTTTTTCATTCAATTTCCTGATGGATCATGGGCCCTGCACTTAATATCTGCACCCCCCTGTATTTGGGGCCCCTTTCTGAACAACTAGGGCGTTTTGCTAATGCACCCCCCCTGTTTTATTTTCTTTTTCTTTTTAATTTTCTTCATTTTGTATCATGTTAGGAAATATTTCATAAAAATTAGTAGGAGTACCCAATTAATTCCCTTCTTTTTTCTATAGGTTCCTAATTCAATTTAGAATTTTAGGGTGCAAAAATATTGAATTGATCATGCATTTTCATTTTTATTTGAATTTTTGTATTTTAATTGGTATTGAATAATTGATTTGTGATGTGTCTGCCTTGCTGATTTTATTTCTCTCATTTGGTAATGAATTTTGCTTTAGTTTTTTAGTATGTTATACTAGACTGATGCATGCTCCCCATAGGATTTTTGTGGATTTTTTAGAGATTGATTGATGTTGTTTTAGGGTTAGAGAATAGAGACCTCATAACTTGCTGGTTAACCCTTGACCATTCAATGTTAGGGATTGTTTAGTGGCCTTAGAAGTTGACTTAGGCTTTGAGATTTGATCTTGGGATCATAGAGGCATGTAGGTTTCCCCTAGATTTTTCGTAGATTTTTATAGGGTGTTCTGTTATTTTTTGCTTGAGCTTGAGAATAGGAGAAGTCTTGAGGGCTTCTGACTTTGAAGTTCAACTATGGTTGAACTTCAGAGATAGTTTCTTTTGGTTTGAGGGCCTGTGGTTTTTTCTTGGAGATGGAGGCTGGATGAAGTCTTGGTGGAGCTTGCAAGGATGCATGGATTTAGGTCCTAGTCTAGGAGCTTGCTCTCTGTTTGTGAGGTTTGAGATCCTGAAGTTTGAGGGAAATTTATGGTACTTTCCTGAGGAAGGCACTATGGATGTCATTCATTCTTTCTTCTCACCTCTTTCTCAAGTATTCAATGATGTTGGAGCCTTCATGTGAGTTTAGTTTCTCCTGAGGAGGAATGTAAACCGTTCACAGTTGTTGAGCCACATGGGATATGATTCCTAAGTGGAAGCCCCCTAGTACTTTCCTGAGGAAGGCACTATGGGTCTGTTCACTTAGTTCCCTTAGTTCATGTAGGGTTTCTCAAGTATCCAATGATGTTGGAGCCTTCATGTGAGTTTAGTTTCTCCTGAGGAGGAATATAAACCGATCATAGTTGTTGAGCCACATGGGATATGATTCCTAAGTGGAGGCCCCCTAGTACTTTCCTGAGGAAGGCACTATGGGTCTGTTCACTTAGTTCCCTTAGTTCAGGTAGGATTTCTCAAGTATCCAATGATGTTGGAGCCTTCATGTGAGTTTAGTTTCTCCTGAGGAGGAATGTAAACTGTTCACAGTTGTTGAGCCACATGGGATATGATTCCTAAGTGGAATCCCCCTAGTACTTTCCTGAGGAAGGCACTATGAGTCTGCCTACTTAGCTCCCTTTCTTTGGTAAGCTTGTCTTGAAGCTTGAAGACTGGGATTGTTTTCTCTTGTGTAGGGGTTTTGCTTTAGGGCTTTGATTAGGGTTTTGTTTAGGGATTTGCTTAGAGATTTGATTAGGGTTTTGCATAGGGCTTGGCTCAGAGGTAGATTAGGGTTTTGTTTTAGGGTTGTTCAGGGTTTCCTCAAGGTAGTTCCATGCTTTTGGATAGGAGTTTGCCAGGCTGGTTAGCCTTCTCTTTATGTTGTTTGACTTGTGTGGTGTTGTGCTGCATTAGACTTAGGGGTTCATCTAGATATTTCTTAGATAGGTGCATCTTAGAAATAGGCTTTGTGTGCATGAGAAGTTGAGGTGGTCCTCCTTCTGCTTGATTGTTATTGAGTGGCTTTGCTTGCTGGTATTTGGTAGAGCTGAGCTCCCTTGCCTCTGTGGTGTGTGGCCTTTGTGCCTTGATTGTTTGGTGGTTGCATTCATGCATATTTCCAGTATTTCTTTACTTTGCAGTGATTCCTGTTTGCTGTTCAGTTCTGTTGCCATGATCCCTTAGGAGCTCTAACTTCTCTGCTGTGGAGGAGTTATGATAGACATTAGGTTGGTCAACCAGGCATGATATCATTAGGTAGATTCCCCTTTTCAACCATAGTTTTAGGGTGTCTCTTTCCTTTCTCAAAACAACAGAAAAACACTTAATAAAGGATAAAACAAAAGTGAATTCATTTCTTTCGTCAAAAGATTTGAACAAACATCAAAACATTTTGTCCTCCTGGACTGTGAAAACCCTTGGTTAAGGTGCATTTTCCCATAAAAAACACTTGAACAACTTGTGTCGTGCGTAGTCGAACTACGTTTGCTCTGATCTTCCACGCCGTGTGGAAGTACGTAGGCACAGGACGCGATGTCCTGCCGAGCAACCATTCCCCCCGTCTAGACGTAGGTAGTCGAACTACGTTGACTCTGACTTTCCCATTGCACGAGGGAGTACGTAGGCCCAGAACAGCGTATGTTCTGTCGAGTCCTATCCTTTTCTTTTCTTTTCAGACTGACCACTAGCGTAGATAGATAAACACACCTTTTTCCTTATAAACACCAAGCGTGGATCCCGTCGAGTACGACGGACGTGAGGGGTGCTAATACCTTCCCCTTGCGTAACCGACTCCCGAATCCAGGTTTTGGTTGCGATGACCATACCTTTCCCGTTTTTTGCGAGGTTTACTTCGAGCGTTTCCTTTCCCTCCGTTGGGATAAATAACGCACGGTGGCGACTCTTCTGTCATGCCGACGCCGATTTTCGCAGTAGCGACAATATGCATCACATTCGACCTCATAAGCATCTTGCATCATATGCATACGCCAACCATTCGCATTTGCATTTCCCCCCGGCGTCAGCATTTGCATTTGCACTTCCATTCGTATGGAATATCATTTATCATCCAGCATTCATATATGCAAATCAAGGTCCAGGATCCATCTTGAAGATTTCCAATACCATCATCAGCCCGGTCAGGGGCATCTCCCACAGAGGTCGTGGATTTCTCCCACGAATTTCAGGCTTCAAAGCAATCATCATCCCAGTCAGGGGCAATCTTCTGCAATTGTGGGTTTCTCCCACAAAATTCGAAGTCATTCAAAGCAAGATTCAACCCAGTCAGGGGCATTTTTCAAAGACCATGGGTGCCTCCCATGACGTATTTCAACCTCGTGGTTGATCAAATCTTCAAATCAACATTCAGCCCAGTCAAGGGGCATACCATTTGAGACCGGGGGTGTTCCCCACGAAGTTGTTCAACCTTTTGTTGGGAAAATCTAAAGACCTTAAATGCAAGATCCAACCCGAGCAGGGGCATCTTCAGCAAAACCGTGAGCGTACCTCATGAAGTTGTTCAGCCTTTTGTTGAGCAAGACAAGACAAAATTCCAAGACAAACTCAGCCCAGTCAGGGGCATTCTCTTCAAAATTCATGGGCGTGACCATGAAATCATTTCAGCAAAACTATGACCTCTAAGCAAGTCAGTGGTCGTCCCCGCTGATTCATTTCAACCCAATCTTCCTCTTGGGTGTTCCCCATGAGTCGTACCCGGCAAGCGTGACCGTTGTCAATTGCCTTACTATCATCCTTTTGGTGATAGCCGAACTTCGTCGGTTCAACCTAGCCTGCATCCTTTTGGTGTTGGTAGCCTTTAATTAGTGTTTGCCCTATCATCCTTTTGGTGGTAGTGGCCGGTGTGGGTTTCGCTCCGTCATCCTTTTGGTGGTGGGTCTGGCATTTCGTCGATGTCAGATTGTGCGATTGTGTGCCCTATCATCCTTTTGGTGGTAGTGGCTGGTGTGAGTTTTGCTCTATCATCGTTTTGGTGGTGGGTCTGGCATTTCGTCGATGTCAGATTGTGCGATTGTGTTTGTCCTATCATCCTTTTGGTGGTAGTGACTGGTGTGTGTTTCGCTCCGTCATCCTTTTGGTGGTGGGTCTGGCATTTCGTCGATGTCAGATTGTGCGATTGTGTTTGTCCTATCATCCTTTTGGTGGTAGTGACTGGTGTGTGTTTCGCTCCATCATCCTTTTGGTGGTGGGTTTGGCATTTCGTCGATGTCATATTGTGCGATTGTGTTTGTCCTATCATCCTTTTGGTGGTAGTGACTGGTGTGTGTTTCGCTCCGTCATCCTTTTGGTGGTGGGTATGGCATTTCGTCGATATCAGATTATGCGATTGTGTTTGCCCTATCATCCTTTTGGTGGTAGTGGCTGGTGTGAGTTTCGCTCTATCATCCTTTTGGTGGTGGGTCTGGCATTTCGTCGATGTCAGATTGTGCGATTGTGTTCGTCCTATCATCCTTTTGGTGGTAGTGACTGGTGTGTTTTGCTCCGTCATCCTTTTGGTGGTGGGTCTGGAATTTCGTCGATGTCAGATTGTGCGATTGTGTTTGCCCTATCATCCTTTTGATGGTAGTGGCTGGTGTGAGTTTCGCTCCGTCATCCTTTTGGTGGGGGGTCTATCATAATTATTTATGATAGATTGTGCGATAGTGTTTGCCCTATCATCCTTTTGGTGGTAATGGCCAGTGTGAGTTTCGCTCCGTCATCCTTTTGGTGGGGGGTCTGTCATAGTCATTAATGTCAGATTGTGCGTTTGTGCTTTGCTCTACCATCCTTTTGGTGGTGGTAGCCGTGTGTGTTTTATTCCATCATCCTTTTGATGATGACGACTTTTTGCCTATTATTCACAATTTACTCAAGTTGGTTTACATTTTTCAGCATTTTAATTCTCTAGCATCTCTTTTTCTTTCGGACAAATTCAGGGTCTTCTTTATATCCAATCGGCTTCTACCTCAGGAAAACAAACGTTGTAGCAGTTTATTTCCCTAGGTTTAAGCCTATTAGATAGGGGCATCTGTCATACCCTAAATTTGTCCTACCTCTTTTCAAATATTTTTGCATTTTTCGATTCTATTTTCTATTTTACGTTGTTTGCTTAATTTCTGGTTATTTAGACACGTGTCCGCTTGCCATTGGGGGAATTTTCCAAAATTTATTGTTTTTTCGCCCAATAAAAGTGTGACACGTGGCCTAAGAACATTTTGTGAATATTATTTTCTTAAACTTTTTCTTTTTAAATGTTACTAATAATATTTTTATTATTATTATTATTTTTTCGTTTTTATAAATGTTAGTTTGTTTTTATATATTTTTAATATTTATTTATTTGTTAATATTTATTTAATGTTTATTTGTTAATATTTATGTATTAAATAATTGTTAATGTATCAATTTAGTTATTAGTTATTATATTTATTAATGTTTAGTAGTAATTATTAATTAATATTAGTAAAAAATTAAAAAAAAAAAAAAAAGAGAAAAGAAGAGAACTTGGGCGCTAAGGCCCATTCCAATGGCCCGTTAGGGTTTTGGCATTAACTTGATTATTAAAGGAAGGGAAGAACTGATAGAGAGAGGGGGGGGGGGGAAACGAAAACACTGTTCATCAACCCCTTTTGAAAACCCTAGAATCAATTGAACGGTAGAATACCTTCCTCCCTCAGCAAAACGGCGCCTCCCGTGAGCCCTAACCCTCGATCGAAACTTCCTTCACCATCACACGAAACCCATTATCTTCCTCATCCTCCCTCACCTCCACCGCTCAACAAACAACCATGAATAATCACTCACCACCATAATCTCGAACCTTCACCGTGTTCAAGTCAGACCATCATCAAATCCCTTCGCCGCTGCTACTCGAGATCCTCCATTCTTCGATTTGTTGTGAGCGTACAACAGTGAAGCAACTCGGCGACAACGAGGTTTTGCGATAATGGCGAAATCGCAATAGGAATTTCATTCAACACAATACAATAACAACAACGTCCACAACAATAATGTTCAGCACACGATCCCGCAAAATCGTGACTTCATTTCCGGCAAAGACAACATCCTCCATTCAGGAATGATTCCGTCTAGTAGCAGCTTTCACTATTCCACAACGACAACATAGCGCCCCGGTGAGTAACAAACGGATTGGTACAATCACCATAGCTCTCACGAGTCGACGATATTTTTTTTGTAAATAGGTTTATGATTTGTGTAGATGTTGTTTGTCTTATCTCTGTTTAGGCTGTTAAAATCATGTTTATCATTTTTCGGTTTTCATCTCATATCTTGCTTGTTATGGTTTGGGTGTGTACACCACGATTAGGTTTGTGCCGTTTTCTGCCGATTGATTATGAATCTCGACTGATAGGAGTTTATGTTATTATGTTATCTTATCTGTGTTATTCCTAATCGCTGTCACACTCGCGAAAGACGTTTGGTTGGTGTTGTGTTGTAGTGTACATATTGTGCAGGCTTCGGTTGCTGTTGGCGGATTATAGAGATGGTTGTCGCAAGTGCAGCGGCTGCGACTTCAAAACTCTACCCAGTTTGACTACAACACAACGACTATGCTATGGTTTCAAAGCAGCGCTTCTAAGCAACGGAAGACTCGGTGATTTCTCATGTTTTGAGACAAGACTATGACAAGTCTAAGGACAGAGAGAATTGCAAAGAGTTTAGGTTGCGAATATAGCTACAACGGTTTGCAGCTCAAAAAAATCGTGGTGACTTCGACGCCATTTGCTTCCGTTTTCAAGTTTCGGTTAAGCGTGTTTCAAGCTGTAACAAGTTTATGGAGGCAAATAGGGTGTATATATGTTCAACTCTTTCTTTTCAGTTTTCATTTTTTTTTGTGATTGTGTTGTCCCGTTTTGGTGTGTTTTCATTTAAATGCAGGTGGAGAATTGATTAGTGGTTTTGGTATCAACTCAATGACGACGCAGCGTTCCTAGACTTCATCTTCAGCAACGGTTGCGGCTTCGTCGAATTTTGACAGCAATTGTATAAAGCCAAAGTATATGGAACAGCAGTAACAACAACAACCTTGACACTACAAACATATCGGTGTCGATACATGTCAGCTCGAACTTCACACAACAGTTCACAAAGCTTCGACGACGCAAAGCTCTGAGTTTCTTTGTTTTGGCAATAACTGTTTTGGCCTGTATCAGCTTGTAGCTGTGTCTGTTTTGTTCTCACATTGTGTCATTGTTTCAATTTCAAAGAATGGTGCATTGGTTCGATACATGTCAGGTACAACGGCCGCTCATCAAAGACAACTTGAATGGTGCATTGGTTCAGAAATATTCGAAGCTGTTATCCTTAAATTGTTCTGTTATGGCGTTGCCGAATTCAGATTGCGCAATAACAATATGAAATTGAATGGCACACAACAGCAGGTCCATCAAGATAGAAGCAAAGCATTCATATCACAACAACTCTAGCACGAAGTTTCGATGACCGTAACGCAGCATGACCTTAACTCAATCTTCGACCATCCTCGTCGCGTTATAGTCACGTTTTGAGACAAGACGGTGACAAGCTTTTGGGGATGGAAAGGAGTGCAAGGAATGTATAGATTACGAATATGTTTCAAATACAACAGGGGTTCGCAACAGTGGCATCCGGAACTTGTCCACTAACATTGCCGGAAGCATTGACAACTTGGAAGAAAGCAATGTCAAGCGCAAATCGATAGCTTCATCGCGTCTTTCGGTCGGGGAATGTTTTTCTCATTTTTTGCTTATGTTTGATCTTGGCTGACATTATTTTCTCATTGTCTGATAGTGTTTTCAACGCTGCTTGATTTATGGATCTGAGCTGCTTTGGGTGGTTTCAATTAAGATGGTTATGATGTGTTAGATTGTATATATTGCTGAAAAAAACATTATTATGTTTATGTTATCGTTAGCTAACCATGTGCTATGCTGTTGATATTAATTAGATTGCGAATATGTCCTACTGTTTGGTGTTGTTCGGTTCTAATTGCGAATGGTGGTTAACATGCTTGTAACGGTTCCCGAATCCCTTTCTTATGCTGCTATTTTGTTTGATGTGAGCATTATTTCTGTCCAAATCGATTATGCGGCAAGGCCTTTGATACATAATTTTTGATACTCTAAACTGTGTCGTCAACGCTGACTTTATCTTGAGTTGATTATTACATGTTAAACCAAGATTTGCACATCCTATTGGGCTTCAAATGGTGCGAAGAGCATAAGTATAGTTGCTGCTCATGTTGAGTTGTAATTACATTTTGATTGGAGGATTGAGGCTAAGTTTTTTAGTAAAGATTAGTGGATTAATTTTTTGGATTAATTTTGCTAATTATTTTTAGTTAACTTGATTATTCAGTTTAGTTGGATAATTTTGATAATTAAATTTAATTAGCTTAATTAATTGGTGATTTAACTTTATTAATCATTTTTAATTAATTTAATTATTTTATTCATTCGAATAATTTCAATAATTAATTCGGATTAATATAATTAAATGATTTAATAAACTTTGATCCATTTTAACATCTCGACTCACCTTGAGTGTATTTTTCAAAGCCAATTAAATCTTTGAAGTTTAGCACTTCTTGGATTTTTGGACGAATATTATGGAGGTGTACACCTCAAAATATATGTCGTTCGAATTTTCATTTTAGTACATTATTTTGGACAAAGAAATATCATAGGAATCTAGCATTCTGTGTGATATTCCCGTTGTTCATTCAAACATTTTGAAAAATGTATCGTCGAGATCGAGCATCTCGATAATACCCCGATTAATTGATTGTGAGGCCTACGTCTCATTTACCAAATAATCGTCATTTCTCCTATACTTTTCAAATCCAATCTCGTATCCTCTTACGCACAATTATTTTCACACCTCGTTTCACTTCAAATTATTTTCAAAACAGCTCCTTGATTCAAACTTCGAAAGGAGGAGGTTCTTGGAATCTAGCATTCCTTGAATCTCCGAGTAAATAATTCTCGAGGCACGCCCTTGATTTATTATTTATTCAATATTTCTACTTTTTCAAACTCAAGCATTTTCAAACGTTCTCCTAAGTCGAACGCTCGTACACATTCGCAACTCACATTTCGTACACGCATTCAAAACTCCTCGTGGTTTTAATATTGGAAGCACCCTCAGGGACCAATATCATTTCTCACAATCTTAACCCTTGACACGTCGTCAAGTCGGTTTCATTTTCAAACAAATCCTCGACACGTCGTCGAGCCGTTTCCAAACCAACTTTCTTTGGCCTCGCATGCCATTTTTTCGATTCAATCTTTTCACAAACGTTTTTTAAAAACTTACGAAAGAAGGATATTCTTAGAATCTAGCATTCTTTGAATATTTGAATGAGTAACTCTCGAGGCGCGCCCTTAAGTTGTTATTAGTTCATTCTTTCAATTTCAAAACATCCAACCCAATTTTCGAAACAGTGGAGTTCTTGGAATCTCGCATTCCTTGAATTCTTGAATGACAAGCTCTTGAGGCACGCTCTTCGGTTGCTTGTCAGTCACTCTTTCGTTCCTCAACTCAAACTTCCAATCCGTTCAACCTCATCTTTTCGTGGTTGTTACCACGAACTACGACTCCTCTGATTCTTCATTCTCGTCCGAATGTAAGATACGTAGGCACAAGATCGCGATGATCTTGGCGAGCTACCTCCCCTCCATTTTCCATTTCCCCGTATCCATTTCGTGGTCGTTACCACGAACTACGGACGCTCTTATTCTTTATTCATTCTTGAATATAAGATACGTAGGCACAAGATTGCGATGATCTTGGCGAGCACAATTCTATCTTCCTCCATTATTCCATCCACACATTCCCAACCTTTCCCGTAGTCGAACTACGACGCTCTAATTTCTCATTCTCGTCCGAATGAGCATACGTAGGCACAACGGCCCCAATCCTTGGCGAGTACCCTATCCTCTAACCACCCATCTCTCCTTTGTGTCTTTAACCTTTTATCCTACCAATTCTACCTTATCAACGAGAAGAAAAACAAACAAACCTAGACAACACTCCCCACATTAACCTTAAGAGGTTCCCGTCGAGTACGACGGACGTGAGGGGTGTTAATACCTTCCCCTCACGTAACCGACTCCCGAACCCGGAACTTGGTTGCGACGCCCTGTTCCTATCCTTTTCGCTTTAAGAGGTTTTCTCGGTATTTTCCTCTCCCGTTTATTTGGGAAAAATAAAGTTCGGTGGCGACTCTGTCGAACCGCATTTCCGCGCCTTTCGCGCGAGGGTCGTTTCTCCGAAATGTCTCCGTGATTTTTCGAGGTGCGACAGTGTGTTACCCTTAGGGTGACATACGACGTAGTCACCCTCAAATCATAGTCTCTAGTGCGTCAGAGATTGCAAACATACTAAAAAAACACTTCTTTCGTAAAAGATTCAAAACAAACATCAAAGTGTCATTTTTTCCCGCTCGGACTCTTAATCAGAAGAAACCTCTTTTCAGAAAGATAAAAATAGTCAGACAAGCCTGTGTCTTCCGTGGCCCGAACTACATTTGCTCTGATCTTTCATGCTGTATGAAAGTACGTAGGCATAGGATGCCGTATCCTAGCGAGCAACCTTCCCCTTCTTTCCGTAGGTAGGCGAACTACGTTGACTCTGATTTCTCGTTACAGACGGGAATACGTAGGCATAAAGTGCGATACTTTGCCGAGTCATTTTATTTTCTTTTTAACCCTTGACCCTTTAGAGTAGATAGAATAATAATCCGTACTAGAAAACAAGCGTGGATCCCGTCGAGTACGGCGGACGTGAGGGGTGCTAATACCTTCCCCTTACATAATCGACTCCCGAATCCAGGATTTGGTTGCCACGACCATTCCTTTCCCGTTTTACGTTAGGTTTACTCTGAGCGTTTCCTTTCCCTCATTTGGGATAAATAACGCACGGTGGCGACTCTTCTGTTTAGCCGGCGCCGATATTCGCAGTAGCGACGGGAAGGTACTAGCACCCTAAACTTTTGTAGTACTCTACAAGAAACTTTTGTTTATTTTTGCTTTTTTATTTTTATTATCTATTTGAAATATATACTGAGCTAAGAGATGGAGTGACCTAAAAGACCTAAGGGTTAGTCCTAAGTTTACTCGGCAAGACGTCGCATCTTGTGCCTACATATCCTGACGGGAATGGAATCAAAGTAATTGTAGTTCCCCTCGAAAGGGAGGTTAGAAACTTCTTGACTGTGGTCAAGGTTTCAAGGGGAATAAACATATATTAGGGACACGCCTACGTGGAGTTTTGAAACTCCTATTTCTACGTTGAATTTGTAATTGAAAATTAGGGTTAAATTAGGGTTGACTAAATGTTCCACCGCGGGAAACCCTAAAAACAAAGTTCGGCGACTCTTTGACCTAATGCTAGGGTAAAGGGCGTTTTCGTCCACGGGGGGCACCTAGGCTATTAGGGTTTTGAAACGGTCAAGGGTTAAGACTATTGACTCGGCGGTCAAACGGCTAGACCTAATTCCTTCGGAAGGTTAATAACAGTAAAAACATGCAAACGACAAATATTATCATACGGCCGAATTAAAATGCGGAAAGTAAAGAATGCGGTAAAAGAAAGCATCGCGACGATCACTCGCGTAAATTATAAATCCCAAAAACAAATGCGAAAATAAAAATAACTGCAATCATGACCTCGCATAAATTACATCCTTGAAACAAGAAATAGTACGAATAAATGAAATACTGAGGAGCTGCAACGAACAATCTAATAACGGTTAGATGAAAATGAAATGGCTACATCAAGAACTTATTTTTTTTAATTTTAAAAGAAAAATTAACTGAAGGACAATTTATTTTACTGTTAAAGCTTCTTATTTACAAAGGGAAATTTTAAATGTTTTTTTTAATTAAAAGTTAGTGTTAATTTTAGTGTTTTGCTAAAGTTTCAAATTTAATTACAAAACTTTTTAAGACTTTAATTATGAAAACAAACTTCAATTTTAATTATTAAAATGTCTTAGATTTTAATTATGACAAAAAAATGGTTTCACTTTTGATAAGGGAAAAATGTTTTAAATTTATTTGAAAAGTCATTAGTTAGTGAAATGAGAAAGTTATAGTGATTATTATTATTATTATTACATAAGGTTAATAAAATAATAAACACCTAAACTAAAAAGAACAATAAAAGAAACAGAAAACGAGATTAAAATGGGATAGGATATACGTGGTCATTGAGTCAATCTTTAGGGTTTTTCCAAGACCCTCATCTCTTCTTCTTCATTTGGGACGTCGGCGGCCATGGAAGCTTGGCTTGGAGCTTTTTATCCCATCTCGTTTTGGCTTGCATGTATGTATCTTCTTCTTCTTTCGCGGCGACTTTTCTTTCTCTATGAACCTAAAACGAAAAAATAAATGACCATTGAGTCATTTCTCACCTTTTTAGGAAGGTTAGGAGCGGTGGCTTTCTAGTGAAGATCCGATGATGTTGAAAAACTGAGGATAATGGTGTAGCTGCCCGCCGATCGTCCTCGTGACGTATGGCGACGGCGACGACGTTGTTGGCTCTACGAGAACGTTCGTTCCTCTTCTGACTTCGTTCGCCTCCTTGCCGTTGATGATGATGATGACGACCCTTATTCTTTATTTGATGGGGTGATGATGAAACTCTATGAGTTTTTGAACCTCGGCGATGATGATGATCCGTCCTCGGATCTCTGAGCCGTCGTTGACGTTTTTACCTGTTTAGGATTTTGGATCCCTTGAACTCTTTCTTGAGATCGTTTCTTGGTTGGATTTATGGGTCGTATTTGTTTCAGTTTTGATTGCGTATTTTTCCGAGTTTGTTGAGGTTTACTCATGATTTTTTTGTTTACAGTTTTCAGAAGCTTGTTTGACTTGTTGCTGAAAAAACTTGGTTGAATGGTCTTTCTAGTTTTTCTGAACTGGTTTGAACTGATTTTTTTGGTTTTTCTGAACTGGTTTGAACTGATTTTGAATCTGGTTCGAACTTGTTTGATCCATTGAAACAGAGATTTACTGGAAAATACATTAAGGTCATGTTTGGAAAACCATTTTCCAGAAAAAAATCAATTTTCAAATAAGTGTTTTTCGATAAGCACTTTTGTAAAACCAACTTTCCAAAACACTTCTTTATCTCTCTTCTCACGGTTGCCTCATTGGAACCGATTATTACTTGAACTTTGCCTTTGGTCGGAATAGAGTCAGGAGCTGAATTCAGAGCAATCTGTTACCCTCCCGACACCCGATGATGATACCACTCTGAGGGTGTCAGGAAAATTAACCGATAAACTGCTTGTTTGCTTATTTTTGTTTTGCAGGTTCGAAAAGAAAAGTCGGAAAAAGTTGGAAAAACAAGGACAAAATAAATCTTTTAGGATTTTAGGATTTTTAGAGAAAAAATGTAATGTATTTTTGTAATTTTAATTATTTATGATTTTTTTTTGTAAAGAATCACTATTATTAATAACAATTCTTTTATTTATTTATTTTAAATAATATGAAAAACTACATTAAAAATGGAACAAAATATTTTTAAAAAAAATGGACATGAACACAATAATTACAATTTAAAAAAGATGAAGTAGGAACAAATATTTAGAATAAAACAAAAATAATTTTAAAAATGCAAATGATAAAAATTGAAATGAAATAAACTTGATTTAAAATGAAATGCAAATGATACTAATAAAATAGAAATGATTTAATATAAAAATAAAATAAATAAATATGATTAACTTAAAATAAAATGAGAAATGAAATGAAATCCCATACTTTTCCTTAATTCCTAACTCATCCAACTTGATCGATCTTGTTTCCCGACATCACTTCTGATTGTCTTTCTGACAATTCAAATGAGCAACTTTATCCGGATAAATCCAAACTATCGGATTGAACTCAAACGACCATATTCTTCGGTTACATTCAAACTAACAACTTGACCCGATTTAATATGAACAGCTCAAATCCTTCTCAACCCAACAATTCCAACGACACCTCGCCCTGACTCCCATCAACCAAACCAAACGACTCAACGCTCCTGACCACAACTCAAAATTCGCAAATTGGCAGTCGGCTGCAAACAAATGACCATTTTACCCTTCACTGCTTGAATTGCGCACAAGGAGCTTTTCCTGCAAGATTAAACCAGCTACACAAACCTATTAGCGACTGGTTAAATGCAATGGAATGCGAGATGAAACGAAAAATCTTAGGGCAAAATTTGGGGTATTACAGTTGTCCCTATTTAAATAGCTTCACCGAATGATTTGAGCGATGAAGGCTCGAGAAATCATGGTGGAGGGATTTAAATATAGATAACCGAAAATTTTGCCCTTAGATGCAGTGACATGCAATATTATGGACAAAACAAAACAAGAGATAATGCTAACAATGCCATGAATATAGTATGATGCGTATGATGGAATGGTAAATGAAAATATGCAGACGACACGAAGACACAGGGGACAGACGCTGGCGAACGAACCACACTGGGGAATATGACGCACTGGGGTGTTACAGTACGACACTGGGGAATTCTAAAGTGATAGTCATCTGGTGCGAGCACGACCAATTGTCACTTTTAGAAAAGGAATAGCTGATAGTAATTATTCAACAGGTTCAGGCGTGACCGGCTGATACTCTATGATAAAAAGTAAAACTGGATCTGCACGACTATAGGATCGATTTAACAAAATGCTGGAGCATTGAGCAAAAAATAACATCCGAGCTTCTGGTAACTCGCCCTCGTGACAGGATCAAACGGAATTGTTAGGAATCTGTAGAAAATATACAGGATAAAACCGGCTGTATGCCAAAATAAATAGACTTTAATGGGAAATGCCCTGATAAGCTTTCTCGAGAGAGAACTGCCACTTATCATCGGAAGGGACTTATATGTCAAAACGGATAAGCTCTCAAATAAAGAGGTTGTTTCTTATCTGTGAATAATAGACGAAAAATTAATTGGTGAGCTCCGCTGGAGGGATTGTCACTCGTCTGATAAATAAATCTCTTCATATCTAAGGTCGGCGCCCGAAATACGATTCAGATTCTTCTTTTACTAAAGGATAAAATGAACTTCTTCATACTTCAAGGTCGGTGCCCTAAACATGACTCAGCTCCTTCTTTTACTAAAGGATAAAATGAACTTCCTCTATCTTTCCAGTAGTCAAACTTTTCTCCATCAAGTACAAGAGACTTGGTGTTATAATTGTCTCTTTCGTTTGTGTTGGAAGTGGCCATAGAGTTTTTCTCACACAGAATCTCTCTACACGGTTAAGTGTTTGATGTGAAAATCAATAAAAGATTCGGAGCTCTAATGCCAATTAAAGGTTGAGAAAAATACAAGAATGTGGGTTTGAATTGGGTTTTATAGATTTTCTAATAGACTTTGTAACACACATACACACACACACACACACAAACAAAGGTATAAACCATGGAAAGAAAGAACACGATTGGTTTAACCTGGATCATTGTTAACAAAGCTAATCCAGTTCATCTGCCAAGGTGATTTTTCCTTATCACATGGGCTTAATCCACTATTCTTTGTCAAGATTACAACAACCTCTAAGTCATCAACGACTTAGCCCTATCGAGTTTACTGACTACTTAGTCACTCAAAAAACTTACAACCAACCTCTAAGTTGTTCAACAATAATTTATCCCTCTCGATTCTACTGACTAACACACTTAGTCACTCAAGGAAAACATAAAACAAACCTCTAGTGCACTTAGTCACTCAAGAAAGATCACTTAAAAAGTGTTACAAGAATGTTTACAATAGTGCCTCTTAATAAGCAGGTTGAAACAAATTTAAGAACAACATTTCTACACAAATATGAGCATCAACTCTTTGTGTTTTGAGATTCTTTGACAAAGTATGTACTTTAGCATTTTTGACTTGTGAATCATTGTTATTTGTAATGCAGCATAGTCATCTATTTATAACCTCAAGAGATATACGTTGAGGAATAAGAATGTCTTTGAGTTAGGCTAGCTATCTACAACGGTAGAATCCTTGGAGAGAAGAAGTAGTAAAAGCTTAGAAAGATTTCTGGTCAATTCTGAGCAAAATCTCTGCTTTAGACGTTTTAGGAAAGAGACGTTTATACGGATTCTTGGCCTTCACGTTTTTCTTTGGACTTTGAGCTTTGATCCTTATCATGTATTTTGAACTTTAACGTTGATCAGAGTCTTCATAATCCTTTCTTTAGAAACAAACGCTTTCTTGAGGAGTACATATTTTCTCCTTTAGAAACTCTAGTATCTATCAGAATCTTGTTAAGTTGCTCTCGAAGTTGAGTCCAATGAGAATTGTATATCTGCACACTTAAGATAGAGTTAGAGTACCAAATTGTTATATATAAAATATATGCACTATTATCATCAAAACTCGAGATTATATATATATATATATATATATATATATATATATATATATATATATATATATATATATATATATATATATATATATATATATATATATATATATATATATATATATATATATATATATATATATATATATATATATATATATATATATATATATATATATATATATATATATATATAGAGAGAGAGAGAGAGAGAGAGAGAGAGAGAGAGAGAGAGAGAGAGAGAGAGAGAGAGAGAGTGAGAGAGAGAGAGAGAGAGAGAGAGACACACACACACACACATACATAATCTTCAGCTCAGATATTTGTATAACCGATAGGTAAAGTTATGTGTTTTTATATAAAATGCGAAATTGCAATTGATGGGGTTAAAACCCATGTGTGTGATACTTATCCCTTAGTTTCACAAAAACTAGGGGGTTAATGTGAAAACTTTTTATGACGCCCTTCGTTACCTCGCCTTTGAAACTTAGGTAAAATCTCTTTATAAAAAGATGGAATAGCATCTTTATAAAAGTATAAGCCCTAAGATGAAGCTGTGAGAGGGGAAACTTCAAAAGCTTCAAAACTTCCACCTCAAACTAGGATAAGCGCAACCAAGGATTTATCCGGATGAACATGCGCTCATGAAAAGGAATGTAATACTTCTCAAAAGTGTTACACATCCTCTTGCTTGATTCTATAGGAAGGATCGACCAGTCAGCAGGGTGGCCGACTACGAAAGTTAGTCGTACTTAAAGTTGCAAAATCACTTAAAATAGAAGGGGTTCCCAATATCTATAAGTCCACCCAACTATATTTTCTAGCATCACCCGACTTCACTAAAGTGGCTCCTATTAGAGGCATCTCTTCAGCCCTAAAGTTATCGAAGAGATAGAGCCAACTGAAACCCTTTGGCTGAGATCCATGTAACAAATGATCCTTAACCTCAGCATCCCTCAGATCCCTACTTTAAGTAACATGTCAAGTCTTGATGAAATTTTGGGCTTCTTCCTGGTTCAAAGCAGCAACCTCCATCTCCGGGGTAATTAAAGTAGGAGATACTGAATCTCCCATAATTTCGGGTGATTCGAGCATAAAGTTGACTACACGGTAATTCCCCGTGTCTCTGTAAAAAAAGAAAGCATCGAAAGAAGACTTAGTGGAGAATTTTTCTCCATCAAGAGAACCAATATGAAAATTCTCTGACTTATAATCATTAAACATATGTATAAAAACGAGACTTGATTGATCATGAATTGAATGATAGAAATTTGGACTAGAAGACACTTCTTCCTTAGCTGATGGGGAGGAATCACTACTCAGTAGACAAGCTTATGGGATGATCATTTATATTAGCCATTGTGTAGTAAATACTAAAGATATGAAATAACCTCAAGGTAAGAAGAGTATATGGTAGGAGTAGAGTATGGCGAAGAAGGTGAATGTTAAGTGTGAATTTGAAGCTTTGTTCAAGAAATGAAAAACACTATAATAAATGCTATTGAAAAAGGGGAAGAAAGTACACTCGCAAATGGAAAACGATTCTCAGGGATAATGAAATTTCATCCAGAATTCTAGAAGCCTTTATATATAGAAGAAGACACTACTACCAAAAAGCCATACCATAACGGTTGAAAAAGGGATACCACAACGTCTGACCAACCGTTGTAAGGTAAAAGGTGATTGTATGTATGATGATTTCCACCATGGTCGCAAGATCATGATAGTAAGGAAGGATGCATACTACTATCGCGGTGAGAATCGAATATCAAGCTATTGATTAACTTGAATCTTAATTCATGGTTCACCACCGGTCTTTAATTTGTCAAAAGGAAGGGGGAAAGATTGAATAACCCGCAAGACGCAATGCAAATGCAAAGCTAGAGAATCTAAGGTTCGGGGGTTGGTTAAACTTAGGGAAGGTGCTAGCATCCTAAGCATCTGCAGTACTCTAGAAGAACTTCTTGTTTTAATGTGTTATTGTTGTTTGCTAAGGGTGAAAGACCTAGGGGGTTTATTTCTAAGTATACTCGCCAAGAAATCGCATCTTATGCCTACTTATCCTGACAGGAATAGAATTAGAGTATTCGTAGTTCCCCTAAAAGCGATTGAGGAACTTCATGACTATAGCCAAGGTTCCAGGGGGGAGAAGGTTTGTTGATTGATTCTAGGAGAAGAGCCGAGTCGTCATCTTAAAGGAGAACACTCGACTTAACCACCACAACATGTAGGAGATGGTTTTTGCGTTACATTGAGAGAAGGGCTCAAAAATCAAAGTCAGTCGGGCCAGATTTAAAGACTGTGGGGTTGTTCAAAGGGAGCGTCGTAGTTAGAGGTTTACTCACTGCGTTCGAAGGACTTGATTCAACTTGAATCAAGGGGCAAGAAGAAATAGGCTCTACGTCAACAAATTGTGTTCGATTGTTTGATCTCTATTTGCTTCTTGTATAAACATTGACCAACAGGTTATATCTATCTATATACAGGTTTCAATTCTATTGTTAGAATTGAGGGAGGACGTACCTCGAGTGAGGACGACGGGGGAACTGCCTCAACAAATTGTTGTCTCTTTCTTTACGTTTATATTGTATATATTCTGAGTTTTAAGTGCATACAATTGTGTTGATCAAATTCTGATTTGAGTAGTGCTGAATTAATTTTTAAGCTTGTTACAATCCTTGATTGTAATAGAACACTTGAGCACTTTACTCTCATAGTAGAATTCACTTGTAGTGCCATGCACTCCAAGTGTTTGACCAATTGTGTGAACTAAGAAATATTGTGCTATCTTTTCAAATTGTCTATATTTTAAAAGCATTGGAACTAGTCACAACTTATAGTGAATAAAATCTGATTGAAGTGTGATCAAACTAGTGATTCTCAAATCTCGTTTTATCGAATTCCATAGGCTTTACGCGTATCCGGTTTTTTCGATAAATGTTCGTTTTAGACGAATATAGTTCCTCGGCCGCTTCCGCCTTAAACATTTTTAAAAACTAATTTTTGGTAGCGCCGACTCTGTTTTTAAACAAGCGATCTATTCAACCCCCCTTCTAGATCTGCATCATCGTCTAACACTTACTTTATCACCACGGTTGCTTACCTCAACCGTGATTAAATAAATTTAAAAAAATATAATATATATCAGGCGCATCCAGTTTGCGATATTACAACGGTGGAAAACCTAGCCGTAGTAGTATTAGTGTTACCGAATGTGTATTTTATAGTAGTGAGACGAACAACGGACTAGATCAATAATAACAAGAAGTTACAAATCAATTGCCAAATTTCACATAGGAATGGAAAATTAACTCAAGTGCACTTGAATTTTTTAGGAGGAAGCGTCAGACGCTAACATGCTAACCTAAAGTCATACGTTTGAAAACCAACTAAACATTTCAATGATGGGAGTGCGCTTAATGTGTTTGTTCCTCATTACTTTTGTAACTAGTCCATGACTTGCTTACTTATTGTTGTGGTCGAACGTGATCACTTGGGCCCGATCGTAACTTTGCAAGACTTCTCAGTCAGTACACTTGACAAGTCTTAAGGGTAATTGTTCTCGATTGGCCAAAGATCAAATGCGTAGCCCAATCATACATAGTCCAATCAAGGTGATCTAAGATTTACAAGATTCAAGGTACACTTTATAATCTATATTTTTCACTGTACTCATCTTAAATTTTGTAACTAACTTGAATGTTGAAATTCTATCGATATAATATATTCAAAGTAAATTTCCATCTAAAATTCAAAATGGGTTCTCTCCTAAAATTAATAGTACAATTAGTGTCAACAACTAAAAATTTAAATATATATATTATAAATAAAAAATTACAATCTCTTCCGATTCCGTCCTCTCTCTTTAAAATTATAAAAGAAAAATAAATTGGAAATAGTCTAAATATTCAACAAAACTATAGTTTTAGATTAAAAATAAAAGAGAGAAAGAGTTGCATGAATGTGTTTGTTTTAAAATTTACGTTAACATGAATGTTGTCACAAATGTTCTATAGGTATAGTAGTTAAGTGAAACTAGAAAAAGAACCAAAGAGTGCTTGAACTTTTAATTCGAGAGAGAAATAAACAACTTGTTTGTTATTTTGAATTTGAGGGAGAAATAACCATCTATTATTTTTAATTTGAGAGAGAAATAAACCACTTGTTTGTTATTTTGAAACTTCTGATCGTCATTGAATCTATGTTGATTTTTTGTGTGAAAAGTTTTTCAGATGATTAAAGCAATGATTGCAGTAGTAAAATGATTAAGTTGTGGACTCCAACCTCGATTAATAAAGTTGAATAGAACCACAAAGGTAGTTGATCAAGTTACATGCATAACAAGGATTTCAATCATGTCTATTATATAATTTAATTCTTAATATTGTATAATTGTTTTTGTGCTTAATGGTCTTTGTTAGAATTAGTTTACAATAAAAACATAATTTATCTTTTATAATTAATTGTGATTTGATTAATTCATTTTCTAACTTTATCTCAATTAAATATTTATTATTATCTTTTGAATAGATTGAAGGAAAACCAGAAAGGGAGACAAGAATTGAAGAATGGCTTCCTATTAATGCTGATAGGAGTGCAAAATGGTGGTCCTCAGCTTTTCACAATGTCACTGCAATGGTTGGAACTGGTGTTCTTGGTCTCTCCTATGCCATGTCACAACTTGGATGGTATATTAATTTCAAAACTTAATTCTTTAACATGCAATATTCTCTAGAATAAATATTTAATATTTAATTTACTATTTTCAGGGGTCCAGGTGTAACTTTACTCATCCTTTCATGGATCATTACACTATACACATTGTAGCAAATGGTTGAGATGCATGAAATGGTTTCAGGAAAACGTTTTGATAGATACCATGAATTGAGTCAACATGCATTTGGAGAAAAGTTGGGTCTTTATATTATGGTACCTCAACAAGTTATAGTAATGCTTGGTGGGAACATTGTGTACATGGTCATTGGGGGTGCATCATTGCAGAAGTTTCATGATATAGTATGTCCAAGTTGTAACAAGATCAGATTGACATTTTTCATTATGATATTTGCGTCTGCTCAATTTGTATTGTCTCATCTCCCCAGCTTTAACTTCATTTCTGGTGTATCGTTGGTTGCACAGTCATGTCCATTGGGTATAGTAACTTCTTTCTATTCTTTTCCTTTTACTTTTATGATCCAATAATACTCTCTTCGTTTCAAAATGATTGTCGTTTAAAATTTTATCACACACATTAAAAAATACAATGATATTGTCATAAGATATTGCACTTTTATTAAATTAATCTTATTAATATATTAGAAATAGTGTACAGAGTAATAATTAGGTAACGCAATTGAAAAAATAACATTTATTATTATATTGAAAAGTGAGAATGATATTCATTTTGAAACAAAAATTTTCTTCTAAAACGACAGTCATTTTGAAACGGATGGAGTAATTTTTTGAGTTAAATAGTTTGTTGATCTCTATAAGTTAATGAGTTTTTTATTTTGATCCCTGTAATTTTTGTTGTCTGAATTCTTATATATCACTTTTTGTGTGCGAATTAGTCTTAAAATCAAAATTTGCAAGAAAATCCGTAGGAAACATGCGGATTTTTCTTAGAATTTTCTTGCGAATTTTGGCTTTAGAACTAAAACCCATGCAAAAATTGAAATATAGACACTCAGACCAAAATCAAAAACTCGATAATTTACCGTGACGAAAATGGCATTTAAATCTAATTTTTTTTATAGCAGCCACTCATTTTTTTATATTTTGTATTTCACTATAGTTATTCTACAATTGCTTGGGTTGTTAGTGCGGATAAAGGAGTACAAGAAAATGTAAAATATAGTAACACAGCTAAAACTACCACAGACTTAGTCTTTAATTTGTTTAATGCAATAGGGGCTGTTGCTTTTGCTTATGCTGGACACAATGTGGTGTTGGAAATTCAATCAACAATTCCTTCAACACCTGAAAAACCATCTAAGGTTCCAATGTGGAAAGGAGTTGTTGTTGCATATATCATTGTTGCTTTGTGCTATTGGCCTGTTGCTATTATTGGTTATTGGATGTTTGGTAATGAGGTGAAGGATAATGTTCTTATCTCTTTAGAGAAACCAACTTGGATGATTGCAATGGCTAACCTATTTGTTGTTTTTCATGTAATTGGAAGCTATCAGGTAAATATATATTTTTTTAAATATAAAAATTACTTTATTTGAATATATATTATCATTATTTTAAATATAATCGGTAAATTTATAAGATTCGATAATTGGATCACTAATTTTGAAGTAATTGTTAAAATTAAATCTGGTTTTTTTATGAATCAGATATCTTATACGCGTAAATTTAAAGTCTAATCCCTCAAGTTGACGAAGATCACAATGGATAATAAAATTTTATCTTAAGTGATTCAACATTTTTACTAGGAGAATTTGGTCGCTCATTGTGAAACTTTATGACTCGAGGGTTAATATTTGTAATTTTGTGCAAAAGATTTTTTATTCTTATAAAAAACAACAATGAAGTTAAATTTTATACATTGAAAATTTGTTGATTTTATTAGCTCTTTTGAGTCGAATAATTTAGTCGTTAACATTATAATTCCAAAAATAATTTAATAAAAATATTATTTAAAGATTATTTTAATAAAATGGTTAATTTTAATATTTTAGGAAAAAAGTCTTACATTTATAATTTTAAGAACTTAAAGAGTGAATCATGAAAAAACTTCAAGTTTAATAATTAATTCTTCTTTTTTTATGGCAAAAATTAAAGCAACAAAAATATTATAATAATTAACGTTATATTTTGATTGTTAGTGTAGGTTTTTGCAATGCCAATGTTTGACATGCTTGAAAGTCTATTGGTGAGGAAATTGAATTTCTATCCAAGTACAATTCTTCGTTTTGTTGTTCGTAATCTATATGTTGGTAAGTGAAATAAATTAATGTACAACACTAATTTAATTATGTTTTTTTTAATAGTTACAAAATGTTGTTATATTTTATATTTGCAACTAATAATGTATTTTCATTGATTTTGTATATTAATATACTTTTTTTCAGCCTTCACAATGTTCATTGCTATTACATTCCCATTTTTCGGTAGTTTATTAGGTTTCTTTGGAGGATTTGCTGTTACTCCAACAACATATTTTGTAAGTCATAAGAAATTGTAAATAGTAATTTTTTTTTTAGAATTATTATTTTCATAATGTTGCTCAAATCTTCATTTTATTAATTTTTCAGCTTCCATATATCATATGGCTTAAAATCTATAAACCTAAAAAATTCAGTTTGTCTTGGTGTACTAATTTGGTAGGTATTTTTTTATTATTATTTTTTTCTTCATATTTTAATAATTTATTAATGCTTCAAGCATATAATAATTTTATGTTTTTGATCTAATTGTTACAGATATGTATTGTGCTTGGACTATGTATAATTATTTTAGCACCTATTAGAGCATTGAGGAATATTATACTTGAAGCCAAGACCTACAAATTTTACACATAAATTTCTTATCTATATTTTAATTGCAATGCATTGGTTTAATACAATTTGAAGTTCAAATGAAGAACAAAATGAAGGAAATGATTTCAATTCATTTTTCAGAGAAAAACTAGCTACGAATTAGAAGTGGGCAAATAGTACAATTATTTATTAGATCATTACATAAAATTAGAAGGAATTATTGTAGCCATTGTAATTGTGATACGAATTTACAGAATTGACATATTGCATTATGTGTTTGTACAAAATATTTATCCACTGTGTCATATTAAGGTATTCTTGTAGGTCATTGTGGCATGAAGTCGATCGATTGACACATTATTATTGGTCTTAAGTTAAAGATGAATAAAATTCTCATAATTGACTTGAGACGGATCATTCGAATAGTCATGAGATAAGCCTCACGGCCCTTAATCCCTAATGAACCACTCACTCGTGGTGAGGAACAACATAAACTGAGCAACATTCATCATAGAAAACATAATAAACGGCAGAAACAATAAAGCAATTGCAATAAGAATAATAGACGGAACCTGTCTAACAAAAAAATATTTGAATTAAACTTGATTGAGTGCTCCAATGGAGACTTGAGTACAGAGTTTGAAAGAATAAAAATACGAGAAAATAAAAAGTTGGAATAAACTTGGATCACTAAACTCTTACAGGTTATGAGTTTTTATAATAAATTAAATCTGATTAATGTCTATCAAGATGAAATATTCTGAATCAGGAAGTGCACATATCCCAAAACATCAATAGAAAATGCTGGAAAAGGAAAGAAAATCAGAGAGTCCTCGCATGTCAGCTATGACTCGTAGCCGCCGCTACAGCCGCACGTAGCAGGCCTCTATATTTTGTATGGACGATACTTTTGAAAGAGAAAGATGGCATTAGCTACTACAGCACATAGCAGCTGCTACGGGTAGCCGTAGTATCCCTCTAGAAAATGTATGGGAGAAATCAAACATTTTGTCTTTTTTCCGCATTTTGTTCATTTTGCTTCCTCTTTTGTCCGAGATACTTATTAAAGCCTGAAAATATCCAAAACACACTACCAAATCATAAAACATAATAAAAGAAGGTAAATCAAATGAAAACGGGAAAATAATGAAGTAAAACGACTAATAAAATTGACGCGAAAACCACTTATCATACGTCTAAGGGGATACATTGTAAAAGCATAAGAGTTTTCTTATAAAAGTGCATGGCTAAATTTCACACACACATAACTCTTTTCAAACTTATTTTCTCAAGAAAACATTTCTAAAAATGTCTTCCCACATATTTACATATCAAAAAATGTGATTTCATTTCTCACTTCTCACTTTCTCTTTCTCTAAAAATTCTTTTTATTTACTTTCACTCATTAAAAGTTTAGTTGTAGTGCTTTTTGATAAATTTGTTTTCTAATTGAGAAAGTAGTAACTCATGAAGACTAGTTTTGTAAGTTCACCATGAAGTTTTGTTCTTACCTTAGTTGACAATTTCATAAATTTAGAGATTGTTTGTTTGAGTTCGAAGCTAAACCCGTAAAAAGTTTTGGTTTGAATATTGGGTGATCGAGTTTCTATTTAGCTTCTAAAGTTCAACCTGTTAAAAAAGATTTTAAGATTTGAGATCAGTCTATTGGTAAAATATCATAGGTACTTGGTTATCCCAGTTTAAAACCATATTTTGGTTAAAGCTCGGCTCGGTTTTAAAAGTTTATTTGGTACAAGATCGGTCAGTGGTAAAATCTCACAAATTCTTGGTCAGACCGGTGTAAAACTAAGTGTTGGTTCGCAAGTTTAGCCTGGTGTTAAAAGCTGTCAAGGTTCAAGATCACCCAGTGGTAAAATCTTTGTTTGAAGCTTGAAGACTAACCGCTTTTATTCATCGTTTGAAAGGAAATTTATATTGCTTCCATCTTGTGTTTGTTGTTTGATTGGAAGTTAGCCACAAACTTCATTTTTCTTGTATAAGGGGGTTGAGGAGTTCAACCTACTAAAATCTCATAAGTTTATTGGATATTTTCAAGAATAATTTTTGGGTATAGGATTAGGTCTTTTTCTCTTTTAAAAGAATCTCTATAACTTCTAGTGTCTTCTCCATTCCCTTAACTTTTTATATTTCTGTATTTTACCTTTTACAAATTTATTTTGTGCTACTTAATTTCAAAACTTTTATAAAATATTTTCAAACGCTAATTTTAATCTAAAAGTTTTTTGAAACCAAATTTTTCTGAAACACACAATTCACTCCTTATTGTGTGAAAAGTCATTTGTCCAAAAGTTTAAAGGCTTTTAGGAGGTCCTAATGGCAAGGTAGTGTATCACTCCCTTTACCACTTATAGTCCCCTTACAAATATACATATATAGTCTTCAATTCTCAAAAGTCACATGTTCAATAGTCAAAAGGCTTTTAGGAGATCCTAATGCCATTTTATTCACAAAAAAGTCTCAAAAGGTTTGATTTTAAATTCCCTGCAATTATCACTTTTAATGGTTGCAAATTTCAAGTCTTTTTTCAAATTTCATTTGTTTGCATAACAAATAATGAGACTCATCTTCTTGACTTAGGAATTTTACTTGTGTCTATATGTGATGGTCATCAATCATGTCTAGTCCATACATTTTTACCACTGACTGATGCAATTTTCAATGACCCAAATAGATTAATATGTAAGAGGCCTAGTGGTATTGAAGAGAAAAAATGATTTTAGAATGAAAATATGTTTTGACAAGTTTTCCATTTTCACATTCCTCATAAAGAGTGTCTAAATCATACTTCAAATTAGGCAAGCTTATCACAAGCTTGAGCTTGTCAAAATTTAAGATTAATCTTAAGCTCGCATGTTATAATCTTTTATGTCATATCAATTGCTCTTCATTCAATGACAAAAGTGTTTCATCTCTTATTATTCAAGATCATATAATTGATTTTAGAAATATTGGTTTTCCTTGGTCTGCGAAAGTTGACAACTCTATCTTTTTCACCAATGGTCTTACAAGACTTTTGATTAAACATGTCATAACCTTTGTCACTTAATTGACTTATACTCAGTAGATTATGAGTTAATCCTTCAACAAAAACACATAATTGGTAAAGGGAAGAGAGCCAATACGTACTATGTGGGATCCTATTATATTGCCCTTATGGTTTCCTCTAAAACACATGTCGTATCCTTCCCTTATCTCTAGGATTTGCAACACACACATTTCTCTCATCAATATTCATGAGCTTCCATTGTCTAGGTACTAAGACTGGTGTTTTAAGTTAAATTTTGGAATAGATCAACAATATAGATCATTTTCATTTTAGGTGCCCAAATCTTTCCATGTTTTCAACATAACAAACATTTTATTGTTGTGACCTCATTTCAAAAAGTAAGAACAAATAAATTTAGGACTATTTCCAATGCCTCATAAGTGAATCATAGTCCTTTAAAATCCTCCGTAAGGAGGCAGCTTTCGAATGGACAGAGGAATGTGACAAAGCCCTTTTCCACCTGAAACAAGCTCTATCAGAGCCACCAGTCCTCTCCCAGCCAGATAATGGGGAAACCCTTTATCTCTACCTCGCCGTCGTAACCGAGGTTGTCAGCGCTGCTCTCATTCGTGAAACAACAGATGGGCAGAAGCCCATCTACTTCACGAGCAAGGCACTGTATGGGCCAGAGCTGAGGTACCAGTAGCTAGAGACGGTGGCCCTAACCCTTATTAATGCTATATAAGAAGACTGAGGCACTAATTTCTGACCCACACAATCATGGTGCGCATGGACCAGCCCGTAAAGCAACTGTTGGACCGTCTAGATATGGCCAGCAGGATGCTTAATTAGTCGTTGGAGTTGTCCAAATTTGACATCTGGTATGAGGTCAGAGAGGCCCTGAAGGCCCAAGCGCTGGATGACTTCGTCGCAGAAATGACCTTGCTCGACTACCCTACTAGCGGTGCCCGCAAATGGATTATCTTTGTCAATGGAGCATCTAGCTCGGCAAAGAGCGGGGCAGGTATCATCTTGGAAAACGAGGAAGGAATTCTCATTGAAGTCTCGCTCACGTTGTCTTTCCCTACTTCTAACAACCAGGCTGAATACGAAGCTTTCCTCAAAGGTCTGCGCCTCGCTAAAGACCTGGGGGCGGAAGAAGTCGTCATCTGCACCGATTCTCAGCTTGTGGCCCTCCATGTCCGGGGAGAATACCAGGTCAAAAATTATAACCTGTATGAATACTTAACCCTGGTCAAAGAAAGGATGACAAAGTTTACCTCCATAAAAGTGAAACATGTTCCTCACGAACACAACGTCTGTGCGGAGATCTTGTCAAAACTAGCAAGCACGAAAAAGAAAGGGGGGAACACATCTGTCAACCAGGAAGTACTTCCACGACCTAGCATTGAGAAGGCTTCTGCGACCCTCGACGTGCATGTCGTCGGCGACAGCCATTGCTGGATGACCCCCGTATACAACTACCTCACCAAGGACGAATTGTCGTCTGACCCCAAGAAGGCCATCATAGTGAGGCGCAGAGCATGCTTCTACTTCCCAGTCGAAAGCAAGCTTTACAAGCGAGGGTTTTCCATCCCTCTCCTTAAATGTGTCTAGGAAGAGATGGTCACCCACGCCCTGTGCGAGATCCACGAGGGAATCAACGCTCAACACCTCAAGGGGGGATCCCTCGCCAGGAAGGTTTTACGTTCAGGATATTACTGGCCAACCATGCAGCATGACACAAAGGAATACATGAGGAAATGCGAAAAGTGCCAACGGTACGGGGACATGAACTTGGCATCGCCCAATGAACTCAAAGCAACGTCCTCTCTATGGCTCTTCACTTGGTAGGGCCTAGACATCCTAGGACCGTTCGTTATAGGGTTAAATCAGAATAAGTACCTAATAGTAGGCGTAGACTACTTCACCAAGTGGATAGAAGTGGAGGCTCTAGCCAAAATAACGGCTGACAACATACTTCATTTCAATAAGCTAAACATCCTTTCCCGCTTCAGCATTCCCCAAAAAATCATCACTGATAACGGGACACAGTTCATGGACAAAAAGTTCCAGGATTTCGTCGCCTAACTGAGCACTAAATAATACTTTGCGTTCGTCGAGCATCCCCAGACTAACGGACAAGCCGAGGCAGCAAACTGAGTAATCCTACGGTGCCTCAAACGAAGACTGGACGAAACAAAGAAGCACTGGGTCAAGGAGCTACACAGCATGCTCTCATACGTTGAGCGTCGGGCAACATATGACGCTTAGAAAAATTTAAACAAAGTATAAACATATGACGAGATGCCATTTCATTGTATATTATCTCAACAACACTGTCTAGCGTAGTATCATGGTAAGACTCTGGTATCTCAACCATATTCCATAGTTCTTAATCTTGATTGGGTTTTTTCTCGTAAATCACGTTGATTATGGAATTGTTTGGTATGACTTGGGATTATGGTCTACAAGTCGTGTGCTCAAGGCTTGTGCGTGGTGTGATCAAGGTTTCAAACTATGATGCGGATGCCGTCAACGGATCCTCTTCAAGCCAAGATTGGAAACCAAACTTTCAACGACAGAACCTGTAACATGAATAGAATCACCTTGCAAACTTGTTGTGCACTGTTTTAATTTTGATACTTTGAAGGCAATGTCTTGAATTTCTTTTATGAATGTTGCCACTGCTTCATGTGCATACCGTCATTTTAGAATTCCTAATTTCCGCAACATCTAAAACAGTATTTCCTTTGCATTCTTTGTGTGAATAAAGCTTGGCTTATGTACCATGAAGAAGTTTACATGCCCTGTTATATGTATTATAAAAGAACCTGTATATATGTGTTGGTGATGGGTCAAGTGGGCCAGTGAATGATATTTAATTGTGGTGACTTTGGCTTTTGACTAGCCTTTAATAATTGAATCCTAATACTGGCTTCTGAGGGATCTCAATTTTTAAAAGATGGGTTCATGTTCATAATTAGTGAAAATTTCAAAAGAATGCTGACAGGATTGAAACAGGACAAACACGGTTGGCGATAAAACCGTGAGACCATGTCACACGTAGGTGAAGCATCTGTGAAGAAAGCCGAGTGCAGTGTGGAAAAGGAAGTCAAATGTTGCTGGTGGTCTTGTATTTTTGGTGCCTGGCGGGGAGAGTATTTTGATTTTGCCAAGAGAGATCTATTGTTCTTTCTTTGATGTACATATATGTGAAGCAACTTGTAGTTTGTATTTAAGTTGTATAGTAAAAAAAAAGCAAGTCGTTAAGTGGAACGTGATTGAAATGATAGGTACTATAAGAGCTATGGTTATGGGCTTTATATAAAAAATGGAATTTCTCCTCTCTTTTTTTTTTTTACTTTTGTGAATGGACTTAGAATGGGTTTCTAAATAACAATGGTTCTATGTGCTTGAAAAACAATAGAGATAAAAAAGAATATGGGATTTGACTCCTTTTTTTTTTTTGGAATAAGATGGTATGTGAAGAAAAATTGATAAATGGATCTCTAAAAACTTGAATACATAAATGGAATTGGATATGTATGTAACCTTTCCATGAACTAAAGAAAATCACTTGAAACCACTAGCATCTTGACTGACTTCCTTTAGGAATAAGATCCATTATAAAACCTTGGCCTTGGAACGAATTAAAGCCTCAAATCAGGAATGAATTCATCTGAATTTTTTCACTTGAATACCCAGAACATTACTGTGAATCCTTGATTGAAAATCATGCTTTGAAACCAGAGGGGTTTATGAATTGATATCTGAACTTTTCAAAATGTTGCACAAAACCCTAATTTAACTGGATTTAATCCTTAGTTATGAAGTACTTGATTTATCCAAAAATCTTGATCTCCACACAAATAACCTGAATTGTCACAGTAACCCTAATTGAAACCTTAAGCACACACCATTTGGATCCTACACACCTGTATCTTGAAACAAATTCTTGCCCAGATAAACTTCAAACGAAATTTGACTTTGGGGAGAGTAACACTTTTTTTTGGATTTTGAATAAAGGTCAATGGACAGATGCACAGATGAAGTTTATACAGGTAGGACAAATTTGGGGTATGACATAGTTAATTAGTATTTTAATTAGAATTTGTTAATTAGGTGTTAATTAGATTTTAATTTGATTAGTAAATTAGTTTTAATTAGATTTTGGTTTAATCAGAATTTGGCTTAATTAGATTTTATTTAATTCTTAAGTTAATCTTGACAATGCTCGATTCCATTGTGTTTAAATCTTGATGATCAATTTTGAATTCGATCCTTGATACGTTTGAAGCTTTTGATTAAGTGTTGATCAATCATTGTTGCTTTTAGTTTGACTTGATTCTTGAGAAAATTATTGATTAATTCTTTCCTTGTTAATTGGTTTATTCTTGATGCTTGCTAATGCTTTAATGTTGTCCATGAGTTGTTGACGAGTGTTTTAGTGTTCTCTTTTTCGTTCTTGATTATTATCACTTATGCTTAAAGCTTCATATTTGATCATTATTGTTGCTTCCCTAGTTCTAAAGGAAAGGATCTCATAGTTGACTTCCATGTAATGTTGGATAGCCTTGTCCATCTTTCCCCCGAGACCTTGTGAGAGTCTTACCTACTGTAACCTAGTTTAGGTTTAGAGTCGCCGCACTCTACGTGGGTGTCTTGCCACAGGCACTTACCTCCTTCCCTTGGAACCTTAACCATAGTCAGAAGTTCCTCATCCCTAGTAAGGAGAACTACGAAGGCTCTGATTCCTCTTTCCTAGTCAGGATACACAGGCACAAGATACAATATCTTGTCGAGCCTTCTAACCACTAACAACTAAACAGTTAACTCCCTTATCTCATGCTGCCGTGCGATCGAGACTAGTTTACCTTTCCCTTTATCCTAGGCTTAGGATTGGAGTCTCCGCACTCCATGCAAGTGTCATGGTGACGAACACTTGCTTTTCCCTATCTACCTTAGCCTTAGATTGGAGTCGCCACACTCCATGTAAGTGTCATGGTTATGAATACTTACTTCTCTTGGAACCTTGACCATAGTAAAGAGTTCCTCACCTCTAGTTAGGTGAACTGCCAATGCTCTGATTCCATCCTAGTTAGGATACGTAGGCACGAGATACGATGTCTTAGCGAGCATAATTAGTGTACATACCCTAGGTCTTTACCTTAGCACATTTCCCTTAGCAAGAAAACTATAACATAACACAAATATTAACAAGAGGTTCTTGTAGAGTACTACAGATACTTAGGATGCTAACACCTTCCATAGGTATAACCAACCCCCGAACCTTAGATCTCTAGCTTTATTGTTACATAGCACACTTAGGGTTTTCTTCAATCTTTACCCTTTCTTTTGGATAAATCAAAGCTCGGTGGTGAACTTCATGATTTGTGATTCAAGTTAATTAATAGCTTGATATTTGATTCTCACCACAACAAAATTGATTATAGATGGCACCATAACAATGAATGATTATGTGTACTTTGTTTGTGTTTATGCATAAAGTCAAGGTTAAAGATGAAAAAGACTCTTTGTATGTTCCAGGTTTCGTTTATGGTTTTACCAAAATCATTGAAAGGAAATTATGCATGTATGAAGTATATATATGTGAGCGTATGTTTTTAAGCAAAAGGAATGCAAAGGAATTGAAAAAATTATGAATTTTTGGAAAAATATGTTGCATGAGCCGACCTGTGTAAGTCATGTACCGACCTATAAAGGTCATGTGTCGACCTGTACAGGTGGCACATCTAACAGAGCCTACAGGCTTTAAAATGCAATACATTAGTCGACCCAAAAAACTGATGTCTCAACACATAGAGAAATTTTTCTTCTATTTGCTGACCTAAAACACGGGTGTGTCGGCACATAGAAATAGTCTTCTTCTATGTGTCGACTTGAAACATGTATATGTCGACATATAGTTTTTTTTTGTAAAACTTAATTTTTTTTAATGCATTTTCAAGCATGAATCTTTGGCAAAATGTTTTTATGCTTTCTAATGCTAAGATGCACATTAAGAATCAGATGGTACCGTCCAATATACATCAACGCCAAAGTATCCTAGTTTTGACATCATGCAAAATACATCTAACGGAAAGTTTCGCTCACATAATCCCTCTTTTTTATGATGGCAAAACTTGAGACGATGTGTTTCATGTATTCGTGAAGACTCCCCTTGAATGTATGTGTCGTACCTCGAGAAATGAGAACACGACGCTCGCAAAGTGCAATCTCACCATCGCGGGATAGACTTAACAGAGTCTCCACTGAACTTTATTTATTCCTAAAAAAGGAAAGGAAAAATATCGATAAAAAAAAAGACAATGATATTTGGTCGTCGTAGACAAATCAGGGTTTGCGAGTCAATTTCACAAAGGGAAGGTATTAGCACCCCTCACATTCGTTATACTCAACAGAAACTATTAATTAGTATTGAATGAATGTTAGTGTGATGTTAGTTTGTGATCTCCTACTTATTGAGTGAGAAAAAGATAGAATAGAGATATATTTTTTAGATATTTTATTAATGTGTGAAGGACTAAAAAAAATTTATTAGGGTGTGAAGGACTAAAAAAAGAATTTTTTATTAGGGTGCCTGAAGAGACTTTGAATTTCACTCCTACGTATCTCTAAGTGCAATAGAGAACTAAAGACTTACGTAGTTATGGGTAGAAAATGTTTGTTTGTTGGTCTATTTTAGCGAAAGATATCTTGTATTAATTGACGAAAAACATTGTTTTACCCAAAAAAGATGAGGAGCGAGGGTTTGCATCACATTGAACGAATTTACAAATCAACATTCACGGGGAAAACGTCACTTATCTCAACTCAAAGATTGTGGATGAAGCATTGTTTTGCATCGTTTTAAGACAACATGTCTTTCATTTATAAAAAGGTTGTTGAGATCGCACAGCGGCGAGAAAAAGGAGTTTGATTGGTTGGATGTATTTTATAGGTGAATGGCGAACGTTTGATGAGAACGAGACATAAGTCTCAGGATCAATCATTCCGGGTTCCACCAGAATGCTAGATTCCAACGGTCCTTTTCATTCAATGCTTTTAATAAAATTGTTTGATGGACACCAAACGCTTGATAAGAACGAAACGTGTGTCTTGGAATAAATTATTCAAAGGGTTATGTCGGAATGTTAGATCTCAACGGTCCTTTTTTGTCCAAGTTTATTAAGTCTTTTAAGAACGAAAGAAAGAACAAACGGTCAACCCAAAACATGTGCCTCGGGACCGATCATTCGAGGGTTCTACCAAAATGCTAGATTCCAACAGTCCTTCCCTTTCGTGTTTATTTAGAAAAGTATTTTGATATTACATTTGATTTAGCAAAAGTCACTTGATGTTTGTTTGAGGTTTAACTCGTGTAGATGAGAAATAACTTTTGAAATGGTCAAAAATGAATTGTATTTATTTTGAAATGGATTTTGAAATTGTGCAAAGTTGGAATTGATTTTGAAATCAAAAGAAATGTTAGTAACATGGTATTTGTGGGAAATATCAAGTGCGATTATTTACATGCACGATAATATGAACATGGATATAAATGACATAATTAAATCAACTAGTACGTGAAAATCGACTAATCGAAAAAAAAAACCTAATATCAAAATGTCAACAATTAATTACATCTAAAAACTACACATATAAAATCTAAACAACTAAATAATAATTAAATTAAACTAATCAAATAAATAGATAATAATAAAATAAATAAGGATGCATGGATAAATATGAGGGTATAAGTTAGTAAAGAGAAAAAAGAGCTCGAGCCTATTGACCCGTTGTCGCACACAGATAAAAAACGAGTATTTTTGAAAACAGTAGTAACGATAACGACAACTCGAGTATCGTTCTCACAAGGATTCTTGTATTATTTCAACCAACTAAAGAAAATGTTTATGGGGGGTTTTATGTTTTGATTTATAAAACAAGAGAAAAAGTGATTAAAATAAGTGATTATCAATTAAGCTAAAACGGTTAATCCTGCTGATTCAGATTCCGACTTATCATCGGCTATTATAACACCAATCCCTAAGCGGCTTCAATCCTATTCGATTATTAATCAGACAAGCGCTTATCAAAGTCATACGAATTATGTTCCTGTTACCGAATTAAGCAAATGGTTAAGAATATGACGAGTTAACGAATTAAGCAAACGATAACACGCAATTTAATTTAGAAACAGCATACAATCGAATTTAATCAATTTTATCATATGAATAGCAATCGAATTAAGCAAACAATTGCAATTAAATTAAGCAAATGACTTCATAGAAAAGAATTGAAAGGAATCGAATTTAAATTGGTATTATAATAACCTCAAAGCGATGGAACCGTACACAGCAGGATTTGCCCGTGTGAATGAGTTTTCCATTACAATTGTACAAAATAAAATGAAATTCGTAAAAAGAAGATTGAGTGACAGTAGCACGGCTGCTAGGAATAAGAAAGCATCAACACTTCTGGTTTTAACCCAACTGGATCGAAAAACATAAAACACCCGGTCCAAAACTAAATATTTCAATCGGCAGATTTCGAGTCCTGACTTCAACAAACTATTTGAACCTGCTGCACTCCGAATCATCTTCTGCCTCAAACATAAAAGTTGTAGCTCTATGTCTTAGCTTTCCAACACCTATTAGAACGCACAAATCTGATTCTCGTAGGTCCAGTTATGATTCAAACAGTGGACATATATCAAATAACCGCTAAAGTTGAAAGTAAGCTGCGAAAATAAAATAAGGTAAAAACAAACTTAAATATGAAAACACATTAAAATAGTAAAAATACTCAAATAAATTGTAGGAATACCTAAGTATAACTATGGAAGAATGTGTAGAAGATGTACTGATCAAATTCCCCCACACTTAAACTTTTGCACTCCAAGCAAAATATTATAAGACTCATGAAAAACAAAAGCATTTAGATACTCATTATAGGCTGTAAACTCTTCTTCGGTCAAGATTGTATCGATAGGTACTAATTTTGCATACTAAGGATATCGTAAGAACACAAATCCGCAATTATGCAGCCATAAAGCCCCCTGTCGCTTCTGCGAAAATAAGGTGCCGGCAAAACAGAAGAGTCGCCACCTTTCGTTATTTATCCCTCGGAACGGGAAAGGAAACGATCGTAAAAACCTGACGAAAAAGGTATAAGACAAGGTCATCGCAACCGTTGTCTGGGTTCGGGAGTCGGTTACGCAAGGGGAAAGTATTAGCACCCCTCACGTCCATCGTACTCGACGGGATCCACGCTTGTTGTGTTTACTGGACGAGTTGGTTTATCTATCTACCTATCAAGGTTGGCTTAAAAAGAAAAGAAAATGACTCGGCAAAGCGTCACACTTTATGCCTACCTATTCTCATCAGAGAATGAGAAATCAGAGTCAACGTAGTTCGACTAATACGAGTTACGGGGAAGGTGGCTCGCCAATACGTCAGTATTGTGCCTACGTACTCTCAACAGGTATGAGAGATCAGAGCATACGTAGTTCGGGATAATACGGATTACGGGGATTCAAATTCATCTGTTTTATCGAGTAGGGTTAAACAGCAGTTCCAGCAGTTAGGGACAAAGCCTGTTTGCGATGGCGCTGAAGTTTAACGACACTCTTTCCTTCAGAAAAGCTTTCCTTTGACTTACAGGCCCACGGGGCAAAAAGGTTTGCAGTTTGTTTTATGTCTTTTACGGAAGAAGTGTTTTTTATTGTGTTTGCAATTTCGATCGCACTAAAGACTATGACCTGAGAGTGAATGCATTGCATGTCACCCAAAGGGTACCATACTAAACATCCAGACTGTTGAAAAGCAGCTCTCTAACAATCCTTTCTCAGATAGCTTAAGGCTCGTGACGTACAAAAGAAATCATTCATGATTACTGTATCTTAAGCTATTTTGAGATGAGAAGAGAACAGGCTCAACTAAGGGGAGACTATCAAGTCCTACTGTTGTCATGCCAAGGATTCATCCTATAGTTGAGGTTTAAAACAGGGAACTCCTAGATGTTATCATGCATAGGTTTCAACCTAATGTTCTATCATCACTTCCTTATCAAAGGAAGGGAGAGTCCTAGGGGATCATGTCAATGATAAACAGAAATAGATAAAACATCAGCTTAAACAGTAAATAAATCTACAGTAAACGAATGAAAAATGCATGCAATGCAAGTGAGGGAGGAAATATGTGTGGGGCAGCAGCCTCCACAAGCTCATCTCAACCTCAAGCCAGAATGAATAACTGTAATCATACAACAATAACTAAAAACATGCTATCAAGCAGAATATAAGAGACTGTAATCATACAGAAAGAATGAAATAAAATGCTATTAAGCAAACTAACCACATGGGCAAGGGAGCTGGGCTCTACCGAATACCCGCAAGCAAAGCCATACAGTAACAATACAAGCAGAGGGAGAAACTCAACCTCTAGTGCAATCATGCTCCTAGTTTAAAGTCAGTCTAGATATGAACTTATTCTAATGCATCAAGCAAATCAAACAAGGCACATCAGCACAGAAAATAAAACAGACAAGAAAGCAGATCAACCACTCCCTCACTCAATTCCAGGCTTCAGCTCTTCTAACAGCAATCCAGTCTTCAGACTCCAATCACCCTTCAAGGGTATCAGCTTTCATGACAAGTATCAACTTGCTTCTCCAGGTTTCAATCCATCAAACATAAGTTTCAACTGGTTCTTTCTTCTCTAAGCTTCAGCTCTTCAGTCAATTCCACCTTCAGGCTTCACTCTTAACTACAAGTATCAACTTGATTCCTTCAGGCTCTCCAAGCATCAGTGTAAGTATCAACTCATCCTCTGTTCCTCAAGCCTCAGCTCTACACTCAATCTCAATTGAATCCTCTTCATAAGTACCAACTTAGTCTTCAAGCTTAAGCTCTTTTTGCTTTACCAGTTTCAACTTGGTCTTCTTCTCCTACAAGCTTCAGCTTCTCTAAGTAATCTTCAATCAACTGGAAGTGTCAACTTCATCCTTCAATTCTCTAAGCCTCAGCTCTTCACTCAATATCCATTGGGTCTTCAAGTATCAACCTGCTCTTCTTGCTCTTCAAGCTTCAGCTACAATGGCAATGCTCAAGGAATCATCCTCTTCCATACTCTTCAGTGAAGTCCTCATCTTCAAACTCAAGTCCAACATCTTTCAAGATACTCAAACCAGAAGACAATTGATTTAACAGGATGAGTGGAAATGATAAACAGCTTACTGACAACCAAAGGAAGCCTGCAAGGGTTCATCATTATGAGAGACTGGTTCCCTCAAAGTTCTACTTCCCAGATAAAGCCACTCATCCTTCCAAAGGAGGGATGTGAATATCTGAGAAGGACTTTTAGTCATTGGGAAGAATGGAAGCACAAGATGCTTTCCATATTTGTGAAAGAAATCATTCTAACTATAAGGCTCTCCCTATATCCTCCTATCTCCTAAACCTTCATCAGACACCTTCAGGCACAAGCAATTCCTAGCTCCAAGCAACTTCAAGCATCCTCACCTTGTCTTCAACTTGTCTTCAATCTCAACCAAAGGCAAACCAAGCACAAACCCTAATCTAAGGGGACTAAGGAAGCTAAACTAGTTGAATTAGTAAATTAGGATCACCTAAAACCTAGTACTAAAGTTAGTCCTAACTAAAATACTAAAATCAATTGTAAAATCCTACAAAAATTACTATGGGAACCTAGGTCAATCATGACTCTATCATATTAAATTCAGAGATCAAACGATCAAATTAGACCTAGAAATAAATTCTACAATACAAGGTATCAAACCTAAACCCTAAAAGGAAGCACCTAAATATCAATCTAGAAAGCACACCTATTTTCATCACAAAAATGTGAGAAACATTATATGGGATCATACGTGTCTAACCTAATCACACACAAAAAATTAGGATCAAAATCATCACCATGAGATCACACAAAATTCCACAAAAATATGCATCAAACATAACCATTTTAATATCAATTAAAATGTAAAATTCCCATTAAATCAGAAAATACATGAAATGAAAATATTTTTTTTCTAAAAAATACTAGACTCAATCATGAGTAAAATGCAAAAAGAATGGGATTAATTGGATCAATTTTCAATTTATGATAAATTTTTCAAGAATCATGAACAAAATGAAAAAATAAAGAAAATCCAATTAAAATAATAAGCGCACGGTGCAAATAGAAATCAGAATCAGTTTAAATCATGGGTTGGGCCATCAGGGGGTGTGAATATCATTTAAATCATTAAGCCCATAACACTGAATAAATGAAACGGTGCGTTTCGTTATTCAGATCCTTCACAAATGAACTTTAAAACGTGGCCATTGGATCATGCTCCCAGTCCAAGTCAAACCAAGATCCAAGGGTGATAACTTCATCTTCAACCTTTTGAACATCTGAAGTTCGCGCCCAGCTCCGGCCACCACCGGTGGAGCTCCGGTCACCATCCCCAATCCTAGTTCTCTCTAGGAGCCTCCATTGCAAACGGTCGAAACATGAAACTCATCCCAAATCTTGCCACGAATTCAACCATACCCTTAGTTTCCTCTGAAACCTCAAGATTCACCATATCCAAATCTCAACCGAAAATGGTAATTCCCCTATTTTGTCTCTAATTCTCCAATTAACTATTTGAAATCCATCCTACGCCATTCTACAATATTTCTAACACCTTAATTCAACCTAATTCTACCTAAATCATGCTAGGGGAAGAAAGTTACCAACCTGGAAATCTTGGATGAACAGATGCACGAAACCTCCACTTCAAGCTCTACAATCTTGCAGACACGATCAATGAACCTCCTTCTTGCTTCTGTATGCAAAAGAACCAGTTGAAAGTGCTTGAATCTTGAAACCCGATGGTGAGTTGCAGGTGGAAAAATTCACTTGCTCATACACTATTCATCCACGTATTCTTCTTGAAAATGATCTGGAATCACTCCTTGACATCCATGGAAGAAGTATCAATCAAGAAAATGGATGGAGAATGCAGAATTTGGTGAAACCGATTGCACTTGCAAGCTATGAAATTTCAATCTCAACCTATGCTCTCTCCTTCAATCATCACCAACCTTTGCATTGGATCAACTCTATTCAATATATAGATGATGTTTGGATGATCTAGAACCCTCTAGATCCTTCCAATGAGAGTTTCCACTTCTCATGTCATGAGATTTTCAAACACATCTCATGATATGCACCAATCTGTTTGCAGCTTGAAACCAACCTCAATCTCTTTCAGTTTCTCCCCTAGTGACATTTTGGAAGAGTTTAGCTTGCCAAGGTCCTTGCTCATGCCTTGGTTTTGAGTTTTGCACATGTTACTTAATATGCAAGCAAGTGCTTTTCAAAGCAAGTCCATAATTTAGACCTCAAATCAAAAATGTGGCTAAACCAATGTTCTTAAAATGTTTTCTAGAGTCAAAATGATATATTACATGCCATGGTTTGGATGTGTAGGTTGAAAATATCAATTTCCAACTTTGGTTTATTTAACTTATGCCCTTATTTTAGGTCATTTTTGAATCTTTGAGCTACAAGCATTTCCAACATCTCATGACCTCCTTAATAGCCTTAAAACATCATTTTGAACAAGTTTGATGTTGAAGATTTTTCCATTTGAAGCTTGGAAATAAGAGTTATGGCCTTATGCTTGAAATGACCTGTAATCTCCAAATGACCAAAATGCCCTTGACTTGTCAAAGCCATAACTTGAGTTCTACAAATACTACCAAGGACTTCTAGTACTCTCTAGAAAGCTAAGAAGATAAGGAACAAAATTCATGTTGACCAAAAGTTCATAGGAATCATCCTTCTCGGGCAAACGTTTGATGCAAGTTGGGTAACTTTCAAGGCCCCAGATTCACATACCTCAGATGACCTGTAACTTGTCAAAGTCATAACTTGAGCTCTACAAATCCTATCAAGGACTTCTAGTACTCAAATTAAAGCTAAGAACAATCTATACAACATTCATGTTGGGGGAAAGATGAGATGACAATCACATCTTGAGCTAAACTGCCCTGAAGATAGGGGTCAAACTAGGGGATTTTACACTGTCAAGCCTTAGAAACCCTAGCTTGAAACTTCTCAAACTCTTCAATCATGATGAGTTGACCTTGGAATCATCCTCATAGCATCTCAATGCATCAATCCATGATCACATGGCCTTTGGATTAGGTCTCAACCTTCCTCAAATCATCAGTTGACCTAGGGTTGACCCAGTCAAACCCTAATTACACCAATCATGGCTGAGTCTTCATAATCTTGCATAATGACCTATCTAGGCTTCATGATGGCTTTCAAGACATCTCATAAGCTCTCTCAAGGCTTCAAGTCCACATTCTTGGCTTCAGAATCATCTGAGGAGCTCCCACAACGCTCAAGTTAGGAGACCTACACACTTGGCTTCAACCACTCTCTCTGAGGATCTTCTAACTTCTCTGACAAAGATATCAACCTTTGAACACTTGAATAACCTTCTTGGCTAGCTTCATAGTCTTGTGTAGCCCTTGATTGGTACTCATACCTCTTGATCTCCTGCACACATGTCAATGAAATGCAAATGATAATTCTAATGTGAATGAAATGAAACACAAGCTAGGTAAAGAAATGTTGGTCAAATTTTGGGGTGCAACAGCTGCCCCTATTCAAACGGCTTAAACCTGACTAGGTGAGAAGAGAACGGCTCTCAACCAATCAAGGTGCGAGACGGTTGAATACCGACAAACCCGAAAATTTGCCAACTGCACAAGTACACGGTACTCTGATGGGAACAAATCTTCGAAAACTGAAATACTAGTTGCACGACAACTAGCTGGGGAATTGGTCACACGGTAACCGGTAATACATGATCGATCATGCCGTCAGGCATCATCCTTCCTCGGGACTCATCGGGTCAACAATCACGCTAATCATGCCATCGGGCATTCAAAGAAATTTTCGGGGCATCAGCCGGACTTCATCAGTAAGTCGGGAATAGAATTCTCGGCCAATCATGAACCAGTTAGGGGTATCCAACTTCTACCATCAGGCACTCTGCTTCAGCTGAGAGAACTGCTTCGTCAAGACGGTCGGACCTCAATCATCAAGTCTTCGAGGGAAGTTTCAACTTCGCTGCTCAGAAACCTGCTGGGGATGACACATCTTTGTTGGGGATTCTGGAGAACTATCAGGTAACTCTGTTTCGGGGATCCGGAAATCATTCTGGGTGAGTCAACTCTGCTGAGGGAATCAAGAATCATCTTGAACAAACAACTCTGTGGGGACTTCAAGAATCATCCTGTACCCATAACTCTGTTGGAGATTTCAGGAATCGTCCTGAGTAAACGCTCTACCGGGGGCTCTAAGCATCAACTTGAGCAACCAACTCTGGCGAATTCACTGGGGATTTTGAGAATCATCTTGAGCAAACGACTTTGCTGGGGAGAATTCAAGAATCATCTTGAGCAAGCGGTTTTGCGGAGGAACACCTGCAAAACAAAAATGGTAACGACCTTTGCTCATGTTTCAGATGCATATGCTTTGACAATGGCGCAATGCTCCACACGGTGGAAATGCTACGCGTTTACGATAAATGCTATGCAATCATGCAAAATGCTGCGATCCCGTCAGCAAAATAAATGCTGAAGGGAGAATCCTCCTGTCAAGGAGACAGAACCACTCTGGTGGAGGAAGGACTCATCCTGCCAAGGAGAAGAAGTCACACCAATCTCAATCGGACTCCGCCTGGGGAAATGAACTTCAGTTGACTGCTGCAGGGGAACGAAGCTCTACGAGAACCTGGACCTGCTGAGGAAAGCGATGTCAATCGCGGAAACAAACTGCGCGGCCTTCACGGCTAATCTCCCTTGAGATAACGACTCTGACGGGGAAATACAACATCAGCTATTCAACACTCTACTGGGGAAAACCAATCATGGCCTGAGCGGCTTCCAAGGACTCGACTCTCTTGGGGATCTGCAAACTCGGCTGGGGAAGAAGAAATCATCCTGCTTATAGGGGAGAGTACGACTCTATGGGGAATCTCAATTCCGCTGGGGACTTTAGTCTGGAACTATCAATTGCTGCACACCTCAGCGAATGACTCAGCTAGGGAGACGACATTCCTTCAGGATGTATCTGACTGGGGAGAGAATCTTCTCTGCCTGGGGAGACATATCAATGCTCACGATCTCACGTTCAGACTCTGCGGGGAGAGACTGCTGAACTTTGCTGGAGAAGGAGGAATCATCCTGCTCGGGGACGCATACGGCGTACTGTCTGGTACACGCTACACCTGCACCAACACAAACAAACAGACAAGATACCCTTCTCAAAGGGACCTATCAAGGTTATCATCTTGTGACAATGTTCAAGTAATTCATTGTTTCAATAATCAGTGGCCTAGGCCAGTAAGTTTATGTATGCGCATTTTGTCAAAAACATCGGCGTTCTTTTTCGCAAACAAAGCGGGTAAATGCTAAACAGACAAACAGAATTGCTGAATAGTATACATTTTATTGATAACGAACCCCTGAATGGGTAAAAATGTTTTACAACAGATGCAAGCTCCTGGAATGAGGAAGCTGCGCAAAAAAGTAAAAACATAAATATACATCAGTATATACAAATGTCGGCAACGAGGCGTGGACGAACACCATGAGTTGATCCCTCTATGACCCACTCGACTTCGATACTTCTCCGACGCTTCAGCTTCAGAAGAGATTGATTCAGATAAACGGCCCTCAGGTCTTCCAAACCACTAAACAAATACAGTCCACACGCGGAACGCAGTCATTTGCTTTTTCAAATCCCTAACTTTTGCCTGAATCGCCCTTCCGGGTTTTCGATTCACCGGGATACCCTTTTTTGCCAAAGTCGCCCATCCGGGTTTTCGACTTTGCGGGTGTACATTTTTCAATTTATATCCCTAATTTTTGCCCGAACCTTTTTCCTTTTTTTATGGTTCGCCGGGATGCCCCATTTTTGCCTGGACTCTCTTTTTACTGTCCAGCGGGTCACTCTTTAAGCAAAGTATTTTTTAACCGCGTCCGCGTTCACCGGGGATGCAAAATCTTCACCATCCATCGTGGATAACAACAAAGCTCCTCCCGAGAAGACCTTGCGGACGACATACGGACCTTCGTAATTGGGAGTCCAGTTGCCCCGGTGATCGGAGTGTGGAGGAAGAATCTTTTTCAGGACGAGATCACCCGTCTGAAAACTTCTAGGACGCACCTTCTTATCATAAGCTTTCTTCATTCGGCTTTGGTACAGACGACCATATGCAATCGATGCCAACCTCTTCTCGTCCATCAGGCTGAGTTGGTTTAGTCGGTTTTTAATCCATTCTACCTCATCGAGTTTCACGTCAACCAAAACTCGCAAAGAAGGGATCTCCACTTCTAACGGTAGGACAACTTCCATACCGTACACTAAGGAGAAAGGAGTTGCCCCGGTCGATGTACGTACCGTGGCACGATAACCGTGCAGTGCAAATGGCAGCATCTCGTGCCAATCATTGTAGGTCACAACCATCTTCTGAACAATCTTCTTTATGTTCTTATTGGTCGCTTCAACGGCGCCATTCATCTTTGGCCGGTAAGGAGATGAGTTGTGGTGTTCAATCTTGAAACTCTGGCACAACTCCTTCATCATCTTGTCATTCAGATTCGAACCATTATCAGAAATGATCCGCTCGGGAATTCCGTAACGATAGATGATATCCCTCTTTATGAATTTAGCCACCACCTGCTTGGTCACATTAGCATATGAGGCTGCCTCCACCCACTTGGTGAAGTAGTCGATAGCTACTAGAATGAATCGATGACCGTTAGATGCAGTGGGCTCGATCTTGCCTATCATGTCGATGCCCCACATGGAGAACGGCCATGGAGAGGACATGACATTCAACGGGCACGGCGGCACGTGAACTTTATCAGCATAAATCTGGAATTTATGACATCTCTTCGCAAATTTAAAGCAATTCGATTCCATCGTCAGCCAGTAATATCCTGCTCTCAGGATCTTCCTCGTCATAGCGTGCCCGCCGGCGTGCGTACCAAATGTGCCTTCATGGACTTCTTCCATGAGCAAACTCGCCTCTTTCTCATCTACACATCTGAGTAGCACGAGATCGTGGTTTCTTTTATACAGCACTCCATCAGGATTGAGGTAAAAATTTCCAGACATCCTCCTCAGAGTCTTCTTATCCTGGGTTGACGCTCCCGCAGGATACTCCTTAGTCATAAGGAAGGTCTGGATATCATGGAACCATGGCTTGCCATCGGAGGCTTCCTCGATCGCAAAGACGAACGCAGGTCTATCAAGACGAGAAAGGACAATGCTTGGAGCTTCATTCCAAAAATTGACTTTATACATCGAAGCCAACGTGGCTAAGGCATCAGCCATCTGATTTTCCGCTCTGGGCACGTGATGGAGTTCCACTCGATCAAAGAACGGAAGCAGCCTTCTGGCATAGTTCATGTACGACACCAAATTCGATTGACGAGTCTCCCACTCCCCTTTAATCTGGTTAATCACAAGTGCCGAGTCACCATATACATCTAGGTTCTTGATTCTCAAATCAATTGCCTCTTCTAGACCCATGATGCATGCTTCGTACTCCGCTTCGTTATTGGTGACTGGAAACGTTAGTCTCGTAGTAAACGGGATATGGGATCCATGGGGAGTCGTGATGATCGCCCCGATACCACTTCCGTAAGAATTAACCGCCCCGTCAAATATCAATTTCCACTAGGATTTCCTATTTGGCCCCTCGTCGGGCAACGGTTCATCGCAATCCTTCGCTTTGAGAAACATGATATCCTCATCAGGGAATTCAAATTTCATCGGCTGGTAATCCTCGATCGGCTGTTCGGCCAGGTAATCAGACAGTACACTGCCCTTAATAGCCTTCTGGGACACGTACTGAATATCATATTCCGTCAACACCATTTGCCATCTGGCAATCCTACCCGAAAGAGCTTCCTTCTTGAAGACGTACTTGATCGGATCCATCTTTGAAATTAGCATGGTGGTGTGATTGAGCATGTACTGTCGTAAACGTTTGGCAGCCCAGGCTAATGCACAACATGTTTTCTCCAGCATCGAGTAACGAGATTCACAGTCTGTGAACTTTTTACTCAAGTAGTAAATGGCATGCTCCTTTCTGCCCGTCTCGTCGTGCTGACCGAGAACACACCCCATACTATTCTCAAGAACTGTCAAGTACATGATTAGAGTTCGTCCAGCCACTGGGGGTATCAAGATTGGAGGTTCCTGCAGATACTGTTTTATCTTGTCGAATGCCTTCTGGCAATCCTCATTCCAGATAATCGCCTGATCTTTCTTTAGTAGTTTCAACATCAGTTCACACGTGGCTGTGAGCTGAGAAATAAACCTTGCAATGTAGTTTATTCTGCCCAGGAAACCACGAACTTCTTTTTCTATTTTTGGCACTGGCATTTCTTGTATCGCTTTAATCTTCGCAGGATCAACCTCGATGCCTCTTTCACTCACAATAAACCCTAGTAGTTTTCCCGACCGTACTCCGAAAGTACACTTGTTAGGATTCAGCCTCAACCTGAACTTCCTAAGCCTCTCAAAAAGCTTCAGCAAATTGACCATATGTCCCTCCTCCGTTTGGGACTTCGCAATCATGTCATCAACATAGACTTCAATTTCATGATGAATCATGTCATGAAACAAAGTAACCATTGCTCGTTGGTAAGTGGCCCCTGCGTTCTTCAGACCGAAAGGCATTACCTTGTAGCAAAATGTTCCCCAAGGTGTAATAAACGTAGTTTTCTCCATGTCCTCCAGCGCCATCTTGATCTGATTGTAACCGGAGAAGCCATCCATGAACGAAAACACGGAGAACTGAGTTGTATTGTCGACCTACACATTGATATGAGGGAGCGGGAAATCATCTTTAGGGCTCGCCCTGTTCAAATCCCGATAATCGACGCACATTCGCACCTTACCGTCCTTCTTCGGTACAGGCACTATGTTGGCGACCCACGGAGGGTAAGTAGTGACCGTTAAGAAGCCAGCATCGAGCTGCTTCTGCACTTCTTCTTTGATCTTAACGACCATATCTGGTCTCGTCCTCCTAAGCTTCTGCTTAACTGGAGGACAATCTTCTCGCAGCGGCAAGTGGTGGACCACGATGTCAGTGTCAAGTCCGGGCATATCTTCGTATGACCAAGCAAAGACGTCACTATACTCTCTTAGCATCTCGACCAATCTTTGCTTGACATCACTCTGCAGTGTAGCCCCTATCCTGACGTTCCTGACAAGTTCTTCAGAACCCAAATTCACAATCTCGATCTCTTCTTCGTGAGGCAGAATAACTTTCTCTTCTTGTTTCAACAAATGGGCCAACTCTTCGGGAAGGTCTTCGTCTTCATCAATCTCTTCTTCGGCTTGATAGACCGGGCAATCGAAGTCGAAGTGAGTCGTAGAAGGTCCAGAGTCGATGTCATCTGCTATGTGGATCCGGCAATAACAAGGGTTAAGCTTAAACAAGGATATGCAGGCTAGCACAAACCCCATTGCCATTTTATTGTTTTTCAAAACAAATATAAAACAGGAATAATAGAGATCACAACATTTGAATACGAAGAAAAACGCCTTTTGATTTATTGGTAAAATGCATGTACATAATCAAACAAGGCCCTGACAATAAAACCACTATGCCCCGGGTAGGACATAGGGTTGTACAACAATTGGCGAAAGTAAATGATTACTCTTTGCCTGTCACTTGGATGATATCCCTGATGGACCAGTTGTTGAGGCTCTCGCCTGATTTGCTTGGCTGGATCCAAGAGTCTAAGTCGCAATCACTGTCTTCGCCGTCCTTAGACACTGCGTTGACACTTTCAAATATTAATTCGTCGCTTGTAAACTGGATCGGCCCTTTACCTCGCGACGCACTGTGAGAAGAGGAGGCTTCAGCCGCAGGAGAATATCCTAACCCAAACTTGTCTTGCTTGTTAGGTATCTCCAAAATTCGCCCCCAGCCTGGGGTAGATCCGGCTTGGACGACAGCCCGGGCTTCCTTAAATGAAGAGAGAGTCATCTCTGGCTTCTCAGTGACTACGGGAGCTACGTCCTTGACTTTAACAGCTTCGAACGCTTGGCATAGAGTTTCGTGGATTTCCCCATCCATCTCAACATACTTGAAGGACGACAAATGGCTCACCATTATGTCTTCCTCGCCACAAACGGTCACTATGCTACCTCCGACAGCATACTTGAGTTTCTGGTGCAACGTGGAGGTCACAGCTCCAGCAGCATGGATCCACGGCCGGGCCAAGAGACAGCTGTAGGCAGGCATGATGTCCATAATGTAAAAGATCGCATCGAACGTTTCCGGCCCGACTTGGATTGGCAACGTCACCTCCCCGAAAACACGGCGTTTGGTTCCATCGAACGCTTTCACAACCAGATCACTGGGTGTGCAAATCACTCCGCGAGTATCTAACTTCATTAATGCTTTCTTCGGAAGAACATTGAGTGATGACCCTGTGTCTACCAACACGTGAGACATGATCGTTCCCCTACACTCTATCGAGATGTGAAGGGCGCTATTGTGGTTCCTCCCTTTCGGCGTCAGCTCTAGGTCAGTGAACCCTATCCCATTTCGAGCATTCACGTGGGCTACGACTTCTTCTAGCTGGTTTACCGATATTTCCTGCGGTACGTATGCGGCGTTCAACACCTTCAGCAGCGCGTTACGGTGTGCTTCAGAACACAGCAACAGATTCAGGATGGAAATCTTTGAGGGTGTCTGATGGAGGTGATCCACGATCTTGTAGTCACTCTTTTTAATCAACCTCATAAATTCCTCGGCGTCTTTAACAAGTAAGTATTTTTCTGCCCCACGCGGGATCTCTTCAACGACTTTACTTTTACCTTTATCAGTTGCGTCAGCTCCGTCCACTTTGTCCGTCACGGCCTCAGGTGGTGCAAACACTCTCCCGCTGCGAGTGATTCCGCTAACGCCCGCTAGGTTCTCCACAGACGACCCAAACGGTTCTAGCTCCAACTTTTGTCCATTGCAGTAGACTTCAGCCCCATAATGCCATGGGACAACATTAGTGCTTTCGAACGGTATCGGCCCAGCTTTGGTGATGGTAATCATGGGCGGCCTGGGTGCAGAAATAGTTATCGTCTGGCGAGGGATGGTGATGATGGCGACCTCATCCCCTTGCTTCAGCATTACCTCTCCCGATCCGCTTTCGGCCCTCCGGCTGAACTATAAAATCCCTTCAGTCATCAGACTTTGAATTCCTTCTACCAACTGTTCACATCCATCAGGACTCGTCGCACAGCCCATGCACAGCTCTCCGCAACCTGGAAAGAAACCTCTTTTCATCAGCTTAGCTTTAACGAAGCTAAGTGGTGTCTTCAGATCTATGACGTCAGTCAACAAATCCAAACTCTCGTCTTCAATAATGGCGTTTACTCCACCTCCCCTGTGATTCGGCATAGGGTTTTTCGTGACGTTTGGCACATTATCTGAGAAGTTGATGATCTTAGCGTCCACCATGTCCTGGACCTTGTGCTTGAAGGCTTTGCAATTCTCTATTGTGTGGCCTGGTGCCCCTGAGTGAAACTCACAAGTCGCATTCGCGTCATAACCTGGCGGAGGCGCCCTTGTCAAGGGAGCCAGCGTTCTCTTCTGGATCAATTGTAGCTGAAGCAAAGTTTGCAATAGTTGAGCGTACGACATGGGCAGTGTCTCAAGGTGACGGCTCGACAGAGGTGCCCGATTCTGATACTTTCTGTACCCTTGTTGATTCGGTTGCTGCTGCGGCTGCTGTGGCTGTTGAACTGCCGGGATAGTTATGCTGGCCACCTGCTGGTGAGGGCCTTTACCCTTCCTTCGAGCGTTGGTCACGACGCTCATTTCTCCTTCCCGTATTTTACCACCATAAGGTTTCTTTCCGCCTCCTCCAGCTGAGGATGACTCACCTTGAGTTTTCCCGAGTTTGATCCCATTCTCGATGTGCTCACCCGTGATAATGAGATCTGAGAAGGTTCCGGACATACCGCTGACCAATTTCTTATAGTAAACCCCTGGGAGGGTAGCTACGAACATCTGCACAAGCTCACGTTCAACCATCGGCGGCTGAACCCTGGCTGCCAACTCACGCCACCGCTGGGCGTATTCCTTAAACCCTTCGTTGTTCCTTTGCGACAGATTCTGTAGTTGGACTCGGTTCGGGGCCAAGTCGCTATTGTATTGGTAGTGGTGCACAAATGCTTCAGCAAGGTCCTTCCACGTGCGCACACTGGTAGGCTCCAGACTCATGTACTATTCGAGGGAGGGTCCGGACAGACTGTCCTGAAAGAAGTGCATCAGCAACTTCTCGTCCTCAGAATGAGCTGACATTTTTCTGTAATATGATCTCAGGTGGACGCGAGGGCAAGTGGTGCCCTTGTACTTTTCAAAGTCAGGTGCCTTGAACTTGGGAGGCACCTTGAAATCAACAATTAGTCCCAACTTGGACATGCCCAGGGTGTTCTGATTCTCGATATTTCTCATCTTATCCTCGAGTGCCTTGAACCTTAGATGTGCTTCAGCAGTCAACTCCCCTTCAGCACCTCTCTGAGAGAACACATCGTCCTGACGATCTTCTAACCACGGTTGAGGCCCAAACAGATTCCCAACACCTGCATTGCCGTTGCCCAGCCCAACATTGACATTAGCTTCCAGACTCCCATTACCGACGCCCGTCGTATTGCCATTGAGTCCCATGTTAGCTATCACATTGCCGTTGGCACTGCCATTCCCCCCGGTCACGGGGACGCCATTCTGCGGAGTTTCAACTGGTGGAGGGGTTGGAACAGTCCCACCATGGAGTACGCCATTGCTATCGCCCCTTGAGATCAGAGGCTGGACCAAGGTTCTGAGCTGATCTTGGCCATTGGCGACCGCTTGCATGAGCTCCATGAAGCGATCCATTCTTTCGCGGAGTTCCTGAACATCAGTTTGCACTTGCTCCATGATTCTGGTTTGATTTTCTCTGGTCGGATAGCGGTGGATAGGTCTCTGATCAATCCTGGAACAACTTGAAACAACTTGGAAACATAAAAGGGTTAGGAAAAAAACGACAAAGTACTCGTTATGCAAATGCTTCATGCAAATGCAAACATGTGTCTGTGCGTTAGGGAGGTCTCCCCCGATCCTAGTGCCTGCGTGCCAGTGCTGATAATAAGAAGTCCGAGTCCCGTCCTGGAAATAACAATCTCATATATAAAGAAAGCCCATCAAGGCAGTACACAACATCAGTGAGTACAAGACGAATCAATAGCATGACCTCAGCCAACAAGCCTGGTGATGGTCAGCATACAACAATGATCAAAACAAAAGGAATACAAATAGTCAAGCACGGCCACGGGCGCGAAACTCTTCTAACAACCCCTTCGTTTATGGATGATCAGGACGAGTGAGCAACCCTTCGAAGAGTAACTCCCTCTGCATAATGGTATACTGAAGACCTTCGACCGAATCTTCCCATGCTCCTTCGCCGAAACAATCCTCTAGCTTCCGCTTTTTGGACTCAAACGTCAGTTTGCGCTCCTTCAGGTTAGCGAGAGCTCTGTTGAGCTGGCCTTCAGCGGTATATCTGCGAGCGATTTCTTCATCAAACCTCTTATCACTAGCCTTCACCTGGGCTTTCAGCTTGGAGATCTGTTGCATCAGCTTATCCTCCCGCTCTTTCCTGTTGGCTAGAGAGGCCTTTCAGTGCTGGTTAAACTTGGATATCCTTCGATACGCTTTGTCCAAGTGCTGCTTCTTCGTGGCCAGTACATCGTTGACAGCTTTGAAGTCTCGACCCATGCGCTCACGCTCAGCTATCTGCTTAGTCAGATCTGTCCCTAACTGGTTCACCAGCTCGGTCTGCCTTTTGAAGGAATGAACGGCTTCGTTTCTCTCGCTTCAAAGCTGAGCCAATTCTTTCTCCAGTTCTTCATTTGCCTGCTTCAATTCATCTCGCTCAGCTAACACCCGATTATGCTGCTGAATAGGCACAGTGGTAGGCTCTTCAATTACTGGAGGGCTTTCTGGCTTGGCAGGAGGAAACGGCATCCCTATAGCATCTGCTCTGGCTCTGATCCACGTCACATACGGGGGGTAGGCTTGGCTATTACTTCTCCCCAGCAATGGTTTTCCCCTCTTACTGATACCATTCCAAGCACGCTGAAGCTTAGATAACAGATCCCCCTCTAGAAGACCAGTGAGGTACAGAGATTCCTGCACCTCTTCATCCTTCGGCGGAGCTCTTAAAGCATACGCGAACTGTCGGACCAGCAAAGACGGATTGTAGTTTATACAGCCTTTCCTGCCTATCAAAGGCACGTTCGGAAACCCGCTGCAGCTGAAGATAATCTCGGTACCCAACCTATCTCTGTCAAACCAGTCAATATCTTCCGCAGATAGACTCATCAAACGCTCGGACCACTCAGCTGTGGCTGCAGAAGAAACAAAGGGACCCCTCTTGGGTAGATGACTATCAAGCCATTTATAAAGCAAGGGTACACAACATGAGACATTCTTGCCCCTTCTGCTCTCGTTTTTGTAGTGGATAGAATGGTAGACATCTCCTATCAAGGTAGGGACTGGATTCCCTGAAGCGAAGATGCGAAACGCGTCGAAGTCTACAAAGTCGGGCATATTGGGGAACAGAATGAGGCCATATATGCACAGAGCGAGAATGGCGTTGAACACGACCCAACATCCATCTTTGGCGCACTGCTGAGCCTTACCCACTAAGAACTGCAAGGAGAAACCGGGAACCCTGTTCCAACTAGACAATACCAACTCGGAGACATCCAGATGAAGTGAAGGAGCTAGGCTAGCCAGATCGGCTCAGCATCCATATGAATAAAGGGCATCTTCCTCTTGATAGGCACACCTAACAAATCAGCATATTCCTCTAGCGTGGGCGCGAGAACAAAATCCTGGAAAGTAAAGCATCTCAACGGGGGATCGTAGAACTGCAGCAGAGCGTGCAACCCATTCAACTCGAATGCAGAAGGTCTACGAACCAAACTGAGCAATTTTCCGTAAGATTTTCTGAACTCATCTCTCACAGAATCACCAGCTAAAGCAATGAAACCAGTCAGCTGAACCACATCAGGGGCAGGGAGCTTGTAAGCCACGGTCTTCCTCAGAGAACCCATAACAATACAACAGAAGACCAGAAATCCTGAATCGGGGAAAACGGTACCTGCAACACAGACACACGTTAATGAAATGCAAATGAGTATGCAAAGCAATGTAAAATGCAATCATGCAGCAGGAGATCCAGGCAACTGTGCTGTGGAGATTCTGCATCAACAAAACCATGACGCTGCTCTGTCAAGAACAACCACCATATCTGATAATAAGAAAACCCTGGTATCGGACCACACATCTGCTCTGTCAAGAACACACACACATAGGACCATAAACCTGCTCTGTCAAGAACAAACATCTGATAATAAGGACCTCTGACACAGGACCATAAATCTGCTCTGTCAAGAACACACATCTGATAATAAGGACCTCTGATACAGGACCAAAACTCTACTCTGTCAAGAACAAACATCTGATGACCAAAACTCTGCTCTGTCAAGAACAAACATCTATATGCTGATGAGACCCTCTGATCCCAGTCATAAACCTGCTCTGTCAAGAACAAATACACATCTGATGATAAGATCCTCTGATACAGGATCAAAACTCTGCTTTGTCAAGAACAAACAACTGATGATAAGGGCCTCTGATACAGGACCAAAACTCTGCTCTGTCAAGAACAACCATACATCTGCTGATGAGATCCTCAGACCCCAATCATAAACCTGCTCTGTCAAGAACAAATGCACATCTCTGAATATAAGGTCCTCTGATACAGGACCAAAGCTCTGCTCTGTCAAGAACAATCATATATCTGATGATGAGAACCTCCGGTACCAACAAAACTGATTCACTATCAAGAAAACCAGGTAGTCTGAAGGTTAAAGTTTCCTGCAATAAACCCAACCCTGCTCACAGGTATGGACCTAAACTGACTCAGGTTCGGCATCCTATGCGGTCATCAGCGTCACAGACATTCAAGAGGGGTGATACGATACCCAGAAGGTGTGGCATCACCGGCTCATGAAGCGGCCTCACTCGGCTGAATCACAAATGATTGGTCCCCAGAGTCGACAATCCTCCAAACCAATAACCCCCTCAACCCAAAGGGTTGAAAAAGATGTCAACCGGGAGAACCTCGTCTGAGCGTGGATTTCATGAGACACTAGTGCCTGCCAAGCAAGCACGCGCCCACTAATTTCCACAACTAATGCTATGTTCACTCAAGCCTGGGTCTGGCTTCTCACTCATCAGAATGCCCCTCCTACAACAGCACAGATAATCATATCATACTGAAAATAAAGTGCGGGAAATAAAAATGCGATAAATAAACACAACCTAACAAGTAATCATACAAGCGCTAGGATTGACTCTCGCAGGGGACGTCAGATCCCCAAACTGACTCGTATTCGGGACGTTGGATCCCAGGAAACTATCAAGTCCCCATCAGAGTCGCCAGTTGTCGCTTCTGCGAAAATAAGGTGCCGGCAAAACAGAAGAGTCGCCACCTTTCGTTATTTATCCCTCGGAACGGGAAAGGAAACGATCGGAAAAACCTGACGAAAAAGGTATAAGACAAGGTCATCGCAACCGTTGTCTGGGTTCGGGAGGCGGTTACGCAAGGGGAAGGTATTAGCACCCCTCACGTCCGTCGTACTCGACGGGATCCACGCTTGTTGTGTTTACTGGACGAGTTGGTTTATCTATCTACCTATCAAGGCTGGCTTGAAAAGAAAAGAAAATGACTCGGCAAAGCGTCGCACTTTATGCCTACGTATTCTCATCAGAGAATGAGAAATCAGAGTCAACGTAGTTCGACTACTACGGGTTACGGGGAAGGTGGCTCGCCAATACGTCAGTATTGTGCCTACATACTCTCAACAGGTATGAGAGATCAGAGCTTACGTAGTTCGGGATAATACAAATTATGGGGATTCAGATTCATTTGTTTTATCGAGTAGGGTTAAACAGCAGTTCCAGCAGTTAGGGACAAAGCCTGTTTGCGGTGGCGCTGAAGTTTAACGACACTCTTTCCTTCAGAAAAGCTTTCCTTTGACTTACAGGCCCACGGGGCAAAAAGGTTTGCAGTTTGTTTTTTGTCTTTTACGGAAGAAGTGTTTTTTATTGTGTTTGCAATTTCGATCGCACTAAAGACTATGACCTGAGAGTGAATGCATTGCATGTCACCCAAAGGGTACCATACTAAACATCCAGACTGTTGAAAAGCAGCTCTCTAACAATCCTTTCTCAGATAGCTTAAGGCTCGTGACGTACGAAAGAAATCATTCATGATTACTGTATCTTAAGCTGTTTTGAGATGAGAAGAGAACATGCTCAACTAAGGGGAGACTATCAAGTCCTACTGTTGTCATGCCAAGGATTCATCCTATAGTTGAGGTTTAAAACAGGGAACTCCTAGATGTTATCATGCATAGGTTTCAACCTAATGTTCTATCATCACTTCCTTATCAAAGGAAGGGAGAGTCCTAGGGGATCATGTCAATGATAAACAGAAACAGATAAAACATCAGCTTAAACAGTAAACAAATCTACAGTAAACGATTGAAAAATGCATGCAATGCAAGTGAGGGAGGAAATGTGTGTGGGGCAGCAGCCTCCACAAGCTCATCTCAACCTCAAGCCAGAATGAATAACTGTAATCATACAGCAATAACTAAAAACATGCTATCAAGTAGAATATAAGAGACTGTAATCATACAGAAAGAATGAAATAAAATGCTATTAAGCAAACTAACCACATGGCAAGGGAGTTGGGCTCTACCGAATACCCGCAATCAAAGCCATACAGTAACAATACAAGCAGAGGGAACAACTCAACCTCTAGTGCAATCATGCTCCTAGTTTAAAGTCAGTCTAGATATGAACTTATTCTAATGCATCAAGCAAATCAAACAAGGCACATCAGCACAGAAAATAAAACAGACAAGAAAGCAGATCAACCACTCCCTTACTCAATTCCAAGCTTCAGCTCTTCTAACAGCAATCCAGTCTTCAGACTCCAATCACCCTTCAAGGGTATCAGCTTTCATGACAAGTATCAACTTGCTTCTCCAGGTTTCAATCCATTAAACATAAGTTTCAACTGGTTCTTTCTTCTCTAAGCTTCAGCTCTTCAGTCAATTCCACCTTCAGGCTTCACTCTTAACTACAAGTATCAACTTGATTCCTTCAGGCTCTCCAAGCATCAGTGTAAGTATCAACTCATCCTCTGTTCCTCAAGCCTCAGCTCTACACTCAATCTCAATTGAATCCTCTTCATAAGTACCAACTTAGTCTTCAAGCTTCAGCTCTTTTTGCTTTACCAGTCTCAACTTGGTCTTCTTCTCCTACAAGCTTCAGCTTCTCTAAGTAATCTTCAATCACCTGGAAGTGTCAACTTCATCCTTCAATTCTCTAAGCCTCGGCGCTTCACTCAATATCCATTGGGTCTTCAAGTATCAACCTGCTCTTCTTGCTCTTCAAGCTTCATCTACAATGGCAATGCTCAAGGAATCATCCTCTTCCATACTCTTCAGTGAAGTCCTCATCTTCAAACTCAAGCCTAACATCTTTCAAGATACTCAAACCAGAAGACAATTGATTTAACAGGATGAGTGGAAATGATAAACAACTTACTGACAACCAAAGGAAGCCTGCAAGGGTTCATCATTATGAGAGACTGGTTCCCTCAAAGTTCTACTTCCCAGATAAAGCCACTCATCCTTCCAAAGGAGGGATGTGAGTATCTGAGAAGGACTTTTAGTCATTGGGAAGAATGGAAGCACAAGATGCTTTCCATATTTGTGAAAGAAATCATTCTAACTATAAGGCTCTCCCTATGTCCTCCTATCTCCTAAACCTTCATCAGACACCTTTAGGCACAAGCAATTCCTAGCTCCAAGCAACTTCAAGCATCCTCACCTTGTCTTCAACTTGTCTTCAATCTCAACCAAAGGCAAACCAAGCACAAACCCTAATCTAAGGGGACTAAGGAAGCTAAAGTAGTTGAATTAGTAAATTAGGATCACCTAAAACCTAGTACTAAAGTTAGTCCTAACTAAAATACTAAAATCAATTGTAAAATCCTACAAAAATTACTATGGGAACCTAGGTCAATCATGACTCTATCATATTAATTTCAGAGATCAAACCATCAAATTAGACCTAGAAATAAATTCTACATTACAAGGTATCAAACTTAAACCCTAAAAGGAAGAACCTAAATATCAATCTAGAAAGCACACCTATTTTCATCACAAAAATGTGATAAACATTATATGGGATCATACGTGTCTAACCTAATCACACACAAAAAATTAGGATCAAAATCATCACCATGAGATCACACAAAATTCCACAAAAATATGCATCAAACATAACCATTTTAATATCAATTAAAATGTAAAATTCCCATTAAATCAGAAAATACATGAAATGAAAATATTTTTTTTCTAAAAAATACTAGACTCAATCATGAGTAAAATGCAAAAAGAATGGGATTAATTGGATCAATTTTCAATTTATGATAAATTTTTCAAGAATCATGAACAAAATGAAAAAATAAAGAAAATCCAATTAAAATAATAAGCGCACGGTGCAAATAGAAATCAGAATCAGTTTAAATCATGGGTTGGGCCATCAGGGGGGTGTGAATATCATTTAAATCATTAAGCCCAAAACACTGAATAAATGAAACGGTGCGTTTCGTTATTCAGATCCTTCACAAATGAACTTTAAAACGTGGCCATTGGATCATGCTCCCAGTCCAAGTCAAACCAAGATCCAAGGGTGATAACTTCATCTTCAACCTTTTGAACATCTGAAGTTCGCGCCCAGCTCCGGCCACCACCGGTGGAGCTCCGGTCACCATCCCCAATCCTAGTTCTCTCTAGGAGCCTCCATTGCAAACGGTCGAAACATGAAACTCATCCCAAATCTTGCCACGAATTCAACCATACCCTTAGTTTCCTCTGAAACCTCAAGATTCACCATATCCAAATCTCAACCGAAAATGGTAATTCCCCTATTTTGTCTCTAATTCTCCAATTAACTATTTGAAATCCATCCTACGCCATTCTACAATATTTCTAACACCTTAATTCAACCTAATTCTACCTAAATCATGCTAGGGGAAGAAAGTTACCAACCTGGAAATCTTGGATGAACAGATGCACGAAACCTCCACTTCAAGCTCTACAATCTTGCAGACACGATCAATGAACCTCCTTCTTGCTTCTGTATGCAAAAGAACCAGTTGAAAGTGCTTGAATCTTGAAACCCGATGGTGAGTTGCAGGTGGAAAAATTCACTTGCTCATACACTATTCAACCACAAATTCTTCTTGAAAATGATCTGGAATCACTCCTTGACATCCATGGAAGAAGTATTAATCAAGAAAATGGATGGAGAATGCAGAATTTGGTGAAACCGATTGCACTTGCAAGCTATGAAATTTCAATCTCAACCTATGCTCTCTCCTTCAATCATCACCAACCTTTGCATTGGATCAACTCTATTCAATATATAGATGATGTTTGGATGATCTAGAACCCTCTAGATCCTTCCAATGAGAGTTTCCACTTCTCATGTCATGAGATTTTCAAACACATCTCATGATATGCACCAATCTGTTTGCAGCTTGAAACCAACCTCAATCTCTTTCAGTTTCTCCCCTAGTGACATTTTGGAAGAGTTTAGCTTGCCAAGGTCCTTGCTCATGCCTTGGTTTTGAGTTTTGCACATGTTACTTAATATGCAAGCAAGTGCTTTTCAAAGCAAGTCCATAATTTAGACCTTAAATCAAAAATGTGGCTAAACCAATGTTCTTAAAATGTTTTCTAGAGTCAAAATGATATATTACATGCCATGGTTTGGATGTGTAGGTTGAAAATATCAATTTCCAACTTTGGTTTATTTAACTTATGCCCTTATTTTAGGTCATTTTTGAATCTTTGAGCTACAAGCATTTCCAACATCTCATGACCTCCTTAATAGCCTTAAAACATCATTTTGAACAAGTTTGATGTTGAAGATTTTTCCATTTGAAGCTTGGAAATAAGAGTTATGGCCTTATGCTTGAAATGACCTGTAATCTCCAAATGACCAAAATGCCCTTGACTTGTCAAAGCCATAACTTGAGTTCTACAAATACTACCAAGGACTTCTAGTACTCTCTAGAAAGCTAAGAAGATAAGGAACAAAATTCATGTTGACCAAAAGTTCATAGGAATCATCCTTCTCGGGCAAACGTTTGATGCAAGTTGGGTAACTTTCAAGGCCCCAGATTCACATACCTCAGATGACCTGTAACTTGTCAAAGTCATAACTTGAGCTCTACAAATCCTATCAAGGACTTCTAGTACTCAAATTAAAGCTAAGAACAATCTATACAACATTCATGTTGGGGGAAAGATGAGATGACAATCACATCTTGAGCTAAACTGCCCTGAAGATAGGGGTCAAACTAGGGGATTTTACACTGTCAAGCCTTAGAAACCCTAGCTTGAAACTTCTCAAACTCTTCAATCATGATGAGTTGACCTTGGAATCATCCTCATAGAATCTCAATGCATCAATCCATGATCACATGGCCTTTGGATTAGGTCTCAACCTTCCTCAAATCATCAGTTGACCTAGGGTTGACCCAGTCAAACCCTAATTACACCAATCATGGCTGAGTCTTCATAATCTTGCATAATGACCTATCTAGGCTTCATGATGGCTTTCAAGACATCTCATAAGCTCTCTCAAGGCTTCAAGTCCACATTCTTGGCTTCAGAATCATCTGAGGAGCTCCCACAACGCTCAAGTTAGGAGACCTACACACTTGGCTTCAACCACTCTCTCTGAGGATCTTCTAACTTCTCTGACAAAGATATCAACCTTTGAACACTTGAATAACCTTCTTGGCTAGCTTCATAGTCTTGTGTAGCCCTTGATTGGTACTCATACCTCTTGATCTCCTGCACACATGTCAATGAAATGCAAATGATAATGCTAATGTGAATGAAATGAAACACAAGCTAGGTAAAGAAATGTTGGTCAAATTTTGGGGTGCAACACCCCCTCCTATACAAACCAATCCAAATCATGTTATTATGTTTAAGTCTAACTTAATCATCCTCCTTTTAGATCTCTTTCATTATAATGCAATCACATTAAGCTCGTTATCTATTCACACACATGGTAAATAAGCCTGTTAGTGACTATGATCCATATCTTGTCAACAATTCAAAATTAATCAATTAAATAGCAACAACAATATTTTTTTTCTTTTTTTTAAGGTTTCACAACCGTTAGCCTAAGTGACCGGGTGAGGGTCACCTAACTTAAAAGGTGGATTCCCATTTAGATTTCTAATTAAGCACAGGATCATTCAATTATTTGCATCAGCTTAATTACTTAGTGTATGATTTCTAAATGGTGTTGACTGCTAGATAAACTACTTAAGAGCTATTAAAGGGTGAGAACTCAAGGATATGTCATAACAAGTATTTAAATCGATTTCCATATTCGGGAGACTTAAGGTGTTAAAACGATACCGATCTTATGAATATTTCTCAAGTCTCCACAAACTAACCTCAAATTAATCTATAGCCTAAAAATTTCAAAAGATGCATGGTGTTTCAAAGTTTAAAAAATATTTTTTTTTATTTAATAACAAAACCAAACCAAAACAAAGAAAACAAAATAAAAAAATGGTTCTCTCCCCCACACTTAAAATATACATTGTCCTCAACGAAAGAACATAAATATAAAATAAGAGTGAGAGAAAGGAAAGAACAGACCCAAGTAGTCAAGGTGGATAGGTGATCACATAAGCAGACTTTCCCAAAGAGAGATCTTCTGCAGGCTCCTCTTTCAAAGTGGGGATGTCATAAAATATCTTTGGGTAGCATCCATTGAACTTGAAATTATTATTAGTGTCTTCTTCTTTTATTCTAGGATCATAAAAGAATCTTCGATAAATAAAAATGTCGAATGGGCACGTGAGTGTGATATCCTTTTCCACAACATCAAGAATCAAAGGAGTAAGGGGCTCCCTTGCTAATTTTGTTCCATCTTCAATTGAGACCCTACGCATACTCATGGATGGGCTAAAATCACGAGTGTCAACCAAGGTCCATCCAATTCCCTTCTTATATTCTTGCAATAACTTTTCTTCCTTCTCAAGTTGAAGCTTTGATGAATAATATAAATTCTCAGGAAGTGGTTCAGAAGGTGGTTGTTCGGTAGAATGTTTGGTTGGGGCTGCTGGGATGTCGAGAGCTTCAGCTGTATAAACAACTTCAATAACTCCATTTGTAGGAAAAATGTTAACCTGCAAGGCAGCCTCAATCTCAGAATAAAGGTTAGTTTCAATACAATCATCATATGAGTAACTATCATCAAAATAAGACAATGATGGAAAATCGGCTGCAAAGAAATCAGTACAAGTATCATCAACCAACTCAGAAATCAATTCAATACGAAAAACAGAATGCTCTTCTTCCTCATCAATCTTCTTACTTTTCAGTACTCTACATGGAAAAGGAATCGGTGGTACATACTCTTTTTCAGGCTCAACAACAATGGAAGGTTCAGGTTCAGGTTCAAGTGTGACCTCAACAACTTCTTTATTTTTTTCTAGGGCTGGTTCTGCAACTTTTCCGGATCTTAAGGATATTGCACTCACATTAGGGTTAGGGACATTAAGATTTACTACTATTTCGGCAGGTAGTTGGTTTGATCCTTGAGCTTGTTGTATGGCATTCATTGAAGTGGCAAGTTGTCCAATTTGTGTGTGTAAGGTCTGAATACTAGAATTTGTTCGTTGCTGAAATTGGAGATCATTTACAGCCATTTGCTTGACAAGGTCCTCTAGTGAAGGTCCAGAAGGTGCAGAGGTGGTTACTTATGGAGGCTTTTATGGTGGTAGTAATGTTAACATTAATTGTTGTTTCACTAAATAAGTAAGCTCATCAAGTCTGGTTTTTAGAGCTTTGTTGTAAGAAGAAACCTGAATCTCATTCACACCTTTTATTTGGACATAATTGTTTCTAGTTGTAAATTGTTGGGAGTTGAGTGACATATTCTCAATCAAGGCTTTGGCAGCAGCCGAGGTCTTATCAACAAGTGCTCCACCACTAGCAGCATCTAAAATGTTTCTATCCATTGGTAGCAATCCCTCATAGAAATATTGGATAAGTAATTGTTCGGTAATCTAGTGTTGCGGACATTTGGACAATAACTATTTAAATCTCTCCTAGTATTCGGACAGTGATTCCATCTCAATCTGTCTAATACCACATATATCTTTTCTGATTGAGGCAGCTCTGAAGATAGGAAAGTATCTCTGTAGGAAGAATTTCTTCAAATCGTACTAGGTTGTGACAGAATTAGGCTCAAGATAGTAAAACCAATCTTTGGCAGCTCCCTATAGTGAAAGCGGGAAGACTCTCAACTTTATGTGATCTTCTGTGATTCCTTCAGGTCTCAAAGTTGTAGAGCACATAACCTGAAATTCTTTCAGATGCCTATACGGGTCCTCACCTGCAAGACCATTAAACCTTGGCAACAAGTGTATTAAATCAGGTTTTAATTCAAAAGGTACAGTAACAACATGATATTTAATACATAAATCATTATAATTCATATCAGGAGCAGTAAGTTCTCTGAGAGTTCTTTGGTTAGCCATATTAAATTTAATAGGAAAATCAACAAAGAAAAAGAAAACAAAGAACTAATTCAGCAATTCAGCAACAATTAGGAAAATACCAACAATGTCTCTATTTAGAAAAAGAATGGAAAAATAGAAAACCAAATAAAATAAAATCTAAAAATTATGAAAATATAACTAAAAATCAAATCAAATCAGAATAAATCTCTACAAAAAATTTTGGATTTTTTTGAAAATATGAAAATAGAAATTAAGCAAACGATAACACGCAATTAAATTTAGGAACATGCATACAATCGAATTTAATCAATTCTATCTTATGAACAACAATCGAATTAAGCAAACAATTGCAATCAAATTAAGCAAATGACTTCATAGAAAAGGATTTAAAGGAATCAAATTTAAATTGGTATTATAATAACTTCAAAGCGATGGAACCGTACACAACAGGATTTGCCCGTGGGAATTAGTTCTCCATTACAATTGTACAAAACATAATGAAATTCGTAAAAAGAAGGTTGAGTGGTAGTGTTGCACCCTAAAATTTGACCAACCGGTTCTCCCATTTGACTCATGGTTTAAGTTCATATTCGCAGCTCAGACATATGATTTTTGTGCAAACTGGGGATATCAGAGTTTACAGCTTGATTTTTGTCTATCAGATATGGCAGATCCAGTCCAGATCATCAGGGTTTTATTTTCGGGAAATTGTGCGCTCCTCGGTGATTTTTAGTTTGCACAGTGATTTTGATGATATTCTGATGCCCGGGGATCTCTGTTCGACTCGATCTGGTCTCGTGCGCTCTTTTACGGGGGTCATGTGCATTCATCTGCATTTTTAGGGTTTAATAGGCTTCTGTGAATTTTTAACAGGCTTTATAGATTTTTCTGGAATTTAAATAGGGTTTTTGTATTTTTTAATGGTTTAATTCTCTTTTTAGGATTTTATAAGAATTTTTAAATCATTTTAGGAATTTTGTATAGATTTTTAAATAGATTTTAATATTTTTAGATAATATAGAAAATAATATAGTTTTTTTTCTTTTATTAATGATAGATTTTAATTGATATTAAATGATATTAGGATTTTAATAGAGAATTAGTAGAAGTTTAGAGTTAGTTAGATCTTAATTGATTTTTAGAATATAAATAGGATAATATAGATTGTCTTTTAAATAATATAGAGTAATGTAGAAATTAATAGATTTTAAATAGTTTTAATATTCATTTTTTAGAATAATAGATAGATTTTTCTTTTAATAGTCTTTAATAGATATTATTGATTTTCTTTTATAGAAATAATAAATAGATTTTTCATAAGTAGATTTTCATATATTAGATATTAAATAGGAATTAGATGTTTTTATTTTTAGATATAGTTTTTCATAGGATTTAATAGTGGAATTTTATTAGTGGGTTTATTAGAGTTTTAATTAGAGTAATTAGATTAGTGTTCAAATTTTATTAGTTAGGAATTAATTAAGTTCAATAGTTAATTAGGCTGATTGTTTAATGCAGTTTTTCTGAGTTTTTTTTCATTCATTTTCGATTGGGCTTCATTCATTTTCGTGGCCCAGAATGTTTTTGTCCAAGCCCAATTCGTCCAAAAGATTCAGCATTGGTCCAGGAAAAAATCCAGCAATTGTCCAAATATTCCAGCTACTTCCAGCTACCTCCAGAATGTTCCAGAACACGCCAGGTGTTTCAGTGATATAAATAATACAGAGCCACGTGTTGGCTCAGAAGCGGGCCCACGTTACACTCAGAGATCCACGCCACGCGTCCCACCGAAGCTCACCCTCTCTCTCTCTGCTGACACGCGTATCCCATGCACCAGCTCCCTCCACCAACGGTGACACGCGTCCACCTCCCAGCACCCCTCACCTCCTCACCGGAAGCTCCCCTGACCGGCATGCAAAACCGGTGAACCCCCACCGCCGGCAACCTCAACCAACTCCGGCCACCACCTGAACCACCAGAAAACCCAGAAACTCATCTTCTTCCTCCGATCCCTTCCGTCAGCCTCATAATCCCCTCGCCGGAAACATCATCGTTGCCGGAATCATCAACCTTCATCAATTTTTTCCAGAACAACATCAACCTTCAAGCAAGATTTCCAGAATCCACTCAAACCTTCAACAATCTTCATCATATTCTCCAGAACGCCAACAATCTTCATCAAATTCTCCAGAACGCCCTCATCTTCCTCCCAGAATTTCCAGAAATCCACCAGATTCAAGGATCTTCAACTTCATCGACCGATCCTAGTTCTTCTCGCGCGATTTTCCTCAAGGATCTTCAGAGTTCACCAAATCTTCAAGAAGATTCATCTGTTGTCAGAATCCCTCATAGGCGTTCATCAGCAAAACTCCAGATTCTGAGTTCTCTTCAAGACGACTCAAGATCTTCGTGTTAAAGGTTCCAGAAGCTTCAATATCTGCTCGTATTCCACATCCAGGTGCGTTGTTCTTCGATCCTTGTTTGCGTCTTGTTTTGATTGTTGAAGCGTATGGATTCAATTCTGGGTTGAAGAGGATTTAGGTTGAATGTAGGACTGAGATGGGAAGGATGGTGAGGCGTATTAGGGTTCAGTTTCAGATTGATGTGAGGGATTGTTTGATGTTCGAGAATTTCAGAAGTAGGGTAGAGAGAATCTCAGTGAACGGCGTATTAGGGTTAGAGGTGATGAACAGTGAGTGGCGTTTGGGGGAAGGAGAGTAGTTTTGTTGTTTGATTAGTTAGGGTTTTCTGGTTAGAATATTGGGCTTAGGCCCAAGCGTGTTCTGCTAAACGCTTCCCCAGTTTACTCATCACCCCTCCCCGTTTGAGACACCAGAATGAATCAGTGTGGGCCTTAGGCCCTATTTGCTTTCTGCACCCCCCTGGGCGTAAGCCCAGTAAGAATCAACTGAAGAAATGGCTAGCGCTGCACCCCCCTGCGCTCAGTTCAGGTTTTTTTTGTTTTTTTCTGGATATTAAACCTGGGCCCTGCGCCCTTTGCTGTTAACACCCCCACCTTCAGGGCCCAGCTAGAAATAACCCATAAACTCTTGCTGTTTGAACCCCCAGGTTGTTTCTTTTATTTTTCCTTTATATTTTCATGTTAGAAAAATCATAAATAAATGAAAATAAATGATTTTTTTAATTCTTCTTTGTTATACCATTTCATGAAAATGTTTAGAAAATTAAATAAAAATAAAAATGACATTTTATTTTTGTTTGTTATTTTTGTATATTTTCCATTTTAATTGATGTTTTTTTTAATATTTTCAATGCATGCATATCATTAGAAAATTCATAAAAAATGGTAGATTTAGTCAAATAATTCCGTTCTTTTTTCTGTAGACTCGTAATTCAGTGTAGAATTTTATAGTATACAAACATTAGCTTAATCATGCATTTTCATTTTAATTGCATTTTTCCACTGTTATTGATGTTGAATAATTGGTCTGTGGATATGTCTGTGTTGCTGATTTTAGTTCTTTCATCTGGTGTAGAATTTTATTCTGATTTTTCAGTATGTTATCCTAGAGCCACGTAGGTCTCCCATTAGATTTTTGATAGATTTTTGTAGGGTGTCCTGATGTGATTTGTCTGAGCATGAAGATAGGAGAAGTCTTGATGACTTCTGACTGTGAAGTTCAACTGTGGTTGAACTTCAGAGATAGTCTCTTGTGGTTTGTTGGCCAGTGGGTTCTTCTTAAAGTTGGGAGCTGATTGAAGTCCTGTTGGAGCTTGCAGAGTTGCAGTGGATTGAGGCTTAGTCTAGGAGCTTGTTGTCTGTTTGTGAGGTTCGAGATCCTGAAGTTTGAAGGGAGTTTATGGTACTTTCCTGAGGAAGGCACTATGAATGACTTTCATTCTTTCTTCTCACCTCTTTCTTAAGTATCCAATGATGTCGGAGCCGACTTGTGAGTTTAATTCCTCCTGAGGAGGGATGCAAACTGATCACATGTTGTTGAGCCACATGGGATACGATTCCTAAGTGGAAGCCTCCTAGTACTTTCCTGAGGAAGGTCCTATGGGTCTATTCACTTAGTTCCAGTAGTTTGTCTAGGATTTCTCAAGTATCCAGTGATGTTGGAGCCAACTTGTGAGTTTAATTTCTCCGGAGGAGGAATGTAAACTGATCACAGTTGTTGAGCCACGTAGGATACGATTCCTAAGTGTCAGCCTCCTAGTACTTTCCTGAGGAAGGTCCTATGAGTCTGCTCACTTAGTTCCCCTAGTGCATATAGGTTTCTCAAGTATCCAGTGATGTCGGAGCCTTCATGTGAGTTTAATTTCTCCTGAGGAGGAATGTAAACTGATCACAGTTGTCGAGCCGCATAGGATATGACTCCTGAGTAGTAACCTCCTGGTACTTTCCTGAGGAAAGCACTATGAGCTTGTCTGCTTAGCTCCCTTTCTTTGGTAAGCTTGTTCTGAAGCTTGGAGACTGGGATTGATTCCTCCTGCTTAGAGTTTTTGATTAGATTTTTGCCTAGATCTTTGCTTAGGGTGCTGTATAGAGTTTTGTTTAGGAGGTAGATTAGGAGCTTGTTTCAGGTTTGTTGGAGGCCCTGCTCAGGGTTAGTCTCTTTGTGTTGCTTGACTTGTATGATGTTATGTTGCATTAGACTTAGGTGTTCATCTAGATAGTTCTGAATAGGTGCATCTTAGAAGTAGACTTTGTGTGCATGAGAAGTTGAGGTGGTCCTCCTTCTGCTTGTTTGTTATTGCGTGGCTTTGCTTGTTGGTATTTGGTAGAGCTGAGCTCCCTTGCCTTTGTGGTTTGCGGCCTTTGCGCCTTGTTTGTCTAGTTGTTGCATTCATGCATATTTTCAGTATTTCTTTACTTTGCAGTCTCTTGTTTGTGGTTTAGTCCTGTTGCCATGATCCCTTAGGAGCTCTGACTTCTCCGCTGCGGAGTTGTTATGATAGACATTAGGATGGTCAACCAGGTGTGATAGCAGTAGGTAGATTCCCCTGTTTCTCAGCTATAGTTCTAGGGTTTCCCTTTCCTTTCTGTAGGAGCTTTTGAGTAGCTTGACCCGTAGTTAGCTGAACTACAGCTGCTCTGATTCTTCGTTCCAGACGAAGATATGTAGGCATAGGATGCGATATCCTAGCGAGCACACTAACAACTAACCTTTGTTCTCTCGCGGCTGTGCGATCGAGACTTCCCCGCTAACGGCTAATTGTTATCCTTTTCTCCTGCCCGAGTGCATTTGAGACCAGATCGTAGTTGTAGGTTCCCGAGCCTTAGAGACCAGTTTGTTTTCTCACTGCTGTGTGAGAGCCCCCTGTTTACCCGTAGTTTGTCGAACTACGTTTGCTCTGATCTTTCATACCAGATGAAAGTACGTAGGCACAGGACGCGATGTCCTGGCGAGCAACCTTTCCCCCGTTTAGACGTAGGAAGTCGAACTACGTTGACTCTGACTTTCCCATTGCACGAGGGAATACGTAGGCCCAGAACACCGTATGTTCTGTCGAGTCCTGTCCTTTTATTTTCTTTTCAGACCAGCCATTAGCGTAGATAGATAACACACCCTTTTACCTATAAACACCAAGCGTGGATCCCATCGAGTACGATGGACGTGAGGGGTGCTAATACCTTCCCCTTGCGTAACCGACTCCCGAATCCAGGTTTTGGTTGCGATGACCATACCTTTTCCCGTCTTTGCGAGGTTTACTTCGAGCGTTTCCTTTCCCGCTCTGAGGGATAAATAACGCACGGTGGCGACTCTCCTGTCAAGCCGGCGCCGATTTTCGCAGTAGCGACAGCTGGCGACTCTGCTGGGGACTCATAGCATCTAGGGACTTTTCCCATCCCTTATGCTGGGACCGTTTCCCATCCCCTACGCGAGTCAATCCTAGCGCTTGGGTGTTTATTTGTTGGGTGTTGTGCATATTGTGTTTTACTTTTCCGCACTTTACTTTTCTGTATCTTTACCTTTCCGCATTTATTTTCCAGCATTATATTATCATGATTATTGCTGTGGGCAAAGGGAGGTTACTGTAAGTGAAAGCCGGACCTGGGCTTGAGTACACACCTAGATATAGTTGTGGAGAAGTAGTAGACGAACCTGTCTGCTGAGCAGGCACAGTTCCCTACGAAAATCTGCGCTCAGACGAGATTCTTGCAGAGGTGCTCCTTTCCGGTCCTGAGGATCTGAGGGGAGTCCAGACGTGAGGGTTGTCGACTCTGGGGACCGATCATTTGGAAGTCAGCTAAGTGAGGCCTCTTCATGATGTGATGATGCCACTCCTTCTGGGAATCGTATCGTCACTCATGAAAGTCTGTGACGCTGATGACCGCATAGGATGCCGTACCTTTGTCTGTGGATTAGGTCTATCTTACCTGTGAGAGGGACTGGGTTATTGCAGGAAAACTGGCCTTCAGAAACCATGATTCAGTATCTTTATCAGATGGTATTCTTGATTCATCTCCAGGTGTGTTGTCTGGGTCAGATGGGTTTCTTATCTGAGGTTGAGGCTATTATCAGATGGTATTCTCGTCAGATACAGAGGGTCAGATGGTTTTCTTACCAGGGGATTGATATTTTGAGTATCAGATGATAGTTAGTGGCATGAGGTTCTGATGACCGTGTTGGTTTTCTGTTCTCGATCACAGAGATATTCCTCTTCAGGCTACAGCATAGCCCCTGTGTTCACAGATTGCATTATTTATCATATTGCATCATTGCATTACCATCTGCATTCAACTAACGTGTGTGTATTGCAGGTACATATTTTCCCTTCCAGTTCTGGTGTTTGTTCCTAGCAAGACATGGAAAACCTGAAGAGAGTATTGCCCTATAAGTTTCCGTCGCCGAATATCAGTCTATTGTTGGAGTTGATTGCTATTGCTAAGAAGAGGGGAATGGGTGACTTCAGAAAGAGATATGGGAGGATTCTGACCTACGTTTATCAGCCATCTGCCTACGAGACCAGCGGCATCTATACTCTGTTACAGTTTTACGACGCGGAGCTCAGGTGTTTTGTATTTCCCGACTTTGTTTTGGCTCCTACCCTGGAGGAGTACTCTGCACTTCTGGATATACCGATCCGTGAGCAGATGCCTTTTTATCGTACGGACGCTGAGCCTAAGCTGGCTGAGCTTTCTGCCATCCTGTGTTTGAAAGAGTCTGAGCTGTCTGGGAAGATGATCAGAAGAGGGGAAGTATGGGGATTTCCATTGGATGTCTTAGTGGAGATGGCTCGAGAGTATGTCCAGAAGGGTAGCTGGGATGTTTTTGACGTCATCCTTGCTGTATGTGTGTATGGCATCGTGTTATTCCCGAACATTCCTGATTTTGTTGATTCTGATGCCTTCTATATTTTGGCTGCGGGGAACCCGGTTCCTACTTTGCTGGGAGATATCCACCACTCAACCCACTACCAGAATGAAAAGCGACGAGGAAGGAATGTGTCCTGCTGTGTACCTCTCCTATGCAGGTGGTTCATCAGTCATATGCCTAAGTCAGGCCCGTTTGTCACATCTATCAATTCTCTAGGATGGCCCGAGCGCTTAATGGGGTTGACTGCTGAGAACGTGGTATGGACCAATAAAGAGGTATTTGGAGCTGAAGTCATACTCAAAGGCGAAGGATTCCCGAATGTTCCGTTAATAGGAAGGAAAGGTTGTGTCAACTATAACCCTTCCTTATTGATCAAGCAATTTGGGTACATACCTCACGGAGCGCCAAAGCCCGAGGAGATACAGGAATCTCTGTATCTCACCGGGGCAATTGGGAAAGAGATGCTGACCAAACTTGAGAAAGCCTGGAAGAACTTGCACAAGAGGGGGAAGCTTTCAGGTAGCAGAGGGGATACTCGAGTTCCTAGCTCATATGAAGAATGGATTCGTGAGCGAGCTGTGAAATTCCTTATGCCGTATCCAGCAGTTCAGCCATTGCATCCTCCTCCGGTAGAGGAACCTACCACTGTGGACATTCAGGTCTACAAGCAGCTGATGGCGGAGAAAGAAGAGCTAGCAAGGTCTAAAGAGGCTTTAGAGCAGGAGAATGCCCAGCTTCGGCATGAAAAGATTGAAACAGGATATGTTTCTAAGCAACAGGCTGAAACTCTGAAACATCTAAAGACTACGCTATTGGAATTGACTGAAACCAATAAGCGTCTGGAGTTAGATGTAGACTCAGTTAGTAGTGTGTTGGCCACCAAGAAGCAAGAGCTGGACAGGGCTTACACAAAGCTAGCCAAGTTCAGAGAACACTGGGATCTCACTATGACCAAGCGCAAGGAACGAGAGGAAGAGCTGAAGACACAGATTGCTCAGTTAGAAGAACAGGTCAAAGTGAAGAACGAAGAGCTTGAAGAAGAAGCCTGTCGCCGATACGAGGCCGAGCGCAAGCTGACAGATGCCATGAAGAATTTGGAAGATTTCCAGCATAGAGCAGATGCCAAGAGACCCAAACCTGGGGATGGTGCTAATGATAAGGCTTGGGAAGACTTTGTCAAAGACATCCAAGGGACAGTCAGGAAGAGGGATCGACTGATAGAAGGTTTGATTTATCAACCCGATCATGCAGAGACAAAGAAGATGGTCGAGGACTTCCGCAACCGTACCCGTATTTGATTTTTCTCTTGTATTCTGTATGTTGAGATCACCACCAGGCATGTTGGCTGGGATCCTCTTTATCATATCAGCTGTATGGAGCATAGTTATGTAACTTCTTGACAAGACTGTTATTCTAATCAATATATGAGGGTTTTTCCAAATATTGTCTTTATGGTTTATCTCGTCTTGCTACCACTGACACTGGAATTGGAGGGAAAATATCTCCAATGCACATGCACGTTAGCATTTTTGTATTTCTGTTTGCATAAATCATACTGCATAGCATTTCTCTAGCAGGTCAGAGCACTTATCCAGCCTTTGTTTTCACCAGACGGTGATTCTCGGGGAATTGTTTGAAGCAAGAGTAGAGTGGAGACGACCCAGGGGTTGAAGCGGATTTGAGCAGAATCAAGCAGCATAGTCGGTTACAGGTAATTGGTAGCTATGTCTGAAGGCAATTTCCAGGCTCCTAACACCCAGGCAGGGTTTACTATGGCGTCCAACCATCAGTATGATTCTATGGAAGGCTTCCCGCAAGCAAACAATCTTACTGCAGCCCAAGTTGTGCAGCCTGCTGTTGAGAACAGAGATCGGCATGAGCAGTTTCTTGCCCGAAATGAACGTTATCCGCCTGTTAACAATCAATGTGTTGCTTTCCCTGTGATGAATTACCGGAGAGATATTCCAGTGACCGGGTTAGTAGATCCAAGAGCTCTTGACGATGGTAGAAGAGTCCGAGTGTTGGAAGAGCAAATGAAAGCCTTGGAAGCGAAAGATGCCGTTAACCTGGATGCTGTAGCCATGTGCTTGGTCCCTGACCTCGTGTTGTCGTACAAGTTCAAAGTGCCGGAATTTGAAAAATACACAGGAGATAGCTGTCCGAAGTTGCATTTGATGATGTTCTGTCGAAGGATGACTTCGTTTGTGCGAAATGACAAATTGATGATCCATTGCTTCCAGTATAGCCTGACTGGGGCATCCCTGAGATGGTATGTGCAATTGGAGAGTAATCAGATTCGATCATGGGTAGATTTAGCCAGAGCTTTCATAAAGCAGTACGATTACAACCTGGATTTGACTCCTAGTCTCGTAGATCTGCAAGAATTGTCTCAAGCGGAGAATGAATCATTCAGAGCGTATTTGCGAAGATGGAAAGAATTAGCTGCTAGTGTTCAACCACCGCTTCCGGAAAGAGAACTGGTTGACATCTTCTTAGGTACCCTGAAAGGCCATTATTTTGACAAATTGTTCAGTTGCACAAGCTTTGTGGGCCTGATGAGGCTGGGAGAGATTGTTGAGCGAGGACTCAGGAGTGGAAAATTTCGAGGTGTTCCTTACGTCCCAGTTAATAAGATTGAGTCAGTTGTCAGTTCTCAAGAAGAGTGGGAAGGAGATGATGCCACCTCAGAATCTCTAGCATCTCAGGATCAGTTTTCAGATACTTCAAGTCAACGATCATCCTATCGCCGATCGCGTCAGCATGCTCCACGAAGACCAAGGAAGCCTGAAAGGCAGTTTACTCAGCTACCAGTATCGTACAGTCAGTTGTTGCCAGATCTGGTCAAAAGTGGATTGATAGTGCCGAAAGAGACTAAGCCGGTGATTCCACCTTATCCTCCAGGTTTTGATACCAGTGCCCGCTGTGAGTACCATGTTGGGGCACAGGGGCATTCAACAAATGATTGTAAAGTGCTCAGAAGTCAGATTCAAGATCTGTTAGACTCTAATCGTATTTGCATCACTCCGCAGGGTTGTGTTCAGATTAATGATTTTCCATCTTCCAGTTGTGGGGGTTCGTCAGTTAAGGTCATGGAAGACTCCTCAGGAAGTGTGTGCTCTGAAGATTGTCAATCAGAGAGTTCAGTTGAATATGGGAGAAGTTTCTAGAGGTTTCTGTGCCGGGTGTCGCATCTGTTTTCTCTGCTTAAGCCGTTTAGTTTTTGTGCACTAGTGTCTGCCGACCACCACCAGGTTTGTTGGCTGGGGTCATTGTATTCGTACTCATTTGTGCTTACCTGCTGATTCTGTTGGTTGTACATGTGTGGGAGATGTTTGTCTGTGTGCTTATAGCTTGAGTTTCTCTTTATCCCGTTACGAATATGTGTTTGCTTTCTGCGCTGCATTATCATTTAGCAGGTATATCAGAACCGTGGGCCTTATTTCATCATCATCCAGTTTATTGCAGGAATTCCTCCAGAGATATGGAACAGAATCAGTCTGAATTGATCGAAGTCCAAAGCCAGCTGGGGCAGATGATGAGAGACATGCAGGAGATGCGTCTAGAGCAGAAGATTCTCAAAGAGGAGAACAGTCAGCTGAAGACCCAAATGAGCTTGATCATGGAGGTAGTCAAGAATGTGCTTAGGAAAGAAGACGATCAGCTATTTGAAGCCGCAATGAAGAAGCTCGCGCCACCTGTGCATGTGGAACCTGAGCAGCAGCAACAGAAGATGCATCCGGCTCAGCGGAAGATCCAGGAAGGAAAGCCAAGGAGAATATTTGAGGCACCACCTATGACCTATGCTGAGCTCTTGCAGATCTTATTGAGGTTTAATCTGGTTGAGAAAAGAACGTTGACACCACCAACGAGAGTGTTTCCTCAAGGGTACGATGCCAGTAAGCAATGTGAGTTTCATTCCGGGGCATTCGGACATGACATCGAGGGTTGTCATGCTTTTAAGCACAATGTTCAAGACCTGATTGACTCGCACGATATTGAATTCACGCCGGGCGGCGTAGCTGTGCATATTGCTCCTGTCTCGGTCGATGCTAAAATGACAGATGTTTCTAAAGCTGCAGTGAGTCAGAAGCGTATCCTGGACTCCATGGTGTCAGAATCTCCAGGTCCGCAACTGTTGCCTATTCCTGGGGCAGATCTAAGAAAGAAAATGGTTAAGCATAAGGAGAGCGTTAATCAGTACATTGAAGGTCAAGAAACTAATGTTGCATTTGATACAAAGGGTGTTCAAGGGTCAACCCGATACCAGCAGCAACAGCCTCGGCAGGGGGCACAGCAGGCTCAACGAAGATTCCAGGGTAGTAAACCGAGAAGAGTGTTTGAGAAGCCTCCCTCAACATATGCCGAGTTGTTGCAGACATTGTTGGGATTGAATCTGGTAGAAAAAAGGACTCTGGCACCAATAACGGGAACTCCCCCGTTTGGTTATGATGCAAGCAAGCACTGTGAGTTTCATTCTGGAGCCCCGGGTCACGATATAGAAAGTTGCCATGCTTTTAAGCACCAAGTGCAGGATTTGCTTGATAGTGCAGCAATCAGCTTCGGGCCAAGAGGTCCTAGAATCATCTGAATGAAGGAGGAATGGCTTTATAATTTGGTTGAGTCGTTGAAAGCAGATCAGGACGGCATCGGATTGTCTCTAATAAAGCTAGCTGGTTCAGCAGCAGGGCAGATGCAAAAGCCCGGTTCTCAGAAGCTAGCGTATTTTCTTTGTTTTAGCTTGTCATTTCTTTACATTTGTAGTTGCTTTCCTGTTTGAATTCTTAAGCTTGTTTGTAAAACTTGTTGTTTTCATTCAAATTGATGATAATGAAATAAATATGCATGTTTTGATTGAATCCAGTCGTGTTCACTAACTGTTTTTTACAAATGTCCAACACTTGGTTAAGAAGAATTTGGGGAGGATGACGAAAATGACCGACATGCAAATTCCGATTGTATGCTTTTGAAATAAACCTGTTGATGATGTACAGGCATTGTTTCAAATCCCTAAACACCGGAGATATAAGGAAGATAATCCCTTGTCAACCCCTTTGAGCCTTGTAGTAGGAGTTCTTTCTGAAAACGAAAAACCCTCAATCTTAACCTGGGGCAGGGTAGGTGTTAGCTAATTCGACCGAGCGTCCAAATTGCAAAAGGAGTGTCCGTTCGAGGATCAATCACACCCCTAGAGGTCGTGCCTAAAGGACCACGATGGTTCAATCAAGAGTGGGACAGCCACATCATTCCCAAAGAACCAGGCAACCAGTGTCACACGACTTGTTCGAAGGAAAAAACGAAAAAAGAAATCAAAAGCCCGCTAAGTCAAGAAAACTTCAAAACAAATGACTTAGGCAAAAATGAGGGCATCCCGCTGGACGTAAAGAATCAAAAGAAACTCAAAAGGAGTCAGTCCAGGCAAAAGTTAGGGATATGAAAAGAAAAAGATGAAAAGGATCAAAAGAAAAATCCTCGATGGAAATACGAGTCGTGTGACCTCAAGTGTCAAAGATGAAAAGTGAGTGGCTGTTACTCCAAAATCCAAAAGTTTCTCGAACTATCATTCCTATTTTTTCAGCCTCTGAGAGGTGAGCGCTAAGGTTGAATTAGCTGAACGTAGGATGGGAGAACATCAAGGAGAATGGGTGGGTTAAAGTAAACTTTGAGCCGTTATCCTTTCTTTCAAAACCGTGAACCTGACCACGTTACAACCTTCAAAAGTCCTAATTGAAGCAGGTTGTTTCGAAAGCATACTCCGGCAAAGGTCGCGTCGATTCTGACTCCTAAAAGGGTTCCTCTTACCATGTTGGTACTGATGTTGATACTTTTGATAAATGTTTTGTGCATTATATGCCATAAATTGTTTTCCTTTTCCCAGTGAACAGATTGGATGTCAAAGCTGTCATATGTGTTGCATTAATACATCTTTTATGAAGAACAACTTGTTTTACTTGCGAGTAAGCGCTGGACAGCAGGAAAGTTTCCTACAGTGGAAAGTATGGTCAAGATAGAATGCAGAACGCCCGAATGATTCCGAGAGCAGGGGCAAGCTTTTATTGTGATCCCCAGTCAGGTCAGCTTTTCGAAGTCAGTTATTCTGGGGCAATCAGGTTGAGATTCGGTGAACACGGCATAGCCAAGGGCATTACTCTGAATCAGATAATCAGGGGCAAGGTCGTTGCAGTCAGGGGCAGACCATCTTAAGCACGCAGAAGTTACTCGAGAAGCAGGGACTATCCCCACAGAGGTCCCGTAGGCTGGGGCATATCAGAAGAGAAAGGATTGGTCTTTTCCGTACCAGCGAGGCCATTCAGAGTTATTCGAGCGGATGCAGTCGATTTTCGAGAGCGAGATGAATGCGGGAAGTCGTGTCACTATCCCTTGACTCTTCACTAAAAGGCTGTGTATTCAGGAAAAATGTTTTCCAGCGGTAGTTGTATCTGACCCAATAAGATAAGCTTAAGAGCTCAAATCCGTGTTTGCGATTGCTGTGAAGCCCATCCGGGTTGGCGCATCAATTTCCAGATCCGAGCTTCATCAGAGCGCAGGAGGACTCCCTCCATTTTGCCAGCAAAGTCCAATTTGTCATTGGCATGGATAAGCTATTCCCAGAGGAGTCTAATCATACTCGGCACATCTGCTATTTAGCAGTGGAATTATGTTCCCCAGCAGGGTATTACTTCGTTGAGGCGTTCGGTTGAGTTCCCAATATCCCCAGCGGAGTTGATTTCACTCTCCCAGCATTTATTTTGCTAGGACGATTCAGTGATATCCAGTTTATCCCCAGCAGAGTTGGCCTCGCCTTCAGCATTTATTTTGCTGAAGTGGTTTTCTGTACCCAGCTCTCTCCGGCAGCTCGAGCCTGCTAGCATATTGCATGCATCATCATACTTGCATCATACTTGCATATCATTGCCAAAATGCGTAGCATTTCCATCCAGAATGGAGCATTACGCCATAGAAAGATTAAAGCATATGCGTGTGCATACGAAGCATAAGTCAGATTTTATATCAGCCTCATATGGCGCGTGAATTACTCTGTGATCAGTTCAGAGGCATTTATCCAGCAACAGTATTCAGACAGTTCAGCAGATTATTTGTATCTCAGATCATGCAACGATGGTTGTGCTTTGATCAAGCAGTCATCTGATATCGGCAGATTTTTCTTCCCGTCAATTCATATTGACGATGTGTTCCTCCAGTAAGTGGATTTCTCCGTCTATCATTAGACGTCTTGAGTACGAATGTGGTTTTCTTTCCGTCTATCCATAGACGATGTGAAGTTGTGGGTGGCCGCAGTAAGGTTTCAAGAAGGGGTTTCCCCCAGGATATGCCTTCCTTCCCGTCTATCAGTAGACGATGTGAGGCTTGTTTGGTTTTCAATAAGGTTCAAAATAGAGTATCTATAGCAAGTGGCTTTTCTTTCCGTTTTTCAGCAGACGATGTGAAGTTTCGAGCTACTGTTCAGCGGGTTTCTTATTGCCAGATCATACATATGATGAGGTGTTTCCCCAGCGAGTCTTCTCCGGCTATCCTTGGTTGTTGAGGGGCTTCAAAATGATTTTGGATATTGGTTCTCTTTCTGGTTATTGGATATGATGACGTTCAAGAGGTACTTTTCTGACCATCAATCCTTATTGATGTCGAGGCTCTTCGAAGAATGTTCAGTTTTCGTGATTGTCGATTCTTATTGACGACATGGTTCTTTAAAGGTGGTTTTCTTCCCGTCAGTCCATACTGACGATGTGGCCCCTTCAAAGATATTGATCTTTCCATCAATTTCCGTAGACAGAAGAATTCTGAAATTCAAGGGTTGGTGTTGAATTGCGTAATGGTTTCTTCCCGTCTATCTTTAGACGATGTGAGTATGGAGATTCAGGCTTTGATGCCGTCTATCCTTAGACGATGTGTGTATGGAGATTAAGAATTTGATCCCGTCTATCCTTAGACAATGGGAATTCAGAGATTATTGCTTCCCGTCTATCCTTAGACGATGTGAATAGTGACTTGTTCATCAATCAGGATGATGCCGTCTACCCTTAGACGATGTGAATATGGAGATTATGGTGACTTTCCGTCTATCCTTAGACGATGTGAATATGGAGATTATGGTGACTTTCCGTCTATCCTTAGACGATGTGAATAATGATTTGTTCATCAATCAGGATGATCCCGTCTACTCTTAGACGATGAGAATATTGATTTGTTTCATCAATCAGGATGATCCCGTCTATCCTTAGACGATGTGAATATGGAGATTATGGTGACTTCCCGTCTACCCGTAGACGATGTGAATATGGAGATTATGGTGACTTCCCGTCTATCCTTAGACGATGTGAATATGGAGATTATGGTGACTTCCCGTCTATCCTTAGACGATGTGAATATGGAGATTATGGTGACTTCCCGTCTATCCTTAGACGATGTGAATATGGAGATTATGGTGACTTCCCGTCTATCCTTAGACGATGTGAATATGGAGATTATGGTGACTTCCCGTCTATCCTTAGACGATGTGAATATGGAGATTATGGTGACTTCCCGTCTATCCTTAGACGATGTGAATATGGAGATTATGGTGACTTCCCGTCTATCCTTAGACGATGTGAATATGGAGATTATGGTGACTTTCCGTCTATCCTTAGACGATGTGAATATGGAGATTATGGTGTCTCTCCGTCTACCCTTAGACGATGCAAGTACAGAGATTATTCCTTCCCGTCTACCCTTAGACGATGTGAATATTGATTTGTTCATCAATCAGAATGATGTCGTCTACCCTTAGACGATGCAAGTACGAAGATTATGTCTTCCCGTCTACTCTTAGACGATGAGAATATTGATCTGTTTCATCAATCAGGATGATCCCGTCTACTCTTAGACGATGAGAATATTGATTTGTTCATCAATCAGGATGATCCCGTCTACCCGTAGACGATGTGAATATGGAGATTATGGTGACTTCCCGTCTATCCTTAGACGATGTGAATATGGAGATTATGGTGACTTCCCGTCTATCCTTAGACGATGTGAATATGGAGATTATGGTGACTTCCCGTCTATCCTTAGACGATGTGAATATGGAGATTATGGTGACTTCCCGTCTATCCTTAGACGATGTGAATATGGAGATTATGGTGACTTCCCGTCTATCCTTAGACGATGTGAATATGGAGATTATGGTGACTTCCCGTCTATCCTTAGACGGTGTGAATATGGAGATTATGGTGACTTCCCGTCTATCCTTAGACGATGTGAATATGGAGATTATGGTGACTTTCCGTCTATCCTTAGACGATGTGAATATGGAGATTATGGTGTCTCTCCGTCTACCCTTAGACGATGCAAGTACGAAGATTATGTCTTCCCGTCTACTCTTAGACGATGAGAATATTGATCTGTTTCATCAATCAGGATGATCCCGTCTACTCTTAGACGATGAGAATATTGATTTGTTCATCAATCAGGATGATCCCGTTTACCCTTAGACGACGTGCATATGGAGATTAATGGTGTCTTTCCGTCTACCCTTAGACGATGCAAGTACGGAGTATGTCTTTCCGTCTATCAGTAGACGATGTGAATGTGGAGAGTATTTCTTCCCGTCTATCAGTAGACGATGTGAATTTGGAGATTATTCCTTCCCGTCTATCTTAGACGATGTGAATTGGGAGATTAATGTTGTCTTTCCGTCTATCATTAGACGAGGTGAGTATTCAATCAGAGTGTCTTCCCGTCCATCTCTGGGCGATGTGAGTATATTTCTCTTCCTGCCTATCAGTAGGCAATGTGAAAGAATCACGTGTTTTGTTGCAACCCTCAGGGTTTGTTATATGGGGTATCACAAGCAACGAGTATTCAAATCAGGAGTTCTTTATCAGATGGTTGATCAGTTTGGTGCCGCAATGACTGGACTCAGTTTTCTGGACTTTATTCTCCAAGCAGCTTACAGTATATGTTCGCGGTTGGCAAATTTTCGGGTTTTATTTGTATTCAACCGTCTCGTACCTCTGAATGTTTGAAGGCTGAGCGCTCTTCAAACCCTTCAGGTCCAAGTCGCTTGAATAGGGGCAGCTGTTGCACCCTAAAATTTGACCAACCGGTTCTCCCATTTGACTCATGGTTTAAGTTCATATTCGCAGCTCAGACATATGATTTTTGTGCAAACTGGGGATATCAGAGTTTACAGCTTGATTTTTGTCTATCAGATATGGCAGATCCAGTCCAGATCATCAGGGTTTTATTTTCGGGAAATTGTGCGCTCCTCGGTGATTTTTAGTTTGCACAGTGATTTTGATGATATTCTGATGCCCGGGGATCTCTGTTCGACTCGATCTGGTCTCGTGCGCTCTTTTACGGGGGTCATGTGCATTCATCTGCATTTTTAGGGTTTAATAGGCTTCTGTGAATTTTTAACAGGCTTTATAGATTTTTCTGGAATTTAAATAGGGTTTTTGTATTTTTTAATGGTTTAATTCTCTTTTTAGGATTTTATAAGAATTTTTAAATCATTTTAGGAATTTTGTATAGATTTTTAAATAGATTTTAATATTTTTAGATAATATAGAAAATAATATAGTTTTTTTTCTTTTATTAATGATAGATTTTAATTGATATTAAATGATATTAGGATTTTAATAGAGAATTAGTAGAAGTTTAGAGTTAGTTAGATCTTAATTGATTTTTAGAATATAAATAGGATAATATAGATTGTCTTTTAAATAATATAGAGTAATGTAGAAATTAATAGATTTTAAATAGTTTTAATATTCATTTTTTAGAATAATAGATAGATTTTTCTTTTAATAGTCTTTAATAGATATTATTGATTTTCTTTTATAGAAATAATAAATAGATTTTTCATAAGTAGATTTTCATATATTAGATATTAAATAGGAATTAGATGTTTTTATTTTTAGATATAGTTTTTCATAGGATTTAATAGTGGAATTTTATTAGTGGGTTTATTAGAGTTTTAATTAGAGTAATTAGATTAGTGTTCAAATTTTATTAGTTAGGAATTAATTAAGTTCAATAGTTAATTAGGCTGATTGTTTAATGCAGTTTTTTTGAGTTTTTTTTCATTCATTTTCGATTGGGCTTCATTCATTTTCGTGGCCCAGAATGTTTTTGTCCAAGCCCAATTCGTCCAAAAGATTCAGCATTGGTCCAGGAAAAAATCCAGCAATTGTCCAAATATTCCAGCTACTTCCAGCTACCTCCAGAATGTTCCAGAACACGCCAGGTGTTTCAGTGATATAAATAATACAGAGCCACGTGTTGGCTCAGAAGCGGGCCCACGTTACACTTAGAGATCCACGCCACGCGTCCCACCGAAGCTCACCCTCTCTCTCTCTGCTGACACGCGTATCCCATGCACCAGCTCCCTCCACCAACGGTGACACGCGTCCACCTCCCAGCACCCCTCACCTCCTCACCGGAAGCTCCCCTGACCGGCATGCAAAACCGGTGAACCCCCACCGCCGGCAACCTCAACCAACTCCGGCCACCACCTGAACCACCAGAAAACCCAGAAACTCATCTTCTTCCTCCGATCCCTTCCGTCAGCCTCATAATCCCCTCGCCGGAAACATCATCGTTGCCGGAATCATCAACCTTCATCAATTTTTTCCAGAACAACATCAACCTTCAAGCAAGATTTCCAGAATCCACTCAAACCTTCAACAATCTTCATCATATTCTCCAGAACGCCAACAATCTTCATCAAATTCTCCAGAACGCCCTCATCTTCCTCCCAGAATTTCCAGAAATCCACCAGATTCAAGGATCTTCAACTTCATCGACCGATCCTAGTTCTTCTCGCGCGATTTTCCTCAAGGATCTTCAGAGTTCACCAAATCTTCAAGAAGATTCATCTGTTGTCAGAATCCCTCATAGGCGTTCATCAGCAAAACTCCAGATTCTGAGTTCTCTTCAAGACGACTCAAGATCTTCGTGTTAAAGGTTCCAGAAGCTTCAATATCTGCTCGTATTCCACATCCAGGTGCGTTGTTCTTCGATCCTTGTTTGCGTCTTGTTTTGATTGTTGAAGCGTATGGATTCAATTCTGGGTTGAAGAGGATTTAGGTTGAATGTAGGACTGAGATGGGAAGGATGGTGAGGCGTATTAGGGTTCAGTTTCAGATTGATGTGAGGGATTGTTTGATGTTCGAGAATTTCAGAAGTAGGGTAGAGAGAATCTCAGTGAACGGCGTATTAGGGTTAGAGGTGATGAACAGTGAGTGGCGTTTGGGGGAAGGAGAGTAGTTTTGTTGTTTGATTAGTTAGGGTTTTCTGGTTAGAATATTGGGCTTAGGCCCAAGCGTGTTCTGCTAAACGCTTCCCCAGTTTACTCATCACCCCTCCCCGTTTGAGACACCAGAATGAATCAGTGTGGGCCTTAGGCCCTATTTGCTTTCTGCACCCCCCTGGGCGTAAGCCCAGTAAGAATCAACTGAAGAAATGGCTAGCGCTGCACCCCCCTGCGCTCAGTTCAGGTTTTTTTTGTTTTTTTCTGGATATTAAACCTGGGCCCTGCGCCCTTTGCTGTTAACACCCCCACCTTCAGGGCCCAGCTAGAAATAACCCATAAACTCTTGCTGTTTGACCCCCAGGTTGTTTCTTTTATTTTTCCTTTATATTTTCATGTTAGAAAATTCATAAATAAATGAAAATAAATGATTTTTTTAATTCTTCTTTGTTATACCATTTCATGAAAATGTTTAGAAAATTAAATAAAAATAAAAATGACATTTTATTTTTGTTTGTTATTTTTGTATATTTTCCATTTTAATTGATGTTTTTTTTAATATTTTCAATGCATGCATATCATTAGAAAATTCATAAAAAATGGTAGATTTAGTCAAATAATTCCGTTCTTTTTTCTGTAGACTCGTAATTCAGTGTAGAATTTTATAGTATACAAACATTAGCTTAATCATGCATTTTCATTTTAATTGCATTTTTCCACTGTTATTGATGTTGAATAATTGGTCTGTGGATATGTCTGTGTTGCTGATTTTAGTTCTTTCATCTGGTGTAGAATTTTATTCTGATTTTTCAGTATGTTATCCTAGAGCCACGTAGGTCTCCCATTAGATTTTTGATAGATTTTTGTAGGGTGTCCTGATGTGATTTGTCTGAGCATGAAGATAGGAGAAGTCTTGATGACTTCTGACTGTGAAGTTCAACTGTGGTTGAACTTCAGAGATAGTCTCTTGTGGTTTGTTGGCCAGTGGGTTCTTCTTAAAGTTGGGAGCTGATTGAAGTCCTGTTGGAGCTTGCAGAGTTGCAGTGGATTGAGGCTTAGTCTAGGAGCTTGTTGTCTGTTTGTGAGGTTCGAGATCCTGAAGTTTGAAGGGAGTTTATGGTACTTTCCTGAGGAAGGCACTATGAATGACTTTCATTCTTTCTTCTTACCTCTTTCTTAAGTATCCAATGATGTCGGAGCCGACTTGTGAGTTTAATTCCTCCTGAGGAGGGATGCAAACTGATCACATGTTGTT